>OW445491.1:1343241-2686483 GCA_918226075.1 Microctonus brassicae | reverse complement strand
GTAACCACAATATAATAATTGCGCAAAGGACGTCTGCGGGGTTCAGGTACGATTCTACGCGATACACTACTTCAGTGGTGATCTAATTACACGACGGTCACCGAGTGACCACGCGGGGTGCATCTCGTCACCTGTGATCGGGTAATACCAGGAGCCAACTCGTATTCGTATGATACGCAGTTGTCTTCACCTGTGCACTCGGGATCAGGCAGGTGTACTCCAGCAATTATTCGATAAGTATACGAACAGTGCTATGCACTGTACCAACTTAGAATCGTGACCACCTATGTAACAGAACCTTTGTACCATACAATACTTATTCGAGGGGGTTTTTGCCTTCGGGCTTTTCCTCCATCGAGCCAAAATACATTTCATTGGGCTCGAAAAAATTGGTGTCTTGAGTCATTATTTACCCCACTCTTTTCCATCCTCGACTAATATACAATCGAAACAATCGTGTGAGTGTCACCGACGACACGAACACCATCAGATAGAAACAAATATCTCGATTCATATCAGCTGTTTTGATTCATATAAAAGAAAAATGAGAGAAAAAAAAAATAATGCAAAAAATACAAAAGAAATTCACAAGAAAACTTTTCAAGAGATTTTTCGTTTATCTGCCAATCTTTGATTCGACTTAGAATTTCGCTGACTAAACGAAGAGAAAAAAAAAAGACTTTCATGCTATCATTATATACACAAAGATGGCAACTAAACGTAAAAATTATTGTCAATATTAATATAAAGGAGAATATGTTATATGATACTTTGAAATCAATATTTGAAGTGTGGACATAATCATGTGAGTGATGTGGTTCAATGTCTGTCTACACAAACATTGAGTATACTCTCAGCTGATAATGTCGTGAAGCTCAAGAGAAGTATCCCGAAGCTTAAATGACAGATATTCGAAGGGGATCGAAAGCTCACGGTCGTTGACTGACCCCACTTCTACATCAAGTATGTATAGAGTAACTTCACTAAGGATCTAAAGCGTTAACTTACGTATACAGTAATACACATCAAGTCTTTATTTTATATCTATATAGAAACTATAACTAACGATATAATATATACATGTTGCTTTCGATACGACTCATATTCCCCTTGACTATTACTACTCGAAACTAATGCTAATGGATGAATATAAACACGAACAACTTGGTAAATTATCTTTGATAAAATTGTCTGGAAAAAAAAAAAAGAACAGCATATTTAATATTAAATTAATTAAATTTTAAAATAATAAACGAGCTCAATTTTTTTTTATATAAAATATTATTGATTAAATTGTTTTATGATTGTCCTGGTGATGATTATTAATTTTTTTTGGTTGGACTACAATTGTTTATATAATTTATTTACTTGAATAACTCAAATATTCAATGAATTAATTTTTAAAATAATAAACGAGCTGAATTTTTTTTTTATATAAAATATTATTAAATAAATTATTTTACGATTGTCCTGGTGATGATTATTAATTTTTTTGGTTGGACTACAATTGTTTATACAATTTATTTACTTGAATAATTTGAATATTAAATAAACTAAATTTTAAAATGATTAAAAAAGCTAAATTTTTTTTTGTATAAAATATTATTAAATAAATTATTTTATGATTGTCTGGAGATGATTATTAATTTTTTTTTCGTACTACAATTGTTTATACAATTTGTTTACTTCAATAACTTGAATATTAAATGAATAAATTTTGATTATTATAAACTGAGCTGAATTTTTTTTATATAAAATATTATTAGATAAATTATTTTATGATTGTCCTGGTGATGATTATTAATTTTTTTTTTCGTACTACAATTGTTTATACAATTTATTTACTTGAATAACTTGAATATACAGTAATGTACGAGGGGGAGAATTGTTCAATGATGCTTACTATGAGGTTGATTCAACCAAGCATGACACAGTTCAATTAATTAGGCGAAGGATTTGATGGTTATGGAGGAACAGGAAGTCATGCTAATCAATGGATTGTTGGTGGCTAGTGATCAACGCGTACGACAATAATTGCTGTTCATGCACTAAGATGAGAGCGAAAGGGGAGTGTATAGGGTATAGAGTGATGTGGAATAGTTCAGGGGGATTTGGTATAGTGGAGATACGAGAGGTGGAAAGTGGTTTGGTCGACGGTTCTAACTTCGAAGCACTAATTCATGTTGCCTAGAGAGGGTGTAATGTTACCTCACTGGTGCGGAAAGGCGATTGCGTTAGCACCCGTTGAATGATGGTCTAAATTACAGTCGTGATTTTGACATTATGACTTGTTGGAAGTTTAGTGAAGTTTAGTTAAATGAAAGGTATTGCCACAATTCAGGAAATTTTCCTATGTAAATATATACAAGCAAACAAATAATAGTATTTAGATATTGATATATTTAAGTATAGTTGCTCAAGTTTAATTATTTTGTTGGGTTTACTTTGCACTTGAATATGTTTATTCAATGATAATCTTTGATAATCTTTACGTTCGTTTACTTTATTAATTGCTTTATCTTTCAATCTTTAATCCATACTCTGTATTATTCCCTTTAAATCACTTTGTTATTTTGTCACGAAAGGCAGTGGCGTTTGGTTAATAATTTTCCTTGATCAGTTTATGGGAGAATGACAAAGGAAAATGATATAATAATTTATCTCATCATCAAAGAGGCGAAGTTCTGCGAATATTGTTCAAAGAAATATAAAATAATTAATTTTTATACGTAGAATGAATTTACAAAGTTCTCTCCGTCTACAACCTCAGATTTAATATCATAATATTTAAGATATAAATTAAATTTTATTTACTATTTATATATTTTTTTTATTATTTATTAATGACATTTGAAGTCGTTGTGAATAAATAAAAATATAAATGTCCAATTGATTCCAGTGATTTTATAAAAATATCGTTATTACTTGAGTGCTTGATGTTATTTCTTTTATTTATACATGTTTATATAATTTTTATTTATTTATTTATTTAGTGAAAAGGAGATTAAACGATTTTGCGGTCGATGTGTCGTGAAATCAACGTTTAACTATACTAATGAATCCCAGCTTGGGGGGCACTCGAGGGCAAAAGACTTTACTTGCAAAAGTGCCACTTTACGCGAGAGTAACCACCAGCCAAAGTGAAAAGTTTGCTGTTAAACCTCCACTTTCTCTCTTATTCAGTCTATTTTCCCATTTTTTTTTTTCCTCCCTTCCTATTCCATCATGACGACGATGTCGTTCGTTTGTTTTTTCTTTCACCCTCTCATCGTCGTGTGCCAGAGAACTCTAAACTCATTTTGTACATACAACTTCAACCGTATAATAGATGATACATCATGAAACACAAAGAAAAATAGAAAAAAAAGAAAGAAATAAAATTAAAATAGAATAAAATATATATTTATAAAAAATAAAAAAATGATGATGTATTACATATATTTTTAAATGACAGCAGACAAAAGAATTAGTTTTGTCTTAATTTGATATTTGTTGTCTGGTGCACACAATTATTTTTATTTTATTCTCTATTTTTATTATTTTTATTGTGATAACAAAGAACAAAAAGTTGCCTTTACAAATAGCAGCAGAGCACAAATATGAAAAATAAATAAAAATAATAAATAAATGTATATACATACATACATGCATACAATACTTTTACAATGCATATTCAAATATTGTGACTGGAAATTAATATGCATAGAACGACATGACTCGGAGTTTGCGGACATTTTCATCGCATTCCCCAGCGTGACCTCATGCACACACTCTTAATTCCAACCACAGCTATTGGTGTATACACACAAAAACCCTTTTTTGTCCTTCCTGAAGTAGTCCACAGATGATTGCACATTTCAATCGCGCATTAAATGGTCCATGAGGAAATAAAAATGAATAAATAAATAAATAAATAAATAAAACAAAAAAAAGGAAATAATAAAAATTTATATGATCCAAAATAATTAGTTACAAATATATATTCTTTAAAATACTATACATGACATACTTTTATTTAAATAAAAAAATATCACAACTTTTTTTTTCATTTATTTAATCGTAATTAATTTTCAGATGAGTACCAACAATTTTATCTGGCCTTGGCTTTTTTTTTTTTTTATTTTACATCACAGTGATTATTTTTTATACATGTATATTTATTGCGTGATCAATATCGTGCTGTTGAAGCGATTGAGAATCGATTCAATCAACAACAAACAAATTGATCATTGAATTGGAATGAAATAAAATAAAAATGAATGAAATAAAATATCAATATTTTCAACATACCGAGTATGAAGAGTTTGACCGTTCTTCCAGAGAGCAATTCGCCATGTTCATGTTCAATAATGCATCTCCATATTCCATCATCCTCGAGTCGTGCGCTGTCAATATGAAGTGCAGCCGTTGAGGAGTCGCCAATATAACGATGACCTGTACCACTCAATTCCGTTCTCGTATCAATTGTGATCATATCCACTGGCTTTTCATTATGCAGCCATTTTGCTGGTGGTGTCCGATAACTCCTGGACATATTAATCCCACTGTTATTACATCAAACATTAGAAAAATGAAGAAAAGAAAGGAGAAAGAAAAAAAAAACATTTTATAAACTGAAAATAAAATTTTCTACAAATAAAATATAAAATATAAATACTTACTGGGTAATTGGTAAAAGTTTTGAATAATTTCCACCCAATTCACATGGCAAAACAACTTTGGCCTGCGGTTTAACAACAATTTCCGTCGGTGTTAATTCTGATGTGTTACGTATCGTGAATGAAAAGTTTGACGACGGTGACGTTGAAGCGACGAACCATGTCTGATCATCTGGAGCGAGTAATGCTGCAGGCTCTGCCACGTCGCTCAATAACGATGACAACGATGAATGAGACGATGATGTAGAGAATGAAGAAGTTAATGTTGCAGCACCACCACCAACACCGCCAGCATCAACTGGGGCTATCGTCGTTGTAGTAGTTGTCCTTCTGCCACGACGACCACCCTCTTGTCTATCACGAAGGGCAAATACTCTAGCTTCATTTATAGATCCGCCTGAAACACATTAATAAATAATGAATAAAAAAATATGAAAGAAAATTTATTTCAATTCAATTACCACAAATGTAATTATCAAAGTTTCTTCATCTCATTACTTATTCTACGTGTACATAAATTAATTATTCACATATAAAAATTAATAATTCTAACAACATTGATAAATGAATTATACTTCATACATTAATTAACAATAATCGAGTTGAATATAAGTGAAGATAGAAATTGATCCAGCACTTTATTGATGAACATCATCATATTGACGAATCATATAAACTCTATAAGTTCTCGTTTTATACCCTTCATCCCATGTGGTTTCACCAAACTCTCCTCGAGCTAATGCTGGTTAAATATATTCTCTGAACTGAAGTCTGATCTGATTATCGTGTTCATGAAAATTCGATAAAGTCTCCCTACATCGACAGGCCATAAAGGTAAAGCAAGAGAAGAATAGAGCAGCAAGTGAAACGAAGCTTATATTATAGCTAGATTATATACATATAGAAAGCTATAAAGAGAAAGAGAGAGAGAATTTGATGTTAAACTCATTCACTTTACTCTTTCTCTTTTCCACCCCTTGCTCTTGACGTCTCTCAATTTTCTACTTTGCCATACAGTTGTGAGTCTATAGCCCAGCTAGTCGCTTGGATGCTTCGATTAAAATCTAAAACTGCCTATCTTGTTCACTTGAGTGAACCCTGACAGAAAACTAATTAGGCCTCCGATGAGCCGCAAATACAGTCAACTAGACTCTGATGCAACTAGATCTCTATAGTCTTAAACAATATATAAATGTACATATATAAACGTCTACATGTAATATATATATATAATATTTTACAAGCTAACCTGTTTAATACATGTACAAAGCTATCAGGTAGAGATAATATTATATAGATAACTTATCTATTTTATCGTACCAATAGAGACTATTCATGTAGAAAAACCAGTTAAGTCTTTTTCTTTTACTGAAAATTCACATATCCATTCACAAAGACAAAGATTTATATATATGTATACACTTGTTATATACATATACACTTGCACAAAGTGTCGTTTTAGATCTCTTGAACAAAGTGCCTTGAGCATTATTTTATTTTCTTTCATTGTTTTTTTTTTCTTTTACATTTAATTCACGAGACTTCAACTTGAGAATATCACTTGGCCCGACGACAAAAAATCCATTGGTAAAATGGAACAAGACAAATGAATTATTCAATGAAATTATTTTTATTCATTCAGTTTAGTTACTGGATAATTCTACTGCAACTGATGTTACTCAAAAACAATTACTTGAAGATATTTCTTTAACACAAAAGACAATGAGAAATAACAAATTTATAATTTTAAAATTGATTTAAATTTAATTTGTTTTTATTTTTATAAATTTATCGTTTGATGGTTGATAAATTTTGGCATTGAGATAGGTAAATTACAGTCAACGATTGTATAAATGTATATACACATACATACATAGATACAAGAGTAATAGTATATATACATTCTCTGTAAAGTGTGCATAAGTAACAGGAAATCCTTCGATCGACAAAGGTAATGTCAAAGTGACCCAGGCAATGGCATACCATCGCTCTCTCCATTCCTTTCGTTCGTATGAATCCCTTGCAGTAATCTCGATTGAAGAGACTCGCGCAATAGTACAAGTAAATGTTCACAGAGTCATGGACACACATGTATACATACAAATACTCATACGCAATATATCTACATCTATACCATAGCAGTCAGTTGGTTGTGATGGCAAAGCAACTTGTGGACTGCTCCATGTACTACAGGAAGTTTGTAGAACCTTCATTGAAGCTCGTCGTTTACTCCATTGGGACTATACAAATAACGTTTGAGTCCATGAGAAATAAATACACAAACCCCACAGAATCTCCAATATAAAATATTTCGATTGAAATAAACTCAAGTATAAATTACTTCGTTGAATTTATTTACTCACATCATTTATTTATTCAATCATTTTTTTTTTTTGCTAGCCATTCTAAACTATAAATTGATATTTACAATATTAATAATTAAATTGCGTACATGTGTATATACAAATATAATGTGGTAAATTAAATTTTGTAATTATTTAATTATTTCTTAATAATATTCAGAACTGACGAAATCAACGTGGGAAATTAATTATCAAGGGTGTATTGGAATAGAAGCCATACCAAGTGTCTTGTGGTAATCGATTTGTATATAATCAGGTATATATGTAATATAATACATAGAGAGAGAACTGATAACGTTTGCCATACTCGTCGTCAGTGATACATTATAGCATCAATATAATGTTGCATTCTATATTATTGTACGATAATATCCGCTATCAAGTTTACTACACTGTATGATAATGTTGCTATATTGTCAAGATGATGATCATCATCATCATCATCATCATCATCATGATAATCATGATCATAAAAAATTCATTGTTAAACAAATATTACAAGTTTTTTTTTTTTTTTTAAATTACGCAACAGACTATAAACAATCACACTTGAATAAGTATATATATATATTTTTTTTTGTTTATTTGTTTCATTGTTTTTGTCTATAACATTCGAGAAATGGTGAAAAGCTTTGTCATCTCTTTGTTCTTGTCGAGAGTATTCTCATATGTCTTTCATTAATGTTACGTTATTCGACTCTGCATTCTGCAGTGATTGCAATGAATATAAAAATATATATATATGTATATTTATATGTGTTTGTATATGTATATATATTGAAAGGGAGAAGCGAAGAGAGTGAGAATGTAAAAAAGAAAATAATATAAAAAAATAGATAAAAAATACTAGAGAAGAGATAGCGAAAACGTAAAACGCATCTGTAGAGTGTATGCATAAATGGATTTATATATGTATGTGCAGGATATGAAGGTTAACACACAAATTTATTTTGTTGGCCACAGGCCACGCATATCGATATAAGTATATATTCATTCAAAAAAAAAAAATCTCGGCATAAAATCCAAAAGTGGCTTAGATATACGTCGAGGAGATTCACAATAAATTAGTGAATTGAAATAAAATTTTTTTATTCAAATATATAATAAATAATAATTGGCATTTATTGTTGTGTCTCGTATCAATATAATTTTTAATTAATTCCTAAGGGATGTTTTCTTCTGAAGCAAGTTCAATAAACGACGTAGCTTGCATAGAATCTTTTTGATTGTTTAATAATTTTTACGATTTAATTAATATTATAATAAGGTGTAATTTCATTGGATCATTTGGTGCGTTATTTAACTCGCGTGTCTTTCAGTATGTTTGTGTGTCTAAATTGCTGGTATATGAGGGTTGATTTAACTGAAGGGATACTGGGTCAAGCACGGCAATGAAAGCCGCATACACACCGGAGGTTGGAACTCGCAATGAAAACATTTTCTTTTCACTTAAAAGTTCTTCTTTTTTTTTTTTCCTCATTTTTTATTTTTGCTCATTTTATAATGCTGATCCTCATGCTGGTAAGCCAGGTCAGATTCCTTTGGATATAGAGCCAGTGAATATTTTACGAGGTAGCTTAATAAAAGAAAAGAGAAATACCGTTAGAATGTATATGTTGAAAGAGAAGAATGAAAAGTAAAAGAAAAAATAAATAAATAAATAAAAAATTTACTTTTTCAGTTAAAGTGTATACGTATATAGCAGGGTTGCTTAATGTTGGATAACTTTATGTTCCAACTGTGCACTAATACTTTTATTTTTCTTCATTATTTCCCTGCTTTATTTTGTATTGAATAGTTGGTGAAAAAAAAAAAAAAAGAAAAAAAAGGCTTGAAGTGAAAGATCAACGAGTCACCTGATGGCAATTGTTTTCTCTTTTACTTAAACATATACAACATTACATACACATTTCAAAGTGCAGTATACATACATACATATAGAGATACATAGAGGGAGCTTTACCGCATTGCCCGCTTCCTCATTTACCACTGTGAAGCTCTCAAGCCACGCGGCCCAATGCTTGTTCGAGCGACTGTTATTAACGAGACGCCCCGAACAACAACAACCAAACCAACGCTATATGATGAGTTATATACGTGAGCTGTATTTCGAACAGTTTGCGGCACTCAGTCGTTCGTCACTCTACAATTATCGTCAACGATGATGCAATCGAGGACACGAACACATTGGAGGTCGTCCAATTATTTTGAGATATATTCATTGAGCTGCAATGAGAAAAATATCAGCATTGATTTGTAATATTCGTTTCCTTTCGATTTAATTTTTATTTTACTTTTGCCGATGGTGCTTTAGCTCAAGCTCTATTGTCAGACATTTTTAAAGTGCGTTTAAATTTTGTTTATCAGGAAACCAGAGATTTTCAAATATCCAACGTGCGAACGCTAATGAAAATGCGCAAGAGCATTTAGTCGATATAATAATTAAGAAGGATGTACACACAAATTTATAGAGATAGATAGATAGATAAATAGATATATGGTTGTGTTTATGCATCTATATATGTGAGTGAGAGAATATATAGATTGTAAACGGAAGTAAAACTGGTTAGATAGCGATAGGCTTCTGCCATCTAGTTTATGAGCATGTCGAAACTTAATGACATTTATGTTCCCGGGAATCGCATATAACCCAGATTGATATTATATGATGGTAGAGATGACGTTTTCCGTCGTACAAAACTTTCTCGATTGGATGACTTGTGCGCCTTATACTGACACTTCTTGGAATATATATTGGCATTTTTGACATAGTTGACAACTAAATCGCAAGGGTGGAGCACGTGTGTCATCAAATGCACACGATACATCCTCTGTATCATATTCAATTTCCTCATGATACATTTTTGTTTTCTATATAAATAAATAAATAAATAAATAAATAGTTGTATAAGCGACTGTACTTTTCATATTATTAAATTTCATAATCGAAATGAAAATTTGTATAATGTGTTGTAATTATATTAATTGGTACACTCGAGTGTTTGTAGTGTTTGTATTGAGTTGAAAAAAAATGTTCTGGTAATTTTGCATAGCAATTTTATGGGTATAGAAATCCAATTAAAATTATGAGAAAGTGGTGACAATCATGATAATTTGATGTGTAAATTTTACTTTACACTCGAGGAAGAGATAGAAAAAATTATGCAAATTTTGTATAGATAAATATTCAACGAAATTATTGTAGAAAAAAATTAAAAAAAATCTTGGATTATTATTCTGTTCACGTTCATGTTCCGTGCGGAAACTATTTACTCTCTACTCTTTTTCTCGGTTGCCAACTTATTATTAAGATTATAGATTTTTAATATACATTAAATAAAAGAAAAAAAATTCATTGAATTTAATTTTTCTTGTCATCCATTTGACACTTTATTAGTTTTATATTATATATGTAAATTAAGTGCACAATCAATAAATTGTTTTTGAGGTTTGGAACTGTAGAACCAATGACGTGACTGTGGAACAAATTTTGTGATATACATCCAAGACACATCTGCCCAAACTACTCGTTGCCATACTGTTTCCACCCTCTTGCATTATATCTTTCTCAGCAACGAGTTCGTGTACACGCGGCGACGAGGTTATCCTCGGTCTTGCTGCTTTCAACAACTTGTATTAGTTTCGGCTCTATAGTTCGAAAACGAACTTTGACAAGCACACCCGCGTCGACGTTATGTTGTCTTCTCCTTTTCTATTCTACACTTAAATGAGAAACTCTCAAATATATATAAATATATACATACATACATATATATATTATATAAAGAGATCGAATATGGTGTCTCTTTTCGTGAAGAAGAAGAACAGTCGTCGAGGCAGGAAAATTCCAACTGCATCACGATAAACTGCACATTCCATATTGGCTAAAATCTTTGGCCTCGAGTTTCATTATCGACCTCCTTCCGTGTCAACGAGTTTCATTCATGGACTCTATTCAATGCGTTTGGCTTCGAATTCATTTTATCGATAAATACGTGACCTCTTTAGTTGCGGTGAAAACTTTTTGAATATTCTACAAATTTATTATTCTTCTATATTTTACACATAAATTTCAAATAATAATTCTACTATGTTATTATTTCATTAAATTTTATTTATTTTATTATTATTCATAATTATTATTATTTATTTGTATTGTTATTTATCAATTTTATATTTCTTGTTATTTTTTTTTATAGAATTTTTAGATAGAATTTCGACACAGAAGATTAAATAATTTTTTATCGTGAAATAAATTATTCATACCGATAAATAAAATTTGTCATTAATCATTTATAAATCATGAATTCTGATTAATTAATATTTATTTCCACTCAATAATTTCAATCGCGATTGCAATGTGCAACACAACTTTAATATCGTATTTATTCGCGATGCAATTAATTCACATGATTTATCAGAGTTTTCCACCTGAACACAATTTTATATAGATGTATATAATACATATATAAACATTGTTATGGATTGTTACAAAGTTTTGGCGTTTTTGGGTGTACGCTTATGGGATTCAGCTGTACGATACTGCGTTACCCCTCTATCCAAAACCCCAGAATAGAGAGAGAAAAAAAAAATTAAATGCAAGAGAGAACGAGTGAAATAGGTGGACATAGTACAGTACCCTTATAACCCGGGCAGTCCAATAAAATGAATGACACATGAATCGCTACGGGTGTTACGAGCCAATATTTAGCGTTTTCCAATACGCAATGCATTTTCCCTGTTGTTATATAACCTCTTTCAAATCCCTTTTATTTCTTTAATTTTTTTTTTATCACAAAAAAAAAATTTATATATAAAAATTTCTATGTTATATTTTTATCCAATAAAATACATAACATTTAATATTGATCAATTCGTAAAGATCAATGTTAGTGTTCGATAGTAATAGAGCTTTTTTTTTTTTTTATATAAATACACATGCATATTTCAAGCTTCATTTGCGACAAACACTGTCACAAAACTTGATGTAAATGCTGCAAGTTTTACGATGATAAATTTTATCTACTATGTAAAACTTTCAATGTTTGATTGATGTTGATAGGCATAAGCTAGTGTGATTAATGAATGTTTAAAGTATTGAAAATTTGACGATAATGATGATGACATTGCTCTTGGGCCATCTTAGACTTTGTTAGTTAAATATATTACAAAAATTACTGATGCATATACTTGGTAAGAAAAAGTGTTTATTAATAAAGAAAAAAATATAATAAAAATTACTGATCGATAAAAGCTGATGGTAATTTAAGTATAGCATAAGGTAGATGAATTCTCATGATTGTCATCTGATGGTGTTGGAGCATCAACGACAAAATAGGTATATGTATATATAGTTGACGAAAAAGGTGGTGAGACGAGAAGTGATTGGAAGAGTTAGTAAACTATAGAGGCATTGGAGAAAGATAGGAAGTGGAAGCTGAATGAAAGTTTAAGTCAATTAGTCTTGCATTAGCTGTAAGTAGACACAGTATAGAGGTGAAAGAGCCATCGGCCGAAGTTCTGAAAGCTTTTAGTTTCCATTAAATGACTTCACATACAGGTGATATTTTATATATTTGTTTCCTTTGTCTTGTATAACATTCACTCATACAATCATTTGACATAATGTGTGACAATAAATCTATGTAAATTACTTGGAATAACAATGAGAAGTAATTTTTAAAATTCCAACATTTGGCAACGATGATATGAACAAATGTCTAAAATACCTGGTGTTCTCTCTGGCGACAGAATATATTTATTTAATGCTGTATATCCACTGTACAAATGTTATTTAGATTAATATACTCTAGATATTAAATGAGGAAAATTCATATCTGTGGAAATTTTTAAAACTGATAGCAAAATAAGTTTTATTAAAACAAAAATGATAAATGAATATTGTTAACTTGAAAATGTAATGGAATAACGTGACTAGTATGTTGACGGTGGTGGTAGTGACGATGATGCTGATGTGGTGAAGAGAAAACTAGCTTGGGTTTATTGGATAAATGTGTTCGTAGCCAGCACTCGACGTGAGAGTAAAGGAGATAATAAAAAAAAAAAAAAAATATGTGCGTATACGTATACATGTATAAAAAATAAAAGTGGATAAAAGATAAGAGGAAATGAGTAGCAGTGAAGAGGAGGTGGAGGTTGGTCTGCAGTTTAGTTGGAAGATGAATAGATTAAGCGAGCGACGACAAGACAGAATTTAATAACAATTTCTCAAATGAGAATTAAACTCTTTCGTTACCATAAACAGAATGAAACCCAACTACGTGCTTCAAAGCAACTAAAACTATTTGCGGTTTTATTTAATATTATCCTGTTTATTGTGTTAAATTGATGGTGCTAAAGAAATAAAGACAAAGAGACGGTGAAAATGTATGAGAAAGTAAAGAGAGGTGGCTGAAAAATTTACATCTTAATCGAGACCCTATTATAAAGTAACATCGTTGAAATGGTTGGCAAGGCACAGAGAAAATTAGCGCAAAACGTTGGTCGGTCAACGTATTAAATCTATTGAATGGTGTTACTTATTGAAGCGCAATGCAACAAGAATGCGTACTGTGCACCTGTTAAATAGACGCAAATAGAATGAGAGAATGCAAGTGGATGTTCGCGAGAGTGGAGCAGAGGAAGATGAATGATTTCGCGAGCGACCGGATAATCGAAACGATTCATCCATGAATACGCTTTGCTGATTGAGTCCCATTGTTGGGCGGACGATCACTCATCGCTTCCGCCACGAACCGTTTCCGCTTTTCGAAAGTTTATTCCCGATTTCCGATTCTGATTCTCGATTCAAGTGCACTCAGCAATGAGCTAGTCAATAAAATGTACATGTATGAAGACGAAAAAAATGTATCTTTTCTTCAATCTCTACAAATACACTCATCAATCGTTATTCAAGAAATTCTCGATTATCATCACATCCAATACCTTGTTGCATTATATAAAAATATAGTGATGAAAAGAAAAAAGGAGAAAAATTTTTTTGCTCGAAATTTTCATTGGATTTTATCTAAAATAATATTAGTTTCAATTTCAACTTTTAAATTCAATTAAATACCGCATCAACATAAAAGGAAATATTCGTACAAAGGCAAAGATTATATCTACATTACATTGAAATGACTTTGAAGTTAAAACGTTAGTATCTAACTCACATGCTTGAATGAACACAATATATAGATGCGCATAGAATCTTGATGAAGAGCGACGATAAAAGTCTTTATATAGATACATATGTATGTAGATATATACGTCTAGATATTCCCGTGTGAAGCATAGCAGGATAAATATAAATTCCAGAAATTCATTTCAAATTTAAAGCCACCATAAACGGCCAAAGCATAAAAAAAATTATAACAATATATTATAGAATCTCATTAGAAAATTTTTCCATAACAAGACCAGAGAGCGCTTGAGAAAAAATTATATATATTTTGTATGCTTGTATATAAATTTATATCAAAACATATATAAAAAACACACTGTAAAAAAAAAATAGCTAAGCAATTTGAAAGCATTTCTTTCACTGGCAAGATTTCAACAAATAAAATTAGAGAAACAAAAAAAAAAAAACATTTTAAAGCATCCTCGTTAGCTAGGCAAGAAGTAAAAGCTCCGCAGGCAAAGTGAAAGAAAGTAAAAAAAGAAATAAAAAGAAAAACAACAAGACAAAAAGAAGACGGAAAAGAGTTGGTCATTGTTGCAGCTGCCAGAATAAGAGAAACACTTGGAAGAGACGAAGCGGCAGGAAAAGCCAACGTTTCCGTGGAACACAGTGAAATGAATTGTCCAGATAATTAAGGCCACCCTTGGTTTCCTTTAATCAAGTATTCTTCATTTAATTTCCAATGATACATGACAAAGTTTACGAATCCATCAAGTGTAACAAATTAAATAAACAATTTTATTTGATTCATGAACCAATAAATGATTAAGCATTCGAAACAATCAGGAAATAAAAAAAAAACATTGATAGATGCGATGTATTGAAACTAATACCACAAATCTTGCGTGTGCTGTGACAGTTTCTCGACAACTGGGATATTCCTGAGGTATACAATCAATAGTCTTCCAGTAGTTTGCACCATGATTCAATTACGATTTTGCAATGTGAACGTGGTGACATTAGCACACATATACTCACCAGGTGGTGATGCTGATGGCGATGGGAGGGACTTTGGGTAAAGTGGAATAGAGTGCGAATGTATACAGGCCAAGATAGAATATGAGAGAGACTCGTGTGAATGTATGGATAGAGAAGGTGATAGTTGGTTCATTTCGATCTTACAATCAGACTACGGTAAACGTGCGGCTGGTGTGCCCGGGGATGTGAATATCTCACGGGCGATGAATCTTCAAGCAGTGGGACTAAACGAATTACGAGACGTCCGGAGCTACAGCCACCACTGCCATATTCACCTATAGTTTCCTAAAATCATGCTTGAATGAAAGCTTTAGATTACTCCGTCCGTCTCGACATACACGATAAATGTATCCAAAATTATTCAAGCAACACAAAATATAACATAAAACTGTTAATAGTTGTTGATAATTATTTCATCAATTATTTCACATGTATATATTATTAAAACAATTTTTTTTCTGCTATTATATACAAAATACTAGTGAATTATTGAGAATTTATACATGCATATATGGTGTAATGGATCATTGAGGCGCGTATACACGTAATTTTGAAATCTGATTGGGATTTACTTGGCAAATGGTCAAATCTATATGGATCCAATGAATGGCAGTGGTATGCAGTACACGAATCTATCGTATATACCAACAGCCACCACCTTTATACTATTGAAAATTCAATTCACGTTCGTTTTCGCCTGGAGCAAACTCTTGGACCTGATGCGCACAAAACTCTGAGAATGAGGATATACATATATTCATTAAAATGAAGTTGGAGAGAAGCTGAAAGGAGGCAAAACTGTAGATGAATTTTTATCCAAGTTATTAGACCAAAAGAAATCAGCACAAATATATAGCGCTGAGTTGTATAAGTAACAAGCGTCATTGCTTTTCAATTTATAATCAATAAAATTGGTAAAATGTAAGTCGTTAAGTTGGGAATGCGTGTAATATCTAACAGTAATAGTAGTAGTGGTGATGTTAGTGAATGAATGAGTAGGGGTTGGTTGGATGAACGTTCTCGCTTCCATTTATCGTTGAGTCACTCGATCGTGACGGGGTACACGTTCTGGATCACGTGGTTCGACTGGTGTAGACGGGAAGAGGAAACGACGATAGAAAAGAAGGAAATAAAATTGAAAAGAGGAAGAAAAAAATATATATTTCAGAAAGGAAAAGAATCTATCTACTTATCGATCTATATATACCTACGTAGTGGAAGTAATAGATTTAGGTGGAGCAAATGGCGTCTGGTCAACGCTGTAAAAATCCATGTTACGGATACATAGAGAAAGCATCTGCTGATATAGTACCTGAGAAACATTTCGCGAGAACTTTACGAGACCATACCATGTATAGTTGTCAGTTGGAAGTTCTGAATGTTCACTAACAATCCATGGTGACGTACTTTCTCAACTTGGTATCTAACCCTTTATAACCTTCCAATCAATCCTTTCAACCGCGAAGATTCGCTATCAACTTGTAGTCACTTGAAGTAAAAAAAGAAGATGAAAATAATTTTGAAAATCATGAAATACAAAAGTGAAGAAGTTAGATAACAAAATTTTCGTTTGAACCAAAGTAATTTGTCTATCATATTGACTTCTACTCTCATCTGATTATCAAATAACCTCTTATGCATCTGAAGATTATATCTATATAGTTGTTGGTGGATCTAATTAGATTCTGAACCCCTTGACTGTTATGAAGAAAATTCTGTGCTTAAAACAGTGAGAGAGCGAGAGATTGGGTTGAATTACTTCGAGGTTTGTCTCGAAACTATCAAAACTATTTCAAGTCATAAACGATAAGGTTATCGTAAACGTTGGCGCAAGCTTCAATCCAAGAAAAAAACAAAAAGCCCTGTGGGCTACCAATCGACATTTCAACCATCATCGTATATATCCTCCACAATTTCCTGATGTCTCGAGTTCATCCTCATTCTCTTCACAATCCTAAATCTTGCTCTTCATCATTTCTCTACCAGGTCCAACTACAATTACTATTAATACTTATCACTATCACTCTCTCTCTATATATCATTCACCTATCATTTTACATTAGTTTCTCTTCCATTCGTACATTTTCTACAATGGATTGCATTTAAATAGTCGCCTTTTTTGAGATACGAAATATTTCATGAAATTCAATATGAAAATTTTCAACTCACATCTCGTCTTAGTAGTCGTTTACCATAAAACGCTAGAAAAGAACGTTTCATTCTTATATCCAATGGTCCCTCGTAAATTTACCGAGTTTCTTCTATCAACGGATATTTCGTTCCGGATATTTTACCGTATAGAAACGCACACTCAGACAAATACATACATATACATATATATAGTCTATGTCGTCTGGTTATCCGTTTTTACACCCTCCCATGACAACTTATATTGTGCCAAGACAAGACACAGGGTCATTTCACTAGCTATATGCCAAAGTGGATATGAGAATGTTCTTTTATACATATAATATTTTGTTGTATATGTATATACACATGAGAATCACTGAAATGTATTTAACTTAAGGAAAAACCAAGTGCACACTTCATGTCACCAGCAAAAGAGCTTTTGGGCTTTATCGAGCCGCAGCTTTCTCATCATGATTTTCTATCTTGCCGGTTGCTATGGTTATCCCTGCTTCACGCTCGACCAATTATTAGATTAAGAAATTGGTCTTTGGAAGGTTGGCAGCAGTATAGAGGGAGGGGGATTTAATGGTGGCTCCTTCTTCTTCTTCTTGTTCCTTTCGTTCCTTTGTGAGCGTAAAAATGTCATGGATGAATGCCGAAATAAAGATGGGGTGACAGTGCCAGTGCCAGACGCCTTCGAGAGTCATTCAAATACTCATAAATCAAAATTAAAAAATTAAAAAAAGAAATTAGTACTGAATAATAAGAATGAATTAATTTTAAATTAAAATTTAATCGTTAAATATCTTTTTAATCAATATTAAAAATTCTTAGTATAATAATATTCTGAAAGCTCAAGTATTGGGTATGTATATAGATAGTAGAATATTTTATTGAATGTGCTGTGAAGTAGAAATGTAGTATATGCAAGTCGCAAATTTTATGAGAGTTTCGTTACTGGAGCAACGAGAAGCTTTTCTGCACAAAAGTGGGTTGGTTGGTATTCGAACGATGCGACAATTAGGAAACAACTACGTTGGCTGGCAGCCACCCACGCGTACTAGTTAATTGGTTTCCTCTTGCCCCTTCTAAATGTTGTACTGTTTCTTTCACCATCGCTTTCATCTACACTCGATTCAATCGCGACATTATTGTCTTTCTCGTTGATGGTGCACACCTATACTCTCATACTGTGTCATTACGAGACAATATGAAAAACAAAGGAGAAGAAAAAAAGGGAACAATAATAAATAGGTAATTTCGATAAGTGTCTCCGGTAATTATCTACATGTGTCAGTTGCTCTTTTTGAGTTAATTAAATTTTTTATTCAGAATTTTTATAGTAAATTGCATCGAGAAAGTGGTCGCACATGTGTCGGCTTTTTAACAGATGTAACAATACAACCCTTGTAGCTATAACTATTATATTATATAATTCAAGATAAAAAAATTTATAGCTATATCAGGATTTACGTTCTTATATAAAATCCGACACATATCTGTAGGTAGATATAAGAAATAGTATAAGGCACGCAAGAAGAGGGCGCCAGAGTGTGCCACCCTGTGAAGGGTAAAAAAACAATAGAACGAAAGGGTATAATAGCAAAAAAAAAAAATCTTCACGAGCAAGAGGAAACACGAGAAAAAGCAGAACAGAAGACTTCGCTGCTCGTTCATCGAATGCCCCGAAGGCCTTCGATAAAAGTTTTATAGCCTTGACGGTTAAAAAATATAAATGGATCGGAAACTCTTTGATACCAGTGTCGGTAAAGTTGTGAAGGGAACAATCATGTTGAAAATAAAAAAATAAAAAAATGAAAATAGTCGTCAAACCAAAGAGAAAATGCAAGAAAATCCTCGAACAAAACAAAAAATAAAACGTAAATAAAATTTATTTAACGCACGTGGTTGCACTTTTATACACCGTCATGAACGGCATGAGGTATATTGCGGCGTAAGGGAAAATGAATCATAGTAACAGTAGTGGTAGTAGCAGCAGCAGTAGTAGTAGTAGTAGTTGTAATAGTAGCAGTATGTAGAACAAAAGAACGTTGGCAAATCTTTATTAAGCAAACGCCAGAGGGATATTGTTCACGTCTCTGGTATACTACCAACGAGTAGATGCGGCCGTTACCGTTAGCACCAACATGCACTTCATGTAGACTAGTTACGGGAACACCCACGACTAAAGAAAAAAAAAAAAAATGAAAACGAGGGACCAACAAAAAAAAAAAGAGATTGGTGTAAACTGTCCCCTTTGTGCAGGAAAATTGCGTTTTAATTCCTGCATTCAGTGCCTCGATTACCAAGGGAACTCGTTCCACGCCCCACACACGACTTTTTCATGCATATTACATACTCATAGAGCACATTCATTCTTATATTCTTGTACATATGTATACGTATGTACATATGTATATATTTTATACAGATAAAAATATATCTGTATATATACTTGGTAAATGACAACGATTTTTTACTTTGACATAACTGCACAGTCAAAGAGAAGAAAAATATCTCATGTACGCACTTGCACATGAAATGAAATACTTAAATTTATATTTTACGAGAAAAATAAAAATGTCTTTCGATGCAATAATAACGGTACACGACAATATTTCAGATCTTTTCTTCCATCACATAAAAACAATGAAGTACATGGTTTAAAGTATTATTTATTTATAGTTTTTCTTTTAGTTTAGAAAAGTATTTATTTTTTTAAGATGAAATAAAAATGAAATATAACAAGTATACATATAATTTGGGCCATTGAATTCTCATTTCGAATCATTATAAATCTAGATAAACCTATATGTACCTGTTATAAAGTACCAATAGACATCCACAGTGAATCACAATTGCA
Source organism: Microctonus brassicae (assembly GCA_918226075.1). NCBI lineage: Eukaryota > Metazoa > Arthropoda > Insecta > Hymenoptera > Braconidae > Microctonus > Microctonus brassicae. Next base: position 2,666,308 of record OW445491.1, on the reverse strand, counting down.
AGGAGCAAAATGTCGTTCTATACTTGGCCAACATTCTGTTCGTGCAGAGAGACAATTAGGATGGTTAATTAAACTAGAACAGATTCATGTGATAGTAATTAAAATTCATTTCCAATTATCAACATTATCAGTTTCATATTATTTCTGTCACGAAATATAATGCTAAAATTTAATATAAATATGCTTGTATATATATTTAGTTGTATATTTTATATAAAATAAAATTCACGCCTCGTTGAGTTGGTAACAATAAAAATTGTGATAAAACTTTTTTCGTATCGCAAAACGAGGCAATATCATTCGTGCACAATTTTTACACAGTAACATCACCACAACCTATTGCTTCTGATACTTCTTTATGGCCTATATACTTTGCTCTACGCGTTTATGCGCCTACGTTTTCACGACTGAAACTCACTTTGATATAAAAGAAGAAAAGGAAACGTCGAAGTAAAACAAGAAGAAAAACAAAATACATGTAAGGAGAAAATGTATAAATTTATCCATTCTCTTTTACTTCGTTGAGTAAGAGTTACTTCAACTTTATAGATTCGTACCTGACTATTTCCTCATACTCACAAGCAAAGAAAGACAACAAAGTGAAAGTTAATTAAAAATGAAGCCGTTGCAGTAGGAAAAAAAAGAAAAAAAAAAGCAGTATAGTAAACAATAGAAGATTAAAGATTGAGGTTGATACTTATTAATGAATGATTTTGGCATTTGATATATTTTGAAAGCTTATTTTGTTTAACGATCCAAAGCCAAAGCGCGCACGAATGCAGCATAAGAGAAAATAGAGAGCTGAACATGAGAGCTGAACAAACTGCAGATAAGGGTTGCGCGGTGATTGCTCCATAAAATATGTATGCAGCCAGGCAGTAGCAGCAGCGACCTTTGGCTTCAAGCTCAACTCACACCGCGACGCAGCTTCCAGCCACCACGATTCCCTCGTCGTCTCTTTTATACATATATCCGGACGTGTCATCTTCAACCCCTCAACCATAACTCCAATTCATATGTGTGGCTGCATGTCTTTTCTTTACCAAAACTCGCCTGTGGCATATTTTTTTTTTTTCTTGTTTTCCCTCCACCCCTCTTCATATCTTTTATTTTTTTTTCTTTCCCGTCTTTGGTTCACCCTGTATTTTCCTTTCTTTCCTCTTCCATCTAGATATACCAAAGTCAAAAACTCCAACACGAATAAACAAAAACTTTTGTCTCTTTTCTTTGCTTTTTTATCTTCCAATATATATTTCTACATCCTCTTTGCTTTCAGTCTCATACTTTGTTTTTTCTTTTCCTCCCTCTTATTCATCTTCTTCTTCTTCTTCTTCTTCCTCTATATATCCGTCAATCTAAAGATTAAGAGCGTACATAGACTTATAAGAAAAGAAAATTTCTTTTATGGAGACATACATCAACGGATCAAGTCACACTCGTCCCCTTCATAACTTTCTACACGATTTTCATCCAAGTGGCTTGAATATATAAATTAAACTTACCACAAACTAACTACAGTCTCCTTATAGTTAGCTGATGTGGCAATGGCCCCAAACATACGGTTCACCTATATACACACACACCCACACAGACATATAGACTTCACCAGATGAATTTATCCCAAATTAGTTGCGTCAGTATAGTGCTAGGAGTCGGATAGCAAAGTAGTATAGGAAAGCCGGCTTACTGAAATCCACTTAAATGCCATTGCAGACGACACACAGTTCTATATACCACTATATAAGTTTCTATATATATATATATATAAACATCAAGATATACATGTATGTATATTGTTTAAGATGGTATAAGCGTGACTGTTATGCGATAGATGTGTCTGTGGTAAACAGCCAAACGTTTGGAATCTAAATATGAGAGAATTTTCCACAATGGCAACAGGCCAGAAAGAGAATAGGTAAAGTAAAATAAGAAAGAAAAAAAAAAACCAAATAGGAGAAAGGTTAAAGAAAAAACCAAGTCGAACAATATCGGCATATCGAAGCTTGTGAGACGACGGTTTGCATACTCAAATGCTTTTTGAGTCTCGTCTGTATTCCAAGTTGGCCACACACGCTTTGCGATAGAAACCCGACATGTGTATAGGGTACATGTGAATATAATACGTCGCATTCGAAGACGAAGAGAAGTGCTTGGTGGGTAATATGCACGGAAAAACAAATGATCGCACCTATGTATGCTTATGGCGATGTCAAATAGAGGGAAATGAGGGTGATATATTAAGGATAGATATTAATCAAATAGATAGATAGTTAGATAGATCTTTAATTGAAATAAAGAATTATTGAATTACTTTTTTTTCTATGGATATATTAAACAGTTTTGCTAATTGAAATTATTATTACCATTGTCGATTTTTATTATATAATCTTGCATTAAAAAATAATAGATCCCTTTAGTTAAGATATGATTGAGTAATTATATATTCATCTGCTTCTTCAGCGAAAGATAATTAAGCAGCTGTGATTTGAATGCATTAGCAAAGGGTGAATTTGTGATCTTAGATGTTAGAGAATGCCACAAATAAATGTCTCAGAGATGGGACACGATTTATATAATAGTAAATCATAGTCCTTTCTACGTGAAAGATTATGAATATCACTCATTTGCTCTATATGTAATAATATTAAGTTTTTATTTGGTTTATTAAACAATCAGATAATCACAAAGTACTTTCTTCCCATCGAAATACACACTCAACCATTTGAACTGACTACTCAGTGACATGACATTACAAACTACTTTCTTAAACCGCATCGGTTTACACCATTGTCAATGAAAACAAGTGTGTATAATATATATTATATTATATTGTAATATTCGCATATGCAGTTTACAAACCAGTCAAAGAATATTGCAATGTGAATGCATGTGAAGAATATTCACTTCAGTTGATGCGAATAATGTTTTGTCCCGCGGAAGAAACATTTCCAGGTTAGTGACTTTACACTAACGTTCATGGGTTGTTTGACATTATGGTTGCACACACAAAATAAAAATTTATACATACAAATGCATGTATGTGTAGCTTGTTGAATGCACACACATGAGTTAACACAGCTTCTATCTTCGAATTTATATTTCTATATCCATATACCGCAACAATCAAAATATTCCAGCTCACTGCGATGAAATATAAAAAAATATTCATTCATATAAAAAAAAAAATTGATATTACTGTGACATATTTTTGTAAATTATTTTTAAATTAATTTTAAAATTACTTTGGGATATTGTCAAAGTTCAGTTATTACTTGAATGACATATTATCGATTGTATATTCCTACAAAATTGTGCATGCAGTGTAAAATAGTGACAGCAAGTGACAAACAGAGTGGATTGATTTTTTCTGCAGTATCAAGACAATGTATCAACAAAATATTCCTTCATTTTTTTTTTTTTTATATTCAGCTCTTTCTATAATATAATATATGTATGTATACATTTTGAGACTTTGAGTGGTAGTGGTTACTTGGGACATGCGAGATTTTCCATCATCACTTTCAACGTCTTCCTTTTTCTTCAATGATCTTCTTGTTTTACTGGTTCTTCATGAAGCATATAGACTATGAGGCGCCTCGTGACCCAGCCAGCAATTCTCAAGTGCATAGGGTGGTTTACACAGTGTCTCTCACATTTTCCTTCTCTTCTACTTCTCAATATATATCCTACGCTAAAATCCTAGCGTTGAAACTTGTATTGCGGAAACTATACTGCACTACTGCGTCTTTCCATACCCATATCCTTTCGTGTGTGTATGAATGTATATGCACCAATGTCTGTCTTTTACCAAGTCCTTCTTAACTCTTACAAAATGGACCACCCAAAGGCACGTTTAATCTGCTCTTAATCCCATGACATCGATCGTCTTGAGTAAACGAGGACGACCAAAGCTCCAATCCCAGATCCATTTCGTCTACAATCCGTCTCGTTTGCTTTACTCTTTCGTCCACACTTCATGATTCTCGTTGGCCATCAATTTACTCTGGGTACACACTAGTGCTTAATACTTTTTAATAATTCATTTTTTAATTACAATTTAATTTTTTTGGCCTTTTATATTTTTAAATTCAACATTGATGATTAAAAATTTTCTGTTACAATTTATTATGACCCACAAATACGAAGCAAAAAAATAATATCCAGTGTAATAAATTTATATAATCCGAGGGAAATTATCGGATTAATGTGTGATGAAGTATATAAATATAAATTAAAATTGTCATTTCTAGATTTATGATTGTTTATTAAAAATATTATGGTAAAATAGAAATTAAAAAGTTTGATTCTGTAAAAATGTCACAAAAAATTATTTTTTGATAAAATGTAATTAATTATTTTTTTTTTTTGTTGTAAAATTTATTGTTTTAATAGTGAAGTATTTTTGTTTGTATCCCAGTTAAATACAGACAATGAATAAAAAAAGAAAAAACTTGTACAACACTTCTTTTAAATTTGACAAATTGACATACAACACCACCGGTCATATTTTTTTTTTGTTTGATGAATATTTCTTTTTTTATATTTTTTTTTATTTCGTGGTTTTAGTTATACGATAGAGAACGATAAAATGCTGGAGATAAAACTCAATTTTAACCGGTTACTACCGTATACGTCCTGAAAAAAAAAAAAAAAAAAAAAAATAGGTCAATTATTTTTGAAGCCTATAAAGCGTGCTACGATATTCATATATGTAGCGGATCTCCATCAGTCATACATATAAATGTACATATATGTACATATCCGCATATAAAACTACCAAACAATAACAGTAAATATACATATACACATATAAACGCAGCAGAAATTTGCGAGTTCAATCGTCTAACTGTGGAATACATAACTACATCTAGTATTTCAAACTTTCTACTTGATAAAATAATGTACCTTTATATGCAGGTATATATGTACATATTGTACTAACTAGTTAATCATTTTATACACGTAAACTTGATTACATTTTAGTTATACCAGTCACGAAATATATATATTTTTTTTTTTTAATGTACATACATTCGTTCTACTTCTTATAATCAAATTTGTTTCTCATCGATTTTTTAAATTTCATCTATTTTTTTCCTTCATCACTTGCCACGTTCATGCATTTTACTAATCAATTTTTGATTCGTACGTCATTTGTTCACATTATTTATTCCTCATACTCGACAATTTTTTAAAAATCAAATTTCAATCCGAAATTTTCATTTATGAAAAGGTGACAAATTGCAACAAAGTTCATATATCAAATTTCTTTCTCATCAATACATCACACGATAACAATTCAAATACACAATGTCATTTCATTCCACTTCTCTGATTCAGCTTTCTCTCGTGTTATTCAAGTGTGTAAACATGTGTATTTGTAAGTCTGTACATAGGTGTGTAGTAAATACATACATACATATATACTTTTTATTTTTTTTTTCCACTCATGTTGAGCGGAAGGAAGTCCAAATCAATATTTTGTCCATAACACAAAACACAATGTGCTCGAACGATTTAACGCCAGTCAAACATCAAGGGTGGGCATGTGGTGCAACATAACACAACGCCTGGATCCAGTGAGAATGATCAGTATGAGAACAAGGGTGAAGAACAAAAAAAAAAACTAACACCGAGGGTTCTAAAACCGGTGCGAGTGGTTAAGCCACGCTAAATATTTGCGATAAGAGATTGAGGAGAGATTTTCGCAAAAAAAAAAAAAAAAGGGGATTGCTTTATGTGTCCCATAGGACCCTCACTTCAGTTGTACGTTATCAGTACCATTTATATATATATTTTGTCATCTATATACATATATTTTTGTATATATTTGAATGTAAAAATAACCCTCGATGTTCATCACCAATCAAATATAAAAGGGAACTTGAAAAATACAGGGGGGATTAAAGAACATATTACATTTGCTCTTCGGATAATCAAATATACGTTAGAAGTTATCAAGATCTATATGCATAATTTACTCTGTATATATATATCATATACGAATTGTAAAATAAAATATGGGATAAATGCTTCAATATCATTCACGAGAATTTGATTAGTTAAATTTACTCAATGATATTTAATTAATTTCTATTTTAAAATTTCGAAACCAATTGAATTTTTTTATTTTTATAAAATTTATCTTAAATGTACATATATATATATATATATATATATATTAGGGTGGGTCAAAAAAAAAGACTATTTTTTTTTTTGTTGTTCCAGACATAAAAAATTGGTTCCTGGGCACCTTTAGAGAATATTCACTAAGTATGAGCTCTTAATATAAATCTGAAGATCCTCCTATTCATCGTTTTTCATTTTTTTCAAGGCTCATATTAAAAACCGCATATCTCATTATTAAGTAATTATTTAGCAAATTGATTGTACACATTTTTAAAGGAAATCGAAACGCTCTACAAAAAGGTCTCTTGTACTTTTTCCATAAATCTAACCATTTAAAAACTATTCGAGGTCAAAGTTTGACAATTTTTGAAAATTTTTTTTTTTTTTTCGTAATTTTGTAGCTCACTGGAAAGTAATTGTCATCAAATGACAAAAGCATATTTTCATAGGAAATTCAACGCTCTACAAAAAAGATCTCTTGGTTTTTAATCGATTGCTCTAACCGTTTAGAAGATATTCGTATCCGAATGCCAATGCGTGTTGATTTTCATGATTTATTAGTAATGATTTCAAATATATTCATTTTAATTCTTGAGTTTTAAAACATATTCATGAAAATTTGCGTTCATATCGGAAAAAGAAAAAAGTTCTTGACCATTTTTTAAGTTTTTCAATACATGTAAGTACGATTAACTTTCGGGAGAAGAGATTTACATGTCAGTTTATTAACGTTCTTATTTAAATATATCTCTAAATTTATCAATGTAAGAGAAAAAAAATTTTCATTTACTATAGAAAATTATTTATTTTAATTCAATATAAACACAAGTATAAATTTTACGAGAAAATATGCCCATTGAGTTATGATTATGAAAATAGTCTTTTATTGCAATTAGGATATTTGGTTCTATGATCTTTAACAACTTGCAATAAATATTGAAATTGGTCTTCATTTTTTGTTAAACATTGGTTATATTCAGTCACCACATGCCACTCCACGCTCTGCTACGTCATTTACTACTTTTAATTGTTTGAAGAATTCTTCATTTTCTTTATAATTGTCATCAGAAGACCACGATTCAATATCAACGTCAAGAAAATCATATGGTACTTCAAAAATTTTGAATAGATTCAATGATTTTTGAGAAACGAAGTTACTCAAATCTTTTTCCAATATTGAATTTATGTTTTTTTGATCAATAATTAATCGTTTGTCTTTAGAATTCATGCCTTCACGATTTTTTACAGCTTCAACAATTTTTTTTTTCACATCGAGTGGAACGGTATCGTCAAATAAAGATAAAATGGCAAGTTCATCATTTAAATACCACAAATGTAAAATCATTTTTTCAGAAGTCGCTGAAGATATCGAAGCATTAATTTTTTTGTATTTGATAAGTTTTTTCAAAAATTGTAAATCATGATTAGCAGCTGCAGTCGCAGAAGTTGATGAAAACCAAGCTTTCAAATATACCATAATTATAAAAATACAAATATGCCGCAGACTATTTAACTCTCTAGTAGTAAGTACAAATTCATTCCTAAAAATAAATATTTTCAAGCAATAAATGGCTTTCGCCATCCATCTCGCATGATGAACTGCACCAGGACATTTAAAACAGATTTTTTCTTGGGGCATTTCTCCAAGAAAAATTAGTGATAGTTCCAGGAATTCTCTGTAATCATCTCGTGGTTGTATTGACTAGGAAAACATAAAAAATTAAATTCAAATTGACAATTAAGCATTCAAATATATATATAACTATTATTCAACCATACTTGCAAACATTGTGAGATGAAAGTAAATATTTCATTTTTTTCATTCAAAAGAATATCAGCGACAATAGTATCTTCAATACCAGCTTTATATTCAGTTTTATTTATAGTGTTCCACACTTTTTTGAATCGTGTAAATATTAAAACATTTGGTCCTGACGATGCTGGCCAATATACTTCAAATGCACTCCTTAAAATAATCTCATATATGTGATGGCGACATGGTAAGTAAATTAATTCTCTTCCTAGAGCTTTTTCGATTCCTACACATGTACCGTGATGAATTCCTGTACAGTAAAAGCAGAAGTAAATTTTTAAATTGACAAGCTGTAATAGGCCAGATTCAAAAAAGAAATAAATGTAAAAATCTAAACAATTTGTTCCTGAATACAAAAATACAGTTTTGTAAGAAATGATTGAACTGAGTAAATAGCTATAAAATTTTTCTAATAATAAAAGATCTTTGATTATTTACCTGTGTTAACAGATGTCGTGTCAAAACACATCGCTTTAATGTAACGACTAAGACCCCATTCATCTAAAGTCGTTAAGATGGCTGATATTTGATTCGCTGCTGACCCAGAAGCCATTTTTGGGACACCAAGCAATTGTTCAACACCGAATGCAGTCAAAAGAATCGGAAGTCGATCTACGGACTTTGATTCAACAATGTCATTTAGTATTTTGCCATCCCAGTGTACGACGTATTTATCATGCGTTTTAAAATCATTCTTAAGACCCTGGGCAATGTCTTTTCGCAACATCATACGAGTTCGTTGTATTGTTCTATAACTCAGAGTTGTATCTTCTATTTTGATACCAAGACTTGATAGAACAGGAGTTATAATAAACATTGCATTTCTACTACTGACATTAGCTCTGTCGAGTGCAGAGATGAGCTCCGGAGTCAAAATATTTATTTTTGGTGGATTTATCTTTATTTGTGGATCATATTCTAAATCCGAACCAAAATTCGTCGCTTGACTGCATGATTGCAATGATGATACCTCCGAATTCTGACTGGCAATAATTGTCTGACAGGATGATGAAGGTTGAATTGGATCTAGAAGAAAAAAGTTTACATTTTTTTTTAAAGTAAATAAAAAAGTTAAAAGTTTGGAAAATTTAAAAGTGCGTGACTCATAATTCTCGTTTAATTATTTATAAATAATATTTTAAATCATTTTTCTTACTCATAAAAATTTATTGACTGTAAAGCACTCTTTAATATTTCTTCTCATGAATTGTATAATGTATTAAATATTTTGATTAATACCAAACGAAACGAATTTGATAAATTTAAAATAATAATAAAATAAAATAAATTTAAAAAAATAAGAATTATAATAAAGAATCCTCTACTTGCATAATATCATCTACAGTGTTATAATAATTTTGTAATAGGTACTTACTGTTTTCTTCTACTTCCATCAAATTTACACTCGTATCTGATTCATTTGTATTATGATGAATGAATTCCTTCCGAGAACTGCTTTTTTGGTTTAAATATAAATTTTTATAACGGTCATCAAGCCCTATTAAACGTTTTTTATCAACAATATCAAATAACATTTTTAGTTCATTTTGAAATATTGCTTCTTTTTGTTTTTGTTGTGCTGATGATTTTTTCTGCTTAAAATTTTTTTGCAGTTTTAACCATTTATTATGGTATCGTAGAACTTTAGTCACTAAATAATCACTTCTAGAAGTCGGAATATGATTTTTTCCCCATAGTTTCACCACTTCATCGATTACATTTTTGGCACTTTTTTTAATGGAGTACTTGAGGACATGAAGCTGATAAAAAAATACACACATGATCTCTTTCACTGTTGGTAATTTTATTTCAAGAAGTTTTCGCATGGGTAAACCGATTAAAGGGATTTCCTTATTCATTATTATTGTTTTAAATTACAGTAAATATTTATATAATAAATTTATGGATAATTTCGTATGAATTTTTTTCAGCAAATATTAATAATATGAATTTAATTCATGAAAAGTGCTTATACAATATAGATGTATGCACACTTTATACAAATACGCACACACATGTACACAAATCACCACAATTTATTTAATTATGTTTTTTTATTTTGAGCAAAAAATAGTGCTTATGCAGTTGAAGGTGCAGAATTGCAATTGTGATCACAATTAAATGTGGCAACAGTTGAATATAATACAGTGTAGCTGAGGCGCCCTGAGCATTAAGAGTGGTAAAAGTAGGGGTAGTTGAGACAATGCGGGTCTCACGCAGTGCATTGTGGTCAATATATACCATAGTAGTCAAGGACAGTAAACAAATGAAGAAACACAAAACAAGATTATGTTGAGAATAAAATATTGAAAAAAAATTTATTAGAAAAAAATATATTTTCTAATAAAAAAATAGACATAGGTTTAAAAAATTATTTTTAATCGATATGAACGCAAATTTTCATGAATATGTTTAAAACTCAAGAATTAAATGAATATATTTGAAATCATTACTAATAAATCATGAAAATCAACACGCATTGGCATTCGGATACGAATATCTTCTAAACGGTTAGAGCAATCGATTAAAACCAAGAGATCTTTTTTGTAGAGCGTTGAATTTCCTATGAAAATATGCTTTTGTCATTTGATGACAATTACTTTCCAGTGAGCTACAAAATTACGAAAAAAAAAAAAAAATTTTCAAAAATTGTCAAACTTTGACCTCGAATAGTTTTTAAATGGTTAGATTTATGGAAAAAGTACAAGAGACCTTTTTTGTAGAGCGTTCGATTTCCTTTAAAAATGTGTACAATCAATTTGCTAAATAATTACTTAATAATGAGATATGCGGTTTTTAATATGAGCCTTGAAAAAAATGAAAAACGATGAATAGGAGGATCTTCAGATTTATATTAAGAGCTCATACTTAGTGAATATTCTCTAAAGGTGCCCAGGAACCAATTTTTATGTCTGGAACAACAAAAAAAAAATAGTCTTTTTTTTTGACCCACCCTAATATATATATATATATATAGCTATATAAATTCATATCTACCACAGTATTTTTTGGAATCAGCTCAACTGGAAGATATTCCATAGGGAGCAAAGTGTCGTAAGATTTATCGATGGTGTAAAAGAAAAGATAACGAAAGAGAAAAAAAAATATAAGTATATAGAAAAAACAAGGGACTACTATCTTTCTCTTTCTATCTTTAGTCTCCTTTTTCTCGTCCCATGAACTTGGATTATATGATGGCCTTTGCTCTTCTATATCTATTCTTTTCATCCCTACGTTGGTCATGTCATGTTTTCGTTTGTGGATAAAAAAAAATTCGACACCGATAACGCCCATTTCCCATATATATACTATCATAATGTTATAACCATAGAACTAGGAAAAAAATATATACAAACAAAAGACTATATAGTGATTGAATGAATCCATTAAATGATTTCAAAAAATTCACCCTCGATAAAAAAAAAAAAAATTGATAAATGAACATTTTATCAGAAAACGAACAATGTTCTCTCCATTCTCGCTATTTAATCATTAATTTTATTTACTTCAATGGTAATCTAATAGACCATGAATGCAGTTCAAAGAACACGAGAAAAATATATATAAATAAAATAAATAAATGAAGCAAATAGTATAAAAAATAAAAATAGTAAATCGCTAACATTTACAGCATTAAAAATGATGAGCTAAACGCGTGTCTGACCATTTAGCGAGTGGCTATCAAGGGAAAAAGAGATAGTGAACAGGACATTTAGTGAATAAAAAATGTCCATCTACCACCGCGTGTTAGTGTAACTATTTGGATGGCCGAATGACGGTGGTCATAGTTAGCTGCTATAGCTAAATGTAATTTCAGTGTAATTACCAAAACAACCTCTAAACAACTCTCGTTAAAACCGCGCACCATATACATAAACATATATACACATAACACACATTATGTCTGTGTAACACACAGCGTATAATATTATCCAATTCTATATTTTATCATGCGCCATATATTTTTTTAAACCACAATAAATTATATAATTGACAATAAAATCATGGAAATTCACTTATGCAATTATATCCGCTCAAAATCATTACATTCAAAGGATTATTATATTATATATTGTATATTACATAAGTGATTGTAGTAATAGAGCATGTAGTAACTGTCAGACATTTGTTCAATAGACCAGGGACAAAGTTTTGACGAGTTTATACTGAATATCTGCATATGTTTTAGTTATCCACATAACAACTTCTCATATATAAAGTCAACAAAGCTGCTTATATAATAATATATTATAAATTTATTCGTATAGATAAATCTATATATGTATGTGAAGACTTGTTACATAACTAATGTCTAGAAGCCATTGATAATAGTTGTTTACAACTATTATATCAACGATTTTAAATTCATAACGGCACGTGCCGATAAATTAAAATGTATATTCATGAAAACATATGTCAATATATTGATATAATAATATATATCTGAATTGAAATACAAAAGTTAAATGAATATAAAAAATATATAATAAGATAAATAAAAGTGAGAAAGAAAAAAAAATCTTATAGGAACTTTGGAGATGATGAAATAAATATCTTGGAAAAGAAAAGAATAGATGAACAAAAAAATAAGAAAAATTGAAGTATAGGTAGAGTTGAATTTCTTTTTATCCTTCTGGTTTTCAATTGAAATTTTGTTGGGTGTGAATTCAGTTTTACGCTACAATTTTTATTCTTTACAGCAAATATTGTATATAATATATATCTACTCGAATGTAGAGAGAAATTTCTACCTTTTACACAGTTCCAAACACACTATTCTTGACTGCCAGTCGAACTTTGCCCCGTGGTATATTTGCCTCTTTCAGATTCGAGCCGAAAAGCCGCAGCTTTTTATATCGATTCTCACGACGATATTGGTTCAATGTATACATATATACGTATGGAATCCACAATTCTTTTTTTTTTTTCAATTCATCCCAGCAACCTTTAGGCAATGAAACACCACGCGCCAATATTCTTTCAACAATTTTATATTTAAAACATTTATCCAAACACATTTATTTTTTATTTCAAATTCGTGTCATTTATTTATTTAATAATAAATTATTTTGATAACATTTCTAAGCATTTAATAAAAGTAAACTAAGTTAATTATAATTTAATGTGTACGTCTACTTCTTGAGAATATATTCAATTTAAATAGAATTTAAAAAAGAAAAAAATTATAATTAACAAATAATTATTGAAATGAAACAATTAGTCATTTATAAAACATAATACAATTTGGTTTTGTTATGGTGATAATGATGGTACATAGAGAATAGGTAGTGCTATCATATGACATGCATGATGGGATCCTCCACCGAATTGTCGTTTGAATGTTTACTATGTGACGGTTTATACAACATGGTTTCATACATGTATCATATACATATATACATATACGAGTGTGTATATGTATATGTATATGTATATGAGCGACATTTTGTTCAAAGGAACCTCTGTCACTCTAATTAAACGCTTGAGCTGTTAATTAAAATATTTTTTTTTAATTATTTATTCATGTAATTCAATTCAATTATTTTTTTTTCTCTCATTTAAACGACATTTTATCTGATGCTTTGACAATATTTATATATTTCTTTTTTTTTTTTTTATTAATTATATAATTATTGTTCTACTGCTTGTATATATACAGAATTGGTGGTGGAAATGACACCAGGGAGGAATAAAATAAAACGACAGTTGTGTAATTGAAATTGGAACTTCGTTCTTGTATTGATTGTGCTTTACTACAATTATCTTTTTTTATTTTATATATATATTCTCGGCAATCTGTTTTCTGTTGCCATTTTAATCATAACACCCGTCAAAAAAAAAAAAAAAAAAAAACCTCTGCGAAATAACAAAATAATTGATGAAACATTCGTATACGAGATTACAGATTAACAAAGGGATAAAATAGAATATTTTTTTTCTCCGACAATTTTGCCTTTAGCAATATTTCAAATGGAAATAAAAATATATAAACTTGTATCCATATATTTTTTTTTATTCATTTATTTATTTATTTATTTTTTTTTTCGAAATATGATATTAAAATAAAATTCTCTGCTTCTCGAATTTATCCTACAACTATTTTACCGCGAGCCATGTATCCTAACAAAATAACTGCATCAATTCACCGGGACGTGATGTTGTATGCAGACGGGATTAAAACGAGAGAGGTAAAAGGGACCGTGATAGTGATTGTCCAAAAAGCGCGTTGGTGCTGGAGTAAAACGATTTTGTGGTAAAATAATTGTTTTTGAAACGTTGTAACCACTCGCACACAACGAAGAGAATGATGAGGGACCAATGCGTGGACCAATGAGATAGAGAGAATGAGAGAGAAAGTGTGATACGTTTCTCTAGTGCGGTTACTATAGTTCGCTTAGTTGAATTTTATTTCACTCTCTTCGCTTATTCATCTCTTCTATTACCCTTTCTATATATATGTATATGTATTTATGTACATATAACCGTGTCGGTCACAGTCCTGTCCACATGATCTATCATTCCAACGTACAAAAACATCGAGTGTGGTCGATCTATGCACGAATCGTGCACATGCACAGAGAGGTTGGTTAGTGGAGAAAAAATAAAATCAGTGAATTAATTGTAAAACGTTGGTGTAAAAATATAAAATGCATGGAACTATATTCTGTTTTAACTATGAATTTAAAGAGAAAGAGAAGTTGATGAAAAGTTTTGAAAGAATAAATTTTTTCATGTGTAGAATAAAAATTCGTGATGACAGTGGTGTATTTTTGAAAAAAAAAAAAATTTCACTGCAGTGACGAAAAATGGTACGAACGTACGCATAAATAGAGCTGGATTGGAATGCACAAAAGTGGAATAGATGTTTGTTGAATGAATGTTATAGTGTAGAAGTATAACAGCGTTAGGATGATGATGTTGAATATGAAGTTGGAATTTATTTATTTTATCTTCCATTAAAAGAATGGAAGAAGATTAAAAAATTAATCCGATTTAACATTCGATGCATTAATAAATGATGAAGTAACATAGAGATGAAAAAGTTTTTTATTTATAATCACTCTAATGTATATTTATAACTAAATATTAGAAGTGAGTATTATTGTTAAACCAAAAATATATCAAGGATGAGAAAAAAAAAATATTTTTAACTTGAACATTTTTTTTTGATACCAGAAAAATATTATTATATCTAAAAATATTTTTAATTCTCATTCTAATATAATGGGTAAATCTGTGATCATAATCAGTAATTAACAATAATGAATTATATAAAATCTCATGAAAAGAAAAAAAAATACTTGAGCTTTATTAAATTTTTAACAATTTAATTTATCAAAAAAAAAAAAATTTTTTTCCAACATAATCGACTTGGTTTAATTCTCCACATTTATTTTTTTTATTCAAACTATCTTTGAGGCTTACGAATCTTTCAAAATTCATGCTCATAATCGCTGCAAAGCCGATGGTTTTATATAAGTAATGCACCAATAATTCAACATACAATTAAATATATTTAAGCGATTAATTTGGCTTCCATATATATTCCTTCACACAATAAAATTCATAATGAGTATATATTTCCTGTATGTTAATTATTATATTTTTTTTCTTCTCATTTACTCGCATTTTTTCTATCACTAATATTTTTTATCCTGCTTATTTATTTTTTATCTTGAGCTTTGTCACAATATTAAATTCATACATAAACGTATAAATATTTTCACAAACAAATATTTTTATATATTCATAATGTACGGATAATATTTCAACCTCGTGTGCATGAAACGATAAATTTCAAAGCATTCATATAAATACTTAAGATAATTGCAATGGGCATAACAGTGAAAATATTATTAATATTTATATAATCATTCACAAAAATTATACATATAACAATTTAATTTATTACCTCCTCTTGGTGAGTCTGTTGGACCGCGTTGACGTAATCCTGAAACAAAAAACAAAAAGAAAAATGAATAAAAGTAAAGAAAAAAGAAAGAAAAAAAAATTTTTTTTTATAAACTAAATTTATTGAAATATTTCATATGAATAGATTCTTTTTAAAATTTTCCATAAAATAATGATATACATTATATGTTTTAAAGATATATCAATATTTTAACGGGAAATATCTTGCAAAATGCATTCAACTATAACCAATCCAATTTCTCAACAGAAATGTGGAAGCCATTCAATTCCCCGCAGACACTATACTTTATACTTATATCTATCCTGATCTTCAATTTCACGTCAACGGATATTCGCGTATTGATAGAGAGTCGTTGTCGCGCACGTGAGAGATGCCCGAGGCACGACCTCAAGCTCCACGAATCTATATCTAGAAGTTGCTTTCGTAACACTGGATCATTCGTGAAGAACGAAGATTTTCTTTTTAATACATATCGTATATCTGTCATAAATAAAATTGAACACGTAACAACTCTCAACTCAATTATTAACTAGTAAAATACATTGATACATTGCCATACGGCGACAAAATTTTATGCAATATTTAAACAAAAATCATGGCAATTGTATTACAAATAGAAAAACGTAAATAGAATTTTTTAATATGAAAAATTTTACGTAGAAGAACATTTTTTATAAATTGTGTATTCAAATTAATTTGTAAAAATATAAATTATATATTGATAGATGTAGTATACATAAAATTATTTACTTTCATATATACTGGAACTGCAGTAAATTTTATAATGAAAAAATTTCGGATTATTTATCTGCTATTTATTAATATTTTGTTGCTGTATTAATGCGTGAATTACAGCATTATTTTTCGCTTTGAATTAATTAATTTACTGGAATGAAGAAATAAAAAATAAATAGATAAATGAACTATTGAATATTCATCAGATTAAAAAATTGTGCAATAACGGATTATCCCAAATTCATCGACACATTATATAATACATTATTATTTTGTATATCGAAACAAACTGTATATTGCCAACAGCGGTTAAACATTATGATTTATTAAAATCGCATCTACCACAACCACCAATAGCGAACAATCGTTTTTGAATAGTAAGTTATACATTGTTTCAATTAATTATCCACGAGTTACTGCAATAATTAACTGTATTCAGCCACATTGTGCGTTGGCATTTTAAATTCTCTCGCTAGTTATTTATAACTATAATATTTTATCGTCCACAATACATATCAAAAATATCGGCAAACGCGTTATGTTGCATTTCTGCAGTTGACGTATTCAATACAATATATGTATTTATATTCACAAAGAAATAAAAGAAAAAAAAAAAAAAAATCGAGAAAATAAAACTGAATAAATAAAATAAAAGTAGGACAAAATATATTGCCCCAACGATTCTACGTATTTTTTGACACCTCAACATTTGAAATGCTCTCATGGCTATGAAACGTGCACTGAATATAAATAAATAATAATAAAAATTTTAGGTCATATTTTGGCATACAAAATACCGTCATTAAAATATAAATTTCACAGATTTAAATTACCAAAAATATTATAATAAAAAATAAAATTATTTTAAAACAAAAATTTCTTTAACAATATATAATTTAAATTTCTCCAATTATCCATTTCAATCATGTAAAGATTTTACATTCAAAATATATATAGAGTGAATAGAACAATATATTTCACGATGTAAATCCGACTTTGTTCGTTGTTGAAGAGGATCAGAGAAAAAGCAACAAAGATACAAAATCTCAAGAATAAGAATATAAAATAAAACACAAAAATTCTTCGTGCGTCATTATGCAAGAAGAAGACCTTGAGGCGACATTTTCCATGGATTATTATCATTATATTGAAATACGTTGGAAATCTTCCAGAGGATAAAAATAAACCAAAGTAGACGAAAAAAAAAAAACGTAGTCCTGCCTACCAACTTATTTCAAATGATTCAAGGATATACATACATACATACATACATACATACATAAATATTGTATATACATACATGCTGTAACGTGGCGTGTGTTAAAACAACGAATACAACGACGTGTGCCGCGAACAGGCGTCGAGTACCGCACGGAAATGTCCAAAACTTTTTCGCTTGGACATATAACGTTGGAAAAGTTCATGCGCGTGCTGGGGTTATAGGGACAACGATTTCGAAATATAAACGGAAAATTCTACAAAAGTGAGTTTAGAAAAACGAACGCTGTACTTTTATACATATATATATATATAAACACATATACACACAGAGATATTAGAGAAGATATCGATCCAATAGTAGTTCCTACTCTTTATCCTTTTCATTCTTTCTCTTGTGTTATCGACATTCGCCAAAAGCAATTTGGAAGTTACTTCGTATCAATAAAAAATAAAAATAAAAGAGTGGAGAAACTATAGGGGAAAAAAGGGAGTATAAAAACGATAGAATTAACGAAAATTCTCGCAATACTATAAGGCTTTCCATTCTCACTACTAATTAATTGTCTCAATGTCACTTCTAATTATAGAAACAGGAATAGTATAGCTTTTAAACTTAACTTTGTAACTTTAATTTTTATTTTTTCTTTTTTTTTTTCTACTCAATGTTCACGATTATAACCTTCGTGATCTTATCCAATACAGTTAGAAGTATTTTGTTTTTTTTTTTTTTTTTATATGTATTGCCACTTCATTATGTCATGTCTAATACCCATCAGTTGATATATATAATTGTGAATCCACTAATGAAATAACTTCGAAACACTATCCTTTGCTTTATCTATTGGATCTATACTGTTAAATTGCTCCTTTTACTTTCATTGTAACTCTACAGTATTCGTTCGAGCACAAGACTTTCATTAAATAGATCCAAGGGTGAAATTTAATATTACATTGATACTGATAATTTTCTTAATTTTTCTTATTTATTACTTATTTTTTTATATTATTCTAAAATATTATTTTATTTATCTATCTTCGCTTTTTTGTAAATAAAATTATCTTATCATTCTGTATATTTTTATATACACACAAAATATCACAAGGTACTATACAAATGATTTAAAAGTTTGAAAAAAGTTTTATACTTAAAATTTTATTTCATATATTTTTTTTTTGTCTTTTTAATTTTATTTTATCACACATATATATTTCTATACTAGTTTTGCTTCTTATTATTCACATTCACTCGACTTTTTTAATGTTACTTGCAAGCGTGAGATCGTTAAATAACGTCACAAAAGTTTTTTGCATATTTGCAATAAACTCTATTTGTTACGTACATAGTTATTGTTATACAATTTCAAATATCCAAATCATTCAATCGAAAACATTATATTGCATTCATATATTCACATATATATATATATAGATTTATATATGTATGAGCTTTTGATTTTATATTTTTCTTCTGGCAATAAAATCTAGAGGGAAAAAAAAAATAAAAATTGTTTTTAAAATATGTACGAAAAATATTTCACACCGTGAACACTCATTGGTTACGCCCACAAGGATTCCCTTTGTCCTGCGGCATACAAAAAAAAAAACACACAAAATGAAAAGCATCACCGCATCAGGTTAGGTAACTCAGTGGGTGGAGTTGAATACGAAAGAACGACGAGAAGAGGAAAAAAAAAAAAGAAGAGCTATAGAAACTATATGTATGGAAAATGGAAATCACAGGAAATTCGGCAAGCTGGTTTCAATATCAACCCTCATTCTCTTGCCCATCTCTTCCATACTTACACAAAAAACCACAAAATTTTTTACGTTGCAATCCAATAAAAAAAAAAAAATGTTTCATTGCATTATACTTTATATTCATGACTCTTCTCTTAAATTCACAAGGAAAGAAAATTATTCCACACTATAAATATAATTGAACATTTTATTATTTTCCACACTAAAACACTCTACACCCTTGTGCACCATAACCCGCATCAATTCAAACCAATAAAAAAAAAAAAAGAAACAAAAAATTCAATAAAAACCATAATTGTCACATCAAACACAATCGATAAATAAAAATTCCAAAGCAAAACACAAAATATCAACTCCATTATCAGTACAAAGAGCACTTACTCCTGAACTCTTTCATTCAATGATCATCGAGTGGTTCCCAAATAAAGCAAAAACAAAAAATCTGAAACAATATTTTGGAAAATAAAATTGGAAACAAAAAAAAAAAAAAGAACTAAAAACCAACCAAGCTATTTAATGAACATACATGTACGATTGAGTTTGATAAAATAACACAGTTAACGTAGGTCAAAGTGAACCACATGGACATCAACATGTATATGTATATGTTCATTTCACCTGTAACAAGGCACACACACACACACACACACACACACACACCACGCATCGAGAGACTAAATTGGCTTGAACATTGCCAACACAAACGTATACCAGTTTCGTGGTAGAATATCGAAATGCATATACAACTATACTAAACATATACCAACATGTTTGATAGAGAAAGGAGCAAAACGCATTGCTAAACTATATAATATACAAGCTCACATATATATATATGTATGTACATACATATATGGATAGAATATAGAGGGTGCTGGTGCAAGGCGATTAATGCAAATGTCTAACCTATTGGAGGATGGAAGAGGCCACCAACGTTGCTGGTGATGTCCAGAACCGGATGGACGACAAAGGGCAACGGATATATATGCAATGCAGTATATAGAGAAGCGGGAATGAGATGAATGATGAGAGAAAGATAGAAAGGGAGAGAGAGAGAGAGAGAGAGTGAACTGGATCCTGGTGAATTAGCCGCTAGAGAGGGTTTGCACTACTCTCATCTCTCCATTGCCATTGCCTTTCTCTTCTCATCTCTTTCACCCTCTCTTGGTCTATCGTTCTCAGCGTCAGTTAGGGCGCGTCCTCGACCGCAACGCTTCAATTTCGAATGCTAATCAGCCGGTGGGTCCGCACTCCGCACCGACAGTTTAATGTCTATACATGTATTCATCCCTTAATCTTGCTCCCTCTCCCTTTGCGTTTGGTCTGCGACGATGAGCACGTCGAAATCATGAGTGAGAGAATGGGGCTTATAGAGACGAGGAAACAGTATCTTTAGTCAAAAGCCGACGGTTATACGTCAGTGTCGCCGCATTGACACAGGAGATGTCGTAGTGTTCATCGTAGTCGTTTTATTTATGTTATGTAGCTATACTTGTGTATAGGTATTTGTAATGGAGGTTTATTTAGTTTGCTTGGAGAGATAAATATATTGTTACGATAGTTATGTAATAATATTACCATATTGTTTTTTTTTGAATTTTATTTTAGTTATTATTTTTTTTTTTTTTTTGGAGTTATTTAAATATTTAATGTGTTGATACTGCAGTTATATGCTGGTTGTGAATTATTTGTTCAATAAGGGATATTACTTTATTTTTTGGATCGTTATGTCCAGTAATTTTTTCGAGTGCGTTGAGATTAAATATTAAACGTTGACGAGTTGAAATAAAAAGTAATGTCTGAATAAATAGAGAAATAAAAACTGTGATTTTAATATTTCAATTTTTTTTTGTAATAATTCGAGTCTTTCGATTTGTTTAATTTTTGTTTTAACTTCATTTCTTCGTGTAATAGAAGAAGAGCTTTCACATCGCTAATTGGAAAGGATTTTTTTCTTTTTTTTTTCATTTTTTCACTTTTGTTTCATTGTAAAAAGTAAAAAATCCATCAACGTAGTCATTTGCTGGCGTTTGCCGTTATTTTTTTTTGTTTTCTTTGTATGCACTCATCTCTGAGGGATTTATTTTTTTAGGATCGAGAGCTACCGGGGGATTTTTGAACGTGGATATAGTGCGCGTACATATACAAAGAGTTCGGTAGATGAGCATACACAGAAAGATGAAAAAAAAAAAAATAAAAAAAAAAGAAAGAAAAATGCCGATGGCGTGATATATACATAGTGAAAAACGCGACGAGAAAACGAATGTGATTTGGCAACCAATGAAAGGAAGAGAGGGAGAGGCAAAAAATGGTTGATGTGAGGAGCAAAAAAAAAAAAATTATAGGATAGAAAAATTCCTAGTGTCATATACCCATTGAAATAAAATAAGTAACGTCAATAATTCAATAAACTCTAAAAGAAAAAATGTAATTACCCATTGTACATTTTTTTATTTAAATTCTATAGTATCTCATTAAAAAATATAATAAATAAATAACTCACAACAACGTATAATAAACAACTTTCCCCCATATAAAACTATATACTCAATTTCCTCAAAATCAAAAATTTACATTCCCCACAATTCTCATTAACACAAATATAAATATTAATAATTTCCCCAACAAATATTCATCACGTCCCTCAGGCAACAACTCTCAATATCATCCTTTGTGTTACATCAAACATAACTTTAGTTTTGATATTAATTCTCCAAACTATGCAAACTTACCCTCGGGGACTGATCGAAAGACTGTGTGTATACCTTCACCCTACATTAAAGTCATGGTCAACAGATTGAGCAAGTTCATTGAGGAAACTCACCACGTTCGCAATATTGTCAACAGCGTGACTTCATACATCGACAATCAAATTTTATTATATTGAATCCGACCGAGCATCCCATAATAAAGAATGCAACAAAAAAAAAATAATATCAAATCAATATAACAAAAGAAAAAAATAATCCAAAACTAAAACACGAAAAAAAAAAAAAATCTTTTTGTCATTCCAAAGCCCATATTGACTTCTGCTGCTGTCTCGACGGGTTCCACATAATATATTACATATATACAATATATATACATACATATACATACATATACATCACCATATATATTCAGAGACAAGTGAATGCACCCTCGTAACGGCTACGACCTATAGATTACCATAGGCGTGATACCACAATGGCGTGTAATCAACGCCGGTCCAAAGTGCTCCCCTTAATATTAAATCGCTCTCAAGGATAGTTGCTACATGCATATATATAGCTTGTGTATATGTGTGTGTATATATATTTGTTTAGAAACATAGATGTATAACCAGTATAACGATTTGCCTGTTGTCTATAAAGGTGAAGTAAATACCAACAAACCAAAGCGTTTATACCATGAACCTTACATGCACGTCATGGTCTAATGCCTTGTGAGACAGGACCAAAGAGTCTCGGTTACGATAATATATAGACTTGAAATCTCTGTGGAACTCAACGGTGATATAATATTGAATATATATATGTATAGATATGTTTAGTATGTATATTCATAGCAGGTCCTAACACGTGCGCAATGATTTTCATCCCCATTGGGAAAACATTTTGTTGCTTACCGATAGACAAGTTAATGGAATTTTGTTTATAGATTGTATATATTGTGAATAGCACACCAGGCGCACGCGGTGACAGCACTTGATTAATTTTTTTTCTGTGTGTGTGTGTGTGTGCGTGTACGCATTGATGAAAATAAAAAAATAAATGACGGTGAAAAAATACTCGTTGACGGGAATAGTCGAGTGCTGTTGAGTTATTTTATAATAATATAACGTTGATGTCACATGTCAATGTTCACTTCATGTCTCGTACAATCACGTTGACAGTAATTTTGTGGATATTGCCGATATTTGCGACATAGTGGATATGTATAAAGAGAGAAATACCGAATTTGATTTGAGAGTATTGATGATTTTGGAAATTAAATTAATTAATTTGAAAGATAATTGTTTTTATGAGAATAAAAAGAAAATTATAATTTTTAAAATTTTTTTATTTCGATACTGATTAAATTGAAATGAAAAATTTTAAATAAATTATTTTGATAATATTAATTTAATAAAACTATTGAATATTTGAATCAATAATTATATTATATCCATTGTTTCATCATGCAAATATTAATTAACCTAATTATTAATCTGTATTAAATCCTTCATTGAAATTATCCTTTTGAAATAATAAATCTTTAATTTTATATTTCAATTTAACCACTCTTTAATTAATAAAATTAAATTCACATTCACACAATACAAAATTAATTCATCATATTCTAGCTTGAAAAATCCTCAAACTAATTTCAATATTTTTTTTATCAACAATCAATACACACACATTTATCTTGTAATAATTTTACTAAATACCAAACTCACTTAGATTATACTTTGCCATTTGCATTATAATGTTTTCGTCATGTTATTACGAAATGAAATCCATCAAACGAGAGAAAATTAAAAAAATAAAATAAAATTTCGACATAACGAGACGGAAATTGGCTTCTGAAATATTGCCATCTCTGATGGTAAAATAAACAAATGAACACCCGCACATAATTCACGAGGGAGAAGAACTTTTGTTCACTTGTATGTATACATAGTACCTATAGGAGATCGAATTCCTGTCAAATGCGAGTCGATCGAGCCTCAACGACAAGAGGCACACAAAGCTTTACAGCTTCGAGCGTCCAATTTGGTGGCTACCAAGCTTCATTCTCTTTATTCTCAATCATTCTTACTTTCTGTATGTATGTAGGTATACATATATTACTTTCCCTCCTTTTTATCGTCTTCCTTTACACTTGTACTATTTCTTTTTATTGAAAATGAAAAAGTAAAAAAAAAAAAGAAACACCATTCTATCAATAGCAAAGAAAGGAGGATTCATTTCCTCGCTGGCTGAAACTCGAGTCTCATTTCAACGAATCGCGTTATCCACCATGTACCTACTACTATTGTTAACCCATACACATTCACAATGTGTACCTGGCGCAATTCTCTTGACAAACATCTCCGATAGAAGCAATAAGAGTCTATCATTACTCTACACTGTGTGACGATATATAAAATATATACGTCGTTGTATATTTGTACAATTTGTTCATGCAACCAAAAAGTAACATTTCAAATGGTATATTTAACTTTGCCAAGTCTCAGATATACAGTGTACTTATCGTCGTTGTTATTACTTTGATGGTATTTATCAGAGGGCAATGATCCAACGTCTGGCGACATGGAAGAGATAAATAAAATATTGATACTATCGCTTTATTTCCTGTTCTTATAAATATCAGAACAGCAACACGACAATTGTTCTGTTATCGATAATATTAAACATTAATGCCTGTTACTTAGCTAGACATTTTCAATTTAAATTCACGAAGGAAATTTCAATTATTAATTATCAGTATTTAATTACAATCTTTGAAGTGACATTTAATTTATAAATTTTGTTTAATAAGTTTTAAGAATTTTTCTTTCAAAAGCCAATTGATATATTGGATACAAAATATTTCTGTTATATTTTTTAATTAATATTAGCGAGTGGATATTTTTATAGATAATATTTAGAAACGTTTTTAATATGGTTAGAAAATAAAAGAAGAAGAGTGACAGCAATTGCAAAACCAATAATTCTTATTCAGTCATCAACCACTGTATTTACATTGGTATATAACTTAAATGGTCTGGATATCTAGGTGTAATATGTATGTATTACCATCTTCAAACTTGAAAAGTACATGATGGCAGATTTTGCGGACACACTCATTGCTTGTTGATGGTGATACTGATAGTAAAAGTAATAGTAGTAGTAGTAGTTGTGGATAAACTATCTCACTTCGATGATGCTTCAAGTGAGGTTTTACCTCATTCGACCAATTGCACTGAACTAACTTGAAGAGTAGTATCAACTATATAATCCTTGACTATCCTATAAATAGTTTAGTGTAATATTATTGGATGTTTTGCCAATGTGTTTGATGTGAAATAATTCAACAATATTAAATTGAATTTAGTAAGAAAAAAAAAAAAATAATTATTACTTTATTATTATTTATCCAAGCAAGAATGATTATCTGAATTCAATGATGAAAATACATTAACAAAAAGGATGTGGAGCAGAAGCAAAATATGAAAAAATTAATCGTAAAGCTCAGAGAGGTGAAGAAGAAGAAGTAGAAGAAGGTCCGAAAATGGAAGTATAAATGCCAACAAGAGCGTTATACGGTTACTTTATACGAGAGTGAATCCGGACAATGAATTAACATACCAAAGGGGACTTTGCTTAGATCCATGTTGCTGTGAACTCTCTCCCCTACCTTGCTCTGTGAAAATACTGCATTGTTTTATGTAGAGGAGAGAGAGACCGCAGGCGTCGGAGAGCCAAGCTGGTATGTCAGGTGCTTAATGAATATCTACACGCTTTAACTGAGTCACTATATACTACCCAAGCTCACACGCTCTATATCCTTTCATCATCACCTTTTCAACACCTGAACATCAAGATTTACTCTTTACCCACAACATTCTATTCAACATTATTATTCTTAAATAAATAATTAATTCATATATTCACATTAAATTTACTTTACAAATTTATAATAAAATATTTATTATTATTTTTTTTTTTTCAATTTATAATATTCAATTATGTTAAGGGATATTATTTAATGAATTAACGGACAGTTTAGTGTAGTAAATGACGTGGAAAATTCGTTGTCTCAATTATATTATACATGTATATATACACACGAAACAACTCAAAGCAACCGCACACACAAACAAACACCTGTTACCTAACCGTGATAATGTGAACAAATTATTTTGGCGGTAGTTGCGTATAAATAGAAATAGGACAGTGGTGTACGTGTATATATAAATGTAGAAATGTTGAAGCGGATTTTGAGAGCTCGGTAAATTTGTCGGTGTTACTAAACTGCGAACGAAGAGTGTCTCAAACTTCAACAGTACATACAATACAGATCTACTTTTCATTGCAAGTGGATTTTGTCTTGCCAAAAGCGTGAAAGAACGAAGAAAGTTTTTAATACATAGACATTTAATTTTAAATCAAATTTAATTATGATGTCGTATTGAGAATGAAGAATTTATAAATATTTCTTCTTTCATTCTTCTTTTTAATCCAAGTGCTTTTTAATGCTAGAATAATTAATAAATAAATTAATTATAATTATATTAATAGTGATGATGAAATAGATGCAAAAATACTTTGGAATTTATTTTTTTTTTTTTACCTGTGGAAAATAATTCTCGAATATCTATCAATTTCTCTTTCAATCATTTTCTATTGCGATCTTGTGCTTCTCATTCCCAATATCCTCGGAAATTCCAAAGCTCACATAATAGCAAATCCGCACTAACGAGCTTCTACGAATAAATGGACCACGTGATAAATCCAATTCAGACTTTCATGAAAACGAGAATGTGAGAGAAGGGATAACTCTCATAGCTCGTTCGTTACAATGAAGGTGGAATTCTCTTTTACTTCATCTCTCGCTTTTTCCAACCCCTATATGTATATTTTTATCACTTTTTTTTTTTTTATTTAATTTTTTTATTTTTACTCATTTCTCACCACGTCGATTTCCCAGGCAACGTGCGTATAAAATCAACCCCTGTGAACTTTGCGTTCATCATCTCATCATGCGGCTACATTTATTTCATTTCGTCGTAACTTTCGACTTTTAACACAACTTTTAATCGTTCTCAAATTCACCAGCAATAATAAAAATAAAAAAATTTTAATATTTCTCACTATAATATAATTAAATAATTATAAATATATTACATAGTTTTTTTTAAATAATTTTTTCACTCAATATTTACTTATACAAAATATTATTTTCATAATTAAATTCCTCATGTTGTAATATTATTTTATTCTTCTCTATAAATATAACAATCCTTTGTTTTCTTACAATATTTACAAATACTCCCTTTCATTAATGTATAAACCTTCAAAATTATATTTTATATTTTTTTTTTCATCAAGTAAATAACATATTATTATCTTCTTGCATCCATTTAACCCTTTCAACTGTGTGTAAAATGTATCCAGGCACACATGCCCCCATTGTAATGATGATATAATAACAACGATAATGCCCCACGGTGTTTGGATAGAACTGTGCACCGGATGCTCTTCATACCACGTGTGTCACACTGCACATATACATACATGCATATGTATATTAGCATATATTCATATATGTGAAAATATACAAGAGCATGAAACAGGAAATTAATTTGCCCCGGTTATATACATTCTCTTTTTCCAATTGCTTAATATAACGCATACTTTGTTTCATTCACTGCAGGGAGAAGTGTGAGTATGGAAAATAGAACAAACGAATGAGAGATATGAAAAAAAAAAAAATAAATAAATAAATAAATAAATAAATAAATAAACGTGGTGAAAAAATAAAAATAAAATTTTATGAAAAATGAGAGAGATTTAAAAATACAGCGTTGAAGAGTAACGAAATAAAGTGAGAGAAATCGAGAGATATAGGGGTGAATGAGAGGAAATGAGAGGAATAGGAAAAGTTAAGCAAGCGCAACTACAAAATTGCCAGGCGAACAGTAGAAAAAGCCAAGCGTAACGACCGAACGCGGCACAGAAATAAACTTTAACGAAGGCAACCCCTTCTATTTCCGCACTCCTCTATACAATCCACCCGTTCACCCTCTAACAGTCCACAGAGGGTAAATGTTAAAAATACGGGCACGATTTGCAGCAAAGCCATACAACACCCAGGTAGCAGAAAGTGTAAGGTATATAAGTCAAGCTATTCAACTTACTCAAGCGAATAAGTATAACAACTGAGCTAAGAAATGAGAAGAAGAAAAAAAATTAAAAAAGTAAATAAATATAAAATAAATGCTCACTATTATTCTTTTCAACTATTACAATGCGTCAATTTTTACCGGGAACATCATCAGTGAGGGAAGTAGTAAAGCTATTGAATACTATTTCTACATTTAATGGTATATTTTAGTTCAGCTCGAAAAAAAAAATAAATTCTGGTGGTTTAAAATAAATCAAATAGAATTTAACTGAATCGCGACAATTTTAAATTAAATTTAATATTTAATTTTATGAATTCGATAACTTTTATCAATTTTCATTTTCTTTCTCAGTCTACTTTCCCATAAAATTCAACCATAAATATTTTCCATAATCAATTATCCACTTGTTTCAAAAAAATTAAACAACACTAGACTTTGTTACGAAAAAAAAAAATAAATAAATTACACATCCATATATGCATAAAAATAAATCATAAAGAGGAAAGAAGTATGCAAGGACTATTTAGGTGTTGAAGTTGAATGGTCACAAGGGTCCAATAAGTCAGAGTTGGTTTGTTAACAAAAAGCAAGGGTGTATGTAACTTGTTAAGTGGCGGTACTCTGTATACAGTCCAACTGGCAGAATTCCAAGTTTATATCTTATTCACTCACGCACATTTTACTTACATAACTGCTTTCAATAATTCCAAATTCGAACAATCATCCATGAACTATATTCATACAATTTCACCAATATGCGGTTATATTTCATTCAGATATAACCGCAGAAACTCACGATCTATCGGCAATGCTATTCCCTTCATTCATTCATTCGCGTATTCCTAGTCCTGTTGCCATCACTCCATTCCAAACGTCGTGTTCCAAGTGCCTTTGAAAGATATTGGACTTGTGATTTGGTCAATTGGTATCATCAATGGTTATATAGTCTCCGAAGGAAATAGTCCCTTGGCTTTTGTCGTTACAACTAGCATCAATTGAATTGAAAACTTTGGATTTATTATAATAAACTATATGAGAAGTGAGTGAATTTGACTAACTACACTTGTTAGTTGTCTCATGTTCGCGAAGGACGAAATGCCATAATCTAAAATTGGCCAATTCCTCACTCGAGAAATTTGATAGTCAGTGACAATGGAGCACCAGCCAGAATGGCTGTTGGAATTACCAAATAAAAGATATGAATGACTGAAAAATAATGGAACGAAAGAAGAATATTATACGATGCCGCAAGGCATATAAATGAATTGTTATCCACAATTCTATACATAAATTGTCTCATTTCTTTTCATCGAAATATCGTATATACTTATAGCCCATGCAAAGTTGAATACGCAGCCGAACAAAATTTTATTGCTCATCCCTTGTCTTGTTATATTCCCTCAGTACCCGACACAATGTATATAAGTTGTGTCGCTATTCCGCACACTCGTTGGCAAACACGAATCGTCGCACGACGACGACGAACGAGATCCGGTCCCACCGGTAATTCGCGAGTTCGCAGTGGCATCCGGCGTGAAAACTCGAGCCAAGAAAAACTCTCGCTCTGTTAGAATTGTACATGGGGTTATATGAGAGAAAACGTGGCAATGAAGTTGGATGAAAATGCGACGCGCGGTTGGCAATTTTACTCCAATACTACTTTAGCTGGCAATGCTGACACTCTTAACGTGTACGCTCTTCGTGATAATTATCCAAGCATCAACGACTACTCTAAGAAATAAAAGAATTTTCCGACTAGGTAATTCAGGCAGCTTAAATAACGCCTCTTGTCATGATGCATTAAAGTTATATCTCATGAAATTTCCTCATGTTATTCTACCCGTTTCTTCACTCTAGTTTTTGTTTTTCTTTTTTTTTTTTTCTTCACCCCCCGTTCTCACTTTTATTTTTATTAGAAAATTTAACGAGCAGCCAAGTCACTTCAATCCAACATGACACGACCTGGCATACCATAATATCCACGAGTCTGAAGTAGAATACTGTCATCCACCCCGATTCTTGCGCCGTTGTCAAATGCAATCTTTATCGTTAAATAGAGGTTCAAGAAAATGGATAAAAGGCATTAGCAAACGGCTATACGATATAGATTATCCTTAAGAAATAAATATATAGATTTATATACATACATATATAAAATAATCTACAAGAGAGAATGCGAAGGAGTGAGCAAACAGGACTTTACCAGACGTCCAAATCATTGCCGGAAGTGACACCCGACAAGCGGGTAAACGCTTTATCGTCCGACTAACGAGGTGTCCATTCGTAACTATAACTATATACACCAAAACTCTGGTGGTGTCATCTATACACAGCCATCTACCTTCCAGTTATGGTGTCTCTATATACATACATCAAATATATGTATATATATATATATTTATACGCTATCCTGTATATATTATATGTATATATGTGGGCGTTGGGTAACGGCTTCCCGCGCTTCAATGGCTGTAGAATCATGGTAGAGCAAAACTGGATATGGCGCAACCATTTCTGCCCTCTTTCCACTTTACCCAACCTCACAAATAAATTCTCCCTTTTTACGACAGAGATTTATGAAAGCTATTCTCTCCGCGTTACCATCTCCACCTCATTCTACTGCTTCACCCTGCTGTGTGGCATCTAACAGCCCCTCGTTCCATTCCCTCACTCTCATTTACGACGGTCCACAAGTATACACATCCACTTCAACCCTTGGTACACCTTATACTCCCCCCGTCATTCATCTATTTCTCTATCGGTTGTCCTTTTCATTCGCAAGATATTGTCTCTCATACTCAGGACTAAGAATTTATGAAATAGAGTACATGAAATGGTTAAGAGAAACAGAGTTGTAGAGAGTCGTAGTATTTAGGATTTCCGGGCAGTTTTGGGTTCAAATGAGGTAATTAGAATGCAGTAGTGAAGCCATTGCTATCTATATCTCACTTTATGTATATAGGTTAGTTGAGAATGAGAGAGGGAGAGTGTATGTGTATATGTATAGCAGTTGTTATAGCAGGAAGGGAGAATTCCAAGTGGTTCTTCCCCATGCAGCCTTGCTACGAGCCCTTTTCGCCTGCGTTACCTCAACGCTAAATCAAAACTCGCTCAGTGCGCACGATCTCTCTCTTACTTAGTTTATATATATATATGTATGTATATAGTAAGTACTGCTACCAAGAAATCCCTGAGTGTCTCAAAAGTACGCGAGCGCGTGAGCACATACTAATGAGCCAACTGGGAGCAGTGTCAAGAGAGTAGCGGGCATTTTCTCTCGACGATTGACGATAAAGCTCCCACAGACTGCTGGTATATAACGACGTTTACATGCAAGTATACATAATATATACATGTATGTATATTGTATATGTATTAGTTAACGTTTATCAGGAAAATATAAAGCTATCGCTGATGATTTCTATATTAACTAAAAATCATCTGTAATTATTTGATAAATAAAATGAGTAGGTAATTAATTTATTTTAAGTGTATTATTATTTTATTATATTTGATTTTAATTTTTCTCAATTGGTGGTTGTAGCATTTTCCTGTTTTTCCACCATTATCTGACATTTTTTTTCCCGAATATAATATAAAGAGAAAAAAAAATAATGATTCATTATCCCAAGAAGATATTTATAAATGTACATTTAAGAAGATTTTCTTTATTTATCTTCTTTTCATTCCATTTTATTCGGAATAAAAGAAATAGTTAAGGGGTTAATTCATGCTTTTTTTTATATAAAAAAATTCTAACAATAAACTCACAGATAGATAAACACAAGAATTGTAGAAATAACTAATAAATAGAGTGTATAATATTGTTATATCATCGAGCATTATATATCTGTCGATTTATTCACATACAGATGGTATATATCTTCATTAAAAGCAATTTATCATTGCATCAATGGAATTATGTGGGTGAGGGTGGAGAATATACATGGTAGAGCCATTTCCACACCCAGTTCTATATCGTTGGAGTAACAGCTTTTGCCACACTAAACCCCCTAAGGTCGTTAGATTGTGGTTTGGCATGAGAACATGCATGCGATCGTTATGGCCTTTGGTCCTGGCTGGATGGTGTCCTGACTGTCCGCGTGCGAGCTTTCACCAAAACTAGACTATATGTATGATGTTGAAGCAGGTTTCACGCCTGTTAGAAACCTACAAGTATCCATTACTATACTGGTGTAGCTATTACCTGCTAGTACCCACTACAACTACTGCTGGTGCTGGTGCTGCTAACACCATACAAACCATTAGCGGTCACTGGGTTTGTGTTTAGATACTGTTATTGAATTGCTTTATATCCAATATACAATCTCATCAGTGGTGCGATGGTTTCGTTGATAGAAAGCACAATTTCACGAATGAATTTTCCTATAAATTCAAAAATTAAGTTTGCAAAATTTAAGCAATGTTGTATGAATGAAGATGAATTAATTTATTGGATGAATTTGCTTCAGGAATTTTTATGGGGGTTATGTTTATTTGATTTCTTTGAAAGAATTGATAATAAGTGGATTTTTATAGGTGTTGGTGATTTTTTTTAAATTTTTTACATGGTTTAAAGTTTACTGTTAAGGAGTTAGCTTTTGGATTGTGTTGTGAGGTTATACACTAAAGCCTTCATGTTTTGTGAAATTTTTAGTACTCAATATGATTTGAGAGCTTAAAATATATAACCAGGAGATGATAAAACCGAAGGTAAAAAAATTTCAACCATCCAAGCGTCATAAAGTCCTATGTTTTTTCCAAGCTTTATATTTTTCTCACCAAATTTTATGGAATATTTTATTGGCTATGCACACAGTTTTTCTACTGTACTTTTAGATCGTTAATCCCTTGTCTCAGTGAATGAATTATGACATTATAAACATTTCGACAGTATTTAAAGTTATTTGAAAAAAAAAAAATTATCAATCTGATATATTAATAATTAAGAAATGATAAAAAACAATTTCACAAATAATACAATTAAAAATAATAATTCAGACTATCAAAGAAATATAGTTAAAGTGTTATAATCAAATTTACTATATTTTCCATTCTTAATGTAAAGCGCAAATCAAATTGTAATGGCGCACAGAATGTTACATGAAATTGTACCAATTTTAGAAATGATTCTTTGAGATAATTCGACCAGAAGCTTTAGAACCACATTTAAACATTAACTTTAGTCCAAGTGAAATTGAATCCAAATGGCATATGCAGATATTTTATTCTCTATGTGCCCACTAAAAACTTGCCAAAAAGGATCGTGCTTCATCTAACTATTTTCATGACTCACCTAAAAATTTTACTACACATATACAAACAAATATATTGCCAACGATATTTTACATATATTTAAATTTTAAAAAGTTAGTTGCTTATTTGCAATAAATATAAAACTCAATTTTAAAACTAAGTATACCAATGATTTTTTCTTTAACCAAAGTGTAAAAAAAATCAAGAAAAAATATAATAATATGACATTTTTATAGTGGCCATGGTTTAGTGAATAAAAAGTTTTTGCTTATGAGTGTTGGTCCATTTGTGCACGTTGACGGAATAAAACTATATAACATAGCATTCAACATCACCGGATGTCACATTCAAGTCTGTCCTTGGCGTTTTCATCCACCGATTGCCCAGGAAAGACCGCGCGACGAGAACCGGACGCAAACACCCTACTCTAGTGAAATGGCTTTCAAAGTACCCAAGTTATGCTTGAAAGATAGAACGAGAGATTTGCAACGAAAGAAAAGGAAGTGCGCTCTATATAGACACTAGTGTGCTCTGCTCAATTCAGTGGCGTGCTGGAATACGAAACTCACTGCAGGAATTGAGAAGTAACAAAAAAAAAACAAAAGAATAAAAAAATAAAGAAGATAAAATAAAAGAAGAAAATTACTTCCTTCTACCAAGAGAAGTCCATTCGCTCAACTTACACATACACACGTGTGCACACACGGCATTATTTCAACTCTGAACTAAACGAAAATACAAAAATATTGAATTAAAATTTTTAAAAAGCACAACAAATAGCCACTGTTTTTTTAAATTAAAAATTTAATAATTTGCATATTCACAAAATTAATTTTAATCCTTCATTCACTCTATTCATTAATTCTCAAATTTATATTATTTATTTATATACATTTATTCAACTTATGTTTATGTAAGTCAATGGATTAAAAAATATTTAACTTGTATTTTATAAATAAATTATTATCATAATTGAAGTTAGATTCAGCAATTCGACTATTGCGGCCGGCAAGTTACTTTACATCGGATTAATCCCATAGCTGCCGCAATTGGTTGGATCCCTCTAGATTACACTGCGCATACCGTCGACTTTAGAGGAAACACTGTGGAGGAGGGTAAGATAAAAAGAGATAGAATGAACGAGAGAAAGGAAGAGTAAAAGCACAGGCGAGCCAGCAACGAAATGAGAGGAAGAGAAACCTGATATCCGAGAGTTAAACACGCAGTAATCCTCTGGCGCGTGTTCTCTATGGAGTCCGTGTGAGGGTGAGTGGTGATGGGGTTAGTTGTGTACGGTGAGTGCAAAGAAAAAGGCACAAAAAATAAATAAATAAATAAATAAATAAATACATCAAAAAAATAAAAAGGAATAGAGAGTAAAGAGATAAAATACTTGGTTGAGTGGTAAAAGAGATGAGAATGAAATATGGAAGAAATATATACTTGTATTACCCTCTCTCACTTATTTCATACTTTCATCCCCACGTGAAGATGGAAGAGGGGCGAAAGGGGGAGGCAGAGCATTTCTTTAATCAAGAAATAATTAGACAGAGTGTGTTGCTAAAGGTGCAACTTATTTCAGAGAGGTGAAATAAAAAAATTAAAAAAAAAAACAAATGATCATGGTGAGCAGTCGTTTCATCTCTCATACTAATAGTTTGCGACCCATCTTACTTTCAACATATTGTGTATATACTTGGTTAATAAATAAAATAAGAATAAAGTGAAATGCAAGAAAAGCATCGTTGAAATATGAAGATAATGGGAGAGAAAGACGATATAATTTGTTTCAAATGATTAATTTCATTAATTTAGTTGTGACTTACATTGTTTCTTATATACTCGAGTGTTTCATTGCAATGGGGTAGTTTAGTGCGGCTTTTTATAATTTATTTTTTTTATATCAAGAATTATGATATAGTTGTATAGTCTTTTTTTTTTGTACTGTGTGTATAATAACACAAGTTGAGTTGTGGCGATGAAAATTTCAACGCTTGAGCGCGTTGTAGTCACGCTTCTACCAACTTTAAACGTTTCCCCTGCGCTACTTCAAGCCACTCACCCTTTCCTATAACAGAAATACCAATGTAGAAAACTCGAGCGAGCATTCATGGAAAGTTAAAGCTACATAAAAATGTTTACAAACTCGGAAATTTAACTCGATCCTATTATCTACAACTATAACAACTAATATCTCGCTAATTTCATATTTAATTTACTTTTCAAATAATATAAATCGTTTAAATACTTGTAAATTTGAATATTGTTTTTTATCATTTGTTCTGTTGTTGTTGTTGTTGCTGGCCTACTTTTGAATTGTTAATTATTTATTTTTTTTTTTTTTTTTTTCAAATATTCATCACATTAAAATGCTAATGGGAAATAAAATTAATGATCACCTGAGAAGATAATTGAAATTAAACAGGAAGAAATAGTCAGTAGCAATCCATCAAAAAATAAAATAAAAATAAAAAATAAAATGAGTATAACTTAATAAATAAAAAAATTATAAATATATTATAGTCATTAAAAACTTTTAAATTGCATAAAAATTCTCACTGTTTTTAAAGCAATTTTCCTCTTCATCTATCACATTCATACATGAACATATGTACATTTACATAAATATTAAATGCATATAGAAACTGTCTATTCCCAATTGCGACATTTCACAACGTGGGGCATCGAATGAAGTAGATAAGGAATATAACGATCAGCCAACTGCATATCAATTGCCAATAACATTCAATTTCAATTCTTTCATTGAAATCTACATCACTTTAATATACAAGAATAAATTTTCAATATCATTTTAATTTAATAATCCAATTTATCATTATAATTTACAAAGATAAAATAAAATTATTTCATGTTCATTTAATATTCAATATAAATATTAAATCAACATTCATTATATTAATATCAATAAATTCATTGAGAATTCATTACGATTATTTTTAAATTCAATAATCCAACAACAATGCCAATATAAATTGTTACCATTTAATAATATAATATAAATGATACTTGTAAATAATGTAACAGCTTGCAAACATTTTCACACATGCCCTTTTCATTTTATCCAACAATACACACTCGAAAGCACCAAAAATACATGCAAACCTTTTACTCTACACACATACATGAATGAATTACGTAATACAAAACCTGAATATCATTTCTGAGCTATTATTATCACGTCTACGAGCTTGCTTTCACATCTAAACAATGAGAAATTTTATATGATATTATATATCCAACAACATCCAATAAATTTTCTGAAAATTTATAACACTCCAACGTTATCATATATATTAATATAACTAACATAACAAACCTTTAATTATTTATATCTACGTATATTTACATAAAGTGAAGGTTGTACAAGCAAAATGAAAGGTAGATTGAAGTGTGGATGAGTGAAAATGTCCGAAAATCTCTAGATGAAAATCGCAATGTGGAAGTAAGTTGTTATTCACACCGGACGCGGTTAACGCCAACTTTATATGATCCCCTTCATATAAACGGACATACCTCGTTATTGTGTTTAATATTATACACATATATATACACACATACCATTTTCATCCCTTCTTCATATGTACAAAAGGTCTCACAAGAGTTTGCATATAAATGCATACATTTACTCAACGTAATATTCTCTTTATTCATATATAAATATACATTCAACCGACATTACATTTTCCTTTATCAAATAATGTTTAATAATAATGCCGCAAAGAAAATAATTGAAGAAATGAAAAAACTTTATATTATTTTTATAGCCATAATGAAACAAATTATAAAAATTATTTTCACTATTAATATTTTTCATTATAAAAATAATTATATGCACAATTAAAAATTTATAACGAACACTACGAGTTTGTTAATAATAATAATAATAATAATAATAATAATAGTAACGTTTACAAAGGAATTATAATAATAAAAATATACTGATTACAACCCTTAGAAATAATGCTAATTACAAACGGGAGTGAAGTCTGGTACTTGAGAAAATGAATGACAAAATAAAAAAAATATTTATACATGTATAAATATAAATATATATGTGCATGTATATTGTATATATATATATATGTATATGTATATGTATATATCAGCATTTGTCGTAGTGTTGGCAATATTAACGACTGTGAATGGTCTGTTGGCAATTCGTCTTCTTCCGGGTTTCATTTTTACATTTTTTTTTTATTTCTTTTTTGTTTTCTTGTTTACGTCAAATATTTATTTTTTTTTTCTTCCTATTTTCTGTTATTTTACATCGTTGCCTTTTTTCATCTTTCTCCCATTCCACGATCATTCATAAAATGAAGAATTTTTTATTATTATAATCTTTTTTCTTTTTTTTTTTTTTTTCATTCATTCCGTTTTTTTTTTCTTTTTTTTTCTTTGAGGTAAAGTAAAAATTACACTCCGTTGAATTCGCATCGCGAATATAAGTAGTGTCTGCTAACGAGATGTGTACAAAAGA
Source organism: Microctonus brassicae (assembly GCA_918226075.1). Classification (NCBI taxonomy): domain Eukaryota; kingdom Metazoa; phylum Arthropoda; class Insecta; order Hymenoptera; family Braconidae; genus Microctonus; species Microctonus brassicae. Next base: position 2,628,111 of record OW445491.1, on the reverse strand, counting down.
GTTGAAATATATACAGATATATTTCGGTAGCTATCTATATGTATAGAATAATCATATAGCCACTGTGTATACATACATTATACATAGAGAAGTATATAAAAAAAAAAAGAAAAATTGAATCAAGTGCTCTATAATTTTTTTTATATCTCATTTACTATTTTATACACATACACGATAGATATAATTATCTATCTTAAGATCTTGTTGAGTTTGAAGTCAGTTTATGCCCCAATTATCTCGTTTGCTGTATCACGAGCATAATAACCACCGTCTAAGAAAGCTTATACATATATACACATATAGAGTTTATTACGTGTCCTTCTTCCCCTTATTATCGTTTCCCCTATATATGTTTTCATCTACGTTTTAGTCCTATACACTGTCACACTGATCCACAGCACAGATTACTATCAACAAAGCCATGTTTGACTATCAACTATATATAGCTAATATTATATATGGTATATACATGTATACAGTGTACGATGTATATGGTCGATATATAAATGGAAGAGATTATCTATTGTGACGGGGAGCAACCTCTCGTTCTAAACTATACATATCTGTATATATAATATGATAAAGCTCACATTGAAGATTGTGTATGTATCTCTGATGCTATCGTGAATATGCGCATAATGATGAGAGAAAGGCAATTATGAGGCAAGCAAATTTGTCAAAAATTTATTGGAAAATTTAAACTCAATGAAATTAATTTTTTATGAAAATTTTAATATTTTTATAAAAGATTTTCTTTTAATTTTTATCGTTGAGATTCAAAGTGGTTAAAAGATATCTGAGAAATGTATGTCGAAAGAGAATTAGATAGAGATGAAATATTTAGTTGGTATTTTGTACACAAGTCTGGGGAGGTCTTTGACAAAGTTTTGTTGCGAATATGAGAACGAAAATGAGCAACGCCAACACTCGGCTTTTATATTCTCCTATTCTTGAGGTTTAATCATCAAGCAACAGGGCCACGTAATTTTACCTACTACTGAAGAAAAGATGAAGGAGAGAAAGATGAGATTAGCCGAGATAGAATATATACTTTGCCTCTTCAACTATATACAATTATATAATGACACTATCAAATTACTTTAACGTGAATAATTTATGTGAATGTACCAATTTGCCTTAGAGAATTTTATTGATAAAAATTTAATTTTCATATTTTAATTTATAATTTTTCGAGTATTGATAATCAGTTATCAATTGAGTGAACTGCGAGTATTATCTACCAGTAATTTTCATTAATATATATATTAATGATTTATAGTTCGTAAATAGCCACTAAGTCCTATAGAATAATTTGACAAACAATATATACTAAAATTTCTATATATAGAAATCTACATGGAATATAACTGAATGGAGTTAGCTTGCTATGGAATCGTACCTAAATCCCCGATTATATTCCATTTCCAAATCCAGCACACATCTAACGATCATACACACATTGAAATACAAAACCACAATGGATCCCTGATGCATGAAGTTCAATGATTTTCGTATATACAATTTATCATCATGTTCATATGAATAAAGAGATATTCCAATCAGATTTGCCACATTAATTTTCCCTTTCAATAAATTCATCTGCTATTTTTAACATTACATCCGTTAGTCAATTTCAAACAACTCGGGAATGGATTAAAAAAACCTTAGCATATTGCTTCGTTGACCTAGTCTATCGTCACGCTTGTAGTATACACACACATGTGATGTGTCATAGCCATCAAAAACTCCAAATTAGTCCCTCAGCAAAATGGAATCGATTTCCGTAATAAAACGAAAGAAAAAAATAGAGAAAAGAAAATGAGTTACGAAATGAATTTTGCGCTTGTCCAATTGTCTATTTATAGTAATTTGTTGTTCTTTATATTTATTTGTTTATTTTGTGCACTTTTATATTTTTATTGTTATATTTGAATAGTAAATTTGCTTAACAAAATGATGACAATAATAAAAAATAAAAAAGAATGAATAAAAATTATCTCCCAAGAGAAATATAAAATTACACAAACACTATGACTAAATTTTAGTCTACACATTATGTTATGTATGAAATGACATGTGTGCGACTATATATATTCTATGTTACCAAGCTCATCGGCGCAAATATAATTCGCCAGCAGCCATCAGAGTTCGCATCATCCGCACCCTCTTTCCCACTTCTCTTTTGCTTTTGGACTTCAATAGACATGACATCTGCATATGCATCACCGCATATCGCATACATTTCATCTCTTGGACTCGCCCACCTCTTTCTCACTCTCATCCCCGCTTGCATTAAAATTTATTTATATATGTATACGCATATACAATATACATATTCTCAGGATAACGAGTATACTGGAGAATAAATTTGTGTTTATAATAAATTCATTTGATCAATTAGCTGTTGGTTAGAATATATTTTATATTACTGATGTAATATTACCATAAAGCTTTACGAAAAAAAAAAATAATTCGATCCATCTATTCTCGTAGTTATTTATTTATTTATTTATTTATTCATTTTTATTTTATTACGAACGTAGAAAATAAAATTGTGATATTTTTTCAATTTATTTTTCTCATAAATATTATGTTTTTACTATTGTTTAGAGTTTTATATTTTACTTTCCTCTATTTGGTACGTTAAATTATAATTATATAAAGAACAAAAAAATGATTGAATATATAATGCAGAATGCGATAGGAAAGATAAAAATAAATTAGTAATGAGAAAAGGAATTATTTTGATAACATGAAATTTGTTCTGACTTTGCAAAAGCTGATTGTTTGTATAATTGTTTTTTAATGTGAAAGCTAAATGTATATTCGTATATGGAATAATATAATATTAATTTTGATGGTAAATATTATTTTTTTTATTTTATTATTATTTTAAAGTTGGTTATTTGCTTGATTGACGGACGGAAAACTTTGAAATTATGATCGTTAGTGATGCATAGAACGCGATAAAGTGTCCAATTATTTTCTGTTCAATTAAAATGAGTAAATAAATATATAAATAAATTAATAAATAAATAAATTTTAAGGATCATCAGTGTATACATATGTTTGAATTAAATGCGATGAACACGCGCATCCAACAACTTCTCCAACCATCTTATTGGAGTTTTAATTAAGAGCTTTAATGAACTTTTCACTTTAACGATGCGAGTTACAATTAAATTTAACCACGAAAAATAATACATACGCAAATATGATGTATCTATATACACAAAAGTTAAATTTATCCGATAATATTCTCAAGAAAAATTTATTTTTAATATTAAAAAAATTAGAAATAATGAAACATAAAAAGATAAAAAAATTTTTATTGAAATATAAAAAATTTTATATTTTAATAAGTGAAAACGGTTATAATTATTGAATATACATATACATTTACGACTTTATATGTATATGAGTTTGAAGTGTGATGTAGCAATAACGAAACTTTAAATGAAACAACTTTTGCAGATAGAGAAATCCCATGTGAATGAAACATTTACCAACTCTCTTAGAAATATTTTTCTTTTTTATATTTCTAATTTTATCTTTCTGCTAAAAATTTCTTTATGCGTTGTTGTATATTGTGCATAAGTATACTAAATATATCACGATGATAAACAAAAAAAAAAAAAATCCAACGCCTCAACAACTATAAAAAAAAATATTCAAATTTATACAAATACAGTTATTCAAAAAAAAAAAAAAAAGGTATCTAAAAAAAGAGCTGACTTTTAGATATTTTCTACATTCACACATATTCGTATCGATGTCTTTCACACACACGCACAATGACATTTCGGTAATTCAACCCCCTCACGTCGTCTTTACCCTCTTCCTTATTTTCTATATACACCCTCAGTATTCACTAGAAGTATATAGCCGTAAAAAAACTTCTTAACAAGTCGCTGACGAAGTGCTATTCTTCTGATTTTTCTTCTCTTTTGAAATCCGAAAACATGAAAAAACGAAAACCCGTGAAGGAAAAAAAAAAAAAAAAATTTACTGACCTGCACATACTTGTTTCTATTGTAAAGTTTCTTCACTATATACAAGCAATCTTTGAGCACTACATGTCAAGAGCCTCGACGCAAATACAGTCATCCGATGCACACACATATACACAATTGAGAATAAATCGGGAAATTTGTGTGTATATATATCGCCATACTTGTATAGGAAAATTTTAACCCTTTCTCTCTCAAACACCATCGCGTTTTCTTCCTCTCACAAAAGTGAAGGAATGAGTATATGAGGAGAGTGTTTGAGAATGGAGAATAGAGTTGGTAGATGAACGGAAGCTATAACATCAACCGAGATTGGTTTTGGCGTGTATGTACATCTCCTCATTTGAATTTAGATTCGTCTCGCAACGTTTTCTATGCGTACATATATACTTACATTGCAACACTTCATTTACTATCTACAGACACGAATGTCGTCGTCTTCGTTGCACGATTGGAATTTTGTATGAGCATTTTGGCATCTAATCTAACATTCATTTTATTTTTGCCAAGTAAAATTCAAAAAAAAAAAAAAAAATTTCCACTCATAAATATATATATTTTTTTTTTTTTAATAACACTAGTGACATTCAATATATCGTTTTTATAATTTCAAATAATTTATGTATACGCGCCACTAACACTGGCGTAAACTTTACCATGACTGTGCGACACGCGGCAAAAATGTTTATTGACAAATGGTCGGAGAATAAAAATGGAATGAAAAATAGAAAAAAAAATATGACAAAATGTTTGGAGAAATGGTAGAGAGAAAAAGAATGAGAGTGCGATAGTAGGTATATGGAGAAATGACATAGTGAGAAAAAGAGAAAGAAAGTAGGGTTAAGTTGGTGCAATAGGAAGGTAAAAAAAAAAAAATGTGAGTAAAGAGGTAGATGCCGTTGCAGTAGTTTGGTTCTCCTTTACAACTTCCCATACGCGTTCATATAAGATTATACTAACTCTCTCTCTCTTTCTGAGCCACACACACACTTCGTCCCCTTCATTCTGTGGAGGTAAGGGAAAATATAGGAGTTTGAACCGGCGAGAATAAGCTCACAGCCGTACAGTCGGGCGCACCGAAGAGTTAGGTGAGTTATAGGGGCAACTATCTGCTCAACTGGTTGGATTTATTTCTATAGCTACAATCTGCCGTGAAATAAAGTATTTTGAAAATATATTAGAGATAGAAATATAAACGTGATAGGTAAAAGTATATAGATATGGGTTATAAAAAAAATATTGTATCGATTTGTCTTTGCTGAAATGAAAACAAATTTATTAAAAATTCGGTTGTCATTTATTCAATTGACAGGATTTATTGATGGTGTCGATTTAAAATTTTTATATTGTCTGTAAAGATATAAATATGATAATTGAATTTATATTATTTATCGATTTGTTTATATATTTTATTTTGTGTTGAAAATTATTTAGATATAATTGGACGAATTTATTGGTAAATTAAAGTTTAAATATAAATATAAAATATAATATTTAATGATGAGAAATAAATATTATTTTTCTTTTGGCAAATGTTCAAAATCCTGGGAAAATTTAGCAACGACGATCAAATCGGATGAAATAAATTGAACGTTTTATTTATGCAAATCCGTTTGGTTACATATAACGAATGTTCAATATCACGAACAGTGTCCAGAATTATCGAGAATTCGATTTGTAAAAGAAAATCAACCACAATTGATCCAGCGAATATTTTTTACCAATTTAGATTAATTTTTATATTTGAAATATTTACAATTTATTATTGATTGATGAATATTCATCATAATATTAATCAATAATTATTAATATTTATTTTAGTTATCATTCTATAGTGATACAGGAATTTTAATAATATTATTTGTTTATTAACTAAAAATTATTTCGCGATATTTATTTGAAATACATATTGACTGAACCGAATACACTTTTTCCACTTTATTATTTATCAATTTTATTTTCATCTTCTATTTAAGTATTTCTTTTTTTATTTTTCGTTTCATTATTATTTTTTTTTTTTTTCTTTTACTCTCGTCACGAACTTTTCTGCCAACGTTGGAATAATGGAAACGTGAGAAGACTTCGCACAGACATGACGACCGATAGTCGATCTCAAAAGATATAGATTTCTGGTGGTCGAAATGGTAGAGGAATATCTATACATATTATAGACATTTATATATATATACTTATATGTATTATATAGCTCTTTGCAATTTTCTTGTATAGAAAGAATATATTCTTCTAATAATCAATCAAAGATATATTTTTCAACTCTGGCATCGTATTACCATCGTCAATGAAAGATATCCAATGAAAAAATAAAGTTACATTCTGCCATTGAATATTAATAAAAAAGAAAATATTTCATTTGAAAAAAACATATTTTTTTCTACATCATTTATTATAATTAAAGCAATTCGATCATGTAGAGTCGTATTTTGTGAGTGTGCAAAGAATAATCATGAAAGAAATTTAATAAATCAGCTAAAAATAAATTTTCTCAATTAAAATCAATAAAATATATTAAAGAATGAAAAATTTAATTATAATTTCTATTAATTTAATTATCATATTTTGAGGTGATTTATTAGTTTAAAATCATTTTATTTTTCTTACTTATTATATTTATATAGTTGCCATAACTTGAGATTCGTCAGAATTTGAATTGAAATAAAATTACTTGAACAAAGTAATTAATCATTGATTAATTGACGGCTTAGAAAATTTCCTTAGCCTTTTTTTTTTTTTATCTTTTTTTTTATCCCATTATATATAAGTATAGATTTCACTTAATTCCATGATAAGACATACGATGAATCAATTGACCAAAACAAAGGCAATGGAGGAAACAAAAGGGATGCACAATAACCACAATGTGGATGATGTCAGTAATTGATTGGACATTTTCAGAGTAAACACTTTGTCAGTTGATCGATGACTTAATCAACCTCACTTATATACTTCCCAAAATAACTTTGTATCAAGATAATATACCGAACAAAAATACAATCAATATTCTAGATTACTTTTAATCAACTGAATAATATTTAATTTCTTCCAACATAAAAATTAATTCTCCAATTACATTCTAAATTAATTCTCATAATAAAATTAAATATTAAATAATCTCCAATATATTTTACACAATTGAGCTCAGCATCTCTTCATATATAAATAAATAAATAAATAAATATATAAATAGTACGAAAAATAAAATGAAACAAGTATCATACAAATAAAATAAATATTTCACCCAAGTGTGCGATAATAAAATTGTTCGTCTCCTTAATTCGTATTGCTAACGCGATAACAGACCACGCGCGAATGCCTTTTCCCCTTTTTCCCACACACATACACACACACACAATTCTTTCCATTTTATTCTCCCTTATTTTTCCCACATATACAACCCTCTCCAATGTGCTCATCTACCAGGATTTTTTGCGAAGCTCGTTATCAAGAATTTCATTTTGTTCTTTTATCGTCGCGGCAGAAGAATAAGAGCCGTCGCCAACATTGCACCCACACTTGATACCTGTATATGTATATATATATATATGTAATATATATCTATGATACGACGAAAAGAGAGGGATCGTTGGTGGTTCGTTGTGCGGTAAGAATAAAACGAAAAAAATATCCGTAATTGCGGCAAATCACTTCGAGCACCAAATACTATATGTATATATAAAATTGCATTGTACCAAGGGTATATACAGCGGTTAAATTGAACTAAAGGTGGTTGTACGAATCCACCACACTAGTGTATAGTGATGAAATAATTTTTTTCCATTCTCTCATCGACCATTTTCGCTCAACAATATTGTCCACCAGCTGAAATATTTACCAAGTCCACCAACTTAATTCTCACATTTATATCTAACAATTCCCTTCAACTCCATTAAATATATTTTCTCTACATATACAATTGTCTGAATATTAAATTACCCATTATATAATTTGTATTTAATATCGAAATAATGAAATAATAAAGAGAAAAAAAAAAATAATAAAAGAAAATAAATATTGATATTACAATACATCGATATTTTCATTTCATTCATTTTATTTATTTTATTTATTTTATTTATTTTATTTATTTTATTAATGGGATATTAACCTAAATAAGTTATATAATTTAATGTACCTAAGAGTTATATATACATATACGTACATATATTAAATATATATACACACTAAAGTTTAACACAGTGAAGCGTTAAAGTCTCGTCTCGTCTCGTCTGCTCAACAGAGTTTCATGCTCACTCTACGCGCGGCCTCTTTCATTCTCACACTCTTTGGCTCTCTTCGTTGTCGGTTTATTCACTATATCTCTCACTTTTGCCGACCCCGCTCAGTGACTAGTTGCTCACCCGCGTTCTATCTTTGGTGTGCTTGCTAGCAGGTTCATGCTGCTAAATAAAGTTCTATATCCGCGCCCACCATCATCTTCCATTCTTGCGCGAGCTTTCACCCGCTTTTATATATGTATATATATACAGATATCCCATTGCCATGTAACCATAAGTCTCATCTTCATCGCACCATCACCCATTGTCTCATCACCGACACTACATATAACGTTGCGTCAAAGTCAAAGTCGTAATTAAGTTAGAGTAAAGTAAATCCCATTGGTTGAGTAGTTCAAACCAATATTGGATCAATCTCTTTTTATTTTTCTTTTTTATTTATTTTTCTCACTTATTATTTTATTTAATATTGATGCTTCTATGTAATGGATACTTGGGGGTATTAAATTTGAAGAAGATGGTGCAAAATTGTTTGCTGAAAAAAAATATACGTAGTTTCATTTATTTTTTATTATAATTTATCGCAAGGTTTTTTAGTTTAAATTAAAATCTATCGATATTTTATATTGTAATTTATCAATTGGTATTAATTAATCGACATTTGTGAATGAAAATTGTTTGGAAAATTAATTGTCATGACAGTTATTCAATCAAATTTAATGATAAATTTAAAATAGATTTAAAAAAAAAGGAATAATTATATTTTTAATAATATTTTATCATACCTATTTTCCTGTACTCAATGATATTAAATTATACGTGAATATAATTTGCAATTTATATTGTTGAGATATAAACCCAGATATTAATTATTTTTTCTTCACTAATGAAATATCTGGCAGATGGCAAACACTATATTATTAAATTTAATTCATATTTCAGCTATTTGACAGTCGGTTGAAAGAGCCAAATATTGAAAATGTCATACTACACTATGTGTATTTATTTATGCATATTTATATACTATAGAATATTTTATTTTCTCTCACAATGGATCCTACTATTTGCCAATGACATTCTCCCAATATTTATCGTCCAAATACATCAAACAATTCAATTTGTTGTACAGTAAGCTCATCAAAAATAAAATAATTTCACTTTTCATAAATAATTTACAATCACTAAATAATGTCATTAAAAAATTTATAAAAACGAAAATTAATACACAATTATCTCAAATGGATATTAAACATACATAATTTCATTCATCATTAAAAATTAAATACAATAAACATCCGTATTATTAATAATTTATATTCAATAAATTCATATCAACATGCAAAAAATAAAATAATAAAAAATTTAACATTAGTCACAATTAAACAATAATTCGTGTGACATAAAATGCCACGAAGGGGTTTATTATATGATACTTTTCATTGAGTGTTTATTTAGAGAAATGTAGAGGAAAAAAATAAATAAATAAATAAATAAATAAAACACATGGAGAGAATGCGCGAGAGAGATTGATGGATTTTATTGTACAGGACTATACTGAATGAGCATTCCAAATCCTCTGTCCACCAATGTAGCAGCATATACACAACATGAACACAGTTGAATGCAGACTCAGATATAAACAACGAGATAATATACATATATACGTTCATACATGTCTATGTACAAGTATAATATATATGAAGAGAGCATGAACAAACCGTTCATGTTGTACTATTGCTTATCCATGGCAATTGAGCCAACTCATTCAAGCGTGAATGTAACGATAGTGTCTCTCTGATACCTCGTCGTGCTTGAATCATCAATTCTTATACATCAAACCAATGTTACGATTGCATATACACACACACACACAAGTTGGAATTGTCTATTTATTTAATATTAATTCTAGGTGAATAACGAAAATTTCCTCAGCTCTGTTAACTAAATTTAATCAACAAGAATCATACTCTTACCTCCACGAGGCATTTTTCATTGTTAAATATTATATAAAGTATATATATAACAAATATAAAGTATATATAGTATATATATATGGATGTTATGTTCATAATTTGAATAAATAAAATTAATAGGGATAGTAAAATTGTTTTATAGAAAAAATTTTACTTTTGCAGTATTAATATTTTTTTTTATTTTTCATTTTATATTTTATATTCATGTTTATGTAAATGAATGGAATATATTTTTAATGCGTTATAAAAGTTGGGTGTACGGTTATAAATCGTAAAATTTGTCGTTCGATATATGAATGAGAGAGAATGAATTATATACAGATAAATATAGAGAGAAATAGGTTGTTTCTTGGTTTGGTTTTTCTCTATTGTGTGCGTATAAAAATATATACAGAAAAGTTTCGACATTAATCCCAACTCATCCCAAGTCGTTGGAGTGTATCAACCTGATGTTTCGTGAAGTCGATTGCACGTAAAACTGGAAGAAAAAAAAAAAAGAATGAGAATAAAGAAAATGAAGTTGAGTTTTAGAGAGATAGAAAAGAAGATAGTAATAAAATTGGAAGGACTAACCATCTCAAAGTTTTATGAGAAATCATTTGAGTCCACAGATGTCTATATATGTACTCTAACTATGAGTCTCTGTAAAAATTTTTAACTGCAGTTTGTATACACATATATACCGATAATTTATTTTTATTGTTCGTATCTTACAACCATTTGTGTTTCAACAAATTTATTTGCCTCTGTGCAATTAATTTATTCTCTCTTTTTATCGTTTTAATGCTCAAACAACTGTCACATATTTACAATTGTTATTTAAACATATAAACAAATAAAATTTTTATTAATAATACAATTTATAAATTATATTACAATATATTTTTATCATTTATTTTTCTTATAATATTTATTTCATTATGAAAGGGAGAGAGAAAGAGAGAGTAAAATTGATTGAATATAATTTATTCTCACTTGTTTAAATTAATTTACCTGCAGTACTTCTCCATACGTTTTGTAATGTGATTTAATTATGTATAGAAACAGAAATAAATAGATAAATTACATTAATGTATAATTATTATTCGATTCTCGAATGTTGTCATTAAATAAACGATATATCATTCGAGCTCACACATTCAAACATTATTCATATTCAATGAACAAGAATGAACTGGCGAGTGGGAGATAAGCGCACGTCAACATAAATACAAACTGATAGCAATAATAAAAACAACAATAATAATCATAACAAAGTTAATAATAATAATAATATTTAAATTTTGGTTGATATATAAACGATATATCCAATATATTAAAATTACAAATGTCATTTTAGACTCCTATAAATTCATGGAATTATTTATAAAGCACAAAAATAAATACATTTATTATAAAGTCGACAAGAAAAAAAAAAAAATTTTTTTTTTTCTATTTTTTTTTCTAAAATTCTTTGATAAATCACAAAACATATATGCATGACTTTTGAACACAATCAGTCACTGCATGAAGAAATAAGAGTTTGAGAATATATACGATATGTATCTGTATATTTTCACCCCTTTTGAAAAACGACCGAAGAATATAGAAATAAAATAACGAGAGAAGAAAAAAAAAAAAAAATAAATAAATATATTTTTCAAAAAGAAATTTCGAAAGCTCTATCAATCTCCGTCGACACAGTTGGAACCAGGTGTTTGTATCTATATATTTACACATATATACACAGATAAATCTATAAATTATATACACTAACAATATATAGTAACAATTTTTTTTTTATCAGCAATAAAAAATAATTAATGATGATAAAAATAAAAAGAAACAAAAAAAAATTTATTTTCTCAACATTATCATCATTATTATCATTATATATATATATATAAATAATGAAAGAAAAAATTATAAACAGTTAAGTCTAAATCGTGATAATATCCAAGTGGAATAAATAATAAAAGAAAAAAAAAAAAAAAATATAGAACAGAGGAAGCAAGAAAAATAACGTTCGCAAGAGACTCTTAATAATAATAGAAGAAAATCCGTATTATATAGCAGCCTCTTTCGTTGAATAAAACGTGCAACTATCTGTATATATATAAATATATATTTATTTTCCCTTATATATATAATAAATATCAAGGTATCACGCCTGCTGCAAGCGATTATAGTTATATACACATATATATACACATATAAAATAGCCACTACCGTTCTTTTGAACACATTCAACGAACCGTTTTCGGTTATATACTATGTGTATATGTATATATAATATATATACACATCTAGTATCCAACTTGAACCCTCCATACACCCCTCATCATCCCTCTATTTCAAATGCCTTACCAAGAGCGTAAAGAACACGCCATAGTAGTGTATTTTATTTTATTTTATTTATTTATTTATTTTTTTGCATCACAACCATTTCAACAGACCATTTAGGAACTTCTTCATGGCCCACCACCGACAATTTTTCTCACCTTGTAAATATACATAGTTTATATATAATATACATACGTATATTAAAATAGTAGAAAAATTATTTTTATTATTTTAATAAAAATTTTTTTCTAAGTTTAAATCAAAAATATAATTCATAATAAAAATTAATTTATTAATTTTATTAAATATTTTCCCTCTTTTTCATGTATATTTTATTATATATATATTTATTTATTTATTTATTTATTTATTTATTTGAATAAATTATTTTATATATTTATATTTCTTTTTTTTTTTTTCTTTTTGGAATTATTTAAAGATGCATATGTTATATGTTTGAATAATTGGTGTACAAAACTTACGCGTCGCGCCAGATGTCTGGAGCACCAAGACGATGAAGAGAAGTGCGCCCACGAGGGTTGTGGTTACGAAGAACGAGCCTGAGCCGCGCCCCATCACGGCATCACTACGAACTTCCAACCACTGTGCAGTAGTTTCGTCCACTAACACGCGTTACACAACGGTTCTAAACTAAAGTGTCAATTAAATTTATATATGTATAATATACTGTATTACTATTATATACCCTTTTGCCCGTTAACCCTTTTGGTCTCTCTTCAATTGCCACACGCACACACGCGCACACAAAGTCCTTATCCAATTTTAATGATAAAAAATGTATGATGTATCCCGCGCTTTAAAGAGACTTACACCAATTCCCAACGACAATTATTCACCACATTTTATAGTCGGATTAATCCGCATTTATGTTGCACATATATAATCATTTTTTTTTTTTTTTTTAACACTAATAACCATATCACATTTTATTTTCGTTTTTAATTAAAATATTTATTTCATTTTATTTTATTTAGTTTTTTAATTCTTTATTTTGCGGTTGATACAAATTTTATTTTAATTTAAATTAATCTACATGTTCTCTATATTTATCAATATTAGTTTTTTATTTTGTTATTTGATTAATTTATTTTTTATTTTTTAAATACAAAATTTATATTATGAAATTGAATTTACTTCAAAATCGAATTAAAATATAATTTAATAAATCGAAGTATTTTTTATTTTTTTATTTTTTTTATTAAAATATTTAATAATCTTATTATATATTAGAGTTCTATAAAATTCAATTTATTCATTTATTATATAAAGTTTAACGCATAAACATGATGAAAATTAAAATTAAAAAAAAAATGTTTTCTTGAAAATTTAACGAAAAGAAATTTCACAGAGAATTTATTATTAAAAGATGCAGAGTTTAATTATACGTATATGAGTCTCAAACACTCACGCACCCACGCACTCACATATATACATATACATATACCCACTCATACACAAGTTGTCTGTGAATTTTTTATGATTAAACTAGAGAGTAATAAAATACTGCAAAAATTCTTACACCATCTATTCAATATTTCCATATTAATCCAAAAAAATCCATAAATAATACAATAACTAAAAAATAAAAAATATCTCAACTTATATCCTTCTAAAATAAACAAATAAATAAATAAAAGTTCATTTAATATTCGTTATATATTTCTTTAAACAATAAATTTATTTTTATTATTATAATTACCATTAAAAATTTAATTTACCATTCAAATAAATGAAAATCATTTCATCATGAAAATTTATTTAAAATAAATTAATCATTGTAATAAATTCCAGTGAATTTATTAATTAATCGCGGACATAAAATTTTAATTTTCCATAAAATTTACACCATATATTTTATATACAATGTATAAATATTTTGCTTGAATAATATGAATATTGTAAACGAACAATATGGAAACAGGCTGCGATAATAGAAGGAAAATAGAAGCGCACGAGCCGCGCACAAGCATCGACTTCGAGTCGGCTTTGGGAACTGAATTGTGCACCGTTGGACTTTCGAGGGATACCACGAGCCACCGTTACCACCACTACCACTACCGCCGCCACTATACCATATCACCATACCACCCCCTACAGTACCACTGTACCTCTATCACCCCCGTCCCAGTTTCTCTCTTCCACTAACGCACTACTCCTTATTCAACAAAACCTCGGTACACCTATACAACACTGACACCCCTTGCGGTCTTCATTCTGCACACTATTTCCTTTGATATTAAACTCACAATCGCGCACAATGTGTCTCTGTTTTGTTTCATTTTAAATTATAATAATAATTATCTACCGATAAAAAAGACATCAACAGTTTTTAGTGTATGACATTAATTTTAATTATTACAATTTTGAAATTAACAAATGTTTAAGAATATTATATGATTTGTAAGTTGTTTATTGTAGTAATAATAGTTATAAATTGATGAATTAAATAATGGATAATTATTTTATTTATGCAAAATATTGTGAATATAAATTTAAGATGAATTAAAATTTTTTACAATTTTTTAAAATTCATTCAATTTATTTTTTTATAAAATATATTTTTTATTTGTTGGATTATTGTAGAATATTATTATGTATCATGTACTTGAAAAATAACATCGTTGATACTTTTGATAAATAGCAATCTTCATACACTATATCTCCATTTGTATGTCTTCATAATATATATTTATTTATGCGAGTGAATCAACGTTGGTGAAACCCTTGATGTAAGTAAATGCCAATCAAAATCATTTCGTGTAATGTCTATATTTACTTTTCATCTTCTACTCCACTCCCACGATTAATAAATACACGAAAAAGAAAAAAAAGTAATTCAAACATAAATCAATACAAATAAATTACTTTCAAATGATAAAAGAAAAAATAAATAAATAAAATTACTTTCAAAGATAAAAATGAATATAAAAAAAAAATAAGTAATATACATATTATATTTTTTTATTCATTATTATTGCCGGAAGAAAATAGTGCGATGAGAAAAAATGATATAAGAAAAGATGAAGAGAATGTAGATGAGATCATACGATGAGAAACGAGCATTTGAGACACTTGACTTGCCTGCGGCCACAACAAAAAAAAAAAAGAAAAAAAAAATACAAATAAGAAAGACAAGTGTAACAGAGAATTTTCTGAACAATAAAGAGAGCAAATGATCTCCTTTCTTGCATAAATAAATGACTAAAGCCCTCTGTCTTGCTCATCCATCACTAAAACCAAGTGAGGAGATCATAAAAAAAAAAAAAAACAGCAAAATATAAACATGCAAAACGTGCGTGTACAAACGTGTATGTTCCCCTCTATTTTCATACAGCGCCTTCACATTTAGTCACTATGGAAACAGACGCATCATTCCCATTGCGATATATACACAAATAATACGCAAATACATGGGTATGTGAATGTATATGTACATATGTATGGCTGTATTGGGACACAAAATATACACGTGCGGTTATATCCAAACGAATCTGTACACTCTTTATTCTCTCATTCGCGATATGTACGCAAACGAATTGCCAAACACAATATTACAAAAGTTGTGGAATGCTAGATGAGAAAAATTGCCTGAATAACAGCAAAAAAAAATAATAATAATTGTATATACATATTTAAAATGTATTTCATTTATATTTTGTTGTGACGTTGACAAAGTTTTAAATTATAAAAATAACTCGGTCATTTGTGTTTTTATATTTATGTCCGCTGAAAAATATTACACATTGTTTTTTATTATTAATTGTATAAGTAATTATTCGTTGGTTTTATTATATTTATTTAATTTTTTATTTCTTTTCGCGGAAAAAAAAACAAATTATTTGAGGGAAAATAAATATTCCAATTAATATTGACTACTAACGATGTCAAATTATTAATTAAAAGCAGAAATGAGTATTCAGAAAATTGTTTCTGCATCTCGTTTAGTGTTGATCTTAATTAATTAACCAAGCTTGTATATATAATGATGGTATGTATAATGTATATACTATGAATATATATATGTGAGAGAAATTACGTGATAATTAATGTAAACTCATTACAATATCATTTTCGCTTAGATTATAATTAATTTTGTAGGATGTTTATTATAAATATGCGTGCTGGATATTATAATATTATTTCTCTGTGTAAATATATTTTTTATTATTTTTTATTGTTCTTGTTTATTAATGAGAAAAGATCAATTTGAAAATTCAAATTTTTAAATTTATCGTATTCCCTATATTTAAATTTTTTGTTGAACCTTCTGGAGTAGTGGCAACATTGTATGAGAATTTTCATTTTCAGATGATGGCTAACCTGCTTGAGATATTCATATTTTTATAATAATCATAATGACTTTGTTGAATCCTGGAAAACAAGTTATTAAATATTGTCTTGGTTATTGTTTACCAAGTGTAAAAGAAAATGCGGCTAAAATAAGAATAAAAAGATTAAAACTCGATGAATATCTTCTTATGGTACGACATAAATTAATTAATATAATTTTAGTTATAAATTGACGATAATTTAGAGGTTATGTTATCACCTTTCTAATAAACATATTTAGTATTTCAGTGATTTTGAATTTGTTTATGCATATGATCCAAAAAAAATATGCAAGCCGGGTGATACAGTTTTAGTACAAAATTTACCAGAAAAAATGACACGTCTTATAACTCATAAAGTCATTGAAATTATTTATCCATTTGGTGATGTCGTGGATCCTATCACAGGGAAAAAAGTTGTTAAATCACAATATAGGTATTGAAAAATAATTTATTATTGATTTTAGAGAACTTACTTATATTAACAATTTTATTATTTTTAATATTTCATTTGGAAATTGTTTTTTTTTTTTCAGAGATTGGATGAAACGTACAAGTGAAATGTATGGAGAATGGGATAATGCTTTTGATTATGACACAGCACCACCGCGAGGTAGTCAAGAAGACAAACGTGATTTCAGTCATAAAGATCCTGTGGTTAGATATCACGATGATCCAGATAATCCTCAACCCGAGGCATCTTAAATTTATATATACCAAATAAGAAAAAAATGATAAAATAGATGAATAAAACAATTTCAATAGCATTCAAATTTGAAAATTCATTTACAATTACAACAGTTTGTTCACAAATTGATTTCCTTTTCCTTAAAAATTTTTTCTGATTACACATAATTATTTTTCACAATTTCATTATCATGAATAAAAATAAAAATAAAAATTAATCTCCAAAGATTAATAGACTTTGGATAAAATTCCAATTTCATAAATGTAAAAAAATTGATTTCAAATTACAAAACAATGAAGAAATATTGAATATACAATTGAATAAATTTACAATTAATGTGATGTTAGTGACGAAAATTCACTTTTCTAATGTAAAATATTAAATTAAATTAAAAATAACGATAGCAAAAGAATAAGTTGATTATCCCGAAAGGAATTCTCGTTCTAATGCAGCGCCCATAGCATTCCACTCTCTATCATCATCCTCCTCTAATATATCAGGGATTTCAACAGAGTCCTGTGATGCATATTCACCTAAATCCAAATCATCTGGCAATGATCCACCTCTTCGAAAAACTGTTATTGGATCTTCTTCATCATCTTTATTCCCATCATTATCATTATCATCATCTGGATAAAGATATTTATTATGCATATCTTCATTGCCATCATCATTTTCATCTGACGAATTTTCTTCATCCATTTTCGATCGTTTTCTCACTGGTTCAAATGATTCATCTACAATCAAAAAAACACAATCACTTAATAACACAAATATACAAATAATTAAGAAGTTAAAGAAGTCATATAATCACCATTAAAGTCTATTGAATCATCGCTTTCATTATCAATATTTGATTCAGTATCTTTCATGTCCGCAGCCGGTTCATCTCCACCGATATCTGACATATCCTCATCCACTTCTTTATCCATATTATCGATTTCCTCTTGTGTAAAAGACATGAGAGGATTTATAGTATTTACAAAGCAATCATCTTCTTCATTATTTTTTTCATCTATCCGATCTGGACTGCTGCAATGTGGTGGCGGAATCCTAGAACCCCTCGCCTGAAAAATAAATTATCCATTTAATTAAATATCAAATAAGCTTCATAATTATCAATGCTTTGGAGAGAGAGAAAAAAAAAAAGAAGAAGTTAGTTGAAGCAATTGAATATATTGTGTTAAACCAATCATTTGTTTCAAACAACTAATATTTATTTGATGCCTGTAATTTTATTTTTAATATAACGACTATAATAAATGTAATGTATATATTCAAAGTACTTTGATTGTGAGAGGAAATAATCTTTCATCAACATGTTCCCATCGTTCTGCACAAGACCAAAGCCAATCGGGATTAACAATTTTGATATTCGGTTTTTTTTTCGCATTATTAGCTTTTGCAGTGCCTGGTTTTATAGCCACTAAGTGCGTGGTTTTTTCCGTAAGATCCTTTAACAAATAATATTCATGGCTATTAGAACAAAATAAAGATGAAAAAAAAAATTTAATGTAAAACATTTTAATTAAATTACTTGTGTAACTTCAGCGCCAAAGGCTTTTGCAACTTTATAAGCGCGACTTTGATTCAATTTCTGATGAGTTGGAATTAATCCACTGAATGTTAGATGAAGTCCTTTGAGAACACGAGCTCTTACTTGTGGTATAATTTCACGAAGTGGTTTACGCTTGCCTTTATCAATATTGAGATAAAATTCAGTGTGGATTCGTCGTAATATATCTTCCAAATACAGTAAATAATCATCATTATCATCATCTTTCACATCATTTTTAGAAGTGACTGGCTTCAATAATTTAATATCTTTTTCATTACTTTCTTCATAATCAATTTTTGAAATCTCACTACTTTTAACCTCTTCGTCATTAGTTGTGGAAGAATCAGTGATTGATGATGATTTATCATCTAATTTTTCAGTTTTTTCTGAAGTACATTTTTCTATTTCTTCTTGGGAACTTTCAATAATTTTTTCTTCATCTTTCTGAATATTTTCTTTTTTATCATTTTTAATATTTTCTTCTTCATCATTTTTAATATTTTCTTCTTCATTATTTTTAATATTTTCTTCTTTGTCAATTTTAATATTTTCTTCTTGATTATCTTGCTGAACCTTTTTCTCTAGCACATCATCAACAATTCCATTCTCATTATTTTCACATTCTACAACATTTTTCACTAATTCATCTGTATCATCGCTTTCTTTTATTAATATTTCATCTTTTGTTTCTCCAAAGTCACGAATTTCAAGACCTGGTGGCGAGTGAATATCACCAGTGTAACGAAAATAATGATAAGGTTTAACTTGTACTAAATTACCGCATCCTTGCCAAACATCTTCTCGATCATCAATGATACAAACTAAATCATCTCCGCATGGAAAAAGAGCTCTATAAAATAACAAAAATAAATAATTTAAAATCAACAGATTCAAAATAATAATTTAAAAATTACTCTTAAAATCAAATGATTAAATTTTATCGTACTTTAAATTTGCTGTTTTTGATGCAGGATTGAAACACTCATCTCGTGATAATATTCGATAAGAAAATAGTGCGCCTCCTTTGTCCAACAATGCTGCAACAGTATGAGCATAATTTCTCGCACCAAATGTGCAAATATGTAATTCAAAAAGTTTGCTCATTTCCGTTAAAAAATGCCGAGTCCCCGGTCGTAATCTCGTATGATACCACGGCGAATGGGCTCCATACAATTGATAATGAAACACATCCTGAAAAAAAAAAATTATCAACAAATGCAAAAAGAAAACTCTACAATTAATCATTAAATATAAATGAAATTACTTTCAACACTGCCGGAACATTATCATTAGTAGTATGAACAATTGTTTGATCTAAATCAACAAGAAGCGCTAATTTTCTGTCTTTCAATAATCTTTGTTCGTCCTCTTTGCCAATTTTTTCAGCCAATTCTGGACAAACTTTAAGTTCAGGTATACTATGTAACATAGGAACACTTGCTTCAGAAATAACTGTTTCCTTTTTATCATCATACAATGCTTCCTGTCGTAAATCTGCGCCGCATTTAGCACACAAGTCATTTATAACCGTTGGATGTTTGCATTCTGTCATTGACAACACCACTTGCCTGTAAAACTATTAATATATCTTGATACTGAACAATTCCAATTGTGTACAGTAAATACAATAATTTCATCAAAATTAATTTTCTATATCAATATTCATTGAATTGAATTTAAAACACGATTCATTCTGTGATTTATAATGAAATATAAATATTAATTTAACAATATAATACTGAAAAATATATTTTTTCATTGGTTTGTTGATTGATTATAGGTTAGAAATGATAATTACCCAGGTTGTATAATTTCGCCTTCTTTCACTAAAATTTCTTTAACACGACCAAATTGTGTGGCACGTAATTTTTTCTCTGATGTTGGAGCACTATCACCATTGGAATTAACAGAATGATAAAGGAGTAATACACGACCAACAGATACCATTGTACCAGTTGTAACTCGCCACTTTTTTATTTTACCAGGTTGTTCATTATTCGGAAAACGTATTACTACTGTTGCCATAATTTAAAATAATCGCATTCGATATTAATACAATTAATTGTGTACTAACAATTAACAAATGCAATCACGTAAATATATTACGAAAAAAAAAAAAAATAATATACACACAACATACACTATTTATTAGTATTATTATGTGAATTTTTTACGCGGGAGATAAAATATAAACATATAAATGGCGTCACGATTCAGAGATGCTTGATCAATTATTCATGTGATATATATTGCGTTTATATACTAAACTTTACATAAGTGTGAGGTTATATTCTGTGCATTGTATAAATTTATATACATGTATGTTCCTTGAGCATCTTTTCGTGATGAATAGACAAGACGAGGATCAGCTGAATTCAAACATGAATGGAGTACTGATTGGCGAATGCATTTAATTTTTTTATTTCATTAGAATGGTATAAAATAAGTCAAATTTACATGACGTCGGCCATTTTGTGTTCTTAATATCGTTTTTCATTCGCGCAACTAATGGCGGTAAATTTCAAAATATTTATCGATTTCTAATTAATTTATTCAAGATTCTATAAGAAAATTCTATTTGTTAATAATTAATATAGATAAAAAATTTACTGGGAAATTAAGAGATTGTTCAGAAAAAGTTTATAAAATCAATTTAACAGTTTATAATCTTATTAACCAATAATAAAAATCGCATTCCAATGGGGAATAAAAATGACGAACCGAAGTTCACCGAAGATAACCGAATATTCAATCGCTACATATAAATATCCTTAATAAAAGAGCGCACTTTAACAGTATTGAATACAGTGTTTGTTTTTATGAATTCGTTTATTTAATTTGTCATTCGTTTAATTCATTTAAGAAAATTTGTAAATTAAATCAATTTATCATATTAATTATAAATTCACAATTGTATTGTTCAATATTTCTTAATGGATAACTCTGTATATACACGAATGCGAGCAAGTAATCATTATATTAGAGAACATTTCAATTTATTACCTTTAACCAACTCTGAATCTGATGAAAATACCGATTATACATATGATCCCCTGCAAAGTAAAAATATTTTACAAATTATTCTTATTCATTGCTTTATATTTATTAGGTTATTTAATATATAAATTTTTATATTTATTTTATTTTTAGGTCTGATCAAGCAAACATGGAATATTTATGGTGTCTCTTCAATATTTGGATTTGATTATAATAATGAACGACAATTAAAACTCTATGGCAAAAGACTGAGAGAAGAAATTGCATCAATTTTACCCCAAGACAACGTTACATATAATGTTAATTTTACCATTGATGAAAACATTAGTTCTAGACCAATTGTAACAGATTCACCAGCAATTCGAGTAAATTTATTTAATTAAATATCATAATTTAGTTTCAAGCTTTATTCACATGAATTATTAATATAATATTTCCAGATTGAAATTCATGCAAAAGCTGTTGATAAAGAAACGATGGAAAAATGTATTTATACTGGTGTTTTATTGTCATGGAGAACAGAAATTGCTGAACTTGATCATGACAAATCTGTTAAATTACCACTTTTATTATGCAGAGGAACAAAAAGTACAATGGCCGCTGTACATTTGACGCTTAATAATATGTTTGATTGTTTGATTGTTGCACTTCCTGCAACAGAAGATGATTTTAAATGGCTTGTGCCTATAATATTGCAACCAAATAATAATGAGGAAACTCCATCTCTGAAAGGACAAGTTAAATTTGACTATAAATTTCCGGGATCTCTAGCATCAAATACTATCACTATTCTATATGATATTTCTAATTTAACAGAGCTATGGAATCGGTACACAATTTTAAATAATTACCATTTCAATTTGTTTATTTTATTTAGTTGTAATAAATATTTGTACTAATTTATTCAATTGACTTGATTAGATTTTTATTTGCAGCATTTGTGACAATGATGCAAACGCTACTGATGCAAATACTGGTAATGGAATTTCATTGAAGCATGTTGAGAAATTTCATCAAGTCTTGCAACATCAAATGTTGCATGGATCTGGAATACAATTGGGTTTAGGATTATTAAGTAAAATTGCTCTGCCATCATTAACAATTATGGAGAATAGAGTAAATATTTTTGTTTCAGAATTTTTTTTTCGTATTATATGTTTGTGTATCATTTTTTTTTTAATTCTAATATTGATTTGTGTTGAGATTATTTGATTAATATGATTTCAGATGAAGGCTGGCACATCAGAAGTACTCAATAAAATTCTTTTATACTTCAATGACAAGTCTATCGAGGTGCTGCATAAATTAAATTTAGATTCCACTGTCGGCACTAATAGCATTGCATCTTAATTTTATATATCTAGCAATATTTTAATTCATTTTAAAATCCAATTATGAATGAATATTAATATATTTTTTTACGTTTATATATGACTAATAATTATTCCAATAAATAAAATGTACAAATTAGAGTGAGTATAGAAAAACATTCATGGCTGTACAGTAATTTTACGTAGCGAAATATAAGAAAAAAAATTAATCGATAATTCTCGACTGAAATATACAGAAAAGAATATTAATAAAAATAATAATGTATTTTCTTAATCACATTTTCCATTGTTTATGATGAATAATATTGTTTATATACTTGAATTCATAAATAAAAAAAAAATAAACTATCTTATATTATTTCAACTTTCTGGGTCTGCAATATCCATCTGTAAAAAAAATAAGATACATAGTTTATGACTGATTCAAAATCAGTTTTCTTGTGTAAATATTATTATTTACTCACAGAAAGGTTTACACTATTAACATGTTGTTTTTGTTTACTAGTCCTTGATATAATATGATGTTTGAAGTCGATATATCCCGGTGGTTTATCACTTAATGGCGGTGGCACAGAAATACCTAATACTTCAGATAACATAAATGGCTTTAGCCAAGTGACAAGTGGTGTGTTTCCATGCATGTAATGCCCTTCACGATGATAAAATAAAAGTCCATCTAATGAAGAAAATGGCAAGTCATTTTCGAAATATTGTGATAAATTTTCATTACAAGCAATACTTGGTAATGATAAAATTGGATATTGATTTGCGTATGTGCTTTTTAATTTTAGTGCTTCGGTTTCCTCGAATTTTGATTTTATCCAATATCGCCGAAACTCTGCCTGAAAAAAATAAATAAACCATTTACAACAAATGAAATGATATTAATAATTAAGAATTAAAGGTATAAAATATTTTGAACTAAATTACATCGCAATCAAGAAGAGGTTGATTAGACCACGCTAATACATCGAGAACGTAATATGTTTTGTTAATTCCTTCCCAAATGCAGTCGAGAATTGTACAATTTTTATTATTTTGCTCTGGATGTCCACCAGGCAATGCTGATTTAAATTCCGCAAGTTTTTCTCCACGACGATTGTACGCTTGTGTTCTTCCCTGCAATTTAATTTTCAAATTAATTCTATTTTTTTTATTTATTGAATAATTTTTTATTTTTTAATATTTGATTTTTACTCTGGAGGCAATAAGCAAATTACGTTGTCCCTTTGGACATGGTACCATCGACCAATTTTCCAAAAGATCCTCCGGTACATCAAGCATCCATTCGGACATCATTAATTTATTAACAAATTGTTTTTTATATTTTCTTAAATATTTTTTCTTATCTTTTTCCACTTCAGGAGATTCTTCAAATTCATCATCTGATAATAAAATTTCATCTAAAATATTACGTGCAGCGTTGATTGCTGAATCTCTGCATCTAAAAAAGAAAATTAATTTCAAAATAAAATATACATTCAATAAAAATAAAAAAACATAAATAAATAAATAAAGAAATAAGTGAAATATAGGTTATGTATATAATTACTTTTTTTGATAATTTAGCAAACGTTGTCGGCGTACTTCTTGCGGTGAATCATCATAATCAATATCCAAATTATAATTATCTTTTTTTATTGGTTTTTTGTAAAATACTGATCGAATATTTATTTCTCGATTTTCGGTCGAATTCATCACATCATTAGTGCCTGTCGTCATGATAATTCTTATATGTATAATCCACTTACTTGCAATAATATATAAATAATTTTTCCTTTGTCAATTTACAGTAAACAGTATTATTATCAACTATTTTTCGTTCAATATATTTCAATGTTAAAATTATGATTGTCAACCTTCAAATGTGAGGTTATGTTATTTATTTTTGATCAAACCGGCCTGATATCTTATCGCAATAAACTTCAAAGTAAATCGTCATCTATTTGACCAACATGTGATAACTATCTGATAAAAAACAAATAATTATTATTAATATTTCATAAAATTAGTTAATATTAATAAATATTCAAATAAAATGTTCTTATTATCAATATAAATTTATTGAATTGAATCATTACATGTGTCTCAAACATTGTGAACAAATCAAATTAAGAAATCCAATTGATAAGTATATCAATATATTTTTTATCACTAAAAAAAAAACTGAAGTTTACGTAATAATTCAATATAAGATTATCCTATATAATTATAATGCATAAAACAATTGATGTTTCATCTGCCAACAAAAATGATCGCCAATTACTTGGCCTTAATTAAAAACGAATTTATTATTTTATTTTTATTTCGCCACAGCAAATCCAACCCGATTATTCTCCATATCAAATTCAGTGTAATAACGTCCAATAAAAACATCACCGAGAATCCACAATGGTCCATTGGGTGGTGGAATATCAATAGCCATAAAACCACTAAGACATATGGTTTTACCAAACTGTGAAACCTTATCAAAAAAAAAACAATTCAAATCAGATAAATAAACAAATAATATTTATGAATCAATTATCAAATTACAAATATTTACCTTCAATACATAATCTTCTCCTTTTAAAGAGAATGATTTACCACCCAAAACAAATTGAATTTCAGGTAGATTAGGAATCAATTTACAGTCAATCTGCAATTAAACAATTAAACAATTATTCCATTATATCTATTATATTTATAAATATATATCTTATAATTATTTTCAATTATTAATTATAATTGAACGTTATTTACCATTGCTTCACCAGCAACAATAGTAGTGGCGCCAATTGCCGCATTAATTGCTTCAACTTCTTTAACTGGTCCAGCAATCAATGAGGTACCAGTATCTGCAATGGCCTCACAACCTTGTTCACAAAATACTTTATCACCAACTAAAACCTTGTCCATTTTAAATTGCCAATAAGCTTGACGATCAACTGGCACATAAGTAAAGTCACCGTCATAATGATTAGGATCAGAACCACCAAGAATTATTTCTCCACCCAATGCTGCTGATGGATCTCTATTATAAAATATAAAATATTAATCACAATTATTTTTAATCACTGAAAAATCATCACATATGTTTCGCAATTTTTTTTTATTTGTTTTATTAAATTACCTGTTCAAATAGAAGCTGAATATTTTCTTTGATATCAAACCTTGATTATACATAGCGTAAAACGGTGGCAAAACTCCATCTACAGCAATTCTATCGTAAGCCATACCTAAAATACCGTCGAATTTAGCAGCAACAAATGCTAATCCTGGCTCACTCATTGCTTCAGCAAACGTTTGATTAACAATATCTATACCGGCAATCTGTGATTATAATAATAAGGTAATTATTGTTAACTTTATATTCAATTAATGAATGAAATATTGGAAAAGAAAAAAAATATATTTATGTACATTGACTGTATCAGTTGATAAAAATCCTGATAAACTTCCGGATCCATATTGAATAGCGAATTTAGCACCGTTGGCTTTATAAGTATTTGATTTGCTGGCGTCATATTTATTATGTAGCACTGAAATAAAAATTTTCTATCAATTTCATTTCTTTATCCGTTCAAAATTGTATTCAAGAATAATGTAACATATAATTAATATGAAAATTAAATAAAATTAATCTACTTACAGCAGGCAATGTTTGTATAGTGGCATTTTTTTGATGGTACCCATAGATTTGATGAGCCAGTATCAAATACAACGCTAAATTGTTGCGGTGGATTACCAATTGTTATAACACCATAATATTGAGCATCCATATAATTTGATAATGGTTCAGGTGCTCCATAAGTATAAGCAGCATCACCATATCTCATACGTAGAAACAGCACATCAGTTCCAACTTCTTTAAATGTTTCTCTTACAGATGGAATTTTATATACCGGAACTCTGTAAAATAATAGATAAATAAATATAGAAAAAAAAAAAAAAGTAGATAAATTTATAAGAAAAATAAATTCGTATTAAATTGTCGTGTGATGTTTTAATGTTATAATTAAATGTGATTGTTTGTCTTCATTGGAAAATAAAAGTTATATCGCATTGTTCCAATGTAAAAGCGATAAATTGTGATGATAAAGTCTACAAAAACTGACCTTTATATAATTAAAAAGGTCAGATTATAGTGTATGAAAGTGTTGAATTTATATTAAAATTGTAGAAATTATTAATGCGTAATTTTATTAAACACGTATGGATTCATTATTGTTATAATAAATAACCGCATAAATATTCTTCATTTGTGATTCATGAATCTTTATCCATGTTTATACACCTTTAAATAAACAAATGATCTGTATATATATATATATATGTATATTAGGTATTGAATTTAATTTTATTGTTGTGAACAATGGAAAGGTTTCACGATTTAAAAAAGAATATATTTATAAATAGTGTCGTCATTATTCATTACACAAAGAATTTTTTCAAAGAATAAGCAAAAATTATAAATAAAATACAATAGTTATTTATTGTGATGTAAAATTAAATATTATAAAAAATAATTTGATAAATAAATTTCGACTTACCGCAATAAATCGGCGTTTACTGACACCAATACGAGAAAAAATGTCAAAATTCGCCACATTTTTGATGCTAACGATATTTCGTTTATGTTTTTTGGATAATTGTCTAATATTTTTGAGAAATCTTTTTCAATAGCGGCGTAGAAAAATTGTGTTGTGTTGAACAGAGATTAATGTGATAGTACAACGACCGCAATGGCAGTCTTTGGTAAGAATGTCTGGTTAGAAAGACGCTTAATGTCTTTTTAACTGACAAGTTTAAGTCCCCCTTGAGCATCTATATTTATTTATCTATCTATATATCTATACAACAAAAGTCAGATTTGTTTTCGTTGAATCATTGTCAGTCACGTGACTTGATTATAACCAATCATTGCATGGATTTTAAACCTTTGTATGGCACGACATCTGACGATGGAAAAATTAAGCACTTTAAACTTTAAATTAAAATTATAAATTAAATTAAAATATTCGATAATGAAAAATTATATAATAAACAAATTTATTTCGATATGAAATTCATAAAATATATTTTATTTCGTATCGGTTAAAATTATATAAGAAGTATTTTGTAAAATAAAATTTTGAGGTTATATTTAGATCATGCAAATGATGTAAAAATATTTATTTGCAATAATTATCTGAGTAATATATGTAAACAACTTGATATCTTGAGAATATAATTTTTCTTAGAAAAAAATTATTGAATTAATGAATAATGTATGAAATTAAAAGTATAAAAATATCAATATTTATATAATTGTTTCAGCGATTCCAATTCGGCCTCTATCCAAATCATATTCGGTATAAAATTGCATTAAAAATGCACCACCCAATTGCCAAACATTGCTTTTAGATGTACTTGCTACAAATGGCGATAAACAAAGTGTAGCACTAAAAGCAGTCATCTATAAAAACAAAAATAATAATAATTAATAATATAAAACGATTCAATAAAAATGAATCATTTTATTTGCTCATGATAAATAAAATAAAGTAAAATAATGTAAACTAACATGTTGAATGTAATATTTAGATTCAATTGTAAAGTTTTTGCCACCTAGAACAAAAGTTATCGATGGAAGTTTAGCAAACGTACGACAATCCACCTAAAATAAATTAAATACATAAATTTTATTTACCATAAAAAATTATATATAAATTATTAATATAATAAAAATATTATTCATTTCCATAGAATATTAATTTACCATATATTTATATGAAAAATAGTCCCAAACGAATTTAGCACCTATCATATCATTTATTTTTCCAATTATATCTCCTGGGCCAACAATAGCATTTGAGCTTGTATCAATCATTGCATCACATCCATCAGTGCAAAATGAATAAGATTTATTGCCAACTTTCATTAATATCCTTCAAAAAATAAAACATAAATAAACAAAACCCTTCGATAATTACAATTAATTATTCTTCAACTACAAATCGATCTTTACTTGTCCATACGAATAGTCCAATATTTTTTTTCAATCACTGGTAAATATGTTAAATTTGTTTTTATATGCGATCTATCTGTCCCACCAAGAATTAAATTACCAGCTTTAGATGTTGTGGGATCTCTAAAACATTAATATTAAATTAATTTCAATGTAACAAATATATATTTCATCAATTTATCATGAGTAATAAATAAATAAAATTTTACCGATTCATGTAGAACGTAAATACATTTTGTTTGATAATATTTTGCTGGATCATATTGTAAAAAAATGGAATAGTTCCATCAACTGCTAGTGAAGAAAAGGCTAAACCAATCAAACCATCAGCTTTTTGAAGAATCATTGACATTAATGGCATATGAGTAATTTCAATAAACGTCTGGTTTACAACTTTTAAATGCGGCAGCTGTTTTAATATAAATATGAATAAACATTTATAAAAATTTTTTTATACATTACATTTAATGTTAATTAATATTTATATGCAATTATAAAAATAAATGTACATACATGAAAGTCATCTGTTGATAAAAATCCTCTCAAACTTATTTCCTCATTATTTCTTTCATACTTCCTACCATCTTCTTTATACGTAGATGATTTTCTACTGTCATAACGTGTATGCCACACTGTAAAATAAATTTAATAATCATTTATCCATTACAAATCAATTATTTTCTTAAT
Organism: Microctonus brassicae; assembly: GCA_918226075.1. Lineage (NCBI taxonomy): Eukaryota > Metazoa > Arthropoda > Insecta > Hymenoptera > Braconidae > Microctonus > Microctonus brassicae. Next base: position 2,597,954 of record OW445491.1, on the reverse strand, counting down.
TCTATCGATTTCAGTAGCAATAATATGATTATAAATTTTTTACTGCATGATAATTCATAAAGAGCACAATGCTCAGACGGAAGCCAAGAATCAGCCCATGTTGTATCAAATATCACTTTGAATTCCTTCGCTGGTTTACCGACTTTTATCACACCATAATATTCAGACTGTAAGAATAAAAAGAAAATAATCTCAATTAATTATTATGAAAAAGAATTATAATTTTTTCATTAATAAATAGTTCATACATTTAAATATTTGATCAAACTTATATTATCGTATGTTTGATTTGGCGTTTGAATATTCTCAACCACTCCATTATTGGCTCGTGAATTATCGTGATATATATCAAGTCTGGAAGATAAAATATGATAACACAAACATGACGAAAGAAAAAAAAATAATAAAGACCGGTAACTGATACCAGTAACGAATGAGTCATTGGATTTGTGACTGGTCTTAGGTAGTGGATATTGTCACAATGAAAATTAAAATTATACGTAGAAAAAAAATTGTGTTTCAACAAGTTTGAATACTTACACAATTCGACTGTGGATACAAATTGGAAAAATTCCAAATAATAAACAGAGAATAAAGCTCTGCATTTTGGTTAATGTGTTTGAATTTTATTTTGACATAAATTTGTCAATATTAATATAATTATTAATGAATACCAGTGTCATGAAGTGTTTTCGGCGACGGGTAAATCACAACTACTGCTCGTCAGGGAAGTCTGCGATATAATTCATGCCCATAGTGCGCGTTGGAATGTTCATTTCGTTATCAGGTTTTATATTTTATATACATCATGTCGACTGTATTCCGCATATAATCCAGACAATAGTTTCATACAACGCGCGAATATTCAACGAACATTGTAAAAAATATTTAGCACTGTATTCTATTGATAGAAAATAAATTTTTGTCACTCAATTAAATATTGATGAATCTAAAAATATACAAAATTTTGTAGCTATTGACATTATCAATTTTAATAGAAATATATTTAAATTAAAAATAATCTGAAGTAAAAACTGAATTAAATTTTTTTTATAGTTGCCATGAATGTATGAATAATTCAAAATTAATTTGTTTATAAAAGTTATGATAATTATTATTGATATTTTATAATTGTTATGGAGTAAATAAACAATAATTAAGAAGAACTACAAACAAATTTCATGAGATACTTTTTATTACACATTTTTACGTTCCTGTAATATTATAAGATCTGGTTTTCATATTTTTTTTTCCTTTTCATCGCTGTTGAGTCAGAAAAATTAAAAAAATTTTCTCCATTCTAATCATATAGCTGCACATTGCACACACTATTGTTAAATTTGGTTTATCCCATTTTTTCCCTCTTTTTGTATTTGATACAAAAGAAAAAAAAAAAAACTAAATTCAATTCGTCATGTACGAACTAAGCTCAGATTTTCTTCTTAATAAATAGGAGGAATCAAAAAATGCTGCGAATAATAGTTTCACTTTGAAAAACGGAACTTAAAATGTATTAGCAAAAATTGTATATTTATTGTTTTTTTTTTTTTTCAATTTTTATTATTTCTCATTTCCTCTCCTTTTTTTTTTTGCAAATTGTCTAGAAATTGAACCTACACATTCCACATTGAAATATACGACGGACTAATTTTCTTTTTAGATATTATAACTTATTAGAAAGTACATATAGTAAATTTTTTATTTTTATTTGTGTATATCAATCAATAAATTGTAGAATATTGATATTTATTTTGACATTTTATTATTTATATCCAAACGCGATATTATTCTCACACGTTTTAACTGATGAAAATTACATTCTACAATGAATTAATGCAATCAAATACCTTCCATCGTTAATAAAAATGATGAATTTAAGTCAGCGATGTTTGAATTTATCATAAACAATTGACATTTATACTTTTGTTACAGTAATTAATAATTATTTCGTCTCTTAATATTCTTTTGATATTTTATTTTACCGCCAAATTGTAATACAGGAATGTATTCAGTTCACAGAAAAATAAGTTTTATTGCCGTCAATGCGTCAAAGCACACAACCATTTCTGAATATGTGCTGAATAAAATTTATTTATTTTTTTCAATTAAATCTTTCCACTATTTTTTTTTTTCTTTTATTTTCTTTCATTTCTTAATTATTCGGCAATAGTCTTTAGCAAAGAATGAGTTTAATCATATCTCACAGCACCGCATCAGAAATGTCTCACCGAATTAGAAATATTTATATAGTATCTTTATAACATTCATCGCACGTCATTTTCTTATTATTGTAACAATATAACAGGTAAATGTGTATGGATTTGCGCGTAGGAGACGACGAAAGTGAAGAGAAATGAATTGTTTTATATTGAAAAATTATAAACGAAACTGAACGAGAAACATAAAAAGTAAGGTGGGATAATTATTTGACAGTAGTAATAGTAGTAGCACTGCTTACGATTATTCTAAAGAGAAAAAAAAAAAAACAATTTTAGAACGAAATAGTTCCTATGAAATTTCAGTACAATCTAATAATTAAGTACGAAAAATGCATTGAAAATATTTAAAGTAAAAGACAAACAGAAGACAAATAATCAGGGCTAACTAACTGCTACTTTTTCTTCGTATATATATTTATATTTTCGTCTTCCCCCAATTCACGCTGATGATACTGTTTTTCATTTTATTTTATTTGTTTCTTTTTTTTCTTTTTTCTTTTTTTTCAATTTTGTGTTCACTATCTTAGGATGAGAGTTATTGAATGCAAATGCAGTATTAGGCCGCAGTCTCTGTAGGAGTATCACCATTGCTTTCAGCTTCAACAACTGGTTTTTCCTCGAGTTTTGCTTTCTTTTCCGGACTAGCTCCATCCACACCATCCACAGTTGGTTCAATACCGGCGGTGGATTTCCTCTTTATACAACAGGCATCAGCAGCGGGTGCATCTAAAATAATTCATGAATATTTATCAACAATTGATAAAATTTCAATACGATAAAATATAATTTTAATCATGTATATTATTATTAAATATAATATTTACCTGTGGAATCACCATTTTCCGTGGATTCAACTACTTTCTCATCAACCTCTTTCTCTTCAGCTAAACCATTTTCCTTTGTTTCTTTAGCATCACCATTTTCAGACGCTCTTGAATCCTCATCAACTTCTTCAACTTCTTCAACCTCTTTTTTCTCTTCCTCAATTACTTTTTTTTCCGGAGAAGCTGCGACCACTTTGGTTTCTCTATTATCACAAAACAAAGAAAATAAACAAAATTAATTAATAAACCCATCAACAATTCCTTTGTATTATTCAATCAATATTTCAAGACATTATTATTTATGCGTTATTTATTTTATGGATACAATACCTATAACACACATAAATAATTGTCGGAAATATTTTTAATCATTTAAGAAAGTTTATTACATTTATGAAAATAAAGATAAAAGAAAAACACAATTCAATCAGCATAAATTTAATTTGTTCAAAAATTAATTTTCCGCCGTATAATTAATTAATATTTTACTATTCACAATTCCAAAACAAAGCATTACAATAGTCAAATTCGTAACAACAACCTATTTAAAAAATTTTCTTATTCAAATTTCCCGCTCGGTTCAAACCGGACATCTACAGCGCGCCAATTGCAATCTCATCCAACTAAACTCCCCAGCACAGTGCTGCCACCACACCATTTCAACATCACCAATGCGCGGCAAAATTCAGACATATTTCCCCCATCTCATTCACTCTCTATCATCGCCATGATATTTCATCTTTCATCCAACTCTACTGTTTTCTCTCACTTCTTTCTCGTATTATATCCATCAGATACTTCATCTCATTTTCCTATCTCTCTCTCTCTCTCTCGTTCACCCCCTCTTCACAATCCCTTCTCTCTTTCCACTTCACATGTTTCCATATAACGGAAGAGACAACTCTATGTGTGCGTGCACTTTCTTCTCACAGATTCTCATTCGTATTTCACTATATAATTGTAAGACAAAACCAAGCAATCATGGAAGCGCAAAGCCGGTATATAAAATATAAAATAAAAAGGAAAATACTTGACGATGCATAACAATTGTTGTTGAATTTGTTTGATGCTTAAAAAAACCACAATGTTTGTGTCTGTTGGAAAGCCGAGTGGATCGATATTCCGGCCGTTCTCTTTTAGAAGCGACGCTCAAGTACAGTCATTATCAAAACGTATCTTTATATATGTATATAAAATAATATTATTAAATTTTCATATAATTCTTTCTAGGTTTCATTTTCTTTCAATTCAATTTCATCCTTCCCATCAGGAATATTTACGAACGATTAATCATTCATACATTTATTACAAACGAACATTTAAACACACATACACAGCATATTATATTGTATGTATGACAAGAAGCTAATGCAGCATATATGTATGTGCCAGTATATATGGCGTACATTTATACATCGTGTACATGTATAACACACGGATTTAATCGTCGAGTCGTCTCGGCATTTGCCGACCCGTAGCAATACGTGAACGAACTCTCTGGGGCACTTTATACATACATACATACATTTATGCATACTACTAGTATATATATTTATTTGTAAATGTAGAGAGTACTTCCAGGTAGACGACTTTCACGGGGGAAATACGTCGTGACCCGGCATTACGAATATAAACACACACAATCTTTCTGTCGTTTGCCAACACAATTCCATCAGGTAGTTGTCTTACACAAGAAAAATAAAAATGAATTATTGTGGGTCGAGGTAATATACAATATGATGGATATAATTGTAAAATAAAATGAGCATGAAGATAGAATGAGAATTGGAAGACGAAGAAGAAGAAGAAACTGAAAGAGAAGTTGAGAGGAAAAGGCAAAAAAAAAAAATAATAAAAAAAAATTGTCAAACGTGCAATTTGAAGGTGCGTGGGATGATGGTGAAAAATAACTTCAAACGGCGTCCCCTATATATATATATATATATATATATCTATACATATTTATGTGTGTGTGTATGTATCTATGCCTCCCTCTTTCACCCGCGTATACCCCTCGTGGCGTCTCATTGGATGTAGCGACGCGAAAAATAAATAATTTTCCTACAAACTCATTGATATGTCATTGAGTGAAATAAGTAAATAAAATTATACAAGATAAAAATGAAAGTTTATTGAAAGACGCGAAATATAATTATTGAAAGATAAAAAAATAATTTAATATATAATATATAAAGATTGAGTGGTTATAGTCGAATATATACAGACGAAATGATTCTCACTTTCATTGCAACAAGAAATATTATAATGTAAATATCCGACGCGAAATAAGAACAGAAATATTCAGTAAAGAGAAAATGCCGCGCGGCAACGCACACACACACACGTATAATTCCATATATATATATATATATACATATGTACACACATATTCAGCGTGGGGGCCATCAGACTTCCCGCCGGTTTTATACTAATAAATAAAAATAACAAATGCACAAAGGACAAATATTACATATATTAATTTAATATTTAAAAATAAAAAATTCAGCACTGGACATTTTTAATATGAGGAGAAAAAAATTCATTAACATTTAATTTTTAATGATGTAAGCGCCATAGCGTTGGTTTTACAGATAGCGTGGTTTTTCAACACACACAAACACACATACATAAGGATATATATATATATATACATATACAAATACACCAGAACAAAATGCGGTTGATGTAAAAAAAAAAATAATAATAATATTCACAGAAAAATAATTGATGAAATAAATAAATACTCACTTTGTTTCAATATCAGCCATGATGATTATGATTGTTGTATTAGTTTTAATTTAACACGTGAATAATTGATTGTTACACTGGGAATTAAAAAAAAATCCTCGAATTTTAGTCTGTTACTAAATGACGATACAACGTATAAGAGACGCTGAGTAAGACTAAGGCTGCAGACCGACGCGCAAATGGCAGAGCCAATTCGCTCTCGCGGGGATTCGCCTGTCCTATTCCCTCTTACCGCCCGCTTCCCTCTTCTATCTCTTTCCCGGCCGGCACAACTAAAAGCGGCGGCCTTCAAACACTTTTCTTTCCCGCTCGTTTGTAGATGGCGTTGAGATTGATCGTGTATATTCGTGTGTCTCCTCTCGCAACTCGTCCCCTACTATACTCTGTTTCTTTATTCACATATACACACATACAAAAATATTTATATATTTGTATATATTCTCATGGTACATATATACTTATACGTATGTATTTATTCACTTTTATGTATATACATATACTTGTACAATCGCGTAAATTTTATTTATGTGTACGTGGACAATGTTTCTGTATGGTATCTAACATCCTAACCTCAAATTCAATTTTACGTTTATTATAATAAACATTTTACACATACACACATATATGTTTATCATTTTTTTGAATATTGTTTATTCAAAATCGTCCCTAATTAATAAATATTTATAATAATTAATAAATTATCGTTGTAATTCGATAATTTATTCATTCTCCAATATTTCATTTGATTATTGCATATTTTTAGTAAATTCAATTTTTTTTTCTCATCGTTAGATTTTTTTTTTTTTTTGTATTATTTGTATATTCTCTCTATCGTTCGTTTGTGAAGCCGATGCCGGTGTAGTTCAGGCCCGTATCAATAAAATTATTTCTATCATCTTATTTTTATATACAAACTTAAAAAAAAATAATTAAATAATTTTCCTCTCTCTTTCTCTGCAGTTTAAACTCATTTCACCTTACTTTTGCTCATATATAATTCATGTATTACAATATATCAACTGACAATATGAGAGATCAAAATTGAAATAGGAGAAAGATGAATCGTGAGAAAATTATTTGATATTTCCGGCGTTGAACCGGCGTCAAAACTTCAGATTATACATATACATTACATAAATATTTTTATTTCTACCAATAAAAATTCATTTTATATATTATATCATTTTCATTTAATTCTTCATCATTGTCTAAATGATTTATCAATTTCATGTATATTAAATCATTATACACAATCTTGTCCCTCAAAGTTCACACTCAAATACATATATATATATATTTATATATACCTAACATATATATATATAAATATATACGTAGAATGTTCTAGAACTTTCGCGCTCGGCCTCATTTCCGGCGCATGGATGTATTAAAAGGTGCGCAGGCCTCTTTTGCTAAACCATCTGCTTTGATACCTCCACAAATTTATAAAATTAAACAATAAACAAATTAATATACATACATAACATATACACAATCGCATATAAACTATATGAAACAATAAAACAAATAAAGCAAGTGAAAAAAAAAAAAAAAAGAAAATATTTAATTATTCTAAATTAGCAAATAATTGAAAAAAAAATATTTAATAAATAAATAAAATATAATACAATGTATGCTAATAATAATGGGGCTTCCTAATAAATTTTCCACGAGGGGTGTTCACGAGAGTCTTCCATTAGAATTATATTATTATACTTATACATATTATACATAGATTTACATATAAGTATACATATATATTATATATATGGGCGCATGCGTTCTACCGATTGGTTATAGATCGGCGAATGTGCTCTATTTAACATTGTCCCATCAGTAACATCACAAACAACGTATCTTCCTTTTTTTTTTTTGTTCAACAAACATTTTTATTTTCTCAAAAAAAAAAAAAAGAAATTTACTTTAAATTAAATTAATTTTATTTTTCATTCATTTGCTACTTATTCCTCTCTTATATAATTTATTAAAATATTTTATATATGTATTCACGTACTCATTCATGTTTGTATTTATTATTTATATACACTTACATAATTTTAATACATGTATAATCAGTTGCGCTCATGCGCTTGCACGCGTAAATTTTTACTATCACATTTTACGATAGGGTGGATGGTGCGGTTTCATTCAGTCAAGTTTTTCAGGGAGGTTTTTTTATTTTTTATTTATTTATTTTTACTGAATATACTATTGCATGGGGCACGCGCCAACAGTCCAACGTATACACGTACATATACACATGTATATTTACTTGTTTATATACAGATATGTATAATGTATATGTGTATGTATGAAATAAAACGAATAGGCACGAGTATACGCGTTTATTCGAGCGGGAACAGCTGCCGGCAAAATGCATGCAGGTGAAGATATATACGCAGGAGCAGATGTACCGATTTTTTTTTTTATTTAAGGGACTAACGATGACACGAGGCGCAATATTTATCTTATGTTATTTAAGGTTGTTACACTCGATTATTTAATTTTGAATTCAAACAATATATCTTGAATATATTATATATTTGGTGATATATAAATGTATATATCTATGCGAATTAATATATGTATAAATATATATATACTTGGATATTATGTTGATTTAATTATATATTAAATGAATTGTGAGAAATATATAATCTTTTTTTTTTTATACGTCTGTGTAATTTGAAAAGTCGACGTTCGATATTATCTATTGTACATTGTATTATTAGTTAAACTTAGAGATTTACTTCGCTTGCGGGCAAGTATGTAACACTTAAATACACATTGTTGGGCGCCAATTGCCTTCGATGAACATTAATTTATGATATGACGCACAGTGGTTTAATTATAACTCTATAATATCAAAGAAAAAATATAAAAAAAAACGGAAATATAATTCGATTTTCATTTGTACAGTAAATTTAGTTGATTTATTTTTATTATATTTCCGTAACTATTTGATATTTATTTTATATTATTTTTTTGTGTGTGAACGCGATTTACGATATATATTCACTGATCAATACAAATACCTACGTCATATACACGCACATTATACAATATATATATTTATACATAAATTGAAAATCGATTATAACTATATATGAAACCCCTTTTACTTCCTCATGCTTTATCAGTTGCCACAGGTTCATTTTGTTTATGATGAAAATTATCGAGGTCAAATAATGAAATAAATAAATATTTGGAATTTTAACGGATTTTTAATTATTAAATTTTAATATAAATATTAATTCATTTATAATAATATATTTAAATATATATTGTATATGTATCTGTGCTATATTACATATGTATATACATATATATGTATGGACATTGTAATACGAAAATATAGGATCGATTATATAGTATAAAATATATACACTGTATATATATAAAATCTTATCTGGTATATTAAAAAGTGTACGGTAAAAGTTTTTAAACCAAGAGATGCTGGATGCTATTTCAACCTGTATATACATACACAGATACATTATGTGTACATATATGTATGTATATATATAGATATATAGATTTATAATTAAACTAAAAATAGTGCGCCAATAGCGCAACGTAATTTCCACTATGTAAACTCTTGGCGACTTATCAAAAATAGCTGAATAAAAAAAAAAAAAATATTCCACTAACATTAGAAGCTCTCTATCCTCAATTCTAATCATACAATGGTGATAACTAGCGCGTTCACAAAGTGTTACATTTTATTTGTGTGTATAAATACGTGTGAACTCGAATTTATTACAATTTTTTTATTTTATTTTTTTTTTTTTTATTGGATTTTTTGATGGTAATTTTTTTATTTTAAGCAAAGACACGTGTGGATAATAGTTCTCTTCAATGCATATATATATGTATGTATTTTATGTGTGTGAGAGTGTGTGTAGGAGTAGTTTTTGTTTTATTTGATTGTATTGAACGCAGTTGTGATAATACTATTTCGGCGGTATGTATATTTATATATAAATGTGTGTGTTTATATATATGTATGTATGTATTACTGTAGAGTAAGTGTTGACATTTTGTATACGTCATACAGGTGGTTTTGCAATTTCTAATAATGAAGAGAAAAAAATTTTAATAGTCATGTAATATTCTCTATTATAATTTCATTTTTTTTTTTTTGATTATTTTTTTTTGATATGGAAATAAATTATAATTTATTAATATTAATGAAATATGTATATTAAATTCATTGGCGTATTCATTATAATTGTAATAATTAATTGTTCGAGAAGATATAAAAAATAAAATTTATTTACAAAAGTGGGAAAAAATATTATACAGATTTTTTTATTTTAAACTTTCGACCACCAGTGAATTTTCTTTTTTTTTTTTTTCAATTCAATCTCACATTCACCATAAAATTCAAGACTAATGACCAATACACAAAGCATTTTTACATTCATACAAGTATATATATATGTGTGTGTATATATATATTTATATAGACTTGTATGTTTGAGAATATTGAGAAGATATTATTGTGGAGGACATAAAGTGGTTCGCATGTCTCACATTCATTCTGTCTATCCATTTTTTTTACTCTCTCATGTTTCTCACTCTTCAAACTCACTTTTCAACCGGTTGTACATACAAATACATATGCATTTATATATACATATATGCCTGATAAATATGTAAAAGTGATTGTATTTTTATATTTCTCTTATTGCTTGTATTATCCTCACTCTTTTTTTTTTTTTTCCATTGAGTGTCTCATTAATGAAGCACAATTTAATCTTTAATATTCATTCGTATTTTTAATAATATTTTATATCATATCTTAATGTTTTACATTAATTTTAAATCAAATATAAATACCAAAAACACACAATTTTAAAATAAAATCTACATTACCGACTGATGATAAAATGAAACAAAATAATCCCACCAATTGTAATTTATTTCTCTCTGCTGGAACAACTGTAGATAAAATAGTAAACTTCTTTACCATTTGTTGAATACAACAGATTAAATTGGGCGGGTAATTTCGAATATAAACTGATGGAAAGTAAGAAATTTTTTATTTTTTTTTTTCATTTCAATACAACAGAACATTATATAGTATTGCTCTTGTATACCTTTATTCAATAATTTTACTTCACGTATCCCTTTACTTGCTTTTACTGCACCCTTCGGATATTATCATTCACATTTATCGGTGTAGTAGAATGGTCATTCATAATATTTGTTATCATAATATGCAATCTGAGGCTGTATAGTATAGTGAGGCTTTATATAAATATATATAAACTGGCTCAATAATATTAATTCGTAGGGAGAATGAGAGAAGATATTATTGTATATTACATGTTCGTTTTATATTGAAAATTATCAGACGAGGAGGAGCAATTGTCTAATAATATTATTCTCTTCATTTAATTTATTGTATTATAACAATTAATATCAGGCGATGCAAAGTTGGAATATATCCGAGTTTGAATTTGATAAAAAAAAAAAGCAATAGTGCGCGTTCAATTTATATATAACTTAATAATATTTTTATTATCAGTGTTTGTTAAACTGTGTAAAGAAAAATAATACTGATAAATAAATTGCTTATTATTTTATCATATCGCATAGATTTGATATATATATCAACTTTTATCAGCTATTGTAATAAATAATATGTCTTGATTAATAACTACATTGTGGTTTATTGTAATTCTGTAAAGCAGTTTGTTAAATAAATTCGTGCGAGTTATAACGTTGAATTATTGTATTGTATACAGAATAAAATGGCACAGTTTATAAACGATGTTAAAATACGACCGATTGTTGATGATGGAATAATTGTGGAATTAGTAAAAAAATTGTACGGTTTAAATGTTAAAAGTATTCGTGAATTAAATGGTTACGATGATAAAAATTATTGGATTAATTGTGATAATATAAATGATAATGTTTATATTGATAAAATTTCTGCGGATGGTTATGTATTTAAAATAATGAATTCATTGGATTCAAAGAATCCAAAATTTATTGAAGGCCAGAATGAAATGATGTTGTATTTGAATCAACGTGATATAAATTGTTCTGTGCCAGTGATGAATTTAATGGGATCATATTATTCAACGGAAAAAATTCATGAGATGGATAATACAACTTACATTGTATGTATTTAATTAATTAATTAATTAGAATTATTTTGATATTAAAATTACCTTCATAGCATTTTGAATAATGTGAAAATTATTTTTTAATGATAATTATTAATTTTTTCAGGTGCGACTTTTGGTATTTTGTCGTGGTGAAATTCTTTGTAATGCAAAATTATCATCGGAATTATTATTTAATGTTGGATTATTTGCCGCTAAATTAGATAATACTTTAAAAGGATTTTTCCATTCATCATATAAAAATCGGGTTCACCTTTGGAGTCTTGAATCTACACCAAAATTACGTGATTATATTCATGTTATTGATAATGATAAAGATAAATCAATTGTGATAGATGTAATAAATAAATTTGAATCAGATATTCTTACAAATGTTAATAAACTTAATAAAGGAATGATTCACGGTGATTTAAATGAACAAAATATAATTGTTAATGATGAACAAACGAATGTTCTTGGTATTATTGATTTTGGCGATACACAATATTCATATTTAATATTTGAATTAGCATTAACAATATTTTATATGATTATGCAAGCGCGCAATATTGAAATGGGAAAATATGTTATCTCAGGATTTCAAAGTGTAAATAAATTATCAGATGATGAAAAAAAAATTATTAAAATTGCTGTTTGTGCGCGTGCATGTCAGAGTCTTGTTTTAGGTATTTATTCGCATTTAAATGAGCCGGATAATAATTATTTAATGGTAACACAAGAATCTGGATGGAAAATATTACGTGAACTTTGGCCAATGACTGAAGAAACAATTTTAAATATTTGGGAACTTTAATTAAATTTTTTGTTGTTTCAATCAATCAATTGTGCAGTGGCGTACATTCATCTTGATTTATATCCATAATTTTTTTCATTTATATATATATATATGTGTGTGTAGGCAGTTACATATTTACATATACTGATGTATTAATATTTTATTTAGAGTATAATTGTCAATCAGTTAATTAATATTAATTGACAAACAAATATACTCTTTTATTTAATAATATTGCATGATAATTTTACATACAGGCATTTCAAGTATATATATATACAAAATGTCAATCTAAACAAATTAATTAAGTACGAAACAATTGTCTAAATAAAAAAAATTGAAAATAAAAAATAAATTAATAATTCGAGGTTATATTTTTATATAATACTATTTTTGGATAATTTTTATAAACAAAAACTTTCATTTGTTGATATATTATATGAACAATATAATATGATAGTAATTAAATATCAAAGCTGACGATATATATAAGGAATAAAATGTTTAACAAATATTTCCAATTTTTTTTTTTTCGCCGAAAATTATTAATAAAATATTATTTTACAATTATTTACGTGTATATGTACGTATTTTTGTTGTTGTTGTTGTCATTTATTGCTTAGAAACTACGTAGCTTATTTATTAGATCCTTGAGGGTTGTGTGAATAGGCGTATAATTAATTTTTATTCAGTGTTCGTTTTATTTTTTTCGTTTTTTTTTTTTTTAAATTTTTTTTCTGTTTGCTTTTCTTTTTATTTCAAGTAATCGTTTCACCTCTCATCTTGTATATTTATTTATTTTTATTTCTTTATAGTATTATTATATTATATATAATTAATTTAATTTTTGCGTTGCATCAAATAAACAACAACATTAGAATAAATAATAAGCAACGAGATAAAAAGAATAATTTTAATTAAATTTGTACTTACGGAATGCTTCATATAAATTAGAAGAAAAAAAAGAAAAAGAAAAATAGTATCAGAATGAAATTATTAATTGCCATAATGAAAGATGACAGTAATTAAAATTTTTTTGCTAATGCCCAGCAGAAATGTATTTGAAAATTTAATCCGATACGTAATTTCATTCAAACTCTGGAAAAAAAAAAATGATCTTTGAATTTGTTTACATATTTGCGTTATTTAAATAAATAATTAAAAATAGAGATTAAATTGATTTAAATCAATACGCATGAAAAAATGTTCATTACTATAGTTAAGCATATTTCAAAGCAAACAAGTGAATATTTTTAATAATTATTTGCTTTCCATTGTTTTTTTTTTTCTCACTTTTTTTTTTTTTTTGCTAAAAAGTAGATTTTTTCTTTCTACATTTTTCGTTTATTCCACAAGGCTTTTTAAAACTCATTGAATATTTATAAACAGTATTGCGTAAGTATTCCTTTTAGGATATTAACTAATAAATTACCCAAACTTTATTATTTTTCATTTTCAATTGAACTTTAACAATAATATTCTTTCTCTTTAACTTTATTTTCCAGTGCGGAAAATTTCTCCTTTCTAGCGTTTCTCAATACTGAGGGAATGCAAGGAAGAAGAGGAAGTTTTATATAATATAATACTCATGGCTATTTAAAGATAAAATTCGAGGTACATGGCATTTAATCGTTACCCTCTCAAGAAGTGCCATTAGTTTATTTTTTTTTTATTTATTCATTGTATTTAATTTAATTTAATTTAATTTTTTTTTTATTTCGAACTGTGCGTAAAATAATTTTTTCGTCTAAAACATGACCATCATCAGATTAAATTGTAATCTCGTATGGCATTAAATTCATTGTCCATCCAATCATTATTGGCTAATAAATATTATCTCTCACGAAGAAACATTTTCATTCAATTAATTTTTTAACCTATAAATTACCGCATTAATTAATTATTTTATCTTCTTCTTCTTCTTATTATTATTTTTTTATCATTTCTTTTTTTCTATATGCGACAGAGATTTTATATTTTTGTTTTTTTAAATTCTAACGACACGATTTGCAACATTGTTTTTGATAAAGTGGCACACGACACATATTCATCATCTTCACCCTATTACATAATGGCGAATGATCGTCGCATTCACCTAAAAAATATTTAATTTAGAAACAATGAATTGATACATTAGACGTAAATTAACAATGAATGTCAATATTTTATGAAATAAATTACCGGGACCTCGTGGACACGGTGGACCTTTGCAAACTTTCATCACTGGTGGACGTAAAATATCTCTGCATGCATTGCCAGCTGGTTTTTTCGTTCCATACCAAACACATTGCAAAATTCTATACTTAATTCCATCCTCTTCACACGCAGCTGTGCACTATTAATAATAAATGACAAAATAAAAAATAAAATTAATATTAATATTATACTTTATATTGCTTTTATTTTTCACATTATTCATTTTTTATAGTTCGAAAAATATTTTTATTAAATTGTTTGGATTAATTCTAATTACCTCAGACCATTCTCCAACTCTCCAAACTCCTTTACAGGCATTATTATGACATTCTTGTCTTTGTGGTGGCCTAATTCCATCATCGCATTTATTTGCCTCGAGGATTGTTATATTACCCGTTTCATTTACACTCTCTTCAGGCAAACGACATGTAACTTCTCGTCTCTGCATTGCTAGAAATACCAATCAATAATAAAATCTATAAATAACGATGAATAGCAAATAGAAAAAAAAAAAATTCAATTGATCAGAAAATAGTTAAAGTTCAAAGAATAATTTAATAAATTTATAACTCTATAAAATATTAAAACGAGGTGAAAAAAAAATTATGAAATTATCTTACATGCAAAGATTATTTGTTAAAGTAAAGAAAATCTTCAGAAACTGAAAAGAAACTTGGAAACATTGATGATAGGATTGAAAATAAAAAATGTAATAAAATAATATAAATGAAAAATATAACTTTACCAGTTTTCCAGTTGAAACATCGTGATGATTCGCATGGGGTCCATTCACTTGTGTGCCATTGGGGACACGTTCCAATTCCGCATGGACGTACTTTCTGTGGCATTTGATAACCAGCGTCTTCGCAAAGAGAAGCGCCTATTACTGTTCTCGATTGAGAGACAATTGTCGCAATTGACTGTGTCGTATTGTTAGTTGAGTTTGTTGTACGAAGTGTACATTGGACGACTCTCATTTGAAATCCTCCGCCGCCACAAGTTTGTGAACATTTTGACCACTCTGTAGTTATCCATTCAAATGTTAAATCATCCATAGAATTTTTATTTGAAATATTCAATGAATTATTTGATGAATTTTCCGTTGTTACAGAATCATTATTTTTATCAAATATTTCTGAATCACCTGTTGATTCATGTGAATGTTTGTGTTTATTAGCATTGAGAGAATGATTTTTATTTTTTAAATGCCTTGGATTTATTAATGTTAAATCAATTTTTGTATCTTCATTGCTTAATACTTCAAGTGCACCACGATCAATATTTTCAGAGTCTATTTCACGTGCATTTTCATTGCTACTATTCATCTCTGAATTATCAATTTTACTTTGATTATTTAATAATTTATCAATGTTATTTTTATTATTCATTTTTTGTTGTGTTAATTCTTCTTCGTATGAATCTTCAGTTTGTTCCATTTCGCTGCCGGATTCAAACATTTTTTCATCATCATCCGGTAAATTTGTTGATAAATAATCGGAAATTGATTTTGTCGTTTCATTAATAAATGTATTTATATTGGTTTGAAATGTGGTATCTTTTAATTCAACAATAAATTTCTCGTCCGCAATTGTTGCTGGTGTGAAAGCTATATGACTTTTTGTTATCGTATTGTTATCATTTTCCTCTGCAGTTGTTTTATCATCATCATCATGATCTGTTTCTGTGTCTATTGATTTAGTACTTTCTCTTGGATTATTTTTATTCAAATGATCGATAAAAAATACAAGATCTGAATTATCAGTTCCGTTATAAATTTTTTTATTTTCATTATTAAAATATTTTTTTGTCATAGAATTTTTTTTCTCCCCACGTTGTTTTCTCTTCATGTAACTGTCATTTGGACCTTTACGATGTCTCTTGGCATTTTTCAACGACTCCTCTAAATAATCTCTCGTATGCTCTGTCGTAAAAGTTTCATCATGCATTTTTTTATTATTGTATTTATTAGTTGTTTTTTTAATATCACTCCATGGATTGATTGATATTATTGAAGTTTCTAAATCATATGGATCATCATCAATAAATATTCTCTCTTCATCTGGTCCAAATGTATCATCAGGTATCACTGAACTACGTCCAAACATGTCGAAATCATTTGCTTCACTTTCATAATGTAATTCATTATCGATTTCTTCATTCAAATGAGATTTTTCTTTGTGATAGTCGCCTGTAGGAATTTCGGGGGCCATTCGGTGACCACGATTTGATCCAGAACCACCTTGAAATGGCAAATAAGACTAGAAAAAAAAAAAAATAAATTAATTTATATATAAAATCAATAGAGATTGAATTATTTAAATTTAATTTTTGATTCTAGAAGCAAGAAATCGATCAATTAAACATAAAAATATAAATAAATTGTTAGTTATCTCTTTATTTTCAATTTGAGATATGTAGAATTCACCTTCAAGGTGGAGATTAAGTTGCTGAAATGTGGAACAAGTCGAGATGCGCCTGATGACGCAGTAGACTCGACTGATTCATGATGACCCGGCTGAATAAAATTTTAATTCCAAATTTCATGTTTATCCAATATTGTAATTAAATTTCCAGAAAATGCAGCAGGTAAAAATAAGAAGAAATTGTGTATTATTAAACAGAAAAAAAGTAATAAAGTTATAAAAGGTATGTTCAATATCATAATGTTAATCGAATTGAAATACATATCCGAGACAATGCTATAAATTTCACTCTATTCGAAATGTCAGCTTTGTTATTTATAGGTGATCGCCTATGAATTCATCAATCGTCCTATCTTCAAATACATATACTAGCGCAGTATTACGTCATGGAGAGACGAAAATACAATTGTGATAATTAATTATGGATTGTAGTACAATCATGTATCGAGAATAGTTTTTTGTTCAGGATAATTTTAGAATTTGTGAATGTATATTTGCTATTTTTTTTTTTTTTTAGAAATACCTGATGAATTGACGTGACCGAATATTCGCCATTTGAATTGACATTTGATGACGCAGGACTCGGTTTGGGTTTTGATTTTCGTCGTGGTTTTTTTGTTGTTTGACCGGATGACGGCATTTCCGGTCGCGATTCGTGACTGAGATCATCATTGCCGAATGCAAATGTGCCTTGATAGGCCGGTGCTGTATAAAAATGAAAATAAATCCAAAATTAAATGATTAAATAATTTTAATTGCTTATAATTACGGTGAAAATTATTTCAATGTTATTAAATATAAATAAAGAATGCCTTACCAGCACGATCGATCTGTAGATTTTCACCTGAACTTGCTGATCCTGAATCCACATTTATATCCTGACGTTGATGTACTGTATTGCCAAAACGTAAAATTTCTTCGCTACTCATTTGCTCACGTGTTCGATGTTTCACACCAAAACTTAATTCCGCGTGCGATTTTCCAGCTGAAATCATATTAATTTATTTATTTGAATTCTCAAATTGAATCAAGAAATATTAATAAAATTATTATCATATTTTTTTATGTTTATTTAAATTATTTCTTCGATTTTATATACAATATTTGAATTATTTGAATATTACCAATGCAAGCGTAAATTCCAGCGTCGGTAAATTGAATATCGATAATCTTCAAAGCTCCCTTTCTGCTGATTTTATATTTCCTCGATTTACGTAATTCCGCACGATCTTTTGTCCATAATATTTGCGCCCTATTAAAATCACAATAATTTATTATTTTGTAATTCAATTCATTTTTTTTTTCGCATTATCTTTCATTTCAATATATCAATTTCAATAAAATCACTCACTTGTTGAATTTTTTAACAGGACAACGAATTTTAACCACGGGTATCCCTTGAAATACCACCGCGCTCCCACCAATTTTAAGATCAACTTTTTGCTCGGGATTTTGTTGATTAAACGTTGTATTTTGACTGAATATCATTGGTTGTGCGCTTGAACTAAATTCATGACACGATTTTGTATTACATGGTTTCTCTGACGACGGTTTATTTCCTTGACATTCACGATCAGGACGTAATTGTTTATGTCCCTGTGCCATTACTTGTTCACAGACGACTTCTCGTCGTTTAATTCCACCTCCACAACTTTTAGAACACTATGAAAAAAAAAAAAAAAAGCAAAAACAAAATCAAAAAAACAAGTTAGGAAAATTGATAAATAAAATTAAAAAAAAATAAATAAATTAAGCACAATATAATGACACAAGTTTAAATACAGTATGCACAAACTTGCGTTCTACTTTTACAATCATACTTTTAATCTCTAGAAAAGAATCTCTAAGAATATATATATTATTATTAGATATTTAATGCATAAAGTTCAATGATGTGGAATATAAACGGTATTGTATGTCGCTGCTGCTTTTAC
This sequence comes from Microctonus brassicae, assembly GCA_918226075.1. Classification (NCBI taxonomy): domain Eukaryota; kingdom Metazoa; phylum Arthropoda; class Insecta; order Hymenoptera; family Braconidae; genus Microctonus; species Microctonus brassicae. Next base: position 2,578,695 of record OW445491.1, on the reverse strand, counting down.
CTTGTCCCATTCACCCGGCTGCCATTTGGGTGGGCAATCCCACACGTTACAATGTTGCCTGTCTACTGGCGGTGGCGTCTGACACATATGGTTTGGTACCACCACTGTATTCCCAGGGCCACGCGCTACCTCATGTATGCAAGTGACGTCTCGAGTTTGTATACCAATACCGCAGGGGCTATTGCATGGCGAAAAGTCGCTATAATTCCACCTAAAAATATTCCATTTATTTAATTTATCAATTAATTCAATCATAAACGAAGACTAAAATTATTTCTCATTATTTTTGCCTGTTTATTAAATTGTGTTATTAATAATTTACCTTGGTGTACATGCGTGATCATTGCATGTACGTACTCTTGATTCAGGTTTTGTTTCCTTTGTGCATAAAAGTGGAATCACCGTTTTGCCCGTATCATCTCTGACACAATTAATTATCAAATCCTGTACACCTGTATTCATTAAAAAAAAAAAAAGTAACAGACAAAATGAAGACAAAATTAGTTTATTATATATATATATTTTTTTTTATATAAATATATTGAATAATAGAATAAATGGAATGATATTATAGAAGAAAAAGAGAAAAAAAAATTTTCTTACCACCCAGACAAGAGGCAGTACAAGCGCTATAACCACCTTCCTTCCATGAATAAGTCGTTTGACCTGAATTACCAGGCGCAACTTTGACACCGCCCTCATAGTCACTTGTGCCCGACCCCGATGACCTGTACGAGTCCATTAAATTGGATTCCTCGTATCCACTATCGCCAACTGTATCAATTCTATATGACAAACTGTTATCAATCAATCCGCATGGTCTTATCATACACTTTTCTGTTTCCGATGGTTTTGGCCCGACGCATTGGCGATCTGGTAATTTTGCTATTGTTCTACTAAATTCCAAAAATATTTTACAATGAACTTCACGATGACGTATACCCTCGCCACATGTTGCGCTACATGTAGACCATTCATCCGGAATGAATCTAAATTTATTTTAAAGATGAAATTTCTTTGTAGAGTTTTTTTTTTTTTTTTTAATGTAAGAAGAAATTAATAATTTTTTTAAATTAACTTACGTGGACTCTGATGGTATTGGTTGGTCAATTAATTTTTCTGGTACAGGCGGTGCTGGATAAGGTTGCATTAATGATTGCGATGACTCTCCTGAATCTGAATAGAAAAAAATATAATTATTTCGCAAATTATTCTTTATTTTTGTTGATAATTAATTTATTGATTTTATCAATTTATTTATTATTGCTTACATGGTTGACAAACATTATTGGTATTGCATTCTTGCTTTTCTTGTGGTCGTTCGAATGTATCACAATCAGCGGACAATCTGCCGTTTCCATCTCTGCATTCGACAACTCGAGTTCTCAATCCACTTCCACATGTTACCGAGCACTGAAAATAAAATAAATGAAACAAAAAATAAAATATAATGACAAATATATATAAATCTTCGATCTAGTTGAGTAATAATAAAAGGAAGGAAATACAAAAATTTATTTCTTTCGATATTGATTAATATTTACATTATACTTCAGCAAAATTCATTCTATAAATTCTTATTTATTTTATTTATTCGTTAATATTTATGATGAAATAATAATATTACAAGTGGAATAAAATTGATGTTGGATACGTCGGCTTTCATATTTTTGTTTTCCCATCATCACGATGAACGATAAAAATTTTTCTAGTATATGTATACAGATAGAAAATGCGGAAAGAGAAAGAAATTCAACAGAGATTGTTCAGGATGCAATGTTATAAATCATAAATTCGATTCATTCGATCTTGTTTTTCGCGCCGATATAAAATATTTGATAGAGAAATTTTTTTCTTCTACTTGATGCTTTTACTGTGTCCAACATCTATGACGTGTTATTATGATTTTTTCCTTTGCGCTGCATCATCCTTTGTATTGTACATTGGACTGATGAAAAATGATAGTGGCTATTTTTATATTAATAATAAATCTATAAATGTGAATAAATATTTACAAAATTTTTTTATAAACTGGTTATATTATTATTTATATTTATGTTTGTTTGAAATAAAATTACTTGATTCAATAGAACTTGTAGAGATATAAATTAAATGAGCATTTTGATGAGAGAAAATTTATTTACTTAAAATTTTTACGTTTGATGTTGATGGTTGATTGAGTTTACGTCACATGCAAATACACGCGGTCTGTTTTTCATTTTTTCCTTTCTTGGTAAATGTACTATACACATTTTCATCTCTTTTCCCGTTCACTGCCTCTCTTTTTCTCTTTAGACCAAACGTTAGAACTCGCTTTAGCATACGCCTTTGATAGTAAATCGAGCGTATGGTCGAGCACTTTAAAACGTTCGGTGAAAAATTTGTAAATAATAAATAAGAAAATAAATAAATAAATAAATATTTAAATAAAAATACAAAAAATATTAAGGAAATTCTTTTATGCTAGATTTTTCTTTTCAATTTAGTTTTATACATAAAGTAATATTTATATTTTAAATTATATATAAACATTTTATTATAAGAAATAATTAAATATAAATAATATTGATTTATATTGATACTTACTTTACTCCATTGATCGGTTTCCCACATTGGACACGAAATTGTATTGCAATTCTCTTGATTCTTTGGCTTGTGACTTGAATTACATCTGTGATCTGGAAGCTAAATGAATAAAAAAAAATAATATATTACCAGTAATTTATGTATTGAACATAAAAAAATAAAATAAAATATTATTAAATTTTATATATTATTTCGTACCTTAATTGTTTCATTGCCATTTTTTTCCGTGCAAAATACAAGTCTGGTTCTCGATCCACCGCCACAACTAGCGCTACATCTACTCCACTCACCGGTAATCCATCTGAGAAAATATAGAAAATTTATGTAAAAGTTGCATCACAAATCTTATTTTATCCAATGAATTTTTGCCAGTAATGCAATCGCGTTCGTGAAAGGAAAAAGAATATCAGAAGAGGAAAAGGAAAAAAAAATTAAAAAAATAAAATACATTTGCAATAAAAAAATAAATGCAAGGAATCTGGGAAATAGATAACATGTATATAGTTTGCATACGTATGCATATATATGCAAATATATTATGTACATATTATAAATATACATATATATATCTGTGAAACGACAAGCTTGAACGATTTTCGAAAAATGGTCTTTATTCACTCGTAAATTCACAGTAGAACTTGTGAAACAAAGTGCCTCGGTGTATATTTCTTTTCACCCTTATTTTTTTTTTTTTTCTCGTATTCACCCACTTTCTTTCCTGTGGTACATAAGATCGATCGTTCATGTATAGAGAAAGTGGGTGTGATATATATTTATAAAAGAAAAATGATGAAAGAGCACCTCGACAAATACGTCAACTTCAAGTTTTGCCAATTCAACAAAAGACAGAGAAAAATATAGAGAGAAAAAGGATGCGTGAAAGGTCTTGGAGTCAATTCCACCAGTCATATAGCCAAGAGCGTTAGACTTTTTAATCATTTCTATATGTGTTCTTTGTCTGAAATAACAATCATTGTCATCAATAATTCTAAATGCCATCGTACACGTCAGGCACCTCTTTATTTACTTGAATTTTTGTCGATTATGAGGTCATATTTATTTGTTAATATAAAATATATGTAAAAATAAAAAACAAAAATGCAGAAATAAAAATAATGATGAATGGAAAAACAATGTGATTTGGAAAAACACATGCATAGATGTTTACTATTTTTTTTTTTAGAGAGAAATCATAACAACAATTTTTTTTTTATCATATTTGCGTTTGACACATTGCCAAGATTTTATTTATTTATTTATTTTTTTAAATTTAATATTGTTCTAAAAGGTTATATATATTTTTGGAATGTTGATTGTCCATCAACTAAAACACGAATTTCATTCTTTTCCTGTATTTTTATCTACCTAAATTCCAAAGAGTTTCTCTTTGTCTTATATTCACATAAAAAAAATTTATATATGTACATTTTTAGATTATTTAACTATTTACAAGTCCTTGTGGTTATATTCTTTCGCCAAATTTTCTCATTTCATTCTAGAAAATGGTTTCCCTGGAAGTTAACCAAGAACTATAAACTCTCTCTTTCTTCCCTCGATTTCAATCCCATCAACCCTTTTCCATTTCGTCCTCCATCTACGTATATAATTTGCAAGTTTTACCAAACAAGAAAATTAATATCCGCTTTCTAACAATAAAAAAAAAACATAAATAACTAAAACAAAATTAAATGAAATCACATAAATAATTAATTTATCAATTGAATAATTGAAATAAAAACTATTTCTTCAACTCTATCAAACATTTATTTTCCTTTATTATTATGAATTTCATTACTGTAAAAAATATTGTCATTAGACAATAAAAAGGGATAAAATTTTCTCTCTAAAGTCGTTGCAAATGTTGCTGGCAACCGAATTAAACTAAATACGAGAAGGGGGTAAAGCCTGATGGGATACATGTATAGAGAAGACGAAAGAGGGAGCAAAGCAATTAGTGCAATTTAACGACGGCATTACCTCCCTATACCTCGGCCGCCTCATCTTGCCTATTACAACAGACCATATCTATATACATTATCATTTCCCCACACACCTCACTTCGTCTTCCTATTTCACATACACACACACACTCTCAAATATCGTCGCGTGATTTATTAACGAGCATAGCGTTCATTTGAATACAAATACATGTACTCACAGAAGATCTGGTGTTATCACCTCAACGTTCTAAATGCGAATTTGTACGACATACAACTGGTGCATAAATGCAGGTTTCGTCCTATACTTGAATACAAGTTAACATTGACCAATATATTGTCGATATTAATGCAAACAAACCACTTTAACACATTGAGAAAATCAATTTGTGCACCAGTTACATTGTAGTTGCCAGTGATATACAATTTACATACAATATATTTGCATTATTGTCCTGGCATTTGGTTTTATCGTAGAATAAAATATATAAAAGACAAGTGTGTCAGAGAAATATGTAAGTTATTAAATGATCAAAGCGAATTTTTCTCGCGCTTTTATCATAGAGCATAAAAAGAAAAAGGAGAAGCTGATTTTTTTTTTTTTTGTACTCGAGCATTTTTAAAATGAAATGGAATGAAAGAATGAAAATAAAATGGGATGAATAAAAATGGTACAAATATAAAAAAAAAAAAAAAAATGGCTATAACACAAGCCCTTTCTTTTGGCTAATGGTCGTTCAAGAGTTAGGGAAAAATGAATAAAAAAAGAAATAGAAAGGAAAAGAAGAAAAGGAGGGTGTGTACATTGCAATATGGAATACCAGTAGGACCCATGGTATTTTTCTTTTGCTGTTTCTTTTTACACACTGCTACGATTCATTTTTTTTTTTACTAGCCGCCCACTCTTATTTATTCTCTGTGTATTTATATTCCGTGTTTCTTTCTTTTCATCTTATTCGTCTTGTCTGTTACGATGTCATTCGGAAACACTTTGGCTTGAAGCCGAAAAAAAAAATCCTCCTGCCAAAACTATTTTGTCGCATTGTATAAAAGTTGGTTGTCGGCAACAGAGAGTACATAAAAAAATGAATATATAATAAAATATGGGAAACGAAGAAGGAGAGGAACAATGAAAAGACGATTAGGAAGAAGAAAAAGAAATAATGTGAGGGTTGGTAAATCTGCGTAGCTTTTTTATGTCAATTTTTTTTTTTTTTATTATTCGAGCCATTTGGGAATGAAAAATTGGGATTAAAAATGAGACAATAGTCGAAATAAAAATGTCTTTGATGTTGCAATAATATCATACTTAGTCGAGCACGGATGAATATTGCATGGTATTAATGTTTTTGCTGGTCTCTCATCAGCATTGCAATTAGAGTCGTCAGTTACACTGTCATCATTCGATGGTTTGCAAATAGCCATTGCCATTTTAAATCCTAAAAGACAAAAAAAATAAATATAATTAATATAATAAGAATAAAAAATTTATACATATTACTAATTTAATTTCATTAAAATTATTCCACAAAATTATTTTATACTCCGATGAATATTATATTCCTAATATAAATTATCATCAGACAAGAAAATTATGTGTGTTGATTAATTTATTAGATTTACAGTTTAATTATATTCTATTCATAAATTATCTATATTATCATTCATTTAATTTCATTCTTTTTTGTTTTATCAAAATGTATAATAATAAGTTATTAAAAATAAATCCACATTTACCACCACCACAGGACTTTGAACAAGCTGATATTGATTCCAGACTCCATGAGTATCTCACTTGGCAGCTCGATCCATTACCACCGCACACTCCACAGATGTCCTTGGTCTTACCACTGCCTACTTTCATATCACATCCAACAATCTGCGAACAATGAAGTTAAAAATAATACAAAAGAAAAAAAAAAAGATTAATTTAATAAATATAATAACATTAATTATAATATAAAAGCCACTGGTATTATTAAGTAAAATGAATAAAAATTCATGAATTATATCGATTAAATAATTTATAAACTGCGATATATATTTATTTTTTCTTTCACATTACCCTTCTCTTTTTCACAATATTTTATTATTAAATTATTATTATTGTTAATGATATATTTCTCCTATAAATTCTTTGATGTCAATCGTGACTCGTACGCGCATTTATGTGACTTGGGCATGCGAAGAAAACTGATTTGTCATTCAGACTACAGAGCACACATGTATATATAAATATGGCACAAAACACATAGAGCTTTTTGGTGACTTTTATATATTATTCATGTCTTATCTGGAGGCTTGAAAACCACTGTCAGCTAAGACAGTTTATGTCTCTTGAAAGATGTCAAGCATATTTTGTCGTGTGTATAGGTATATAGACATGGATAATATAAATATACCCCAATGAAAAAATAAAAAAATAAAATAAAATAGAATATAAAAGGGAAATGAAATTAATTTTTTTTTTTATTGCGCAATAGAGCAAAAGGGAGAAAAAAAAGTGAATAGAACCTGGGACGAATTTTTATTTACAAGTGATGTGAATGGGAATATAAAAATATACATGAATATAAAGAAAAAAAACAAAAATAAAAATAAAATAAAAAAAAAAAGGGGGAGAAAAAAAAATGCAACGTTGAAACAAAAAGTACATATGTGAAGTTGAGAATGAATATAAGAAATTGTAAAAGAGCTTTGCATGCAATACGTGGTTGGGCAGAGTCGAGGACATGTAGGGATGAATAAAGAAGATGATAAAAAACAAAAAGGCGAGAAACAAGTAAAAGACTTGCACTCCCCCACTTTTTTTTTTCTCTCATAAACATTTATATATCTATATGTACACTTATGTACATGAAGGAAATGTAGAGACGACACAGAATATCTCACGTTTTCATCGGGGGAAAAAAAAAAAAAAAAGTATAGAGAGAATGAAGAAATGGGATTGGCGTAACATCATACATGTTTAGAAAGCAACACACAAACTAGAGATTCATCGTCGTCTACATCATCGAGATGTGACTATCAAGCACACACAAATATGTATGCACGGTAAAAGATGAAAGTCGACACAGGAGAAAAGCAGGAAAATAGAAAGAAAGGAATAAAGAAAGAAACAAAAAAAAAAACGAGCTCCTGGTTGACTCTGATGACTCTCATCTCTAACGCTCCCAAACGACTCTTCCTCTTTCTTCCACTCATAAGAGGATGGTAGATACATCTATAAAGCAGACAAAAAAAAAACTGGAGATTTATCTTGTGCGAATATACATATAGACAGTGAAAGCCTCTACCAACCATCCAACCATGTTGATTCAATGCGAGTACATATGTTAATTTCAAGTCTCGACGAGTTCATCATTATATTTGGTAAGTCTTTCAAAACCAACATTACATTTGTATGATTATTCATGTAAATACAGATATAAATCCGTATAGTTAAAGCAGACTCGGCGAAAAATTCTGGGATTCATTTAGATAAATAAATTGGTAAAGTCCATTTTCACATCTCTAGTTATACATATTTCCTACATCATACACTTTCATTTCTCTTCATTCAACCTAAAGCCACACACACCATAGCTTATACCGGACGAGAAATAGAGAAAGCGACAAAGTGCTGAGAAACTATGTGCATTTAATAATGGCTAAGCTAGTTAGTGACTTTCATCCGACCTCGACGCTTAATTACGTCGACGTTGCCTAGCTCCGTGCTACTACTCGTCATGGCATGCGTTCCACTCACACTTGTGATGATTACTTATATTGTCATCCTTGAAACTTTCAAGTTTGTTCATATATATATAAACGTGCATATAAAATGTCGCTAATTATTCACATGTTTCTCAAATTTCTTTTTTACATTTTCACATTTATATTAGATAAATTTTGCCACAAGAGAATTTTTAATTCATTCCATCTTTTAAATGAAAAAGCTTCCTTTTACCTATATGAGAATAAAAAATAGAAGATAAAAAAATGATAATTAAATAAATTTAATATGAAGAAAAAAATAAATTATTATTTACCATACAAGTTCCGCCAATACAAACATCGTTTCCTTCAGCATGACATTTTGTGCCATCCTCAACTTTATCAGCAAGTTGAACGACAATTGTATCGTCTGTGTCTATTTCTGCCATACTGTCATCAATACTATCTGCATTCATATCCAATTTATTTTGTATATCATCGTTTGTAATTATTTTTCCATGATGATATCGAGGAGATGACGACGACGACGACGATGATGATGATGATGAAGTAATGAATGATGATGAATCCAATGGTTCACCACGACAGAACAACGAACATGGCCGTGATGGATCATGATGAACATACCATTTCAATAATTGTCCACTGTATGGTGTATTGTCAAATGCGGTGCATTGCTCTGCACGATAATCAATTGATGATTCACATGGCTGCAACAAATATAATAATAAAATAAAAACAATATTACAATCATGAATTTAATTTTGGCAGTACTGTTAATGTCATGAATAAAATAAAAAATAAACATTGCGGATAATAAATGAGATAATGGACATCAGAAAAAAAAATTTAATTTAAAGAGAAAATAAAATAAAAAGAATTAGAGGGAAAAAGAAAGTGATTTAATGACTCATTACTCTTTCTTTTTTTTTGCTTCTGGTCAATGGTATAATTGTTTTACTCTATGTCTTCGTTTGCAGTTACCTATGGCTGTACGTATATGTATACTGTGTGATGCTGTAGGTTGTATAAATGCAGGTTTGCAATAAAGACAAAAGAATAGAAGAAAATAAAAAAATGCAGTAGGTAGACAGAGGAAGAGAGTGATAAAGGGGAATAAAGTTGGAGACACGTCCGGAGTCTATATCACTGGCACTCTTATAGATTAGTCCTGTAGACTTTGCGAGAAAGTCTTCACAATGCAGTTTAAATTCACCTCTCGTGTATAGATGTATTATAAATTTTTTTTTTTTATTATTTATTTATTTTCTTACATTCATTTTTGTTTCACTATTTCGTCTTTTATATTTTACTTTTATTTTTTATTTTATATTCCTTCTTTTATATATTTTTCTTATTTTTTTTTTTTTGTCTTTAGCTGTTTCCGCATTCTGCTTTTTGGGAAAATAAATAAAATGGCAAACGAGCCAAGATTGCGTGGCAAAGTGCCCAGACACGTGCGCGTGCTCGCTCCGTCTTGAGAAAAATTTTATTCCATAAAGAATATCGATGGGGTGAAACGATATCATACATGAGAGAATGAAGATAATGAACAAAAAAAAAAGAACAAGAAAAAATTCACGAGAATATAATCAATAAAATTATATACATCTATAAAAAAAAAAAAAATTGCATTATAAAATTATGAATCATAAATTATAAATTAATATTTCACTATAAAATAATTGCAGTGATTAAAAGAGTAAATTTATAAATAATGTGAAAACTGTATTACATAAGAAAAAAATTCCAAAATAAATTTAATATTCAATTTAAAATTTATGAAGCTGTAGTGATGAATTTAAAACAGGAAAATGAATAGAAAATTAAATTGACATTAAAAGTTGGATGCGAATAAACACACACACACATTTGGACATTCTCTCCCCATATACTTATGTATATATATTTATATAAATGTATTATATACATATATTATATATAGTTTTATAAAATGCGGATACACCGGCTGTTGTGTGCGGATCCGGAAGGAGCTATACGCAAGGAGAGATGTGTAAAGCAAACGGTAGGAATATTATTCGCTCTAGTTGTTCTTGCTGCATACTCACGCAAATGAACGTGTGGATAGACGGAAAATGGTCCAATGCTCTTCACTATATTCATACATACATATACATACACATACATATATATATTGCTACTGCGTTCCAAGTTTCACTGCGAATTTTCCCTCGTAAATGTTCTCTCATTTAGGTGGTTGTATTTACAATGTGTTAAATATATTTCGCCACACACATTTACTTCACACAACGCAATTTATTGTTTATATTCGTGAACTATAATGAGCAAAGCATACTAATAAATTGATAAATGTCAATAAAGTAAATTTTAAACAAATGAAAAAAATTTTAATTAACTTTCTGCAATGTTTGGTTTATTTATTTACTCGTTTTTCTTTTTCTTTTTTGATTGTATGTTTAAAGATAATTATTATAGTTAACGTATTGTTTTGTTCGTATATATATGTATATGTGTGGTGAAAATTCGTTATAGTAGCACGATTGAACAAACTTTGAATACACTGTGTATGTGTATATAAGTTGTTATCTACCATCGAAGATGAACAGAATGGCCCAGCGGTAATTAGTGTGCTACATGGGCACATTGATGCGTTGAATGTCAGGTTGAATGAACAAATATGTACAACACAAAACAAATACCAGATGTATATGTATTGTACATTTGTGTATATATATTTGACCTGGTAATGATGTACAATAGGCAATGATGAATGGCTGATGGAGATGATTTAAATTAAATATAATAAACGAAATTATTTCATGTGATTTTTATAAAGTCAGTTATATTATTATTTTTTTTTTTTTCTTTATATAAATTTTTATATCAATTAAAAAGTTTTGAGATTTAATTTTATTATTTATGATTCAAATTACATATTTATTTATCGTTTATAATTAAAAATATAAATTGGAAATTATGTCTGAGTTGATTATTTAATTAACAGTTTTTTAAATTGAAAAATTTTAAATTACATTGAAAAGAAATTTATTCAATATTTGTTTGTATTTTATTTATTATTTTTAATTTGCTTTTTCAATGAAGTAAATGGGGTTGGGAGAGAGTGGGGTTGTGGGGTTGACTACTCGAAATTATAACCTGAGAATTTTTTTTTCTCTTTTAAGTAATGATTTTTTTCTTCTTTCTGTTTTTCTTTTTTACTATCTCGTCAATTGGAGCAATGATATGTCTAAGGGAGGCAAAAAGCAAGGGCCACTACTGCAATTCCATGTCTATGAATGTCCGCATTGCCATGTTGAGGACACTAAAAGAGACCTCGAGTGAGCATACATATACCAGAAATACCACTGGTTCATAAGTAGAATGAAAAAAGAAAAAAAAATATATATATCAGGAATGAGCTGCTATCGTTAAAATTTTTTATTAAAATAGTTCATCAATTTTTTCCTCTTCATTCTTTCATCACGTTATTATATCATAAATTGAACTACTGCAATTCATTAATTGATAAGTAAATAACTAAATAAATAAATAAATTAAAATTATGACTTACACGTATTTTATATTTGTTCAACTGAATTTTTTAAACTTAAACGATTTAATATCTCGTGATAAATATGGTTGAAAATATATTGTGCATGTTCTTGAAAGTTTAAAGATCAAAAGTCATTTTATATCAACACAATGAGAATGGTTTTTGTGTACGTTGAAGTTACGTTGAGAAAACATCTTTGAAGATCGTAAAAAAAAAAAAAAAAAGGCAAAGAGGAAAAAAAAAATGGGCAGAAAGAAAGCTGCTGCTGTATTGCTTGTAAAAATAACGGTAAACGAGAATAGTCACCTTTAGCCTCGAGCACATGAGTTCTTTTTTTTTTTTAACCAAGTGTTATGTCTCCAACCCTTAGACTTTCAGTCAATTTCATCACCTTTATTTTTTTGTTCTCTTCATTTATATTTTTCTTTTTCCCCCGTTATTTTTTTTTTCTCTCTTCTCTCCTACCATTCTATTGTAAAATAAATAAAAGTAATATAAAATGAAGAAAAAAGAATAATATTAAACTGAGTAAATCACAATTTAATGACGATTAAATAATATACAGTTGAGCGATTGTAATTTCCCAAGTGGAAATACAGCAATAATAATAATTTTTTTTTCTTTATTATTTTTAAATGTTTCTTTCTCTCAACTGTACATATATACATATATATACCAAAGTATTTTCAAGTCACGGTTAATAAATACTAGCGAAAGAAACCCCACCCCCAAGGCTAATGTTATAACGAATAAAATCATTCACACATTTATATTGGCACAAATATTTTTTTTTTTTTTTTTACTTCTATAACGAGGGGGTGTACTAAGTGTTACACTAATATAAAACGAATAAGTAGGAGTAACTAAGTTGAAAGGTGAAGATACATACAGCCATATAGCTAAAAGTCGACATGCCGTTGCGATTAACCTGGATTCGAGCACAAATCCCCAGGCACATTACGACCGATAGCCAACTTCTATACTCTCCTTTCTCACAATACACACACACACACAAATTATATTGGCGAAGGTCGTGCAGAATTAAGACAGCACTCATGATGGCAATGAATCTCTATGTACAGATGATCATCAACAATACTAACAAGAAAATAGAAATATAAAATCCCAATAAAAATAAATAATAAAAATAAAATATAAATTGACAAGAAAATAATTACTAATTAAAATTAAAATACTTCATTATTTTTTTTTTTTATGATATAAATTACGAACGAAAGAATTAAAATAATATTTATCAACATTAGAAAGCTGCAAATAATTCATCAGATTAATAAAATTCTATACCTTTCATTTAATTATTATTAACTCAGTTGAAAATAAATACTTAATTGTATAATTAAATATATAATAAATGATTTAGGCCGCGTCGATAAAATGCCACAATATGTTCTCGCTCGTTTGACGTCATAATCATGAACCAAAGCTTTACTATTGGGCAAGGACTTAATCCTATTCGACGATCACAAGTATATAAGCACATACTCAATTCCCATTTATAATAGTTCGCCGTTAAATGTGTCGAGACATCTGTGCAAAATTATTATATACAGAGCAAGAGAAATATTTAAACTATACCAAACTTAATATAGCTCCAATATTACTAATAATTATGCCCTAATAATTTTATTACAGTTAAATATATACACAAATATACAAATTAAATGTACCCAACGATCGAGGGAAAACATTATTCATGATCGTACCAATCGATTCAACTAACTCTACTGAAATTCATCGGTGTAAATTCACGCCCAACATTTCCTCATTATGATTGAATATACATCATCATAAATGTATACATAAAGCCACGTATGTATGTGTATACATAAATAAAACAACAGTGGATTTAATACTGTATTATGTTTAGATTGACAATTGGTATTTGAAAATCAGCGCGATTGAATATTACTTATAAGTATATATAATTACAACATGGAGAAATTGAAAATGGTTGAAAGCGTTTTATCTGTGAATTAGACAGTAATTTATCAATAGATAATTGTTATAATAATTTGCTCATTCAATTTACCCCATTAATTATTTATATATAAATATATACAAACGTTTGTTACAGGAATGAACGTGTTTATGGCGTGTTCAATCGTGTATATGTGATAACAATATCTAAAACAAATACGTCCAAACATTGTAATGAGCAATCGATTGTTGTTTACATATTATATCAGTGTATTATAATAATATTAATGTGAATTACAAATATTATTTCAGTTGAGCTGGTGATATTGTTGATGGGATTTTGCAATAATAATTGAGCACAGATAATATTTATAAAATAGATCGTCAAATGTAATGGTCGACCTAAATAACACATAACAATGTGTGTATTTATATACATATATGTGGGGAATATATGTATATGTGTTTGTTAGATAGCAGACATTTTATTGCGGTATTTCTATCTGTGTTACTTTCGTACTTACTGAGAGAGGGTAAATGGCCACCCCCGTTTTATTATCCTATATTCATTTCAGCGCTGTGTGACACTATCGACATTCGTTTATATTTCAAATGAATGTTATTAAACCTATTCGTGTCACCAACCCATAAATATATATAAAAAGGAAAAAAAAATATAATGAAGAAAACAAATTTTTTTATTCAAAAATTTTTTTTTTTTTTTTTATGGATTTGTTTATGATTTTTTTAAAGTATTTTAAATTAGAATAATAATAATTAAATGTTTTATTTATGGATTATTGATTTTTTATTTGGATTATATTTTTGTTTGAGTGAGTGATTGGTCAGATTTTATTAAACCTTGACGGCTGACTGTGTGTTGATTTTATCACTTTATTTGAAAAATGATTTGTATAATTTTATCATTTGTAATTATTTTAATACTTTAATGTTTTATGAGAAATACAATTGCAATTTATTTATCAAGATTAAATCTTTGTGGATTTTTTAAATTAATTTATATGTAAGTTTAACGGTTATATTTATTTAAAAATTAGTAGTAGAAAGTTAATTATGAGTGGCGTTATAAGTTACCATTAAAATAAATTTTTTAATGCACAAATAAATTTATGTAATTATTTTATTTATTTATATCTCATGGATATTTTTATAATAAATATTATTTGTTATTATATTTAGTATCTTATTTTAATTACATTGTTAATTATTATGATATGAAAGTAGTGACATAATTTTGTTAGACAAAAGAATTTTATAACTATGATAAACATTTCTACGTAAATGATATTTGGATTAGTGTAAGAGCGCTTTTGAATCTCTCATAATTTTAATTATAGCGTATCCACCGGGATTGAAGGCTCTCATTTCTGGATATTCTAACGGACACAAGGGATGAACGAGGGGAAATAATACAGACATGGAGTGTGAGTGAATGAGTGAGAGGCTAAACCACAAACTAAATCCTATCCGGATGGATTTTAACTCAGAATTTATCGTTCACCAGAGAAATTATTGTCTCTGTGATTCTCTTTGTCTCTTGTTCCCTTTTCATTGCATACTATATATAGTCCCTTGATGCAGTTGACATTTGCATTGGGGAAAAATTGATTTGAGAATAATTGAATTAATTGAATTAATATTCACTGTTGATTTCCAAAGAGCCATTTATCATTTTATAATTTTTTATTTTTTTTTTTTAGACTATTATAAATAATATAATTTTAAATGAATGATTACGAGAATGTACCTATTAATAATGAGTAATAATATATTACTGAACAAAAAAAAAAATGTTATATATTAAATAAAAATAATTCTATTATAACTTTTAATTTATTTTTAGTTTAAATATGTAATATATGTATTTATATAAATGTGTAAGAATTTTTTGTTTTTATATTCATGACAGTTTTTCTCCGGAGACCACGACAAAATACTAATCGTATTTATTATACAAGGATTAGCTATTTATTCACGGACATGAAAATAATCCCACCTCACTGAATGAGTAACTCACATTTTACAATTCTTCTTTGCAGATAAAAACAAATAAATATAACAACAATAATCCACTCACGACACAGAACAAATGGCAAATAAAATATATAATTTTTATAACAAGAACAGTGCAACAAGTGCAACTTTTAATTCCCAGTAAGCGATCAATAAACAATTTTACAATCACGAAAAAAAAAAAAAAGATAAATAAAAAATAAAGCTGGATGATTATTGTTATTTTTGATTTTTAATCGTACCAATAAATTATTGAAATGAAAATTTAAAACTCCAAATTGAACTGACATATTTCGACAAGAATAATAAAAAAAAAAAAATAAACTGTTGACCGGATTTTTTTTTTTTTTTTGAAATAATCGTTAATATTCACAGTCAATTTATTTTTATTTTTCTCTGCGATACTCAAATGATTTTACGTAAATACTCTCGTTGATATATACATACATGAATATCGATTCTCAAATTTTCCCAATATACAACGTCGACCTATCGAGAATAGTTTATCTTGAAGTGGTTTTATGCAACCATTGAAGCCCTTACACAAAACAAAAATGTTAAAATAGTTCTACGTTGCAATGTTCTCGTATAAGTAATATCTCTACTTGATAATAGACATACACAGTGGCTTCTAAGAAAACTTTCTGTAGCAAATACAAAAGCAGCATCCATATATATTGGATAGCGAATATATATTGTAAGAAAGTACCAACGTCAAAGTGCCTTTATCGTTGCCCAGATATTTATTTAAAAAATATATAATATTATTATATCAAATCGATCAAATGGAAAAATAATATAACGTATATAAACAAATTAAAATTAATGTTTCCACATTGCCAACTGAAAATCAATTGAATTTACCTCTGTAAAACTTATTTCATAAAAAATAAAACATAGAAATATTTTTTCTTTACAATGGCATATTTTTTATAATGGAAACAAGAAAAAAAAAAATAAATAGAAACAAAGAGACGTTAAGAAGTTGAATTGGAAATGCAGAAAAGCGTTTATATTTATATACATATATACATATATAAAAAAATATAGTGAGTTTCGTGTCGACAGGCTGGAATATATCCACAGTTTTAGCCTCGAAATTCGTGCCAAATTTGAATGTAGGTCAGGTCACCTGCATTTGGTATATATTCCCTCGGGTGTGAGCATGCATAGGGAAAAGCGAGAGAGAATGAACGAGCACAAGAGAGATAAAGCGAAAGAAATAGAGAGTTTCGTATATCTGCAGCAGAGTGTCTAGTTCGGTATCCCTGCGGCCAAGCTATTTGGAATATGCATGTAGGTGTTAGCAGCATTACACTCTCTATTCTACCTCACATTTATAGACCTATACATGTGTAAAACCCACCTAAAAATCCCTATATCATCTCTCGATTCATATTTTTTTTTTATCATCATTAACAAAAGTGCTGTATTTTATTTTTTTCCAAAAATCTCTTTTTTTTACTTCTTGTTTTCAATTTTTCTTCAATATCAAAAGTGTACTACTGTTCTCAATTTTTTTTTAAACTCACAAAAAGGAGATTTGAATTTTTTTTATTAATATAATTAATATAATTAATATTATTTATTATTATTATTATTATTATTATTATTGTTTATCAAGTTGTGTTAATATTAAATGCGGGTATTAATTTAATTTTGGTTTTGTGAGTTTGTTTAAAACCACCGTGCAAATTCCCAACGGATAATACTACAGTTTTAATCGTTGTATGTGTATATAATTATGTATACTAATATATGTGCGTGTGTGTGTGTGAAGTAGGAACTGTGTATTATATGTATATTTGAGTAAATGAATGTTATAAAGTCACCGTGTTAACCAATAAAGGCTACAGTAGGGTATGCAATAGTTTATATTGTAAACAGTGCACTGTAATATAACTTGATCTGAAATTTTGTTAAACCAACCTGGTTGTTGCATATTTTGAACTTGACGCTAGATTTTCCCTTGCATGGCTTCCGTTTGCAACGTCTCGTTTGCCTTGATAAACCACCATCGCAACTCCTGCGAAATTTATTCAATCACAATTACTATCATTTACGAATAGAAAATTCACGTCACGAAAATTTCTACAGTATATATTTTAGTCATTATTATATTTTTTTTTTTTTCTATAAAATACATTGATATTTGAGTCACTGGTATTTTAAGAATAGGCATCAAGATGAAATATGAAGCAATTATTGATTGTTAAAATAAATATTATTGGATTAATTCAATATCAGATCGAGTAAATTTTTTATTCGTTCAATTCGAGATTGAGAAATTTATAATGCAAAGCTGATGATTAATTATTCAAATGTGTAATTGAAATGAAAACTATCAAGACAGATGGTTAATTTGATGAATAAATTAATTTGTGATGGAACAAGTAGAAATTTAACTAAATTATTAATTCAGTTTAATTATTTACTTCAATAGAATTTAATCTAAAATTATTTTACTAATTTTAGTTTCAATATCAAAAAAAAAAATAAAATAAAAATGTTTTTTTACCTGGTACAAGGTGACCACTTGGACCACGGTGTCCACTCACCCCATGACAAACTCTAAAAAAAAAAAAAATACCAAATTAAATATAATAAAACAAATTATCACAAACACACCAACCAAAATTTCAAATAATTAAAATCCAAATTATTTATTTCATTCCTGCTGAATATTCGACGTAAACTCCGTGTATTTTAATTACTACATATTAATCTACATAATTCATCATTGTACATCAAAGCGTCATGTGTTTATACACCCATTAAAAATATATATCTATATATACATAAATAAAATGAAATTAGAAACGAGAACACTGCAGAGAAAGAAAAATATGCGCGTGTGGCATTCAAGAATATTCTCGAGCAAATGTATTATATGACCATATATCCTTCTACATACACATACTCCCACACATCTATATTACTATATTACTATATAGATACACGTAAGAGCCAGCGTAGACGGGCGGGAAAGAGGTAAAAGAAGAAAACAGCATGAAAGATCGATGAGGCGTATTTCCACCAGTAATATGTTTCTCAATGGGGGGGATATATATAAAGAATTTGACATCGCTAACTGGTTGATAAGTGAAAAATCCTACCCTACTCAACTAACCCCCCTATGTACCCACAATTCCACAACCAAAAAAAAAAAAAAAAACAGACAACAATATATTATCTATAATATAATATGAAACAACAACAAGTCATAACACGTTTCAAATGGATAATAAATATTTTACTTCTCCTTTCACTCTAAATATTCAACTAATTCCCTCCCTTATATCAACGTTTTATCAACAACAATTTAATGATGTGTACGTAATATTTGTTTATGAATTATTATGATATAAAAAATATTTTCTTTTTTGACAGTATTCATGCTGAATAAATAGTTAAATATAACTATAAAGAAAAGAAAAAAAAAAAAAAGAGCGTGATGTGTATGTAAATAAATATAGGTAAAATATGTTAGAAAAAAAAAAGAAATACAGGGTTGAAGGAGTGTGAAATAGGAACAAATGATGGCGTTCTAAAGTGATCCCTTTCAAGGAGAGAATAAAAAAAAAAAAAAAAGAAAATAATAAAAAATATATGAGGAATAGTGTGATAGATATCTATCTATATTCCTTCTCTCACTTCACATCACCAGAAGTGGCTTCTATTCCTCACGTTCAAGATTCACATCAATGAGCAACGGCGGCGGAATTCAAGAGGGCATCGAGACGACGTTTTCGATCAATATACATACCTACCTATATATTATTATTATATTATAAAATATATAAGCGTTTGCAAGAATTTTGTGCGTCTATCGATCCTCGTGAGAATAGTGCAAGCCGCGTGTCTATAGTCCAAGTATATAGATTTTATATACCACTATATATATGTACATCTCTCGATTAGTCAATGAATGTGAGTGAGAAAAACGTCAAGTGAAATTTTATGTATATATAAGTATTATCTATGCATATATATACACATACTTTTTTATATACTCTTCTCAATGTACTATTCAATAGCCACTCAATATACAATTCATATATATTCTCTAGACACCCTTTTTTCTAACCATCTTGCATTGATGTGTAGACACACGACAGTGAGGGAAATAATAATGGGGAAAAAAAAAAGAAAATTAAAACAGTGAAATGAAAATAAAATAATAGAAATAATTAAAAGAGTTGAATTATGTCATGTCAAAACCATGTAAAAGTACTTGTAAGCTGTCAGTAAAGATAATTACCACGCAATTTTGTAGATAAAATGGGGGGGTTTTGTTAAATGAAGGATTAATAATAATAAAAAAAAATATATACATGGGAAAAAATGTGAGTTGAAAAAAAAATAAAAAAGATTTTGTGAAAGACGATTGAGAGCATTTGAATGGAAAACGTGTCTTTATATAGATGGGATATATGTCTGTAGTTATGTGCCCTGATATTTTCATTGTCCTCTCTGTATTGCGTTTATGGTGGTGGTACTTCACTGAATTAGATAAATAGAGGGAAGAAAACAGGGAGAGAGTAAAAGCTTTTGTTTTCGTTTGCTTTTGACGAAGGCCACTCAATATACATCCGACAAATGTCTTCCTCTTTATCTTCAGTCAGACGAATTATATAGTTGTACGTGCAATAGTCCCTCTTATTCTGTCTCAATTGACAGTTGAGGAAGCTGGATAAAGAGGAGAGAGTGAATATTTTGTTGGACATTGTGCAGTTAATATTAAATGTCAACTATTAATGAATCACCAAAATATCGATGGTGTTTTTCATTGTATAGTGCATCTGTCTTTTAAGTTACTCATCTTCTCTCTACATCTTATTATATTCTCACTCACTTATTCTCTTGTCTGATCCATTGTCTACCACCTGTCGTCTGCAATCACCATGACATATACCTTTAAATCCCAACAAAGACGCAAATTTCTCTCTTCACATTCTTGACTGTCATTTATAAATATCTCGTGATTATATTTTATAATTGATTGGTTATTTTATTTTTAAAATATTATTGAATGAAAGTTTGTATTATTTTTTTTTTTTCTTGATTGAGAATTATCTTTGAATTGTTAAATTAATTTTCTTTGTGATGTATAATGAGATTTGTTTGAGTTAAGGGAAAATATGGAAAGCTGAATATTTTTTCTTTCTTTTATTTTATAATCGTAAAGGTTTTAAAAGGTGAATTTAAAATTTTTTTCAACGATTTATATTTTGTTTGTGAATTATTCAAAGGCACTGAAGTGTTTTTGGTCTTTGTGTTCTTTCCTTCGCTCAATATTATCGTTATCTTCTACGGGTACACTTACATTGATGTTCATAGGGTGAGATAGATAGTGCTCAGTGGTGTACGTGTCTTTAAAGAAAATCTCGTTGAAATGACGATGAGCAAAAACATAAGCATTTACATTTTCTTTTTATCGTTCAATATTATGTATTGGCGTCTTGTTGAATATCTGTCTCTCCATGTCTTTGTATTATATTTTTTTTATTTTTTTGCTTGTTCATATTTGCTAAAATGTGTCTGGATATTTTTTCATAATGGATTTTTCCCAATGGATTTGGTTTTTTTATTTTTGCCTTTCAAACTTTTTCCACTTGCGATATTTGTCACTCTATATATAAGATCTTGTATTTCTTGCTTCTGTAAAAATAGTGTGATAAGAAAAAAAAAGACCAACATTGAAGGAAAAATAAAAAAAAATATATATAAATGTATGTGTATGTGTGTGTGTGGGTGCGGCTTATTTGTCTGGATCCAAAATCGTTTCTTCTGTTGCCACAGAAGAAATTGCACACAACCAAACATTCCAATTTCGTTTCCTTCCAACACAAAGAAAAAAGAAAAATAAAAAGGAAAAAAAATAAATAAATAAATAGAAGTAATAAAAAACAATACAAGTAACTGAAGATAAAATAAAAAAAAGTTTCATTCTGTCTTGCACACATACTGACACTGTTCTAAAGTTACAAAAATCCAATTCACCTCTTTGAAAAGGATCAACAATATAAAGTCAAATTACAAACAAAACAAAAGAATACATGCATTAAATTTTCGAATTTTTTAGAATCACTATACTAAACACATTAAATGTAAAAATAAAATACAATAGAAAAAAAAAATAAATTAATTAAAATTCACACTTTGTCGTTGGTGTACATATATATCACTTGGTAATTCTACTTAAAATACCATTGCAAGCTTGGCATAACCTCGATGTGTCGTACGCTCGATTGCACTGTACGAAAAAGCACGATGGATATAAATCAACATTTACACTTTCACACACATTAATTTATTTATGTATGAGTGCACATATCTATATATCTATATTTTCCTTTTGACAGAGAACGAATAGCAAATCTCAATATATAGTTGATCGTATTTTGAGTAGTCTGGTGTGTGAGACTGCATTATTCAAACGCACTACCACTATTATTGTGACTGCCAACCTTTTGACGCTTCTCACAATTTCTCATTCGCATTCACTCACACTTTTAACATTTGTGTGTGCAACTGTCAATTTGTTCTCTCTTTATACCATATCGTATATGTATTCCACTACAAAGTGAAAAAGATTTATCGTGAAAGTGATGAGAAAACAAGTGAGACTGAGTAATATAAAATGGCAATACCATTTTCTTTACGAATACCTCTTTTCTCGTTTATCCACTTTTGGTTTATTTCTATCTTCATCCATTGAATTTTCGACACTATTGCTGAGTGAGATATCCATGAACGACATTTGACTCTCAAATTATTGAAAGCAACATCATGAAATTCACCCTCTTTGCTAATGGCAGACCAAAACCACTTTGGATACAGATCTGAGATATATAACTCAGAGGTAAAATAAGTAATAACCACACCAAAGGAGTTAAAACTTGATTGCAGTAGTCTCTCATTTTCTCTTTTGTGCTATTAAATAAATCTTCAATTCCATTAATTTTTATTCTCTTTATTTTATTTTTATATATGTGTGTGTATTTACTTTGTGATTTTTTTCGTATTTTTTTTTATTCCTCACTTTTTATTATTCATTTTGTTACTTTCAGGTTTAATTATATAAATGTTTGTGATAAAGTATAAAATAAATTTTAGAACTGAATATTCTTAAAAAAAAAAAAAAATATATACAAACATTTTGTGCTCATCAATAATATTATATTTTAAATATTTAAATATTTAATTATGGATTGTCCTAGATTTTATATTTGTTTCCATACTTTATTGTGCACACTGTAAACTTATAATAAGATTTTATTCTTCATATTTTTTTTATTTTGCATTTGAAATAAAAATTTTGTTGCATTACTGCAGTTATATTTTTATATTTAATGTTGGCGATATATAAATGAGCTGTATATTTATGTATATATACATTTTATTGGGTATACGGTAATGGATGAAATGAAATTGCGATGTTGTGATAAAACGAGTTGTAACGTGTGTATATATATAAATTACGATCGGAAATCCCACGTGATATCATTATAGGTATACCAACGTTGAACTGGGTTTATTATGTATTGAATTTTGTTGTCACTCCTGTTTAAGGTGTATAATACAAATTCTTATTTTAAACAATAAACCAAAGTGTATAATAAAATGAAATGAAAACGTATTTATATTCGCTCCTGTCAATTGATAATTTTATAGCATCACGTTCATAAATATTCATATTTTTTTTTTTTTTTTTCACATATTTATATTGTGAAACAAGTTTTCAATACACATCTGTCGTTAAATAATTATTTTACTTTTATTATTTACTGGGGAATCTATTGTTGGATACGTTGACTTTACAGTAGAGAAAAAAAAATAAAAAGAAAAAATTTATTAATAATATAAAAGCAAATCGCTAGAATAAATGAAAATAAATCAGTTATATTGGCAGTTAAATATTTTTTTTTATCTACAATTTTTTTTTTTTTATTACAAATTGGAACATGGCAATCGCAAAGCTCCATTTAACCTATGGAACACATGGTCATTATCATTGCAAGAACAATACGATATCGCGAGAACAATAATAACCATCACACATTATCAGAATAATATTTCACATGAATTAAATATTATATTAGCTGATGCGGAATATAATTGACTTTTAATATCTCTATTACCTTTCTATTCCAAATTTATCTAATCAATTTCTCATATCTACACATATATAAAAGATAATACTATACAATATAAATCCTGAATAGATTAATAAATTCATTGGCAATTTGTCTCTAAAAAATAAATTCATGTAAATATATAAAAGATAAAAAATAAAAAATAATTCTTAATAATAAAAATATTTCTCTTCTTCCTGCAATTTTTCTTTTAATCATTTATCATATTTCTATACAAATATATACATAGTTCGTGACATAGTACATAAGTAATTGGGGTTAAGTTTGCTGTCAAAATGATATATTTGGAATAAATACAAAAGTAAAATAACTTTCGTCCGTTATGATTTTTATATACGACAAAAGATACTTGAAACTCTACAGTACATATCGATTTTAATATACTCACTTATATACAATAAATATACCCTATATATTCCAATATATAAGCATTCTTCACACTGTCAACATCAGTAGAATAAAATGGCAGTGGCGTCAACGAAAAAAAAGAAGAAAAAAAATACAAATTTTAAATCCTGTTATCTGTATCGAATTTATTTCTTATATTCTTTCCTTTTACGCTTTAAAAAACTATCATGAAGGTTTCTAACCCCTTGAAACATATATCCACTATCAGTAAAATAGTATATGTAGATTTTTCCACTCAATCCTCCTCTCTTTCTCTCACTCTCTCTCTCTCATCCCTTAGTTTTCTTTTCCATCCATACATAGTATATTGGCAAAGTTCATTTTATGCCACCGCAGAGAGAGAGAGAGATATATATGTATTGAATATATATATATATAAAAAAAAAAAAGAAAGAAAAAAAGCACTGAGAGAATAATAAAAAAAAATAAAGAAATAGTAGAGAGAAAGGAGAGGATAAAAAGAAGTCACTCGATGCATATATATGCAATCAGTGCCTGAAGTGAAACTCTCTGAGGAGATATAACCTAAAAGAATATATTGATATGCACACGATGAAAAGAAAAAAACAGTATAGCATATACATTTTTTTTTTCTCAATGAAAAAAAATCCGATATAGATGAAAAAAGAAAATAAAAAGATTTCTTAAGAATATTTCACGAGATTGAACTACGTCAAACTCATGTTGTTGTACATGGGATATATTAAAGCCATACATCTATATGTGTGTCCTTTGATGTGTGCACCAGGTGGTCTTTGTTTATAATAAATTAAAAAATAAAAAAACAAAAAGGAAAAAAAAAAAATGACAAAAAATATCAGCAAAAAAATTGAAAATTTATATTTAAATAATATAGTAGATTGTTATTATTTTCAGAGAAATGTTATCTCTGACAAATTATATATATGTACACATATATATAATGTAATTTAAAAATATTTTTCATCTTTAAAAAAATTTATTTTTGAATTTTATTTATTTTTATAGAATACATATTTTTTGAAATTTATTTATTTTTTTTTTTTTTTATTTATTAATATTATAGAGTAACCAACTTGTATTTATATGAACGCAATGGGTGTAAGTGAGAGGTTGTGCTAGTGAGAGAACGATGTATGTATACATATATATATATATACATACATATATACAATATATAACTTCAGTGGATTATAGTTCAAAGGGTGAAGTGTGTCGACGCGCTTCACTGCGGAAACACGAGTTTCCCCTCTGGATTGCGCGTATAAATATATGTGTATGGTATATATGTATAATAGTGGCTTCTATCGTATCTTGAGTATATGATATAATCACTTGCCTAACTCTCAATTTCAATATATAAACGCTCAATATGCGTATCACGACGAGAAATAAAGCTTTAGATAAATATTTGCTACGTAAATTTTAGGTAAAATATTACTATTTACTTTATTATCACAAAATAGCAATGATATATATTTTTAAATAATGCTCATAAATGTATTATAAAATATTATATGGTTTTAAAATAAATTTTTAATTGGGTTTGCTAATGGAATTTGATAAAATATATTAAAAATATTGCTCTGTCAACTCAATTATTTCTAAATTTACTCACAATGCAAACCAATTATAAATAATAATTCTATTGTAATTAATTGAAAAATATTGAATTTGTTTATGACAATTAACAAAATTTCATGTTATAAATAATGCAAATTTATGAATGTATAAAATGATTTTTTATTTAGTTAAATAAAATTTAATTTGATAATTTTATTGAACTATGAAAAATTAATTTTCATTCATTATAATATAAGTATAATTAATTGTTAAAAAAATATATACAATTATAATAAATGTTATTAACATTTTTCGATTTAATGTTATTTTCAGACGTTTTATTTTACTTGATTTTATTTTATTTATTAAATTATTCATTTAAAATTTGTTCGAAATGGTGTAATACAGACAATAGAGTGACATGAACATGACACATTGCCTCATACATATTAAACTAAGAAGGGAAAGTGATTAATTTTTCAAGCAGAGCACTCAGCTCGCTGTGTATAGTTGGGGTGAATGTACATCGCAAAATTTCACTTGGGTTTGTGATGTGCACACGCAAGTAAAGAGAAGTGAGCTTTGTCAAAACTCGACGAGTTTGAGAGCATCAAATGAGAATTTGTAATGAAAGTAAGTCGGCTTATATACATACATATGTATATAAACATGTATATTTTTCAAAGTAAATGAATGAATTATGTACATAAACAGAAGAATGTTTGATCTCTTCTGAAGTTGCATTAGCATTTTTTTTTATTTTATTTTACATTAATTATTACTTTTGCATTCTTTATCGACGTCTCACTAGTTCAACTGAATAAAAAACATCAATAAAAATATAAATATAATAAATATAAAACGCAAACAAAATCAATCATACCCATAAATAATTTTCCAATATAAATTTCTTCATAAAGTTTCAATAGATTTTAAATATTTGTTTTTTTTTTTATCAACATCAAATGCAATTTTCAATTTCCCATTACACTATTATTTTTCCATCTACATATTCCGATGAATCCGCAGTTCCTCTTTTCATTTTTTTTATTTTCCTTCATATCTCTTTTATATTTAACGTATATGTGTCGATAAAAATTCGACGGAAAAATGTACCGTGCGCAAATGCACAAACTCTTTTGCGCCACAATGAATTCACTTTTACATTCACGTCAAAAATCCTCTCAGTACTTTTTTTCATTTTCGGACGTCATGCAAAAATATTGACAGCGCACTCGTCGGTTTATTTGTGCGATTAAAAAAAAAAAGGCAAAAAGAAAAAAAATTGTAGAAGAAAACAAAAAAAAAAAAAGAAAAGCGCAGAAATATAAAAGAAAATGGAAAGAAGACATGTGCTCTTGTGATACCAAGACATGTCTATATTACAACAAAAATATGTGCACATATATATGTACACATCATAAACAACTGAAAAAATAGAAAAAAAAATGGTTGAGAAAAAAAAAAGAATTATACAAAAAAGATAAAAAATAATAATAGAAAATACACTCTCTCTTTTTCTTTGGGTCATGAAAATACAAGTGTCGACCTCTTTTTTGATGCCATTCGCTGCTGCATATACCCATAAATACATCTATACATGTATATGCATATTTATTTAAACAAAAAAAAAATTTGCAACGAGTATCAAACATAAATGCGAAGAAGACGAAAATAATTCAAGTGAAAATTCTTTAGCATTTTATGTTTGTTGTGGAGGCTCTTGAAAATTATATTTATTTCGTTGCACACACTCGCTACAGTTTGTGTTTTGTATAATGCGTGGGTGAAATAATTGTTTATAATATATAATAATGTGAAAAATATCATTGAAAATGTGTTATCAATACGATTTAGTGTGAATTAAAATTTCATTTGTATAAATAAGATTTATTTGATAAACCAAATGCTTTGTTAGGGCTTCATTATCGTCACTTTTTGCACGCGCTTTTACGATGTACACGTAGACATATATTTGTATGGTTTATGTGTATATATGTATATCTATAAAAAAATCTTTTATGGTTTCTTATACACGCGAATTCATTAAAGAATTTATTTCTTAATACATTTCAAATTATTCTTTTTTTTTTTCTTTTTTTATGTATATATTATTATATTATGTATATATATTTCCAATATTTTATTATATTTATACATAAATTCTTTTTTTAAACCATATGGAATTGAGTTTATAATTTTAAAAAGTGGAGTTTATTTTGCAAAAATTTTTGAATGAAATATTTATAAGAATTTAATTATTTGAATTTGGTATTATTGAAAGAAATTAATTTATTTACATGCTATTAATTATGTAAAATTATTTTTCAAAATTTTATGTGACTCACCGTTGCTGATCCAGTGGATGTTAATGCAGAAATATTACCTATCGTGCTGTTGTCACTGTGCACCAGGCCCACAAAGCACAGCTAAAAAATAAAAAAAATAATTCTATTTTTAATTTTCTTTTTATATTTATTATTTGTTATCATTTTCTTTGGGAGTAATAATAATAATATTTTTGCTGTATATAAGAATAAAGAAAAATTCTACAGTTGTAGAATGTTAAAACGTCAATGTCCATGAGATTCAATTTCATTTTTCATTCGCGCTTTGTACTGTGCGAGTGACATGAACGGAATTGCATGCTACGAAATTGAATGCATGTACGCCACTGCTCGCCAACCACCAACATCAAGTAAATCCAATTTAATTGCTATATCCTGATGGTTCGTTTTAAAATAGACACTTTTAGATATTGCATCAAGCAAAGAGTGAAACGAAAAACAAAAAACAAAAAAAATCACAGAAAAGAATTAAGAAGAATAAAAAAATTAAAAATTGAAACAAGTGATTATTTGCGAATTTCATTGCAACAACTGATACGATAAATTCCTGAATTTTATCATCAACATATCAACATTTATCACCATTCAACAATACTTATATCGTCAACACTCGAAAATAAAATTAAATAAAAAAATCCACTGTGCAAACATTTATTTCATTCATTTTATTTCCTTGATCCAATAAATTTATAAAAGTCGTGGTCTATATAATTAAGGATTAAAATATGAAACGCCCACTCGATCAACCTGAAATCATTTCTGAACAAATATATATTTAATCCCTTTATATTAAAAAAAAAAAAAAAAAAAAAAAAAATACTGAAATGAATAAATAAATAAATAAATAAGAAGACGATTTTTGACTTTCATCAGATGTTTTAAACCCATCCATTAACCGTCGTTTATATCCATTCTTTTGAGATTGCCAACACCGATACACCCACTCACATATATATACATGTATATATTGAACATGTTGGCACGAAAAATACATAAATAAACATATACGTATATATGTAATTATATTTATAGCGTATATCGAACAATCGTGTGACGATATATTCAACGATGAAGATTTTAACCAGCGATATTTGGCCATAGTCCGCCCAAAATTTAATGAGGTGTTGACGTGTCGATTTGCGATAGACTCTCTTTCTCTCTTTCCTCTCTCTTTGGCCCTCCGAGAGTGATTTCATGGTCGAATGCAACGGTTTGCGTGTGCCACGACGTATACAATACAGCCGCGTTGTTATAACCCGCTCTCGTTTGCTTTAATTAATTTTATAATTAACGAGAGTCAATTTATCCAAAATGTATGTAATCATTTTGTACACATCGTACACCAACTTTTATCAATTTATTAAAATTTTTTCAAAACCTCCTTCTCTTTATCTTTCATCTCGCCACATCGTAAACAATTTTTTTTCTCTTTTTTTTTTTTTTTTTTGATTTATTGAATATTATAATTATAATTGAATTAAAATTTAATTCAATTACTAATTAGATAGAGTCGTTGAGTATGTATACATGTAGATTGTAGAAAAGAAAGGAAAATTATTAAAAGAAAAAAGAAACAAACGTGAAAAATAAATTTAGAAAAGTTATTTATCGAGTCGCCAGTCACGGAGGAAGGATAGAAAATGTTCTTTGGACAGTTCCACGCTAGTTTCCGGGCACTTGGATACTCGCCAATTTCGTTCGGCTTTTTCTGATATAGATATACCTCATGGGAAAACATTGCTGATGTGCATTCCCTGCTATGCAAGAAGAAAGAAAAAAAAAAAAGAAAAAAAAACCTACGCACAATAATGCTTGTGCTTGATATCATAAATTTCTGTCAACAAATTGATCTAAATCTCTAAACTAAATTGCATGATCGTCTTTGTATATAAAATGAATATAAAGTCAAGTACACAAACAAATAAATGACATTTATTATTTTAAATTGAAGCAAATAATAAAAAAGAAAATGAAATATATTCTCCTGTTCACAAATGTGTTTTTGTGTTAATTTTGAATCCACATGAGATGGCAAAATACAAAGTGTTAAATTAACGTCGTGGGATAGAGAATATAATTTAGTAGAGAAAGAGACAATGAATAACTTCTATGTAACTATATATACATATATATTACATATACATACGAATATATGTACATATATAGAATCATAAAGTTGAACTCACCATATCTACTTCAACTTTAGATGATTGCCGAGTCGCAACTTCGTCGCTTTTACACCAATGTCATGTATATATATTATCTACAATATCCGCCATCGACTTGTGAAACCTCTGACTGGCAAAACTTCCGGTCGATAAATCGGTTGGCAAGTATGCAGGCGAATATTTCCGCTTTACATATAATATAAAATAAAATGAGAAAGGCCAAACGTGTCATAACATGACTGCGCCCAGGTCTCACATTTTATATACATAGTATAATATTTATATATGTATGTATATATGTATGTATGTATGTATATAATAGTTGAAGTAAAGTGGAGAGAATTAACAGACTTTACAGTCTTTTAATGAACATGAGTTTGTACTTTGAAGATATGGGTGTTAATAAAATTATAATTCACAAACTTTCAACATCTTTCATGTTTCTCCAAGTGCGGTTTACTAATGTAAATAATATTAAATTGACAAAGAAAAAAAAAAAGAAAAAGTATTTATGATATTTGTAATAAAAAATAATAGTAATAAAAAATTTTTTAAAGCTACTTAAAAAAAATATTTGTTAAATATTTATTTCTATGATGATAAATGTGTATATATAATTTTCAAAAAGGGGTAGTTTTTAGTGTGACGTGGAAAAGCCTCTGAAACTCCGTCATGAGGGTGAGGAATGATGGGAGAGAAAGAGAGTTAAGTATATGTATACATAGAGCGCTTAACGCTTCGTAAAACACGAAAGTCTCTGCACACGTTTGGAAATGTAGACAATGTGACGACGACGATGACGACGACGACGACGTCGACGACGATATGATATTCAACACGGTGCGCTCTAGCATATATTTATATATGTATATATATTTTTATATGCTTATATACATACATACATTCATTTATAGTCGTGTTTCTCTGGTTGCAATTATTATTTTCGCGATTATTTCACAAACGCAATCATTATTCCTCGCGCTTTGTTCACATTATTCTTGCAGTATATACACTTGTGATATAACAATTAAGTTGAGCTTTAAATGTTTCCTACAATTTAAAATGAAAATAATGCAAAGTAAAAAGAAACATTTTTAGTATTTAAATGACGGGATTTCACACGAAAAATATTTCTTTGTAAATTTATTATTTTCTTTCCTGCATTTTGTTTTATAAATAAATTTTTAATGTATATTTTTTTTTTTCATATATATATAGGACAAAGTTGAAGTTATTTTTATGTATATTTTTTTTTTTTTTTTTAACATATAATTGGATATTGTTGATAAAGTTTATGTAGAAAAAAGAATAAAAGTGTATAAAATTAATTGAAATGATTTATCGATTTTATTATTTAGTGATTGAGTGGATACATGTGGTCGAATTTTTGTGGAAATAGAATCCTGGCCATTTATATTTATGTGTGGTTATATGTATTTGTAGTTGCACGCGAAGGTCGGAGGTTGAAAAGGCAAACCAGTATATTTTTCGACATTGCCCATTGGGCGGATTTCAACGAGTGAATTTATGTGCGCCAAACGCGCACAGTCTTTGCGGGATGACCCACCAGGCTGTACAAAACGAAAATTGGTATATGGATTTTACCTTGCACAAACTTCCGACATGAAAACCGAGATTCAAGATTTACCGAATATACACACCAACTTTCTAATAATAGAAAAAAAGAAAGAAAAAAAAAAAAACGAAAAAATTCTATTTTATATTCCAGAAAATTTTTTTCATTAATAATAATTATTTCTATATATCCAACAATATTATTTATACATGTATATACACATAAATCACAAGATTGACGAACGTATCATGATTGAATTAACCAGGAATTTTAATAATGAAAATGAATAAAATTTAAGAGAAAAACAGTGAATTAAAATAAAAAATAAAATTTTTATATCCTGTGAATTGTGTTTGTCCTTAGCTAATTGGATATTTGCATCGCATCTCCATTCCTTTAACGACCTAACCATTTTCACTGCACTTGTTAAAAATGAGAATGAAGGAAAATTCTAAAGGAAACAGAAACTAAAGACATTCGGATCAAGAGAGACCGAAAAAGAATAGAAAAAAAAAAAAAAATCGAAATCATAAAGAAATACTAGTGACGTCTGTGAAAATTTCTTCAACATCTATAAAGTATTTCATTCTTTCTCCTTTTATTTTTTTTCTCATGCGGTGTCTTAAGAGTGGAAAATCTTCTCAATAGGATAGGAAAAAAAAAAAATCACGGAAGTGCTCTGTAAAAGTCATCCCATCGTCAATAATTCTTCTTTTTTATATTCGAAAACGTCATGCGGGAATATCGTAAAAGCCCAAGATAGAAATCTTGGGTGCGATCTGTCGTGCCTATTTATAACATATACCTATATACATATATGTATATGTGTATATATTTACCTGATGTGAATGGAAAAAAAAAAAAAAAAGGGGGCAGTTCTTCGTAAGCGCGGACCAATAATATATAAAAGAATGGGTTGAAAATACAAAATGATGTTGATGTGTTCAACATCGACACATATATTAACGCGGCATCATTATGTAACGCCCCAAAGTGAGTATGTACTATTAACTTATATACAATTCACCCTGTTCTTTTGTATATATTACATAGTCAATGATACAAATAGGGTTGTGTCAAGACCACCCATGAAAAATGAAAAGAAAATACATAATAGAAAATTTATTCAAATCAATATTGCATCGATAGAAAAATAAAATGAATTTATTTATTATTTAATCTTAGAAATATTATCTGTGCATGAAAAATTAATGGACACGTCAGGCAACCATCAAAAAACAAATCAGATTAAATGATAATGTTTGGATTAAATTGTTTCGACAATTTATTTTAATTTCTCACGATGGGAATTAAAAAGAGAAAAAAATAAAAGAAGTAATAATCAGGATTTATAATCGGGTTTTTCAACCCCTTGATACGATCGCAATGTCATAAGTATAAAAGAAAATATATTCAATAGATTTTCATGTGTAGCTGTTTGAGTGTGTATAGAATGAAAACATGTTTATGCACTTGACGCACCGTCAAGAATATATTAAAATATATAAAATTCAAATGACGAAGAAGTCATAAATATATCTATTGAAATAAAGAAAGGAAAAAATAAAAAAAAATAATAATAAAAAATATAATAAATATAAAAATGACTTGTATAAGCAGTCGGTGGTCTATCGATGGGACGAGCATCGTAAATTGCTGGGATTGTAACCTGCGGCGAGGGTGCACTAACACACAGAGATACTTTTGAATATGTGAGAAACGGTAGAAACAAATTTTATTGACCAATTAGGCGGCCTAAACACTGTAGGTCCCGTGGATCGATTAATTTATTGGATAATATTATGGGATAAGAAAAAAAAGAAAGAAAAATAATGTATCTATGTATATATGCAGATAGTATAATCGGTATGGTGAAATCAAATATAAAAGAAAGAGAATTATAGAATCGATATAGAAGAAATAATATAAAAAGAAAAATCGGCGTAAAAACAATTGGATGAAACTCGAAGTAATTTGAAAAGTCTTTAATACCTTATATGTATGTATAGTCTTTTGAAAATAATTCGTTGGGGTAACGCGATCGGATAAGCAAAGACGCGATGAATAAACCTCAGCTATAGCCTTTTAAATTGCTTTCCGATTTGTTCAGCACGATAGTTTAGACCAGTGCCGGTCTGTGTACGCCTTCACCATTATCATATAATTTTTTTTTTTTTTTTTTCTTCACGTCTCATTATATCAATTTTTTTTATTCTATTTCATATTTTCTATATACTTTACACAGATATGTATATAAATTTGATTTTTTGTTTTAGGTTTAATCTTCATCTTTGCATGTGTGTAGGTATTTATTTATTAAATTTAGCTACTTTTTCATTTCACATTTTTCTTGGTAGGAATGATGAAAAAATTCTTATCATGAAATTTTTTTATTAATTTTTTGCCTCATTTTTTCGTTATTTCATGTGAATTAAAAATAAATTTATGATGTAATGTATATTTTTATTAAACTGATGGTCACTTTATTTATTAAATTACGTACTTTATCGTAATTGATATTTAAAATATTTAATGTGTGTAATTTGAAAATTAAAAAATAAATAAATGAATGAAAAAGAATTTTTTTTTTTTACTGTTGTAATGTTAATAAATAAAGTTCACTTATTATTATGTAGCATGTACTTTATAGTAGTAAAAATGTAATAATGAAAATTGTTTTTTTTAACATTTCTCGAGCATTAAAATATAATTAAATTGATGAAAATAAATAAATCACATAAAATTTCTAATATACAAATTTACAACAGCAATTAGTGTATTGCACGCAATCGCATTTACACTTTGTTGGTAAATATATTTATTTGTAAATGCACGAAAGAGAATGAAATAGAATGTATATACATATATAAAACATATAAACAAAAATATATGTATACAATAAAACCATTGGCACATTGAATTGATTTTCGGGAATTGGGAATTCACAGCTCGTCTGCCGACGAATAATTGAATAATCGAAACGTTTCACATGGACCAATGTGTATTCACTGAGCATTCAAGGATTTTCACATTTAAATAATTTAATATGAAATTTCGAGCACAAATAAATTTTATTTATTCATTATCAAATTTTAAAAACGACTAAATAACACACCCAATTATTATTTCATTTTTATTTTTAAATATTAATGAATGAGTGATGAAACAAAGTAGTTAAGTAATATTTATTTTTTTTTGGAATTATTTAAATTAAAAGAATGTTAATAAAATTAAAAATAAGTAATTTTCAAATTAATTTTTTTTGTTATTATAATTTTGTTTTCTTGATGAGAGGGTAACCTTATTTTTTTCTAATAGATTTATTGGATGCACTTGAGATTTACATGAGTATATAATGTAATATACTAGTGCCACATTATGTTGGTAGGATTTCTATGTGTATAAATATATCATCAAACATCTGTGTGTCAAGAGTATATTCGCTATATTACTGTTGCTGCTGGTGCTCCATATTTCCCACTTAATCCATTTGATACCGCAAGATTATCCAATTCCAATAGGTATATACAATTTACTAGCATCAATTCAATCGATTCAGTCGTCCACAACTCTGTGCTCCACTTCAGTTAAGAAAGAAAAATAAAATAGAAAGAAAAAAATATTCTATTTTAGTCGATATCTATATCGAATCTTTTTTCCTTTTTAAAAAAAAAAAAAAAAGCGATGAGTTAATAATGAGAGTAAGAAATACCGATGATTACCCACATAGTAACGATTGTTAAAAGAAAGAAAAAAAAAAGGAAAAAAACATACTGATAAAAAAAAAAAAAACTTGAATATTAAATCATAAAGTAATTCTGACAAATTGAGACGCAAAGAAAATTATTCCACATCATTTCCCTCAACGTTAAATCTATTGAAGTTTATTTATTAATCAATCTAATGTGCAATTATACGATAAGAATGAATTGTTTTGAAGTGAATTCATCCATTAAATAATATTTTTTATTTTTTACAACGCTCACTTCACTTTACTACAACTCTATTATTATTTTTTATTTTATTATTCTCTTTCTTTATACGACCCTGCGCAAAAAAGAATGAAAGTATAATAATACTCATACTAAATTGACATAGTGCACTTTGTGCTTGTAATAAATATAAATTTTACAACTTGTTCAAATTATCTTTAGATAGTTTAATGCAGATATATTTATACGAAATATATATTTTTATTTTTTCAAGAAAGCAAGAAAAAGAAAAAAATGAGGCTTCCAAGTTCCATATATATTTTTTTTTTTATCGATTCTCAGTAAATCTTATTTCTTCCCCTTGACGTCGTAAAACTGACGTCACTATCACACACATTTATGTTCAACATATATTTATGTATATGTGCCAGGACAATTTCGTAGAGAGCGCGCGCCTGAGGCCATCAAAACGCGCGACCCAACAGCATTACCAGAACCAATCGACCTCATCTCCGTTGCTTCTCGATTATGGCATCTCTATATACCAAGAGGGATGAGGCCATTGGTATTGGTATGCGCGCCTATTTCGTCATCCCTTTCCAATTCACCCTTATACCCTAATCGCAATATTTAATGACGGAATACATCACTTATTTTTTTTTTTATCGACACAATCTTCTTACAATTTAATTCCCCTTTTGAATATTGTCAATTCAATACCACGCACCGCTATACAATATTTAAATATATAAATAAATATTATTGTAAATAATTATACTATTTGTCTTCTTATCCAATTCGTCTGGTCTTTATTATGTTTTATTTCAATCATTCATATTTATTTTTATTATATTTTATTTTTTTTCCCCCTTTTCATTTGCATATTTTCTCATCTCATGCTTCATTTGCAACCAGATGCACGCTGATATTTCTGACGGCAATAACATGTACAATACTATATACCAGCCCGTTTATATACACACTCACACATAACACAGACATCAAGTGTTGGGACATTAGGGAAATCTAGATGGAAAAGAGAGAATTTCCTCACAATCTTTTACTCTAAAATTTTTTCATCCGTATATAAACTCCCTCGGTCTTTTCAAATACATTTCCTGATTATTAAGGGGAGAAAAATATATATATAAATAAATATATAAATATATAAATAAATAAATAAATAAATAAATAAAAAGAAAAAAAGTAGAACATAAAAAAAAAAATAGAGAATAAATAAAAATATTTTTCATATTCTATTTTCATTATTTCAATCGTTTTGTTTATAAACGCAGGTGTATATATATACGGGTATATTATATAGTCAGACGATTTAGTTACGAAATTTGAGATGAGATTTTTTTTTTCTCTTCTATACAAAATCCTGCGTAATGTATTATATTCATAATGATGCGGTTACAAAATACTCGCCAAGGGGTACTAAATTACGAGCCCTTTTGTCATGATATTTTTGCATGAGGTTCAAGTTCCCTAGCTTCACTATGTATATATATATATATATATATGTATATACCTGCAGCAAGACAAATAATTGTTGATGAGAATGAGTAGAAAAAAAAAAAATACAATTCATTTCTTCCGTTTTTTAATTTTTTTTTTTCTTTAATTTTTTCAAGAGTAAATTTGAAGCATGTGGGAATGCTATGCAGGTACACGACATACCTATGAACATGCACAGACGTGTACTACATTTATGCAGAGGTTGAGTGTTGGTTTGAGGAGAATTGCAATCCGTTGGTATCGACGCATTGTGGGACGTCGACGAGACACGTGTCTGACACTGACAGAATCTGTTCCCTTATTCGCTTGTTCCGCTTGTATAGTTGTGACGACATGCGTCACTGACGAATAATAGATGTTTGCATATAAGATAATTGTTGAGAAAGAGGAATAGAATAGACATGTCATAGAGACACAATAGAAAAAAGATATTTCTTCGTTTGATAAATTATTAAAATAATTTATCGAAAAAATTTCCAATTCGAATTATAAATATATATTTTTTTATCTTATTTTATAAATATTTTTATCAATTTAAAAAATTATTATAAGAAGGGGATGAAAATTATAATGCGATACAGTGTGTCTTGAGTTATTGATAATAAAATTAAATCATTAATTTATAATATAACAAACAACCAAATATTAATTTGCAATAATTTCCCTGTTCAATAATTAATTTATCGATAATATTAAATCACGGATGATTTTATATTGATTTAAATATATTAATCTTCAATTATTAACATAAATTTAACTCTAATTTTAATTTTCACTATATATACATTGAATAAAAATTTAATCACGGTATATCCACTCAAATAATATGTTTTAATACCATTGTTGAATTTTTTCTTTGAAAAGTTTTAAATAGAGAATGAAATAAAAAAATAAAAAAATAAAAAAAAATTTTGGAAGTTCATTCTCATGTGGTTGAATGAATGTGCTGGGTCACGCGTAAAACGGCACCGCCTCCCACTCGACTCTGATTTATTGCGGATTCTTTCATTAGGATCCCTAATATGCAGGTGGGTCGGCGCTATTGAAGCCTTGCGGTTTGGCTTTAGTTGAGAGGCATCGCGCAGTGCTGCTCTTCACTGTTATACGTATAACACAAGTATATAAAGCACAAATGAGAATAAGCAAGGATGAAAATTCATATATGTATACACATGAATTTATACCCCTAGAGGCTTTGCACTCAGAGTTTATATATTTTATATACAGATGGCAATGGCAGATGGACGCGTGTGTATTTATATATACATTCACGTTTAAATACATAGAAGTATGTATGTATATGGGAAAAGGAGATGATGTGGAAGAGGCAAGATGCAAGAAAAAAAAAAAGTAGGAGCAAGGTAGGAATGTTAAAACGAAGTCTTTGTGACGCCTCAACGGGTTTTAGGAGAGTTTGTGACGCGCAAACCGCAAAACCACTTGCCAGAAGAGTGCAACAACTCCTCCAACACTCGCATTTGTATACAAACACATACATATAATGTTATTTTTCATTTAAGAATTGTTTCTCATTAATATTTTATTTTTTAAGTTTATTTGTTTTGTTTTATTCCATTGAATTCCCATTTTCTTTATTATTATTTTTTTTTTTTATATTTATTTTTATAGCAATGCAGAGAAAAAATTCTTTTTAACGGAGCCCACACATATACATATCGTATATTGTTTATTATTCTATTTAAATATATCTCGAAAATATTTCCATTGAAAAAGAATATAAAAATAATTAAATAGATTTTGATTTTTAAGTTAGTAATATAATAAATTCCTTTAGACTAAAAGTAATAATTCGTTAAGGTTTTATGGACATGTATATTTTTTTCTTTTTCTTTTATTTTGTTATTCAAATATATTCTCATCACTCTTTTTGTTTTATTACCGGAGAAAATGATTTATATAAAAAAATAAAAATGTAGGAAAAAAATAAAAATTATAGAACAAAAGAGATGTGAAAACTTTTTACTCGATGAATTATTTTAAAAGTATAATTGAACCTGCAGTTATCTGTCGTTGCCAGTAGGACTTTAAATATACATTGCAGATAGATATATATATATATATATATATGTATATTGTAAAGTATAGATATCAGTAGTAAATTCATACTTGTTCGTATGAAAGGATTAAAATAGTTGAAATATTATGTCACAAGTGTGCCAAATTGTACTTTGACATTTTGTGATAATATTATGCATGACGTGTGAGAGTGAGAATCAAACGCAATCGATCTCTACATGTACACATATACATATACATGACGAGTTTGATTGCACTACGTGAATCCAATTGGCTGAATGTGGAATAATATTCGAGAGTATTTTATTTGGAAATCATTTTTATCTAACGACAATTCAAATTGATTATAAATTTATAATGAGAAATAAATGCATAAAAATATAT
Source organism: Microctonus brassicae (assembly GCA_918226075.1). NCBI lineage: Eukaryota > Metazoa > Arthropoda > Insecta > Hymenoptera > Braconidae > Microctonus > Microctonus brassicae. The sequence continues at coordinate 2,538,873 of OW445491.1, read as the reverse complement.
ATTTCAATATTTAATTATTATAAAAAGTCAATTCGCTTTGACTATAACAATATTATCCTGATAAATTAAATACTCAATTTTAAAATTAGCTTCAAAAGTTAAAATACCGAGAATTATTATATTAATAATAATTAAAAGAAAGAAAACCATTGAATTATTTTGCAGTTATAGAAGGGAAATAAAAAATTTCTAATTGTTGAGAATTCTTGAAATAAAATTCTTCATCATCATTTCAATTATTAATTAATTAAGTGCAAAAGCTGATAATAGCTAAACCACTATCAGATATAATGTATGTATGTATATATCCCTGTCTGTGTGTGTGTGTGTGTGTGTAAGAGGGAGGAAGTAAATGAGGGAGAGCGTGCAGAAATGCTATTATCATTTCACTAGAATATTATATGATAATCCGAATATTTCAAGGAGGTAATGAGAAATAGGGAAGAATCTTCGATTGGATAAACTCTAAATCCTTCTCAAGAGTATTATATCAAATCAATTCTGCTCATAACAATAATAATCCCCAAACTATGCCACGAGGAAAATAAAATAAATATACGATCATCTAAAAAAATTAAATAAAATAATGAAAAGTACAAAAAAAAAAGAAAACGAACACTTTGATAATATTTTTCGAAATTATACATAAAATTTTATGTTAGTGTATTCCAGTTTTCTTAGAAACTTCAAACTTTTGTTATTTATATTATTTTTATGAAAATATAATTTTCGTAAAATCGCAACTAAAAATATAAAATAATTTTTAAAAATATTATGCATTTATTTATATTTATATTCAGACACTCAAGGGAAGTAATTCTTGCACGCTCACGAAATTCATTCACCCTATTTGACCTTCCCCACTTTTCCATTTAGCTGAGCAAACATTTCTCCATGTCCCACCCAGATTTATCCACCACTATTATACATATATATATCTAATGTACATACATATACAGTACATAAGTGTATATACATTTAATATATATACATGTATTACAAAGTCCACCACTACGACCTGATGGGAATCGAAAATGATCTCGGCACGTGTCTTCAATTTAAATTGCCTAAGGCACATTGCAATTTATCTTCATCGTCAATGACCTACTGATTGACCTTTTTTATTTTATTTCTTTTAAATATATATATATTTTTTTATTTTTTCATTCAAACAATTTGCTTATTGACTGTATACTAATGAAAATAAACTTCAATAATTTATATTTGAATTAATTAATCGTATAACAGAGGGAAACCAAAACTAAAAATTAATGTGAGATAGATAAAGAGTGAAATGAATTTTAAATAGAGAATTAAAAGCTTTTTGAATTATATAAATGTATGTATATATATATATATAAAGTATTAGTTGTGAGATGAGGATCATGAGGATGAGAATACAGAGCGAAAAGGGCGCCCCTGAGAATCGTTTGACTAGATTTTATCGTGTGTGTCGCCCTCTCAAATGACACGATCGTATATTTTTTTTTTTTCCTCTTTTCTTCTTTTTTATACCTCTGCATCTGTGACACTGACATTATATCGGATGAATTCCAGTCAGGAGTCCACCGTTTTTCTCCTATTTGTGCCAACTCTTAACCTCTCTTTGCATTTTTTTTTTTTTTTTTAGCATATAAAATTTGTTCAAGTACTAATGAAGTTAACTTTTACTTCAATGCGATTTACACATTTTTTTTTTATTCCAACAAGTCTCTCGGCTATTTTTTTTTTTTCATTTATCTACTTACTATATGTATATATACTCATTACCGATTAATCGAATGATTCTTAATCAACCAAACTATTTTATCTTTCGTTCAATTAATTCAATAGTATTCTTGATTAATTTTCCTCAAATAAAATATGAACTTTGAAGAAATATTTTTTATTTAATTCCAATTGACTCTTACAAATTATCAAACAAAACCTTTTTTTTTTTTATTATTATAAATAAATTGAAATACATATATAAAGAGGAGAAAATATTGAATGAATTAATTTTTCTTCATTTCATTAAATAAATCCCAATCGTAAATCATTCTCTCAAATTTCATAATCATATAAAATTTATATTGAATAGAAGAAAAATTGAACAACTAAAATATATTGATGTCTCAAATGCAATTGCACTGTACTTATGTGCCCAACTCCATGTATACATCCATGTATGTATGGAGAGTATATAAAGAAATCGTGTGCACTCTTTACGATTCCATAGAGAAAATAAAAGAACAAAAGAAAGAATAAAGTACAGCAGAAAAATGGAAAGTGCACACATCAGAAGAAAAATAAATCCAAAGGCGCCAAGGCGGCGTCACAAGTCGTATCTTACATCCGGGTTTGCACGTCGAAAACTAAAGAGAATTGCAGAAAATTCATTGATGTGCTCCATATTATTCTATCCATTTTTTACATAACCATACTTAATCTATCAACATAACAAATACAATTCCAATAACCGTCTTATGCACCTGTCATATATTAACTCGTATTTTCGTTTCCTTTATCATATTTATTTATTCTCTCGTATTTAAAAATTAAATAAATATATATATTAACCACACTCAAATAGACATTCATCAATTCTATAAAAAGCTCCAAATCAATCTCATATTTCCTGCACAAATAAACAATGAAATGAAAGCTAAACTTCAAAACTAAATTATTTATATTTATAAATACATATCCGTACACACATTGAATCATTCATATAAACTTGAATATTTTTTTTCATCTTCTTTCATTCGACTAAGTTACTTTTTCATACGTCTTCTCTCGAAACTTTTTCATTCGTCCGCGGGACGACTAAAGACTTCGTAAACAATTTTGCAAACGCCCATCAAAGCTGATGAGAATTCCGGATATCTTTTGACGTTTTCGTGACGACGACGCGAGTTTCGTTGCACCCGAGCGCGACTGGTACCGCTCGATTTTAGATCGATACACATTCACACACACACACACACATAAATATATGTATACATATATTTATTTGAAGCACAAGTTTGCCAATGAGTTTCTGTCCAAGTGATGTGCAACGGACGATTATATATATCCGAGATTGTACGATGCTCATCCTGTGGGTTTGGAATTAATATCGATTTGAAATTCCAGTGGTGGAATATTCCAAGTAATATGTTAGGTTAGAATGCATTGTCAAAATCTCCTATTCAAATATATGCATACATATACATGTGAATGTATATTTGTAGGATATAAATTGAGTGAATGTGTTTAAGAGGTGTAAATGAAGGCAAATGATAAAGGACTAACATTTGTAATGTTGGTGGTGGCTTTGCATTATTATAACATTATTATAAGTTTATGTCTATGTATTGGGATGTATATTGTATATATATATATATATGTGTATAGAGGTATTGCAAATGGTGTGTAATAGCTGCCAATTCAGCAGACATCAACTTCGTGGCGTACAACTCATGACGCAATGTGTGGTTGGCCTGTCAGTTGCACACCTTTCAGTTGCACGCGATATAATAATACTGACAAACATTTACAATATCCGACGGTGTATTGCATATGTATATAGGTAATAGATACGAGTGTATTGTACGAATTGTGATGTTACAAGTGTCGTGAAGTAATATGAAATTTTTTAATATACACAGAAGTTTTTTTAATTTTTCTTTTTTATGATAATGAGTAAAAAATTTTACGTCTATGAACTCTGTGAATTATTTTGGATATTATTTTACTGTAATTTAATATAAATTCTCGTTGGTATTATTGTGAGCTAGAGTTACTGATTTTTTTGTTGTTGATTATAACTGATAAAAGTGATTTTTAAAATAAAAATTGTAAAATTAGTAAGAAAAATAGATAAAAAAAAAAATTTGTGTCATTTTAATCATGGTGAATGTTGTCATGTTTTTTTATTTTTTTCATCAGATTTTTGCGAGATTATTTTCGAAGGGATTTCCATCATTGTGGTTTGGTTTTTATTGAACCCAACTTCTTACAAATATTGAACAATTTCATATTTCATTTTCATCTCGACGAATGACTCGAGAATATATTCTATACTTATTTTTCTTTCTTTCTTTTTTTTTTCCGGCCATCAGCACTACACCACTGTCGCTTCAATCATTATACATATACATATATATGTGGGGGATGCTTTTTTTTTTCCTTCACGTTATATATGTATATATGTTCCCTCTTTTATATACGCTGGCATACGAATCTAATTGTTCTCCATCGTCTTGGATTACATTCATCGTGCTTTGACCTCACTACTCTTTTAGCTTCATAACCTCGGCCGTTAAATGTGTCGTATACACAATGTATAAATATATAGATGTAACGCCAAGAAACATCAGCCATCCTGGCGCCAAACTCAGGAAATACGTATTCATAGAGTGAATGAGGGGTGGTATATAGGAATGAAAGAGGGCAAAGTGTAGACGTGGTAGATAAAAGAATATATAGCACAAGGGTGGTTGTGGGCGCGCGATTTTTGGCATGAGAAAATACTGTCGAGGGTAAAATTCTCGAGGGTAAAAGACTTAAACCAACCATATCCCCCCCTGCTGGAATGTTAAGAAGCAATTTTATTTATTTTTTTCATTCCGTTTAAGGAAGATGGAGTGAATTGAAAAATTGAAATATTTACAAAAATTATTGCTCTCAAAACATGTTTTTTTTGCAAGCGGGGAAAAAAAAAAAAAAAAGAAACAAAAGACAAAATTTATTGCGTAATATATATGTATGTATATATATATTGAAAAGTCTCAATGTTCACGCGACAATTTGTCGCCTCTTTTACTACTTTCATTCCACCCAAAAACTCAACGAATTTGTCGTCAAACTTTTACTTCTATTCGCTGGAGAAGTTATACAGTGGTTGTTAGGTCAACCACCCTGACTGCCAGTGCACTAGTGTGTTAAAGACTGAAGAATAGTCAGTATATATGTGCATAAAAACCACTCAATATATAGACATAGCCTATACAACTATACATACATTAAAAGCAACATGAGAGGTGCACTTTAGCTTGAAATGTGAATTTTAACGCTTCAGGCAAAAGAATGAAAGGGAAAAGAATAATAAAGTGGACGATATGGGCAGTTATATATATACATATAAATATATATACTATAATGATGTATGAACAATAAATGGAAACGTTATAATATACCATTTTCTTCTTCGACATTTGATATTGAATGAACGCAATATTGAAAGTTGAACAATGTGGCGCAGAAAACATGCTTCCTTCCTAAGTTTCATAAAAAAAAGAAAAAAAAAAAATTCCTGAAGAAACTCATATCAACAATAATAATAATAATATAAATGAACAAATGGTGTAGGACACGAAATTTGATGAATTTCATCTTATCGTTGGAATGAAATAAAAATATCAATGAAAAAAAAAAAAAAAGAAAGGCAGAAAGTTTCTTGTCATCGTGTTAGATGTGAGGAGGGGGGATTTGATGAATTGTTCAAAGAGGATTACTTAGTGGCGTTGTTATGTATATAAATAACGATGTATTTTCACGTAGTATTATGGGTGGCAAAAAGAAAATAAAAAAATTGGTGAGGAAAATATAGGAAAAAGAGAGAATTAGGGGAGTAAGAACGAGTCAATATTTCAAAGAGGTTTGTGTGATATAGTACCAAGTTGTTGGTGAGGCCAATTCGTTTCCTAAGATTATGGAATAGTGGGTGGTTGGCTCATTTGAATAAGATGGCAGTTAGTCTGTGTTTATGCTTGGTAATTTCCGGCGACAAACGATTACAAATCGTATACTATGTTGTTGCTGCTGCTGCTGCTGCTGTTGATGATATACTTTCCTTCTCTTTTTTTTTTTAAAATTTGTTTTCTTAACTTTCATGAATACTCATACATATAAATCGTAATTTTCTTTAATAATTAATTTTTTTCTTACTTCTCTAAAGAAGTAAAAAAATTTCCTAAAAATATGTGATGATCAATAAGTTTCATTCTTTTTTTTTTTTGCCTTTTTCATCTGACTTTATATTATATATATATTATTTTTTTTTTTCGTGCAACTCATACAGAAGATCCGAGTAAAGTCCCTGGCGAACACCAGCAAAAAAATGAATAGAATTTCTACGACAAATGAATTGTCTACGTGGCTCGGAGGCATAAGGTGAACAGCGTCGTCGTGTCTTCCCCTGAGTACCGTATCGGATATGATGTAACCAGTCGTTTCGCAATCCCTCTTGAGTCGCCTTTATCCTTCGTCTACTTATTTTTTCGTCTCTCCATCGCGCGATTTATATAACGAGCGCAACTAACTGTATTTCTTTGACTTATACGCGCGCCCTCACGCGGTAGCGTCATAGAAACTCTATTGGGCGCCGCGTTGGCTGCCCCTCTCAACGACACACTGTGTTTGTCTGTCTTCCTATACCATTCTCTTTGTTCACCCACGGCCCATCGACCATAGGTCGATATTTTACACGCGCATCTTCCCGCCAATGTCGTGTAGCGCAGACTTTTATCATTATACATTGCGATTTATTTTTTTTATTTGATTTATTTTTTATTCAATTTTTTTCTTCCATTCCCTGAGGATGCGCCAAAATATTTTCCCACAAATAATTCAGGGATTTGTGAGCTCATGTTTTTTTTTTTTTCTAACTGCTGAACATTTTTCTAGTCTTTATTTATGTAGCTGAATTTTTTTTTCTTCTTTTTTTTTTATTTTGGGATTTGGCAGTGTCGAGATAGAATAATGTCAACGGTTTGTGAACGATAAAACGACGACGTCAATGTACACATTGAATTTTGATAGCATGGAAAACACAACGCAACGATAGATATATGTGTCTCTATTTTTGCTGAGCTTTTCTATTGAAAATGTCCATCTGTAAACGCATCGATCTCCAGTGATTGATGCAAAATCAAGCGACGTTGCAGGATTTCATCATGTGAGTTTATAAAACGTAACAAAAAACGTAGTGTTGATTCTTTATTTTTTTAAAATTCAACCATCAGTCCTGATGTTCTTTCGATAATGGATTTCCCTTCAGAAAATCCCTAGTGTTTGTTCTCTAATTTCACTTCATGGTAATTACAAATCTTAAATGAAATATCGATCGATGTATATTGTAAATAATTTTAGTTTAACTTACAGTAAAGATGAACAAGTGCATTTTGGCCGCTGAATTATTTTGCATCATGTATTGAAAGATGTATCATTTGTTCTGTAACATAAAATAAAAGAAAAATAAATTAATCATGTTTACATTTATTATTGTGATGCGCTTTATGAATCTCATGGAAATTTTAAAAAATAAATGCACCTTCACATATTTTTCTAAAGTAAAGAGATAAATATTCATGACGACACACGAAGATAGATATGCAAGACGTTAATTTTCAGTAATGAAACTCCCTCTATCTTTTACTCATATGTACTCTATAAAATATACTAAATGTACATACATTTAAATTAAAAAAATGTCTGAATTAATTATCATACAATTTTTATAAAGAAAAATTCAAATATTGACAACTTGCATGTTTTATGATAATTCCTGTTATTTATGTATTCCATTCACATTCCAACAAAGTTATTTAATTAATTAATTAATTAATTAATGTATATGTACTAAATTTGTAGACACTAAAATTATAATATACATCTGATAACAATGTTTGCCAAATGTATGTACACATATATTGTTAAACAATAATTAGCAGTGTGTATTTTCGCCGACAATATTCATATGTATAATTAATTATTTGTCCCAATTTCTTGTATTCCTACAACGATTTAATACAAAATTATAAACGCATATCGGACATTGTGGCTTTGCAGTGATTATTTGTTTTTGGGTTAATTGCTGCACGATGAATTTAACGATGTCAGTATTACTGCAAATAAATATACCCAGCAATAAACAATGTTACTTTAACAATCAAACCAGTGCCATTTGAAGTAAAAAATCGTTTACCTCGTTATCGACCTAATGAAATTTAAATCTCCGTCCAACAGAGAATCAAAAAAAAAAAACGAATTGAATGAATATTTACAAAAGAATTCAACGAGTTAAATTGAAAAAAAAAAAAATAAATAAAAGAAGCGGATTTCATATAAAAAACGATTGAAATGATTGGTGAAAAAAAAAAAAAGTGTAAACCAACAAAAAAATTATGAGCACAAATGTCATTTAAATATTTCAAATTCTCATAACACCCGATCAAATATACATTTTTCAATAAAAAATTTTCTGCATATTGCCAACGTGGAATATTAATAAAAAAGAAAAAAGTAATAATAATAATAATAATAATAAAATGTACAAATAAAATAAAAGTTCTGTATAACCAGATAAAATCGATAAATAGTTTGAATTGCAGTATGCACACTCGAGCTTGAATTTCGTCTATTTTTTTTTCCTGCAAACTAATGTCGCAAATAAAATATTATATCTGTGTGGATTGCATGTATGTGGGTGTGTGTGTGTGCAATGTGCGTGTGTATGGAGGGTATAGGGCGGAGTAGAAATAACTTTGGACAATCGTGGGGTTTTGCCAAATGGCATTTAGTATTCTGGGAGGACGCGTTTGGACTTTATGAGTAACTGCCGACCATTGCACTCTGGTAAAAGTGCCAAGTATCGTCTACTTGTACATACATAATATGCCCAGAACTGTATCCATATACACGTTTTTAGTCATGGCACACTAGTGACATTAGTTATAGAAGAAAAAAATAAATGAAATATAATAAAAAGAAAAAAATAATGACAAATTAGATAACGAAGAATTTGTTGAGTTAGGAGAAATATTCTTGCAAACACGAGGAAAGATTTAAAAAGGTGTGAGATAAAGATTTAACATTATATATGTATATATTCTCATTCTCCACTTTTATGTATATAAATATATCCTTCGCCCCTTGGATAAAGTTACGGGAATTTTGTACGAGACTCCGTTTCCCTTGGGACAAATTTCGTCCTAGTTAGTACGACGTTTGCAGGGTAACGTGCACACTCTACCAAGTCGCTGGAACGAACCAACGACTTAAACTGCCGTCCAAGCCCCACTGATTGCCCGCAAAACTCTTCTATACCTTCTACATGTAACTATTTACATATATTCATACAATAAAAAAATTAAATAAAATAAATAAATGAATAAGTAATAACAACTGTCAACTCATGCATGAAGAATTGAAATAAATACATTTTTTTTTTTTTTTATTTGGTTTATATTTAGCATTGTGAAATATATTTTTAAAGTTATGTGAGAAATAATAATTTATTTTTCACTCTCGGTAAATTTATTTGTATGTCATTAAATGTTTTTATTTTTATTTATTTATTCAATTATTTTTTATTTCTTTCGTTCAACCTTTACAGTATATATCTAGCGGCCATTTTACTGATAATTATAACTTTCGTCTGGTGTTTCTCGAATTTTACGGTCGTCACACACCGTCGCATGACGAGTTATAATTAAACACCGAGTTACGAATGACAATTTTGTGAAATAAAAAAAAAAAAAATGTTAGAAGAGATGAAAAAAAAAAAAAAACAAAGAGGATTATAATAATAATTACAGTGTAAAATCTTTCTTGTCGTAATTAATGTCATTGGTATGTATTTGAGTGTGTCACACAGTGCCGAATTGCTGCAGGGTGAATTGAAGAAAAAGCGTTAAAATGAGGGCAGTGAAGGAGAAAAATGAGAAAAAAAAAATTGGCAAATAAAAAATCAACGAAGAGAAATAAGAGAAAGAAAAATGAAGCAATAGAAAAAAAAAAAAATAAAAAAATCATGGAAAAGAAAGAATGCGAGAACAAGTAGAGTAGGTATACCTATTCCTCTTGCGTCCGACCACTCGTCGATGAATTCACTAGAGGGAGTAGGACTCGGCCACGCTGCGGCAACTGGCAAAGTTTTTTCCAATAGACCCAATTAAAAATCCGTGATGCAAGAGAAGAAGAGGGACGATGATATTCATTGTAAAAATGTAAAATTGCAAAGCATCAACGAGTCGACACGAGAGAATTTATTATTTTTTTTTTTTATTTTGTTTATATATTTTATTTTACTACTCTTTTATTTTTATTTATATAAATTTTTTTCATTCGCTATTTTCCTTTCTTTTAAATCATCATACGATAAACGAGAGAAGCTTTCCGATTTATTATTTTCTTCAACAAATAAAATGTAAATTATAAACGATACTTTTAAAATAAAAGCTATGAAAATGTTTTCCGGATGATACCAGCATTATTTTTATTTTAAAAACAGAATTTTTTTAAATCTCCCTATCAAGATTTGTCTTTCAATTAAATATATTAAAGCACTGCTAAATAAATAAGCGAATTCATAGCTAATAATATCAAGCTAAAAATAGATATTTTTATATCTGTTATTTTTATTCAACATTTATTTTTCACTTTAAATAATTTATTTTACGAATTTAATATTTCTATTCAATACACTGAAGCACAACTGCCGTAGATTAAGTATATAAATACGAACGAAATTGCGACTGTACTTGACATGCAAATTTAGCAGGAATGCCAACATTTCATGAATTCTCAACAGGAGTAAGAGTGGAAGCTTCAGGGCGACTGTTTGGTACTATCATAACATCACATACATTTAACAAATTGAAAGCTCTATATACACTCTAGTCATTGGTCCAGAATAACTATTGAACTAATAATTGTACAAAGCAATATGTTCAATTATTCATTTGATATTCATCGGGTCAGTGAACAAATGATTGACACTCTAAACAAATCAAACTATCAAAGTTTTATTAAAAAAGAAAATAACTAAAATCAATAATGATTGATGTGATAATAATTCTTTGACCTATTATTTATTTATTTTAAATTCATGCTGATAATAGTTTATTATTGCTTGAATTTTTGTTAAACATTCTGGAAAATTCATTCGGGATAAAATTAAGTAGTTGTTCTCGTTCGCTTTCCTCAATTCAATGGATCCAACTCACATCTCCCTCTTTCTTTTAATTCTTTTATTTCTTCCCTACTTTCTCTTGCAATAGTTATTTTTTTTCTTCTATCTTTTCTTCTCTGTATTACAAAAAAGTTGAAGTTTGTTGAGCCGTCGTAGATTTTTTGCTTTCAGTCGTGTGTTACACTCGCCAGCATCATTCCAAACCATCCCATCTATTGTGGGGTTGGAGGAGTAACGATGATCATCTCACCGCTAATACGGGTCTGGAGAATGTGTAGACTTGTATATAAGGTATATAACAACAGCTTAGTCTCTTTTTCTTGAGTTGGTATATATCTGTACATAAAGATAACGATAGCCATCCCCCTTTTCTCTTTTCTGGTTCCACCTTCTTTTAGAAAGAACGTGATGGTTCTTTCGAGTAAATGTTAAAACGAGTTTCCCTTCAGTTTCACAAATTTTCCTTCAATATACATATACATATGTATTGCTATATACTTATTGTTACCTAGGTCACCATGCTAGTATATTTTTTCAAATTTGTAAAATAAACCTTTGTTAAAAAAATAACTAATTCTAAAAATTAAAATATTTAGTTAATTGAATATTTCAGTTATTTATTATATAAAATAATTTTTTAGTAAATTTATTTGGGTATTTTAAATATTTATATTAATTAGTGCTGAAAATTATCAGCATAATTTTATTCCTGGAGATTTCTTTTAGTTTTTTCTTCATTAGTAATGAAATGAAAAATAAAATATCACAAGAAAAGATAATTTGGTAGATTCAATAACGAAAATTTGACCTGCTATAAATGTGAATAAATATTCTGAGCATAAATTGAATTATAAAATTCTTCACCTGATTTCAACGATTTATTTCCTCTCGAATTATCCAATCAACTATCATAATTATCAATTCCCAATAATATCCCAAAATATCTATCTAATTTCGACCTGCAGGTCAATAAATAATTGAACATCAGTATCAATTTTAAACACCAATTATTTCAATCTATTTTCCAAACATTCAATTCAATATAAAGTCATTTAAATTTATAAAATTAATTTCCAACACCTATACACAATTTTAACAACACAACAAAAACATATTCATATATTCCCCCTATTTAAAATCTTCCTCAATATACATATAGATAGGTGTACCTACATAACCAAACAAATATCAGCAGCTTTATTAATTTAATTAAAAAATAAAATATCAGAAAAAACTTTAATACTTAAATTAATATTAAACGTGTACATATTTTTTTTCATTCACCCTTTCATCCAATATCATCGACGTATATAAATGTCGACAAGTGTAGGTGTGATAACAGGCATGTATATTGACATAAAAAGAGGGAAAAGTAACAAGCCCATCGACCTATAACCGCATCTCCACACGGTATAATACACATACAGAATATAACGCGCGATATATCGCGAATCATGTTCGCTCTTGACTTACAAATCCCACTGCGGCACGTTCGTCCGTTCAACTGGCAATAGTTATATATACATGTATATGTAATACATATACATATATATATATATGCATTATGTATGTGTCCATATACATATGTACAGACATATACATTTATTACATACGTATATATTTGCGGCTTGACTATACTACCTCCTGTAGCACGCGAGCTTTTACACATTGATGTGTCCACTGTGCGCTGATATCAGCGGTAATACCTTGGGTTATACAGTCATGCATATACAATATACATATAAACGAACTGCTGTGCAGCTGAATAACACTTTATATATGCATTGTATCCATCCAATACATCTGTATAAAGGTATATTTTGTATTGTATTTTCGTTATTATTTTTTTTTTTTTTAATTTGTGTTAGAAATCATACACAAATCCTCGAGTGTGTATATTCCTTTTTTTTTTCGGGTCTGGTAAACTCGGTCAACCATAAATACAATTCAACGGTTGAACTTGTCAGTTTATTTTATTTATTTATTTATTTTTCACTAGGATATTACTATTTTTAGAATTATTACGCATTCAATAGCGACAAAATGTTTTGGATTATTTATTTTTTAGTTCAGCGAAATAAATTTGTGTGAGGCACTGTGAATTTTTATATAAAAATTTTATATTATAAAAAAAATGACAATATATATATATATATGAGTTGGGGGAATGTGAAGGTAAAAATAAAAAAAGAAAAAGTACGCTTGGAAAATTCAATGTCGCTATAAAGGAAAATTATCGTAAAGCAAATGCAGTCGTTATAAAAAATAATATAAATGCCTTTTTATTTTTTTTTTTTGTTCTGAATGGAAGGTACTTAAAATTTCTGTATGGATAAGTTACATATGTAGTTACTGATACTGTTAAAAATATAAAAAAAGTTCAACTCGTCTATTCAAACTTTGCATGCATGCATTTGTAATATTAGTCAAGTCTCTCTGATGCACTTGGCCTTTCATTAACGTTTTAGTTTTGCTAACGCGCTGTTCCCTTACTCTCACTCCCGATCTCTCAACTCTCATGTTTCCTTTACATTTATAACATGCTCACAAACTCTTTCATCACATCCATGCATGTGTATATATAAATTGTATATATATATGTACGTATCGCCGTCTGGTGAAAATTAAATGCCGTTAATAAAGCATTCGCGTGAATATTGCGCACAACCCGGGGACATTCTCCGACATCCCAACGCCTTTTTTTGTCGCATTGTTTTGCATCCAAAATTAGAATTCACTCACACTTCTATGCATATAACACACGCACTTATAAAATAAAAAAAAAATAAATAAATAAATAAAAAATTATACAAATGAAACTTTAAAATCTATCAAATTTAAAAAAATTCTTTAAAAATATATATAATGAAAATAAATATAAATATATCTTATTTAATTAATTAAAATATAAAAAATAAAATAACCAAAAATAATATTGTTTCATTATTATTTTTTTTCTTCATTTATATTAAAGTAAATGAGAAAATTTATGATAATTTTCCATCAGTCACTCATTCTCATGTGTTATCGCGTGAGTCACAAGTTCCTGAACATATATATACATGTATCTCTGTACGATAATTTTGAATCTGTATGCAGTCAAACAAAGAGAGAGTGAGAGGGTGAAACGATGAGAAATTCTCAAACCAATAACGCGCTCAGTATTATTATGCAGATTGCACGGTAACCCATATTAGTTCATTATCGCGACTACATCTTGAATATAACGTGCGCGACTTGCACAGCCCACACGCACTATACACACGTATCTTTTATGTATATGTATATTTATATTGTATTGCAGTTGTCCGCCCTCGCATAGACACGGGTGTGTCATCTTCAACAGTAACAAAAAAAAAAAAGCTAAACCCATTTATATTTTTATTCACCACAAAACCGATTCAATTATCAATGTCAAAGAACATCAGCATTTCATCACGATAATAAATTTCTTTATATATTATACACAACCCGTAATGCATATACATATGTATATGTAGGTATATACCAAGTATTGAAAAAGCCTGAGTGTATATATCTTTGAAATTTATTAAATCAAAAGGATTCTAAATATATACTTTTTATTCCTACAAAATATAAAAATCATTTTCTTCTATATTACTAATTTGGTTTTTAAAATTGTAAATAAAAATTCCTTTCCATTGGTTTTTATTCATGATTCCAAAGTTCAATTTCTTGATGTCACATAAATTTTTATTTTCCTTTCTAGACTTACATAAAAAGAAAAAAAAAAAACTACAAAAATTCATAAATTGTAGAAGAAAAATTTCATGTATAAATTCTTCTTCTTCTTTACGTTATCTTTTTATTATTCGGTTTACATTTATTGTTTCTTCAATTTCACTACGGATTTTTATCCACGGAAATCAGAATTTTTTTTATTCTCAATAAATTCAAAACAATTCATATATGTATATACATATACGAAAACTTAAATTGTGGTTATAGAAATAGAATCGATTATGTATATTTCAAGACCTCTTGCACGTTATATAGGTTATATATTCTCTTGGGGTATATTCTTGTGTGCTGTTGTTCTGCTTGCATGCACTTGTATTCGATAAACTCAAACTTGAATGTATAAAATAAGTAAAGTCAGACGCACTGTGTACTGAAGAGACAGCAATAGTAACAAGAGTAATAGTATCAGTGGTGGTATATAGTAGAAGTAATAGAGGGTATATGGAAAATAAGACAGAGATAATGCAAGTAAGATGATGAGGAACAAGAGAATGAACGCGAAAATAGATGAAGTGAAGCAGGAGGTGAAGGAGATTTGGCATCACGTTCTATCCACAAGAGACCGCTTTCCGCATTCTCGCGACTTGTTCTCTCCCTTTCTCATATACTATATATATATGTATACCTGCCTCGAGTTCATCGCGAACCCGCTCGGTATTCTACTGACGGCATCTGTGAAAACATTGTTATAATAGTGTAACACCATTGTATGTATCTGTGTATCCCATGAGAATTTTATATAGGCCAAAGACAGAGCCAAAGAGATAAGCTTATATATTGGAAAATAAATTTTCTTCACTGTACTCTTTTTTCTTCATATTTTCTGGTATTTTTAAAAATTATTTGAGAACTAATATGGATAATATTTGTGCAGATAAAAATAGTTATTGAGAATTTATGTAGAATATTTAATAATGTAATGGATAAATTTATAAAAATTAATATTGGAATAATATTTAGAAATAAATTAAAATTTTGCTACATAGTGGAGAAAAAAAATTAAAAGATTGAATTATTCTGATGAATATAATTATTAATTTAAGCTCAAATCAAAATGAAATTATTTTACAACTAATATGAATAATATTTATGCAGATAAAAATAATTATTAAAAATTAATATATATAAAATACTGAAAAAATTTATAGAAATAAATATAAATAAATATAAATATTGGAATAATTACTCCAATATTATAATAAAAAAAAAAAATAATAAATAAAATAATTATTCCAATATTACAAACAAATAAAAATAAAAAATATTATAATATTTAGAAATAAATTAAATTTTGCTATACAATGAAGAAAAAAAATTAAAGAACTAAATTATCCTAATGAATATAATTCTAAACTTGAGCTTAAATCCAAACAAAATTATTTAAGAACTAAAAAGCTCATTATCATCAGAATAAAAATAATTTTTTCGTTCTTCTTTCACGATGGTATTTTAAAATTCTTCGAGAGCTAATTATATATTTATATAAATTGCTTTTCTTTGTTAAGAGCATGGATGAATATGTAGTACGAATATTATGATGTATGCATGTGTGTATGTACCTATATGTATGTGATCGACGACATGTCAGTTGAAGTGAGAGACTAAAGCTTTGGTACTATAGGGCGAGCGACACGAGAGACGCGTGCATGTGAACACAAAGCATTCATCCTATATGTAGTTCGGATGTCAATTTACTTCTGTACAATGCCCCAATCAGAACGCAAACAAAATGGAACTCCAGACTAAACTGAATTGCATTTTACATTGGTGTCCAAATATATATACATATACATATTTGTTTCATACATATTATACTGGAGAAGAAGATGAATGTGTTGTGTGTAACAACTCTTGTGTATATGTAAACACTTGAAAAAAGTGAATGAAAAAAAAAAATAGAAAGAAAATAAATTAAAATGAAAAATGAAGAAAAAATAAAATTATTTCTTTTAGTTTGTTTAATTAATTTATGTGAATTCTCCATTAATGAAAGAATTTTTTTTTTTTCAAGTTCTCAACAGGAGAATATTGAAGTAAAAATTTATGATTATTAAATATTTACATGGACTTATTGTTTTAATGAATTATTTGATGTATGATATAATAATTCAAATGAGTAATAAATATGTATGAAAAATAAAATAGATAAATAAAAATTTGTGCTTCGATAAAATCAACTGGATACAATATTTGTTTTTCCAAGTGTATTTGGAATGAAATATTTTATATATATTCTCTACAGATTTATCCATGTGAATATATAAATGTGCATATATTTTTTTTTTTCTCACCAGTCTCTCGCACATCTGGACGCATTTTTATTCAACGTTTAATATGCAACTACACTATTGATACACATAGTACAAACTTTGAAAAATATTTTTCAAACTTTTTTTTCTCGTTAGTTATAAACCCAGTTTCTGATGGAACAAGGTATGCACATATCTATACACAAATGAACAAAAAAAAAAAATCGTTTTGTTATAAATCCAATTAATTTTCCGCTGTATATAGTTAGTTTAAATTAAAAACATAACTTGTTTTAAATATAATTTAATGGTTTTTTTTTTCTTTCTATTTATATATTTATTTGCTTTCAAAATTGGGGTTTATTAAATTTTAATTATTCATCAACAAACATTGCATAAAACACGAACAAATATTAATAAGTAGAAAGTTGAATATTCAAATAAACAATTAGATAGTAAATAAAATAAAAATGTATTTATGAATTTAAGCGAATTAGTGGATGAAATATAATAATGTAAAAAAAATATTTTTATATACAAATATGTATATAAATTTTTTTAAATTTAATTTATGAATATATATATTTATGTAAAAGAAAAAATTGTGTTTATATATTACATATTACAGCCGTTTATTTTCTGGTTGCGTTGACGAAAGAAATGAAAAAGTTTTGTCCCTCCCCATTATTCAACGATATATCCTTACAATGTTTCATCATCATTCCAACCACTTTCTGCATATATCTATTTTACCCTACATCAACTGACAACAATGTTTTCCATCCGGAAACAGTTTTATCACATCATTCGTGTATCCATTTGTCAAACTGACTAATGTGATTAATCACGATACAAAATCAAAATTGCACAATCAAATAATATGAAATAAAATTTCATATAAAATTTTTTTCTTCATTCATTTCTGAATTATATTGTATGATTTTAATGGGAATTTTTATAAAAAATATATGTATATATTCATTATGATAAATTATATTTTTTTAACTTGTCAAATGTTGACCTGCCATGACATCAGACATTGTATATGGTAGAAAGTTTCGCGGTCGGAAACGACGTAGCACGTTTCGTCGCATTTATCTAGATGTATCTTCCGGTTCGGCGCAAACCAGAAATATGGAGGTGGGAATTGAGTTTGCTGCTTTTACCTCAGCCACACTTTACTTCCTTCCTTCCTTCTCTCTATGTCGATTTCTTCCTATATATACACACACTTCTATATTTGCACTTTACATGAAAATGTTTGTGTATATGTGGATAAACTCTTGGTCGTTTGAAGCCATAATACTATTTCCATTTCGACACACTCGATGTCACTCTTATCCATTTTCCAGTTATATTTTTTTTATTATAAAAATTACCATGCACGAATTTTCATTCATTTATATATATTTATTTGTTCATTTGTTTATTTATTTATTTATGATTAAGATATACGAGACCGGTGGTAATAAAAATTATTAATTAAATATTAAATAATATATGATATGCAATATCAGAATATTATTTCAATATTCTTTTTTTGTTTTGTTATTTTTTATTCAAATGTATTTTTGTTGATGATTTACATTTTATTATTTGTCTTGCATTCGTATCACTCACGTATATGTAATATACTGAATCAAAGTCTGCACAGGGGACGAGTGCAAACACCACCAGAATGTGAAATGAAGTGAACTACTGCAGAGAAAAATGTGCATTTTATTTGGAAACAAGTTGCCAAAATAAAATTGACAGAGATAAACAAAAAAAGAATAAAAGACAAAGAAACTTTTTAGTGAGATTTAAAATTAAACTGTAAAAGAAAATCTTTTAATGATAATAAATATTATTACAAAACTACATATACATATATGTATAAATATTCATGAAAAATTATACAACACGAATATTTATTTGTATAAATATTCAAACGCAATATAAATCGCAAAGAAATCAATTATTCATATTGTTTTTTTTTTTTTTTTTTTTCAATTTATCATTTTCTGATTAATTCACTTCACCCTCGAATATCAAATGATGCTACAGAATAAAAACGATAGAAAAATTAAATGAAAGATACGAGACAAAAGAAAAAAAAGTATAATAAAAGAAAAAAAAATTTTTTTTTTATTTTACGTTACAAAAATTCACAAAGCATCAAAGTTAACGTTCTCTCTTTTGACGTTCTTTATGACGACACCAATCAATGAATGAAATTGCATTCGCATCGTTGGGCAATAGATAAAAAAAAAAAAAATAAATTTTTCCTTACAAATAATATACATATATAAATATAATCTTTTGAAGAGAATCATCCTCCACCTTCCACTTCAATATAAGCATAACGTAATATCCGGTTTTTATTCCAAGCCAAGGATAAAAATAAAAGGGAAGAAAAACAGAAAAAGAGAGAAAGAGAGGAAGAGAAACGATGGGTTTAGACAAGATAAAGAGGAAGGATGAAGAAGAAAAAAAAAGTACACTGCATAAATAGCGAAAAGTAAAGAAGAAAAAAAATTCTTTATCTGAAAACCGGGTCAAACGAATAGCACGCGTTTCACTCTTGCCCTCTGCCCTCTCATCGTTCCACCACTCATCTCATTCCTCTATCAAGTCATTTGACATTACACATTACGAGAGAGTTGCAAATGCTCGATTATCTTTGCGATCGACGGTTTGTGCTCGAGAAAAATTCTGCGAGAATTTATGCGCATTTGATTCTTATTTTATTTTTTATTCTCCCGTTTATTTTTCCGTTTTCCCCTGATGCTTTGGCCCATTGTTTTTTTGCTCGCGCATTATTGCAGGGGTTGCAGGCAAAATAAAGTCAACTATGAGCATCTTCATCTACTGTGTGCGAAAAAAAAATTCAGGTGAAAGTTGACACGTGTGAATTTATTTATTTATTTATTTATTTTTTTTATGTATAACCGCAACATCTACTGTAAAGTTTATATTTTTATCTCGTCTCTGTGTATAATAAAAATTTGTTTCTTTATATTTCATGTATATTTTATCTTTATTTTTTTAATAAAAAGAAAAAAAATATAAAAATTTATTATATAGCTGAGACGTGGAAATCGCTGGATATTTTACGAGTGTGTAAAGTCATACGTGTGTATATGATCCATAATTACGGATGGAGAGAATATAAAGTCCGTTGTAAAGACACATATGCAATAGCTATTATCGTGGAATAGAAATAATAGCCGCGGATACAAGTCGATAAATAGAAATATAAATATTATTGATTATTTCATAAAATTTTATCTTTAAAAAAAAAATTTTTTTTTTATATTCTATAATATATGCATGCATATTTATTTTTACTACATATTATTTGTAATAAAATCACCGGAATATTAATAATTAATACACATGAAAATAGCTTCAATAAATAATACATCAACAAATGATAAATTAATTTATATGAAAATCAATAATCTATTATATCGCTATACGATATTTTTAACTCATAAACCCTTTGTAGTATAAAATAATATTTAATATAAATAAATAGTTGCAGGAAATCATAAATGATTTGTCAATAAACTGTTCTTAATATAGGAACTTTTAAATGGCTTATAAATATTTTAATACACAATGAAAATATTAAAAATATATAGTTATATATCGCCCACACTAGAATATTATTTACATACATTTATATTTAAACACGAATATATTTATTTATATAATTATAATAAATGAATCAATATTTGTATTATATTTATTTTAATGTGGTAATTTTTTTATGAATAATATGTTTGGATTTATGTTGTCTTTTAATTTTTCCCCGAGAAAATAAATTTCATTTTAGACCTCAACGAGTTTATATTACAAAATATTTGCCAGTATAATGAGTTGAAATTTCTTTTTTTATTTTTATCTACCTAATAGAGCAGAGCAAGAGACAGATAAAATGAAAGAAAAAAAAAATTTTTTTCTTCTATTTGAGTAGTCCAGAGCACATAATATTGTAGGTACTAATGTCTCGTGTGCTTTATGTTCTATATATTGCACCGACATGAGTTTTTATTAATGAACTCGTTTTCATCCACGATTATGCGGTGTAAATGAAAAAAAAAAAATACATAAAATAAAATAATGATAAAAAATTCACATTTTCGTCACTGGAATAAATTTATATCCACGTAAATATATACATATACATTATACACATGTATAAACATGTTCCACATCTTACTTAGTAATTATATGTATATATACTGTCAGCAAAAAAATAAAAAAAATTACGACACTTACATATGTATAGCTTATAAAAAATAATGACACCATATTATTGACTGAGGGGTCAGTAATAGCGTGAGATAAACCGTTTGTATTTTTTTTTTATATATATTTCCACCATTATAATGACCAAAACTCACGTGAAATTAACTACAAAAAATTCATTCATAATTTTTTCTTATTATTTCCTCATCACTTTTGCCCTATAATTTAATAATTCTCATTTTTTATTATCATTAACACACAAAAATTTAATTGAATTTATTCCTTTTCCCAATACAAAAAAATATTATTCTCTAATAAAAATCCAATATCATATTAAGATTTCTGTTCCATCACCATGTCTCCATATTAAACAATTATTAAAAATATTAAAGAATAAAATTAATAATTAATTTAATTCAAGAAATTATATATAATGTCATTCGCATCAACGAATATTATTACATGACTATATAAACGCGACAATTAAACCAAAATGAGTGACAATCCAGACTGCGGTTTCTCTTACTCTCCTCTCATATATGTATAATATGAAAACCAATATATATATATACATATATATGTATAGAAATACGTCATATTAATATAACTATGTATTAAATTTACACTCGAAGAGTCAGAGAATTAATTGCACGGTGGTTTACTCATGGTGGTTTGTAGACGACTGATGATGTGCATAAGAAAACACAGCAAGTATATAGTCAAATGTATATGTATACTCTCATAAAGTATATGTACATACATATGAATATATATATATATATATATATGCAGTATTGAATGAATCGATATAAAGTTGGCAATTGAAATTCATACGGAAACAAGAAATAATGTCGATTCATCATTTATACCTAGTAAAATCGTGTAAAGTCACGTAACGTTTGAATAAACGTCTCTCGAGAACGCATCTATATAGACACTGTATGTATACATATATATGTATGTATGTATGTATGTATATATATGTATATATCTACGAAATAATTCAAGTAAAATCCAACCATTTGAATAATCGATTCTACACCATTGCAATGACTGAAATAATTTATTTATATAAATATTCTAGAACATCTAGAGAGGGTTGTTGAACGTTATTGATTTTCATTATAACCGTAGTATTTATGATTTAAATATTATATTGTGTATAGATATCTGGTGAACAATTTTTGATAAATATAATATATGTAAAATGTGAATCCATGTATGATATTTATTTCTGTGGAATATTATGAAGCATCTAATACTGGTTTAGAAATATTATATTTAGCTGTGTGTTGGTATATTTTTATGGTGCTGTTTGATCTCTTTTGGTTATTATGGTAATGGAAGACAAGCTATTATTCTCATCGTCGCCATTTTGTCATGCACTGAGAATACTACTTGGGGTCATTTATATTTAAATGAATATGTGAAGATATGTTTGTTTGCTTCCGGTTTTCTTTATCGACTTTCAGCTCTTGGGTTGGTTATACAACGTTTGCCAATCTTTTAGTGTATTTTGTAAATTGGTTATATGAATATATATGTATATATCTATGTATATAGTTAACGATTTGATTTGTTTATTATGCTGGAGAATAACTGTAGTGATAAAACTGTATATTTTTATTTAATATTTATTTCACGTTCAGATTTATTCATCGAGTGTGATTATTATTTTGGGAAACGACAAATATTTTAGAGCACGTATGTTTATTTATGAAATATTGATTGCAGGCTTTTTTTTTTTACACTGTAGTAGTGGAATCGCTTTGTTTCTTTTTGTACTTTTTTAATTCTATTTTTATATTGAGGATTTAATTTAAAGTTTGTATTGAGAAAGTAATTTTGTAGTTTCAATTGAATATTATATATTAATTTAAATACTCGTAATTAAATATTTGATTGACTATTGAGAATATTTATTTTACTATGAATTTCCAATCAAATAAATATAAATATTTATATATATATTGATTTTAATTAATTATAATTATTTGATATTATTTAATGAGTATTATCAATCA
This sequence comes from Microctonus brassicae, assembly GCA_918226075.1. Classification (NCBI taxonomy): domain Eukaryota; kingdom Metazoa; phylum Arthropoda; class Insecta; order Hymenoptera; family Braconidae; genus Microctonus; species Microctonus brassicae. The sequence continues at coordinate 2,515,666 of OW445491.1, read as the reverse complement.
AGTAAATTAAATTCATCCTATTTATTTTCTTATTTTAAAATATTATTTATTTTTTAATATTTATAACTATGAATAAGTATTGAAAAAATTTTTTTTATTAATTTTATAAATTTATAAAACACTGAAAATTGTTTTGATCAATTGTATAATAGAAAATATAAATAATGTAGAGCCCATTTTTATTCAAGCATAAAAATTTTTTTTTTGATAAAAAAGTGAAGAAATTTTTTTTACTAAATTCAAATTATATTTGAAGTTGATATAAAGTTTAAATAATGAATATGTGTATGGGTAAATGTAGTATATGTGTATAATATAAAAAAGTTATTTACTTATTTACTTAAAGTTGAAGATGTGAAGATCGAAATGATGTTAAAAACAAAGTCGCAAAACTTTTTTTCAATCATTTATTTTCGATGTAAATAACTCAACATTACCTAAATGACTACGTCAAAATTCAAACATCAACGACAGGGAATAGAGGTAGAAGAGGAGGTAAAAGAAGGAAAAGAGGAAACAACTATTGAAAGAGAGGGGATAATTCTCTGTCTTTTTCTCCCTAATACCTTTTGAGAGATCACGATTTCACGTTTTTCTTCTTTTTTTTAAATTCTCTCATCATATAAATAAAATAATTATATATATATAAGTATATATATACACATGTAATATAAAAATATACATGTATGAGAAAAGTTTATTCAAGTTCTTATTCGCATCGTTAATAACATTATACGTGTTATTTCACGTTAATTATAGAGGATTATGATGAAGAAAAAAAATGTTTTTTTCCATCTTGAATTTTTTTAATTCCGACAATTATAAATTTAAAATTGACATTCCAATTTTGGTAATTATGTAATTGATACTTCTACTAGCAGATGGAATATAATAAATAAAAAAAAAATTATTTATATAAATTGTTGCGAGAATATCAAATTAAAATATAAACGTTTTAATTTTCTTCATTTAATGTCGAAATAATAATTTAATTTTAGTTTATATACAATATTTAATATACTCGCTCTTACTTATTAAATAATTTAATAATAAATCCAATTATTATATTATCCGTGACGGATTATCTCAAGATAACTGAACATCTCTAACCAACAAATACAATCTAAACAAATTAAATTATAACCGAACGAAATTAAGAAATAAATAAACGAGTGACTGCGTCTTAAATCAATCCACCAAAAAATTCATACATTAATAATTTAATAATATATTAATTTTAAATCCGTGTGAGAAATTGACTAATAATTTGAGAATCTTATAAATGCCACACATCTTTACACACTCAAGAGCTTCCGGTAATTATTAACCACCAAATTCAGGTGGGAATAAAAGAGAAAAAAAAAAAAAAATACATTCATCTTTTTCCCTTTATCACTCTTAAAAAAAAAAAAAAGAATAAAATATTTCCTTTCTCCTTCCTGCACATTTTCATTTTTCTCCATCACATCTCATTCTCCTTCATATGTATATAAACAAATACATGGAATATATATACATTATCAAAATTTGAAATACAAAAACCTAAAGCGACACTTCCGTTCGTTAAATATCCCGCAATTTAGACCTGAGCCAGCTCATAGTCGTTTATATATGTACTGAACAGGTGATCTCACTTTGGAATGCTTCAAGAAATATATATTTCCTCGACCTTTTACTAGTTTATATATGTATATGTAACCTCAATATATATATATATATATATTCTTCTATACCTGGAAGGAGGCAAGTGGTTTGCTTCGTATATAGTGTCGATTCGCATCCCTTTGTACTAAAACTCAAGAGTCGAGACAGACAAGAAAAAAAAAAAAATTGGAGATGACAACGAGGTGTATTTTCTTGGATACTATGCTTGTAGACCGGACACGTCTACACCACCACTGCCGCCACAGCTCATTTATGTATATATATATATATATTCACACACTTAAATACACACGTCCATGGATATTTACACAGGTAAAAAGGAGAGAAAGGGCAGTGAGATCTGACTAAAAAAGAAAAATCTATGTATAAGGGACGATGAGAATTTCTGAAGAGAAAAAGAATAAAATAAAATCCGTGACAATAAGAGGCGCGACACGCACGGCAAGGGGTGCTCGACAACGTCGCGCCACCATAAGGTTAATGCTGAATCTTTGCTTGTTATACAGGTATATGAGAAAATAGACAAGGGCGCACGCGTTCTTTCGCAAAATTGACCAGCATTGAATGCCTTCCTAGGGTGGCATATGCTTAGGATAAACGTAAAATTTTCATCTTTTATATTATATTATTTTTTCTTCTTATTTCATATTACTCAGGCATGAAGAGAAAAAAAAAAAAGGTGACAATTGCCACACCGTTTATTTTATATTTTTTGACTTATTAAAAAGAATTGAATTTATTATTCATTCATTTTTTTTTTTATACTCGCAAATTACTTTATATTTAAATATATATAATATATATTAATAATTCGACGGGACAATTTAACTGCTTTTTGCATTTATAAAATTATATAGTTGAGATTAGTAAAATATTAATTTATATTATAATAAAAAATATACAACTGTATTATATAAAATGAATAAATATACTTTGTATTTTATTTCACGATATTTTTTTATTTTGTCGTCAAGTATTAAACATCCCCCTCTCGGAAGTTGATTGTATATATATAATAGCATATATAGTTTGTCTTTGTGTGATACATATATAGATATGTACACTAGAGTTGTTTCATAACTTTTTTTTCTCCCCGCAAATATATATAAATATAAAGAGATGCGAGTGAGTGAGAGAATAAGAATTTTATTGCGCGCACGAAACTGCGACGCGTCGCGACGGGACACGCTCTGCGTGGAGAATGCCACGACGACTTATCAGAGGCGTGAGCTGAATCGAGGACGTGAGACTTGACGTCGCCGACGAGATCTGCGACAGTTTCCTATATACTCGGTACTATTACTTCCACCGCATACAGCCATCACCATCATAGTATTATCGTTTCGAGGACGAAGAGAAAATGGGATGAAGAAAAGGATGAGAAGAATGAGGGTGAAAGATGGAGCAATTGGGGTTGGAGTTTGTTGGAAAGCTCGTGTACAGGCTTTGAGTGATGTTGAATTCCGAAAATGTCAACGAGTCAATTTCACAGATTGTGCGTTATATACTTATACATACACATCATACATATAGTATATATAAACATGATGAATTGTGATTGTATGAGTGGATATATAGGCAAAGAGATGCAAATAAACGTAACGTGACCTAAAATATTTTGAATAAAATTGTAGAGGAAAAATATAATTATTATATGTATATTTACTTTGAAAATGAAAAAAAAAAAAATCATTTATCACTAATTTATTTTTTTATATCAATAGTTATTAATTATATTATACTATATGTTGATTAATTATGTTAAATGTTGGTATAATAAATTTTAGATGAATATTTTTTTTTTCTCTCAATGGAAAAAAAAAATCATTATAAATACAACTATAAATAATAATTATCCGATTAGTATTTAGCTGAATTTTTATATTATACAGTAAAGTGTTGGGATAATTATTAACTTAATTATTAAAATTAATCTTCAAGCAGTTAAGAAACTTGATAAAAAATTAATTCTAATCTCACGAGTATGTGAAAAATATATTTTTTACTTATAAGTTTATTTTTATTATAAATGAATGAAAAATATTTATTTATCAACGTGACTGTTTGTTTGTTATGATCGGACAGTCATTAAATTTGTTGTAATAATAAACTGAACCACATAGTAACCATAAAACTAACTATAGTGCGATCGTTGTTGCAAATGTAATATATTAGATTGATGTACAATGTTGATAGTTGCTTACATCAACGATAAATCATAAATTTAATACCGGTATTGCTATATATTTATTTGTTTTTATAGTTGCTATCAATAGAAATTTCTCTATGTGTATGAAGATAGAATTTATTATTTACAATAATAATATTAATAATAATAGATAAAAGAGAATAAAGTAAATGGTAAAATATAAATGGGATAAAATTTCATTTTTATTTCATGCAATATGAAATATGATTGAATATATTAAATGGGGGATTTTCAATGTTTTTGTGTGTGTGTATGTATAGTATGTATATAGTATAACGTGACATTGTTTTTGAAAATGCTTAAATAAAAAAAAATAAGAAGTATAATATATATTTTTGAGCTGATAAAATGTGTTATCGGTAAATAGATTTATTATTTTCACAAATATAGATAGATGTGGAAGATGACACGAGTGCAACCTATTCGACCTCAATTTATTTTGTTTTTATATTGAGGATTATAACGCAGGTGAGTTCACAATATATTTGTGAACGTGTTCTTTCTATTTTTGTTTTTTTTTTTCTTTCGCCAAATGTCTGAATATTTTTGTGGCTCAATTTTATTCTCTTTGAATTAATTTTATTTCTTTAATTTATTTTATTACTTTATTTGAGGCTTTTAAATTTTTGTATTTTAATGTGATGTAATTTTTATTAAATCACGTTAATAATGAGTGAATTAGTAATACAGAAAATAATAGATAATTAAATTAATTTATTAAAAAGTTAAAATTATCAGGGCCGGATTTTTCTATTTGTATTTAAGTGTTAAAAATTTTTTTAAACACTTTGTATATAATATCTTGCAATTATAAGCCATAAAAAAAATAACAACATTTATTTTTTATTTTTCTTTCATTTAATTATTTATTTAATTTCATTTAATTATTTATTTATTTAATTTAATTTATTTATTTAATTTTATTTATTTATTTAATTTTATTTGTTTATTTATTTTTATTCATTCATTTATTTGATTTTATTTATTTATTTGAATAAACAATATATATATATAAATAGTACGAGCATTTATAATGCAAAAAAAAAAAAAAAAAATTGTAAATAAAACTCACCATACTCAACGGTGACACTCGTGCCATTCTATCAGCTTAATATTGCAGTCGTTGAAATCCGTTTGTAAAAATGTCCTCACGACAAACTAGAAAAAAAAATTGAGAGAAAAGTTTAAATAAAAAAAATCTCGCAATGCACTATTGCCGACGTGTGATTCGATAAGAAAAAATTGCAAATAATAAATAATAGTCATTTATTCATTCGTTCTATTCGTTTGACATGTATACATAATTCAAAAACACCAACAATATTTAATAATTAATAAATAAAAGAAAAAAAATATTTAACAAACCTATGGCATTCGAATGAATTTATTTTCCACTGTCAAATTACAAACAAAAAATATCTCTCACCGTAAAAACGCACTACTCACTCACAAACTCTATCAAAATCCCGATAATATTTACCATAAAAAAAAAAAATAATATAATTAAAAAAATTAAATAATCACAAAAAGTACAAAAAAAAAAAAACTTTATAAGTTTCTTAAATTATTTCACAATTTATTTTCCACAAAATTTTATTTCTCCTCAACACTTTAATAATTATTTATCCCCCCCCCACACACACACATAAACACACGTAGCACATAAATAAATAAACAACTACTATATTCACTAAATATTAAAATATTTATCAAAAATTAATTCCCGAAAAAAAAACACACACAAATTTAATAAAAATTATTTCTCCACTCACTTATTTATTAATCAATCAATTAATTAATTAAATCTGATTTCTCTATACGTCTTTAATAAAACTCAAATTTTATATAACATTATATTATAAACACACTCAATATTAATAAATTAATTAAATATATTAAATAAAACTGCGAGCACAAATAACGATGTTGTCGGTTCAGCGTGCGCGACGCGAGTGCTTATAATACCGTCCGACTGTGTCTCGCCGCAAAGCGCCTGTGACGTATATACCCAGAGACGAATACTGGCGCTTACAGTATAATATATATGTATATATCGTGTATATAGGGCCAAGGGAGTTTCTACTGTGAGAGTGCGCGAATACTCACTACTAGTATATAGTAGAGAATTGGAGAGAGGGCTGCCGTTCAAGATAGGCACTCGTTTGCAATACTTCCCTTTCTCCGTTTTATATTATATCCCACTCTCTCATTTATATCTATGAAACTTTTGCTTTAATATTATAGCTTAACACACGCATATGTATTTATCATAAATATATATATATATGTATATGTGTATATATTTTTGTGTAGAATAGTTATAGTTATAGTTGAGTATACAAATATGTACTGCGAAGTTACCTGTGCAAGCACGTTCATACTCGAGTTTTTTCTCGCGAGTTGATGCATCCCCTTCTCCATGTAGCTTCTACCCTTGACGCGACGGTTCATGGGGCGCGGGGGGATGAACAGCAGTGGATACAGATGTGTGTGTGTGTGTATGTGTGTTTGTATGTATGATTTTTTTTTTTATAATTGAAGCAAGGTCGAAATTGTCGTGTCGTGCAATAATTTTCTGCCACAAATGTTTTGTTGTTTTTGTTATTAAAGTACAGAGGTTTTTGTTGAACGTTGAAGGACATTTTTAATAAAAAAAAAAATATCGCTGCACAGTCGATTAAAATACTAATTATATATTATGTATATTGTATATTATTTATCGGTTATTTATTATTTTTCATTATTTATTCTGCTTAGAAAATTTTTTTTTATCATTTTTATTTTATTTATACTCCGTTGTATTATTGATTAATTTTATATGGAGCAGAATAGATTTTGAAATGTAATTATTTTTTATATTAAGACTTAATTATATTTTTTTTTTTTTTTATTGATAATTAAATTTGGATGCAGAGTTTTAAAAATAAATTATTGATCGTTAAATAATTAAAACGATAGAGTTTATTATTTTTTTTTTATCCTATATAATTTTTATTATTAAATTGTGGATGAAAATAAATTCATTAAATTGATTATTCGTAACCAGCAGTGAATTTGTCCAGATTAGTTAAATTATTTAGTGTATTGTAAGTAGAAGTCTCATGTGGAGTGAAGGGGTAGCAGAAAGGGGGGGTTGTGATACCGCAAAACCCCAGTGGTATTACATGTGGTCAATAGTGTTCGTACATACATATATACATGCACATATTTATCCAAAATTTAGTGGCAAAATGGCAAATAGCTTGTCCCAAATAAACAATAACAAAAAAAAAAAAAAAATATTTCTTGTATCACATCAATAACATTTATCCTAAAATTATTTTTAATTGAAAAATAAATTAAATTAATCATAGATTTAATAATAAATTATAAATAAAATTATATATTCAAAGACATTAATTAACAATCAAAATAATCCTTTGTTTATAAATATTTTTAGATGTTAACAATGTTTTAATACGTGTATGCAGTAACACAATTTTATTTACCACTGGGATGAATAAAAATAATTTTATCCATCACCCTATACATAAACTTGTATACAGCAGTAGTGTGTACATATCTACCCTCTTCGCACCCGGCTTAATTAATTTTCAAGTTAATCCTATGGGGGTTATACTATGTTTGCTCTGTCTTTCTTACTTGGTATATTATTATACGCAAGCGCTATCGTGCAACACGCTGAGACTTTTACACTCCTGCACATTCTCTGACTTTCTTACGCGTTCTTAGAAAATTGTTAAGAATCTCAAGATATCGTCGTTCTCTGTGGCTTATATATTTATATCTCTTTATATATATATTATTTAGATGTTTTATACATATCTAGAGGAAAAAAGTGTTGGGTATACATATGTATATAGATAGAACAAAAAAAAATTCGTGAGAGAACGAGGTGAGATAAGCAGTGTGCTTGAGAAAAAGCTCGAGGGTCGCATAACTATGTACAAAAATATATTTATTTTTTTTTTTCATGATATAAAAAAGAAAAAAAAAATGAGGGAAGAATGAAACAAAAATAAAATTAATCGTGGGAAGATAAATAAGTAAAATTGAAAGGAATTTTCCTTCAACTTTTTTCTTGTTCCTTTCAGAACGTCAAAAGAAAAAAAAAAAATATTAATTTATCCAACAAAAACGTAATTAATCGTTAGAAAGATAAATAAAAATTAAACTGAATTTTTTTTTACATTATTTGAGAATGTGAAAGGGAAATAACAAAATTTTTTTTTCATTCATAATACTGATGTGAGAAATAATGCAGCTGTTTTGGCATACATTATATTCTATAGAATAAAGGACAATATTATTCGTGGAGTTATCTTGACACGTGAGAGAAGGAAAAAAATTAATAAAAAAAAAAAAAAAAGAAATTTTGTATGAACAGCTCTCTATGTTTCATCGTGTAAACGTGATAATTCTCTTGGTCTTTTGACTGTTTATTTCGCGATGTCATTGTCAACCATGTGCAATATACAAGACACATTGTCGTTTGAGATTTCTCGTTCCTTATATACACATTATACACGCACAGTCATGTAGTAACACTCAAGTTACTTCTATACAGCATACATATGTACACATGAGGTAAACGGAAGTTGTTAAGATGGTGTTTATCATCTATGTTATTACTTATACAAATACAAACAGACTTAACAATAAAACAACGTATGCAAAATAAATTCACAAAACATTTTTATACATATAAATTTACCTTTTGTATTTATCTACTAATTTATATTTATAAAATTATTCACGTTATGTATAAATATTCTCAATGATAAATTGCACCTGTGCAATATTATACCTCCTTCAAACATAATAATATTATCAACAATTGTGATAATTTACACATGAAAAATTAAAATATTTAATAACCTGTGAAAAATAAAAGGAAATAAAATTTTTTTTATCATTAAAAATAAAAAATTAAATTTCATTATACGATCATAATATTACCAAAAAATTCTAACAATTTTCTTACACTATATACTTTCATATAAATATATATATATATATTTTTCTTTCTTCTTGTTTTATGGTAAATTATTAAACTTTATCCAACGTAAAACTTTGTTAAAAGAATATAAACCGTTCTGGATTCCAAATGTAAGAGGTAAAACGTGAACACAAGGACGCATTTTCTTCCTTTATCATTCTGCTTAAATATATATTTCATGTACATATTCTCTATATCCCAACGTATATTACATATACATATATACATACATATATACGTATTATACGTCTTCGTTATTCGAACGTAGATTCTCTGTGAAATATTTTCAGATGAAACGAAATGATCGTTTGCTTTCATTCCTGTATATACATACACATATATGTAATTGTCCTGAGGCATCACCGAACAAACTCTTTTCACTCTCAACTCTATATCCTCACTCACGACATTACGTATATATATATATATGTATATAGTGTGTCTACTCTTTCTACTCTTATATACATCGCACTGTGAAACTACTCTTCTCTGTCACTAAATGCACTAACTGCCGTTAAACTTTGAGCACTGCAAAAGATGATAAAAAAAAAAAAATACAATGGATAAATCAACTTGAATGAATAATTATACTTGTATAACTCTTATATATATACATAAAAAAAAATCTTTTTTATTCTTTTCAAATTAAAAAAGAGAAAAAAAAAAAAAAATAAATGTCACTTTTATATTATAATATTGAAAAATTTTTATAATTTTCAAGCACAATTAATAGTTTAGATTAATATTATTATTTATCTCGATATGTGAATGTACGCTAGTTATTATAAAGATAATAATAATATCGATATAAATAATAGAATATTTATTTTTCGAATATTTAAAAAAATATGACATTTTATAATCACGATAATTTATGTATTTAAATATAAAGATAAATATAATAAGATGTAATAAAATAAATTGTTGCATTGTGACGTTTGTAAATGACTCTTTAATCGTGATTATAAACATATATATATATATGTACAATCTATAAAAATATCATTCAGGTCACAGGTTAATTGGGATCGGTATTCATCTCGCTATATTTACATTTACTTCACAATAAAACGTCGATGTTACTAAACCAGGCCAATATTAATGATTTATTATAAATAAAATCTATATAATATATTAAATAATTCTATAACAATACATATAAACATATAAATTCAATACATACATGTATATATGTTTAATTACATAAAAACATAATAATTTCATCTCTAATAAAATGTCACAAAATTATTTATTACCATAAAATTTCCTTTTCTATATATTCCAAATTAATAATTACCTCATAATTTCTATTTATTGCATAAACTAAAAAATTCCCATACACGCATATTCATACACATATACATGTCAACAACAATGTAAAAAGAAAAAGAAAAATGGATCGATATACGATAGCGACAGTGTGGCACCAACCTCCTCTCGTACCAAAGTCGTCTTGTTGAAGATCCTCCTTCATCTCCTTACTCTCCATACACATACACACTTATACACTTTCATTTCATCTATATATTTATACATTCACAATGTCCCTGTCTCTCTGTACATCGGCATATCGCCAAGAGAATCCGCGTATACACACCATGAAGAATATATGTAGCTAAAGTTTGTTCTCCTTTTCCAATACTATTTTACGTTTCTTTTTCATTTGTAAATATTCACCCTGGTTTGCATCTGATATAAAACTATTGTAACAGCAGCGCCTTAACTGTGCATACAACCAATATTATATCATCGTGTATATAGCTTTCATGTCATCCTTCCTTCCTTTTTTGCAATCCCATCCGTTCACATCCTCTTCCAATACATTTATAAAAAAAAGCCATAGATATTTGTGCATGTATATACAACATAAATGTATATATAAATGTAATGTAATGCACCCTGAATGGCACGTATATTCATATATGTCTGGCCACTGAACCATCGACCTCCAACGTCCCCTTTGGATGCTCGCCACATCCGTACCATTGAGCCAGGAGGCAACGAGTTTAAGAACCGCGTTGGGATAACCTGAACTCTGTGAATTTAACCCACATTCTATCTTGGATATTATACTGCACGCTTTCGACTTCCTCTTTCATCTACTTCTATATTTTATATGTGTAGAAGGTACTATTACATCATAATCATGCGGATTATAACGATATGTTGAGGTGGATATATTTAATGAGAGATGGAAATTCACAAACTTTGCTCTTCTCCATGGTTTGATTTCCATATTTATTAATGATCAGAGTTTCTAACTTTTTAATATCGGTCCAATTATTCTGTATAAAGGAAAGTTTATTTTATTTTTTATACAATATCTCTCGCCAATCTATGTGTAAAATATTTAGCATATATACAACTGTGGGTTTGGATTCGTTGTTGACAAAATGATTGAGAGAATAAAAATTGTTCATCGTTTATTTTTTTAATGAAATAAATTTTATTTTTATTTTTAATTAAATATAAATACTCGTTATAGTAAAATTGAAAGATCTAATATTGCAAATGGATAATATATCGGGTGGGAAAAATAAAACTTTAATGTAAATCAATTATCTGCACTTGGATAAATAAGAAATAAAATATAATAAATGTGTATAATATAAATTAGATTAAAGATTAAAAGCTGTCAGTAGATTAACTTGTATTATAAAATACCAGTCGCGTTCACACAGTCATTACAGATGCTGTGGCTTTTATAATAAACACTCTCTAGTATGACTTTGCTTGGTTGAATAAGAATTGACAAAAAAAAAAAAATAATTATAAAAGAAAAATTGTATTTAATGTCACATAGGGAGATTATATAGTTGAAGTGGACGCGATGAAATACAAACTAGCTCCATTGACTTTATTCTCAACCGACCCCCTGATGGTATTCAAGAACTTTTGAATATACCGCATGTCTATATATAAGTGGTCGTGGTGCGCAGTGATTATCAACTTAAACATTCGAATTACATGTATAAACATACATTTATATTTGTTTAAAGCTCGTGTGCGTGCGATTAAATTCTTCAGGCTCACTGGACCACTCATGAATTAGTTATTGGTATTTTTTTTTTGTTGATAAACGGTTGTTTCTACCGCGAGTATTTACTTGATATCTTTTGAGTGCTCGCGGTGTGCACGACGCGATTGAAACTACCGTTACCCTTAAAAATATAAGAAAAAAATTTTTTTTTTTTGATTTTTTTTTTTTTTTTGATATGACTAAGTGTCTTAGAACGTTCATGGCGACACATTCCAAACCCATCATGGTGCATTTCATGACATTTATCTATGTAAAAATCTTTAATAGCACATATTTAAACATGCATAAATCTTTCAATATTTTCTCTTGGACTTTCTACTTCGATTTTATTTTTTTTTTTTTTTCTTTGGGTACTTATCACGTTGTGATGTTAATGTACATTAAAATCTCATTGATTATTTAAAAAAGCAAATTGGAATATATATTCAAGCTACTTGAATATTTTAAAATGATAAAAAATATTTGATTGAGTAAAAAAAAAATTTTTTTTTTTTTTTTTTCAAATTTTTTCTCGTGATTTTCGTTCAAAAATGTATTTTCAATAATCAATCAATCCATTTGTTAGCTTTTCTGTGGATTAAATAATTCAATGGAATGTTAAATATCGAAATTCAAAATTTTTTAATTTAAAATTTCTAAAATTAAAAAAATAAATTCGATATAAAATAATTAATTCAGCATTATACTTTGCAAATAGTAAGAATTCGAAAATATAATTATTTCAATGTAATATAATTTTATATATATTTAACGAAAATTTTAGATTGAAAAATTTTTTTTCTTCAAGTCAATATTGAACTTTTGTCACAAAAATATATATAGAATTATTTCTGTCCACCGTTGGATAGGGTGTCGACATCTAGCGAGACAAGCTCTAACTTTAATAATTTAAACATAAATCAAATTTTACTGTTGGTATAAAAAATTTCTGTATAAATTAAACTATACTATATATCTGACAAAGTTGTCAGTTCTCAGTGTAGTTTTAGCGTCGTTTTAATGGCACGTCCAGGCTCATGAAAATTTATCACGTATTAATATTCAATATTCAAAGTATAATACTCCAAATATTATTCATAATTCATTTACTCTGTGTACAATTATAATAAAAATAATTCCAAAAAATCTCTCATTAATCATATTCGTGATTGAAGCCAAAGTGAATTTGATAAATCAATTGAACGATAAAAAAAAAAACACAGCCTAATAACTAGAACAGCTGTATATTCTTTTTTTTTTTTCCTATATTTATTTTGTAACTAGTAATTTTTTTTTTGCTGTTATCTCCGCGATAAAAGCTCACAAATATTGTTTATCTTTGAATTAAAAAATTTAGAACACATCAAATGTGTTTGTAAGCCGAATAATGTTGCAAAGTTGACTGAAAAATTTTATAAATGCAATTAAATTATCCATGTAAAAAATTAATTATCTGTGAATCAACTGATTGTTAATTTCATAGACACATAGAATATACTGATGAAGTTTTGGAGTTACGATGACGCACAAACGACCTGACAACAGTAGCACTCTATGCTGCATATTGATTTTGTTGACAATTTCATTTGTGGCTAAGGGTGATTTGCAGGAACTTTTAAATTTACAGGTAAGATAAATAATAAAATTAAAATAAATAATAATCAAAGAAAAAGAAAAATGAATAATGTAATAATAATCATTTGTACAGCATAGAGGAATGCATTTGGAAGAAAAAAAATTTCCTGACAGTGATTACGCTGATAATTCTGATATGAATGAACAAGATGAACCAGATAATGATTTTATTCGGAGTAGAATACCATTGAGACACATTGTAACATCTGATATTCATTCAACTGTTGAATTGAATAAAACAAATATTACTTCAACATTGGATCCAAGTGAGTAATCAATTTTTTTTTTTGTCACTTCATTAATCGAAGAAAAAATTAATAATGATATGAAGTAAAATAAATACTAGTTATAGATTATAATAATTAAATATAATTACAGATATAAAATGGGACAAAGACTGGAATAGTGCAATGTCTAATTTAGACGTTGGTCAATTATCAGCTGTTGATATTGATTTAGATGGAAATGTAGCACTTTTTAGTAGAAGAGAAAGAATTTGGGGCCAGGGAACATTTGACCTAAATAATATTTTTGATATTAATAATGGACCTATAAAACAAAATACAATTATATTATTTAACAAGAATGGTGAAATAATCGTTGAATGGGGCAAAAATATGTTTTATTTGCCGCATGGATTAACGATAGATTCCGTTGGGAATTATTGGTTGACTGATGTTGCAATGCATCAAGTATTTAAATTTAATGCTGAGGATATTGAAAAAAATTTGGATACATTGAAACAAATACAATATGAACCACCAACGGATACTTATATCACCACAATAACCAACGATAATTTATTTACAAACAGTATTTTAAAACCATCATTAATATTAGGAGAGGCATTTCAGCCTGGAAGTGATGATAAAAAATTTTGTAAACCAACTGCAGTTGCAGTTGGAGAAAATGGTGATTTTTTTGTCAGCGATGGTTATTGTAATTCACGTGTTATTAAATTTAACAGTGCAGGTGAAAGAATATTAACAATTGGCCGTCGTATATCAACGAATAATAATTTAATTGGACCATATTCATTATCAGTACCACATGCTTTAACTCTTGCTGATGAATTAAATTTTATTTACGTTGCCGATCGTGAGCATGGTAGAGTACTATGTTACTACGCGCACAATGGTTCATTTCACAGAGAATACAAAAATTCAATGTTTGGTGGAAAAATATATGGTGTTGCTTATTCACATGAACGTCTTTATCTTGTTAATGGTATTAATCCATACACAACAAAATTTCACGTAAGGGGTTATGTAATTGATATTTATTCTGGTGAAATTATTTCACAATTTGGACCTGATAATGACATGATTGCACCACATGATATAGCAGTAAATAAAGATGACAGTGAAATTTATGTGCCAGAGTTAAATAAAAATATTATTTATCGATTTTTGCAAGGTAATAAAAATTAATTTGTTTGTTTTTTTTTCCTTGATTGATAAAAATTAAAACGTTATTAATTTTTTCTTTGTGTAATTATTGATATTTTGTTTTTGTTCTCAGGTAGTAAAACGAAAGTTGAAATAAATTCCACACATGATGTTAATTTTACTAGTGTGTCGCGTAATACATCTGGTATATTAATGACGAAGAATGATAGTATGGTTAATGGATCGTCAGTACGCGGCAAAGCGACCACATTAATATTGACACTTGTTATCAGTACATTATTGATTATCGGATTGTGTGTTGTCATAGCGGCGGTTATTGTCAGATGCCAAAAGAGAGGTAGATCCTCGTTAATGAATGAATCAACTGTTGAATTTACAAAACTAGTCGAGTAGAAAATTTTTTTTCATGTGTTCATACTTCGAAAAAAAATAGTATTTTTTTATTTTTTTTTTTTTCTAGATAAATAACTTGAAAACGTGAATAAGGGAAATTATAATGAACTTTGACTTGACCTTGTGTTGAAGTGAGATCAACTAATTTAATATCAATTTATAATTTTTTTTTTATTTTGCCAAGTTGAAATAAAAAATTTTCTGTCTCTCATTTTTTTGATAAATTTTTTTTTTGACAATTGAGTTTGATATAAAAATTTTCTCTTTCAATAAAAATAAATTCAGATTTGCCTTTTTTGAGGAATTTAAACTTTTTGTATTATATATAAAAAAAAAATTTTTTTTTATTAAGAAAAATTAAATTGACTTTGAAATTAGTGATTTTCCTTCAACCCAAGGTCGAATAAAGTTCACGATCATTTTACCTTTTTTAAACTGTACAACTTTGTACAGAAGAATTTTATTTTTACACTTGACTTAGTTTTAAAGTTATTGACCTGGAAAAAATAAAATGAGACATGTAGTAACTTTATATATTGCACATATTTATATATTTATAAATATATTTTCACGTAATTATTATAAGTGTATGTCTGCATGCCACCATTGATTTATTATTGTCATTGATTCAGTATGTAAATTATTTGTTGTATTTATAGATAATTTCTTTTTTCATCGTACTAAATTTATTTTATTCATATGATCATGACAATTTTTAATAATTATTTGTTTGTCTTCGTCTGTTGCCTGTGCATTTTTCTGTTTATTTATTTTGTTGCTAAAAGTCCAGCCTATTTGTGAAGTTAAAAATGTAATTTAAATTCGAAATAAATCAAAAGATTAAATTAATATTATTTTATACTTTCACCATTGCTAATTAAATAATTATTTGCAGTTATTTTTATTTTTAGAAAAAATACAAAGGAATATTTCAAATAATTTATCTGTCGATTTATAAATTATGCTATTTCTTTCTTCCTTTTTTTTTTTTCGTACAGGCTGCTCACTGACAGCGCAACGAAGAGGTTATTGGTCGAATGAAAGAGATGATAATTTTAAATTATCAAATTTATTGTCACCCCGACAGAGTAAGCATTTCAGGATTTTTGATAAACGACCAAACACAAGGGAGTTTAGTAAATTAAATACCGAACCAGAGACTTCAGATGACGAATATTTGGAAGACAGTTTAATAATATAACTCGAAACAAAAAAAAAGAAAACATTTGATTATGCAAATGAGAAAAAATATTTTAAAAGAAAAAAAAAATCACAAATAAAAACCTGACGTGTATATCAAAAAACAAAAAAATTGATAAATGAAATTTGAAAGATCCTTAAACTTCAGTAATTAATTTTTTCCCCCAGTGATATTATACAAATAAATATTTTATCTTACATATCAAATATATACGTAAATATTAAAAATGCAACAGACAAATTAATATTAATTATATTATCAATAAATAAAGAATTTTTTTTTTTCACAAATAAAAATAAATAATCATTTCACAAAATAATTCCTAAATCATAATGAATAAATATATAACTGTCTTTAATCTGGAGCTTAACGGTAAGAACTGTATTTTTAATAAAAGAAAAAAATTAATGTTTTAATTACAGCATATATTAAATGCATTTAATTATGTAATTATTATTTAATAAACTGAACGTGAATATGAATGAATTATTTTTTCTTTCATATTGAAGTGAAAAGTGCGATCGTAAATGTACATGTTTGCTCATTAAACATACGTGAGTGAAAAGGAATCGGCAATAAAAATAATAAAAAAAAAAAAACAGATACATGAAGTCTTATGTTGGTACGCAAAGTCTCGTGTTGAGAAAGATAACTAACGTGAAATGATGTTAAGTGAGTCGATCATTATTCCATTATGAATCTTTATATAATGTTAAAAGCTCACACGCGACTAAAAACTTTAATTATATATTCAATCATATTCTCATTCAATTGATTTACACATTTACACAAATAATACACATCTCAATTAACCAATTAATATAATAATATACATAGATAATATAGCAAGAACAAAATGATGGTACAAATATTTCGATAATTATTTATTTGATTTTTTTTTTTTTTCCATTTTATACATTTAGTTGACCACTATACACAACTATACAACGATGAAAATGAATGATTCATCATTAATTCATCCACATTTTTCGTCACACTTGACAATTTTATTATTTGCAAAATCTTAATAATTATATTTGAATGATACGATTTAACAATTGCACATTATTTAACAGGGTTGTTATTTTTATTTTTAGTTTCATTCATTTTTATTTATTTATTTTTCGTTTATCATTTTTTATCTAAATTACTATAATTAAAAATTTTACCCTGCTGGCTACCAAAAGAAATGAACAGAAAAAATTATTTCTACACAACTCCAAAGAGATATGCAGGAACACACAAAGAAATTTAAAACAAATAAAATAATAAAAATAATTATTACACACTCTATAATAATTAATAATATTATTATTATTTTTCTTCTCATTTTGTACATTAAAAATCGTATACGTTCGTGTAATTATATTCATCGACATAACTGCCTAAATTTATTTTTATATGATAATAGATTAATTTTATGTAAATCTACCGATAAATTCGTAACTAGAATAATCAATCTTCATCGACGATTGAATATATTCAAATATGAATATTAAGTTTCGTCGATTTTATTAACTTCATTTTTTTTTTTTATTTACTTCATTATTTTTCACGTCTCTTTAATCAATATTTTCTTGTAACACCGTAATGGAATGATTGCAGTAAGAGACGATAAAAAAAATCAACGCCTCCGTAATATCACAATGTTGAAGTATACTCGTGTTCCATTTATTTATTTTCTTGTTTTTCTATTTTTTTTTTTCGTTCATTATTTTTTTTCAAGTTATTTTCTATTTAATTTTCAATAAGTTTTGCTTATCATCTAGAATTCTATTGATACTTATAATTATTTATGTTTATCGATAAACGTATATATTTTATTTACAAAATCTTTTTTTTTTGTTTTAGTTTTTCTTCAAATTCATCGCGGACAATAAACCGACGATTTTATAATTATAATTAATTATAATACGTGCGGGTTTTTTTTTGTTTCATTTCTTTTATTATTTTCCTCTTTTTGCTAATTTAACAGCATTATTTAGGAATATAACATTATTCAGTTGTTTATCCACTCTATAAACAATATAGAAACTGGTTTTACTTTTCTTTTTTTGTTTATTCTTTCATTTCCGCTCAAACTTCAAAACCACAATTTGAAAATAATATTCAAAACAATTCGATTATTAAATTATAAAATAAAAACAATCTACAATTATAATAAATAGCGATTGTATTTGACTATTTTCCTTAATTCAATTTTTCTTCTTCTATATTTTATTTACAATATTGTTTATTATGCATAGTAACATTAAGAATAATTCGTCGTATACTAAAACCCGATTAATTACATTATATTTCCATCTGTTTTCCTAGATGAAATTTACAATGGCCATATAAATGCTAATCATAACTTGATCTTTACGAAAGCAATAATATATAAATATTAAAAAAAAAATTTTTTTTAAAAACTCTAAGCACCGAAAAAAATAAATTTAATTTGCCAAAAAAGAAAAAAATACAAATTCAATGCAAAATAAACAAAAAATCAGTCAGTAAATTGCAAATTGAATATATTCAATAATTAATATCCTTTCACTTCCTACCGCTTATTTATTTACTTAGATAAATATAAATTGTTGATAACAACGAATAAACGATAAAAAAAAAAATTGATTGGAACAACAAAAATTTATCCAATTAAATATTTATTTCAATACACCGAACTGTATTCAAGATCATGGGAGGAGTATTGCGGCGGTCCCGGTGGTGGCGGGGGCTGTGGACTATATTGTTGGGAGGCGTCGGAAGCACGACGCCTGAGCGCCGCGATGCTGTGTGCACCTCTCCAATCCGTAGCCTCGCCGGCACTCCCATCCGCACTACCAACGCACGAAACTCCACCGCCGCCACTACCGGATGCGGCACCTGGCGAGCCCTGTCCGCAATTTAATCCACCACCCCCAAGGCCACCGCCACCCTGTCCACCACCAGTGCCGACAGATGAAGCACCCGGCGGCGAGCCACGGGACGCTGAAACGTGAACTCCACCTAAAATTAAAAATTATTAAAAAAAAAAAATTAAATGCATTACAATATTAATTAATTTTTTTTTTTTTTAATAAATATAATTTAATATAATTTATATATAATGAAAATAAAAGTAAAATTCTTAACTGTTAAAACATTATTTCCACTTTTTTCTTTTACATAAACGTCTCGGGTGGTCCGCATCAAAAATCACACAATAATTTTCTATTCTTTTAATATTTTGGTTCTTTTTACGACTTTTTCATTATGTGAGTTACCGCGAGAAAATAAAAACTAATAAAAATAAAGTGAAAGAAGAAAAAAAAAGAAGTGTCAAAGACACGAAATAAATAATAAAAAATTCTTTAGAAGTCTTTAATATTTGTTAAGGATGAAGAGACATGTGAGATACTTTTACCATCAGGTAAAGTTTTTCTTTTGTCTATTCAGCCATGGCGGCAAATTTAAATCGTGTTAATTAGCAGTTCATAGAGTCTTGTTCGGTAGCCGTCGGACACAATACAAGTACATATACACGTACATATAAATATATAAATAGTCGTGGCATATGATCTCGCGCCTCTCTCAAAGTGTTAATCATCATTGAGAACCAAAAAAAAAAATAATAAATAAATAAATAAATAAAAAAGAAGAAATAGAGCCACATTCTAAAAGATATTTGCCAAAGTTATTATCCGTCGGGACAAAACTATCGTTCGCTCCACAATTTATTTGATATATAAATAATTCTGTATACACAAAAATATTTATAAAATATTTTGCATGATTTATTTTTTACAACCACAAGTGATTACACGGATATCTATTTATATAAAAAATAAAATAAGGGACATTATAGTGAAGGATATAAACGAGATGAAAGCGTGTGTGAGATATGACAGTAATTATTACGGTCGTATATAAGAGCGTGGACCGATTTTTAAGTAACGCGAGTGTTGCTCTTCCTCGTAAGCGATAATTTGTGGTAATTGGCACCATGTTATCATGTACGCAACGAGATAGATACATGTATACATCCATGAATACCATTGCAAAATATATACGCTATATAGTGTCATGAATATTTTTTTTACATCCACTGTAAAAAAAAAAAAAATCGCAAAAAAATGAAGAAAAAATTATTAAATAAGCAAACTAAGTTTTTTTTTTCATTTTGAGAGGTTCAAATATTTTTTGGAAGAAATAATATGAGAAATGGATATATATAGCGATTTCCCTCTCTCTCTCTCTTAAAATTTTTGACAGTGTAGTTGTCTGTGAAGAGTGAAATAAGATGGAATAAGAAAGAGTTGGGGAAAAAAAAATTAAGAATTCGAAAAGTATAAAAAAAAAAAACGAAGCAATAGGTTGCATTGGAATATTTAGGTACATATACACACTTACACACATGTGTGGATATGTTATGTGTATTATGGTAAACATACAATGAAAGATCTCGCACCTAGGTGTGACCACCTTGAGGTCTCACCGCGCAAACATTATACTTTGTACGGTTTCGAATGGACGTTTATGTTTCTGTCTCAAATTCTTAACGTGACAAGAGCGCGCGACGAGAACTCACACTAGTCTGTTTTTTTTTAACATTTACCAACGATATATAGCCCCTGGAATTTTTTTTCGACCTCCTCAACTCACTACACCTTCAAAAAAAAAAAAAAAAAAAAAAATGTAAAATAAATATATATGAGAGGTATAATATTTTGCGTTTAACATAAATAAATAATACGGGGAAACAAAAAATTTTTTTTTTCTTTAATGAAATATTAAATATTACCAAGAGAATTCAGTCCATAACTCGCTTGATAAACAGTTTGTGATGGACTACTTATTGGTAGGGTGGAATTGCCCAGTCCTAAAGTTGAGCCAAGCCCACCCGAACTTTGTTGGCCCAATTGGCCCAAACTCTGACCAAAACTCGCCATGCCCATACTACTTTGACTCAACTGTCCAAGTCCTGTTGAAATAAATAATAAAATTAATTATTCCAAAAAAAATTCAATCACAATATTAATTTAAATGAAATATTTATTTAATCACATCAACAATTTAATAAATTTTATTAATATAATCTTCATACCTGGACCCATTCCCCATCGATCAGTCGGTGCATGAAACATACCAGCCCCACAAAGATCCGAACTCATTGCACCAAAAGGTGGAAGTCCATGAGACGGCAATAAACCACCAGGTGTACGAAAAACATTTGTCGTCTTCTTACGTTTCTTCCATTTCGCTCTTCGATTTTGAAACCATACCTAAAAACAAAAAAACAATCCAATCCCCAATCATCAATATCACTAATATAAAATCCAAATTAAATCTCAAATAAAAATAAATTAATCCCACCACCTAATCCACCAAAATAATATTCAAATAGCTATCTAAAATTCCTAAATCTTCACAAATAAAAATCACAAACATTGCTTCAAGAAACAAAAAAATAATAACAATCACATCCAGAAAATCCAACTAGTGATATAATGTCCTTTGACTTTTGGCACTGAGGGGAACAAACATCCGCACATATTGCTCTATATATCTAACTTGTTTTCAGGGGATATAGAGAAGGCGTTTGGTGTCCATGGCATCCAAATATATATACATATATATATCCACGTGGTATACACGATAAGGTGTCCCTCGGTGTTACTACAATATCTTCGACCACCCTCCACCAATACCTCCGCATACACCCGCCAGTAGCTATTAGCCAACGTTATGAGCTGTTGATTCTGGCCACGTAGTGGCCCCCTAAGCTGCCAGGGTCTGGGCAACTTGATTTATTGATATCGCATGCAAAGCCCACCACCTCTCACTTGGTCTCTTTCACTCGCTCTATGTATTCTACCCTCTTTCTCACTGGTTTCAACCTTATATATACATATATACATTTATACATTTGCCCTATTGCTGCAATATTGTATATAGACTATGTATATACATATATTGCTGTAGGTTTCCAACACTCGTGACCATTGGCGCCGTTCCCTTTCCTGGTTTCACCCACTATCGCACCAGTGCCATTTCGTATGTGAATACAGCTCTCGCCATAAATTAGTACTTTGGCATTAGCACGCAAACAGACTACTCGTGTGTATACATACAAGCAAGCAAGAAGAGAGAACAAGAGAATATGAGACGAAAGGAATTGTCCATATATACACAATGTATTGTGTGCACTGTTGTATAGTTGGGATTATTTAAGTCTAATTGGATTAATTGGATTTATCTTTGTGGTAGTTTAACTCTGTTGAAATATTTTGATCGAGTTTATTCATTAAGAATTATATAATATATGCACGTTATTTTGTCGTGTTTATAATTATTATGTTAGACAAATTCAAGTGGGGTTTGTATTAATTTTTATTTTATTATAATTTACAGTAATTATTAATTATCGCTTTTTGTTTTTTGTTTAGATAATGTGTGAGTTAAGTATAGGAGTTTTGATTTTGCATGAAAATCATGTGTGATGTGAATCTCTAGCTGGGGATATTGCTTGTACGATTTATTCATTTATTCCTTTTTTTTTTTTTTTTCATTTTTTTTTTTACACCCTTCGTTTTAACGTCGTGGGTGCGGTCCCGACAATTTCACGGCAGAGCAAAGACTAAAAGCCCATGGATAATTTCGTTTGCTACCACTGTTGCTGCTGCTGCTGCTGCTTCTTCTTCTGTTTTTACTATGTATGATGAAGGAGAGATTTATATACGCAAGTATACTATGAATGATTGACGTATTAGAGGGTGTGAAAATAACAATTTATACACGCACGTATTCACACTCATGATAACACATACTTCATTATATTCTATTGTAAAAATCACGATAATTTAGAATGCACTGAGATTTTAAATAAAATTTATCTTTAATAATTTTTTTTTTCTTGTTTAATAAAATTTAAAGATAGAATGTGAATTAAATTTTTAACAAGCCAACACCTTTCGATGACTAAGACGAACATCCATGATGTATTTATGTAGTTAAAGTAATTTGGAATCGTTTAAAAATTTAGTCAATCACTTTAGCAGATGTTTCATTTTTTTTTTTGCTGGTTATAAAATAAACGCACCTGGAGGTGGATTAAACCTACACGGCGGGGGTTAAAAAGCCAACGAGTGTGTCGAAATCATCATCAGATTAAAATGAATAATAAATTTTTTTTCATTGTCAGTAATATAAGGAGAGTAATGATTAATTAAGTATGAGCGAGAAAATCAGGAGGAGGAAAAAAATAGCACAAAAATAATCCCAGTGCTGCTGATGGGCGAAGGTTAGAAGACTCGCTTTTTTTTCTTCCTATCTCTGATTCTCTTCTTCACTATAATATATATAACATCCTTCCTCTCTCTCTTGGGTTATAGGGACTGAGAGACCTCGTAAAGGGGGTTCAATGTGCGCTGATATAAATTGAACTCACCATCAAGGCAAGCGGCGGGATCTCCACGCCGAGGTTTCAAGATATATAGCAGTAGATTTTACTTTACCATTGAGCGATCGACGAAAATTTATTTATTTTTTGTTCCTCAACGACCAAATAAAAGTTCTAAAATTGCATCGTGCATCGATAAATGTCGTAAGATATTAAACTCAATCATGTTCTATTGAAAATAGAACACAATTGAAAAATTTTCAACGATCTAGAATTTTTTTTTCGTCCTCTGTATTATAAAAAATATAAAATGTAAATGAATAAATAAATAAAATTAAAGGTAATATTATTATAATGGGATTGTAATTATCATTAGAGATTTTTGTAATCATTTCTCACGTTCTTTCTTTTATTTATTTATTTTTTTTTTTGTCTTCTTTTGAAAGTCTATGGTGACGTGAATGTGATTTAATGAGAATAAATATTGTATAAACTCGCGGGGGAGTAAGGAAAGGCCTGATTGATGATAGCGGTTGGACGACAACGACACTGTCAGAGGGTGGCGAAGACGCATTACCTCTTTGGACCACCTACTGCTCTCCAACTTGCTCTTTTATCCTTCTTCCTCTCTCATTTATTTACTAACACACACACTCAACACTACAAGCTCTTACGACATTATGTTGCACGTTCAGTGATAGAAGTTTCATGGCTGAAATACCATTAACGACCGAATTACCCTCTCGATAATCAATTGTTTTATATCAAATGAGTATGCACGATAATAGAAAGAAAGAAAAAAATATAAAATTTAATAAATAAAAGAAATAAAACAGTAAAAATATTTTTTCTCAATACAAACTTTAAAAAAAAAAAAATTATAAACACTAAATTTAATAACATTAATTTCAAATAAATTTTAATTTGTTGATATTAAGTATTTGATTTAATATAAATAAATTTATCTGCTTCAAATAATTCTCTTTCTCAATGTGTATATATGTGTAATAAATATAAAATAGTTGTAAAATAAAATTAATCTCACGGTAAAATAGTAAATAAAATATTAAAATTTTCACGAGCCATTACAAAAGTGTCTTAAATAAAAAAAAAAAAAGAACAAAATGGGATTTTCACACGTGCAGCGTGTGGATAATATTAAAAAAGAGAGAGTGAAGATCGTAAATGTAAACTGTGTATAAAAATAAAAATTGCAAATACGGTTGAAGAAAATAAATAAATAAAAAAAAAAACATAGAAAATTTTTACATATATATAATATATGTATATATAAATATATAAAGACGTATATATCTCTGATAACACCATCACCCATCGTAAAGTTGATCCATTTATAGTTTTATTATTATTTCAACACCGTTGGGCAATATCGTTTGCTCATAACCCCTCACCACAACACGCTCGTCGTCAAATTAAACTAAAACTGTAAAAAGATATGTATATATGTATCCATGTCGTCATCGTGATTTTACGTCGTTGGATTTTCCACTGTGAAAACTCCCCATATATTTAGAATTAAAAGATTAGGAAAACGACAAAGCGAAAAAAAAAAAATAAATAAAAAAATAAATTACACTTAAAAAATAAAGCCAAAAAATATAAAATAAAAAAAAAAATAATAATACAAATTAAATAAACAACCCACAATGAATCAAATAAATAAATGAAAATAAACTCTAAGACAATGATAAAAATCAGAAAATTAAATACAAATGATGTTTATAAATGCGATTAGTTATCTAGATAATTTTTTACAGGGGTTTGTTCGACATATGTACACATATAAATATAAATATAAATATATACATATATATATTTGTATTATAATGTATATAAAAATGGGGTTGGTTGCGACATCATAACCAAATGGGCGTCGAATGATGCTCCCTTGGGTGACCGCGACGACACAGTTTATCCATTGAGCATCCCCACATTCTGTACCGCACCAACCCTCGGACCATTCTCATCCCACAAACTTCCACTCTCAGTTCATGTTTTCAACCCCCCATTTTATTTCTTTCTCACTTATATATACATATAAATACATCCCACTCACTGTCTTATTTTTCTTATACTCATATTATCTCACTTGCTCGTACGAAAAATATTTTTCCCTTGCCACTGATATATATATATATATATATATATCCTTCACCAATTCACCCTCTCGCATATCTCTCTTCTTTCCTCTTAGTATCATCACTCTCTTTCTCACCCCATCATGCATTATATACTGTTAAATATAGATATATATGTGTATGTATATTTTTTTTTTCTACGACGAGACACGTAAGAGCTAATATCACAACCTATGCATATTTATACCGCATTAAAAATCACCCTCCCTTAGAATGCATGGTCCGTGTTGAATATATATATAGCTGGATTTGAGTAAACCTTAATTTTCTCTATGAATGAATTTTTTTTTTTCATAATGTTATCAAGAAAAAAAATTAATTAATACAAAAGAATTTTTTTTTTTTTCAAGGGTAAATAAAAATTTGTTCTTTAAATCTGGAATTTATTTATTAATTAATAATCTATTTAAATATTATTCATTATTATTTTTTTATTTTATTTTATTTTTTTTTTCTTTTTCATGACTTGATGAAAAAATAATTAATTGTGTCTTTGACTAAAGTAAAAGATTTTTCATTCGAGAATGGCAATAATATACCAACGTTTACATTTGGTCCGTTTGCTTTTATCCCAATGGACAGTGAGAATGACACTGCCATCAGTTATGCTCTTCAGGGAATACTTTGAGAGCAATAGTGTGCTCTCTGTATATATCACAAACCCACTTCCAACTACTATACACCATCTCACCATCATCATATCAATGTGGCCCATATGCCAACAAGTCTCTATACTATTTCTCCCCATTGAAACAGAAAAAAAAAAAATGCCAAACCTTCAATGACCCATAAACCCAACGAATTATTTATACTTTCCTATCACGTAAATATTTTTTTTTATTTCCATTTCTTCATTCTACTCATATTTGACAGATAAAAAAATTTTTGCTGTCAAGTTCAACAGTCACCTACATGAATATAATTTACAGCAAACACATTGGCAGTGTAATAATGTTATTGCTGAATAAAATGCGTATAAATGCGTACGAATATGTGCGAGAAATGTCATCATGTATACGATAAAATTGCCAATTCACTATAGTGTTATAATCAAAAGAGAGCCCTTCAGTCTAGAAACGACTCAGTTATGGCAGCCTTTTGCCATTTACTGCAATATCAATGCCAGCAGCAGTAGTATCAGCACCAGCAGTTAACTTAAATGCCCTGTTAGCAGACATTAACTGCCACACTACGAGAGTTCTATTTTGCGTTGGACGATTGCAATTTTAATCGCCACTTAATTACGATTAAATTTAAATCGACTGTGTGCTGCTGCAAATTGCAATAAACTTTTTGGTGGATGTATACGTACATTAGTAGTGGTGCTAAACTGATATACACTTCAACCGCAACATTCAGCAAAGAGTGTATATATTTATAAATATATATACGTTAAATGGTATACGCAATGAACTTTTTAATGCTTTTGCTTTATTCACTATTCTTTCTTTTTTTTTTTAGATGTTTAATTCAACTCATTAACTCTTGTTGTCTCGTGGCCAATTCATGCTTATATAATTGCATTTATTATTGTAGAAATTTCGATGAGAGTTGAAACTAAAATAACAACGAGAATTAAAGACGAAATAGGAAAAAGCGTCAATGAAATTTAATTTTAATTGAACTTTATCATGAATGATTTGCGATGGGACATTGAAAATTCATGTCATCGTGGTCTTTTTATCTACACCAAAGTCTGATTCGAATTTTTATTTATATGTGTCTATATGTGTGATGCACTGAAGAGTGATGAGAGTCCATTTGAAAATTTAAAAAGTTTACTGTGATATGTATCAATTTTATAATTTACGTTCTACTTGTTGTCTATGGAAAACCTTTTGAGTTCATTCTTATTTATAATATTTGTGGAAGATATTTGATATTTATTCTATAAATTTTGCATATATTCTATTTTTTTCGGTTCGCGACAATCCAATATTCCGGATATTGGAAATTCTCCAGTCTATTTTATTTTATCGGCAGCTGTCGGGTCATTGTACTGTTGTGACGGGCAGAAAGATAGTAATGTAATTAAATTTCCCAAGTAGAAAATTTGTATATAAATATATATACAAATATATTTAGAGATCAAGTGGCCAGAGTTTTAATCAATGTGACAAACAAAAAAACGTTATTGTTAGAGGAGAATTATAATGATCACTACTTCACGTTTCGATACAATTAACGAAAAATATATTTCACTTTGTGAATCGACGAAAATTTTTCAATTGACAGGTGGGAAATTCTCGAATTTAGTAATATTTTTTCCATACATGTAAATATGGAAATGAATTTTAGTAAATATTGCTAAATTTATTTGTAAGAGCCATTGACTCTCTAAATATAGAGTTATTGCATTCACCATTTTGTTATAACTATAAATAAAAAATCAATTCACGTCTTTCATTTATTTGAAATTTAAATATCTATTTTTTGAATGGAGATTCTATATTTTGTCACAGAATACTTTAAAATATTGATGTCATTATTAAATATTAGTGATGTGCATTAATGTTACGATTAACTTGATGAATTGAAATTCAAAATAGTGACGTTAAAATTATACGAGTCGAATAATTAATTCAACATCTGCCAAGAAATTTCAAAATAAATAGAAATATTACTATAATCTATTTAAAAAATTACTTGAAATATTCTCAATAGCCACAAGATAAAATCCAAATCAAATTCAAACGAGAATAAATATAAAAATAATTGCACAGTAGTCATAACAATAAAAAATTGTCAAATACAATAAACTATAAATACAAAATCAATATATAAAAAAATTTTAAACTACTCATGAATTAATACAAACAATTAATATAAAAATATATAAATCCCTATTGCAGTAATTGCAAAATATATTTAATTCTCTACACTACCCCATAAAGTAAAAAAAAATAATTAAATAAATGCATACAATAAAATAAATTAAATTTATACGCCCTTTAACTTTTTTACACTTCAATCGGATAAAAGCAATATCGAAAATTTATTTAATTTTATTTTTTATTTCTCCATTCTCAAATGTTTTCCAAGGCGCGCATCCAACATAATATTTCCATCTCTCTATATATATACATATTTTTCCATTCCCTTAAACCTCTCAAACCCTTTACGAGTAAACGAGAGAAAATATATATTCACAGTATTATCACCGCCATACCAACTCGAGAAATCTTTGATAGCCGACGCTCGATAGCGCTTTCCCATTGCGTACAGCGCCGGCGCTTTTGGTCTCGCTATTGGATTGGTGCTTGCAAGCCCTCCGAGTGCAAGTACTCGCGGCACGTTCCCTTGGAAACGCTTTGTCGTCCGCTCTAATATCATCCTACTCTGCTTCCACCGATGGAAGGCCTCTTTCAATTACACTCCCTCGACTATATACTCATTCCTTCACTTTCTCGCGTTTCCTCTTCAATCCTCACCCTTATATACATACATACATATACAATTTTTTTTTCTCTCCCTTAGCGCATGCGACTTCTTCACAACTATATGGTATATATTATTGGCAAAGATCTCTTTTCTCTCAAGAAACTGTCCTTCAATTGCTCTCATTTTATATATCCCTCCACAGCAAATTCATTTTGCAGTACAATATATATTTTATTTATTTTTTTTTTATCACTCAATGAAAAGACAAAAATGATTGCTCCATGCTCGTTTATATATATGTATATACCCTCGACATTGAGAGAAAAATGAGAGAAGTAATAAAAAATAATAATGACAGATATCTACGTATATATTTATATAAAAAAAAAAAAAAACGTAGAGAGAATAAATATGAATATGAAAAAGCTTTCTTTATGCAATGGATGTATGATATATAAAAGAGTGAAATGTTGTGTCAACTCGTTTTTCATTATGTTGGTTGATGTAATAAAAAAAAAAAAAAAAAAATCTTTAGATATATATTTTCTCTATATTATTCACGATAGTATAGGTTGTATACATATGTATATAAATGTGTGTGTGTGTGTGGATGAATCTACTTTATATGCGGTTGGTGCTCGACTTGACTGACGCTTTGAGTTTTGCGAATAAAAATTTCATGAATTTCTATTAACCACAACACACACAGGCAACATTTTTCCTCTGTCGTTCGCATATGCACTAGCACACTTGAGATGTGAAAAATTGTTTGGAGAGTGTGTGTTTGTGCTGTCACTTTTATTTATTTATTTTTTTCTTAAACACACATCTCTCTAAATATAATAGCATAAATACATTTTGAAGTCAAATTATTTAAATGACACGACAGAATAATAATTAATGATAAATATTGAAATATTATGTTAAGTTATTATTTTATTTTGATTTATTCATTCACGGGAATAATTTTTGTATAAATTTTCTTTTATATATTTTTTCCAGCTTTGTGGTATTTAATGGCTTCATTAAAAGTGCAACCGCAGTCTGCGAAAGTAGCGTAAAATCAATTTTTTAAGTAGCTCCTCCCCGACCATTGGGTTTATAATAGTATTAGGGAAGAGAGAAAAAAAAAAAAAGAAATTAAAATTAATACTATAGTTACTGAAGTTGTTTTTAAAATCGATATGGAAAATTCGTGCTCTGATCGCTGTGTTATTTTCAATATTGAATAGAATAAAAATAATAATAATAATAGAATAAACAAAGAGAAAAATTTATAAATTTCACAATAAAAAAACTTCAAATTTATTAAATTAAATATTAAATTCGTTCAATGTCTTTCAATATATATTTAAATTTTTATTTTTATTTCACGTATTGATTACATCGTGAAAATTGAGAATTTTAAATTATTAAATTTTTTCATCTTCAAATAAATGTGAAAAACAATTGTATAAAAATTATTATACAACAGATAATTGAGAGTGAATAAAATGTTTAATGTCCATGAAAGAGTTTATGGTCAACTGTATATGATAACTTTGTTCTATTAATGAAGGAAATAAAGGTAAACCACATTGAATCTAACACGTGCGGTTTTGTGTTCGACTCAATACCATGACCAAAAGACATATCAAAGATGAAATTATATAGTAGTATAACTCGAAATAGCCTCTAACAATTCATCTATCTATATAGGTAACTATTTTACCAAACATTTGAACCCCATGATAAACAGTGGAAGCAGCTAAAGACTTAACAACTCCAAGTTTCCACTTTAATCCACAAAAGCCAATGGTAGGCCGTGACAATTGAATCTAAGACATGAAACACTCTGAGTATACACTGCTTTACATTATCTTTTAGGTGAAGATGAAGAAGATATCAACCCACAAAATGACATTAAAATAAAATTAATAATTAATTCATGTAAAATATTTTTCTCCATTTTCTCTTCTAGCTTTTTAATTATTTTATTTTATATATTTTAATAATATTGTGAATTTATATTAATTGAAACTCACCTGAACTCGACTCTCAGTAAGGCCAATTCTCATTGCAATTTCTTCTCTGAGAAATATATCAGGATAATGTGTTTTACCAAAACATCTTTCCAATTCATTTAATTGAGCTGGAGTAAATCTCGTTCGATGGCGTTTTTGTTTTGTTGGTTTATCATCACCTTGATGCCCAATTCCTACTGCACTCCCTGTTATTATGTGCGGATTCATTTAGAGTTGGACGTGAATTAATAATGCAAGTGATAAAAAATGTAGAAAATGCGAGAAAAAAGATATAAAAAAAAATACATTAAGGGAGGAAAAAAAAAAAAAAAAGAAGAGTGAAAATGGAAATGAGAAAGTACCTGCGCCAGGCATGCCCATAATTAATTCCTGATGAAGCGTGAGTCCTCCACCAACGGATAAACCTCCACCCAGATTTGTTCCCAGGACACTGTCCAATTTTTCGTGTTTCAGCTCTTGTGCATGCAGGTCCTTTGCTCCTAAACAATATTAAAATTAAAACAAAAAAAAAAAAGCAATCACACTTCATTCCCCACTATTTTAATTTTCTTAAGTATATTATTTTCATTTATTTTCATTTTCAATTTTATTCTCACACTAATATTCATTTATAAAAAATTCTCACATTTATAAATCTTTTGTTCCTATACGATTTTTTTTTCTTTTACATTTTCTTAAATAATTATCCCTCTTTTCTTTGACTTTTTCTTTTCTAATTACTTTTTTTTTTCATCGAGATGAACGGCAATGTCGGCAGTTCATACAACCCCGTCGGACGCGCATTGTATAGTTTAAATTTGTATAGGAGCAGAAGCTGACCGCGCGCCGACCGGTGGCGCGAGAGGGACGAGCACAGGTCACTTAGCACTCAGGTGTGAGAATCGTCACTGGCCTCCGCGCTTCTAGGTGAGTAAATATCACCACGACGAATACGATGACGATATTATATACCACGACGCTATGAGAACGCGCCGACGAAGACGTTGACGATATATGTATTATTTCCACGTTACTCTCACATGCTTTCATGTATAAATATAAATAATATATAAAACAATAGTGAAAATAAAATAATAGACTAAATAAATATACAGTTTAACATTAACATTTTGTTCATTGTCTAACGTATTTTAATAATTATTCGATAAATATATTTAATATATATAAATAATAAATTGTAAATGAACGAAATAAAAGAAAAGTCTGCGATTTGTTTCTTTATTTCATTTGCTTAAGGAAATTTTTACTATGCTGACCACCATGAATTTTTACGCGCACGGAAACTTTGTTCAATGAATGTTTATTGGGTATAATAATAATACAATAATTGGAAAATCGTTTTTAGTTATGAATGAAAGTGGCCATTTATGACTGACTATACGACCGATAGCACTTCACATTTATTTCCTTTTTCTTCATTTTTATTTTTATTTTATTTCTCCATCGACCGCATATATGATGGTTTTATTTCGAATTTATTGGGATAACGCACGATTGTGAGTGTGTATCCTTGTGTGGCCTTTATGATATATTAGATAGACTATACAGCAGACACGAGGCATCACACTAAAGAATATTTATGTATATATACACATTTATATAAATGTATGAAAATGTTATTCGGTATTTTTTCTTTGATCTACCGTCGCACACTGGCACGTTATTATTCATAAATAAACAATAAAAAAAAATATTTTCAGCGTGCTTCTGCAACACCCCCATAATCTTAACCCGCACACATTTAAACATAATAAATACATTAACAAAAAAAAAAATTAATTACCTATTCAATCATAAATATTAGTAAAAAAATTATTAATTAATTCTCATCCCATATATATGCAATTTATTATATCAATTTTCCCTCAATTATATTGAATAACAAATAATCCAATTGACAACAATCATAATGCGACAATTAACAAAATAATTACAAAAATAAAAAAACAAAAATTCAATTAATTTTTATATAATTCCTAAAATTATATTAGATGTAAATATTTCCTGACTAATAATAATATATTTCTTCTTTATGTTTCTTCATTTTAATTCCAGAATAAAATTGATAAATGATAATAACATTATGATGATGATAATAAAATATATAAAATAAAAATTAAGCATTATTATAAATATTTACCGGTGATGCCATGAATGGATGCTCCAGCAGAAATATTGTTGAGCATCCCTCCCCAGGAGCAATACTCCTGCACACCCCGCGGCAATCTTCGTTCAATCGTAACACTTTTATTAACAACAGATAACTTTAAAATCCACCAATATCGAGCTTTCGATATATATATAAACAAATAATATACCGAAATATTCACTCGACAGAGAAATTAACGCACGTATGATGAACACCGCAAATACAAGAACCGCGCATACAGAAGGCAAACGGCAAACTGCCTGGCTGCCATATCCAATATTATCCCCACCAATATCTTCTTTCCACACTCTTCACTTTACTCTCTATTCTATATTGTACTCACTATCGCACCTTAACATACCAGTTATCACCAAGCGTTATCTTTGTCATTTATTTCCTCACTTGCTCCGTTTGTCTTTAGAATACGTCGACTCACTCGCGCCTCTATAACGCACACGTACAGACAGACAAACAGACAGACACAGACAATATATTTCCTCCAACAATCTATATATATACATGCACCACTCCTACCCAAAATCCTCCTGGCGTATAGTGGGCGTGATATTAAATCGCGCCTATCCTTCCACTTCGACGCTCTTTCCCAGTAGCGTAGTTACACAAAATCTACACCCTCATCAAATCATTTATCTACAGTCATTATCTGTTTTATCAATGACTGTCTATGTACAAAAGATAGAAAAAATAATAAGGGAAAAATCGAGGGGATGATTTATTAAAAGAATTCTCTAAATATTTTCTTAGATTATTAATCGAAAAATTCTCAAATTGAAATTAATAAAATAAAACTGTTTACTTATTTTTTTTGTTTTGTTTTATTTATATATATAATATGTATTTATTAATTTTTTTAATTAATTATCAATTAATATTTATTTATATCCTCGGAAGAATTCAAAAATTCTGAAATGATGAGATAAAAAAATAAATTGATACATGTTATAATAAAATTGTTAACAGTACAAAATGATAATAAAAATAATAAAAAAAAATCGAAAATAATTTTTTTCATTAAAACTAAATAATATAATTCTTACACACATATTTATGACAACTCAACAACGCTGCAACGTGTGTGTGTGTGCGAAGTAATTTTTCTTTTTATTCACCAGAATAAATGTACGTAAAATGAAGAAGAAAAATAAATAAATAAATAAAAATAAAAAATAAACTATATTCAGAAAGTGTATTCACGGTGGGCGCGAGTGAACCAACATGACCTATACACACACACCACCACACTCTCGCCTATAATATATATATATTCATATATTATCTCTTCTTACAGTCTAGATACATATGTGTTGGGTTAGTAGGCGGTAACTATCGCGAATCATGATCCAATGAGAGTGTAGCCCGCCCTCTGAACCCCACACTGGGTTCGCCGCGAGGAGATTTATTGAAATTTTATTTTTATGGAAGGCGAAAGAGCGCGCACAGAGAGAGAGTCGCCGACGGCACACAGAAAACGACGTCTATGTAACGCCACAATATCATCTATATATAAAGCGAGAGATGAAAAGAGATACAAGTAAAAAAAAAAATAAAATAAAATAAAATCAGAAAAAAAAAAAAAGAGATATATAGTGAATGTTCTATGTATACATATGTATATAGTGCGCCTGTTCCATCAGAGGGTAGCAGCAAGCAGGGGATGAATGGCCCAGCCAAAGGAGAAATTGCTCTTTCACTACCCCCGTCTTTGTTTTCTCTCATTTTCCTCTTTGTTTTTTATTTTTATAAATATATATATATATATATATTTCTTTTTTACTCTCTTCTTTATTTGTATCCTCCTCACTTTATTTATTGTATTTGTACCTTCCTTTATATTTGTTCGCGCTTTCCCTGGCAGTCCCTTTTGTTTTAATACAGAAATTATCTATCGATATATAACGAGTTTCAATTTATTTATTTTTTTATTTTATTTTTTTCGTTATTTGTGTTTGGAGTGAATTAACTAGATTGTAAATATATTCACTGGGAATAATTTGATGAGATTGAAAAATCAAACTATTGATTGGGGTGATTGTTTATTTAATTAAAAAAAATTTTTTTTTTGTTCCAAAAAATTATTTAATAAATTTTCGTTGAGAAATTATAAAATGACGAATAATTTATCGATCAATTCGTTGCTGGTTATTTTTATTTGCAAAGAAAAAATTATCGAGACTCCTATAAACAAATAAAATTTGATTCAAATAAATATTATTTAGCTATATATATTTTTTTTTAATTCTTTTTTTCAGTATAATAAAATATTTATTCATTCCAGAACAGAAAATATTACAGATATTTTTGTTCTATATATTTTTTTCATATTTGATTCTATGGAATTTGATATCTCATTGAAAGTTCAGAGCCACTCGGATAAAATTGAAAATAAATTCATGATATTGATATCCATCAAAGAAAAATATTCATGAATTTAAGTTATTTCACTTTCGCATTTATTTGTACAAAAATTTATAATACATCATAATTAATATTACAACACAACATAAAATATAACAATAATAACTTCTTCATGAATAACAATTCATAAACAATTTAACAATAATTAATATTAATATACAATATTAAATTATTATGATGAGTACAAAGTGAATATATTTTCATACATATAATTACGTTAAAATTCGCACAAAATAGATATTAAATTATTATATAACATTGTCGATTTTTTATTTCACTGTGCATTGACAATATAACTTTATCTGCCTATATATAAGCAGCAAAAGATACTGTATATAGAGAAAACATACACGATGATAGGTATAACGTATATAAATGCGTCTCTGTGCGTGATCGATTTTAAACCAACCGATTCGTCGCTGTCGACAAACGCACGACAAGAGCTAACACCAAATTGACAATGTGTCCAATGCAGCTATGTACATGTACCCATACATATTGTTATACATGCACACATGTATATAATACACATACACCTATAAACACCAGCTAAAAACTAACCTAAATAAAAATAACTGCCAAAGTAAAATAAAAACGAAAAAAAAAATTTTTTTAAAATAAATAACTTTATATCCATGAGTGAATGGATATCAATCATTAAATGAAAAATCCATTTGCAATATTAACCAAATAGCTCTGTACTCTTATCAACAAACCACAAAATTATTTATTGTTAATAATTTATTTTTATAATAATTATAAAGTGTAAGTGTTTGGTGAATTATTTTCCAAATAGAATATAATTCACATCAAAAATTCATTTGTTTACAACTGTGTAATATTATTAATTATTATTTTTATATTATTATTATTAATATATGGATGTTATATATAGTGCATTGAAATGGATCAATATAGAAAATAGCTGGTTGTGTATTTATAATAATACATACATGAACATTTTATAAAGGCATACCATTTTCAATAGTTGTATACACTCACAACTGAGTCTTCACAAACACAGAACGACTAAACACAGGTAGGAATTTCTGATATTACATACCTCAATGTGGAATGTTCTCTCTTACCGGTAACAACCCTGGGGGAGTGCACGTACTTCTCTGAAATATATATATACATATGTACATTATTGTAAATATCTACATGTATACACAAAATAACATATTCAATCATCCCCTGTTCTTATAACCACTTCAAGGATATAAATATACATATATATATGTACATATATCATGGGCAAAAATACATATACATATATAATGTACATCATCTACCCAATATGCCAAATTTATTTTTCATTTCTCCTCCATTAACTTTCGCTTATTTTCCAAATTGTCAATATGAAAAAAAAAAAAAAAGTAGATAAATAAATAAATATGAATTTTATTATTTTCATCAGTAAAAATTAATAATAATAATACATCACAGACGAAATAAATTTTTTAATTATCTTGAGAATTGAGAGAAAAAAATATATTTTTTTTTTTAATGAAAACAGAAAATTGAAATAATTTTTTTTAAATATTTTGATAAAGAGACCATCTTGTATTGATATATTTTTTTTTATATATAATTTATATTTTTTTAAATATATGAAATGTTTTTTGTTAATAATCTTTCTGTTTGTTAAGTACTCATCAACAAAAGTGGGCTGAATGTTGAGATAGGTCGTTTCACAAGGATTTAGTGTCTTCGTTAAGCTTCCCGAGTTTCATTCAATTTTCTTCAATTTGTAGCAATTTGTGCTTACTATATATATGTCCACACTACATATATATACAAACTCTAACCAATATACATATTTATTTCACTGCGCATCGTCTCTGTATACTCTCGCACAAATCTAGAGTTACAATATTGACACATACACCACCGTATTAATACCGTGTACAAAAGTTAAAATTTTCGTTCAACATTAATAAAATTATTCCTCATTATTACAACTATATTGTCACTTTTAAACTTTAATAAACAATAATTAATCAACTATGTGCACCACTTTATATTTTACTTTGATAAAATATCCAACGAAAATTCCATATAAAAACCAAAAATTAAATTCTATTGATGTTCATCGTATATTACACTGGAATTCTTGTTAAAAATATATTTTAACAAATAGAGAACCCACAGAAACATTCAACAATGAGTTGAATATAATAATATTCAATATTATTCGCATGATAAATTTCTCAATGTTCAATTTTCCATTACTTACACAATAAAATCACAATAATACAAAATCAAATATCCCATACATTCTTCTATAAACCACAATAGTAATATTATCAATCAATAACTCACTCTAAATTTAAATCATAACAATTTTATCCCAAATGAAATTCGGATTAAATCAAAGCAATCACTAATATATGTACAAAATTTTGAATAGAATGTATATATACTTATAAACTGGATATATATTCAACACTGCTGGCAAATTAATAATGAGTGAAGGATTATTGAAATTCAGATATTTCGAATGGATATACGCGAATCGTTAACTTTGTTGCAAACGCATCACTATACGAAACCCCTCACTGACTAGTTTGAAGTATCATTCGGGAATTATTACATTCTAGTGTGAGAGAGAACACGAGAAAATGATGGTGGACGGCGGAAGTGATGATGGTAGTTGTATGAGTGGAGGAGCTTTCAATATTAGCTCGTGCACGTATGCTTTCATTAGACGTTACCTTCAAGCATTTCAATTTAACGTACAACTACCCTCAAGCCTCGTTTACAAGTCTATAATATCAAACTCGCGGCACCGCACTTGCTATACTATGTACAGCAAGCGGAAATAGTGCTTAATTTATATGGGAGAATCGAGTTCCAACCATATCTAACGTTCCACAACCTTCACCGCAACAACTAAATCAACTATTTTACTTTCGATAAAATACAAACCTTTTGTCTTTCCTAATTATACTATAAATAATAGGTATCATAATACCTAATCAATAAAATCTTCATCATCGTGATTTTTCTTTAGTATGTTAATTATAATTATTAAAATGTAAAATTTATTAACTGATAAATATTTTCCATTTACTTTATTGTATATGTTTATTCTTTCTTTATAAAACTATGTTTCAGAAAGAGAGAGTTATTTTTTTTCACAGTATATATAAATGAACTTGTGGATTCTTTCAGTCTTTTTTTATCCTGCTACGTCCAAAGGTGTCCGCGCACGCGGTGGCTGTCCAAAGTTTAATTAGTTTTTGAAATGTATGAGAATGCCTTGGGTAAAGTTTAGTACGAAGTCGTATAGTCTATGGAAGGACAATTTTCTTTGGGTAGATGTTCAAGTTTTTCAATTTACCCAACTCACGAAGAAGGACGAAAAAAAAAAAAAAAAATGGGAAAGAAAAAAAAAATGAGGAAAACAAAAAACAAAAGAAAAAGATTTCCGTTGACCCTCACATGAAACCTCTTCTATTAGAGGATAACCCTCAACTGTATTAGTACTTTCATTCAGATTTGTTT
Source organism: Microctonus brassicae (assembly GCA_918226075.1). Lineage (NCBI taxonomy): Eukaryota > Metazoa > Arthropoda > Insecta > Hymenoptera > Braconidae > Microctonus > Microctonus brassicae. The sequence continues at coordinate 2,476,114 of OW445491.1, read as the reverse complement.
GTTAGATACTTCCTGTTGATGGTGCAACAATCGAAATAACTATTAAAGAAAAGTGTTCAGTCAATTAATGTGTATACAATTGTCACCAAAAGAAAACAATCAAAATTCATTGTTATTTATTTTATGTTTATAAATATAAAGTTATAAGTTTTTATATGCAGCCAGCACAAGTTCTCCAATTTTATCATCGTCATGTAGATGTCGACATGTATTCTAAAACTCTATGCAAGTGGATTTGAACAATGAAGACAATTTTAACGTATAAAAGTACATCGTGTCCCAAATGCGGTATTCTTCCTCTTGTCTTTTGGACGACTATACTTGGATAACACCATCGCAAGTCTGCATCGTGTGCTTGATCCCCTAAGGATGAGGAGCTGGACTTAGTGCTAAAACGTGGCGAGATTTACGCCGAAACTTGAGGCCAGAGCAAAGATTTATTGCCCATGGTCTTTTACTATGTTGCAACTATACTGCTACGATTTGTTTCTCTACTTTTGTTACACTTGAACTTAAATACTCAGGCTATAGGACTACATTTTACATGCATAAACTGCTCACAAACGTGATCTATTTCTATGTAGTTTCACGAAAATATAAACAGCTAGGACTTTATATTATCTCAAGATTTTTTTTTCCATGCTTATACTAACAACGTTTTTGTTTGCAAGTATAATGCTAAAGTCATCTGCATGCATTGAAGAGATGATGCTCGTTTCATGTCTACGTGTATATTTATGGGTGTGGACAAACAATGGACTGTAGGGTGCGCCCTTTTCTAGCATGTACATAAATATATAATATATATACATGAAATGATAGAGACCTGAATAGAAAAAATGATTTTTAACCGCTAAAGTTATGTCCTATCAAGACTAAAACTGATTGCAGCACTTTGTGTCGATAAATTTACCACCAAATTGCTTGGTCATTCTCGATAATTGGGGAACTCCTGGTGTGAAATGTTTTTCAAGTCAAATGCGTGATGCGTAATGCAGAAGGGAAGCACACAGACATGTATCCATGGAGGGATTATTTGATTGACTTTATAAACCCTGGGAATTTGGCAAATACACTTGGAAGAATATTATAAACTTTCATAGTATTGTTCTGTGGGAAAGGATCTCAATATACAGCATTACCGAAGCTAATTATAATTACAAAAGCTAGACTAAATAACAGTTTTCTAAAGATTGATAAATTGCAATTTCGAAAATTCTTTTTCTAACTAAAGTAAAGTATATCATTTTTATATTTGTTAATATTATCATGAATTATTTAAAGCTGAATTGTAACTTTATTCAGCGCAGATTATTATTCTAAAATTGGTTTTATTTTCACATTACAGAATAGGGAGATGTTTTCTGGTATAAAGAAACGATTTTGGATTTTCTCTAGTCGACCCCAAGAAGAAAAAAAAAAAGTGGAACTCTTCTTCGTGCCCCATTGCGCTTACCCAGGGTGGTTGTATGTCGTGTCGCGCTACCCTCGCACACTATGTGCTGGATTATTCCAGACCCCATAGAGGGAAAAATGTAATATAAAAGGCTTAGGAAGCTAAGTCGTTAATATGTTGTACTGCTATGCGTCCGAGAAATGCTACGTATACATTACTAACTCACGAACATATGTCCTAACGATTATGTACACACATACATACAAATATTTTCGAAGTCACCCCCATGTACCGAAAAATCTAGAGGATATATAATATATTTTTGCGTTAACTTGCAATTATAATAAACATAATAAAACTGATTTCACAAATAATTATATTAAAAATACGCCAAGTATCAATTTAATAAATAAATAAATATAAATATGAAAATAAATTAAAGATAAAAAATTTAATATTGTTCGTATAATTAATAGAGAATGACAGGTAATTCACGAGTATAAATACCATTCTGTCACTTTCAATTTAACGAGTCGATTGGTCACAATAAAATGATGTTTATCAAAAATAAAGATAAAACAGAGAGACAGAAAGAGAATTTGCCACATGACAACGATGTACATAGCAACGCCTAATATATTTACGTTTGAATTACATCCCTCTATAAAATGGTACAGGCGTTAACCAACACAGGAAAATAGGGTGTATAACATACATATAACAGTGGTGATGTGCACGATGGGCAATAGTCGAGACACGTGTCGGCGCGTGGACCAAAACTAATTGAGATATGAAATTTACTTGGCACCATATCGAGAGAGAAAGAAGGATAGAAAAATATTGTATGTTGCTCGTTCAACTATACACACATACCAGCCTTCATCTCTGCATCATTGACTCAGTTGTAAAATTGAATAATATTCATTGACACATTCAAATAAAAAAAAAAAAAATCCCAATGATAATAAAAGTCCAGTTATAAAATTCAATAATCGAAAGTAATTCAAATGATAAATAAAATAAAATAAAATAAAATTTAATACACAATGATTTATGCGAAAAATCATCCCTATAATTTTAATATTAAATCATATGATAATATAAAATACATATATATACATGTAGTATATAATAATATATATATATAAGGTATTGTACAAGATGCGCGTTAAAAGTTTTTCCCTCGAAAATACCAACTGCGATTTTTGCGGCAGTGTGCAGTTAATTTAGAAGCCATTCCCTCTGTAAATAGCCAATAAAAGCGCGAAAGCGTCGGGCGCAAAGGGTGGCATAGTGTGTGTATATGTGTATATATACACGCAGGGGAATGGGATGGCATTCAGGGGTGCAGGACGAGACACACGAAGCAATATTATAAAATTTAATGTCTTGGTTTACGGGCCACAGAGCCTGGCTATAACCTCGGCCCCGATATTTACTGGGCAATCGCGGGCAATATTACCCCGCTACCACCATCACTCGCCCCACCACATATATAAACATATATATATATATATATATGTATATATACACGTAAAAAATTATTTATATACATATTTCAAAGCGCAAAAATTTTTTTCGATAGACTTTTTCATTATCTCACAAGAAAAAAAAATATCATGTGTATCAATGTGACAATTATCAACGGGTATAACATAAAACTCTTCTTTATACTCCGTAGATTCAAGATTTCATTCTGTCGAATAGACAATAAAAAATAAATCTAAAAAAAAAAAAATAACCCCTCTTAAAAAAGAAAATGTCTATGAAAGCAGCGTGTGGGACGACGAATAGTGTAAAGAGCACACACACATACACAGCAATGATCTATCTCTCTGGGGGTAAATATATAGATTCGCGTGGGCTGCCCTCTGTTATATACCTCCATAGATATACATACAAATATATCCCACATTGATATACCTCTCAGTACGTGTACATATATATATTATATGTGTATATGCACGTGTGTATTCACGTTTGTTTATCTGTATACATATATACATGCGGATGAAACGATGGAGGAACGGCAAAATACAAGACACGCAGGGGTATATATATAGTTTGGTAGCGAGGTAAAGCAACGTCACCGCGGAAATCAAGAGTAATGCCAACACGAAACTGCACTACACCCCCGCTAACATAGAGAAAAGGAAAGAGACCCCGCACAATCTCTCTACCATTGTATGTAAGTATGTATATATAGTATTCACGTCTGGGTTTATATATATGTATTGAGAATGAGGGAGAGAGGTGGCAAGATAGCCGATGTGGCGCGCGTTCACCCTCTATTCTAGCGCGGTCTCGGCTAGCTATGTCCCACCTTCACGCTTCTACACCACCCTCTCTCTAGTCTCGTGTAGTCCTCTTGGGAATAGCCCCCTTGCTGCAAGACTTTGTATACGAATAAATATATATGTGTATAAATGTTTGTATGTCTACATTAAAATTGAGAGGAAGAGAATTAATGCTGGATTATATTACCTTTGATATTAAGTTGAAAAATTCGTTGATTTAACTGATGAGTTTTTGAATTTTCCTATTTTTTTATTTTTTATTCTGACTTTTAAATCTGATTTTATTTTTTGTTTATTGAAATTATGAGTGTTGAACTTATCTATGTGAGAGGAAATTCAATTGGCTCTTCATGCAGTTTGTACAATGGCAGAATATTATGTGCTACTTTTCTTTCAACATTATGTCAAAGATATATAGACTTTTATACCAATATATTTATAGTTATATTTACTGCATCATTATTTTACTTGGTCGTTCTTATTCTCATGAAAAAAATCATGTATTTCATGTTGTAAAATATTTTTATGATGGTGAAGAATCAAATTTAGCAGTTAAAAATTATATGAAATGAGTTTTTTACGTCGTCATATTATGAATAATAAATCTGGTGAAATTATTCACATAAAAGAAAAGCATATTTTTGAATGCTTTATTATTTGTTTTGATCATTTTCCATCTTCTTTAAGTTTATTATAACCCAGTGAAATATTGCATTTTATAGATAAGAATACTTGGCACACGTAGTTGATACGAAAACATAGTTGAGGAAGTATAGTTATATAGATCTTTGCTAAATCCCAAAAACACGAAAATGTGGTCATTCGTATGATCGGTCTATAGCCAACACGACTCCCAGGGTAGCTACAGAAACGTCTTTTAATATACACTATATCTCTCGTGGCTCACTGTAGGATTTTACCTTCTAAAATCCTCGACACATCGAGAAGAAAAATACGAAAAAATACAATAAAAAAAAAATATACAATATATAAATCCAACTGAGTTGATATACAAAATATCTTGAATGATTTCTCATTCCTAACAACAAATCCAAGTCATCAAATCATAAAATTAATTAAACAAATTAAAAAAAAAAAAATTTTTTTTCTCGAAATTATAACTTCATTAATTAATTTATTGTGTTAAACATATACTGACAAATGTAAAGTTACGTACAGATTTATCTTGCTCTCTCTCTCTCTCTCTCTTCACCCCTCTCTCAACTGTTTATATTGCGGTAGAGATTAAATTAATTCAAGCAAATTAATTGGTAGTTAAGATGTTTAGCGTTAAGTGAGAGAGAGTCTGGCTTTGCTTTCGCCTCCTTCTTCATTTCCACACCTCATCGTTGTACCTCTCTCTTCTCTTGTTCAACGCATTCTCAACTTGGTCTGACTTTGGTGCTTCTGCAACCACTTTCTCCCTCTCTATCCACACTCCTACCAATACATATAATAACATACTTCCCGCCATATTATTTATATATTGTGTATTTTTCTCGCACGTGCGCACGCATTTTATTTATTTTCATTTATATATTTACAAACATTTCCCTCATTTAATTATTAATGGCTTATATTTCAATCACGATTTTTTTCAGATCATTTTATCTGTCTAATTTATTTTTAAATGTGAAATTTATGTTCAATAAATAACCTTTGACGTTAATGTTTAACATTAACGCATTTGTACACAAACATAAATTATTGTATAATATTGAAGTGAAAAATTATATTTAAATATTGCATCATGGAGTGAACTGAGTTTGAATGAAATGAAAGTAACGCAAAATTTGTTGCATCAATTCATGTTAATATTAGTTGTGAAATTTACAGTGAAACTAATCGACACTATTTTTATTTATTTAAAATTGTAAATATGTATTTTAGAATTTTTTAAAACATGGTAATAGATTTATTTTCTGTGACTTGCTAAAATAGTAAACCAGTTATATTCACTCACAGATAATTATTTCCTGTTTTATTATAACATTTTTCATTTATAGTTGTGATAAATATTAATTAATGTGAATAAGTGTACAGTTAGTAAACGATAAAGTTGATTAAATGTGCAATGATAATAAAGTTGAGAGTGCAGTTATGATAACATGATGGACAATAAAGATATATCACTAATTCGCCAATCATCATCGTCAGTTGATAAAATTTATATTTTAATCCAACTGGAGATAAAAATTAACAGTTGTATCTACTAACGAAATTATTTTTTTGCTGATTTTTTAAATTAACCAACTGAAGGCTTCAACACCTGCAAGTGTAAAAGCAGAAGTAGTTACCTACTTTATCGATTATAATTTTATCTATGACAGCTAAGGGTGTCCAACCCTCTGTCGATGCTTTACCCCCAGTGAAAATGTTTGTAATAAAAAATATTCACAGTTGGAAAATTAAATTAATTCTATATAAAAATTTTTTTCTTATCAACATTCGTTTAAAAATTTTAAAACAAAATATATTAATATCTAAACTAAAATATTTTGATATTGATTTGATCGACTGTTGGCATTGTTAATTGTCGAAAATAATTCATTGAATAAGCTCTGAATAGAACTGCAAGAAATATTTAAAAAAAAATATATATATTTTTATAAATTACTGCAACAATATTTTTACAACATTATTTAATTTTACAGTATTCCAAGCCATCGAATCAATTATATTATATCATCATCATTACAATGACGCACCTGGTCCATCAATAATTGGCAAAATAATAAAAATAAAAAATATTTTCAAAGACTAATTTTCCTTATTATCATTATTTATAATTTTGTTGTTTATATTACAAGGAAAGATGGCTCGCGAATAACAGAACTAAATGATAAATCTTTTGAATATCCAACAGCCGAGACGGAGATGGAGAAATATACTTAACGAACGTAGAAGTTCATTAAAAGCGAAACGACATTAGCCAACCTAAAATTACCCCTCCTGATTCAACCTCCGTCGCTGACGCTTCTCATTCTGGCACTTTGCCCATTGCTCCACCTCCTTTAAACTAACTCTCTCATTTTTCTCTCTCATCTCTCACTTCACCCTCAACGATAAAATTTTCCTGTATAGATAGATCGTATATTCTAGTGAGATTATCGTGAGAAAAAAACAAGATGCATATTCTCGTACATACAACGACGATGATGATGACGACGACGACGACGACGACGACATGACTAGCTCCCAATAGGAAATAGATACTCCCACTTTCATACTGATGCTGCCAATCGAAGACGGTGAGTAACCTGAATGCAGATAAATTGAAAGTGTATCCCGAGAAATGTGAACAGATTGGCAAAAGAGATGAAAAATTGAAGTAGAAAAAAAAAAGATTGAGAAATAAAAAAAGTATTAAATACAAACGATGAACGAGACCTATCTCCTCAACGGGAGATTGTCTTTCCCTTCATCGTTGCATTAACCAACCCAAGAGAGAAATTACTCTTACTATTCAAAATATATTCCTCAATCTCAGCTATTTCAACTACTCGATAATGGAAAACGACTCATTGCCACCATCGTCGATTATCAAGAAATTTCATTATTTCAAATTGTTTAAGGGAAGGAAGTTGGAAATATCAGCACTCTCTTTCTCCAGGATGACAAAATGAGAGAGGCGTTACCGTAAAATCCAGTAATAAATGACATTGTATAAAGAGAAAACCACTGAAATTTCCTTATCATGATAATTCAACTTTTTCCATCTTCTCTTTTACAATTCAATAAAAACAATAAATAAATTCCTTAATTTATTTACCTTTTAATACACATATAGTCAATAGCTTAAATTACTGATGCAGTTATTCAATTGTAAACATCACAATACAACATACTTATATCAGTACAATAACTAAAACCATGAAAAAACTTTTTTTTTTTATTTTTCTTTCAAAATCCTCCCCCTGATATACACATACACACGATTATAAAAGAGAATTATTTATAAAACGATATTAAATTGTTTAGTGGTTGTGGTGTTTTTCAAAACTCATGATCCAAATCTATTATTCCACTGGTTCTCATTTCAATTTTATTTTTACTTTGTATTATTTTTTTTTTCTTTCATTCTCCAACGTCTATAATAAAAGTATATCTCAATGTGTATATACGTGCATTTATATGACACTTTGTATCTCTCGGTTGGTGTAACAGGGGACGCGTTCACGCCCTGACGATACCTAATTGGGTACCCACCCCATGGTGCCCCATTATTCTCGGTGTCAAAATACTTCTCATAGTACTGTGGGCGCGATCGTGCGCGCGCGAATAAGTGAACTTGAGCAGTACACAGTGTGTATAAGCAAAAAAATATGTATACCAACAGCATCATAATCCTCTCGCATTCTCATTCTTTTTTTCTATTACCTTTCGCTTTTTATTTATTTTTTTTTTTATTCTCCTACAGCTATTCTCTCTCTCTCTCTTTCTCTGTCTTTATATCACTTAAATATTATTCTCTCTGTTAGCCTGCAGTGTGTCGCGTTTCTTATATTTATTCCACTTGACAAGAGTGAGAAGATGCTAGGTATATATTGAGAAAAATAAAGTGTGTGCATTATACACATATACAAGAAACCCTAAACAATGTAACTCCTGTGCTTTTATCTCAAAGCGTCCGACCGCGAGAGTATCGCACAATGGAATTGTCGTCTTGGAATTTGTTACAACAGAAAGAATGTATGAAGAGCGAGAGAAGTAAAAAATAAAAAGGACTTGACGATCATTCTTTCTGCAGTTGAAAATACCCGGAAAAACACTAGTGAAAGAAAATATAATTTTATAAATACTGAGAGAGTAAAAGTGAGATTGAAGAATATTATATTGAACTTTATTACTGATTCTTATTATTCTTTTTTTTTTTATTTTATAATTAGGAGCAGAAAGTTTGAATACGTTGCAAATGAATTAAAAAGAATGATTATTGAAAAGAAAAGAAAAAAAAAAAATGACCATAGACTGGATGAGAAAATGAATTTATCTCAACGATGTTTTTTTTCCAAGTATACGACGAGGCTAATGGAATTACATTGGACGCCCGATAATTGCTGATAATTTGCTACAACTTCGTTAAGATGCTCATCAGAAGCTTTCTGAGAGGACATGAAGGCGAGAGAGAGGAAAAATAAATAGACCAAGTGAAATGCTTTCATTTGATTATTGCTCGATTCCAATAAATTAATTATACCACATTTGCAAAACATTTATGCGCAAATTAATCTATATAAACAAATTAATTTTAAACTTAAATAAAAAATTATTTAGTATAATTAATATATCAGAAAATATTTCATCAATATATATTCCAGTTAATTTTTTTCTATATAAATATGACCAAGTCTTTAATAAACATAATTTTCTTTTTTTTTTTTTAGAGTAACTTCTATATTACATTTTTTGAACTAATTACGTTTCGTCAGTTGAGTGGCCAATTATCGATAATTGCGTAAAGATGTCACTCTGTAAGCGGATTCGTAGCGGTTTTACGGCATTGTATACTCAGAAACTAAGCTTTTACTTCGCCCCTCGTCACAAACACATACGCTTTTACACACATCAAACTAATAATACACGAAAAACTATTGGCAATAGTGTATAACTATATATACACGCACACTTTTATGTTTTATATACATATAAATGATGCCGAGGGGAAACCGTTACTTAGCATTAAAAATATATTTTACAATGAAGCAGACAATAATACGTTGTCACCTCGAATTTTTATTTTATTTTATTTTATTTTTTTTTTCAAACCCCTCTCACACAAAGTCTCTCTCCAATTTCCATGTGACCACATCAATATACGCACATATCAGTCTATATATATGTACACACGAGCATGCAATTGTCACAATTGAATTGTGTGTGAGTGTGTATGTATTTGTACATATTTGAGATTGCCTTTACCACAAAATCCAAGCGGTGGTTTAACTTGGTGGTTTATTAATACACTCCGACTATTCAATTTTAACATCCATTACCATAATATATATGTAATTACGTACATAAAATGGATAACAATATCCATATATGTATATTTATATAGAATATTATTAAATACTGCAAAAAAAAAAAATAAAGCAGAAAAAATTTAATCATTGGTCAGTAATTAATGTTATAATATATTACTCGCCATATCCTCGGGTGCATCAAGAAAATATGATAAAAAAAAAAATAAATAAATAAGTTTATTACCGAGATTTTATCATAAAGTGTCTAATAGAAGTATTAAAAAAAATTTTTTTTTTCATTATATATATATATGAAGATAATAACGAAGCCAATTATCCTGAACTAACTTTTCATTCCGTTAAAGAGCGAAAGAAGAATGAAAAAATAAAAAATAAAAAAAGTATAAAATTAAATAGAAAACACTTTATATATATATTTACGTGTATATACATGGATAAAGAAATTAAATTATGTTGCTGTGGCGAAATTGAAAAATCTCTTAAACCGAGGCAACTGGATGGCTTTTACGTGTGCGCGCGCACACAATCGGCCGAAAAATAAACGAAAATAAAATAAAAAAAAAAAACATCTCTTCAGGCCCGCACAAACGTATATATATATATAAACCGGTGCAAAACTCGTTTAAAGATGAAAGACCAACTAACGACTTATTTTTCGATAAGAAGGAAAAGTTAAGGCACTTGGTTGCGCATTCACATATATATATATACCTCCACTTGTAGGTATATAAACTGAAAAGAGGGAGGGTTATAGTTTCTCTGCATCGTAGCAAAAGATGATGATAGAAAGAGTCTAAGAAAAGTGAATGAGAAAGATGAAAATATATGTGATGTTTAACTCTTCATTTGTGCGATTTATTTTGCGTTTTCTCTTCGTGCAACGCTCCTGCCTTTTCACCATCATCAACGAATTGCTTTGCACAAAGTGCAACCAGCAGTAGGAATCTAAACTTAATTTTATTCTATATTTATATATATATTTATACATAACATTTATATAAATATATAAATGTTTTATCTCGCCTTTCTATATATGATGTTGTTGATGCTCTTCACCCTGAAATACAACAGTTGCGCGTTGGCACAACTCAATTGCCATGTCAAAACGATGTGAAATGGGATTGATGTAATTTGGTTAGGCGCCCACCTCACCCCCTGCTCTTCATCCCTTACCTAAATGTTATAGAGTTTATATATACTGTACAGTTGGTTGTAACGGGTGTTTCGTGTGACAAACGACTGGGGACTGGGGGAGTTGATTCTAATGACTTATGAAGTCAAGCCAAATGACCGAACAGTTTTCCGCCCTTTGCTGTTATATATATTATCTATGTTTATATGTATACATGTATATAAGATATGTATGTATATAAATTATATATAGATATTTTGCGCGGGCGCGTGGTTGTGCCCATCTTTTTTCTTATATTCTCAACTTGATGTGCGCGATGATGGAGTGGAGAGTCTCGTCGACGAATCATATCGTCGTTGGGAAATTTAATAATCCATAAATTCAATAATAAAATATATTTCTGATGCAGTGAAGTTAATATTGATTTGTTTAGTATTATTTTTTTTTTTTTTTTAGATTGTAATTGTGTATTTATTGAAGCTTTTATCAGGAATTTTATCGTTCTTGTATTTTTTTATTTTATTATTATATTGCGAGTGAATTGCCTGAGGGAGTTGGTTGATTATTTTAAAATTGATCAAACATTTTGGAAATAATTTAATTTAATTTGTTTCGATTTAATTTTAAATATTTTCATGTACATTGAGGGAATGGATTGGCATTGATGTTGCGTGCCATGAAATTGATGTGTAGTAAAGTGTCAATAGGTGAAAAATAAAATTTCAAAAAATTTTAAAAGTGTAGAATGACAAAAATATTTTAGTGTCACATGGAAATTCATTTCATTACTGTACGAACGTCACAATCGCGATATTTTTGCAGTACATTTCCATTACACTACAGAACCATTAATATACCCAGACAATAAAAATTGAAAAAAAAAAAAAAAAAATGAAAAAATATTTTTCATGAAAATAAAATGAACGCACAATCTCGACCAATAACAGACTCATTATCAAAAATTCCCAATCAACCTATCAATCAATGAAATTAGTGTCATCGCACCGAAAAAACCAACAAAATAAAAAAATAAAAAATCAACAATTCAAAATAAAACCAAACAAATAAAAATGAAAAATCTTATCTCGACACTTTGATCGGTAAATTCAGTTTGTAACGACGCTGGACAGAATGTAGGAAACACCGATATAACACCGGTGACGGAAATATCGACTTTCGAGCTGCCACAACCCTCTGACTCCTTCGCTTGAGCATGCTGTCGCCCTCTTTTCTCTCCAGCCTCCTCTGCACCCACACACATACTTCATAATACATCTATATACACACAGTAGATATAAACGTTGCCTTCCTCACGCCGCTATTTCTCCCGGCAATCGCCCCATCATCCCCCCCCCAAGTTCCCTTCGGGGGGTTGTGTGCAAGAGCAATCTGTAAAACGAGCGGGAATACGAGAAAGAGAGTAAGAGAAATGTGCTCAAATACAAAATAGAACGAGAAAAAACGTCGGATTGCGGACGGTTATGTTTGTATATACACATATACATATATACAATATCTATATATGTGTAAGAGTAAGAGAACGAGAGAGCAAAAGAGCGATGGGGCATGGGGTGGAAACGCGTCGCGGCCCTGGTGGCGGTTGAAAGAAGCAATTTGGCCTTAATAGAAAAATCCCCAACGCCGAAACCAATTTATAAACCCGCAAACATGGCTGGCTGGTGCAGACTCGACAAATCCCAGTACACAATGTACATACATACATATATATATATACATATATTTAAACATATATGTATGTATGTATGTATAAATATATTTAATAGTGAACATTGAATTTATAAATCGCACAATGCGTCACCATACGCAATTTTCACCTCATCTTTTGTCATATTAAAAATAATGTTAAAAATTAACGATAATAACAATGATAAAGATAATGTATATATAATTAAAGTTGATAAATAAAATGAATATTAATAGAAGCAGAAAAATATATGAGTGCGTGATGAAAAACGTCATGATTGTGTTATTGTAAATGGAATGAAAAATACGATGTATATATATATAAATATGCAGTATGTAATGGTATATATATAAAAATATTGTTGTAGAGAGAAAAATGTACGAGTGAATAAAATCGTGCGCGCGCGGACGGGCAGGCAGCTATTTCGATAGTATGTAAAGGGAAAAACGACGCGGAAAAATGTTGTCGAGGTTTTACCGCACACACCCGTCGGTGGCTTTCAATGGAATTTATCCACCATTCGTGGAGGCACTCGTGGGCGGTGCAAGGGGATTTTTACGGGTTATATATATAGAGAGAGAGAGAAAGAGAGAATTTATATGTGTAATATATATAGAAACGAGAGGAATGGAAAATAAAGGTGATAGAGATGAAGCGAAAGATACATATATGTATAAATTGGGGGAGAATTAAACATGATTGGAAAAAATTCATTGGCTGAGACTGATTTGGTGAATATAAATATATTATAAATCATTGGATATATTTGTATGAGCTTTAAAAATTTTTGGCGAATAAGTTAAATAAGATGGAAATCCAATTGTGTCCAATAAAAATAATCGTTTTTAAAAAGTGTCCGTTAAAATTGATGCAATTTCAATTGCAATCATTTTCATCAATTTATTCTCTGTTTCTTTCAATTCTTTTTTTCCATTTATTAATTCAGAATTAATTATCATTTTACTTTATATATATATTTATTTTTTTCTTTTATAGATTTTTCAATTGTGATACTTTAATAATTAAATAAACTATACATAAAATGATTATTGAAATTGATAGAGCACACGTGCACTCAGCAAGACATCACCAAGACCAATAATCATCGCAAGATGATGAGATAAAAAATTTTGTTCTTTAAATATTTTTCCATTATCCATCTGTACATATACATACTTCACAACGACAAGAAATGAAATTATATAAATACATATAACATATCTATATTATATCAATGCGACACATGGTGACCAAAGGGTACTCGGATCAGCTACAAAAGTATCCAACAGAGATAAATACATTGCCAAACGTTGAAGCGCTTCACCTCTATATATATACTTGCATATATATATACCTACGTCATATATAAATACGCCCATTCCATGCCAGGCATATGCACACAGCAGGAACCATAATTGTCCATCTGCAACGATGGTATTCGCTGATAAAGAAAGAATTAAAATTAAAAAAATAAAAAAACTTTCAAACGATTATTAAAATCATATTTGTACACTGCATTGAAAATCGAACTTTCTATACATATACACATTTGATGATTTTTATTCAATTTTCCATCACACTATTTACTAATTCACATTTTCATTGTGTCTATATATATACATAATATAAAGAATGATATATACATGTGAATTATTAATTAAATTGGATGGTGAATTGAATATTAAAGACGGAAGAATAAAAACGAGGGCGAGAAATAGGGAAGGATTTTATATATATACCTATAGACATCAGTTTAAAAATCAGTGATAAGGATTGAAAGTGAAAAGACAGTTTTAAACGCACAAAAGTTTATATATATATATGCATTAACAACCCCTCGTCATCGTGACATTGGTTCAGCAGTTTATTTAATAGTGCCCTGGGCATTAGTAAACACCGGGTTACTGCAAATTGGCCTGAGGGCAAGGCCAAATGATAGTTAACGTACCGCTAAACACTATTGGTGAATGAAGAAGGTCGATCTATATATAAGCTATATATATATATATACAAAGCTTATACATAATTCTCAGTCGACTCGTTGTTTCACATCAATTTTATCTATTATATTCTCACTGCTATCCTGTTCTAACGCGTTTCATCATTCGTTATTCCCTCCCAATTGTCAGTAAATATACATTATATATATGTATATATATGTATATATATATGTAAACATATAAAATTCCCCTTTTTGTGGTAGATATATTCGTGGCTTGTGTGGAGTTTGTTAAATGTTATACTGCATACTTATATCTCCTCTTTATCTTTTTTATTTATGTGTATATATATGTATATCTATGTACTATGTACCTATGTATATTAGAGAGAGATGATGTGTAATGGTGAGTGAGATAAATGGCGAGGGCGAGGTGGAAGAGAAAAAAAAAATATGAGAGGACGAAGGGGACGAAATTAAATTTTGTGCTTTTTGTACAGTGCGAAAATCACTGGGGTGACATAACGCGACAGTAACCGCCGCGCGCATTCTGCAAATTATCATTCCCCAGGGAATATATGTACTTCCTTTGTTGGATTATATATGTATTTACTATTTGTGTATTTCTCATTTTGTAACTTTTTTTTTTCTTTTTTGATAAAATGAAGATAGAAAAGAAATAAGAATTGTGGATTTTTTTATTTTAAATTTTCAAGATTTTGTATTGGCATTTGGATATTTGTAGCAGTCTCACGGCTATGGAGTACATTATATCTCAATATATATAGTAACAAAGTTGTAGAGCAGATTCTGGCGCACAAAATACGACCATATTCATCCAGATTAAAAATATTTCCTGATGAATTATATATAAAATTCTTCAATATCAAAAAACTCAATATTTATCATAAATATCATTAAATGAAAAATAAATAAAAATATACTATACATTATTTTTATTTATATACCTACACGAATCTATGTGTGCTATTTTTTTTCTATTATTATTTACACATGTATAAACATAAATACAATATTATTTATGCGCCATTGTTGTGAAAAGCATCAGATTAGTGAGATGAGAAATCTCGAGATGGTCGCGCGCACGCGGCGGCGAGTATATATTATCGTCTCTCATTGTAAACCCCTGCTGTGAGTTTTCCCAAACTTGTCAAGCACTCTACTCTCACTCTCTCAAAGACCTCTGTCATCAAACGAAATCTTCTATATATGGTATACATATACATATACATATACACACAGTGCAGGACAGTGCAGGACTTGTATACATATAAACACTGCAGCGCACATAATATATATTAACGCAAATATATATCCACAACTCAGATACAATATGAACACGAGAAATGAAATGTCTGAATGGCAATAGAGGAAACATTGCCACCCGGTGTGAAGAGATTCCGCTACTGGATTCGCTTTATTACCGGATCATAATGTAAATACCCGACAATCCGGTAAACAGTAGCGGGTGGTAAATCTCACTGATTCTTTTTTGAAAAAGTGTATGAGTAAATTTTTCTTTTCGTTTATACATTTACACACAAACGTGTGTTTATGTATCCATGCATATAAATAGCAGAGTGGTTTCGCACCTCTCAAAAGTATAATATAATATATGTACAACAGTAGTGAAAAAGAAAGGAAAAAAAAAAAATAGA
This sequence comes from Microctonus brassicae, assembly GCA_918226075.1. NCBI lineage: Eukaryota > Metazoa > Arthropoda > Insecta > Hymenoptera > Braconidae > Microctonus > Microctonus brassicae. The sequence continues at coordinate 2,459,979 of OW445491.1, read as the reverse complement.
GAAAAAGAATAGAACTGAAGAGCCGATAGAAAATTGGAGCGGATTTTCTTGCTTGAATGCCGGTGGCTTGAACGAAATTAGACTTATCTGCTCGGGCTGATCGCAATATTGCAGCTGCGGGCGCGTTTCTCTATATATTTTCATCTCTTTCTTTTTCTTCTCGATTTATCTCTATCTTTCTTGTTCCTCCTCCCCTTTACCCGCCGCCAATTCATCACAATATAAACGATACAAACGACCGACCACCGATGAACAAATTCTCTTTCGTATTCTATTTATTATTTTATTTTATTTTATTTTCTTTTTTTCTTTTTATATATTGTCCATGGATTTGCAAACAGTTTTGAATTTCCTTCGAGCGTGGGTATATTGGAAAGACTGCTCTTTTCGTTGGACAAACTCAATCTCACTATTGTTGACCGCAACTGATCGTGTCTATATACTCGGCCACACAATGAACTCTCAAGAGTCGCAGTGAATACGACAATATTATTGGAAAATCTACTTTTCTTTTTTATTATGTTGGATTAACGATAATGGAATGTAAATTATGGGATTTATTGTGTGATGATCATGGCACAGTAGCGCCACCATGCGGCGTCACCTCAAGAATTTGATGAGCTTAAAATTGATTTTATTTCATTATTTTTCCATATTCAATAAACAAAATATTATCCTTTCATTGAATAGATTGAAATGAGTATATCATTTGAAAAATAATCAAAGTATTTTTTTGAAATATTGTCATCTGCATATGTGTACATATACTACTACCATATAAATTATATATGTATATAAGTATACATTACACCCCTTTTTAAATCAGATCAAAAAGTTGCATTTAACTGGATCCCATTTATATAGAATGATAAAAATCTTAAAGGGCATAAAATATACCAAGTTAAAAAACTTGCAGACGTTCTCGTTTATTTTATCTCATATACCTGGTGTAATATTACTTAAGTACCTTCCACTTTTCCCATAAACACTTATCTCCCTCTTTTACTTTAGTCCAGAAGTGGTTAGCTCCAGTTTTAACTGTCTAATTATCGATTCTGATGATCCTGATGGGATAAATATACTAGATGGCGTCTAACAGCAAAATGTCAACGTTTAAACATTGTATTTTATTTTTTTTTTCTTTTCTAAAATACATCTCAGGTATGAGTATTACGTGGCTCTTACGTTATCGCTGATGCTCTGATTTTAAAAACGTTCATTTTCTCCTGTTACCCAGCTTAGACAAAAGAATGAAAACGCACAAAAAAAAAAGAAATATGTCAAAATGGATAAATGAGCTATTATGAATTATATATCGACTTTCCGTGAGTATATCTACATACATAAAATGAAACTTTTCACTCCAGAGTCAATTTTGTGATGTTGATAATGAGACAAGTATAGAGATTTAGCACTTTACTAAGTGTATCATACAATAATGCAAACTTTTATCTCCATTTTCCTTCTGCAACTATTACGTACATTCGCGATTATTCATCAGTGACAAATGAGTGAAGATGAAAATCGAAAAAAAAAAAAAAATAGGAATGGAGAACGACAACTGTATATAAGATCAAGAGAAATAGCTGATTGTCGAGAGAGGAAACATATAGGAAGCCAAATGTGAATTGCATTTGAGCAAACCTATAATTTACCATGATGGCTGGGTTCAATTTTGAGTGGCCACTGTTTCGTTACTGTCGGACATATCTTTTGTGGTAACCCTGTGGGCGTAAACTTCCCCTTGGGCGAAAACACCAAATGGTAACAGCGATATACTATATGAAAATATAGTTACAACCAATATATATAAATGAGATGAAAAATTGGAAGGAAAAATCAATTCATTTCACTATTTATTTTCTCCTCCATCACAAAATAAATATATACAACATATATACGTACTTAATTCACATTACCAAAGTAAAAGCACACACATATATATACACTGAATGAAAAGTAAATAATAAAAATAAATTGTATACATCATGAACAATAAAAATGTTTGATAAATTGATCCAACTATAAAACCGGAAATGTTTACAGCCACAATTTCCCACAATAATTTTTACTTCTTTTATATTATCCCCAAGATATAAATCACACTGTAAGAAAAATCCTAACCAAAATGAAAAAACAAATAAGAAAAATAATAAAAAAGACACAAAATGTGTCCTATGTACATCAGGATCATACAACATCCAATTGAACGTAATAGCATAAAGGGAAATTGTCGGGTATCAGTTGTAGCAATCCGAGGAGTAGGTGTGCACACAACGTACATATATACCTTTCACATTTACGATTTACCACGTGTATGTTTATATATAAATGTATATAAGTACACATACATACATATAGAGAGAAATAGAGAGAATGAAAAGCACCTGGAACGGCAAGCATTTCTCTCCTCAATCGACGGATGAAACAACAGAGCAAGCATAACGACGCGCACAAGCGGTAAGCTTTACCTCGTTTCAGGCAATTACAGGGGATGCCTGAATCCGCCACAAGAATCAACCCACACCGTGGTGCAAAGTTGCACCCTCAGGCGCGCGCGCGCCATTCACTCATCCTTCTACCTAAATATATATACACACAACTATCTTTCATTCTCAATTTCCTTCTTCAACTCATTCAACTCCACATTTTACCATCTCTATATACCCAAACACACACACAATTACATAATAATGTCTTCATATACATGCTAAATATACATATACAAATATAAAATACAAATCTAAATACACTTACACTATTAAAATATGACAATGTACTCTATCATAGTCACATAAAAGTTGCTTTGTATTCTCTTACACTATTAACCACCGTGAAAATTAACCATCCTTTCAATTGAGGGTAAATTGAAGTGAGAAAGAAAATTATATATACATTTACTAATGATAAATAAAGAGAGAAATAATATATCAGACACTCCCACAATCAAGTTTAATAATATTGAGCACCACTGAACTCGCCATGATTTCATACAAAATGCAACGGGATTGGTTAAACGTTTGACTTCAACGTGTTGGGATTGGTTCAAAGTGGTGTACGCCTACCCTATAACCAATCTCCAAGATCCTGCCTATCTCATTGTCCTTTTTGCTCATAATATATTTTACTCACTTGCTCACATGAGTGTGTGCGCGACTCACGATAAAATATATATAAATGTGTTAGAGAGGGAGAGTGATATACATAGAGAGGGGGGACAATTGATATGAGTGAAGTTGGAAGGCGCTGGCGCGCACGTTTTCACGTATACCCAGTGTGTATTCACACACAAAGTGGATGTATATGCGCGATCGTTGGTCGAAGCCTCGGCCATCAGCCGGCTAGTAGTGCATGCTCGCACGGCCTACGAAACACAGGGACAAAAATAGTGTGTGAAAAATATATTTAAACAATTTTTTTCGCGTCGCGATTTATACAATAAATATATATATATATATTTTTTTTTTCAAATTATTTATATTCACAATCGCGTTTAATTAATTTCTATTTTATTTTCATTATATTTTTGTTTTGTGAAGAAATATATTATTACTTTTTTTTTTTTATTCAGTTTTTATCGTTGATGAGATTGAGTTTATAATTAAATAATTTGTTAATTGATAAAGATTAATATTGAAGTGAATTCAAGTTGGATGAATGAGACTTTTTGTTATTTGTGTGTAATATATAAATTGATAATGTATGAAAATTTAATGGCAAGTGAAATCCAAGTGTCATAATAATAATGATGATGATGATGATATATAAAATTAATTTGATGGACATTAATTGATATGCTGTTAAACAAAAGACTTGTTTATATTATATTGGTGTAGATTAATTTTATTAACAATGTGCGTCGCTTCACGGCAATTGTTTGACACACAAAATAATCAACAGCGATAGATATATTAAATTTCATCATCAATTAATAATATATTTTTCAAAAATATATTTTCATGTTATCAATTAAAAATTATAATTCAAACACTAACATAAATTAAAAAATAAATAATTATTATATATATATATATATAAATCATAGACAATTGCACAATGGCGTCATCGATGTTTGGCCAAATGCAAAAAAAAAATAGTCAAGATATGGTGGTTTTGGTGAAGCCCGCGAATAATAATCTACAAAAACACAGTATTGACTACATATTGAATAGTGCAGGAGAGAAGATAAATCATCGTGAGCTCGAGGAATTGACAAAAGACACTCAAGAAAGCACTGGTAGTTTGATAATATCATTAATTACTTATTGATTGTTCTCCTAATTATCCTCTGATAACGAAAAAAAAAAAAAAAAAAAAAAAAACATATTTTTCTCTATTCCAAATATATCTCTGACACCATTAATATATAAGTACTTATAATTCAAAATGTTTTACTAATGATTTTTTTTTCTTTTGTTCATTACACAGGATTTAAAAATATTTTTGATATAGGTATTGATAATTACTTTAACGTACACGACTTATAAGTACATATAAATTAATATATTTATATGTGTATATACATATATGCATGTTAAATTGCTGATAAGAAAATGAATTTAGTCGTAAAGTGTAATTATTTTTTTTGATTAATTTAATCGTGATAATTGAGCGCGGAAGGGCGGCGGGGAAAAAAAAATAAAGAGGACAGGAGAGGAATTAATTTTGACATAAAAGTTTGTGGTTTACACACACGTGGAATATATCGTGCTTAAATCAACCAAGTACATGGACAAAACACGCGGACGAGACACTATATATATATAGTGTGTGTATATATAATATATATATACATATATAAAATTATATATGTATGTACATGTATCCACATTTATGGGGCGCCGCAATAAGCGTCCGACGGCGACTAAAACGCTCTTGTCCCACACACATTCACTCACGTAATACTCTCAGCTCTTATATACTTCCAACACGCGTTCACAAATTAATACATATACATATATATATACGGATATATATTTACACACTAAAAGGGGCGCACGACGCAATTAATCACGACGATAATCAGAATTAGAAGTCCAACCGCGTGTCTATAGATTGCCTCTGGGCGGTGAATTGAGACCGAAACAATTTGATCGAAAAATTGTAGAGTACTGCAGTATAACACTATACAATATTTATTATAGTACAGTAAGGTGATTGTAAATAATTCATGATTAATTAGGGATAAAACACCGAAGAGAAAGAGAAGTAAAAAGATTTTAATCTCCTCGTCAACTATTTTTTTTTTTGATCGACATGAACTTTAATGTACTTATTAAAAACCTCTTCCGAAAAATTATACAAAAATTTTAATAATTATATACAGTGAGTGGAGAATTTTTTTTTTTTTTTCATAATTTTAACTTCAATGATATCTTAATGCGTTGAACAATTTGCATTTGTTATATAAAAATTTTATTAATAGTGACATAGCAGATATTAAAAAAAGAAAAAACTAAAATAAAATCAGTAAAAATGAAGAAACAAAAAAAAAATAATATTAAGTTATAATATATAAGGAAATAAAAATAATGACAATACAAAATATTATATACGTGAGTTGTACATAGGAGCATGTGTATGTATATATGGTATGTGCCTGCTATATATATATATATATACACACGTCTACCAATGTCAGCGTATAATTGGAAAATCGTTATTATCAGCGAGTGATCTCACATCGAGTTATGTTGCCACGACTAATTTGTCGCCGAGACTGCAAGTGAAATCATACCTACTATATATATATACATATATATGTATGTATATAGCTAAAAACCTCCCACCCGACCATGTGTAATACAGTACAAGTTCTCTAGAGTAAGATAAAATATGCTGTTGACGACGCAATAATTTACCTATAATAACTCTTAAATAATTTACAAATACATTTCCACTAAAAAAAAGTAATAAAACCAAATAAATAACATAATAATATACCTTATTATATTCTTATCACTATATATACACGTCGAACAGTAGAATAACAAGAAAAAAAAAATACAATAATTAAGTAATTAAAAAGAAATAAAAATTTGTTGAAAAATAAAAGAAAAATTTTGTTTTACAGTTGTGAATCCAATCTTGTACCACTAATCGAATTATCATTAATTATGATACTGCGCAACAAAATAAAGGTGAAACAAGAGTGTGAGCTATCCGCTGACAAAGTAGATGGAGAAAAAAAAAATTGAAAAAATATATAAAAACAAGATGACAGAATAGAAAAAAAAATTAAAAAAAAAAAAAATGAGAAGGTGCAGGAGAAACGAGCGCGCTCTTCGAGAGCTGAATTGACGTGTCTACTAATGGATCGTGTCCCTCTTTTTCTTCCTCTCTTCCTCCTGCACCTTCTTCTTACTCTGGCGAAGCTTCCAGCATGCCGCTTCTTCTTTGCTTTCCTTTTTTCTCTATCACATCTTCTTCATTTCCTCCTACTTCTTCAGTATACACATAGATATTTTTTTTTCCACATATACTTTTTATTTTTCTCTTTCTCTGCCTATCTCGACCTGATGTTTAATCTTTAAAACCTCAACACGGTCGCGTTTTCGATAAGTCTTTTAAACTCAACAGACACATACATATAGCATTGGTAGCGAAAAACGTTAATCAGATTTTTAATTATTAAAAAAATAAAATACAAAATAAAAAGAAAAAATTATCAACACAATCAATTTAATAATAGTTATTTATTTAATATTAAATAAATAGGAAGGCGGGATAATGTCTATATTACGTAATATATTACAGGTAATTTACAGACACAACTGTACATATATTTATGTATAAAAATACACAGAGTACATGTGTCTTTGTGTGATTATAATACATAAATGTATATGGAAATTGCATTAATGTTGTTGTATATATACCATAAAAAGCAATAAGTGGTAAAAATGCGGGGGCTGTGCTCGTAAAAACTCTTTTGTTATATAGAAGGGTAATTTTGATCGCGTGACACTGCAAATGCGGGGCCATAGAGCAATTACATGTAATTTCATACCCGTTTATATATTGGATACCTTGGTTTTTTTCCATCGTTTTTTTTTCTCTTCATTTTTCGACCATAAGTCACACTCTCTTAGTGCCAGAAACAAACGAAATGTAAAGGAAGAATGAAAAAAAAAAAAAGTATAATGAATAAAAAAACAAAACATAATATATAAAATAAAAAATAGAAATGACTGATGGTGATGAACAGACGGGTTTTAAATATATGTATGTACACATACATATAATAAACTAAAAGTTTGCATGACAGACAGGCGAACATGTCCCAATAACGCGATCAAATTTATCGAAGTAAATTAATCGGATCTCGAGTTCAATTCCTTGTGTGTATATTTATATAAACCGCTCTCTCTCTCTCTCTCTCCATATGGTAAATATTTTTTTCACTTTTTCTATAAAGCTATTCATGAATTCGAAATTGATTACTCATCAAAGAGAATTTAATTAACTGTACATACATAATGAATTGATTAATTTTCCTTTATTATTGCCATGTGAATTTTAGAATTGTATTAATTAATTCGCCTTCACTATAAACGAGAAATTAAAATGTTGGATTAAATTTCGTGAAATTTTAAAACAAAATCTCGTTATAAATTAATATATATATACATATAATTTTGACATATTTCCAATTAATAATATTTAATAAACATTGTCTACTTTTTCATTTAATAATCTTCATTGATTGTATATAATCATATACCACGTCATTGCTCGAATATAAATTCTACAAAATTTAAATATATATTATTTATCTCACATATAATTATTCAAATTGCCTTCAAAGTTTTCTAGGGCATAATAAAAATTTAATCTAATCTAATCTATTATTTTTCCACATATATACTCTTGCATATCCACATTATCATATACATTAATTATAAAATCATACTTGAAATTGATTAGTCAAATCAACATAAATTATTCATGCTTTTGACACCACCCTTTGATAAATTAATTTATTTCAATAACCTTCGCAATAACTAAAAACATAAAATCATATTAATCCGATATATAATTCGGACAAAGTGCGAGTTAATTCAAACACCTGGCGCAATATATACACACACATATATATTCACTGAAAATATAATATATACTGCACACAGTGGAAGAGACCGTGACGGCCAGCGTTGCTAGGACACGTGGCAAAACGGAAGTAAATCGGGCATATATACCTACATGCATTTAAACATACACACATATAAATATATTATATATACATTTACTAATTCTGTCTTGTACATGGATGGTAAGGTGGTACGGTATACCGATGAAATCGATCAATTTCCTTCAAACTTTACCATCAAATAAATACATAATAAATATCTCTATATATAAAATAAAACTCTGATGCCAAATGGATTTGATAAATTCTACCAAACAATTTAAAAATCATTTAATCCAATAATCCAATATCATATATGTCATAAGCATCAATAGATTTATAACAAAACTAAATACACAACACTGTATATAATTATTAAAAATTTATCATGTTGTGACAGATAAACCGGCAAAACAATTTCCCTATATATTTACAACGTGTTGTATATACACGTCTTCGTTATGTCGACGAGATTGTGGACGATTTAAGTGAATAATTACCTGAAATGATGATGGATAAAGTGATCTAGTATGTCGATGAATGCAATTGAATGGTATATAGTATATAGTTAAGTGATGAATCAAACATAGACTAACATATGGTAATAATAATAATATATATGTATCTAGATGACATATTGTGCTACACAGTCAATCAATGGCTTGGAATTGATGATGAGCATGGTCTATTTCATACATATATAGTGTATATATAGATATATATATTCGATAAATATAGTTAATATATGATGGAGATAGATTGGACAAACATGAAACTCGGATGGTAATGCTAGACATGAGTAATTGGTTCGTCAAAATCGGATTGGGATCTAATCGGGAATTTGCCTCATTCTTTGTCCCCAACCATTTGCTCCATTTGATCATTCTGCATTGCATGCAAGAATATGCACATAAATATATACATGTATGTATATATGTATGTATATATTAGAGAGGTAAAATAGAGAATGGGGTGAGTGCTCGACACATCGTCGGGGCTCGGCAGCTCGATGCCGCTAGAGATATCCCAATAAAGCCCGCACGCCACCAAACAATTAAATTATTAACCGGCGACGATAACGAGGCACGGTAGCGCTGATTACTATTATAATGAAAGTCACCGTACCTTCGCACATATTCTTCTTTACTTTATACGCATTTTTTTTTTTAATTTTATATCAGTATATGTATATAGAATATGGAAACAATAATAGTTGTATGATGATGATTATGATGATGAATTAGATTGAATATATATTAAATAGAGAAATTTAATTGTTTTAGTTTGATGATAAAATCATTGGAGTATAATGAGTAAAAATATATTGAAGATATATACTATTGTTAGGGATATATTGTCGTACAAAGGAGAATGCGGAAGAATTTAGATATGTATACTGAGATTGAAGTTATGTAGTTGAATGTGTATCTTTATGAAGTATGTATCAAAAAGATTTAAATTTATTCAATATCTTTGGGAAATTGAAATATATCTTTGTCAATGACAGTTTGTTATTTGTTTCTATGACATAGGGATTAAATTGTATTTGGATTTTTTGTCATATCCGGTGTGGAGAGATCTCTTTATTCGAATAATAAATTGAAAATATATGTATAATAATATTTTTTTTAGAATTATATAATTGCAAAAATAATTCAGGGAATTCTATCAACAAAAATCCATTGGATGATTATCTATTTTGAAATATTAATAATATACAAGGGTGTGAATAATATGTTTAGAACGAGAAAAAAAATATGCGGATGAAGACGATGAGATGAAATAAATTTTATATAATCCTCTTTGCGGTCTTTGATGACGCAGCGAGAATTATTTAATGGCAAAAACACTCGACAGATTTTATTTTTCATTCCAAATTCATTCTAACTATACAGTCACTAATTAAAAAAAAATCAATTGAAATCAATTTCAATATACATATTTATTATTAAATACGATGAAAATAAATGAATATATAATTTACTCTAAAATATGGAACCGGTAGGGATGAATATACACTTTGAAGGAAGTTATATACAGTTTCTCTATACATTCCCCCAACATGTCGATAGGTATTTTCCTCTTACGGGAAACTCTGCAATTATACATGCACTATATGAAAGTGATGGTGGATATACATACAGTTACCATAAGCCAATCGTTAATGAACCTTCAAGTAATAACCTACGAGTCAAGTTTAATTCTGTTAAACTCTTAGTTCTACCAAGTTATATACACACGAAAGTGAACGAGGTTTATATACTCATATACATCCTCACTGATAAACATATTTAAATACACAATTGAATGTCATAATTATATAACAACACCATAATTAATTTAATAACTAATAAATTAAGACATCAGCAAATAATCTCAAAACAGATTTAAAAAAATATTAATATAACAAAGATATAAATTTACCACATATTTCTTCACACACATTTAAATAATACGCATCAACTTCCGAAAATATAAAGTCACGGTTGTCCTTCAATTGACTCTAAAAATTTAACTCGATTAAGTTGAAAGAAAATTTTGAAACGATCGACGTGCACGATGGCATCTTAAATTTAAATCAAGGATCAGTCGACTGATGTATTGGACCCATTAGACTCTGTCCAAAGACGAAGGGAATGCGTATATATATATGTATATTCATAAGTGAGAAGCACGAGCGAATAATGATGAGTGAACAAGAGTGAGAAACATAATGTATACTTTGTGGCCCAAAGCATCAGCGCACCGCGCGTCCATTATGCTATCTCCATGTGTCAATCTCTTAAGTAGCTAGAGAACTCAACTACAAGACCCCTTCAACCGCATACACACCTAATTCAACGACCTACGTATACACCAAATATAACGCATCACATTGATACAATCTACTTATTTTCTTCTTCTCGATATATAACCGGGAAGGAGAAAAAAATAAAACAATCGAGCCACACATCAAGATATGCGGGTGATAATTTCTATCGATATGACACAATAAAAAAAAAACGTTAAATGCGTCAGCAATAACATTGATGAAACCTATTATCTAATAAATTAGATTACAACCATTTGATCAACAATTTATTAATTGAATATAACTACCATCAGCGGCACAGTGTGAACGCGTCACTAAACCATCATCCAGAATATTAAAAATGCATTAATTCAATGAAATATTAATAGTGCTTAGATTGACAATGATGACAATATAATCCAATCTAAATTGATCTATTTATAAAGCTATTGTTAATAAATTACAAATTGGTAATCATTGAGGTGATACAATCACGATCTAAAGGCAATGACTATTAGTCTCTTGATGGTTAGTCAAACACAGCTTTGGGCGTAAAGTGAACGCGTTTAGAGGGTTTTGAGCTTGCGCTGAATATAACCTCTAGGTTTAGCTACCTATGTTTATAACCCCGCAATTCGACACGATGCACCATGCGAGAGAGGGTTAATTGTGCAGTTAACAAGATCCCTGCGCAATACGTTGTTCTAATATACACATATATACTAAGGTTATAAACAACAATCTATCTACTATCTTCTACTATGTATTCCAAGCTATAGCTTTCTCTCCTTATTCCCTTTAGCTTCTATCAATTAAACTGAAATATAATGGAGAATTTGTGCGAAAGGCTAATAATCATCAGCACTAAACAAATGAAAATAATAGGTTTTAAATATAGAATAATGTGCTTAAAAATAATTAGATATTTAGTATATAGTTATAATTAATCTATGATTTAAAATTTTTCTTCATCTAGGTGACAGTTGTAAATCAACAGACGGTGGAAGTGATGAAGAAATGGGACCTGGACGTGATGACGATACTCCAAATAATTCAAAGAAAAAACATCGACGTAATCGTACAACATTTACAACATATCAATTACACGAATTGGAACGTGCGTTTGAAAAATCCCACTATCCTGATGTTTATTCACGTGAAGAGCTTGCAATGAAAGTCAATTTACCCGAAGTACGAGTTCAGGTGAGTTATTTCGAATAATAAATTAAATAAAAATAATAATAATTAAAGTAAATCAAATAGATGAAACAAAAAAAATAATAATAAATTTAGTGGAAGTATAATACAATTAATATATTATACCAACTCTCAAATCATTTATTATACCAGCAATTGAAATCAAAGTTTCGCATTATTATGATTATTATTACCATTATATAGACAAAATTAAATTAATTATGTGCGTGACAGCGATAAAACTACGCAGTCGCGTGCGTCGACATATCGATCAGTAGTTGTTGGTCGGTTGACTATATACCAGCACACGTTGACATTACAAATATATAACATATATACATATAAAATTCTGATGAATATATATATGTATATGTCAATGTCTATGTGTATTTATTCACAGTGAATATATCCAAGCATTTGACATTTTGTTTTTAAATTAAATTCATTGTGTGGAATACCGCAAATAATTGACCGGATCGGGTAGCCGCGAGATAACCAGTAGCTGACAGTAGATAAAATCCACTAGCAAAGTGAAAGGGACAGCGAAAGGGTTTTTCATGAGGGGAGAAAAAGAGAGAGATTGAAAAAAAAATAAATAAATCTATATGTATATATAAATAAAATGGATAAAATGAGAGAATGAGTAAATGGGGAGGAGTGCGTCAGTTACGAGGGAAGAATAGTAATTAAAATTTTTAATTGCGTTTAGAACCTACCATCGCGACGTTTATTCTTTCTCTTCCTATACATATATATCCTTCTCGTCACCACCACCTTTTTCAATCACTCCCTTCTCTCTATTTTTTTTTATACTCCTACCTATACATATGTAAATACTATATTTGTGATAAGATATATATATAAAGCAGCAGTTGTATATGAGAGCATTATATATATAATTATATAGCAGCGAGAATTTTTTTTCCAATATTTTACACACAAAATGAAAGTAAAGTCTTTTTATTTTTTTTACTTCGTTTATTTTATCCGCTCGATGCCGCGCTGGTACACTTAATCCCTTAAGCTTATTATACTTCCAAAAGAAGAAGATAGATAAAATAAATGCAAGAGTGAGAGAAGAACAAGATAAAAACTAATGAAAGAAAAAGAAAAATGACAATGAAAATAGAGAGAAGCTAGCGAAAAATGAACGAGAGCACGTGGAGGGATTTCATTATTTTTAATTGACGATAACTGGACTCGTGTCAATCAGATTTATCAAAGCCGTTTACATGAGTATTAAATTCACTGAATATTCCCAAGACAAATAATAATTATCCATCACGTGGCTGCCGAATATAAATATAGTTTGAATATATATTATATACATTAAAATTGATGAAAATATATATATTATTAACTTCTAGATAATTATGATTATCTATTTACATAATATATTAATCAATTGTGTAAACAAATATACATTTATGATTAGATACTTATAAATCTGTCTACATGTTGCTGTTACACTAATGTAAATTTACATCTCTTGTTTTATTCGATCTATATTCAATCCAGTGATTGGTTGTGTGTTATATCGACTAGCCGAAACAACCCCATTAAATTATCGCTATCACTATACGCTAATTTATTCTGAATTGTGTGCGGATTGTGACTGAACCCCCGTTTGCTTAAACAGAATTTCATTGCATATATATCTTGCACGCACGCGCACGCAGATCACTAATACTCATCTCTCTTCATTTATATATACATATATACCTACATATAAATATATATATCTGTCTATTGGCGTATCGTCCGCAAGCGCCGCCCTCTTCTCTCGCAAAATCCTTGATAAATTCACCATTGAAATTCCTCTATTCTCACCGCCATTGAACAATAATTCGCACATAAAATTAATTAAATTATCGAATTTTCATATACGAAATATTAAACTTATTATAACAAATTCTTTTTTATAAATATATATCTATTCTTTATTTAAATAACTATCACGCTTTGCGTTTCTTTTTTTAAATTAAATTCAAACAACCATAAATTTATTCTAGATTTTTCTTTTCATTATTTATGTTTGAGCTTTGAATATCACGTTGCACGATTTTATTCGTGACGTACACAGATATTTAAATGTATGAGTTATAATCAATGATCACTCCACGACAATATGAAACGACACGAATCGTGTGGGAATATTATGATAATAATATTCCACGGATGAAATAAAAACCAAGTGCCATTATTTTTCCATGCTAGTGTATAAGTTTGTTTGTTGATGTAAATAGCACAAGTTCTCTATACTCTTAATGATGGTAACTGAGCGTTAGTGAGTGAGAACTAAATATGTATATGTGCAGTATACATATAATATTATTAGAGTGGGGCGATGCCTCGACGCCGATCCATTATATTACGAGCCCATTGTCGGAACCACCACGTATTACCCTTCCTATCACGCGATCGCTTTGAACCTTTTTTCTCTTTCCCTTTTATATCGCCGTCTCTCCAACTCTATGTTGAGTTCATCACGTTATACATCAAGTGAAATAAAAGACAGTAGTATAGGTACATAACTAATTCGACAATTTTGTTATTCAGTCTCGTGCAATCAATATTGCTTTTATTTTCACAATTATATCGCAATTATAAACTTCCATATATAATTCTACTCAATTATTTTATATTTAAACATTATATTTACTGCACTATACACTGCATGAAATATTAATTATCAAATGAATTCATATGATTAAATATTAATGTATGTATATAATTGTTTATATATTTTTTTTTTCGAATATTCCTGACGAAAATTATAAAGTTGAGGAAATGAAAAAAGAATTATTTTTCTATTCATGTTGGAGGAAAGTTATTTTGTAAATTATTTCTTTTAGTTTATATTTATCAACGCAGACGAGTTTTTTTCTTTATTTAATTTTTTTTCCTCTATTCCACACTGTATATATGTATATATATCTGTGTTCGATGGAAATTTGTTGAAATGGAATCGCCAGCAGGTCGTTCAAATTAAAAGTGGATTCGCGTTCGTTCTCCAATTTTTTTTTTCTCCCATTTTTTTTTTCTTTTCCGGTGTAGATATATTTCTACATGTATATATACTATTTTTAGCGACGCTATCCTATTTTTGGTGAACGCGAAATTGGCAATGACAGATCTGACGAGATTCAAAAAGCCCTCGAAAGAGAAGTTATAAAATGAATAGTGGAACGAGGAATGGAGAGTGAAGAGAGGGCGAATGAAACAAACAAGAAGATTGATTTTTCGCGGTAACCCAGCTAATTTAAACCCGAATGAGTTTTCATTGTTTCACTATTCTCTTTATAAAAAAAATATATACAAATATAATATTTATTTATACTCATATAAATTCATTTTTATTCTACAGATATATATTCCATTATTTTTATCCTTTTTATTCTCACATTGTGTTCCACACTGTCAATTAAAATATATTTAATTTGTACATATATATATCGCAAACAAATTCTCGTTTTAAAAATTCTCTCTCAACTAATATTAATATCCCTTTTCAACTTGTTCAGTAAAACACACATAAAAAAATAAATAATATTAACCACAATATAAATATTACATCTCTGCCTAATTCACTTAAAAAAAAAAATATATTAATAGCATTAAAATTAATACAAAAACAATAACTATTCCAATATAATTAAAAAAAAAAAAAAATCTACAATTTAATTTACAATTATATATAAAAATACTTGAATAAAATTGGAAAATAAACGCAACATCCTCACAGCCCTCTTGGATAACTATATACAAAAATATACATGTATATACATATGTTTATATACATACATATAAATAGAGACTATTCACACGAGTGTTTAATTTCATTTAATTCGATCTTATTGTCAGTAAATCGCAATCATTTCGACGTCGCGTGTTACTCGGGGGTGTCACAGGTGAACGATCACGCGGCATGTTACATATATTTTATGTACATTTACAAACATTTTATATACATAAACAATACATGATATTCTCATGATGTCTATATATATATATATCTATACATAAACCCAATGCGTATGCTATAGTGTCAAATTGGTCACGCACATCCGGAAGTGGGTGCTTTCCAAAAAAAAAAAAAAATCGCGGGTGTAACCATGACTACTCACGTGTTCAATTATTCCAAAGTACTTTATTACTCCTTGTGTATAATAAATAAAATATAATTTCCCCCATAAATAATATAATATCACTATAATATTTTATATACATAAAACAAGTGTTGTAAAAGATGAATAAATAAAAAGATAAAATTAACCTGATTAATATGATTAATCTGCATTTTTGCACACCGTGCTCTGTATTAATTTAATATTTATGATTATTAATTAATATTATATTTTATTCAAGGAGAAAAATCAACGGAATAAAATATATATGTGTATATATTTATATGGTTTAGTAGAGAAGAATAAAAAAATAACAAGACAAGAAGAGAAAAGGCAAGTTATAGAAATCGCCTTGGGAATAATCATAATCCCCTTAGCTTCACGTCGATGGTGAACTTCAGGCGTTGGTTGTTCATGCGTAAACCATAAGCCTCACTTCTGTATTATGGGTATATAAAACAGGAATAATAATGATACCAATGAATATACACATAGAGATATAGGATATATATGTACAGTTATGACACTATGAACAACATCATAAATCCGTTTAGTTTCGAAAATCGGTGAGAATATACACACTTGGACACGATCAAGTTATATATTATATGTCGCTGGATAATGTTTGATAGATATTGTATGAAACGCAAGTGGAATGGAGTATACATAAATCAAATTAACGTTTTTATATAGTGAATTGTCGGATATATAATATATATAATATATAATATATGAACTATATGTATGAAGCATTTTATAAATGTCATGAGATATAATTTTTTTTTTTTGCTACGAGGGTGAAATATATTTATGTTATGAATTATATGGATGCTGATGGCAGCTAATTGTTCCTTTATTGCTTTCTTACATGGATATTAGCTCCACGCAAATGCTAAAGCATGTGTTCCAACTTATACAATCGCAAAAAAAAAAAAGTATAAAGAGGAAACAATTATGCATGCAATATCATAATTCATAAATCGAGCATAAAATTTTTTTTTGTTATTTAAAATAATCTCATGGGTCTTTTTATTAAATATCTATATTTTAATTAGTAAGGAAACGAAATTATTCACAGAAAAGACAAGAAAAACTTTTGTGATTTATCATTTAGCTATTTAAAAAATTAATTTTATACTAAAAAAAAATATTAAATAATAAATGTATAATATTTGAGAGAAAATTATCAAACATTAAATGTGCTTTTGTATTTCCAAATTCGGGCAAATGTTTTTCCACAATGTCGATTACGTTACGGTGGATGCACAGTGTTTTCAGGCGTAAAATAAGATAATAGTTAGGGTGTAAAAGAGGCGCAAAAAGGTCTATCACTATTACTAAATTCCCCCGCAGTCGCGTCACCACAATCAAATGAAAAAATATATATATATTACGCCGTGTCTGAAAAGGATAATGGGAAAAACTTGCGTGCGAGAGAATGAGATGAGGATCAAATATAAGGGAGCAATAATATATACACATACACATATAGTGAAGACTGTAAGTTACCGGAAAAATAGCAAAAGACCGTGAGACGACCGACACCTGCTTTACGTCGAAGGGTGAGGATAAAAAAAAAAAATAAATAAAAGTGGAAAAGTAGAGATATTTGCGAGAGGACGCGACAGACGATGAATGAGAGAGTTCGAAGAAGGAATAAATCGTCCAAGAAGAAAAAAAAAAAGTAGTTGAGTATCGTAAATTATACCCACTAAAAAAAGAAAAAATAACAAATCACTTAATCATTAAATAAAAAATAACATTTATATTTTTTTTCACTCAAGATTATATTTTTATCTAATGAAAATTCGTCTAATCATATATATGTATGAATGTATGTATAGGGTAAAAGTGAATTTTTACACAGAGCTACCTATTAAATCTTCCCAAACTCAACAATTATTTTCCTTAAGGGGCTCTGCAAAATCTATTCCACTATAGTCTCCTATTATACATAGATAAATATTTATCAATCTTATATATACATATAGTAACATAATTATATATACGTATGTATATATACATAGTGAGAGGGTTTAGTCTACATATATAGAGGCACACGAGCGTATACAAGAGCGAGACTTAACTTTTGCAGCGCCGTCTAACGAGTATTATAATCACTGTCCCGTAATTCAATATTGCCCTCTCTCCCCCATTTCTCCTCTCTTATTCCTCTATCTCTCTACCACCATCACCACCACCACCACCACTACTACTTCTCTCGATATGCTAAACTACGTGGAATATAGTGTTAATAGGCGTGGAATGGCGGAGGACAACACTCGTCCCCCGCACCTATTAATTGCGCTTCACCCTAAATGCAAATTGTTCGAAATTGAGCGAGGGCTCCTCGAATATTTGGAAACTCCATTACGCGAGACCAGTGTGTTTGGTCCTTTCGTACATTCATCCCCCTCTTCTTTCACTCCATCATCGTAATAAACCACACATATAAAGCATAATATACCATACATAAACTCATATAACCATTAACTAAACTAATATACGTTATATATTGTATATATAACTGAACGATAACGGCTTTGAATATTCTCCAGTCATTAGATATAATAATAAAATAAAATTATTAAACGACTGATTAAATATTTAATTTAATTTTATATTATTGCTGTATGGAGGAAATTTTAACATTTAAATATCATGAAAATTATGATAAAAATTAAAACACAGTTAGATAAGATTATAGTATGCTTCATTTGGTCGTTTCACTGGCCTGAATTAACTGTGAAGAAACTTGTTAGAAATTTAATTGGTAGAAGGAATTTAACCTAAGAAAGTGAGCGGTATAATAGCACTGTAGCTCGAATTAGCAAATTTAAAATCAATCATCAATTAATTACATTCAAAAATATAATAAATATCGTTATGACGATAATAATATTTTTTTTCACAGTAACTTATACATTTTTATACATACATTATCTAATAGCATATTATTTTAGTATGATTATTCGCTTAGTTATTTATTGAAATGAGAAGAAAAAAAGATATTTACAGCAAAGACAGCAAGAGAAAATTAGCTGTCCATCGTAGTAAATGAATGTGGCTCAATTAAATACTCCGTTTTAGTGCTTGACTTAAAAAGGGTCAGCTACAGCAATCTTTTTTTCACCTCCCTCACCTAAACAGAACTTTTTCTTTTTTTTTTTTCTATCGTGCTTGATGCATTTGGGCCCTCAAGCATCAATCATGTCGGCAACCCTTTAACCAAGGGCGGTTTTATTCTCCATTGAGACAGAGTGTTGTGCTCAAACACAAAAACACTTCATTTGGCAGATTAGCTGTTAAACAGTGTGGGGTTAGACCGTGGTACACATACACGTGTCTGACGTTGTCGTTGTCAGTTGGTTTGTTTCCATTCGTTATATAAATTGCGCCTTATATATACTTATATGTATATATAGACAAGAGATGAAATACACTCTACAACTGTTGCCACTTTTCTCAGAACAAATGTTCTTACGTCTTTTTCATCTTAACCTTTTTCTCTAATTTTTTTTTTTTTATATTTATCTTATCTTACACTTTCTTCATTTATTTTTCATCCCATTTTCTCATTCATTTACTTTCATTGCTTCACCATTGAAACATGTCAATATAAAAAAAAAAACAAAATCCCAAGTAATATAACCATTAAAAAAATTACGAAAAGAAAAAAGAAAAAATAAAATTACTTAATTCTCACAGTATATAAGAATGAGCATAGCTGAATACGAAAATTAATCCAACTACTCTCGCTTTAATATTTCTAATATGTATGACATGACGTATATTATATGTATAATAATATATAATAAATGTAGAAAAAGCAAATATATATGTATACATATCCATATGATGGTATATATACCCGTAATATCGCCTTTGTCGGCGTCGCGGATTCGAAGGCCAACAGGGGCAATTAACAATTAGCTTGGCGGTCCTTGTAATCGAATTACGTCGAGCCCATTGTCGGTATTATCCAGGTACAAACGTATTCAGTTCCATTTTGACGACGACCCCGAGCACATTTTTATTTTTATATTTTTCATTTTCTATATATTACTCCACCCCTCTTACGCGGGTATATGTACTAATGTCTCTCTTATGTCCTCGGGTAAGATCAAATTTCACACCGCTAAACAAACGCCAATGCAACATGACCCACTGAAACTACTACACTGTTGTATATTATACCTTAATAATATTCTTCATATATAATATACGTGTATATACAGATATTTTTTATGGATATATATACAGAGATATATCGAATGGAATTATGCAAGCAAACTGCAAGTCCAAGTGTGATCTGATATAATATACATATATATGCACATATGTTTGTGAGGAGAAAGAGAGTATATATATACAGTATATATAAGAATTGAGGGATCTTTTACAAAGGTAAAATGTACCGCGGATTCAAGTCCCTCCCTGTCACTATAGGATGAATGTCACTTTGTGAAAATATATCCGTTTCACAAACGTCCAAAATTTTTCTACTGGGTCTAGTTCATAAACACACTACCAACCAACCACATTTACCTGCATAGATTTATTTATATATGTATATATATATAATAAGCGTATATATGAGTATTTTATATAAGAAATTTCCAACCCCTAAAAACGTTGCTTCTATTTATAATTATAAAGACTTGATATAAATATTATATATTCATGTAAATACTTTTCGATTCTGACACACGTAATCGCAATGAATTAATGACACTACATATTATACATACATATATATAGATTTATTTTATTTTTTTATTAATTTGTAGATAGTGAAAGATTAGAAAAAATTTTATTTTATTTATTATTGTCAATAAATTTCTAAGCAAATAAATTTTATTTCTTTGAATCTTCCTTTAACAATTCCTTTGTAATAATTACAAGTAAGGAGCTGCAATCAAATTGCCAAACTCACGATATATATATGTATATCCCTACGTCTCTCCCTCGTCTCTTTGTCTTCCACGTATCCGTGAATTTGAGGAGAACGTTGTCAAATGCAGATCGTTATATATAGTTGCGGGACACAAGAATATGGCAAACGCCAAAATCGAAAGCTATCCTACGGTCACAACTATTAATTTGGTTCCCATGCGACTGTCGGGTAAAGTTGACGGGAGAGAGACCTAGAGAGAAAGAGCAATAGAGACAAAGATAAATGTGAGCAAGAGAGAATAAATGCCTTGAGGGCCAACAGATTACTGTCTACAGCCTATACATGTATACATAATATTTCCAACTGCTGGTACAGCACTCTCTCTCTTTCTCTGATCTCTATATTTTCTATGTATATATATTATATACCCTGCCAAGTTAATAATCATCAAAAGTCACAGTGTTTGCCGAGGGCGGGACGCCCTTTGTGCCTGCCACGCGTGCTCCTGACGCTAATATGACTCCGTTGGGATTTATTACGAGTTATTATAGCAACGTTACATCCTCAAATTTCACGCTGACAAAGCATATACACAATGTATTATTTCGCAATTTTTATTCTATTGTCTCTACATATATTATATAAAATAAATAATTCATCTCTTCTTCATACTTAAAAAATTAAAAATTATATATTTTTTCTTTTCCATTTAATCCTGAGAATTTATGGCAATAGACAAAAATTAAAATATTAAAATAATACCAAAGCCACCACCCTCAGTCAATAAGACCATATTGTCTTTCAGCCATAAAAACAAATCATGAATAAACGTTAAGTAAATTATGACCTACGACAAAAATCTACAGAATCACTATTTGCAGTATATATAAAAATTTTCATAACTAAAACGCACATATACATATATAGAATATACTAATGGCGAATGAACTAAACAAAAGATGTATTGAGAGAGCATGAGGGCCAATGACAAAATATGGTGGAGGACAATACACAGTGGTACGGTGTCAAAATACCATGTACTTATATACATATAAGGCCATACGGCTAATTTGTCGGATTAAATCGCGTAAATTTTGTTTTCATTATTATTATTATTATTATTATTATTATTCATACTATTTAGTCAACAACAATAATGTATGTCCAACACTATTTAGGAAGCTATAAAGTTTAGCTAAAATAATAGGATTAAATAAAACCTTTGAAATGAAAAAAAAAAAAAAAAATAAATTTATTATTCATAGCAATTTATATGAATAATTTTTAGTGATTTCTAATTCAATATAACAATTAAAATTTTTTTAAATTCCAATTACTCTATTCAAACATTGATAATTACAGCTATATAATTACATATTATAGATAAATATTTTTTAACCTATTGACTTTAAATTATTTTAATCACTGTAAGAAAAGTTGAAGTAAGAAAAAAAAATATATATATTACATATACTTACATAAAAATGTATATGAAGAAAAGTACTGTTGTATAAAAGAAAAATATCCGTCTGCAAACATTCAGACAAGATGATCCCAACCCTACATATAACATTACACTCGAGAGCTTTTATTATTTTCCAGTGCTACGCGCATTTTTTTTTTTTTTTATTATTCCTTTCTTCATTTCTATTTCCCCTTAAAATTCACCCAAATTCTCATTGTAAAAGCGCAAAATCGTATTCTCTATATGTTTGGGATGTTATTTAGTAACACATTAGTATTGTATTCGCGAATACAAGACAGGGTTACGTATATTCATTTATATATACATATGTACAGGCATATAGGACCCGGGGGCGTTGGAGTGTTTAAGGGTGATTACACGCGACGACAGGGGTGGCTTTATTGGTGGAGCCTGGGTATTCAGTGGTGCTCACCTGATCTTTCAATAAATTTCCCCCAAGAGTTACAGATGAAATTCACATAGATATAATTTATTGGTATTCAATTCTATACGCGTGTGGACCATCAGTAAAAATAAAAATCTACTTTACAAAATTCAAGGGGGCATACTGCAGTATGCACATCAATATAAAATATCTTATATACTATAAAATAGATAAAATCACCCCTCGCTATTAGCACAAAGACATGACGATAGTGTAAAAAGATTTCGCTTATTTTAATTTCAATTTTTTCCAATCCTCATTATCTATTAATAAAATATAATAATTATTTAATTATTCCAATACTAAATTTTCCTCCAACTGCCATATTGCATTTATAAATATATCTAAGTAAATATAATTGAGAATAATAATATTAAATAAGTCGCTGTTAATTATTGATGATGAAAAAATGATTGGAAATAAAATAATAAAATTGGATGAGAACAACTGTCGAAGATTGAATTTAGTCGACAGTTTGACATGGGGTGTATAAAAAGCGCCAGTGAATAATAGACTCCAACCCTCTCCAAATATATCTCCCTCACCGATTTATGTGTATATATATACAACATATATGTACATACACATACTAAATGTGCCAACATATCAATGAATGTTTTTTCTTCACTCCCTCTATCATCAAAAACTATGAAATTTCTCATTAGGCTTATTTCACGGTCTTATTGGCACTTTCAAAAAGTGATAACATTGATTGACTGCGGTGAATATTGACTTGAATTTATCACATCTTCAATAAAATTCAACCACTTTGACATAATATCAAAAGAAAAACGATAAGAAATTGAAAAATAAAACATTATGTGTCTCAATTCATTTCAACAATTGCTCCTCGTTGTCATCTCCTCTTTCAAAATAACAGAGGGGTGATTTGAAGTGAATTCTAACTGATCTTTTACTATTACACACTCTAATTTAACACCATCTATTGAACACACTTTTCGTGGTATATATTAAACCAACAATCAAATGCCATTTGAATTAAAATCATTCGAGACCATACAAATATGTGGGTGGGATTTTGATATTAAGATTAAAATAACCAAAAGCAAAAGGATTATAAAATGAAGGGGAAAAAAAAACATATATACAACGAGTGGGACATTTTATATATAGATAATATTGAAGCGTGAGATATTTGTCTTGACGTGCTCTTACAACTCTTTTTTCGAGGCGACAAAATTCAATGATGACAAACAGAAGAGTGTACATATATGTTAGATGAATAACAATGAAAATAAATCTGCTAATACACCCGCGGTCATGACAATGTGCTCGTCGCTGCGTGCGATCGTCATACGAATACCTTTTACCGTCACTAATCCAAATGGAACGAGGCCACACGAGCGACAAACATAATGTGCTCGGTGTCCCGTAAACAACGTGAGAGAAAAGAGGCTATATATATAATGTATATGTAATATAGGGGGATGAGAATACAAAGAGAGAACTGGTAATGCAAACTGATTTGTCGCGCGATATCAACGATGATTGTGCGAGCACCATCATCAAGCTCTCTTGAGGTGCATCATATTCTCAAGTGCCTTATGGTCGTTTTTTTTTCTCTTAGATATCTCTTATTATTTACTATTACATAAACTCTATAGAGTTCCAAGGGTTCAAACTCTATTGTAACAGTCAATCATGCTTTTTAAAATAATTCAACTACTTCCGAGAGTTAAAAAACAAAAAAAAAGAAAAAGAAAAACTAAAGAGGGATCAAAAGAAAAATAATAAGTGCAGAAGAATGTAAAAAATGAATATAATAGGTATATAATATTTGGCGTTATAGTTAAATACAAAGACGTTTTCAATTTCAAGAAATTTACTTTCATTTTATACCAATTCTCGTGAAGTTAAAGCCACCTAAATGAGTTTATTTCGCAATATCATTGGCGACGGCAAGCACCAACGAGAGGGAAGTGTTCCTACTCTAATAGATTTACGACATAAAACGATTAAGCTGTGTTAGTACCGTTCTTTATATTTCCGCGAGGAGACGAACGACAATTTCTTCATCACTTATTATATACATATTTACTACGCAGACGTTACTGAATCCACGTGGGCGTCCGCGCGCCCTAGCGAAAGCGTCAGTGAATTATATGACAAAAAATATAACCTTTATCTCCTTCTTTTATATTAAACTTGATCTTTTTCTATCGTTTACTCTGGCTTTTTCTCTCCATCGTGATACGTCGGTACTTCGTGCGCCCAACAAATATATATATATATATAAGAGAATAAAGTGAAATTCGCTTATTTTTCCATCATTTCACCGTGGCATCTTGTCCGTAGTCTTTTATCATCCACTAAGCGCTGAAAGAAAATTGCCTCTTGTCATAAACGAAATATCGTCCTGATGAGCTCGAGAATGTCGTCTACAGAAATGTTCGTTGCCTATTTTCTTTTTTATTCTTCATTATTTTTTAAACCCCATACCCAAACCATTTACGTCTTCGCTTCCTTATTTATCTATCGCGACGATGGTGATAATAAAATCGATAAAATTTGAAGCTTCTCCTAACAGATTTACAAATTTCTTCCATTTCTCTATTAAAATAAATATTTTTCCACAATTTTCAAGCATCCCATCAATCTAAATAACGAACAAATAAATTACTTCAATGCCGCTGTAGATTTCTAAAATTTATATAGATTCGAATTTTATTCAATTCAAAGTTTTTTCATACAAAATATAAAATTAGTTTTTGATAAATTGGTAGCTAAAAAATCAGTTGACATTTTATTCAAAACTTATAATGGAATATAAAACCAACCAGTATTATGTATGTATGTATGTACATATATATATTCATACGTGACTGTATATGTTAGGAATAAAAAAAATATGATTGAAAGTTGACTTTCTGAAAAAGACTGCGCGAATATATACGACGACGCGCATTGAATTTGACGTCGCGGCCGACTGCCAACAACAGCAGCAGCAGCAGCAGCAGCAGCCATGTTACAATAAAGAAATCAACATGGCCGCAGTGACTGCAACCTCCCCTTCTAGTTGTTTGTGTGTATGGTGCGCACCACGTCCAAGACCCTCACTCGCTCACTTTCGATTTCGCCCTCGAGCTTGTTACCCTCGTGATACCGAATAAAGAGAAGGGTGGTCCGGACTCGCGAGGGGCAAGAAATTTCTCTTTTCTTGCCTTTCTTACAAGCTAGTTTAGGGGTGAACTGGTCGCCGCCCCGCCCAGACATTTTGCCCTCGAGCTCCTGCTTTTCTTGTCCATCCACAGTACAGTAAAAAAAAATTTTTTTTCCCTATTTTTTTATTCAGCTCCCGCCCAACTTCCTATATATAAAACATTGCAAGAAAAAAAATAACTCATGTACCGTAATTATATCTCACCGATATTTATTGCAATTTGTAATATTCACTTGAATTTTTATTTACTAAAGAACTCAAAAAGATTTTTCAATAATTGTTTCGTCAATATTCTATCACTCAAGAATCCAATATAAAAAAGAATAAAAAAAAAATCTAAAAACGGTGAAGAGTCCTATACATGAGTCTCTATAATGATGAGGTGTCTCTAATGGAACGTTTTCTGGCAGCGTACGGAATCACTCAGCGATCCGCTTTTCAGATGAAAGCAGGTAACAGTAGTAGTTGTCCGATTTGAAACCTACCAATTAGCAGAGATAGAAAGAAGATACCGAGCATGACTACGAGATATATTATAAGATTATGCATTGTGTCAAGAGTTTTTATAATGTGCTACCGCGCATATGTATTCAACAATCGATTACTATCCGCAACTTTGTACCCATGTATCATTTAATCTTTTACATCCATTTGCAGTTATTTAAATAAACCTGACGAGAAAAAAAAAACTCCTCTTTAGCCGTATCTAATTATTAGGCCTGATATTAATTGATTTTTATTATTGTGTTGCAGGTATGGTTTCAGAATAGAAGAGCCAAGTGGCGTAGACAAGAAAAAATGGAAGCTGCTAGACTTGGAATCACTGAATATCACCATCCACCAGGCATCAGGTGCATAAATAATTACCATTTAAAATAACTGAATGATATAGCTGTTCATAGATAGTCTGAAATTAAATTGAATAATTGTGCGATTATTTTTGACTAACAAAAACTTATTCTATCTTCAGAAACGTTGGTGGTTCAGGACTAGGTTTGCCTGGTGATCCTTGGCTAACTCCACCGGGTCTCCTTACAGCACTTCCCGGATTTATATCAGCACCACACACAGGTTATCCAAGCTATCTAACACCACCAAGACGACTTCCATCGCCGCCAAATCTCACATCCGTTGGAAGCGGAATTCCAGGTAGAGACGATACAAATTGTTTAATTAATTATCAATTAAATGCAACTCGATAATACAATAATTTTAGTTCGTTTCTTCTGTCCTTAGGCACATTAAACGGGGCAATCCCCGGTATTAATACAACTGGTCACGCACAACCATCACCAAGTCCACCGGATCATGATCAAAGAACGTTTAGCATTCAAGCATTGAGAATGAGAGCGAAGAAACATGTTGAGAGTCTTAATAAAGATTTACAAATGGTTTGAAGTAAGGGCAATGCCGATTATCAGTTTCGGCGATACATTGCTGCATTAAATAATGAGAAAAACAATTAATTATGAGTGATCAACATAATGTTCTTGGATTATATATGAAGATATATAAAAAATTACCATCTACCGTCGCTAAAAAAACACACATTTACGAGTTAAAATATCTGCAATGTGCAATAACAAAGCGACGAATTTCTTTCTTATATTACTTTTTTAAAGAAAATAGTAAAATATGAAGAAAATAAAAAAAAAAAAACAATTAAATAAAAGTAAAGTGATTGTAGACTAAAATAAGAGACAATCGCGATTATTTAAGAGAGAAATTAACCAAGAAACTAAATAAAATCAATCGCTATACTATAATTAGAATTAATATAAGCTATATAAATGAAATAGATATACAAAAAATATAAATTTATATGTAGAGCATGGATGAAACGAGGGATATTGCAAAGGAAAAAGAAGTTGATTTAATTGAAGAAAATGTGTATAATGGAGGTTCTCCTCCGTGTAGAAATTTATTTATAATCTAGATACATAAACGCATAAAAACACAAACACACACTGGGACAAAAATAAAAATACTTATAAAAAAAATATAAATAAATTGTTAACGGACAAAACAAACAAACATACAAACAATAAAAATTACATTGACATTAATAATGAATGCAGTATTAATAATCATATGTAAGTCGACGAAATTATGTGCATATAATTACGTAGAAAAATTTTCAAACACACAAAAATAATTCAGAAAGGAAAAAAAAACAATTAAATAAATAAAATCTACATAATGAGTATATGTTACGGAAATTGTAGACGTCGATTTTTATTGTATATGTACGATATATTATTTTGTTTGTCACTTGTCCCTACCTCAAAAACTGGTGATGGAATATTGACAACTATCACTGCAGTATAATGAAATTGTCAAAGACAAAAATGAAAATAATGGAACTTTAAAATTAAATGAAAAGAATAATAATTTTTTTGTCACGCTGCAAATGAAAATTGTCGTTGTCCCTGATCACATCCTCCCTCTTTTGTCTGTATATCCTTCATTCCTTCGTAAACCCTAAAAATTTCGTCGCTACCAAACATCTATTTGTATATAATTGCTCGTGATAAAATAAAATTTGATGTACATATTTAACTATTGGATTTTTAAATTATTACAACCCATTTTTTAAATGAAATAAAGTAAATTAAAAATTAATAATCATACTGATATGCAGAAGCATGGCAAAAAAAAAATACAGAGAATAATAATGAATATAAATGGCCATCTACTGGAATAAATCATGAATCTACTTATCAAACTATATATAATAAAAAAAAAATTGAATATCCGTAGATAGAAAGAAGATTGAAGCGAAAGAGAACGTTACATATAAAAACGAGATAGAATAACCTGGTGGATGGATAGTTCATGAACGAGTGGGAGAATGTTTGTTAACGAATTAGCATTTCAAAGGGCGATTTTAATTAAGGCTCAATTAATTTCGCTCGGGAGAGCTCCAACATTTGATTATTCGGCTTTCTTTCAGCTTAATTACTGTCGCGAAACTGTCGGGTTGAATATACCGAGAGAATGAATATTAGCTTGCCAGCCAATAATTAATCGTATAGTACGACATTTAATTTAACGAGTTCAACATTTTCAATCGAGATTAAAAGAAAAAAATAATTAAATAAAATACAAAAAAATTAGAAGAATAAACTTAAATGAAACCTATTAATAAAAAGAAGCAGTAGACTGAAATATTTTATTTAACTGTAAAAAAAAAAAAAATCAATTTAATTCGTTTGCTAATAAAATATTGAAGAATCATCATCGGTTTGTGCACTTTGGCCAATGGCTATAACGGTCGTTCAATGGCAGTGAGTGGGTCCTCAGCAATTGATTCTGAATCAGTCTCGCAAGAACGATTAGGTATTCCAATCGTGGGCATTGAGGGTCGTGTGGTGAAGTGTGCGCAATGCCAAATGGGGGAACGAGAGTGAGAATTGATACTAGAGACATCGAGGAAAATGGGAAGAGACAGAGGAAAAGAGAAAGTAGGAAAGGAGAATATTGTAGGGTCTATATGGCATGAGAGGACGTTAGAACTCGCCCAATAAAATGCTAATTTCTATTTGTTCAAGTTAACCATGCGAACGAGCCTGGAAATTCGAGTCCATATACGTATTCCCTTAACTTCTAAGACCAATATAACGTGAAAAACCCACTCGCGACGGCAAGAAATAAAGAGGGTGAATGCGCACGCGGGGGTTTTCTTCCTATATGACACACGACAGTGATATCGTTTGTCCAAAGTCGGAAACGCAATTTGATATGCATGTGCCATTTATATAAACACATGTGAATTCAATTGAATTCTTTTAGTTTTTCTCTTGCCTCATGAATAACTTTAATCGTTTTCCTTTTGCAGTATAACACCGAAAAATACACGTAAAAAATTATGACGATAGAATTAAATTTAAATATTAAATAAAATTATATAATCGCAAAGAAGAAAAAAAAAAAAAAAGTATTACAATAATTAACTCCTCTCAGTATAATATAAAATTAAATCTAATGAATAAAACAATAAAATAGATTTATAAATGAAGAAATAAAAAAAAAAAGTAATTTTACAATAAATTTATCGTCGCGTTGAGAGGAATTATTGATTGTATAAAAGCTAAAGCAATTGGAGAATTTTTTTAAGGGTTGAAATTGGAGCGGAAATCGCTACGTTTATTAAATTTGTTTAGGGAAGCAGGTGGGGTTTCACCGGTTTAATTCGTCAGTTCCAATGTCCTGCTCGCAATACCCACACATATAAATACATCTGTATATATGTAACAACTATACATACATATACATGTACATATATACAATATATTCACCTTGTCTAACCTTTATTGCTTTCCGTTTACGCAAAAAAAAAAAAAAAAAAACACGATGAAAGAAGAGCAAAGAAAACCGCTCATGTACGTCTAGAATCGATCTTACCTTAATGTCAATTCCTGATCCTCCCTCATTGGATGAACAGCCGATAACATGTCGTATCCTTAATCTGAAAAATCAAAGGAAAAACAGATAATATTAATTATCAAACCAATAAATTAAAAAAACATTAAAACTAAAATCATAAAATAAATTAATAAAGTTTTTATTTTTTTTTTTTTTTGTTTTTTTCATTACGTTCTAATATAATATTTGTTTATTAATTTATATTTAATATATCAACTATCATCACCAACCCAACTACAGTAACTAAACAAGCCGCAAAGACAGTTTAGCATTATTAATTAAGTCCAAAGACACATTGAGTTAGCGAATACATATAAGCAGAAGTGATGTTTACTCTGCGTTCATTAGAGAATTTCAAGAGAGAATGAGCGACGGAAGATGGCGCCTCAAACGAGCCGGATTCTCATTAAAATAACCACCAGGCTTTGTATTATATACATACATATACATAAATAAATAAATAAATAAATAAATAAATCAACACACAATTGAAAACATTATCAAGAATAACCAAAAGAGTAATAACAATAAAAAAAAAAAAAAAATTACTGTTACATTTATTTTTCTCTACCATTAATTCTTCATCATTCTTTTTTTCATTTCCATCAAACACAATTTGTAATAACGTACATCTGCAGGGCAATAGAATACAATATTGGCAAAAAGAAAGAAAAATAAATAGATAAATAAATAAATAAATAAAAAAAAAAAAAAACTATTGTCAGGGAAAATTTCCCAACTCGACTGGCTTAATCTCATCGAGTTTAATTGTCATCGCTATATCGTGAACGAATAAATGAAAAATAAAAAAAAAAATCACTTAAAAAATCCAGGGAATATTGAATGAATATATATCTATATATTCATACATGTTTATATATTTATATATATAAGAATCGATGAGAGAAAACGAGTATATAGCTGAAAATGAGTATATCGAACAAATACATCATGATTGTTTTTATCGTTAATTGCATACTTTTTCATATATATTGTGTACTAGCTTCACATATATATATACATATATACATATATATACATATATATGTACCCATATAACATACCAAACGCGTATAATTTGCATTTCAAAGCCTCAAGCCCGGGTTATAAAAAATAAAACAGCCGTTAAAAATTGACTATTCACATTTGCACATGTACTACAGATATACGCATACACAAGGACATATATAACGTTAAAACTTTATAATTTTCGCATCAGCAGAGTCATTACATCTCACACGGGTCACAGAGTGACATATACACACAGTCATTTTACCTCTTTTTATTCAATTATTATTTTTTTCATGCACTCAACAATTTTTTTCATTTTATTTTTTTGTTTATTTATTTATCTTCTTTTTTTATTTCAATTTCGCAATCAATTCACATCGAGTGGAACAGTGAACTGTACACACAAAGCGCTATTCTAAAAGAGTAATAACTCACTATAAAAAAAAATAATGAATGAATAAATAAATAAATAAATAAAATAAAAAAAAGCTGTCATAAAAAATTTTTGTGTCAAAATAACGCACAAAAATATGGAATAAAGTTAAATTAATTTGACAGTAAATAAATAATGTATTTTGATGTAAATGTAACCATCACTTAGCGTATATGTATTCAATATATAATATATGATATATCATCGTAAATATTATTCAGAGAGGGAACAACGAATGAGAGGTGGATAAAAGCCAGAGTTAGAATGATTATTATATAGAACAGAGGGGGATGATGTGAAATAGGTAATGTATGGAAGCATCGAGTATTTCGCTTCCTGTACCGGAGTGGCCTGCATTTGATTTTATGCAGTACGCATTTGGTTTCCGCGAACGTTAATTATCACTGACCACCTGCAGCCCTCCCATTACGTTTCAATCGACCCCTTAATCAACGCATGATTGGTCTACTAATTGATTGCTACTTCGTAATTATAACAGTGCACTGTCACGGAAACGATATCGTGGTGTGGTAAATCAGAAAGCGGTTGAATATACATGGTATCATATGTATATATAAATTATATAAATATATACCAAATAAATACACCATTTAAAAAATATAGAAAAAAAAAAAGAAGAAATTAATTAACACTAATACACGATATATATAATTGAAATTTATCCAATCAAGAATTTAAATAATTTCTTAAAGTAAAATTAAATGTGATTCTAATGGAATAATAATTAATTAATATTTATTTTATTATTTATTCATTTAGTTATTTATTTCATTTTTTTTTTATACTTGGAAATATTTTGGTTATTTTTTTTTAAGGGAATGTAATGTCGTTATATTTTTTTTTTTTATGTTTAGTGTTTTGTTGTTGAGTGAACAAATTATTTATCGATTAAGAATATTATCGGTAAGAGAGGAGCAGCGACATAACGGCAATGACGAAAATATGTTTTTGTCGATGCGACACGTGTCCAAGTATGGAACCTACCGATATTTTACCGTGCAACAACCCCAGAAAATCTTGAAATAGCAGAGGGTAAGTGCTGCCACGAACAGCCACTAAATGCAAGCTCATCGTTTTTAATACCCTCAACTCTCTGTCGGCAATGTAATTTCATGCTGAGTTATATATCACTGAAATAAATAAAAAAAAAGCCCCTTAAATTTTCACTCTGATGATAAAACAATTTTTACAATTAATTAATTTAAAAATCAAAATTTATTATCCTAAAATGTTTCTATAAAAATGTCCCTATATATCCCTTCATCACTATTTCAATTTCTCACTATTCAACATTTTTTTTTATCCCCATCAATGATTTTAATATTAAAAAAAAAAACAAAATCAAATTACAATTAATTTTCTTTCATTTTATATACAGAAAATAAAATTACAATTTGTCATCAACATGATATAATTGCGTTGAATAGAAATAAATTTTATGGGTACAATAACGACAGTTACAAAAGGCCCCATAACGAAAAACGAATAATGCAATTTATAGCCAATGCCAATAACGAGGGCGTGTCTACACATCAAATATATAATCAAATACAGTCATATACATACACACAGAAATAACAAATTGCTACATATAACAATTCACATTTCATATATATATAAACAAAATATTCATACACATACGTAATACCTACAGGAAAATTTATATTTGTACCCCAATTAAACGATAATTTCACACTCGAATTTCCCGTTACCAATTAATCTACACAAAATAAATATATAAATATAAAAAAATAAATAACAAAAATCACAACGCATTAAAACAAATACAGACTAGACATTAATTAAAGCAAACCCGAGGGCAAATATTACACATACAATGTCAACTTTTTAATTAAAACATTATATATAATATTGCGCTTTGTGATAAAGAGACCTTCATCCTGAGGCATTTACAATGTTTATAATCGAAAGGGCGTGAGAGCCACAAACTTTCTCTCCTATTTTATCCACCAATGTCATATTTCATCAGTTCATTGTTCTATACTCATATGTCGATTGATATTATTTATATATATACATATTCACATGAGCATGTGCAGTGTATATATGTACTAGGAAGCAATGCATATTCAAAATCGAGCCCGCCAGGCAGAGGACCTCGGGTTCCCTTGTTTTTGAGCTAGTGCCACACAAGTCCGCAAATTCAGTTATTTCATTTGTCCCCCTCTCTCGTACTCGGCATTTTAACCCCAGTGTATGTCCGGCGTTATGAATTTTAATAGCTTTAGCCGGGGCCATGAGTGAGTGAGAGGGTCATCATCAGGCAACAACGAGATGTGTATATATGTATGTATAAAGAAATATATATAGAGAGAAAGGGCAGAGAAGAAAAAAAAAAAAATAATATTAAAAATATATAAATAATCGCCACATATATATATATGGGGGGGATATAAAGGTAGATATAGAGGAGAAGTGAACAGGGATGAAAGGGAGAAAGTACGTAATCTGCACAAGTGCAAAAATGGCAAATGCATTTATTTTTCATTTTTCATATTCTCTATGGTATATATATGTGTATATATTGTTGTTTATATAAAACGTCAAATTGTCAATAGATTAAGTTAGAGATAAAAAATATCCAAACGTGGACGATGTGTCCAAACACGTTTGTCCTAGAATATTTTCACGATAACAGAAAAAAAAAATATATAAATAAAAATATTCATTTTCGGCGACGGGCGCATCACATCCCACCTCTTTGTATATGTATTTGTGTGTGAATATATATATATATATATAGGTATCCGCCATGTTTCGTGGCACATGTCGTACCTTGTTCGTTCACGAAAACGACTGGACAATGCATTGATTTTGCATATAAATTTTTTTTAACCTGTGAAAAATAAAATTCATCTACGAAAATTTTTGTGTCGAAAAATATATATACCGATTATATTTTCCAGGATGTATGTTGTGAAAAAAAAATATGTAGGTATGTTAGCTATGTAAATTAATTATAAAATAAAAAATATATATTTAATGAAAGAAAATATATTATTTGTTGAGCACGAAAAATATTTCTCTTTCTTGCACTGACTTAATATATATTTTTCGCCAAGTAAAATGATTATCACGGAAAATTCAGCAGATGGCCAAGCAAATGTATTATTTTGTGGTCGACCATAATATTGCTTTATATTTGCGGTACATAACAGACTTTCAGTTTCATATTGTAGGGAAAATTTCATTGCGCCCATGTGAAACTCATTAAACCAGCAAAACATATAGTACGGCAATTTTGTTCCACTCATTCGTTCGTTCATTCGTTCATCCACCAAGCCGTTGTTGTCATTGCCATAAAGCATTCGTATATACATATAAATATTACTCCACTTTCCCACTTTATCTTTCGAATTTTCAAAATTCAATTTCGTCAAATTTCCTCATTAAGGTTTACCGCACAAATCAACAAAATAATTATATAAAATTATTCCTCAATTATTCATCAACATTTTTTCTTTCACAATTATTCCATCAATCACAGTATAAAAATAAAGAAAAAAATATATTCTTAAACAGAAGAATATTGAGAAAAAAAAATTACATTATATTCAATTTTTATATTTTCATAAATATAATTATCGCCATAATTTATTTCTAGATGAAATAAAATTCAATATAAAAATTCTAACTATAAAAAAAAGAAACGTATGTCACAACTATATATACTTAATGAACTCTTTACTGTGAGTGAGAAGAAATTTTCGAGTACCTGCATCGCAGCCACTGCACCGCAAAAGTGCTTGAACAAAACCGAGAAAAAGATTTATTGACAACACTACACAGTGAATGTAGTGTTAGTTCTAACGCCTAAGGCGCCCATCCACAACGCGCGCGTTCATCCATTGAAAAAGACCATGTATAATGTATATATATACACAATGTTATATACTTCTGCCGCGACAGCTCATTCGAAATACAAGGATAGAAATTTTCGAGTTTCGCAAATTCGGTTCATTTGCCGCATTGTCGATGGCTTAAGAAGAAATGAGACCCTCTTGAGAGATCGTTTTAAAGACGCTTGAAGTTTACCGACAACGCGCCAACAGAGTGTCGAACGAATAACCGAATACGAAAAGAAAAAACGTCGGAGAACGAAGGAAGACCAATACAGACAGACAAACAATAAACACGTCACCAAAAAATAAAATGAATAAATAAAAAAAAATGGATAAAAAATCGCGGTTTCTCCTAATAAAAAAAATATATCTGACCTTTGAAAACTCAAATAAATTTCATACACTATGTACAATAGTGTTTTACTGGATAATATATGTATAAATACTACAAAAAAAAATAAACAAACAAATAAATTAATTAATTAATAAAAAATCGCGGTTTCTTCTAGTAAAAAAAAATATTTCTGACCTTTAAAAACTTGAATAAATTTCCTACACTATGTACAATAGTGTTATTTACTGGATACTATATGTATAAATACTACAAAAAAAAAATTAGCAAACGAATAAATAAATAAATGAATTAATTAATAAAAAATCGCGGTTTCTTCTAGTAAAAAAAAAATATTTCTGACCTTTAAAAATTTGAATAAATTTCCTACACTATGTACAATAGGGTTTTACTGGATAATATATGGATAAATACTACTAATGAATAAATCCTTCAATTCATTGGATTGTATATGTTGAAATTAAGCTGAAAATAAACTAATATAATATAAATGATGAATAAATATAAATTTGCTACAAACTCTCCCATGAATTGTAGATAGAATTATCTACCTACTGCATTTACTGTTATATATTTATTATATATGCAACCAGAGAGTTAATATACGCGGGACATATATAGTAATTTAATCAAGTATCATTGCCTCAGGGTCTGCACGAACAAATACATTGCGCGCCGTCAATACACAATGACAGATATATTAGAAACGGTTGAATAGAGCTGTCGGCATTACATTATTTCGGCTGGTATAGATCTCTAGTGCAAACATCAACCGCCAACTATTTTTCCCATGCACACCCCTCCATCTATAATATACAGAGGTTCTCAGATTTAATTTGTCATCATCATCATCAGCACTCCCTTTAATAATTTTATTCATTTCAAAAATTTATCAAATCACAAATATAAATATAATTAATTTCTCATTTTAATTTTTTTATATATAATATTAATATATTTGATTAGATATTTAAAATATTATTAATAATAAAATTAGTGGAGAGATTAAAGTACGTGTATAAGATGAAATAAATAATAAAAAAAAAATTTTCTGTTTTGTAACAAAACAAACATATACATATATTTGTATAAACGATGACGAAAACGAAAATGGGAAGCGCTGGACTGGTATAAACAAGGGTCGCCATGCAATATTAGGAGTATTAAGTCACCATAAAGAGCGCATTAGGGGGGTGCGCAATGCCCTCGAGGGGTAGTTTAGCGTTTAATTGTTCCACCCCGGTTGTATCAAAGGTTTCAATTCTTCATCCATCATACATACAGATATACTACACTATAATATAAAAAAAAAACCTCATCGTATATATTACAAGTCTTAAAAATCCACGTGCGGATATACATTTATCCAAACGGCTCACTAACAAATTGTCTGCACCACTCATTCGATACAATAAAAATTATAATACACGTACACAAAACAAGATTATCCACTCATTCATTTTCTCCATCGATAAAAAAAAAAAAATCTAAAATGAATATAAACATAAAAATATAATAGAATAAATAAATTAAAAAACACTTTCATTCAAACCAATCATCGCACTATTAAAATAAATTCAAAAATATATATCTTCTATTCACAAATAAATATTCATCAGCTCAATAAATAATATAAAAAAAAAAAAAAATTAATAAATCTCTATAATACAAAATTTTTATTGCTTTTTCAATATTCAATTTCACCACAGTTTTCAATTCACTTTATATATATTTTATACGAGTATATATGTATACATATACATTTTCAAGTATAAGTCCGAGTATGAAATTCATCGAAGCATAAAAGCTCGTATCGCGGCTGGTCGGCTTCACACTCAGTAAACAAAACTATCCTCTCAACAAATATATATGAATATATACATATAAATAAATACATACATACATATGACTGGCGAATATAGAAGGCACGCAGCGTGCATTGGTTGAATTTGCGGTGATTCAAATATATATAGAGATGTGAAAACATAAAGCGAGAGACAAGACGAGAGAGAGAGGAAGAGAGAGTGCAGAATACAGATAGTTTTAGTTATATACTATGAGTGAAACCTATAAGCGACGAACATCAGCCAGAGTATCCAAGTTGCTATTGAACCGATTTTGAGTAAATATCACTGTGGAGGTACATCAAAACTGGAGAGGGAGGAACACACACAAGGGGGTAAAAGTGAGAGAGATAAAGTTACCATTACCAACTTTGGTATTGGTAACAGGAACGACGGTAGTATAACACACAGTATAATGTCGCAGTAGTATAAATGTATGTATATATAAGGGAGATGGAAAAGGTAACTGAAATATGACGAAAGCAACAAGAGAAATAGAGATGGAATGAATTGAGAGGATGAGAGAGGAGTAGTAGGGTGGTAGATAGAAGGCTCCACAAGCCCTTCGGCAAATTTCATAACCGAACTTGTCGTATTTGCCGAGATTATTTCAATATATTCGACTCAACCTGGGAATCTGTTTGCGAGCCTGGTGTATATGCGTGAATGGAACTTTGCGCGGCAAGTCGAACTCAAGGGTAAAATGTCTGCGTGCAGATGTATATAGGTATATAAATATATATAAGTAACTGTATTTACTGATAAGCTGGTGTATGATGTAAGATAAATCCAAAAAATTGCACAAACGGAATAAAGAAAACTTAATAATTAAATATATTTTCTTGCGTTTTATTCATATTTTTATCCAGCAAATTATTTCGAGGATCATCGTCCATGTTTTTTATTATTAATTGAGAAAATTAATTTTTTATAATGCATTGAAATTTATCTTTGAAGTAGAGAATAAATATATTTTTAATAATTTTTGTTATTTATAACATGACGATTTAAAAATTGTTAAAAACAAATACTGCATTTTTTCGCTCAATTTGATGGAATTATCCTGTACATTTATCTACTTTGTAAGCGGATTTGAAAGGTTGAAATAGCAATTTTTACCAATATGTATTACAAAACATCAATAACAAATCCTAAAGAAAAAAATTTTACAAAAACTATTTTATTTTTACACCCCACAGACATTTAAAAAAGCTATCAAAAAAAACCAACAACATCCACGTTAATATAATCTCACAAATATTCAACAAATAAATTATTATTCCAAACAATAATATAATTTTACTATTGAATTAATTTGATTTATTGTTCCTTCTACTAGACATATAAAATGCATGCTGCTGTATTGGATGTATCGATATATGTGGGAATGGAGAGGTAAATTAAGAGTAAATGTGCCTCAAAGTCGCGCTAATTAAATAAAGGGTCGCAATTGGTGAAACGAGGCGTTGGGTGACGGGCGTCAGACACGTGGCATCGACGCGTGCCATTCATTTCACTATGTATATAGATAGATACAGCATACATATAGAGGATACATTTGATATTTGTACATTTCTCTCTCATACACACTATAGCTTTTGAATTATATTCTCGAGGCATTTTACATTGCATACAACGTACATATGGCACATGATGACTATTGCACGATGGACCACGTCACGGAATATATAACTGCTCTTCATTGGCCATTTAACATAAATGCTCGTTATTATTAGCACGAGCAACACACGCACCATCGTTATATGTATCGTTATACCAAAAATAACGTGTATATTTATTTATTTGAAAATCAATTTATCGCTTGACAATAATGCTCATTAATTTTCACAGTCAATATATCGGATATTTAATATGAATAAATTGTTATATACACTGCTATATATACACGCAAGAATATTATTAATTAATACTAAACTTAATAACCGCAAGAAAAAAAAAAATTATAAATATATGAGATTCATTTTATTGCAAAGTACTGGATTTTATTTTTTAAATTAATTTACATTTTGTTTCACTTTCATAAATTTTTCTCCATCCATTTTTATAATTTCCACATCTTAATGCACCAAGGGAATATAATAAAAAGTCGTTATGAAGGATACATTGGTAATATATATAGAATATAAATGAATCGAACAGAAAAAAAAAAAAAATGTAAAGAATGAAAATGTAATGATGGATGTAATCGGCTAACGATAGGAAACTCGCTCAGAGCTAATCCTACCCGCAATAATCCACCGAACGAGCAGAGTTGGCGACTGCAACAGTCTATATTGAGTAAAAATACATATTAAATAAAGTAAAAAAATGTTTAAGAATTAGAAAGATGAGATTTCATTCGATTTACACCCAACTACAAAATATGTATTCATTTGTTTACACACATACATATATCGATAACGTACAAGTTGCGGTCGTGTCTCTCATTCAATTTTTTTTTTTTTTCTTTCACTCACTCATCTACTTGCGCGATACAGAACCTGCAATTTACAGGAGAATGAAAAGTTAAGCCGCTACCGAGCTTAAGGGGTGGCATTGCCAGACAATGGACTTCTCTCGGCTTTCAAATCTCAACGGCAAACAAACGCGAACGATCCGCGTGCCACCCCCTTCCTCCCTCCCTCAGATTCGCTCAAAAACATAATTGAAATATTGAGATCTGATTAAGATAAAATCGATAAAACATAAATGCAATAAATAAATAAATAAATAAATATAAAAAAATAATAATCGTCTCAAAAAATAAAATTTAACCGACACGATATCATAAAAATAATATATTTTTATTATATTATATATTAAACAAATAATCAAAACTATATATAATATAGTATGTATACATATATACACATGTATATATATACATACTTATATATATATACCTATCGTAACTCGACCGCGTATCCCCTTTCACGTGTACAATAAAAGATACTTCTGTGGGTAAACACATTTCATCTCTCTCTTTAAAATATCTCTTTCCTTTATTTGGGCGTTGACAATATCTATATACAATATATATACATATACATAATATGCCGGGTGTTCACATCTGCCAGCACGACAGGAGGTCCGATTTAACATGAACGAGAGAAGGATCAAGCGCCGGAAAGAGCACGCCCAACGGCGCGCGCGTAAAACGCACTTGAAAAATTTCATATGTATATATTATTTGTATAAGCGGTTTCTTTTTACATTTATTTTTTCTCTGAGCTTATGGATATATATAGATTTGTTATGCGGTTAGATATATACAATTAACACAACCACGTGAGCCAATCTACACCATCAATAAGTTAGCAGTAGCTATATACATGCAACGAAGAGTGAGAAAAAATATATTTGAGGGAGAAAAAGTCGCCTGGGAAAATAAAAAATAACAAAAATCTAAATAATAATTTTATAGAGGCAAATTGAAGACAGACCAGGCGCGAATAATCGTGTAAGCAAAACTCTTTGTTGTGTTTTAGTGTTGGACTTAAATAACGTGCGAGGAGTGTAATAAAATAAAAAAAAAGAATGACCTCTCTGTTGTATAGAAGCAATATTTTTTGTTGCTATTATATATTATTTTTTCTTCTTCATTCTTTCTCTTTTTTCTTATTTTTTTATATTACCGCTGTGTCCCGTGTATAGGATTTTAT
Organism: Microctonus brassicae; assembly: GCA_918226075.1. NCBI lineage: Eukaryota > Metazoa > Arthropoda > Insecta > Hymenoptera > Braconidae > Microctonus > Microctonus brassicae. The sequence continues at coordinate 2,418,137 of OW445491.1, read as the reverse complement.
TTACTTTTTTTTTTCTTTCGTGCTCTACCGTCGCCTCTAATTACCCACCGAAATCCCCTTAAACTACCATTAAACCGACACCATGAACAAGCCGTTTTGCTGTAATATAACAAACTAAATGGATACTGAAGAGCTTCACAAAATCCCGACGCATTGAAATTTTTTTCGTAATGAACGCAACAAAATTTCTATTCACAGAAGAATGAAGCTATAATATTACTTATAATATATAAGTATGTACTATAAGTATATATACATGTGTATATATATTTTTTGTATGGTCTGAGCACCTTTTGGAAACTGTTGAGAGTGCACTTTGACCATAAGAATATATTTTTAATGGATCTCAAACGAAAATATTTGATGCAAATTATTAAAATATTTTTGCATTAATTCATGTAAATGATGAATTAATATTTCTTCCAATGCAGTTATATAAATTATTGTTATTTAAATAATAATATCACGCAATAATAATATAATTGAATATTAACTTACGTGTTGAAACAGTGGAAAAAGTTGAAAAAAAAAAACATTTTCACTGATAAAAAAAAAGCACTCGCGTTAGCAAACTACGACACAACTTCACATTTTTGCACATTATTTAATTAAAACTTTAATATATTAATATTATTCGAAATAAAAGAACACACAGAGACACAAAAACACGCGAGATAGAACGAAAAACAAAAACGAATTAACTCGGCAGACATTTTTAATTAGAAATGGACGCAACGACGCGGCGACATTGTTATATGCTACATAATGGCAAAAAAGTTAAACACTTATTTTCAGATAATTAAGTCAAATTCGATTATGATTTTAATTTGTACACATTCTCCAAGATACTTAGACACTTATTATGCATATAGATAATTGATTTGAATGGATTAAAATTGAAAATTTGTATAACAATGTCATGAGATATAACCCGACGCTTAATCATTCCGCCGCCATTTTGTTGTCCGAGTGAAGGGCAACGGGGGATCGAGCAATCGATTCCGCGAATCGATATAAATCCAGCGCGCGCTTTTCATAAGAAATACAAATAATATAAAAACACGCGGGATATTTAATTTCTTTCTTTCAAAATAATTGAATTTAATTACGAATTATAATATCATATCAATGCATATTTAACAATAAAAAATCATAAATTAATTATTAATCATAATAAAAGACAAAACACATAACATAAACAAATACAAAAAATAATAATAAATAATTTAAAAAACATTGAGTCATTATAATTATATATATTCATTTATTGAAATTGAAATTAAAAATTTTATTATTGTATATTATAATTACTTATAATGATATTCAATATACTTTGGTATTATATATCAAATTTATTTATGTATATATATGAATGTATGTGTATATGTATTATGTACATGTATATATGCATGACAAATTCGAGTGTGAACCCCCGACAGAGGTGTATCCACACGCATGCCTTGACGCACCTTTCATCAAGCGTAAAATACGTCTCTCTATTTGGTAAAATCGATCTTGTAGAAAACGGTCGCCATTCAATCAGCTTTCATGTATATATATATATGTACTTCATAAATATATATATGTATATGAAATATAATATAATATATACCGGATGCTTTGATCTATTCATCGGACGATTATTCAACTCCTGAATTTATCATTTGAGCTTCTGAAAATATATTCGCTCAATTTCATCGACAATGTATGAAAATATTTATTATTTTATTGTGGAATAATATATAATATATATACAGTTGACAATAAATTTTATATATATTCCTCAAGAAAAATAAAATTATGTTGAGAAATGTTTTTTATTGTTAATATTTATAGATCATAAAGAATAAATAGAATTCTTTGGATTTTTATTTTAGTGTGTGAAGAATTAATTTTATTTATTAATAGTCCAAAAAAAAATTTGTCTTTCGTTTGTTTATTTGAGCAACGCTATATGAAGGCAACTTATTATATCAAAATACGATAGTCTATAGTATGATAAAGAGAAAAATTGTTTTGTGTGTGTTATTGTATATCAGAAATATCTATAGAAATTTTCAGAATAATTATAAAGTTGACAATAATTTTATTCATAAGCATAATACACTTCATTTATTTCAAATATATATTTATATTAATTAATAGTGCAATAATTTAGTGAATTAATATTCATCAAATCTCTTAGTCTTGTATTATTACACTGCAATTTATCATCAATAACTCAAAATATCCGAATCCGAGCTGCGGATCTTTTTTTTTTTTTTATCAATTATGTCAATTATATGCAAAAAAAAATATAATAAAATTTTAATAATTGATTATTTTTTTGATATTAAATACCAAATAATTTTTCTCTAGATAAAAATATTTTTTTGTAAATGTTTAAAATTTTTTAAAAATTTTTTATTTATATATTATCGAATGTGTATATAAAAAAATTAAATATTATGAATTTATATAGATTTGTATTATTTCAGTATGAATAATTATTTGATTTTTTATTTACTAAGTTTTTTCTATTGTTGATGGAGATCGAGTGAGAATGATAAAATGATTATGGTCCACGAGATTTTTTTATAGAGATCATAAGCTCCGCAGTGGCGAAAGTGGTAACGCGCCCGAAACGTAGTTTACAGTTCTAGGACACCCAAAAGTCCAATCTGTTCATTCGTTCAGATCATTGGCAAAGATATTGTAAGAATCACAGATTCTATTAAATGAAAATAAAACCTACGAACTTGTAAGAAACCGGTAGCTCGGGAGTTCCCGGTTCAAATCCGGGCTGCAGAGAATTCTTTTTTCTTTAATTACTTCATGAACATTGAAAATTACCTCAACGGTCGTCAGTTCAAATCCAAGTCACACCACTTTTTTTTTTTTTTTTTTTTTTTTTTTTTTTTTTTTTTTTTTTTCATATTAACTATTCAGACTTGAGATATTTATAGCACATTATTAATAATTTTAATCGAACAATAATTTAAACGCAAAAATATATATAACAATTTTGAGGTATATTAAAATGAGAAATAAAAATTTGAAGCGACTTGTGGGATAATGAAGGATGGATACGTTGCAATATATTATATCAAAATGAGTCAATCTATAGTATAATACAGTTGAAGATATATTAAATACAGCTAATATTTGAATTTAAATACTGTACTAGAATTTTATAATATCAAAAATAATCGTAAAATCACCACATCCGCAGTGGCGAAAGTGGTAACGTGCCCAGGACGTAATGTTCCAATTCCTACATTAAATTCCATGATAATCTGAGATATTAACATTAAGAAAGTAATATTAAGATTCGGCGAACCTGTTCAATCAGTAGTAACCTATGACAGTTTGACTCGTACTAATTAATTTTAGGAAATCAGTTGGATTCTTGAATTGAGAACCTGATTTCAAATCCTGTCCCTTTCTCTTCTTTCCGTTTCCCTTTCTCTACATTCTTTCTCTACTCTCTCTCTTTCTTTCTTTATTAAGGAACAATTAGTGATATTAAATTTAAGGTGCAATACCAAATTAATTTGAAATTAAATTTCAAATATAAGAAATACCCAGTGTCCTCCGGCATTTAAAGATGAAGAAATTCATCTTTCAGTGATAAATAATGTACTTTAAAATCAAAGTTAAATCATGAGAATTTAGTGCTGGAAATGAACACTGTGAATACAGCTGGTCACGGTGTCCTCGGGAGATCTCGGTTCAAATCCGAGCTGCGGAATTTTTTTTTTTTTTTTTTTTTCAATATTATTAGTATTAAAAAATTAATTAATTAATTTTCAATTACCTAACTATGCTTTGAAGATCAGTAAAATGCTAAATAAAAATTTTGTAATATTTTGCATATTTTTCGCACAACTTGCATTTACTAAATCAATCCCTACCACTTTCTTGTATGATAATAATATATAATATGAATCCGAAAATAATTTTCAATCAACAACACCTGCGATAGCGAAATTGGTAACGCGCCCAGGACGAAATTTACTAATAATTGTTAAAGCCGATTTGTGTCTTATCACTCACGTGTCGATACCATACAGTTCTGATGCTTTATTAGCGTTAATAGCTGTCAATATCTGTGCCTAATTACAGTTAACTCATGAACACCAATGGGAATCTAAGTCAATGAACATGGTTGTGATTAATGTAAATATATTGTACGTAATAATTGTAAGATAAATGTGGCATGACAATAAATTAGTTATAAGTTCACGGCGGATTTTAACAATTATTAGTTGCGGTCTCTTTGGGAGTTCCTGGTTCAAATCCAGGTCACAGGATTATTTTTATTTTCATTTTTATTAAACAGAAGCATTGTAAAAATAATAAAAATGTATAAAAAAATTTTTTATTCATCGATAAATGTGTAGCATAAAATTAAATTAAATTTTTCTTTTCAATATACGTGATCTATTACACGTAAAATTTATCAAATTTTGTAGTTATTATACTTTAAGTGTGTTTATATATACACCTATATACGCGCTATAGCTACTGCAAAGTGTAAACAGAGCTCATGTAGAAATTACAATTAACTGACATGTAAATACAGTGGTTTTATTTATATACAAATAAAATATTTACTTGGACACGAATTTATTGTGTATAAGTTGAGTTGTTCATAGAGATTGAGCGACTGAGATGAGATGATCATGGTCCATGAGATTTTATACCTGAGTTAGTAAGCTCTGCAGTGGCGAAAGTGGCAACGCGCCCGAAACGTAGTCTGCAGTACTAGGAAACAAAAGTCCAAAGCTGTTTTTGTTGGTTGGGCAGACTTTGGCAGATATGTAAAGAGTCATAGAGACTTTATCAATTAAAAAATAACCTAAAAACTGTAAGAAAACCGGTAGCTCGGGAGTTCCCGGTTCAAATCCGGGCTGCAGAGATTTCTTTTTTCTTTAATTACTTCACAAACTTTGAAAATTACCTCAAGGGTCGTCAGTTCAAATCCAGGTCACTCCACTTTTTTTTTTATTGTTTTTTTTTTATTATTTCATATTTACTATTCAGAATAAAGATATTTATTGCACATTATTATTTATTATAATGGCAAAATAATTTAAATAAAATAAATATAGATAATAAATTTCAAAAAAAATTTTTTTTTCTTTCTTCTATAATATGTAAGTGTGTGTATCTGCTGCGAAGTGTAAACAGAGCTCATGTGAGTATTATATACAAGTGACCGGCATATACACAAAGCAGCTTAATTCACATACAACCAATACGTTTACATGTATTTGTACACAAATGTATTGTGTATAAATTGGAAATAAAATTAAAATTTACAATATCCGCTGTGGCGAAATTGGTAACGTGCCCAGAACGTAAAGCTGACACTTGCTGTCATTATCCCACCAGAACCTTTAAAGTACAACTATTAGATATAATGTGTGGAACTAGTCTAATACCTGTATATGGCGCGCGTATACATGTATTATTTGTGATTTTCTCCTGTGATTTTCTTTCTATTCTCCAGTGTAATTTTCCCTGTGATTAATTAATTAATACGCTTAAAATGTCTTTCAAAATTTCAACGTGATACATAACATTCTAAATTTAATTTAAGTTCTAGTTTACAACACACACTAGTCCTACTGAAATCCAGCAAGATGTTCGCAACTGTTAGCGCGGTTTCCTCGGGAGTTCTCGGTTCGAATCCGAGCAGCGGAAATTTTTTTTTTTCTCATCATCTTAATTATTCTCTCTTATACATCTCAATAATTACAAACACAAACCGATAAAACTATAATTCATCCACATTAACATTATAAATAATTAATTTAAACATAACATAATCAACTACCGCATCAGTTGCATTAATAAAACTAAACATTTAATTAAATTCACCTCGCCAAACAATCAATTAAATCCTTAAAAATCCATTACTAAAACTAAATAATAATTGAAAACATTTAGAAATTAATAAAAAAAATATAAAAAATTATTTTTCGCTTAAAATTCATTTTATATAAATTCCACTTAAAAACCGCTTTATTCATAATTGACACAACAGATACTAGACATTAACATTATATACATATATATACATATATATATATATAAAGATATTTAACATGGTGAATTGAGGGGTAAATGATTTGAAAGTGGTTCGGTGAGAAATCCCCATAATCGTGCGACCAGTATATATCAGTTACTAAAAGCATCACTATACCAAGAGAGAAATACTAAGCCCATATCGTGAACATTATTGTGCACAGCTCAACGTTTATATATATGTATATTTATGTAAGGGGTGGCCGATGAAAGAGACGATTCCTGATGTGGGCTCACTTGGGTCCCTGGTGTGTATACATAACTTGCTAACGTGAACGTACGAGCCTGTTTAATGCCCAAATGCTCTCTAATAGTTTTAATGAAGTGTGTACACTCGCAGTATAGCAAGTGAGACGCGAAAAATCTACTGAACCATCACATAATCACACTAATTTTTAAGCATAACCGTACACTCAGCTTAACAACGTGCGAACATTATCCAGTATTAATACACAATTCTTAAATATATTATATTATTCTTTTATATTATATACATGAAAATTTTATACGCGTTGAAATTTAATTCTACAAAATTTTTTTTATATTTATTTATTCATTCGACTTTTATATATTTTCATTTTATTTTTATTCTGGTAGGTATATGGATATGTATATTATTTTCTTTTTTTTTTTTTCTTTTTTGATAATGGGGGTAGAGTTCTTACATGTGTAATCCCATGTCATTAAGGGAGAGAAATGAGAGCAAGAAAAAAAAAATTTTTTTTATCATGATTTTAATGCCTAATAACAATGACGCCAATTTTGTTTTATATACATGTATTAATCATGCTGCAGTTGGATTGACTAATTGATGTCATTCAGCACGATATATAGCTATAAATAAAGGGATCATTTATATATATATATATGTGCTGGTATATAAGAGAAAAGGTTGTCATTAAAATGTTTTCAACGTCGACGTTGCACTGATGATTTTCACGCAAAATTCTTTTCAGTAAAACACTTCTTTGCATATGACTTTTATCCCTATATTACGGACAAATATATACAATGGGTAAGTTATGATGGATAAAAGAAAGGAGAAAAAAATTTTTTAAAGAAAAAAAGTAATGTGAAATAAGAAGAGAGAAAGAGAAGAAGTGTATGAGCGAGATCAACTGCATTGACGCGAAGAGAACGAGAAATGTATAAAAGTGAGTGAATGAGTAAGTGGTAAAGTATGAAGTGAGCATATTACTATTGAGAATAAGGACCTGAAGCATCGAGATTGGAACTGCTCGCGAATGAAATGTGTGGGTGGTGGTGGTGGTGGTGGTGGTACAACGGGGGGTACAAATGGGGTGGTACAATGGGGCACTAATGGATCTCAAGCCGCTGTGAGAGGCGCTGCTTTTAATCTAATTGTCCTTCATAGCCTGAAACCATCTCGAACACAGTGGCTATCAACTTTAAACAAAAATACATCCACCAATAAAATTAATAATTAATAATTATAAAAATAATTTTACTTATAATATCAATTAATAATAATTGATATTAAGTAAATAAATAAATAATTTAAATGAAATAAAATTCAAATTTTATAAAACAAAAATAATTTTTTTTTCCTTTATACTTTTTTCTATATTTATTATTATAGATTTTTATATTTTTTCTTTTATTTTTTTTCCCCTTTTTATCATCGACTTAATGAACTGATGGTCCGGGTTAGTGGACAGGTGCCAACAAATAATTGCCTATATACGACTCATCGTTTTCCCCAATGGAATATAATCGTAATAATGACTTACAATAATCGCCCAAATAAAAATAAAAATAATAATATAATACACATCATAACACTGCCAATGGTACATATATGATTTTTGAGATAGTATAAATAAATTGGTCCGATTGTAATTGCCATTGTGCGTGTTGCGACTTTGAAGCCCTTCGAGCATGACACGACAATTCATTCGTCCGTTTGGGGGCTCAATAAAATGTTCAGTAGTAGTAGCAGTAGTAGTAATACATATAGACATTTACACATACATATGTGCCTGTATACGCATATTATATGTAGCTGGGACGCGTGAACGATTGCGGACTATCGTACCCAAACGATTAAGCAAATGTCCAAAAGCATGTATACATATATATGCCATGTATTTATTTATATATAAATGAAAAAGGAAATTTAGCACACGCAGCGCGTGGGAAAAGGCGTCTCGTGTAAAAAAAAATATTTTTATTCCGTTTTTGAGATCTTGCGCGCGCGACTTGCGACACAAAATATGATAAAAATAAATATGTTGATATATATGTATGTATTAATAATAATAATATTTGTTATTATTATTTTTTGATAATTTGTCACTCGTAAATATTATCATCATTTTTTTTTTTTTTTTTATATCTTGATAATTAATCAACCGGTATATACTTATGTATTATTGATAAAGTGACAGGCAATGCGATTAAATATGTGAAATAAATTGTTTCAAATTAATATTTTTTTTTGTTTGTTTTTATATATTTTTTCGTAAATTAATTCTTTCCATTTTTTTTTTTTTTTTTCATTCTGTTTGAACGTTATTTATATATACATGTATGGATTCGTGTGTATATATGTATTTATATAATAATTAATTACCTACATATTTACATAATTATATATCGAATACAATTTTTACATATTATTGTACAAAAAATTTTTTCAACGAGTCCATTTACTTTTTTTTTTCATGTATTATTTTTTTTTTTGTTCACTCATACTTCATTCCTTAATATTTTTATCCTCCACTAAATTATGTCTGTCGTGATATTATATTATGTTTATTGTATTGAACAATTTTTCACGATTTTTTAATTAGTTCAAAGGAATTTTAGAGTATATGAAATATAAAACATGTAAAAGAAAAGAAATAATTTATCTGGACACATGATAAATAAATATTAATACGACGTGATTTTGTGTGATATTAAAACAGATCTACTACAATTGACGTATTATTAATTAACTGAAATAAAAGTGGATTTTAATCATTAAATAAATATTAAAGCTCTCTAAAAATTTTATAAGAGGCCATAAATTATAAGAAAAAATCTAATATTTCACACTATTTTATTTATTCAATAATTAATTTTTTTTTATCCACATTTTTTTTCAATTACTGTCTGCCATCTTGCTCACTTGTATTAACATCTTTGGTAAAATTCTTATCAGTCACTATCCACGAAATAAAACTTACATTCGAATTTTAATTCCTATTAATTAATTACCAGACTTTCGAATAATTTCTTCGGCTTTAACCCTGAGCACCTGAGCACTCTGCCTTCTGATTTCATCATCAGACGACATTGAATCATCGTCACGTTCATGTTTCAATTTTAAATTCTGCGGTAAATCTTGTACATCCACCAACGAATGAATTTGTGAATTAAGTTGCTCACGTTGCTGTTGCTGTTGCTGCTGCTGCTGCTGCTGCTGCTGCTGCTGTTGATGAAATTGCGAGTGCGCCAAAACGTTAGCAGTATTTAAACCAATTGGTATTAAAGAACCCAACGATGTGAGATTTTGTGAAAATGGTAATGTCATATACTGCGATAATAATGCTTGCAATTGTGGTATCTTTTGTGTATTTGCTGGCCAGGCAGATGGAAAAACCGGTGGCATAAACCATGGAAATGCGCCAGATGATGAACCCGTTGGATTTGAACCTAGACCACCAGCTGATTGAAGCAAGTGCGCATGGACTGATAGATCATTCATGTCTAGAACAAATAGAACAAACAGAAAAAATAATATCAGAAAAAAATATAAAACTTATATGTAAATATATTTTTACAAGTACGTATATTGTGCAAATAAAATTCTATATACATATTGAGGGAGTCAACCCCGTTTACTGTGCGCGTTACCAAACAATTTCAAGAGAGTGAATTACGTTTTGTTCCATTTCATTTTTACCCTGCTCTTTTATTTATTTTTATTTTTTATTTTTATACTTTATCCCTTTTATATTCGACAACGCGCCTGAACGATCGATGGGGCTTTGATTAAAAAATAAGGGAAAAAAAGTCCCTTCATTGGAGCCAACTCAATGGAATAAGTGCAGACGTAAGTACCGACGAAGCATCAAGAGGTAAACAAGACATTCTCTGTTCCCTTTCTCAATACATATTTAAACATATAAATATAAAGTCTAAAATTCTTATTTATATTTTTCTTTTTTTTTTTTTTATAATATTTATTTCTCTTTTATTTTTTATCCTCATCCCAATATGTGAATTAATGTTATATGAATAATAAATAAATATTCGTTTAGGAGAAAGAATAAATATAGACATAATAATTTGTAAGAGAAATATAAAATAAAAAATTAAATAAATGATTATTATACTTTGGTAAACAATCATTTAGATATATATACTTTAATAAAATATTTGTTTACGTATATGATTTTTAGACGAATATATATATACTATAGGGAATATTTTAGATCACTGGGGCGCGATGGTCGTCCTGGAAATAAACACAATTACGATGTATATCCGTTGAACACGACATTATTTTCCACGAGACGATAGCGATAGTGTCACATGAATAAAGCAGGTGTATGTGAGTGGCCATGTACACACAACTATCCCTTCAAAGTGTCGATCCTGACGCGTTTGCACTCTCTATATAATTATCTACCTTTTATTCTACTCACGAAGTTTTATGATTTATGATTAAAATTTATTTATTTTATCATAAACTACTTTATATATATATATTTATACATATATATTTATATTATAGTTATATAATCACCTCCTTGTCCTACGTGCATATAACTTGGATCGCGACCCAATGTTTTTTCCTTCTTGCGCCATTTTGCACGACGATTTTGAAACCATACCTGAAATTATAAAAATTTTTTTAATACCAAAATAATAATATTATTAATCATATTTTATTTGATCAATAACAATAAATATTTATGCATGTAGATAATTTTATTGTAGATTAGATTAGATTTAAAATATAATAACTATAGTGGAGTAAAAAAAAAAATAATGGCAATGTTGATAATTTTTATGAAATAAAAATAAAAATAAAAGAGGATTATTTTATATGAAGCTTTGGTAACATTATGGGTAATCTGTATACTGGAGATAAAAGGAGCATGAGAACCATGATGTTTCTATATGAAGAATATATATGTATTTATCTATATAGGGAGAGAAGGGGCCCATCCAACAAAAGCTTGCTCTCCAGGCTGATTAAGCTAATTGTTAACAATTATCCTGATTTCCTCAGAACCTCTGAGTACTCAACGTTACCCCCTTGCGCCCAACGACTTTCCAATTGCCCTGTATACCATTTTAGACAACCCCCCTTTTTCTCTTTATCCACCCCCGGTATTTCTATCTCTTTCTACTATTTCACATAACATTGTGGCATGTTGATCAGCCCTCATTGCAGGATTTTTTATTCTCTCTCACACCCTGTTGCAACTTGCTTTCTTCAATTGCAATAAATGCTTTCATTTTACGCACGAATAATCGCTTGAAAGAAATTTTTTTTTTTATTCCTCTCTCTTTATTCACAGCCAACCAATTTTATTTTATACATCATGAACAATAACGTCACTTATAAACTGTCAATATAATAAATATAATAAATATAATTCAACGATTAATCTATATGAATTTTTGTAGTATTAATAATATTATATTTATAATTTTCAATTCAAAAAATTATAAAAATTGTTTATATGATTTGTAGATTTATTTCTATTTTATTACTGATGAAATTAAATGGTTATAAATTTGCAGTGAAATTTAGGATGTTGTGGTATGAAATAAATTAAGCAGAAAGAAATATATAGTTGAGAAAAGGGAGAGAATAGAAAAGAAGAAAAGATTGAAGCAACTGCAGCACGCGGGCTATTCAGTTAGCTCTAATTGCTCTTAATTATTTAATAGCACATGAATACCCAATTAACGCCCAAGTACCAAAAGTCAAGCGAGATAAGGAAAAAAATAGTGCGCAACCATTTTCAAATACATCCAAGTAAAAAAAAAAAATACATTTACATTTAATAATAAAATATAAAATTCACTATTCAAATATTATCATCACAACTATACTACAGTTGCGCGCCTGATATAAATTAAAATCGATATAAATAATTCGCCATCAATTGAAACTATATACCAATAAATATATTATAAAAATTCTGTTTAACTGTATAAAAAATATTATTCAATTTCAATACAATATTCACATTCAAATATGTACATCTATATACTTATTCATCTGTGATTGAATAGAACATTATTTGAAAAGACACATCATGATGAAATGATGATCCATTATCGTTATACATACATATATATATAGATCGTCGTGAGATGAGGCTTGAGGTCAATTGTGAAAGTGGCAAAAGTGAAGAGAATTGAAGGGAGAATGAACGGATGGAATGGGTGTTGGTTGAAACGTGTCCATTAATGCGTTAAAAATAAAATGAAAATGATAAAAAAAAAAAAAAAATTGAAAGAATTGGAAGAGAGCTATTACCGATCACCCAAAATCGGCGCTCAAATTCAAGCCAGAATTTTCCCTATCGCACGAAACCAAATATACATATGTATATACATATATAGATAGTGAAATGAAGAGAGGAATAGAGAGATGGAGGCAGATTGAAATAAAGTGGCCGTGGCACCACTGCACCCGACGGATCATTTAGCGGTTTTGTCGAGCGACGGCCAATTGCCGGCATTGTCGCTTCGCTGTACCACAATGGGCCAATCGGAATGCTCTGTCTCTTTTCAACCCCCCGTAAAATCTTCCCTCTGTTCCATTGCATTCCACTGACGCGACCCACCCGCACCAGCCTTCAATCTCTGCTGCCTGTATTTCATACACATATACATATACTATGACTAGGTATATACACTATGTATTAGTTTTGTTACTACTACTACTCTCAATACAAGCAGGTTTTCTCTTCATTTCTCTTTCCCACTGTATTCATCATCATCTCATCAGCTTTGTCACGTTCATTCACTCTTTTCTCAGGACAGGGGAGTTACTTCAGAGTGTGAAATAGTTACGCTAATCGAGTAATCAATTTGCCAATAGAGTATTAAAATATTTATTTGACATCTGTGAAATTAAGAATGTGAATAATAAATTAAATTGAATATTTATAATTTTATATTTTATTAATATATTGTGAGTATTAATTTATTTATTTTGGAATTTTGTTTGGAGTATATTATAGTGGAGAATTATTGGTAAGAATTTTTTTTATCACTCTCTTTTTTTTTTTCCGAAAAAAAAATTTTTTTAAATTGTAAATATATTTTTTGTATTAATTCTGATAATAATATTTATTTTTTTAGATGCTTTATACTCATTCGGATTATTTTTTGTGGTAATTGAAAATTGTTTAGGTTTTTTTTTTTTGGGAATTTATTTGGAAATATAGTTGAGTGAAACGAGGGATCGCAGCGACTTTATGAAGAGAAAGAGAGATTGAACAATGGGTTGGTAATTTGTTGAGTGGAGTAAAACGGGTTTATATATGTATATAAATGTGTAGAAAGAATGAAGAGAGAAAGAGAAGGGAATTTGAAGGAGAGGAAACGTTTTTCCAGGAGCTGTTCACTACTGAGACTAAACTGCAGACTTTCACTTTGCATATTATACTTCTGATCTCTCTTTTTTTTTTTTTTTTCAGATTGTAGACGCTTGCAAGAATACTACTGAAGAAGATATACATCTGTGCATGTACGGGTGCAGTATATATGTATAAAAATAGTGTGGTATTCCTGGGTCAGTTTGAAAGATAAACAAGAAAATTGGAGAGACTAAAAAAAAAGAAATGAAAATTCATTAACGGAAATAATCTCTTGGTATCCTATTAAAGATAAGTTCAACAAATGATAATGAGTTTATTATAAACTAAGATAAAAAAAAAAAAAAATATGTCTATAGAGAATAGAAAGAAAAAAATTATTTTCTCCAATAATTTTATACTTTTAAATTGAATTCTTTGATAATAAATTTCAATAATTTATTATGAAATTAATATTAAATTTATTAATAAATTTTTTTTTATTTACCTGAACTCGTGCTTCAGACAATTCTAAACTAGATGCAATTGCTTCTCGATAACTCACGTCGGGATATTGAGTTTTTTCAAATGCTTTTTCCAATTGATGTAATTGATGAGTGGTAAATGTTGTGCGAGATCGTCGAACTTTTCTCGGACGATCAGACTCGACAAGCTCAATTGAATCGTGCATTTGATGATCTCGCAAATGAACTAATGCATCATCACCATTATCTCCATCTGTTTCCGGTGGACTTGAATGATCTGTTGAATAATAAAACAAAAATTAATGAAGAAACAAAATTTTATTTCCCACTTATTTCTATTTATTTAATATTATATTTTTGTCTCCAATATTATTTTGTAAACCAACCGGATGAATTATAATCTGTATACGTATTTCCGATATATTGTATCAAATATTATAGCAGAACATCACAGTAAGAGCTACGATTTATTATTATTATATATTCATCTGTAGGCTGAAATGAGTGATGAATAAAAAAAAATTATGCGAATAAAAAAATAAATAAATTCGGCTACATGTAATTTTTTTTTTCTATTGAATTTTATTTTTTCAAGCTTGAAGTTGTCATTGGTGTGCAGCACACGCGCCCAACGAAGCGATTTACGGATTGGAAATATATGATCCATACGTCGATGACGTCTGACCGACGGATTTGCCAATTTTTAATCCTCAAATATTTTATTTTTATTTGTGTATACATTTCAGTACCCTTGGGAACTGCATTTTTTTCCCTATATACCCTTTCGCCAATTTTTTATTTGATTTTTATTCGTTTCTCTTTTTATATTATACATATATATGTATCTTCCATTTTACGCGAAACTATCTCGCGCCTGATATGATATGATATTGAACCTCTTGAACATTCACAAATGTATAAACATATTGATATGTACACACGTATCTGCATAAACGCACTTGGCTCTATATTGGTGATTAGCAAATATTCCTCTTCATAAATACACACTCATAGGTATAGCCCTTGCTTTTGAAAATTTTTTACATACAGAAAAAATATATTTACATTTTTTTCATCACGAATATAAAAAATAAAAAAAATAAATTTTTTTTTTTTTGGCAAAATTACAGAAGAAAATAAAAAATTGCAATTTATTTATTGTAAATATATTTTTTTTATTGTATTCTCTTAATAATATTTATTATTTTACATACATTACACTGATTCAAATTAATTAATTTTTTTTTTTTTTTTTTGCAATTTATTAATTATTTAAATATTAATTATTTTTCCCAATTTCATTTCTTTTTTTTTTTTTTGCAATTTATTAATTATTTAAATATTAATTACTTTTCCCAATTTCATTTCTTTTTTTTTTTTTTTTTTTGCAATTTATTAATTATTTAAATATTAATTATTTTTCCCAATTTCATTTCTTTTTTTTTTTTTTTTTTGCAATTTATTAATTATTTAAATATTAATTATTTTTCCCAATTTCATTTTCTTTTTTTTTTTTTTTCATTATTTATTATGTCAATTTTATTTTTTCAATTAATATTGAAAATTCATTTGTTTAAATTCTTATAAAAATTTTATTTCTATTTCCAAGCTTTAAATTCGACCCAATTTTAATATATATTTTTTTTATTACAATTTTAATTTTAATCAAATATTATAATTTTATAAAAATATAAATTTTAGTCTTTTTTTTTTTCTCTCAAAATATAGCTTCGCGCTCACTTCACATTCCCAATAATTATTCTATTCATTATTTATTGATGAATATACACGGATTAAATAAATTTATATAATTATAAAATGATTTTGCAGCAAATCGGCATTAAAACTAATTAAAATGATATGTGGTGGTATCATCAGCAATAATGTTAATCCTACTTTTAAAGTTTTAATATCAACGAGCGGTATGTGTTTCATGTATATATGAATTCAATAGTGAAGTTCATACATTTATGTATTTACTAACATCAGAACATTCATGTATTATACATTCAAGCGCATATGTATGTGTGTATTTATATATATATACATCTGTGTGCATGATCACAATGTCGGGCACATTTAACACAGGTAATCGCACTCACACCAACAAGACCATAGAAACGAACACGCGGGTCTGGAAAGCTAATCCAACATGAATAGAGAGATTTTAATGTTTTTATGACGTGGCACAATGGGGTACCCACTTGATGCCCAGACTCGTATCATTGATTTTTATTAAATGTTGTGTATGAAAATCGCTCGGCGATATTGAGGATCATGCGATTTAATTGCAAAAAAAAAACAAAAAAAAAAATAAATAAATAATATTAAATGACGAATTTTTTTTTTAATTGTTTTTCAATTTATAAGCTTTACTTGAGAGATTTTCCGCCTGTAAATATCCAATACTGACTATTTTTATTCATTGTAATATTTATTATTAAAACATTCCCGCGTAAAACGTTCAAAGAGCTTTTGCGAATAATAATAAAATTAATTAATCTGAGATAATTTTAGATAATTTTAATTTTTGTAGAATAAATCATATTTTTTCTTACTCCTAAAAATGCATTTATTAATTCATTTATTTTTTTTTTTTAAGCACTGGAATGTTGTAAAAAATTATTTGTTATTAACAAAACTCACCGTTGTCTTTGGCATGGCCTAAAATCTGATCAATGCTGTACACATTTCTTTTTGGATTACAAGTTTGTGCCATCGTTAATTAAAAATACTCCAGGCTTTTTTTCAATAAAAGTCCACTGGCAATTAAAAAAGCATAAACGAACAAAACAAACAATCTATAATTATCACTGGAATATAAATAAATTTTCCAAAATGTTCAAGTGAATTAAAGTTGACAAAAAAAAACAAATAAACAAATTTATTTTATATCCGTTAAATAATTTAATTATCACCGTTATTATCACAAATATTAATTTAAAACAATAACTAAAAAAATTTTTATTTTACATTCACAAATGTTGCTTATTAAATTATCAACAACATTTTTATAAATAATGCCAATAAATAATAATCATTAAAGACATTAAAATAATTTTTATTTGTTATTGTAGAGATGAAAAAAAAAAAAAAAAAGCGCGCAACTGCACTAATTTTTATTTTTAAATGTTTATATATTTATATATTGAGAGTAAAATCCACACGACACAACTCTCTGAGAATTCGTTAGACGAATGGCGTGAATCAACGGGGCACAACCACGAACTACCCTTCACGCACAGAATGAGCAGCCCTTAATACGAAATACTCGCGCCCCACCTCATTCACCCTGACACCGCCATATTAGCCCGTTATCCAATGAGCGCGTGGCGCTTTTACGCAAGCTCCCCCACTCGTCAGGGGTTGAATGATACTTGGGGCGGGGAATATATTTTACCCTTTAACATAAATCTGCCTTTTTTCCCCTCTCCATCATCAACTCCTCACCTTCTACAGCTTTTGTTTCATTTTTTTTTTTTTTTATCTTTCTTATTTTATTGTATTATATTTTTCCTTTCGTCTCTGTCCATTTTATTCTTTTTCCCCGCGATCTCTTTACCTTGGCTTTTTTACATATAAGTTGCTTATACACTGTCCATTTATTTTTCCTTGTTGATTATTTTTCTTTTTATTTTTACTTCCCACACAAACCACAAAGATAAATCTCGTTGGACCACAGAGAAAATTCTTTTTGAATACTCATGAATTTATTTCCATCAAGTTTTTACTAAGTACTTAAATTATTTAATAGAAAATAAAAATAATAAAAAAAATGTTAATATGAGAAAAATAATTTAAAATTAGTGAAAAATTATTGAACAAATATCATTTTAAAAAGACAAATATAAATTAATTAATTTCACTAATTTATTTAATCGCATTAAAATAATATCTTTCAAATCTATATAAATTATAAAATTAAAATCAATTTACAAAAATTTCTAATTAATAATTTATTTTCAAAATTTGAAAAAAAAAAAAAAAAAAAAAAAAATTTCTAAATATATCTATTAAATATTCTATATTTACATACAATATCTGTTTCAAACATCAGTGTATACTTTTAAACTGCCGACAATCGTAAAAATGCCTAGACATAATTCGTTTATCCCTACTTATTCTAAGATAGTGCCCATTTGCGGTCAGAATGGATTAAAAAAATACTAGTGATTATCACCACTCTTTGTACTAAGTATTTTAACCTTAAGACACGTCTCAAGACACGTTAGAATGCATCTATAACACTCACACATCCATAGAAGAACCACAGGGAGGCTAAACCTAATTGCCCCAACATATCACAATAACATCTCAATAACTGAATGTGCGAAAAAAAAAAAAAAATATCTTTAAATCTCTATATATTTTTTCCATTATTTATCTTCGCTTTCAAATATTCTATTTTAATCATAAGCCATTGTTAATATTTCCTCCCCCCCCCCCCCCAACCCCCCACTCAATTTATACGATCATAAACGATTTTTTCAAACGATTTATAATTAGTTCTCGCAGTAAAATTCATTTAAACGATGAAACTGGATCACACCCTTCCGCCAAAAGGGCCACGAAACACAAATATATACATATATATATATATCTATGTATATATATATGTATATATTTATGATCCAACATGCGCTTTACAATGCAAATCAAGTGTCCCGAAGTAAACACAATTTTCATTCCATGATAAACCCAACACGCACAATTAGAATACAAAAAAAAAAAAAAAATAAACAAACAACATCTTAATGAAAAAAAAAAATAATAGAAAAATTTCTTGAGTGTATATTTGTTCATATTATCGTAATAAACAAATAATAAAAATGTATATTACCTGTAGAAGATTGGAGAAGAAAAAGATTTTGTTGATTATAATGCCAATATATGCTGAATCATTGTCATTTATTATGGAAAAATATTTTAAAATATACCAAGGATGATCCTCAAAATGGCACTCAAACAACGTACATCGATATTATATTTTTCGTAGATGTTTTCCTTACGGATTTACAATGGTAAATGATAAATTAATATCGTAGGTAAACGTCAAATGTATATATGTACATTGTACATATACAACAGTGCAATACAACAGTATAGGATTGATAATGAACGGAAATCCTATGATCTACAATATTTGAACAAGCCTAAAAGGAATATTTCAAGTACAAAAGTAATCATGATTATTGCTTAGATATATATGTATGTATATATATATATATATATTTTTTTTTTTAAGTATTAATATGTATATAAGAAATATTTTCGTTGTAGAAAATTGGGAGAATAACTTAACATCAAACGAAATTTTACCATTTTAATAAATACATTCAGCACGTGCACAAATTTATCGACAATGTATACAAATTATAATCCAACAATATATTCTTCTATTGTACTATTTTGTGGATGGTAAACATCAATATATAATTTTTGTTTCTTAAATTGACAATTGATTTAAGTGAGTAGAATCTTCTTAAATTTTAATATTGAATTGTAATATTAATTATTGATAAAACTAAAAGTGTGTTTTTTCGTGTAGACAACGAGGAAAAATAATTAATTAACGTCATTGAATTTATTATATTGAATTAAATATTTGTTTCGAATAGAATAATATTTATTTTTGAACGGATTGTATTTATTTGGTGCTTGTTATTGTTTTTTTTTTTTTTTTCAGTGCATAGCAATATGAAATACATAAATTTTAATTAACAGAGAAGAAGAGGAAATTAATTATGGAGAGATCTTGGTATTATTTTCAAGGGCTTTTATAATATTATGCTGATTTTTGATTTTTTTTTATAATTAAAAGAATTTACCAAGTGAGGTTTTGTAAGTGTGAACATTATGTATGTATTGAGTAATATGTAATTTATAATGTATTCATTACAATTTTGATAACGATATACCCAAACGATCGACAAATGAATTGTAAAAATATTTAAATAATTATATTAAATTCTATTTGAATTTAAAAAGTATAATCATAAATTTATTTCCTTCAAATAAAAAGTATAAAAAATATTCTCAATATATACCATAAATATATATATATATAATAAAATTTTTCATTCACTCAGAATAATGAAAAAATAAATCCCTCAAAAATAAATTTAATAATCAGAATAAAATTTTTAATTCATTAATATACATTACAATTTAATTATCAAATTGAACTGAAAAAAACCTCTTTAGTATTACTTCGTAATTTATAAATAAAAAAATAATAAACAAATAAACAAAGAAACCAATGAAAATAATTAAAAAAATTTTAACAAAGGGACAAATACAAATTAAACAAAATATATATCATACACACATATATTGTCATAATATACATATTCATTGGCGTCATTTCACTCTCTTTGCCTCTTCATCACTTGAAGAATACATAGCATTAAATCTGCAAAAGAGAGTATAGACACGCGCGTCATTTGTGTGAATGGGAAATATGGCACCAAGAGCACCAGCAGAAATGGCAAAATGATATATAATGTGATACAATTGACAATAGACTTGCTGAGCCGATTGCAAGATCAAACGCTGGGCTGTTCCAAGCACCAGACTATTATATAATAATAATAATAATAATAATAATAAATTCCTAACTTATACAAAATTTATTTATATTTTTAATACATCATAACTTTGATATTTAAAAAAAAAAAATTATAACTATCAATTTTTAATTAAAATAATTCCTTGTAATTTTTTTTCTACCATATATAATTATTTCTATATTATTTTTCAATCTATTGTTATGTAATTTTTTTTTTTTTTTCATTAATTAATTTATTTTTATTATATTTTTTTATGAAATTCTATCACTTCTATTAAGAAAAATAAAAAATATTATATTTTATTTTATATTTATTTTACTTGATATTTAAATATTTATTTTTTCCTATAATTTATTTATATATTTATATATATGTATTTTTTTTTATCTAGTCTATTTATATTTATATAAAATTCTACATGATATTATTTCCTTTGATTTAAATCAAAATGATATCTGTGTTACTTGTATGACAGTAAGGCACGTTCACTATTCATTCGTTTGGATTCTTTTTTTTTCTTCTTCTTCTTCTTCATCTCACTTGTGCACGTTGTCACATGCCATATGATGAAGAGTCGAATCAGAAAGCAATGCGACAGATATATATATAGATACGCACACGCCACCAAGTCTTTATTGGCGCCTGAGGCCACGCCATTGTTGTGTCTGATGCTTTTTGCTTGTGGATATAAAAGCCCGGGGTAAAGCACACCGAATATACCACTGACTTTTATAGGATAAATGAACTAAAGATTGCTGAACGTAATCAATGAACGTGAGAGAGGTAAAGAGTAAAATAAAATGAGAGTAGAAAGTATGTATACATATATATACATGGTATATATATAACAAAAAGATATATAAGAGATAGAACGAAACGAAACGCGAACGAAGCGATTAAGTTCTTGGCTAAATAAACCGTTTCATCCCTCTCGCCATTCCTGTACGCCAACCAACAACAACCAAGTTACCACTGTGTGTGTGTGTGTGTGTGTATATTTGTGGCTGCTGGGATTTTATTAACTTCTGTACCACGACGCGTTATCACTATGCCAAAAGACTGTACTGTATACACTTGTGGGTTTACTGTAGGGTTTCAGTTTAGCTGACAAATATACATATGTGTGTGTGTGTGTGTGTGTGAGTATGATAAATACGACCTGTGAGTCGAATTGAAATTGTGAAAATTACCGGGGAGAAATTCAAATCAAATAATAAGGGCGAATTAATTATTATATTTGTTATTAGTTAATAAAAAAAAAAAAAATATATATATTTTTATGACATACGATAATTCAATATAATTTTTTATATTTTTTGATAATTTTATTTAGTTACAAAATTTTTTTAATATTAATTATTTACCCTATATGTCTTTTTTTATTTTTTCTATTTAAAATTGTTGGATAAGAATTTTTTTTATTTAAAATTCGAAAATAAGTAAATATCTTAAATGAATAAATTAAAATAGTGTATTAATAAAAATAAAAAAATTGCAATATAAGTGAATATTCAAATGATATATATATATCATTTGTTTTTCAATATTAATTATTTACCCTATATGTCTTTTTTTTTTATTTTTTCTATTCAAAATTGTTGGATAAGAATTTTTTTTATTTAAAATTCCAAAATAATTATTACAATTTTTTTTTTCTTTCTCTTGCATAATTTCGACTGAAAATAATTCTGCGAATAGATTATTTTTTTTTTTTATTTTTATAGATATTGTGTATGCATTAAATTGAAAATTTATCTCGTCAGATGCGCAGAATATGTATATGAAATATTATATATAGTATCGTTTGTGTGTGTGACAGTGTGTGTTCTGCTTTGATCCTTTCACGTAGGCCGACGATCGACGCGTGTCTGAATATAGTTTTATATGTATATATATATTTAATACCATTTTGCCTTTATCAACGGGGAGAGGACAAGCGACGCGCATTCAGATAGACAAATTCCAAATGATCGTGAAATAACCGCTCACTTATATCAATTCACCTTCCTCGTACTCTTTATAAAGGCGCATTCACGCATGAAATCAAGAGAGAGAGATAAAGAGAAAAAATATTTTACTTTCTTCTCTTTCTTTTTTTCACCCTCTCCTGTGTCACTATATATACTTATATACATCGCTAATAATGACCTCATGATCGTCCTTTTCCTCTCCGTCTCTCCTTTACATCTCCACGTTCACGTAATCTGTCACGTACTTCCGCATGTAATCTGTCACGTACTTCCGCATACTCGTGTTCGTTTCACTTATATATAAATTTTATCGCTTATATTATATACATATCAAATTCTTTTTTTTTTCTTTTTCTCACCATCCTCAAGAGCTTTCAAATATCTCCAACAGTTGACACCTGAAGCAAATAGAATAAATAAAACAAGATAAATTAATAATTTAAGTAATTAAAAAATTAAAATAAAATTTTTTCACTCAATTTATAATATTATTTTTAATTTTTTTTATAATTGCATATCATAGAGAAAAATATGACGATAATTAAATTAACCAGACATTTTGAATGAGTGACAGCAACTGCAATTATATATGTATATATGTATCTATATATATAGAAATAGAAAATGGAATTTAAAAAAAAAAGATAGATAGCAATTACGAATTTATATATGATAAAATGAATACGTGAACGTATTATGTATAGGATTAAAAGAGCCAGGACGAAGTAGAGGAGACGGAAGTGATATATATAATATGTAAGCATGTATATATATGTATATATAGATAGAGAGAAATTTCAAGAGAGGGAAGAGGCATGCACGCGAAGAATATTATAACATATAAAGAGGAAAAAGAGAGATGAAGACAAATCAGGGATCGAAAACGCGTTTTATATATAGTTTAAAGTGCGCGCGCGGCAGGGAAAAGTATAATTGAGCGATTTGAGAACCGTGAAGTGAGCCCGCCCTTCCTCCTCCCTCCTATCATTCCAACCCCCTTCAACGATAAAGTATAATTATTTTCCGATAGAGTAGAAATTATTCGCGAATGAACGACGATTTATTGGCGATATTCCTACTTTTATTAAATACCTCATCCCCGATGATTTTTTTTTTTATTGCTACCTCACCCAACCCCCTGTAATCTACAATATATATATATATATATATATCATTTAAATATTTACTTATATTGCAATTTTTTTATTTTTATTAATACACTATTTTAATTTATTCATTTGAGATATTTTCTTATATTTTTTCGTAACGATTTGGTTTATTTTTTAAAATTTATTTATGCTTCCAAGGGTGATTTTTAATATATATATATATTTATATATATATACGCATTTTAGATGTATGATATTTTTTTTTTTTGATAATGATTTCATGTCGAGTTGTGTTGGGAATCAAGTAACATTGTTAACATTACGATAAAACGTTATTATATACGAAGAGAGTGGATGATAGTGATTGGAGTGAAGATGGAACGGGCAAACGAAATAGGGGGAATGAGAAAACTGTCTATTCTAGGTATGTATATGTATAGCTACGAGTATATGATAATAGGTTGACATCTGCATTCATCCAAAGTTCCCCTTGACAGCCCTTCACTGAAAACGAAATTAATATTCCTAATTATCCATCAGCCTAATATAAATACAATAATTTATATTAAAATTTATACTCGAAAAAAATAAAAGTGTAAAAATTATAGAATAAAATTGTTTACAAATAAAAAATTAAACTATTATTAATTAATAAAAATATTTAACGAAAATAAAAAAAAAATAAATAAATTTTTTAAATGAAAAATCATTTTTTTTTTCTCATCTCCTTTTTGTAGGGTTATAAATTTTTTCTGTAAAGGACATGTTGCTTTAAACGATATAATAATGAGCTGAAAATTGATTTGTGGGTTTGAGGCAAACCATTATTATATTATTATTATTATTGTTGTTGTTGTTGTTGTTGTTATTATTAGGTAGTTACATATTCTATCCACTTTTGTTCGCTCTCCCTCTGCTACTAAAAACTGTCAGACCCAGGTTAACACCACCCACAGCGTAGCCTAATTGCAAATCAGCAATAAAAACAACTCTGCGCATATCAATCGCACAATAATATAATATTTAAAATAAAAAAAATTTATTTATTTTTATAATTTCATCAAAAAATATTATTATTCATCTCAATATATTTATTTATATTTTTTATCTAATAGATAATAATTGGCATAAATATCAATCGTACAATAATATGAAATTTTTTAAATAAAAAAAATCAATTGATTTTTATAATTTTATCTAAAAATATTATTATCCATCTCAATTTATTTATTTATACTTTTTATCCAATAAATAATAATTGGCATAAATATCAATCGTACAATAATATGAAATTTTTTAAATGAAAAAAATTAATTTATTTTTATAACTTCATCAAAAAATATTATTATCCATCTCAATTTATTTATTTATATTTTTTATCTAATAGATAATAATTGGCATAAATATAAATCGTACAATAATATAAAATTTTTTAAATGAAAAAAATTAATTTATTTTTATAACTTCATCAAAAAATATTATTATTCATCTCTCAATATATTTATTTATATTTTTCATCTAATAGATAATAATTGGCATAAATATACAGAGAAATGAAATAAACTTTAAACATCTATAGAATCGTCTTTTCGCACTCAAAAACCACTAGTATCTATACATAGAAAATGGATTATAAGCGCATTTCGTATAGACTTGAAGTAAGTCGTAGATATTATCGGTAATAGCGCAATTATGATAATGGTGGGCAATTCTGTTGCAAAATTCAAGGGAGAAACGAGTGAACTGAGACTGCTAATGAAGGAAACAGTTAGTTTCAAACGGCCTCCCAATAATTATCCCACCAACCATCCATATGGGAAAGAGGAAGAGTATGTAATCCCCTTTATATCACTATCACTTATCCTGCTCTCGCCCTCATCCATACACTGCATATCTCAATCTAACTTTTTCTTTTAGTTTCTCGCATCACGTTCAATTTTCATCCTTCACCGCACGTCCCGCGCACATATATACCTATATACAATGCACGAAATTGTTCACACTTCCCTTTTGACATTTGTTGTATACGTGTGACTCTCCATGATTCCTGCTGGTACTGTTACTGCGCGCTCCTTGTAAATTATTATCGTACAATTATTCCATCGTTTTCAACCGTACACAACTTGCACCAATCATTTTCTGCAACGAAAAAAAAAAATATTATACTAATATACTACATTTATTTATATTTTTATATTCATTCATAATTTTTATTCAGAGCTTTGAGAATTTTTTCGTGATAATAATTTCATAAATAAATATTATACTACTATTATTACTATTATATATAAATATGTAAATATACACATTGAATTATATAAAATAAAAATCCATGTGAATAATTATTAATATTAAATTTATTTATCCAAATATGAGGATATAGGTATATTAATTTAAAGGAATATATATAATTTTTGGTTGTATATAAATCGAGGAAATGTCCACTGCAATTGATTTTACTCAATGTCCATAATATATATATATGTATAATATATACGTATTTATATATTGTGCACATATGTTTACAATGTTGTGTGACATGTTAGTTAAATGCAAAATTACACGGTTCTCGAATGAACAAACTTGTTGCAGACCGTTTAGAGAATAATCAGAATGTTGAATGGACCTATATTGAACGCGTGTACATCAAGAGACCCATGTGCGATGAGAGAAAGAGAGAGTAATACACATTATATATCTGGTATGTATCCATGTATATGTACATGTATATGTATTGGGATTTGTGAGAGTTAGAGAGCGGCTTCAACATTGATGTGTTTATATTGGTAGAGCTAATTTTATGGTTTAATCAATTTCCGCAGGTTGACGGGAGTTTAATAGTGATGTCATCGTTTTCACCTAGTGTATATATACATTGTGGAGTTAATCTCGCTTGGCAAGCTAATATTTTGATGTGAATTAACTGGAGTTTCAAATGCAGTCGCGGTCATTGTGTATATTATATACGTAAAATCCATCATTAACTTGAAAGATAAATAAATGAAATGAAATGTAATTTAATTGATTTAAATAGCGTGTATTTAATTTACATATATATTATATGTATATAATTTTTTTTTGTTAATTATATTCGGGAAATAAATAAATTAAAGCAATTAAATTCATTAACAATTGTTTGCTTTAGATAATTATTATTTATTTAAAGCCTGTAATTTTTTTTTTCCTTTTTTTTTATTTGTATATATTTGAATAAATATTTTTACATTTCAAGTGTATATATAAATTTGAAGAATTCACGTAATTGTAAATGAAAAAAAGTGAGAAAAGCTTGAAGGAACAGTGTGTGGTAGGATAAAATAAATTAGAAAAAATTTTTGTAAAGAGTGAAAGGATAAAACTGTGATGAGGAAAAAAATAAATAAAAAAAAAAAATCGGCAGTAAATGAAAGAACGTTAAAAAAAAAAAAAGCGTGGCATTATGAAAGTACTGTATGTCGAGGCTGCGGGGATACGCGAGAGGAAAGCTTGTTCACCGCGGCGAATTAAAGATTGGAGCGACCGTGTTCGCAGTTTTCGTTCGGCCCTCTATGCAGAATCCCCCAGAGCGGGCGCATATTAAGGTAGAGGCACGCAGTTAGGCAATAACCGCTGTCAATAAAACCCTACCTCCTCTCTCTTCAAGTGCTCCCCACTCGAAAATGCTACTAGCTAAATTAGGTAGGTTATATGGGCTTCGTTTCATTTGCTAGCAAACTTTAATAAACGTTTAAATTGCGTAAAAGAGCAAGGTTTTGCAGACGAACGTAATTATCAGGGATTTTAAACTGATAAAAAAATTAATTATTTGTTTATATATCAACTATCTAAACTATATAAATTTATTAATATATTTAATATTGTTGTATTTATTCATGGAAATTATTTACATATATTATGGATGAATATTAATATATTTAAATCTGAAATTTATTGTAAGGAATTAATTTTAAATATGTTCTAATATTGATTTAATTATTTATTTTTATTAAAAGTATTGTCAGAAATTTAAATTAATGTTTAATATCAGTTTGTAAATATGTGTGATTTGATAAATAGCATTAAAAGACTTGATGATTATATATAATATAATTATTTATCATATAATTTTCATTTATTTTCCTACTTTATCGACTGAAGATTAAAAAATGTTTTAACCTCAATTCCTAAAAAGGAGTTTGGAATTTATTATTCAATATCTAAAGTACAATATATACTCAAATACACATACTATATTATATAAACACACCATTGTTGATTTATTTTATGTGTGGATTTACTTGCTTTTGATTATAAAATATAAAATATTCATTTGTCGATTGAATATTTACAGAAATTTATTGAAATAATTTGAATAATATATTTTAAGGAGAATTTGGATTTGAAAGTTGATTTATTTACACAAGCTTTTAATTATTAGAGTGATTAATAATGAGTCTAACTGGTTTGGTACAGTATGACAGTAGTGATGATAGCAATGAAGAGATTGATAATGAAGAAATTTCTGAATCAATTGGAAAAATAAATATTTCATTGCAAAACAAAATTAATGAAATACACAAAGATGAATTTAAGGCAGTTAATACAATTCAGTCAGGGAGAAAATTACTTTTACCTGATCCAATTCAATTATCTGAGAGGTTAGAAACCAACAGCAGTGATGTATCTGTTGATAATTCATCAAAGAATTTATTTCTCAATGCGCTACCGAAACCTAAAGCTACACAAATTGATGAGGAATTTGAAGAGGATGATATTATTCCTATGCCGAAAGTTTCTAAATTTGTTATTGAGAAACCACCAAAAAAACCAAAGGGTCCAGTGAAAATTTTAATTCCATCTTTATCCGATGTAAATTTTCCAATATTACTTGAAAACTTAAAAAAAAATAAATAGAATTGAAAAATAATACGTATTGAAAATATTAATCTTATTGATTTGTTTTATTTCCAGTTCGATGACATTGATGAAACGACAAATAAGAAAATTAAAGCACAATCATCAAAGGTTAGAAAAAAAAAAAATTACCTATTGATATAAATAAATCGATATTGAATGTTTTTATTTTTGTTTTCAGAAATTGTGTGGTGTAT
This sequence comes from Microctonus brassicae, assembly GCA_918226075.1. Taxonomy (NCBI): domain Eukaryota; kingdom Metazoa; phylum Arthropoda; class Insecta; order Hymenoptera; family Braconidae; genus Microctonus; species Microctonus brassicae. Next base: position 2,389,289 of record OW445491.1, on the reverse strand, counting down.
TGGCATTATTACCACCACCAAAGGATGAAGTGATAAGCACGAATAAATTAATTCCAGATAGCCTCGTAAAAGCAACGAAAAAAAATTCATCATCATTAATTCCTACTCAAATCAAGAAAAATTCTCAAAGTTGTTCAAATGTTCAAGACAATATTAAACCGAAATTGACAAAGTCATCACATGCATTAAATTCATTAAATTACGATTCAAATTCCGATGATGAAGATGAAGATACTACAAATAATGAAGGCAGTGCAATTGATTTTTTCTCACTGTCAAAACCAGTAAATCAACAATTGTCAGAAGAAATTTTTGCTGCAAATATTTTACCAGTGTCTGAACATAAAATTAAAAAACCAGATGTAGAAAAGGTTTTATCAGAAGATATTGATGAAGGAACAAGCACAACATTAACAAGTACAGTGATGAATTTACCAAAGGATGAAATAATGTTGAAAAATAAAGCAGAAGTTGGTCCAAAATTACCTGTACCTGAGCAAGAATATAATGTTGATGCTGGTGGCAATGTGGCTTTTGATGATAAAGCAATTGAATATCTATGTGGTAAACGTGGAGTAAAACGAAAGAATCAAATTGTAAATGAAAATGAAATTATTGATATTAATGGTGAAGACATAAAACCTGATGAGAGAGAATGGTTAGTTAAAGCATTAACTGAAGAACCAGTACGTAGGCCAGTGTCAATTGGATCTGGACCCAGCAGTCAGTCAAAGAAAAAACATCAAATAACTTATTTAGCACATCAAGCTAAAGCGATGGAAATTGAGTTACAAAATCAATGGGCATCAAGTAATTTAGCGAGAAAACAAACTCGATCTAAATATGGTTTTTGAAAATAAAATTAAGAATTTATGCATAAATATATTTCTTATAAATAAAAAATGTTGTAAAAATTGATATTAATTTGTATTATTAATGAAAAAAATAATTTATTTTATTCTTCTTGAAAATATTATATATTAATTATCAAAAAAGACAGTTGTTCCTGGTAGAAATACTGATTATAAATGGATATTGTGTTTTACTTTTCATTTTTTTTCAAACAAAATGAATTCAATTTTTCATCGAGCTTATTTTTTACTTCTTGTCGACGTTTTTCTTGTTGCTCAAGATAAGCTTTAGCTTCTAAAATATCTGGTGGCAAATAACCATATTGACTAAGAAATGAATTTAATTCAGCTAATTCACCAGTACTTTGCATACACTGTTTGTATTTACTGATAATTTTTTCAGGAAAATCATCAGTTAATTGCATTTCAGCCAATTCCTGATCTAAATTATCACAAGTTTTTTTATAATCATTTAACTTTGTTGCATTATGAATCATCTCAGAATAATCAATTTCTTCATCAAGCTTTGATGTATTAATCAGTTCAGTCAACGAACTTACTTTTTCCTGTACAGTGTGTAACTTTTCTTCAAGATTTACATACTGAGAACAAAGTTCCTCATACTTTTTCCTAAGTTCTCTGTCCTCCCTTGCTATTGATATATCATTTCTTTTCTTTCTTTCCATATTAATGGCCAATGCCATCTCACTAACCTCAGCCAAATCCTCTTTTTTTAAAATCGCAGCAACTTTATCTAATCCATCTCGTACTTCACGAGACAATAAATGTGGCTCTATCTCTAATTTACTCAAAAGATTAGAAACCTCTTTTCCAAGAGCAACATTCTCTGCAGACGTTTCGTTAATAGCATCGGATAATGATTTTAATCTATTTGTTACCTCACTTTGTGAAAATTTCTGTTCTAAATTTAATCGCCGATGATTATGATTAAATGAACTATCTCTGGAACTTGATGATGTACCAGCAACAACAGTAGTCGCAGTAGCTGCATCATTTTTATCATTAATTTTCGTTGATGAATTCCATGGGATCTAAATAGTTCCAAATAACAATATAAATTATTATCCATTATGGAAATATCAATAATTATTTTACCTTTGATTTAATTATTCAACTGTATTACCTTCTTACTTGAATCCATTTTTTTTCAATCGTCTTTTCTTCAACGTTTGTGAATTAAAATGAGCAAACGATCGTCTCATCAACTATCAGCAGAATGAAACAACTTGTTATATATACATACATAGTAGTTAGTACTGTTAGTAGTGTTAGTACACTTCTCAAAAAACGTGTATGTAAATTCAAATATGGCAGTGTTGCCAACTCAATTAATGCTGTAACAAACAAAATTAAAACAACAAACACAGATAAAATTCGAGATGTTAAATAAAACAAGGTATTCCTAACCTCAAAAATATATTAATTACAATGCAAATTGCAAATAAATTATATAAAAAAATACCAATTTTTATTATTTTAATGAATTTTTTATATTTAGCGCCAAAAACTAACGGTTATACCGCCATTTTTTCTCCATTACACTGCGCGCATGCTCAGATTAAAATATTTCGTTTTGGCGCCAAGATTACTTTTTTTTACTGCTCTGTCGGTACAGGAATAAATATATTATATACAATTGCGCAGGTATGCAATCAATACACATAAAGTATGGGCGCCACTGGCCTATAAACGTTTTTTATTCTACATCCACCACAGCTGCTCACAACGTGAATATTATTATTTTTCTCTTTGCCTTTGCTTGAAGCATATGACGCCCGCGTCATCATTGTCGCAGTATTTATCGTGAATATAGTTTTTTTTTTTTTTATTTCTCAAAGTGTACACATGTACAATCTCTTATATATTATATATCTCATACAGTCATACCTATGTATAGTTCATTAGTTGATCGTTGTTGATCGTTTTGGTTTCCATGCTATAATAAAGTGTTAATTACATTGTCAATCACGCGACGTTAAATATTTTTTTTAATATTCATTTTTTACATACAATATTCATCATTATATACACATTAAAAGCACCCTTGCATATTTATTCATTGATACATACATATATCAATTATATTCAATTACTATCGTCTCAATGTGTGACGATTTTGGAGGTTTCGAAAGGTGACTGTCGAGGGTGACTGGTCCTAAACGTACCCTAGCTGAAAACAACAGTAGCCCAAAACGTGCAAAGATGAACGACGAACAAACAACAATTGAAACGCCTCATGCGCCAGAGGTATATAAAAATAAAATCGATTTATATTAGTGTATGAATATTATTAATGATTTTATTTTTGTATTTTTAGTTGTCGACAAATGCTATTGAAAAATTGGAGGAAGCTAAATTAAAGGCAAAATTTCCTATTGCCAGTGGACGTCCAATAAGTGGTCATTCTGCATTTTTGCAGAAAAGATTAGCTAAAGGAGTAAATTATTTGTTTATCTATATTATATGTTAATGTATTTTATTGATTTTTTTTAAATATATTTGTATTTATTTTTTACAGCAAAAATATTTTGATTCTGGTGATTATCAAATGGCGAAACAAAAATCAACGGCTGCAAAGCCAAAACCAACTGGAGTTTTACCAACTGGTGATGCTATTCCAACTCCAGAAACTGTACCACAGCGCAAAACATCAATTATTCAACAGAAATTTAATACATCAAGTAATTCGTAAGATGTTGTTTTCTCAATACACCACGTTTTATTTTCACGTGGAATTAGAGTGTAAAAAAAAAAAAAATAAGCAGTTTGATATAGTCATTTTTCATTTTACAATTATACCAGATTGCATGATTGCAAGGAAAAGAAATAATAAATGATTAAAAGCAAATTAAGTTTGAAAATTAATGATAAGCAACAGCATTTTTTTTTTTACTTTTTTTTTTTTTTCATAACATGGATTAGTAAAACAATTATAAAATTGTAACTACTTATTTTCTATCACTAATTGAATCCTAAAAATAATGCGCTTTCATGTATATTTTTTACATCGATAATTTTTTTTGTATGCAATTTTTTTTGTTTTTCTATTTACAATTCCAAATCCCAAATAGCCCATTAATTACAGCTAACGAATGTTATAATATTATATCAAAATCAAATACATATAGTGTATAGAGTGAATGAACAAAAAAGAAATTGTATTTTTTCATAATAATTCATCAATCAATTTCAACAGTCATATTTCTTTATTATTCACATGTCAAATAATTTATTATTAAATTTACCGTTATTAAAATCACATTGTGTATTATAGATAAATAATAATAGTGATAGTAAATATACATATACATATTATTGAAAACAAGTGAAAAAAAAAAAAAAAAAATTAATAAACGATCATGTGGATCAGCATTTTATAATTAACTGTGATTCATATTAGTAAAAAATATTTTCTTATTTATGAAAATTGACAAAATTGAAAGCAAAATCATCTGAGATTTAAAATTATGTTTCAAATAATTCACTAACCACTTATGTAAACAATTGAAAATGAATAAATATTCATACATATTGGTTCATTTAAAAAAAAAATGCATTTCGTCTTGAAATAAAAAATTATTAATGCTCAAAATTGAATTGTTTTAATGAAAAATATAAATAACAAAATATGTTATTCAATAATTTTTATTATAAATATTACAGTATATACATTTTTTTACCGTTCATTTTTCCCATAAATAACGGCAAATACAAAAGTGATAGTATTTCTGTTCATTTTTTCATTTAAACAAAACACTAAACTAAAACGTGTTATTGTCACGTTAATTTTAAGCTACAGCATCAATCATAATTGTTTTAATAATTTTGTTGTTTATTCGTCGGCATCTTAATGATAATAATAAAACTACTAAATATGGACGAATTTCATTCAATATTTAAATTGTTTTTCTTTTTGCGTGTAGAGAGATAGTAAGACAGATGAGAGAAATATAATACATAAAAATTTGCATTATTATGCTCACAAAAGTAATAACAATTTAATTATATACGTTGTTTTATTATGCAATGAAGAAATTCGGCGATAAAATTCCTCTCAAGTATTTTTTAAAAACATTTCAAATTCTCTGCAATATATTCATGTATTTAAAGTAATCATTCTATCTTTTATCAATTCTTATTAAATTCGGGATTTTTTTTTTATTTTACCTATCAATTAACACTTTTTTACCATTATGAAATAAAAATTATTATACATATCTGTAGCTGGAATTTTATCAATATTATGTTGATATTGAATACAAAGTAAAGCAATTCGATTATAATATTTGTATTTTTTTTTTAGTATCATTTCTGTACACTCATGATAACTAAATTGACGATTGAACAACATAATATTATTAATCAAAAACAGATCAATCACGTAATGAATTTTGTCCAGCTGTCAGAAGGCACTTCTTTAAGATAATTAATTAATTTTTTTTTTTTTCAGTACTCATTCATCTAACAAAGATTTACACATTACGTGAAAATGTTCTTTAACTTTAACCAGGCAAAATATTTTTCATGCTACTAACCTATTATTTGCTTTATTCATATATTGTTATTCTCATAACGTACATTGTGAGTATACGAGAAGCATTTTCATTTCAGATATTCGTTACACGATATTAAATTTCCAATAAATGTATATTACAGAAAAAGTATGAAATTGTGTATTCAATTCTACATATTATTGTTTTGTTCAACTCATTCATATCCACAATTAATTTAAGAACCACGCCAGAAAAACTTAAAATTAATAACAAATATAAACACTATTTTTTGTTTCTATTAACATCTTTTTCAATTGTCTTTCTCGCTGCCGAGTTATTCTAAATACTAGGAGACTATCTATTATTTGTTCTTGATTTTATTTATTTTGTTCGCTTCCGATGAATTAATAACATAAATTTAAAAGTAATGATATTTGCTTCAAACTCAATATTTCTTTATATAATTAAAAGACTGGAGAAAAAATAATAATTAATAATGCACAAAATGTCAAACAGTCCTTTGGAAAACTAGTTTGAATAACAATATTTTCTACATCAAAGGATTGTTAACAAACACAGCCCAGTGTCAAAAAACATAAATTTTTGTTCATTCAAATACTTATTACTGCAATCACAAATCGAAAATTAATTTTTGTTCAACCGCATATCTTCATTTTTTATCTTTCCTAATTCCTTTTAAATAGTTCTATCAAATTAATATTAATCGAATGAATTTTGTTACTTGTACATTTGTTCAATAACATTGGCGTATTTTTTTGCAACGAAATTTCTTTTTAATTTAAGTGTCGGTCCCAATTCACCAGTTGGAATTGAAAAATCGTGTGGCAGGAGAGAAAATTTCTGTACCTTTTGTGCATTGCTCGTTGCACGTTCGTTCATTCTATTAATTGCTAAATCAATTTCCCTATAAACCTATAGAAAAAAATAAAAACAAATGTAAAATCACAGTATAAAAATAAATATATTAATATATGTGTAAATGTAAATTAAATCTTGAAACAATTTTATCTATTAGTTATACGTACAGCTGGGTCGCGTGGGTTCAACACTTCCGACACTGTTTTCGCATTACTGCCAATAGATTTCGCCCATAATTTAGTCATCGGCAATAATTCATCTTTAGGCTCGGCCGTATCCGCATCCATTTCCGTCTAAATAAATAAAACAACAAAAATCTATTTTAATAAAACTTTCAAATTCATCGGCAATCAATAATCAATATTAAAATATATATAACCTTAAGCGTAACTAAAATAGTTAAGTATTTCTTCCTATCACCAATGAGCATCGCATTACTAAGTACTGGCAATTCTTTCAATAACATTTGTTCTATATGAACAGGAGGAATATTTTCACCACCCGCCGTTATAACAAGTTCCTTTATTCTCCCTTAAAAAAATAAAAATGCAATATAATAAAACATCTTAACATAATTATCAGCTATAATAATAAAATTACAAAAAGATGAAAAATAAATTTTAATTCTACAGTGAATAAAAATAAATCTTTGTTTAATATTATTTACCTGTGACATACAGGAAATTACTACGATCTATTCTACCCAAATCGCCACTCTGTAACCAGCCATTCTCATCTTTGGCTTCTTTCGTTTTTTCTGGTGCATTTAAATATCCCATAAATACATGTCGACCCTGCATACATATTTCACCTTCACCATTACTATCCGGCGCGTCCAATTTTGTTTTTAAACCTCGCAAAACTGGACCGACACTTCCCAATCTAAAATTAAATTATAATAATTATATTAAACCAATAAAGACAAAAGTGTCCACAGTAAAATGAATTGATTTTATTGAATCTAAATGAATAAATTATAATTAAATATATTTATATTTATATATAAATACCTATATCTGTCTGGTGTACTGAGTGTATGTGCGCCAGCGCACTCGGACATTCCATATGCTTCCATTGTCGGTATATCAAGACTCATAAAATATCTTTTAATATCATCACTCAATGGCGCTGCTGCAGAAACAAATATTTTACATCTATCCAAGCCCAATGCTGCTTTGACTTTATTAAATACAAGCCATTTAGCAAATATATATCCCCACGTTTTATAATCAACGCCATTCATTTTATTCATATTGTAATAAAGTCCCTGTGACTTTGCCCAATTTGCAATCCACGTTTTAATTGGTCCATTATTTCGCGCAACAGCCATCATTTTTTCATGAATTTTTTCCCAAACACGTGGAACACCCAAAAATGCCGTTGGTCTTGCATAAGTTAATGTTTCTACGAGACTACCTTTTAATGCATTTTTATCAGCGAAACAAACAGTTGCAGCTACAGTCATACAAACAAAAATATCAACAACCTGCATAACAAAATGAGAAAAAAATAATTCTGTTTAATATTTTATTATTTTTTTATGTTTAAATGATTATATAATTGATGAATTTATTTATTACCTGAGCTGCTACGTGAGACAATGGTAGAAAACTCACAATTGTTTCACCATCTTCAAGAAGTTTAACTGCGTCTACAACTAATTTTGAGTCGTGAGTTAAATTATCATGACTTAACATTACGGCTTTTGGATGACCCACAGTGCCTGACTGTTATAAACAAAATGAATTAAATTATTGTATATTAAATATTTTAATTATCAATTAGATAAAATTGTGATGTTATTACCGTGTAAACTAAAGTACAACATTCATTAGCACCAATACTTCTGAGTACTGCATCGAGTTTGTCATCTGGTTCGGCTTTTCCAATTTCCAATAAATCATACCACTAAAATAAATGAAGAAAATTGATAATAATAAATAAATAATATTAATCATCAATATAAATCACTAAATTTAAAAATTTATACTTACACTAAGTACATCTTTTTCTTTGGAAATTCCATCATATTGAATTATTGCCTTTAAATGTGGTAAATTCTTTCTAATTTCCAATATTTTTTCTAACTGCTTATTATCTTCAACGACAATTATATTAGCTCTGCTATTTTCTGCACAATATTGACATGCCTCAGGTGAATTTGTTGTATAAATTCCCGCAGCAAAACCTCTAAAATAAACAAAATAATTAAATTAAATAAAGAACGAATTTAAAATAGTAATTTTTAAAATATGATTATTACTATATAAATATTTATACATATTTGTGAATATGTATTTATTTACCCAGCATAAATAGCTGCGAGATCAGAGATGAACCATTGCGGACAATTGAATCCAAGTATACACACACTGTGATATCGTTGAAGGCCCAATTTAATGAATGCTTTAGCGACAATTCTCACTTCATTTTCATATTCTTTGTATGTATAACTTCGTCGTTTACCATCAACTCCAGCTCTTGATATCATTGCTACACGATCAGGATACGTTTTTGCTGTTTTCATAAGTAATCCGGGCACCGATATATATTCTGCCAACTTTTTATCCTCTATATCATATTTTATTCTCACTCTTGCATTCGGTTCCCAAACTCGATCCATATTCGACGGAAGTATTTGATCTGGACCTAAAATACATTAAATAACATGAAAAATTATTAATATTTACAGAGTATGGAAAGCATAAAAATTATTTGTGTGAGGTGAAATTAAGTATAAATCGTACGATTTGCTCTATAAAAAGAAAAAAATTTCTTCACCATTAATACACGCGTTTGTGATATAATATAATGTTATACATCAGCCATGGTAATCACATGATTCGTCATGATTTGAGTGTGTAATTTATAAAGGTTAATATTAATTCCCGTCACGTACTGGTCATCATTTGGTTGGGTAACTCGGACACATCAACGAAAACATACATTTTCATTTTGCAGACAATTGTATGATTATCAATGGTAAAATTGCAATTCATTTTATTTGTTGCAATTTTTTTTTCTTTTTCATTACCGTGACAAACGCAGCTTCGTTTAAATTGCGCGAGGTCAATTGACAAGTAGTGCATGACATTGAAATACTTGATTTATGCATTTGTTTTTTTTTTTTATTTATACTTTATTCTTACCATCTCGACCAGTGTCGCTAGCTACGAAATATCCATCGCCAGTAACCGATGGCACCTCCTGAAATAAGACGTGAAAGCAAAAATAAATTTTTTCTTTATAATTTTAAAAAATATTGTAATTTATTGATTACATCAAATTAAATAACTGACCTTATCATCCTTAGAGAATCCATTCAACAGCCCATTTGGGAGATGAGGCTGCACCGCTGACATATTATCTGCAAATAATGAAAGAAAATAATATTTATGAATTAAAATTAAGTACAATCAATTGAGGGATTAAAAATCTAACTGAGTAAATTTTATTTTCGGGTTTGATTTATCAATTTATTGATAGGAGAGCAGATTAATTATGCTAATCTTTCGGTGAAATTAATATCTATCACTACATACCATTCTCACTTATCTACAATTAAATGAAAAAAAAAAAATAATTAAAATTTCGCGAGAATAAAATTATCAAATTCTTCAAGCTCATAATACATTTCGTGAATTATCTATCATTTTGTGATAAAGATGATGAGAAAAAGAAATAAACTAATGTTACAATAAATAAAGTAATTTTTTTTTTTTTTTTCATTTTAGAATTGAACTTTCGATCCTTCGACTTCGAACGATTACACCAGTTGATGTGGGATAATGTACTATTCACAAATACGTGTGTTTTGTATATGATGAATATACTGACAGATAAATCGTGTCAGGCGATAGAGGTCGAAGTGCATTGCAAAAATACCACAATTATAAAAAAGTCATTCGAAAGAATCGATTGAAGAAATGAAAAAATTTTTTTAAAAATATATAGTTATCCATTTATCTAATCACATTGTTTAAAATAAATAAAATGAAGATGAGTTTTCTTTTTTTGTTATATTTTTTACAGTAAAATATTTATTTTACTGATAATTTTTTCTGTTTTATCGTATTTGTTATTTCTTCTACAATTGATATAATTAAATCCATTACAATATGTAGTTATTTAAAGTGCATATGGTTTTTTAATAATAATTAATTTCTTTCATCGTTTTAATTTATTATTAAAAAAATTTATTTTCCTCATGAATTTTTTCGTTGACTGACAACTTAAAAAAATTCTACCTGTTTGCAGTATATAACACAATTTCATAATAAATAGTTCCAATGATTTATGATAATTGAATTCTTTACCTCATTCATTCATTACAAAACATGAAAAAAAAAAAAAAAGAATAAATAAATTAAATAAAGATAAGATCCTGAAACACATGTTCAACAGAAAAAATTAAAAGAATGACCTACGCCCACAATAGAAAAAAAAAAAACATATTTATAATCGTAAAGTATTTCCGTACATAATGGAAATAAAAAATAAAAACCAAATAATTATCGTTTGCAAATTAAATTGAAGGACAGAATAAATTTTTTTCTTCAATTAAAATTATCCAAACGATACTAATAAAAATTTCTAAATTTTCTATTTTATCGAAATAAAAAAACAATTCATCCCAACACTTTTATGTCTTCAAATGTGAGAAAGATAATTTATTGGAGAAATATTTCACTGATATAATCACATATTCAATTTATAAAATAATCATAATCAAATATATCTTAAAATTTTTTTCATCATCAATTAAAATTTGATCAATCTATTAAATTAATAATTGATAACAATAAATATAATTCAATACCTTTATATACCAAAATCACCATTGCACTATTTTTCTAAAATAAAATTTCTTTGCGTGTTACACTGCTGCTTCGAATAATGCAAGCGAGTAACAGAAATCAATAGAGCCGCAAGTCTCTCATATCACCCCACTTTATGGCGGTAAATTTAAGCGTTCTTGTATATATTTGACACACCTTGCTTTTAGCTTTCGACTCCAGTTAGTAGTTATAATATATTTTCTGCGCTTGCTCCACACATACATATATAAATACATAAATACATACATACATTTAAATCAACATACAGATTTTGGTTCACGTGTCAATTGATTAACGCTACGATAAACATTTAAAAATTTATTTAAACCAATATCTCAATTAGAACCAGCCGATAAAAAATTTTTTTAAATTAGTTTACCTATACAAATTGCTGTTGGTGATTTACTTATCAATTTAAACTCATTCGCACTCTAACAAATGCTCAAATAACACTGACGATAATAGCTACAAAACACCCGGTTTTTATTTTATAATTACAAATGGATAAACAAAGAAATAAACAAATGAATTACTAATTACTGGATTGGATAACATAGTCAATCAAATTGTGTTATTAATATTAAACACTGTGTTTTAATTTTGTGACTGGTGGAATAAGTTTGAAAAAAAAAAAAAAAATTGAGAAAAGATAAATACTGGAAGTGAGATAACATACGCATATGTGGATATGCATATAATTAATAAACAGGTCGTCACGTCATAATATCATGTCCTTGATTATTAACTTGATGCTTGGGAAGAGAAAAAAAAACGAAGGAAAACCATTTCGTAATTTAAAAAAACCATTTGTCACTCTAAATAATCTGTGTGTATAGTTTATTAATTTTTAAACGTTAAATTATTTTTTGATTATTATAAATCTATGATGAGATAATAATATTCGTGTGTCTATAAGTTTTTTTTTTTTTTCAATTCAAGTGCAATCAAAATGATTAATGGCAAATAAATTAGTATTTATATAATTTATTTTATTTCAAAATGAAATAAAAATAAATTACATCACAATAATTTCAATGACATTTCATTTAGTCAAACAAAGAAATCGGAAATACATCATTATGATGTATGTACTGAGTTATATTCCATCGGTAAAATAAATCCTATGAATTAATTATAACCCACAATAATAAAATAAATAAATAAATATACTTATTTATTCATGGATTCAAAAATAAAAAATAATCTCATTTTATATGTATCGAATTCTTTAGAGCATTTAATTAATTTAAACCTAACGGAATATAAAAATTGATTATTTCAGAGTGATTTGTTTTGATTAAATTATTTCCTATTGGTCGCATGTTCATTTATTATAATAATTATTCATCGCTATCACATTTATTTTTTAATGTAAACATAATCTCAAGATTGACATTCTTTGATTATAATTGAAAAAAAATAGAAGATAAATAAACATGTTAAGTACATCAGGACTTTGGATAGAACCTGTTGATTGATAAATTCAATCAACGTCGTCATCATTGTATTAATGAGACATGGAAATATGAAAAAAAAAAAAATGAAAGCAGGTCGATGAATTACGTTATGAACATATATATTTGTTCAATAAGAAACCACGCGATTCACATTATATCCAACTTTTTAAATAAAATTTTATCAATGATTTTGCGTCATCATATTATATGTAGAGTTATGTTTTACATTGCGCACGTGGCCTAAACATTATTAATAATTTCCTCACACAATTATAATCGTAGAATAAAAAACAAAAATTAAATATAAATAAATAAATAAATAAATAACATAGTCAAATACACATAACATCAATTGTAATAAAATCATAAATAAAAATCTAAATTATTATTACAATATCCATTTTCATATTTTTTCCATCAACATCCGATATTAAAAACAACTATAATTAATTCATAATTAATTCAATTCATTAGAAATCATTTGAGATCTCTTTACCAATCCATTTTTTTTTCTCATCTAAAATTCATAAAAAAAAAATTAACGATCATTCATTTTATTCCTCAGCAATAATACATACTAATTAATATGGATGAAATTTAAAATGAATTCCAAATAAAGAATATTCACGACGCGTCACCTGTAGGCTATATTTGCACAAGTGGTGCATTCACAAACACACATACATCCAGAAACACATTCCTATGCGGCTATGTATTTTTTTTTTCTAATAAAAAAATAAAGTAGATAGCATTATCGATGAATATAAAAATTAATTCATAAAACACAAACATGAAAATAATACTCAAAACACTTACCAAATATTTATTTGTATGTAAAAGTGCCAAAATTATCAATTTGTCTATCGAAATTTGAAAAAAAAAAATTAATTTTCATGTATATATATATATATATATATGTAATGTACGGTTATATTTCAACGGTATATTAGGTATAAATTATTCCGCTATATATATACTTTCGTCAGTATTTATATATATAATTGTAGATATATATTATATTAATGATAATATATATGAAAACAATTTTTTTTTTTTTTTTTGACAAGTCTAATTATTATTAGTAACACTGATATATATGGCAACAATTATTGTAATGTATAACCGGCACTTGAGTTGTTTCAACTGAAATGATGAAAACTACTGAAAACTTTTGACGATATTCTGAAATCCCACACTCTTTACCATTTGGCATCATCACACTTGAACCACGTGCGAGCCAAAGCACGTCGGCGAAAAAAAGAAAAGAAAAAAAAAAACAAGTAATAAGAATAATAATAATAAAATTAAAAAATAAAAAGTAGGAAAAGAAAAAAATCGAGGTAATATATATGTATATATACTCACATATATGTTATTACTCATACAAAGTTATTTTATAATCCTATCCTTATCTATCTTGTGCATGTGTATTTTATTTAGATACGTATATGTATGTATGTACAGATGTTTTTTTTATTTTATTTGTATAAGGAGAAAGTTTATATGTGTATGATTTTGCCATTTTTATGTTGCGTGCGCATCTCTGAAAGAGAAAACTGTGTTGTGATTGGTTGTTCTCCCACTTTTGTCACATCGCGTGATTTTTAGTACTAGTTTTTGCCACGAGGGTGAATCACATTCGCGCGTTGGTATACGTTTCGAAATTGTTAAATATTCGCGGTTTAACCGCTTTTTCCAATGCCCCCTTGGACTTATATATGCTGATATGTATATTAAATTTATCCATGTATTATGGACTGATTTTGCATTTATGTAATGTTTGTATTCAAAGTCCAAATGACATTATCCTATAAACAAAAGGATGGGAAGAACAATTTGTTTTATGGATTTCAATAGATTTTAAAATTATTTGTATTATAATATGTATTATTTCATATTTATATTTTTACTACTTTAATTATTATTCATATATATTTTATGAAATTTATGATTTCATAATGAGTGTGTAATGTTGAATTAATAAATATACAATGATTGTTATTGTTTTATTATCCTGTTTTTTCCTGGTAAGAAAATGCGCCTGCGCTTTTATTGTTTGATTATATTTTTTATAATCATTTAATAGAAAGCAAGTACGCAAGCGCAATAAGAGGCATGTACAACAAGTATATGTATATTCGATTTTATTATATACATAATTAATATATGAATTTAATTACAATTGTTCTATTTATTGTTTATATAAACACAAGTTCAAGGTTAGAAATATGCCAGGTACACCTTTAAATCGTGAGAATAAAAGTGAAATTGATAAATTACAAATGGAGAAAACAGAAAATATACAGGAAAATAATCCTGAATATGAGCGACAACAAACGACAACAGCTGTTCGTGAATTAACACAAACAGACATATTAAATAAATGTTTGTTGGAATCTGTATTGAAGCGAATGACTAACTCAGATGAATATTGTAAATTTTTTGATAAACAAGTGTCAGATGAAGACGAAGAGAAGAGTGATTTTTAATTGTCAACTATTTTAATAATCAATAAAGCGCATGTAAGTTATAAAAATGAGGTTATCTTTTGTAAACTTTATTTATTAAGGTTAAGTAATAATATTTCCTGATTGTATTTCATTTATTTGCATAATTTAATTTTTATTTGACTCTTTTGATTTAGCAGGAACAAAACTCTATCTTCAATACACAAGGGAAAAATATTCATCTAATTGAAAAATAAATTAATAAAAATGTCACATGATTTATCAGACAACAGTGATCACTTTCAACAATCTGAGGACGAGGCCAACAATTTAAATGATGGAAATGAGCCACAAGACGATAATGAACCTAAAGAAAACGATGAAAATAATGATGAAACTGCCAGACGAATTGATCCAGAAACATCAAAAAAACGAATTGTCCGTAAAGCAATACCAAAATTAAATACTGCACGATTGCGTGGACCAAAAGGAGTACAAACAATTGAAAAGTATTTTGAGGGTTTCAAATTTAATGGAAAAGGCCATGAAAAAAATGATTTAGATCGTGTTATGAAACGTCTTGAGCATTGGTCACACAGGCTCTTTCCAAAATATCAATTTGATGATTTTCTTGATAAAGTTGAGGTGTTGGGTGCAAAACGTGATTTACAAACGTTTCTAACGAAATATCGACGGGATGATTTATCCGACGATTTAATTATCACTGATACAGATGGCGATATGATAATTCAACGTGAGCCATCCCCTGAACCTGCTGATGCATTTGATTTACTTATTGCTGAACAAATTGAAAAAACAAAACAAGTTACAATGTTACAAACACCAAAAGATGGCCTCGATACTTTGAATGCAAACGTGACAACAAATAATCAAACTCCGACTAGTAATAATCAAAATTTAAATGTTGCTAATTCACAATTGTCTAACGATGAAATTAAAAAGCGTATTGAGAGAAATAGACAGTTGGCGATTGAACGAAGACTTGCAAAATTGAAGAAAAATGAAGAAATGAAAAGAAAGAAAACTGAAGAATCTTCAGAGATATTTGGAGAAATTTCTCAAAGTTCTAATAATGAATTGGAAATTATTAAAACTAATTCAATTGTTGAACCAGAAATTATTTCAAACAGAGAAGTTTCACAACTGGTCGTTGAAAAAATTAGCAGTGAAGAAAACTCCACTGAGAAAATTTTAGATAAAGATGCAGAATTTAATTCTACAAAAATAAATTCAAATATTGAAACTAATTTGATATTGGATAATCAAAATGAATCAAATGAAGAAATAACAAACTCATTGCTTACTGACGAAGAGCTTAATAAAACAATTGATGATGCAGTTAGGAAGTTTATGAATAAAAAACATAAATTAAATTAGCATAATTTTTTGTCATATAATTTTCACAACATTGTTGTATTATTACTTTCTTGAACTTTGTACTAGATTTTATTCCCAAATGTAACTTTCATAATTCCGTTTTGAATATTGAATAATAATATAAATAGATATTTCTGAATGTTTTTATTAAAATAAACATATAAAAGAAGTTTTGTTGGCATTTATGAATAACAAAAATACATTGAATGATTAAATATTAAATAGGATAAAATAAAAACTTAAGTTCTACGTTTTTGTGTACTGATATACAATACATTATTACCCCGTATAAATGCATCTCCATATTTATCTTTTAATTCACCATTCACATATTCTTCAGTTTGTTCAAGAGCTATATTCATGTATCCATCAAGACAAGCCAATACTCCTATAAAAAAATATATAATATAAACAAAAGTATATTCAATTATCAATTTCTTATTAATATTAAAAATTTTATAACCTCTGTAATCAACACCGCTATTTAATTTTACAACTACTGGTCGTCCATGAATTTGCTGGATAAATTGTGACAATGCTTCCTTTCGACTCATCTAATAATCGAGAATTAAAATAAATTCATTGTTATTAGTAATATTTATTGTTGTTTAGGATTCTCAAGATTAATAATGTACTTACGGCTACAAAATTCAATTGAAAATTTATTCAGTAAAATTATTTTTGTCTGTTACTGATATGTCTAACAAACAATGTTTTTAGAACAATTCATCAGTTCACTATTCGACTCTCCATTCGTGTCGTCTCGTCATGCCTCTTGCGGCAAACTTCACACTTATCATAATCGGCTAATTATAAATCTAATTATACATCATTTATGGTTACTATGTTTCAATTCTTTTGATATCTCTTTGCCATTGTTAATTAATATATTTAAAAATTAGTTCAACAATAGGTTATGAATGATATTAATTATTTTTTTTTTCTTTTAGGACAGTCTTTATGGTCTTTAATTGAATAAATTACAAATAATATAATTTATATTGAGGTCGAAGTGATGAAATGTACTAAACTAATGATCATAAATACAAACAAATTGATGTACACATTATTACAGCATCGAAAATGACAATGATATCACATTTATATTAATAATAATTATAATAATATTAATAATAATGATCAAGCAGTCAGAGAAAGCATAAATTCTATAAATTATTTCTTTGAATCCATATTTTTAGGTACACACTAGGCTAATAATCATCATTTGATATAATAGATTAATTGAGCCTTGTAAAATCGAAGGAAAATTGAATAAATTCATCTGTACTTTTGGGCACGAATATTATACTAAATTTTTTCGATTTTCGTTGATTTCTTCATTGGATATTATATCGTTGACACTGTGCAACGAATGACCTAGAAAAAATATATATAAATAATTTTTCTTATAATTAATCCAAATAAAACACTTTGAAATAGTTTTATTAATTTAAATTACTTACTCAATAATTGTAGGCAATGATTTATAACGACATATATACTTGTGGCCAAATCCTAACGATGCATTTACTTTTGTCATTTGAATTTGATTTGTGTCATTCTTATGCAATTCCAATGCTTTTTGGTATAGCTGAAATAATTAAAATACCACAGTAAATAATTATCCATTTTAACTCTTGATTATTTTTTGATTCTTAGGAATTTAATACAAACTAACCTTTTCACCTAAAATAAATGGTACAACATTATCATCTTCAGCGTGTAAAATCATAACAGGACATTTAATATTTCCAATGTGTTTGTCCGATTCAAATCGTAAATTATTTTCATAATACGGCTGGACAATCATCCAATTAAACCAGGGTAAATGCTTGAATGCTTGAGCCAATGGATGGTAGCTCAATTCATCAGCTATATTACTAAATGGAGATTCGAGAAATAATCCAGTTGGATGCACATTTTCACTTGCCAATTTCGCCAATGCATGACTCGATACACTACAATACATAAATTTCAAAAATCATTTTAATAAATTATTTTCTGGACTTTTTACATTTAACAATATGACAATAAAAAATTTCATACCCTGTGCCTAATGAATGTCCCCATACAAAAATTGGTGCACTGTTATTAACTTTTCTCATTAACCATTGAAGTACAAATTTACTATCAGCAACTACCCCCATTTCAGATAAATCAGCAAGATCACTGTCACCATAGCCTGAAAAGAAAATAAAAATGGTTAAATATTTACTATTAAAAAAATATTTGATTAGTGTATGAATGTATAAATAATAAATTTACTTACTGCGATAATCAAAAGCTATTACATGATAATTTAATTTTTGAAAAACTTTGTATAATTCAATTCTATGGCTGCTTGCCCTATTTCCACTATTACCATGCATATATAAAAATACTGGACGCGTTGCATTAATTAAAACTGAATCAAAATAATTGTCATCTACAGGTTCTGAAGACTCATTGAGTAATGACCGTGGCAATATTTGCCTAGAAACAAAAAATACAATCTATCAAAATCATATTATAATAAAAACTTGTGTCAATAGGTATTTAAATAAAAAAATGTTATGTTTTAATTAGAATAAATTAAGATATATTTTACCACACGCCAATTTTTACATCTTCATCAGTGTTTAGATAGAAATTTCTTACACCTTCTAAACCAATTGTTTCTGGTTTAATAAAGTCAACAGCAGGTGGCCAATGCACTATAAATTAATTAATAGATTGGATTAAATTCTCCTGTGTACAAAAAAATGGATTAGTTTAATTAGAATGAGAATATATACTAACCAAAATTTAAAAAGAGTATTTTCCTTTGGAAAGCGTATGAGTAGTGGAAAATAAGTGGACAAAGTCCAAATATTATGAGATAAGTGACTATTCCTATCTTCAAAGTCCATAGTAGAATTCTGAAAACACACAAAAAAAAAAATAAACGAATGAAAAAAATGAATTAATAACTCAATATTACTACATACAATCGTGTTTTTTTATTTAGTGCATATTTAAAATGATAAATGTCTTAAAATTAAATTAAAAAATGATTCAATAAATAATTTCGTGGTAGTAATCTAATTTATAATATTAATTCCCATAGCCAATAAAGTGAAATGAAAAAAATAAAAAAGGCAGTAAACACTAATGCATAATAAATACAGGATGCCAACTCATGAATTTTCCATATCACACTGATAAATACAATGAAAATTAATATCTTGTTATTAAATTTTTTAATGAAAAATAGGAGAAAAAAAAACTTACATTCCTGTGTACCAAATATCAACCATGATGAATGGCACCACAGCAGCTAATAGGTACGTCGACTTCATATTCTGTTAGTTTGTATAAATATATATTTTGTGTGTGTATATATATTTATTTATATAATATAAAGTATATTTGAACTTTGTTTGATCTTAAATTGTAATTAATCTTTCAAGTTGACTCTGAGTATTTATCATTATTATATTTATTATTAAAATAGTTGTTAAAATTTCGTTGAAAGATATTATATTCATTTAAATACATATGTATATATCATCATGAAACAAATAAATCCATGGATATAATCAGTTGAATCAAGAGAATTTATAAGTTCAACCAGGAGCTATTGTCAACTTGTAACCTATGGAAAAAATCAATGAACAGAGTAGTGGCAGTTACCATTTTGGATTAATAGCACCTGTTATGTTTATGAATCAACATTCATACTATATATATCTATAAAGCAGTTTAAAATGAATCATTCAATGACAATGAATCTCACCCTGACATTTGTTTATTTGCTAAAATTAAATAATAATTTATATTGAAATTATTGTTTGAAACAAAATGTGAAATAATATTGAATGAACAATTCAGCAAATAAAAAATTAATTCAACTCGGCATATTATTGACTATATAATTTCAATATTGTTTATAAATACAAATGATTAATATAAATATTGTATTGTATGTTATTTGTATGTACCTGTACCACTTCATATTTTTTTTTTTTTTTGTAATTTTTATGCTTTGTATATTCTCACTCAGTTTTTCAACTACTGAATTAAAATTGATACAAAAGAATATGCAAAGTTTAAAAGAAATTGAAAGAAATACTCATTGATGATTATAATAATTATTATTATAGTTTATATATAAATATATAAATGTTTAAGAGATATTTTCGTTTATTTCTATAAGATTGCAAATCAGTAATTCAAGGTCTCAGGAAGTCAAGACCTTTCTTAAAAATTTACAGATAACTTTTACAATGTCAAGATCCAATGCCATGAATGTTAGATATATTTATAAAGTTTATATCAATTGTATATGTGTATTGTTATGTTAATCTTATTAAAATTTAAAAAGAAAAAGCCATGAACACCGGAAATAATTTTCATTGTGTTAATTAAGGAGAATTATTATTAAAAATCAAATAAAAGTTTTGTTATATAAATAAAATAGAAGATTGTTACAATTATTAATAATTTTTTTCAATTTTTTTTTAAGAATTTTAGAAACATGTTTAGAGGTTTTTTTTAAAGACACATTCATCTATATCTATGTATATATTTTTTCAGGACATGCTGATATTATTACTTTGAAATAAATCAATATACCTTTTGATTGAGCGTTTTTTCAATATCCAATGGACCATAATTTTTGTGTAATACTGTGCAATTAAAGAATTGAAAATACCATATGTATGTCTGTGAGAATTAATTGCCGATGAGCGAGTATAATTGTTTCATGAGATAAATTCGTAGTGGCTCATTGAATTTTAAAACTGTCTTGGCCACTTGCCAGAATGTTTTTTTATTATTTGATTTGTTTGGGGAAAATTCCAGTATAACCTCAAACCACATTCATTGAATAATCATAAATTGAATAGCGAACGTTTCTTGCAATAGAATAAATTTTTTATATAAAATAAAATTTTATATATGATGTAAAAGATGATGGAATGTGTAGTTTTCTAAACAACTTTCAATCAGTTAATATAATAAATCTATAGTTGTGACCAGTACTACCACGACATCTTTACTATTAAATTAAAAAAAAAATTGTATTTTGTAGGTTAATCATGTTATAATTATAGTAATATAATTCATAATTTGTAAACAAACACAAATTGATTATTGATTGTTACAAATAAGATAAATGGTTTGAATATATATACAGCCATTCATTATCATAATCAGTTGAAAAAATGTATATTATATATGTACATTTATTATATATTATCTGGTCAAACTAACTCTCGGGTATCTTCGGTTTTCCCTCGTCAACCATAGTTAAATACAGAGCCGAAAATACCCGAAGAATATTTTTTTTTCTGATTGAACCGTATATGTATACATGATTGATTTGTTAGGTTATCGACAGAAGATAATGCAAGAATCGCCCTTTATTCTACTTTTATATATATATATTTATTATATAAATGGCCAACGGTTAAAATTCAAATTTTTTATTATAAGTGTTTCTTTCCTTGTATCATCATGTTGAATGATATAACGACAATATATATTTTAATTGATACTCTGAAATTTTTAACCGCAATTGAATATTTTTTTCAATTGATTGGCAACTATACTACTACTATTCAAGAAAATATAAACGACAATAAACATAACGATAGTTGGAACACTAAATATTGGGCTTTATATAATGAAAAATCAGTATCATTAATCAAAATAAATTACTATAATGTATATTAGAATTAATTAGATAAAATGCTTGGAAGTTCATCTACCTCAAATGATGAAATAATTTTATAAGAACATCTTTTTACATATGTTATATATATTATTATGCTAAATAGCCAGACATTTATATTTTCAAATATAGTGAAATATTGATAAAAGTAAAAATGTGTATATATTCATATCATAATTATCAATTGTTGCATGATATCTAAATGAGCACATTATATTTACCGATTGATTTCTTCATTCTTCAGGCAATACTTTTGAAAATTTTCCATCCAAAAATTGTGTTAATGATGTAGAATCAGTTGGATGGTGTAACACATTTTTTTTTTCCAGGAAACATCGTGAAGTGTATAAAATGAACCTTCTGCCAAAAGTTGGAATCAATTCAACTTTATCCTCACGATTATTGTTAGCTATAAAACAATGTTTTTAAGCAAAAGTAATAATTGTTATATTTTATTATTGGCGTTGGGAGTTGTATTAAAATTTAATATCATTATTAGTATTGGTAAGTTTAAATTTTAAAACCACATTTCTTCATGTACAATTATCTTCATGTACATAACCATTAACAATTTTCATTGATACTAAAATTATATTTCATCAAATTACAGCTATACCAATAGAAGAAAAATTGAATAATTCTACAGGATTCGCTGATAATGTGTGTGAAACATTTTCTTGCAATGAAACTGGTAAATCTTTTGAAATAATTGCGTATTGACAATGGTACATAATATATTAATTAATAATATCGAAAAATTCATTCGAATTAAATAATATTTTCAGCTTTCGAGATCCGCAAAAAAATGAATTTCAATGCAGACCCTTGTGATAATTTTTATGAATTTGTTTGTGGCAATTTTATTAAAAATACTAAAATACCTGATGACAAAACAGCAGTTGAATCATTTACTCCAATCGATGATCAACTTGCCCAAGAGCTAAAAAGTAGTCTTGAAGATCCAAGTCCACCAGATGAACCCAAGTATTTCAAACTTGCAAAGAATTTTTATAAATCTTGCATGAACGAAAGTATGAATGAATAAAACATCAAGCACTATCATCATTGAAATCAATAATTCTTAAAAAAAAAATTGAAAAATATTAATAAAGAATATTTTTTTTATTTTAGCAGCCATTGAAAATCGAGGATACGAATCATTGAAAAAAATTTTGAAGGATCTAGGTGGCTGGCCAGTTCTAGAGGGTTCACAGTGGAACGAGTCTAATTT
This sequence comes from Microctonus brassicae, assembly GCA_918226075.1. Lineage (NCBI taxonomy): Eukaryota > Metazoa > Arthropoda > Insecta > Hymenoptera > Braconidae > Microctonus > Microctonus brassicae. Next base: position 2,365,982 of record OW445491.1, on the reverse strand, counting down.
TCATTGGACAAAATCAGTCTATAAATTTCGTAAAGCAGGCTACTCAATCAATTATTTCTTAGATTTAAATGTCGATTCAGATCTTTTAAATACCAATAAAAAAGTATTGCAAGTAAGTCAAACTTTTGTATTATTTATTTATTGATTAATAAATTCATCAATAACTATTTTTTTGTTTCTTCAGCTGGGATATCCAAAGACCAAAGATCACGAGTATTTATTAAAGCCACAAAGTCATGTCACTCTTGTAAAGGCATACTATAAATACATGATAGATATCGCAGTGATATTGGGTGCCCCAATAACTGTGATCACATCAGAAGAACTAAAAGAAGCTTTGGATTTTGAAATTGCACTTTTCTCTGTAACTACATTGACTATATTAACTATTAATATTAATTTTTCAGTTTGAAATTTATTCTTTGTAATTATTAATATTCAGATCATTCCAACTGGTGACGAGTCTCGTAATATGACTCTGCGTTATAATCCCATGACACTGGCTGAGTTATCAAAACACCATTCGAGCATACCATGGAAAGAATATATTAATAATATTCTCGCGCCACATATGACAGTTGACGATAATGAAACTGTTATTATAACTGTGCCGAGATTTATATCACAATTTATCAAATTAATAAACAATACACCAAAAAGAACTCAGGCCAATTATGTAATGTGGAAGGCTGTTGAATATTCAATTAAATATCTCACTCAAGATATGTTGAAGAGCCGGTTAGAATTTGAAAAACAATTGAATGGTGTTGCTAAACTCAAAGCACGATGGGAGACGTGTGTTGAAGAGTCTGGTAATTTATTTGGTACTCATGTATTGTATGTTAAAAAATATTTTAATGAAGCGGCTAAAAATGATGCCATTGAGATGTTTACTGAAATCAAAAATCAATTGATAAAAATTTTACAAACAGTATGTCCAGTAAAATATTTGAAAAATAAATTTTTAAAAAACGGGGGATTGGTTTATGGATAATATTTAATTTTAGGTTGATTGGATGGATGAGGAAACAAGAAAAAATGCTTTGAATAAAGCTGCTGCTTTATCGTCTTATATTGGTTATCCTAAAGAATTTTTTGATAGTAATGGCAATGCACTGGAAGAATTATACAAAAATCTGGAACTTACTGACGATAATTTCCTGAAGAATCAATTAAAGTTAAACTATTTTATGTTAAATTGTGAATACAGTAATTTTAGAAAGCCGTTGAATGAAAGTGATTGGGAGGACCATGCAAAAGTGGGTATAGTCAATACATTTTATGCTCTACATAGCAATAGCATAGGTAAGTTTTATTCATATCCATAATTTTATTTGATGAATATGTATCTAAGATACAAAATTTATATATTTCAGATCTTCCAGCTGGAATTCTGCAAGGAATGTTGTTTAGTAATGATCGTCCTAAATATTTGAATTATGGAGCTATTGGATTTTTCATCGGCCATGAAATCACTCACGGTTTTGATTATCTAGGACGACAAAGAGATGGACATGGAAATCTTAAAAATTGGTGGACACCATCAACTAACGAGGCATTTCTTCGTAAAGCTCAGTGTTTCGTCAATCAATATAACAATTATACAATAAAAGAAATAGGAAAAAAGGTAGGTAACCAAGTAAATGAATAGTTATCACAGAAGAAATATCATCTTATAATAAATTCATTTTTTTATTTTTAGTTGAATGGTAAACTCACAGAAATAGAAAACATTAGCGATAATAGTGGCATCAAAATTGCATATTTAGCTTATCAAGATTGGTCAAAAAGACATGGGAATTACGAACAATCACTTCCTGAATTACCATTTACTTCTCAACAAATGTATTGGATAAGTGCAGCTACCACATGGTGTGCTAAATATCAACCAACATTTCTTGAAAATATTATTGAGTCTGATCCACACAGTACTGGAGAATTTCGGATATTAGGATCATTTTCTAATATGCCTGAATTCGCAAAAGATTTTAGTTGTCCTCTTGGATCAAATATGAATCCCAAAAATAAATGTGAATTTTGGTAATTTTATATTCACACATCAAATAATTAATTTATTCAAATTTTTCAATTCATTTAATAATCATCAATAAATATATATTACCCTCAAACATATCTCTAAATTTTAATAATAATTTAAAAGTTGATATGAATGTATAATGTATTAAACAAATAAATCATCCTTAAAATTATTCATAAAAAACCGGAATATTCCGAACTTACCCGAATCCTGTTCATACGCCTAGAAATAAAAAATACATCACATAACCTCAAAGATACACACACAAAGTACAGCCGAACCAACACAAACTAATGACAGCATACGACATATATCATCAACAATCAAGAATTTTCATATAAATACAGAGAAATATAAATTGAAAAATAAATGTCAGAGCGCTAATATTTTTAAATTAAAATAAAATCAATTAAATTGTCAGTTATGTCATCCCTTCAAAAATCTGTACTTAAATCTAAATTACCACCTACAAGTAAATTTGATTTTGCAACACCAAGGTATTAAATTATTTTACTGTCATTCATTCCAACTTAACATATATAATATTATTATTACATGCAATTTACAATAAAATTAATAATTTTTATAGAGCATGTAAGGCAAGAACACTTCAAATAAAACGTGATTATGATCCGGTTGAATGGACGCCGTACTTTGATGAATCAAAAGACATTCATATCAAAGAAAATATATTTCATATTCATTCAACTGGCAATGAAGGACCAACTCTTGTTTTATTACACGGCGGCGGTTACAGTGGTCTCACTTGGGCAGAATTCACTGCAAGTTATTTGCAAAATTATACATATTATTATTAAATTATATATCTATTTTATATTTATTATCGATTTAATTGATGAAATGATTTTTTTTTTTTTGCATTACAGAAATCTATAACATCAATGATTAAATGTCAAGTGGTGGCAATTGATTTGAGAGGCCATGGAGACACACACACAACGAATGATGATGATTTATCAGCTACTACATTAGCTATGTAGGCAAATAATTTATTATTAATGAATAATTTTGTATAATTGAATATTTTGATTGTTTTAATTATTTTTTTTATTTTTTCAATTGAAGGGATGTTGTTGCCATTGTTGAGAAAGTGACAGAAGGTAATCCAGTGGTTTTAGTGGGCCACAGTATGGGCGGTGCTGTGGCAGTTAGAGCTGCTGAATATATGGAAAATTTAGCGGCTCTTGCTGTTATTGATGTGGTTGAAGGTACCGCTATGGATGCATTGACATCCATGCAAAGCTTTTTGCGATCACGACCAAAAGGTTTTGAAACAATTGCACATGCTATAGAGTGGTGGTTTGTAATAAGTTTAATTAAATATGTAATTTATATTTAGTTGCTTATGTGTTTTTTAATTGGTATAATTTTATTTAATTATTTACAGTGTTCGGAGTGGCCAAATACGAAATATTGAATCTGCCAAAATTTCTGTTCCTGGACAAATTAAAAAGTATGCAAATAATTTATTGTATACATTTTGAATTTGATTTTTGATTAATTCTAGACATTTTTAATCATTTTATTCATTTATTTACATATTTATTTATTTATTTTTATAGTAATGAAAGCAAAAAACTTGCGACTCATGATATAAAAGAATTTTTGGCAACTGCGGGCGCTCTTCGAGATTCCAATGATGATAATTGCGATCAATATTCAATAACTATGAAACAAAAAGATGTTATTCCAGAGGATTCTATTCTTGAAAATGAAACAGAAGCCATTGAAGCACCATCATCATCATCAATAACAAATCAACATCGTCTATCGTCGAAGGAAAATAAAAATCATAAATATGTTTGGAGGATAGATTTAGCTAAAACTGAACAGTATTGGTCAGAGTGGTTTAAAGGGTTGTCCTCAGCATTTTTGAATGTTTCCGCACCGAAAATGTTATTGCTTGCTGGAATTGATAGATTAGACCGTGAACTCACGGTTGGTCAAATGCAAGGTATTTTTTGCTCTTCAATAGATTTTTCATCATTTTTTTTTTATTCTTCTATTTATAATACTTCTTGCAATTTTATTGAACTTTTAATTATATTTTTTTTAAATATATTCAGGAAAATTTCAAATGCAAGTACTACCAGCATGCGGCCACGCTGTACACGAAGATGTACCAGATAGAGTTGCTGAAGTGATAGCAACATTTATGGTCAGACATAAATTGGCGGAACCCGTATCGGATTTTCATCGTGTAATGCCTGCGTGTTAATTAATTAGAATAAAATCATTCGGCATCTCATCTAAAATGGTCCTATGAAATATACAACTGGAACATTAATATATAAACATGTATGGTAGTTGGTATCTTTTATTTTATCACGTACATTATTTTTTCCTTTGATTAACAATAATAAATAATAATATAATATTTTTGCAATAGGAATAATGAATTGAAATTCATAAAACAATCAATCAAGATGTCGTACAAAAATATAAATAAAAAAATTTCAAAACACATGCAAAAATATTTTATATAAAAATCAATAATAATATTAATAATTATTTTTTCTCTTAGTATATTTATTTATCGATAGTTTGTTTGAGCAAAGTTTTTGCATCAGTAAGAGTAACACACGGTCCAGCTCTTCCTGTCAACAATGGTGCGACCTAATAAAATTAATAAACAAAATTTTAATCTCAATATATCAATTGATTTCAACGTGCATGATTTTAAATATTGAATGAACGATTTTACCTGATGCCATTCATTAATTATCGGATCATAAGTCTCAACAAGAGTGAGATATCGTTGACCATCATATCCACCAACTGCTACAAGTTCATTTCCCAACAAACAAACACCAACGGCATCACGTGCAACGCTCATTGGAGCTACAGTTGTCCATGTATCAGTTTTTGGGTCATATCTAAATATTTATTAATCATCATATTAATAAAATCATTCTAAATTACTTGATAATATCGTCATGATGAAACACTAGTGGACAATATTAATTGAAAAATTTGATTCTCAATACAGATATTCATTTACCTCTCTACACAATCATATCGACAAGCAGCAGAACCACGAGCTGCTGCATCATATCCACCTAATGCATATAAACAACCATTAGCGACCCCAACACCAACTCCACCACGTCGCTTTGACATTGATGCGCAACTCAGCCATTTATTTGTATGAGGATCATAACATTCAACTGTGCACAAACATGAATTTATATCTCTGCCACCGACTGCATACAATCTAAATGAAAATAATTGATGGCAGTTTAGAGAATAATATAAAATTATATTAATTTTTGCTGGGTGTAGTGAAATAATTATAATACTTGTCGTTTAATACTGCAACGCCTACGGTAGAACGAGGGTATGGCATTGGTGCAACATAACTCCATTCTTGAGTATTTGGATCCCATCGCTCAACAGTTTGTAAAAAACTCCAACCATCGTGACCCCCAACAGCATATAGTGGACCACCAAGTACAGCAACACCTAGAAATAATTGGATAGTCAAATTATTAATATTTGTAATGATACAATTGATTAAGAATAAATTAATTCTTGCCTAATCCATGACGAGGTGTTGCCATAGATGGTAAATTTCGCCATTTTGATGTTGAAAAATCTAATTGTTCCACAGTATTTAATGTTTTTAAACCATCACGTCCTCCAACGACAATTAATTTTTTTTCAACAATTGCCGCGCCGAATTGGAGACGACGACCATTCATACTGGCAGAATATTTCCATGAATTATCACAAAGTGAAAATACATCAATTGATGTTGCACCTTTTTTTTCATCCATACCACCAACAGCAAGTAATTGTCCCACTGTTGCTTTTCGCGGCCGTGTGCGATTTGATTGTAGTAATGAACGACGTTCTGGCAATAAATGATATTTCAATGCTTCCATCACTAATTCTTGTGCTCTTTTATCATTTTTAAATATTTCATTTTCATCAATGTAATCGGCAATAAACTGTTGTTGTTAAATAAATTTTAATTATTTTTCTTTGTAATTATTGGCTAATGTCTATCATCAATTTAAATTTATAATACTTCTTCAAAGGTATTATTTTTATTATGTAATTGAATTTGTAATTATTTATTGTTCACTTACTACTGGTGATAATAGTGGCAATCTAACAAGACCTAAAAGCTTGCTAGCATCATTACGACGATTTTCAATATCATAATCTAACCAATTGATTAATGCCTGCAATATTTTTTCATTAAATATTAATAAATTTTTGTATTCAAAGTAGGACAATAATGTATAATTCTCGAATAATTACCCGAAAAACAATTTCTTCTGATGGAATATTTAAATCATCAGATTCGAATAATTTAGCAACATCATCAGCGGATAATGATAAAAATTCCTGACTTTTCATTACTTCCATAAAGTGTTCAGTTGTATATGTGTGAGCAACTTTAAGTAATTGCTCACATCCTTGGCTGTCAGCAAACATACAAATACCTAAACAATTACTTGGATGTAATTGTTTTATTAAAAATTGACAGCATGCTTTTACTACAGCATCAATTTGTAACAAACGAGCTGTAGCCAAAAGTGTTTCCACACAATCATCTCGTAATTCAATAGAACCTAAAGAAAAAAAAAAAAAAATAAAACTTTACCAAACTTTCGTTGTTCAATTGAATTAATTCTCTCAGTTGATTATTCAAATCAATTATTTTTACCTGTATAACAATATTTTATGAGAGCCCAAAGTGCATCAGGATCAACTGACATTAATTCAATTTCATTTTGACGAGATTCTTTTAATGAACTCGTAAACATTGCAGCAAAATATTCAGAGCCTGCACTGAGTACCAATCGATGTGCAGGAAATTTTTTCTCACCTAAACAAAATCAAAATAATTAATTAATAGTAATAATCAGCTATATTAATATATTATCTATCTAATAAATTAATTTTCTGTATAAACCTGCAACTAGAATAACATCAGTTAATTGTTGATTGTACAAATAATTCTCCATGCACTTTAAACTATTTTCAGCATGTTTTGAAACACGAAATTGTTCATCCTGTGATATTGATAAATTTGAAGCTAAACTGGAGATACTTTGTTCACTTGTGCTTGCATCTTTCTTTGGTAAATGTTGTATTTCCTCCTCATAATCAATATTTTTATTCATTGTTCCAACGTGCTTCATATGGAAAATTTATCAATCAAAATAAATTAAATCTTTTTATATAAAATTTTGTGACATTTGCATCTAGAACTGCAGCATAGACGTACAATAAATAAATAAACAAGCCTCTGAAACTCTAAATTCGAGTTATCTTCAAGCAGCATACATATAAAACTTCATTTGGACTCGAAAATCCAGATGATAGGTCCATTCTTATATATCCCATTCCTAATAATATCATTCGAGCAAACTTGCAATTGCTCATTGTGCAAAATACTCAATTCAAATTTACACAACAACAATAAATACAGTATAATTATTTTCAAACAATTAAAACAAAACCATAAATGTAAATAAATTTAATCAATAAATAAAAATTGTAGTAATATTTTCAAATCATGTATCATAAAATATCCTAACTTTTTACAAAGAAAAATAATTATAAAAATAAATACAGGATAATATATTACATTATATAACAATATAAATTTGTATAATAAAATAATAAATAAATTAAAATTATTACAATTTTACTAAATTATTTATTAAAAGTAACATTATAATTACAATAATACAAAAAATATGCAGGATTTAAAATTTTATTTTTCTACAACAAAATTACAAGATATTAAATAACATTTTTTTAAATTATTTAATCCATTTAATTTTTATACAATAATGAAAATTATATTCTCCATGTCTTATTATTGAAATAAACAAATAAAATAAAATATAAAAGTAATAGAAAATATAAATAAATGCATTGTACAGTCTGTTTAGTTGCAGTGAATTTTAATATTCGTGTTTCTTCGGTAATATTCGACATAATTCGTATGTATATATTATTTTACATATATATACATATGCATACATTGTGTGTAGTGTGTGTTCTTTAGGACTTGGTACAATTTTAAAGAGTTGAACCAATACGCATATAAATACCAACACCTTAGGTAAAAGACCGATGAATATGTCATGGTCAACTGAGATCTCAAGTTTGAGCTAAATTAATTTGTATATATTATATACTAGTTGGTTTTATATATTTTATTGTTATTACAACGTTGTTGTTGTTGGTTGTTATGTATCAATACTTATTATCTAAACGCATGCAGTCGACAGAATAAATTTGTGTATTATTTTCCATATAATTGGAAAATAAAATCTGAAAATATGGTGGAGCCAATATTTGATTATCAATTTCGTTTGATACTCATTGGAGACAGTACAGTTGGAAAAAGTTCATTGCTTAAATATTTTACTGATGGAAAATTTGCAGAGGTATATTATAAATATTATTATTATTATTTTTATTAAAATTTATAATAAAAAACTTTGGATTATCAATAATATTTATGATTTATTATTTTTTATTTTTTATTTATTTTCATATCATATATGTTTTTATTATTTTTAATTGTTGTTTTTTGTTGTAATTTATATGACGCAGTTCGAATTTTATCCATGATGAATGCATGACGCAATTCTTGTGTCATAATCTATAATTTTTGTATATTTTTAGTATAAAATTATGTAGTGATAATGTAAATTTAAGAAAATGAGGTTAGGATTAAATTTTATTTTAAATTCAACACATTCCAAACATACATACACTTTAAATATATAATCGAGTATGTAAATAAAGAAAAAAAAAAAAAGAAGATAACAAGATATCTTTGTATCTATTTCAGCTCTCAGATCCAACTGTTGGCGTTGATTTTTTTGCACGACTGATTGACGTTGATGATGGAACGCGAATTAAATTACAATTGTGGGACACAGCAGGACAAGAACGATTTAGGTTTCATATTTCATATTGAATATCATAATTGTCATTATTTAATTAATGATTAAATTTATATCATTATTAAACACTTGAAATTTAATATCAAATGAATAATTATTATATTGAATGATAATTGATATTTGAATTCATATTTTAGATCAATTACGAAATCTTATTATCGAAATTCCGTTGGTGCATTGCTCGTTTATGACGTTTGTAATAGAGCAAGCTTTGAGCACATTCCTCAATGGATGATGGAAGCACGAAGACATATTGAGCCACATCGACCTGTATTTGCGCTTGTTGGATGTAAACTTGATTTAGTAACAAACGGTGGTAGACGTGAAGTATCTAAGGAAGAAGCGAGATCATTTGCCGATCAACATGGTGTTCATCATATTGAAACTAGTGCAAAAAATGGCGTTAATGTTACAGAAGCATTTCGTGCTGTGACGCAAGAAGTTTATAATAGAATCAAAACTGGCGAGTACAAAATTGAAGACGGTTGGGATGGAATTAAAACAGGATTTTCACGACCAGGTGGTTTGGATTTTAATCTAGTCGAAGCTGAACCTGCTAAATCTTCATGCTGCTGATAAAATTAGGTAGTTTTTTTCATTGTACCTTATTTTTTTTTTCTTCTTTGTTTGTCGTTCGGGTTGTCTGAAGATTTATTTTTATTTTATAAAATTTACTTATTCATTGGTATTAGATTTTCTATTAAAATGATAACTGAAATATTTATAGGACAAATATAATCATGACCACGAATTTCTTCTGTATATACACGGAATTAATATTTAGAAAATTTATAATCATGAATATAGAATGAACAATCATCTTCGTGAAGGAAAAAAAAAATTTTTTTGCCAAATAAAATGACGAAGTTATTCAGCATATTCAAGTAGAGTAATATAATACAAAGAATCATATTTCTCATTCTTACGCTTCGACGCGCGCTAAAAAAAAATATAAACCATACGTACTAGTTTGATAACATATTTGAATACGCTTTGTATTCCGAGCTATATAATAATTACGATATGTAAATAAATTATACATAATTATGTTCTATAGAAATGTTTTAACTTAATTATTTATTGCGGTTGTACCAATATTTTTTTTTTACTTTATTTTTTATCACACAAATAAAAGTTTATTGTAAAAAAAAAAAAAAAATAGAAATTCAATTGTATTTATGATAATTATTTTATAAATTTCGACTCGGAAAATTTGAGTCTGACTGCAAATTAAAAATACATGTAGTGAAAAAGACTTCATAACAAATGATGATTTCATTAAATTTATTTACCGAACAAAAGACAATTTAATTTTATAGTAGATGCTATCTTGTAATATACATACATTTATATATAATTACAAGATACATCAAACTAATTGAACAAATTTTGCGCGCGTCCTAAATGTATATATGGTCGTCACGTACTCATTTTCTATATGTAATTGTTTTTGATGTTTGCCTACAAGATCAATTCTATAAAGGGTCATATATGTATATTTTTAATTATGTATTTACAATAAAATAGATATAAATACAAAAAAAATGAATAAATAAAACAATTTACTTAGAACATAACCTAAATAAAATTGTTTTTTTTTTTATAAATAATTTATCACTATTAACTAATTATCAATAGCGAAATATGCTCAATAGTTTTGATAATATATCAATTTCATTTGTTAACTAAGCAACATTTGTAAATCAAAAATTATTTTGGCGCAATGATATTTGTTTAGAAAATAAAAAAAAATAAAGTACCGAAATTTGAATATATAAAAATAAACATGTCAAGAAGATTAACAATTATATTATTACAATTTGAAATTAAATAATTAGATTTCTCATGAATCACAATCATACACATTAATACATTAATTGAAATAATAAATTGATATCATTATATGATTGATAATGTGACTAGAAATAAGTTTGCTTTATTGTATATTCAAGATGTATACTATATTTTAATATTTTCTTCTTTTTTTGGTCTCATCATTTAGGATATAAATTTACAAAGTGACGGACAATTACAGAGATGCATAGCTAAACATTTGAATTGAAAATTACTTTGATTATTTAGTTCTCTCATAATCCTGCGATTTTTTTTTGTTTAAATATTCAATTCAAAAATTATTACACGAAGAATATGATTGCTTTTTATCTACTTTCATCATATTTACATTAAAGTTAATTAAACAAGCCAGATGTGTTACAGATTTGAATGAATAAAAATAAAAATCAAGCTATTTTATTTCAGTTTTTTTTTTTTAAATTAATAAACAATGAAAACAACGGTAATTAAATTACATATATTATCTAATATCCATTATGAAAAACAGAATTTATATTTATATAATATATTATGCATTTATGAAAAAATTGACAAAATCCACCGCTCTAACAATATATTAATTATCTTTTATCATTCATTATAAGTTTTTTATATTATTTCTCAGAAATTCTATTCCATTATATATTAATATTCAACGGTTACATACAATTTGAAAATTGTATGGCAATTATTAATCTGATACTTTACCTAATCTATTCTCATTCATTTATTTTATCTTACTTTTTTGACGTTATGACGCCTTATGATAATTTACTTCCAAATTCTGATGTCTCTCAATTAACATAATATCAATAAATTTAGAGAGATAATAATTATAACATAAACTATGTTCCAACGTTGTAACACTTATGATTTCTTTCATTACATTATTTTATAATGGACGAATTGTGTCTTTTACTTGTTCATTTAAATTTTTTGTTTCATTCAAGGAGAAACATGTTATCATTAAGAAAACATTTGATAAATATTCTCTCATTAAATAATTATTTATTCCAACGATTGACATCCAAAGAGAACATACTCTTCGCGTGATAGCCAAAATGGATTGCCTTCAATATATTCCGGCGGTGTTTTGTCTGTTAATAAAAAATAATATTAACATACACAAATATTAAAAAAATAAATTATAATTTTATTCGAAATACTAAACAAATAAAAATTTTTTTCTAGTAGATTTAATAATTGTATAGTTAATTTACCAGGATGTACTACTAGGGGCACGTAAGTTGATCCCATTGCAACATTCCAGCTGTGGGTTCCTGGACAACTGCGTACTTCAAGTATTGGATCATACTCTGGCAAAAGTTCTCGTAAATCTCGTTTCAATCTCAATGCAAAGCCAGATAAATCTGTATTACCACCGGTAAGAAGAATATGAGATAAACAATCGTGCATTATGTCTTCAGGTAAACCCAAAGTAACGTCTTTTATTATTTGCGGAAGACCAAGACTGATATACATCATTTCCGGCGCAATATACAGCTCTGGACCCAATGAAACTTTCTAAAATCAAATTTACAATTTACAAAATCAATTAAATGAATCTATAAAATTAAAATATAAAAGCTATAATTTTTCAATATGAATAATAAAATTTACCCAAAATTGTTTATATTCGGCATAACTATCAACTCTTAAATTAATGTGTTCACGTTTCATTGGACCTTTACGCATTTCTTCATTGTTAATATTGTAACTTAACCTGCAACGTTCTTTCACTGCCATTGAATCAAGATGTGATATTGGTATTTGATGATATTCCTTTGGTTGCCAATGCATTGCTTGCTTTAAATGATATGCAACATGCCAACCACCAACTGGTAATAATCGCCAACGATGCGGCATTACACGACCACCAATTACCACTGCAACAGTGGTATTTAATGCTCCACTATCAACAACAACACATGTTTCAACATCTAACATTGCACAAGCTGCCAATGGTTTTGGCACCAAGCAAACTCTGTAATAAAAATGCCATTGTATAATTTAATTTACTTCAAAACCAAATGCACAATATTTATGGAATAATTATTTTATCTTGAAACACACCTTGCAACTTTAACTTCTTGAAAGAGATAATGCAATAATTGTTTTCGTAATATTGGATGCATTGCCAATGGTTCACAAAACATTAAAATAGCATTGGGCTTTCTTAATGTTGCAGTTAATTCCATTTGATGAAATAAATGATCGACAAATGTTTTCAATACTGAAAATGATCCATCGCTTAATAATGCTTCAGCCGGACTAACAACATCAACATTTGGTATTCCAAGAACATTTACTGTATCTGTACAATAACCATTCACTAATTTTTTATATAACGGATTCGACTTTGAATAGCACGTTGCTTCAGCAGGATGTGTTATTAAACGTTTCTTTTCACGATATAATTTAACAGAATTACAGAATAAACAAAATGGTCCACTTGGTCGTGGAACTTTGGCTATTGTTAATTCAGATAATTTAACTGACTTGAATTTTTTGCTAATTAATTTTATTTCTGATTTACTAACACGATGAGTACTACTACTACCACCACCACTGCTACTACTGTCACCGTTAGATGTTATTTCTGTTGCTGATAATGCTCGTGGTGTTTGTACATGTAATTTACTATCACATTTTGGTATTCCAAATAGCGAAAAATGTCGACGTAAACCAAAATGCGGTGTTATAACCCATGTATACTTATTTCCTATTTCAATAACGACTTTTGCACTTGAACCTTCAACGCAATTACGCTGACATGTATATCCGCTACAATGATAGCATTTTGGAAATTGAGCATTTTTACCAAGTGTTATAACCATATGCAAACGATAACACATTGCTTTAAAACTGACACTCAGCAATTGAAGGAATTTAATATCAGGAAATTTAAATTGTACTTTTGATATTAATTGGAGCCATTTCATTTTCCTAAAAAGAAAAAGAATTAACATTATAATTAATTATAACATACAATATATATATTCATACATGTTCACAGCATTGTAAAGATTTAATTAAAAAAAACAAAATAAATAATAGAATAATAATAAATGAATATTCAAATACATATTATTAAAATGATTCAAGAAAATTAAATTTCAACATTTAATATTAATAAAATATTAAATAAATTTTTAAGTATGTACATGTACATATATATATACATATATATTTTATATGTAAATTAACCTCACATACCATAAGTAATCTGTGTCAGAGGTTTTTCGCAAATATTTACAAGTACTGCCAAATGCTATAATATCAGGTACATCGCAATAAGTTAAAATTTTAATCCATATTTCTTCGGGAAATATGGCAGGATCCATTTTTAATGAATTATATATTAAAGAAAAATATTTTTTTACTCCTCTTCACTATGTATATAATGTCTGTTTAATGTTTAAACTATTGTGTCTGTCAGAAATAATAATTAGAAAGTGACTTGTCAAATCTGACGATTGGAATATGTAATAGTAGAAATAATACGTCTGTTACACTACGAAGACTCAGTTGAACTGAAATACCGAAATCAGGATAAGCTGCTAGAGAGCAAAAATTTTCAGACACCACTCCCTATTCAGAACCCAATACGCTAGTCAAGTTCAAGGTTACGTGTATATAGATATAAATATATTTTTTTTTATTGAATGTCGGTATAGATATATATATTTAGTCATGTACCAACTAACCATTGCTGAGAGTGAGAGGGCGGGTTGAATTCAATTGATCGTTATATTCGGTCATGCATGAGGTGTAATCTGAACTGAGATACAAAAATGCTTTGATGTGAGAGTATCAAAATATATGAGATGAAAATATTATATTAAATTACTCACGGAAAATTATAATGAACAATTTTATTTAATACAATATGTAAAAAAAAAAAAAATAATTTATTATTTATTATTTGAATAAAATAAAAGGAAATACCTGAGCAAATATTAATACTGAATGTGGAATAAAAATTATTTATCCTATCAAATAATTTATGTATGAATTATTTTGAGATAGTATTTCATTTTTTAATTTAGTTATTTCTTCTTCTGCATTTGCTGATGATTTATGTAATATTTTACAGGCATTAACGAATTTTTCAATTAATTCTTCGCCTTTTGAGACAATATTTTTACTCTCCTCTAAATTTTCATTTATTTTTTTTAACGGCACAATTTGACCGTCCTCCAATTCAGCTTGTTTGCATTTTGCATATTTAATTACATCATCTGGAAAATTTGCCATTTTTGCAATAAAAATTCCATAACTCTCTTCACATATTCCAGGTTTAACTGAATACAAAAATATGACATTATCATCATTGGTAATTGCTCCAACGTGATAATTTTTAACAGTTGGTAGATCATCAGCGAGTCGAGTGATTTCATGATAATGAGTGGCAAAAAAGCAAAACGCTTCACTATTTTTTGCTAAATGTTCAGCAATTGACCAGGCTAATGCACAGCCATCATAAGTCGATGTGCCTCGGCCAAGTTCATCGATCAAAACTAAGGAATTGTTGGTTACAGTCTAATGAAAAAAAAAATAAAAAAAATTTTTTTAATTTGAATTATGAATAAAATATTTATGCAAGACATAAAAAAAAAAACAAATATATAAATACTTTAAGAATAGTTGTGACTTCAATCATTTCCGCTTGAAATGTTGATACTCCTTTAACTTGTGAATCATCAGCACCAACTCTGGCTAAAATCGAATCATGCAATGACATTTCAGCTTTATCACATGGTACAAAACATCCTATGTGAGCTAAAAGAACACAAACACCAGCAACTTTCATATGTGTACTTTTTCCGCCCATATTCGGTCCAGTTATTATATGGAATTGTGTATCTTTTTTTTTGAACGATATATCATTAGGGATATACTGAATGTCTGATTGGATTTCGACAAATGGATGACGAGCTTGTGTAAGATTTAATACACCAGCTTCGCTGGGTAACATTTCTGGACGTACATACATTTTTGGTGCTGCAGTTGTTACAATTGCAAAGCAATTTAGTACATCAAGAATCGCAATCGCTGAAGCAATATTTTTCATTGCGCCAGTATAACTTGCTATTGAAACAAGAAATTAATTTAATTTTCACATAATGTCAAGATAACAAATTTATGTATTTTTTTTTAACTTGGCTAATTTTTTATTCATATTATACCTGCAACATTAATAATTTCTGCAACAATGGCGCTTTGTTCCTCTTCATATTTCTGTTTTTTCTCTAAATATTCAGTATTATAATCTTCCAGACGTTTATTTCGAAATTTAATGCCATTTTTACTTGATTCGAACACTGTATATTCTTTATTTTTACGCAGTGTTTTTTCATCTTTCAATGTCACACGAAAATAGTATCCATGATGTGAATTATTCTCGAGTTTTATTTTTTTTCCCGGTTCCATCTCGGTATCTTTAGCAACTTTGAGCAATTGTGCATCCATTTTTGCCTTCAACGATTCAAGTTGCTCATTTAATTCTATTAAATTACAAAAAAAAAAATGTATAAATTTTTATCGTGTGATAAATATTAAAAAAAAAAAATTATAATGTTACATGAAAGATTTCTTGAATCATTACCAACTAAGTCGTCATTGAATTCAGGTTTAACTCTGTATTCTTTCGATTCTAATGCATTCATGTCAAGAGTATTTTCAATCATTTCTTGATATTTATCCATATCTTGAATACACTCTGTTAACGGTTCAATAATTAATACTTTTAATGCTGCGGGTGCATCATCAATTGCGAGAGCTTTCACCAAACCAGGTAAACTATTGACAGCTAAATAAATCCTGCAAAAAGCCAACAAATTAAATAATAAATTAATTTTAATTGTTATTTTTTTTTTTCGCAGAAATAAAAATTTTATATAAAAAATATCATTAATTACTTGTAACAATCAACAAGCCGTGCTTTTTTTTGTAGTAATTTTTTTGCTAATTGTTCCATATCCGGAACACGTTTTAAATAATCTTCAGTAATGGTAGAGCGTAAATCAGAATTTTTTACAATAACTTCAACGATATCATGACGCTCTTTGATTAATGCTAAATCATGTAATGGCCGTCTGATCCATTGAGCCATTAAACGATGTCCCTGAGGTGTTTGGCATTTATTAAACAGTCCATGAATGCTCGTTGGTGCACCTCGTACTATTCCATTCAATGGTTCACCCGGTGGCGGTTCAATATTTAATGCTTTTATTGCTGATACATCGAGTCTCAAATAACGAGATTGAATTATTTCCTCAAATTTAAATTGATTTTCATTTCTATTATCAGATGTTAACTGCAATTTGAATAAAATACAAATGATTATTTTTCACTCGCATAAAGTTTTGTAATAAAATTATTATATTGAAAAATAATAAAAAAAAATTTTTTTTTTATTTACTTACATCAAGAAATTTTATAATTGCTGCAGTTGCTGACATCGCGTGTTCTAAATCAGTTTCTGGCAGTGCCCGAATATTTTCTTGCTGTCCTTTTTTGAATTTAATCAATGACGTGAGGTCTTGAAATACTGAATCAGTAGAAAATTCAATTTTTTTCCTCAAAGTTATCATGATATTATTCCGTTCAATTATTTCTTTCATTTTTTGAAATTCAATACTATTTTCATTTTGACTTAATAAACATTCCTTTGGTGCTATAGTAATAATAAGAGCTTGAAGATTAGAAAATGATTCGTCATCAACAAACTGAGAGACATAAATAATTGATGATATTTGATCGATGCAACTCAATCCAACAATCTGTAAAAATGCAAATAAAAAAATATATATACATATAATTAATAATTTTGTAATTTTAATTAATAATACAAACTTGAATACGATTAGATAATAATATTAATTATACTTACTTTTGATTTTCCATCAGTAGCCAATTTTATTCCCATTATCAATCCACTATCAACAATTTCTGTATTGCCAAACAATAAATCTTCGAATTCTGATAAATTCCCTGGCGAACCTTTATATTCCAATGTCCAATTTCGATTTCTACCCACTCCTGTATCAATATAAACTTCAACTCTGTATTGTTTTATCAGCAATAAATCTCTCACAAGACTTTCAAATCGAGATTTATTCAAACTAACTCCATCCAGTTTATTCGGCTCTGCAATAAAAAATAATAAATTGAATATTATATCCCTATTATTTTCCAAATCTAATTAATTAAAAATACTAACCAACTCCCAATTGTTTGCAGACAGAGGACGTTTTATAAACCTCCAGTGCAACGAAAAGTGCATCGCTTCCATGGCACGTATAATATTCACCACGATTAAAAAATCGTATTGTACTATTTGATTTCTGAAAATCAAAATCAAAAATAGATTATTATAATTTATTTATTCTATACAAATTCGGGAACAATAATATCATTTCAACTGCAAATATCACGGGATTATTATCAACATGTTACATTCAAGGTCTGGACATTCCCAAGTATTTTTCTGAATAACAAGGAAAAAAAAAAATAAATTAACATACAAATAAATATGTTATCAGCATTTAATAACTTTCATGACCTGCGAATGATAGATAAACAATTCCAATGAATACAATAGTGACCTAATTGCATTTATTCCACAATCCCCATTTTATTTTTCCGAGAAAATTTAATTACATTTATATGCACATGTATTAATATATATCCATATATTAATTATATTGAATGACATGATTGAAAACCAACCTTGACAAATTTTCACTTATTAAGATAATTTATATTTATCACGAGCATGAATAAAAAGGTCAAAATGATTGTATTGTGAAATATTGACTTTCATTAAAACTCAAATGAAATCCAAAGGGAAAAATATACATGTATATTTATTTATGGGTACAAATATTCAAGCTCTATTCGTGGATGTTGATAAAAAAAAAAAGAGATCAGAGTTCACACTTTGACAAGGTCATTTTATTCAATATAAAAAATTCGAGTATATATAAATGTGTATGGTGTTTATGAATTTTTTTTTTTTTTTTTTCAATGATAAATGATTGAACTATATTATTAATAAATAGATAAATAAATTAATGAACAATATAATATATTTGTATTATGATTCATACGCTCATGTATAGATGCAAAATGATCCTTGGATTTGTCATACAAAAGCCGCGGACATAAAATAAATATTTTTAAAATGAAAAACAATTAGCTCACCGTTCAATAAATGCGGATGCTGTAAGATGTAACTAATTCTAATATGCATTCAATTGATGATGACATAACAAGTATAACCAGACACGTAATTGTTATGAATCAATTAAAACATCGATTGACTATTACCATTAATTTATTTTTCAATTAAACTTGAATAAAGAAAAAGAAACATTAGATAAATAAATAAATGAATAAATTAAGAATGAAAATTTCTCAGTATTCAGGCAAAACCCACAGATACAACAAGTTTTTTGATATAAATTTTTTCTGAAACAAATGTATATTAAAGATTATAATAATTTACTAAGAATAAATATTTGATAAACGAGAAGAATTTATTACAATCCACGTGGGGGCATCATAGCATGAATATAGTGTGTATAACAAGATAAAATATGCCCTCAGAGTCATGAAATAGATGGAGAGAGAAAGACGTGGAGAAACATATAAATAAAATCACACACTCGATACAATATTTAAAAGAACGTCAATATTGACATTGTAAACATCGAAGAATTATTTAATTTCAATTAATTTTCTCTCAACTATTATCTTTTTTTTTTAATTTTTATTAATATATATTCATCAGTGGATGTACGGTAAGACAGGTGTGTGTATGATTGTGTATACGTTGTGATTAATAAATTAATATCACTGCAAAAATATTTTTAACTATAATTAATTTTGAATATCAATGAAATATTTTAGATCCGAGAAAAATGAAGTTGGTGATTGTCTTGTGTGCATTTATTGGGCACGTGTATTCAGCACCAAGTCCCTGCATTAACTCGTGCAATCCAATTGGTGATTCAACTGTCAAACAATCTGAATCATTACAATCATATCAAGCACAAAATATTTACACTGGTGAAAATGCATCACGTGATCTTCATCAATCATTAATAAATGAATTACACAATATGCACCGAGTAGATTTAAAGTCTACACGTCCGGGAAATTGGACTGAGCACAATGAATACGTTACTGATAACGGTGCTGGATCAGTTCATGAAGAACGCGGTCAACTTGTTGGTAATGCATCAAAAGTTAATTATTACAAGAAAAATTATGCATCATCTCACGGCTCTGATGTCTCAGGTATTAATAATAATGCTGCGAAATCTTCATTATTAAATGATTATTCAAATACTCACAGTACAGTTGATCGTGCTAAAACACAAAATTATCACAATCAACAACACAAATCACATTCGATAAATCATTCAACGCGTGACAGCAGTTCAATTGATAATTTATCACGATTGGAAAATCTTGGTGAACAAACTGACACACGAATTTATGGTGATTTTGATTCAAGAGTTGTCAGTAATCCCAATGACGAGTGGACAAGACAAAAAACGTATGCAACAGATGGTGGACACGGAAAAGTTTATGAAGAAGAGGGTCGGTACACTCAGGGTCCAGCTCAAGTTCATTATTATAAAAAAAATTATACGTCAAGTTTCAGTACTGGAAATGGCAACGTTAATATTCCAAAGATTCCAAATATTCCAATGATAACCATTCCAAATTTTAATACAAATATTGGCACACAAATAGACGAACTTAAATCACAATTAGAGCAAGTTAATAGCAAGCTCAATCAACAAACTCAACATATATCACCAAACATTAATAATCAGTATCGTCCGCCTAATTATATTAGTAGGAATCCGAATACACAAAATAATTATGGACAAATGAATCCAATGCCATTACAAAATCATTACATTGCACCGATAACTCATGTGCAATCTACAAATACACATCATCAAGTTGAAAAAGAAGTTTATGCACCAATGACAAGTATCAATAGCCAATTGAATTCTCATTCAAATCATCATCATGAACCTTATGAGTTTAGAGAACCGTATTTAACTCGCGATGAGGAGAGGAAACTTCAAAATCAACTTCATCAACACAGCGATGGGTTTCATATCCATGATGATTCTAGCATTAGCCATATACAAAATCAACATTTGAATATAAATGATGATCTTCATGGAAATTTATACAGCCAACATTTTGAGAAAATTTCCGCCGTTCACCCACAAGTTGATCGACATGTTGAACAACATTGGAGTGCATCTGAGCATCGAACTCATTCGACTATTCCTCAACGACATAGTGCCATTGGTAGTCATCAAGGAATTGCCCATCATCGGAATTTAGATTTATTGAGTCAACAACAGCAACAGCAACAATACGGATCAGTAATTCCTGGTGATTATGAAAATGTTAATCATGCACAATCTAACGATTATATTTCTGGTAGTTCGTCGTCTTATCGACAAAATTACGGAACGGAAATTCATCGTGCCAATGTTCATAGTGAAACATTACAAAATGGACATCACAGCGGAGATTGCGATGATGCAACTCACATTGAATATAATCCACAGTATGATAGAATTCGTTATAAGAGAAAAGCTGATTATTTACAACGTGATGGCGATTCGAGCCAACAAACTGATGAAACATTTGAGAAATTAGAATTGGGACAACAAACTGAAAATAATTACAATCAAAATCATGATAATTTCCAACGTACTCAAAAATATCACGATGGTCAACAGACAGATCAACACAATGAATTTTCTGACTACTCTCAACAGCATTCGGAAAATTTGGAACTTGATCAACAGCAGAGTACACATGGATTTCAAGATTTTACTCAACAACATTCTGAAAATTTAGAGCTTGATCAACAGCATCAGAGTCAACGTGGACAAATAGAAATTGGACAGCAGGCAGAAAGTCACGAAAATCCTGAGCGTTCGTATGATCAATATCGAAATTCACATGGCCATGCGGATCAAGACTCGATTCAACAAAGTTCACATGGATTTGAGGATGGTATTCGGGGAAATCATGAATCTGGAGATTTTGTTCAACAAAATTCTGGAAGTTTCGAAATTGATCAACAGCATCAAAGTCAATATGGACGATTGGAGTTTGGACAACAAACAGAAGATCATGGGCAATATAATCAATTTAATGGTCAACAACATGAATCACAAATTGATGAACACAATTATGATTTATCACAGCAAACTCAACGTGATCAATCATTGATTGAACAATCGTCTGGTCACAATCACTTTGGGCAGCAACAGAGTGATGATTTGACTCAGCAAACAGGAAATATTAGAGATTATTCTCAGCAAACATTTGGTAATCTTGAATATGGACAACCACAAATTGAAAATAATTATGATCTTAGTCGAATTAATGAACAATATGATTATGGTTTGTCGAAACCTGCGCCAAAACCCGTGCCAAGATCGCAAAGAATTGGACAACATTCGCAAGGTGAAATACAAATTGAACCAAGTCCAATTGGTGTAAAAGGTGGACGCCGACGAGGACCAGAACATTATGGTGATTTTAACTCACATTATTCACAGTCAAGTGACAAGAATTCTGAGGGAGTTTTAAGTCTTGAACAACAAATCAAAAAAGATGAATCAATAAATGTCTTTCAACCACGGATTTTAGAGGCATATGGCGGAAATGGCCCTTACGATTCAAATCATAATGAGAATATATACACAGATATAAAACCCAATCCTACAGCAACTCTTGGACCAATTGTTGATGGTAAAGATCCATGGGATGTGCGTGAAGTATCTAAAAATGATTTCTTTGCAAAAAACGGTGAAGCCGAATCAATAATCACAGAAACATCAACAAACTTGTACCCAGATGATTTTGTTACAACTGTTGCGCCAGGATTTTGGAAAAAATTAGGAAATAAAATTACCAGTACTTATGAAAAAGCAAAAGACAAAGTATCTGATGTGTTTGGATAATTTTTTTTCTTCTATTCAAATGAAGAAGACATTTTTACTTTCTCCGTCAATTTCATTTGCAATTAATCTCAACAATACTTTGATTGGACAAGTTGTACAATTCGTGTACAATATAAATATCAATCATAAATTTATTGTACAGATATACTGTAATATTTTTTTTTTTTTGTTATGTGCTATAATGTAATGATAGAATTAGTAGTATATTAATGTTGAATTCCTCTGGAAGGATTTAGTATTATGAATATATGTATATTAAACTGAAAAATGAATAATAATAATACTGAATCATGAACATAAATAAATAAATAAATAAATTCATACCTCTGGTAAACCTTTGAAATATCTTATGAAACTTTGTTGTGCTCCTATTTCTGAAAAATATTAACATAACCTTATTCATAAGCATTTATTGTTTTTCTTGATAATTTTTATAAATTATTAATTAAAAATAGATGCATAAATACAAACCCATGCCAAATAATTTTCCACCAGTGGGTTCAGCCATTTTTCTACAGCGTTATTTTGAACAAATTAAACAAAATGTTTGAATATTTGTTTATATAGCCCAAAACTGAATTGAATTAATGTAAGATAATTTTTGTCTTGTTCAATTAAATATGCAAATTCAATCAATCACCACTAGAAAATATCTACAATAGATTTATGAACGATGTCTCATGCTCTACACGAGAGATTTTTCATGCGTAAATAACAATGGTATTCAACAAAGACGAATCTTGTTGAGAGAAAAAAATTTTTGGCGGCATGGGGAAAGCGCGGGATTTTACACTATATAATTTTATAGCGATTGCATCGCCATCTTTATAACGGCTCAATATATATATATCACATCGCGCGAAATTTAAATTGCAAAATTGACAGCAAGTATTTAATAATAATAAGTAAATAAATATAAATAAGCATGAAAACAATTTTCTATCAGAGCATTTAGTTATTATTATGAACATAATTTTGTATCGTATTAATTTCTGGATCAAATATTAGTCTTTCATTTTTGTAATTGTAAAATTATTGATAATTACAATTATATAATTTAAAGTTTACGTATTTAATGATAGAAAAATATGTAAATGAATGTAGTTATTATCGTGCATTTAAATATTTACGAGATATCATTTCTTTACGAAAATTTGCATTTTATAATTATATTTACAGTATAATTTCTACTTGCAATAACATTGCACAATTACTGACAATATAATATAATGAAATATCGACTGTTTTTTTTTTCTTATAATAATTAACTACAGATTTTATATCTATAAATTTTGCAGATTTATGAATAATAAAGAAAGAATTTAAATTTGACAATGTGCTTTCATCAGCATCGAAATGTGGTAAATTATATTACCATCAGTGATGAAAATAAAGAATATTTACATTTGAGAAAAAATTTTTAAAGGCAGGTTTTAATCTTTCGCATTCATTTTACTAACAAATCATTAAAATGAATTCATATATTTCACCACCGATTCATTAATAAATTTAAGTAGTAAACGAGCTATTATTTTACATAACTAATTTAAAAAAAATTAATTTATGTGTGTTGTTGTACAAGGCTCAACCATCCTTTAGCATCAGCTCCAGTGCTCGAAGGAATTCTAATTTGAACCAATCTCACTTGATTCTTACTGTCACCGATAATATCTTTATATTCTGCATTTGCTGGTAAAACAATTGTTTCATCCTCGCCATTAGTATAATTAAATGCATCCTCATTTTCTTCATTATTTGGTTTACACTCTATAACTTCTCCGCCACCAAATGCCATCTAAAATAATAATTAATTATCGATAGTGAATCAGTGGAATAAATAAAAGAAGAAAATATTAAACTCTGTCAATCGAATAATAATAAATAAATATAATTAAATAATTTACCTGATTACCAACAACCATATGCTCAACCTGTTCATCAATATTTTCTTCAGTTGGAATATCTAAAACACTTTCATCCTGATAAACATGCTCGTCATCTTGTTGGATTATCATATGATCCTTCAATTCAGTTACATACAATTGCGTATCGCCCAACTGAAATAAATCATAAAATCAAATAATTATAATTCACGATAAAAATTAATATTTCACTATTAATAATATAATAAAATGATATATACCGGCTCTGTTTCATCATCAGCCATCATCAATTGTATATTACCATCAGGAATAGTTAAAACTTCTTCGTCTTTTGTTAATCTCGGCTGATTAACAACAATAGTATCATTTAAATGCCCTTGCGTTTGCATATGCGCATACAACAATGGCTTTCGCATAAAACCCATTCCACAATCCAAACATTCATATGGTTTTTTATCACTATGAATAAATCTATGTGCATTTCGATTGTCTCTACTATTAAATGCTTTGCCACAAACTTCACATAAATATGGCTTTTCACCAGTATGAATACGCATATGTTTTTTAAAATGCTCTGGATAAACAAATGTAGCGGTGCACGTTTCACATTTATAAGGCCGTTCGCCAGTGTGCGCTGCTTTAATATGATAATCCAATAATCGTCGTCGTTTGAATCCTTTGCCGCAATCATCGCACTTGTAACGTTTATCATCGTAATGCGTTGCGCGTTTATGCGATTGTAAATTTGAACGTTGACTAAATGTAGCGCCACACAATTCGCATTGATACGGTTTTTCACCTGTATGAGTTCTCTCATGATCTCTTATTTCGGCTTTTCTTGCAAAAGCTTTACCGCACATACGACATTTATACGGTTTATATCCAGTATGAACAATATTATGAACTTCTAAATTATGAGGTGAACCAAATGCTTTACCACATTGATGACAAACGTATTCTTTAACGCCAAGATGCGTTCGTTCATGTTGATTTAAATTTTGTTGGCTTAAAAATGTTTTATTGCATTGCAAACATTCAAATGGACGTGGACGAACTTCATGAGTTTTTGCATGCGCTTTGTATGTATATTTTGATGCAAAATCTTTGCCACATGTTTGACAAATATACGGACGTACGCCATTGTGAGTATTAACATGTTCATCCAATAAATTTTTTGAACTATAACGTTTGCCGCATATTTCACATGGCCATGACTTAATTTGAGGATAATGTATTCGTTTATGAATACGAAACAAACGTAAATTACTGAATATTCTATTGCAAACTTCACATTGAAAATCGCCCTCCTCTCGTGCAACATGATCATCTAAATGCATCGATAATTCATTCCTTTTTCTAAAATCCATACCACATATATCGCATATGTACAAACGTGTATCGTGAATATTTTTAACGTGTGCAATCATTTGTTTTGCATCACCGGCCATTTTATTATCATCATCCGGACACAATAGACAATAATAAATTGTATCCTCTCTCTCGACAATTGGATCAAACAATTCCTCTTTAGTAAGTAATTTCATTTTTTTTGATTCACGCTTTTTTGTCTCGTCCAATTTATTATCTGTTCTTATTGGCTGTTGTTCAATATTATCTATTCTGCGTTCAAGTGGATCGTCAACATATTCTTCAGCCAATTCCGGCTGTTCAGCTTCTTCATTATGGATTTCTTCCTGTAAATATTCATCTAAATGCTCTTCAATTGGTTCATCTTTAGCATTTATTAAATAATCATCATTATCTCCAGATTCCTCAGTTACAAAAGTATCTCGAATTTCACATTGACTATCTCCTGTATCAAGATAATCATGATCATTGCACTCTTCATCAATTTGAAAAACGGTTTTAACTTTTTCAATTGTCGATTTGTAATTATTAAAAATCTCTCGTCGAATATCACTCATTCTAGATTCAATTTCTTCAAACTGCAACAATAATCAGAAAAAATGTATTAATATCATGGTTAATAGTTTCGATATAAATAAACAAATCAATATTTCATTTATAACCTACTTCTGTAATTAATTTATAACATTTCCTACAAATTACTCGTGAATGAACATTATATTCATTGATTTCCGTATCTAAAATTCCACATATTGTATCAGCAAGATTTTTTCCCGTATCATCATTCAATAATGCATCAAATATCTGAATAGTATTTCTTGAAGATGTTTTATTGTTGCATATTAAACAATAAGACAAATCTTTCGGCGGTTCATTCATCTTTATTGTACCTGAAACAATAATCAGCATCACATTTATATAAAAAACAAACAATTGAACATAAAAATAGAATATATAATATTATATCAGTGAATACATTATCATGTGAGATCTTGCTATTGATAAATAAAATTGATATGAAGAAAGTAATTAATAAGCTCTCTCATCAATAGATGAGTATATAAAATCCAAATATCATCGAAATAACTTGATAAAAATATAAAAACAATATTCTGAACAATGTAGTAAATGATAAACAATTGTGACGCGAAATTGTAATTGGAATCTTGTGAGCTCAGTTGAATAATCATACAACCATTTGAAATAATAATTAATAATTGTAGTGTAGTATTGAAACAAAATTTCTTTTTCTTCAATGTTCCAATTAATTGTTTTTTTTTTTCTTATTATTTTTTGAATATATCGCAAAGTAGCAGAATATACAAAGCATAAATAATAAAAAGTTGTCAGCACTGACTTGAAAATTTTCCTTTATAATATTGAACGATTGGCAGCGAGCAGTGTAGCAACAGCAGCAGCAGCAGAGGTAACGGTGAACTTCAGTTATTTTTCCAAAGAGTACCAACGCCATTCATTTTTCCATGATAGCCATTGTGTAAAGAGTGAAGTCATCAGCCATTGGATACACATGCGTTACGTAGATAATAATCATATATATTGGTTAATACATATATACAATATATATATATAAAATGGTTGTCAAATATGTCCTATACACTCCTTCGATCCCTCCTCTACAATTCTATTACTTTGCTCAATATGTATATATTCGTGTATATATAAGCGTAGCCATTTTGTTGCGCATGAAAAAAAGGAAGCTTGCGTACGCGCATTGGCGCGCATTCGCTATTGCGCATTATGCTTTAGATTTTTATAATTTTAATAATAATTATTATACTATACATATATACATTTTGTTTCAGATTCATTCTCGCAAATAAATACAGGTGGCACCAATGTAGTTTACGACATTTGGCGGGAAAGTTTCAAATAATAATTTATTGAAAAAAAAAATTATTTTCGTTTTCGAGGTTAGATTTTAAAGATTATAATTAATCAGATTAAAATAATGACACTTGTATACAGATACAGATATTCGAATCCATTAATTAATTAGTAAAACGTAGAATAATAAAGTTTTTTTTTTTTTCAATATGCATGTGTTCCTATAGGCGAGTTCACAAATAACCGTTTGAAAATATTTTAGTATATAAATTCGCGAATTTCTAGTAACATTCCAAGGTCAATGTGACATGCACTGACTGAAACGATTGAATAAAGACAACAATGCCGGTCGACAATGATAGAAAATGCACAATGTGTATACAAACAAGTTCACAATTCCCCTATAGGTTATGTTCGTGTATGTAACTTTTTTTTCTCTCTCTAGTTTCTCCCCATGAAAATTATGAGAAGAATCCCATGAATCCTAAGGTTGTTCTCCCGGCAGTTTATTGACTATATATACATCTATACATACGTTTTTATGTATATATACACATTTACACATACATATATGTGGAAGGGATCGACGGGGTCACGCGAATTAAAGCAGTGGAGGGTTGTAAAATGTTAGGCGTTGTCAGCAGCGTCTATTCTAATATTTTTTCAATTATAAACATTTTTTTTTATTAGATAAAAAATAATTTAAATAAATAAAAACAATTGGTAGGAGTATTGTAATAATAATTGTGTGGTGATAACAGTACTGTGGGATTTTATTATTATATCTTTATCCCATAAAGGAAATGTGGATCATGATTGGAGTCACTGGCAAGTTGTACGTGACACCATGGCATGATGAAAAATATGACTAATTCTACTACCACCACCAGCTGACAAATAATTGATTGTGATGGTAAAGTAACATATGGGCAGGATGAATTTGAATTAATTCATGATCATGCACGTAATTATTGCGTGAGAATTACATGAGAAGAAAATATATATTATAATAACCCAAAAAGGAATGTTTGTATATGGGGTAATAAAACGGCGGTAGCCTATGATATGTTATGGAGACAGAGAGTGTAAAATCTGGGGCTAGTGAGCATAGCCATAGCCATCATAGTCGATCATCATCAAAGCATCATCGTTCACATAATAGTAAATCTCAGCATCATCGTCAACATTCACATCGTAGCTCTAGGTAATTAAGATTCATCCTAATGATAATTTTGTATTTAATTTGTTTGATATTAAAATTATATGGTTTATGTTATAATGATTGTATTAATATTTTTATCAACAGGAATAATAAAAGTCAAAGGAAAGAACGATTGAATTTGGATGCCGGTGAAATGGCGCCGTTTCAAACGACAGTTAATGTAAGAGGTAATAGTGTTGAAAATGTTGGACAAGAAGTTATTGAAGTACAAATATTGCCACAAGATGAAAATTGGGGTGAAAATACAACGGCAATTACTGGCAATACATCAGATCGTTCTGAATCAACTGAAGATGTTAGTCATTGGCCAAGTGAAACTGATGGTGCATTTAATTTTCCATGCAATCGATACTTTGGATTGATGATAACGTTGATGTTGGGAGTTGGTGCCTTTTTAAGTCCAATAGCAATGGTTGTACTGCCTAAATTGGGCTTTTTTCCAGATACATTAACAGTCTTGACGATGCAACAAAGATTACAACTATTATCGTGTAATGCTGAATGTAAAGGTCAATTATTAGGATTGGCATTTAAATTAGTATTGTTGGCTATTGGCAGTTGGGCGGTATTTTTACGACCGCGTAATGCAACAATGCCACGAGTATTTCTCTTCAGAGCTGGAGTACTTGTGTTAACTCTCTTATGCATTTGTACTTATTGGCTATTTTACGTTGTACAGGTATAAAAAAATATCTTTGATAAATTTCAGAGTAAAATTAATCATATAAAATTAATTACTGTATATTTTACATATTTAATTTTGTTTTCTTAGGTGACGGAAAGCGCTAAAACAGCAGCCAATGGTGCAATAACAGAGTACAAAAGTTTAGTAAATTATGCAGGAACCTTTGCAGACACGCTTTTATTTATTCATTACGTGGCAGTGCTTTTAATGGAAATACGTCAAATGCAACCGACATTTTATATAAAAGTTGTCAGATCACCAGACGGTGAATCACGCTCATATGCAATTGGACAATTATCAATTCAACGTGCTGCAGTTTGGGTACTTGAAAGATATTACACTGAATTTCCTGTTTATAATCCGTACTTAGATCGATTACCAGTATCAAAATCCGGGCGTAAACAATCAAGTTTTAAATTTTACGACGTTGATGGTGGTGTAAATACAACAATTCCCCATCAACAGCAACAACGCGCTGGCGGTGATAGAGCAATGCTCGCTGCTCAGGCGCGTCGACGTGATTCAAGTCACAATGAACGTTTTTATGAAGAACACGATTATGAACGACGTGTGCGTAAAAGACGCGCAAGACTTATAACCGCTGCTGAAGAGGCGTTTGCACATATAAAACGATTACATTCCGAAGCTGAATTATCGCCTAATCCTGGACCAATGGATCCAATGGAGGCAGCACAAGCTGTATTTCCATCGATGGCACGTGCATTGCAAAAATATTTACGTGTAACGAGACAGCAGCCAAGACACTCGGTGGAATCAATATTAGGACGGTTGGCGCGTTGTCTTGCTCAAGATGCAGCACCAAAAGCCTTTCTTGAACCATTTTTTACCGCTAGTCCTGTATTATCAAATGAAAAAGAGCGACAGAGGCGTTCACATCATTGGGCATTGGTGTGCGAGGGTGAATTGCCATCGCGACCGCTGGCATCTGGATGTGAATTTCAGTTGCGTCAGGGTGAAGTTGCACTTTTATGTACTGCATACAGACTACCACATTTTAATCTCACTGAGCAACTAGCGCATCCAAAATCAAATAAATTTTTATTACGACTCAATTCCGAGACGTCTGTCTAACGTTTGCTTTATTTGAATATTTATAAAATTTTTTGGTAAATAAGTACTTAAAATTTTACATGTGTTGTGCGTATTCATATATAGAAAAGAAATAATTATACATCGATATATGTGTGCGCGATGATAAGTATATTATATATTACTTAAAAATGCACAAAAATTTGCGCCCAGTGGTGCCAAAAAAAAACCTAAGCCGTACTCTGCCTTTCTAAAAGTGTACAATTATACAGTGTATACATACATTAAATAAGTATATTTTTTTTTTTTAATGAATTTTACCGAATGCTACCGAACTAGATACATTTTGTTTAACAGCCAAATCCATGACATTAATTTATGCATTTTCCATCAGGGAAATATAATTTTTTAATGATATTACTAGTAATTATAATTATAGATTAAGTGACATAGGTGAATTTTTTTATTGCAATTGTATCACGATGCAAAATCATAAGTTTATCAAATTGATTTGCAAAATGTGAGACATTTCTGCTTTTGATATACATATAGATAATAATTATTATCGGAATTATAAATGAATGAGTGAGTACTTATTTATTTCATGTGAAATTTTGTTTCAGGAAGAAATTGATTTTTAAAAAATCATTAAAATATTATTTACTGAATGAAGAATTTTTGGCTTGTGTTAAAATTGCTATTATATATTTACAATGAGCGTGCAATCAATTATGAATGTATTGCCTCCTCAGTATTTTCATGACACGAATTACATATCGATGCGAATGTATTGATAATGATAATGAAAATATAATAATCAAATCAAACGATGCATTATATATTGTTCAATTTAATTCGACAATATAGCTTTGCCCAAGTGAATTAATTAATTAAATAATTAAATAAAACTCTGTAAATTAAGTGAAAATACTCTTAAAAATAATAACTATTTACATTTATATAATGTACAATCAAAAAACAAGAATGAATTCATATGTGTGTCTGCGTGCATTATAATTGTATAATATTTATAATTTCTCATAGATTTTTATTTGTTTTTTCAATAATTCACGCTTTGACTGAGTTAGTAATTATACATTTTGCATCATTTTTTTATATTCATCTACAATTTATACGTTGTTTCTATCGATATTGCATTGAAGTCTATTGACAAAGATAGAAAAAATAATTCTGGCTATCATGTGAAAGCACAATAATTGCAAAAAAAAAAAAAAATTCAAATGCGTGAATGAAAAATACGCAATAAAAAAAAATTTTCAAGCAAATCTTGATGTGCGATACAAAATTGCATTGCTAAATAAAATACATATGTACAGTGCGGTGATCACTTGTAAACAAATTACAAAAATTAAAAAACAAAATAAATTAAAATTTTATATATAATTAGATTTTAATTATTCAATTTATCCCGCGTCGTTTTTCACGATATATTTTACCTTTTATAGTATGCATATAGTTATTTATAATGAGAAAAACACACATGCGTATATCAAACCGGATATCTACATATATATATAGATATAATAGCTATGAAATAGATCCGATAGGTCTGAAGGGATGTGTAAGTTGTCTATTATCTGTCAAATAATGTTTTTATTCAATTAATTTTTCTATTTCATCAGTTAATCAATACAAGTACAAAGCTCACAGTAATGATATTTCAAAAATTGTCAAAATGAAGTTCAAATAATTATGTTAAGATATATTTACATAATATTTTGTTAATATTGATATCTATTTTCAATGCAAACAAACATGTGGGAAAGCGTATTATATACTGTCATAACTCCAGCGTTGTGTACGATAATTTTATACACAATTTCAGTAAATTTTGTAAGACACTTTATGGGAAATTCTCACATACCTATTCGAGATGTATCTAAAAATCACAATTGGACAACAATAAATATGAAAAAAAAGGTAAATAACAAAATTAATCATCAATTATAAATCATTATTGTCATAATTATATATAAATTAACATAAAACTATTTAAATAAATTTTTTCTTGTATAAAAAATTTAATTTTTCTAGGTATATTGCTGCAGTATATGTGAAGTATTATTATTAAATTCCGAGAGTGTTATTTGTGATTGCTGCGGTGTGTGTGCTGATAGTGGATGTATTAAATATGCTGATAAACAATTAGCATGTAAAGCTATCGCACTAAACAATAATAATGATGAATTGATGAAACATCACTGGATAAAAGGTATTTTTTAACATTTATTATCATAGAATGCAAAAACAAATGATTTCTCCAATGATATTTATTAATATTATTATTCATATATATTTATTTTGATAATTATTTCATTAGGTAATCTTTCACCTGGTGCATTGTGTTATATTTGCAATGAAGAATGCGATACAGAGCCAGGTTTAATTGATTGTTCGTGCTGCTGGTGTCAAAGATGTGCTCATGAAATATGCAAACCCACAGAAAATGAGGTATTGATCCCTTGTGCCATTGTATATAAATACTAGGTCTCGCCTAAAAGCCTCACAGTATTAAACAATCTCTTTGAAAATTAATGATTTCAATTTGTTGAAATTTTATTGAAGGAATATTATTGATGAAAAAATTTTTTAAATATTATATTAGAATAATACGTTTAATTGTTGAATTATTTTTTCATAATTCAGATATGTGATTATGGAAAGTTTAAACTTATGATAATACCACCGACGAGTTTGAAAGTAATAAAAGTCCGACGTAATACAATTCGTCGAAGATTGCAATTGACATCGATAATACCACCCACTTGGCCTGATTGGAAACCCCTCATAGTTGTTGGTGAGTGTTTAATTAATATTATAAATATTTACACTATAAAAAAAATATTTGAAAAATAAAAATTAACATCACCATTGACCAATTATCAAGATTAAAATTAATTATTAAATAATAAACGTTTAATCATCATGTAAATTATGTAATAAAATATATTTTTATTTATAATAGCGAATAAAAAATCTGGTAACAATGATGGAAAAAAAATATTATCAATGTTTCGACGAATATTAAATCCAGCACAAGTTACCGATCTCTCTGAATGTGATCCAATAGCTGCATTGGAATGGAGTCGTATGCTTGGAGATAAACCTTCAACTGTATTAGTTGCAGGAGGCGATGGAACAATAGCATGGTTATTAAATGCTATTCACACTCTACAATTAAAAGTACTTTCAGAAATTATCTACAATTAGATTTATATATCCTTTAACTAATATACATTTTATTAAAGGGAACAAAGATACTTTCATTGTTTTTCTTTTGCTTGTTTTTTTTTTTTAATTTAATATTTTATTCAATTTTTGATCAATATAAAAATTTTTTTTGTACTTTATGATGTAGCCAAATGCACCAGCTGTTGCAATTTTACCTTTGGGCACTGGCAATGACTTGTCACGAGTAATGGGCTGGGGAAATGAATATAATATGAATTTAGAAGCTACAGATATTTTACAATGCATTCAAAACGCTCAACCAGTTGAACTTGACAGGTATTTACATCGAAAATTTTACCTTATCCTTATATTATCAAAACCACTTACGTTTATATAGTTTATTATAATAATAATAATAATAATATATGATTAATAGTTTATGATAAATTATTTTTTGTGTTTCATATAGATGGACGGTAATGATAAAAAGTGAAAATCGTAATATCGGTTTTAAAAATTCAACAAAATCGATGTTTATGTATAATTATATTAGTGTAGGCGTTGACGCACAAGTGGCATTAAATTTTCATCGGACAAGAGAAAGTCGCTTTTATTTATTTAGTCATCGAATATTCAATAAGGTAACTCAAATAAATATTAATCTTCCAATTATTAAATTAAACAGAAAAATTTTCGATTTACAGTTATTGTATTTGTGCTTTGGAACGCATCAAGTTGTTGACCGTGATTGTAAAAATTTAGATAAACGTATTGAGGTTTATTTAGACGGTAAAAGAATTGTTTTACCATCATCAGAGAGTATTGTTATTCTTAATATTCCATTTTGGGGCGGTGGAGTAAAACTTTGGGAGCTTGGACGAGGTAAATATTTTTATTTTAACCAATCTAAATTCATTGAAAAAAAAATAAAAGAATTATTTATATTAATTATCCCTTGAGTTACTTATGAAAATTTATGAATTAATATTTTTGATAGATAATGAAAATATTGGTGTTCAAAGTATTAATGATGGTTTGCTTGAGGTTTGTGCACTTTATTCGTCTTTTCACATTGCACAATTACAAGTTGGTCTCTCACAGCCTCATCGATTGGGCCAGGCAAAAACAATTAAGGTAAAAATTATCTTGTTAATTAATTTTCAATTATAATTTATTATCATGTCAATGATGATAAATCTTGTGCATGTATGTCTTTGAATTAGAGAAAACGATTTGAATAAATATGTTTATTGATTGATTGTTGTTGTTTATAGATAAAATTGTTGGATTCTTGTGCAGTACAAATCGACGGTGAGCCGTGGTACCAATGCCCCTGTGAATTTACTATCACCTATTGCAATCGTGCTTCCATGCTGATGTCTAGTTAAATACATTTACAATAGTCTTTCAAAATGCTCATGTCAAATAAATTCTGTTTATTTATTACATGTTTATATGTCAGGTATGATGATTAATTGATGTGAGATTTTATTTAGGATTATCAACTTGTGATTTATTATACTGTAAATTTTTAAATCATCGTACAAATAAATTTACTCTTAATAGTATTTATAATGCTGCACTTCTAGTGTGTCATAATATTTTTATTAAAATTTCTAAAATCATTTAATCAGAACAGTTTTTAATTTATATTATTGTTCTATTTTTTTTTATTTCCGTCAGAAATTGGAATTGAAAATGAAAAACAAATAATGCACAAACATCTGTCAAATTAAAACAATGGAAATTTAACAAAGAAGTAATGAGAAATTATTTTTCAATTAATAATGTAGTTAATTTTATTTGTTGGATCAATTCTGAGTAAATTTCGATTTTGTATTTTATTTTTATTTCTAGTTAACGATTAATATTGCTTTCATCATGTCTGGATTACAAGCACGATTTTTGATCACTTTACTAATAATTTGGGCCATACATAAAGCTGCAAGAGTAATGAAAAAACTTGGACAAAAATAAATAAATAATATACGATGATCGAAGAAGAAATGAAAAAAGTATTTATGCATATATGATAGAATTAATTAATTCATTTTATCATGAACAAAAGTTTATTTATGCAGTATAAAAATTTTCTTCACTGACATGTGAAATAAATTGTGTATGATTGTGAACATATATTCGAATATTTTTGCTGCACAATCGCTGAAATATTTTTTTTTATCGTAGTATATAATTTAACACATGCAAATTTTATTAAATTTCTGTGTTTAATCAGACATCATGAACGATGTTGGCCGCGATGTGACGCGTTTATAATGTAGATACTCGTTGCACAGCAATGTTTTCTTGTTTGCTTTTGTTCCCATATGCACAATCGATTGGATGGTTTTATCCAAATAGAATTTAGCTGGGATGTGTGGGCTGGTGGTGTGCACCAACGATTATTTATTACTGGTTTATCAATTCTCTGTCTGAACATTATTACTTACACAAATGTACACACATACAAACACAGGCATATGTGTATATATAAATGCCCGTATACGAACCGAGATTAGAGAGAACGAACAAAAAAGCACACAAGTGCGAGAGAGTGAAAGAAAAAAAAAAAATATAGTAGGTCAAAGAAATAAAATTGTAAGATGTCTAAAAACTTTCTTTTCGAAATCTGAAGCCAAACTGGTCACACTTGTAACGAAGAATCCTCCCAAGTTGTGGTGGACCACAATAAAACACTGTAATTTTACCTTTTTTTTGATCTTCCAGTTGTTTAAACACTTTATCCCAATTTGGTCTACCAGCATTTGTTCGTGTTTTCAATCCAGTAATTAAATCTCTTTTTTCCTGAATGCAAATCCATTAAAAAAATTCAGAATATATATTAAATATTTAATTTAATGAGAAAATAATAGGTAAAAATAAAAAATAATCATGAGAAAAAAAAAACAATTAATTCATAAAACCTTTTCATGAAGAAGATCCATAGCAAGTTGAAGTCCAACGGCTTTCATATCATTTTTTTCTAATGCACTTGTAATATACATATGCATTTCAAGAAAGCGCTCCATTGCTGCACCAAGCTCTGCCTGCTCCATCTCCAATTGCGATAAAAGATTGACAAACCATTCAAATGATCTTTGATCACGATTAATCCAAAAAAAATCTACTTTACGTAAATTCATCACTGTCATTGGTATCTCACTTGCCCACGTATGCTGACAATTAGGACATGTGTGCCGGACTTTCCAGTATTTATGCATTATTGATTGAAGAATTGATGCGAAAGGCGTGACACCAATTCCAGTGGCAATTAAAACAGCATGCTGTGCTTGGAAAATGTGATTTGAAGGTGCACCATATGGACCATCGAGGAAAATCTTCATGCAAAAATTTAAATCACAGATAATTTAATAAGCAAAATGTGCAGATGAAGAAAATAAAAATTATAAAAATAAAATAATTCATGATTCAAAAAATGCATTTAAATTATTTTACCTCAAGTGGTTTTCCTACTGGATAATTTGTAGTAGAATGCGATGTAGATTGAATTGTTGTATTTAATATTCGTCCTTGTCTTTGTTCATTCAAATTTATTTTTTCTGCTAAACGACCTTCTTCAGCTGCTGTCAATGCAACCGTGGAAATTGTCTCTTGCTTATTCACATCAGGAGTAACTAAAATAAAATAATAGAATAATAAAAAAGGAACAATATGTTGGATTGATAATTTTTTTTAATTAAATCCAAGGATAAACAAATGATAAATATATATGATTGTAAATTAATTTTTAGATTAATTGAAAGATACCTGATTTAATTTGGTATTGACAATTGTCTGTGCTGGGTGTTTTAAATGCTATAATTGTGGGTTTTGTTCTCATATATCGGAAACTTTGTGCCAATGATTTGTTTTGTGGACTGAGATAAGCCAAACCAAGTGATTTTAATCGTGCTCGTCGTATTTTAGTTTCATCAAAGCTTCGCTCTGACTCTGATCTCTTGTAATCTCGTAGTCTGGAAGTAGTGAAAGAAAAAAAAAATTAAAGAAATAAAGTAGTGATTTTTTTTTTTTATTCATTTGATTTATACCGAGAATTATTCACAAAGTTTTTGGACTATTTGTACATGTAATTAAATCAAAGTTTATATTATTCTGCTGTTAATTGAAATACTTTAACGATAAAACTTAATTTTAAAAATATGCAGTAATTAAATCAGTGTAAATATTTTTACTTAATTTTCAACTCACACCATCAATCGTTCTCGTTTTTTTCGTTTTGTCTGTATATCTGGCATTGAAAATGACTTTTCCAACGGCATTTTATTGCTGAATAGAAGTTGTCCCAGCTGTTTCTCACGCGGTGATTGACCCGAATTGTGAAAATTTGATGCTGCAATTTTCACAATGTATTATATTAAATAAAAAATAAAATGCAATTAAAACAATAAAAAAGAACATATAAAAATATAAAAAGTAAATATAAAATTCTATTACCCGGAAAGGTAATATTGGAAAAACAATAATAGAGGCAATAATTGAATTTAATACATAAATATTTGGAAAGAAAAAAAAAAAAATGATTTAAAAATTTTTATCTTACACTCTGCTGCAGTGAGATACGAATTGGACAATTTAATATTCGATTTAGTATCTGAAGTGCTGTCACTATCATGAACAAAACATGGATTGTTCAAACCTTTAGAATCGTCAATCGATACATTTCCAATTTTATTTCCATTTATTACTCGCATTGATGTTGACATACTAAAAAAATAAATGTCCAACAGTTAAATTTTATTGTCATAATTAATCATTTATTCATAATTGAAATAATAAATTGTATATAACTACCCACGAGTATTCGTTTATTTCATGTGAATTACATTGCTCAACGGATATTCCCTCGCCGCATTCCAATTTTATTTGCTCCTTTTCAAAGTAGGCGTATAAACTATTGGTCCATTCGCCCACAGCTCTAATATGAAGCCAAATGTATTCTAAATAAATGAAATGTCAATTTAAAAAAATTAATTAAAATAAAAAAGTATTATATAAATCAACAAATGATATTTATATTTATTTCATATAAATGAATAATAAATTGATGATTAATGTAAATTATTTCATTTATTCCATTGCAATTTAGAGTTTTTAATTGAATTATCAATAATTAAACTTACCCTCTTGTTCAGGCGCACTGCTTATGGTGAATGGATGCCATTCATATCGTGCAATCACTGGTATATTAACAAAAACATAATCACCTGGACGAAAATCTAAATGCTGAGGTCGTTTAATTACTAAATGAGTGACCTTTGATGGTAACATTATACCAGATGATACATAAGTTTTTTCACGTTGTGATTGTAACCACATAAAACGACGTATATGTTCAATTGTATAAATTGCACCTGGTAATACAAACCACTTCCAAAAATTTGGTCCATGAAATATCATTAATATCCAAAATGGTATATACAATAAATGTGACCAATAAAATATCTATTTGAAATAAATGATCATTATTAATAAAATTATAAAATAAATATTTGTGAATATGAATAAATAAATAAGTAAATAATTTAATTAATATGATGATTTTGCTGTTTATTTATTATATTTAATTTGGAAAATTTGCGATTGGGATTAATTAAATATTTACCTCAAAGCATCCACCGCGTCGAACAAATGGCATTGAACACATAGTCATGATAAACAGAATAATGATCAAGGCAATTCCAGTTGGATTAGCTTCACCGCCTACAAGACCAAAATATCCTGGCCGACTTGTCAATAACCATTCTGACATTGTATAATGAGATTTATTCAACACTTGATCATAAATTACAATCATACCTAAAATAAAAATTATACAAATAAATAATTAAATATTAAATTTAGGAATTATAAATTAAAATTATAGAATATATTATTATTGATCTCTATTTTGATATTTGACTTTAATAATAAATATTAAATTGAATTGATATAAATAAAATAATATATTACCAAAATTTAAAAGATGTGCAATTGTATGGACAATTGAAAGTATTCCAATAGTCATTCCAACAACTTTGTGCAAATAAATGTGATGGTCCAGTGGAAGTATCGCAA
The DNA here is from genome assembly GCA_918226075.1 of Microctonus brassicae. Taxonomy (NCBI): domain Eukaryota; kingdom Metazoa; phylum Arthropoda; class Insecta; order Hymenoptera; family Braconidae; genus Microctonus; species Microctonus brassicae. The sequence goes on along the minus strand of OW445491.1, from coordinate 2,325,812 downwards.
TAAAACCGTGTGTTCGAAGAAAAGTTATACATTGTCGTAGCATTAAGATAAGAATAAGTGTGCAGTTGAAATTTAAGCATTGACCTAAAAAATAAAAATCAAATTATATTTTAATTTGTGACAGAATCAATTTTATTTAATTAAAATTTAATATTGAATATTATTTTTGGATTTTTACCACATCCTCGTGCCACCATTGTGTACCAGCTAGCATGACGATATTCGTATATTCGTGATATAAAAAGAATAAAATTGACGATAAAAAATACTGAGAGAAAGCCAATTATTACGTAATTATTTTTTATGTATGGTTTTGTTAATTGATACGGTTTGAAAAATTGTAAAAATTTAACGATTGGCGGTTGAGATTGTTGCGGTTTTGGTGGTAACATCCAACGATCTATACTGTAAATAAATATTTTATTCAGAAAAAATTAATTCCAAATTTTATTTTATAGTGTAAAAAATTTTTTTATTTTAATAATATTATTAATAATTTACCTGATTGATAAATTTTTACGAAGACCCTCATGTTTTTCTAATTGGTTTTTCAATGCTTCAAATGTAATAGCACCTCTGTTCTCTTGATCAGCATCATCAAATAAAGCAAAAGTAAGTTCGACAATTTGTTCGTCACTAAATCTCATTCCATTCTCTTCCATGCATGCTCTCATTACGTGCTCCAATTCGCGGTGCTGAATCAATCCATCTCCTTTGAAAATGTTGAAAAATATTAAATCCAAACGTGACTATTTTTAATTCACCAATATATAGTTAAAGTAATATTATCTTTTAATTATTAATTTTATTATTCAATTTGATATTTCACACAATAAAGTTCCATTTTATATTTACTTTTATTATATTTCTTACACTTTTATATTCAATAAGAAAATAAAAATAGAGACAATTTTATTTTTATTCTCACCGTCAATATCGTATACTTTAAAAAGAAAACGTATCTTGTCATCTGGTGTTTTGCCAGCGAATTGATGCATTGCATCGAGAAATTCTTGAAGTGATATAGTACCAGAATTGTCCCTATCAAATATTTGGAATACTCTTTCCGTAAAAAAAGGCTGTAAAATATATAAAATAAATAAAAAAATAAAATGAATAAATAATTATATTGATTTATTCTATTTTATTTATTATCACAATAGTTATTTTAAAATTTTAAAAGAAACTGTCTGTCTCAATAAAACATTTATTAGCAAAAAAAAAAAATAAAATAAATGAAGAAAACATAGAGTGATAGTGAAGAAAAAGTAAAAGAGATACTGTCTTACGTTTTTCGACATAACGATTTTCCTAAACTCCTCGCGACGTATTTCACGCTCGTTTCCAACTGTCTCTTTGAAAATCCTCTCTAGCCATTCCAGATTACTTTTATCGAAACCAGCTGGCGATCTGTATTTTTATTTGTATCCAAAAGTTTAATTAATTCCAAATAAAATTTAATTACACACAAATTAATATTTTAATTCGAAACCAGGTTCAATCATTTATTTATCATACATTCATACACATATACACACACATTAATATATACTTTTTTATTAAATTCAATTAGGATTTATTGAAATATATAAATCAGATTAATTTTATCAATGAATAAATATTTTATCAAAGAAATAAATATACCTGGGATTTGTGATTTTACCAATGAATTCCATTATTTGTTCAGATAAAATAAATCCCATATTGTCTTGATCAATTGTCTTGAATAATTTTTCAATTACCTGTTAATATTATTATTATATTATGAACATAATAAATATTTATAATAGGATTATTTTTTAATTATTTTACTCACCTCTTTCGTATGCAATATATCAATAAATGCAATTAAATCCACTGGTTTATCGCCACATAATACATAAGCAACATTTTCAACATGATCAATCACATCTGTGTACTTTTCATTTCTGTCAAATGATTGAATTGGAAAAAGTAAAATAACAGTTAGTAGAAATTGCGAAAAAAAAAAAAAAAAAAATATTAAAATCCATGAAAATATATAAAAAATAAATACAAAAATGAATGCGAGATAAAAATGTAAAATGTGTTTCAACACACAAAATTTCAACGTGCCAATAAAATAAATATATTTATTTTAAATATTCATTTAAAATACATCAAAATATATTGTCATAGCGAATGTAAATATTATTTATTGAAATAGCAACATTATAAAAACGATAACAATATTTAATTTAAAATATTTACGTTAATCTGGCTTTTAGAAATTCAATCCAATCATCCTGTACAAGTAATTGATCTCGATCATGATCAAAAAGTGTAAATAATTTTCCAAGAAACACCTGAAAAAAAAAATAAAAAAAATAAATAAATTTATCCACCACATTTAAACATTAATTATGAATCACTCAGCATTAAATTACGTCATACATCAAGTCTGCAATGCATAAATAACTGACACATTTATACCTAAAATTAACAATAAAAAACAATAATAAAATTCCCAAGAAACAATGACGTGATAATTTACACGATTTTAGTAATATAAAAATAAATATAAAAAAAAAAAAAATAATAATTCTCACCGAAATAAATATGTAAATATAATTTAATTATTCAAATTTTTTTTTTCATCATCATTTTGATAAATATTAACATCTCGTGAATAAATATTGAATTGTTAAATAGGTCAATATGTATAATATATTATTACCATTGCTGTAAAAAATAATAAAGAAGTTTCATATTGAGATTTCAGCAAATGATTTTTCGTCTCATTTAACATTGTACACTGTACATATAAACACATATGTATACACACATTTATAAACATACAATCATGCAATCTTATTCTTCAGCAGAAAAGTCGAGCAAACTCTATATAATCATGATGACGACGTATATAGTGCAGCCAATTATCATCCGATTATCCTGAATCCTACTTTCGCCTCATGTGGTCTTGTTGTTTGCGTTCTTACACACACACACACAAGCATTTACACAAATACATATAGTGACGTAACCGGATGTATGTCAGATACACTCGACGTTGGTGATTTAAAATAAAAAAAAAAATAAATAAATAAATAAACAAAAAGCAAAATAAAACAAAATTAATTAACAAACTCACTAAAAGCCACAATCGTTAAATCACAATAAAACATTTTTATCTCAATTAATTTATTGCATTAATAATTAATTAATTCAATACAATATTAATATTAAAAATATATTCCTCAATCTTTTAATCTTTCTCTTGTTATACAAGTTCTTCATACAATTCATACATACATATATAATACTTATTTTTTTTTTAAATAGCGCAAATCGCTTGAGGCGTCAAGGTTACACGCCGAAGGCAATCGACCACCTCGATCATGAGCCCTGAATAGATCGCATAGCATTTTATTTGTAATATGTATCACACGATTAACGCACGTTATTCATCTTATTATATATTTCTAATGATTAAATAAAATTAGAAACACAAATATATACCTAGATTTATATTAATATAATTGTTGGATTATATATAAAAAGTAAAGAAAAATATTTTTATTTTTTTTTTTTCACGATTTCTAACGACACGTTTCATCGATTAGATTATACATTATATTATACATAATGTATGATTTTTTTTTTTTTTTTAATGTGGGGCTTCAATGATTGCCCGAGGGTTGTCATAAATAATCGTATTCCCTCGACACGTTCCACTCGTCTCCAATTGCCTGTCACTTTCGTTATCTCAGTTTTGCACATACATCTAAGTTGTTATACGTATTATACGTATACATATTACATGTATATCTATATATTAAATATATATCTATATATATTTAATGGAATTTTGAAAGTTGGGCATAATGGTAAACTTTAAATGCTTCTCAAGTTTTCAATCTGATTAAAGATGAAACTTATCCACACGTTTTGACGATACGTCAAATTATAAATTTTGATTTGATCTTTTGATTAATTTTTCGTTTGATTTGAATGAAAAAAATTTTTTTTTTATTGCTATTGAAATGGTAATGTGTGATTGTGATGTTTTATTATAATATTTTGATGTTATTTAATTGATGGATATTAATTAAGGATTAGTTACCTCATTTTGAAATAATTTTTTGAATAATTCACGTGTGTAATTAGTGGTATTATTGTATTTAACAATATCAGAACATTCTTTTAAAGTGATATTCCGATTTCGTTCAATAAGACACTCCTGTTCCATTGAAGTTTTGCATTCAGATTGTGTTTCATAATTAGCCATTGTGCACGTAATACCACGTGTATCTAAAGATAATTATACAAAGTGTAATTTATTCAAAACACTATTTATTTGAAAAAAAAAAATATATTTTCAAATTAATTTAATGAAAAGTTAAAATTTCTTTTCTTTATTTGATAATTTAATTTAATAATATTTATAACACTGCCAACACTGACTATTAAAGAAAATTTATTTATCTATTTACAACGTAAATTTATTTATTGAAATAAAAATAAAAATAAATGTATATAATTAATAATTTAAATGATGAATGATTTAATTAATTCATTACACGATTAATTAATTCACTTAACACTTTAGAATTATGTGATATTAATAACACACGATATTACACGAGATTCATAATTAAAAGATAATTTAATTCATTTGAAATTAATGTTGATATAATTTTTCACACTGAGTTTTAAATTGTTGTATGGAATCATACAGAAGTGTGTTGCTACTTGAGACATTGGCATCTCTTCAGTTATACGATTGAGAGTTGGGTATTCGACACCATGAAACCAAGAGCCATTAAAAAGAAAATGAAAAAAAAAAAAAAAGGGAAAAAAAAAACAAATTTGAAAGAGAGGGAGAGCAATAAAGGGAGAAGATCAGCAAAGAGGGGCAATTTTATCTCGTGTGGGGATTTATATACATGTATTTGTTTGTGCATAAGTGAAGAACAGGTAAGTAAAACCTTTCACTTTTTGACAATCGTATATGTATATCTAGACCTCACTAATACTACAAAAAAAAAAAAAATAAAACTACTATACTAACGCAATCATCTTCTACATGTTATGCCTGGAAATCTTTTAATTCGATCAATAATAATTAAACCATCACGTCATCATCAACAAAGATATTAATTAAATGTTATGATTTTTATCTATCTATTATTATTTTTTATTTATTTTATCCAATTGATTTTACAGCACTTCAAAAAAAAAATTGGCAATTAATCATATTGTCTATTATTATATTTTTTTTAAATTTCTTCATGAATTTGTTGTATGAAATTCAATCAGAATTGTAACAATTATATACGATAAATTATTTAATTCGTCATGTTATAAATTGTTTTAATTTTGTTTATTTTTTATACTTTTAATTTTAGAGGATAAAGTTTATTGTTTTTTTTTGTTTTTGTCATTTTCTCGTGTTGAGTAAATTGAAAGTAATAAGTTTATTTATTTATTTATTTTTTTTTTTCTTCTTTTTGTTGTTGTGTTATTTTTCTTATTTCAACAGTTATACGAACGCCATTAGAGAAATATAGAGGATCATTAAATGCGAGTAAATTTCAGTGCTATCAAGATGAAATTGGTGGGTGGTTGTACGAAAGCAAAATTTTCGTTCGTATACAGTATCAAGGTATTTTCTAATAACGATGTTTTACAGTAATTTCATCATAAAATGCTTTATATATATATATATATATATTATAATTGCAATATCTACTCTCTCGAGATGACTCGTGCAAGGTAAATATATATGTATGTAACAATATAAAATCTTTCTATCGAGTAATTTTCTCTCTAACTATGCGATGACAAAATCAAAATAAAAATAATTTTGGCGAGTAGTATAAAACTTTTTTCCTATTTTTTTTTTTTTTTTCATTTTTCATTAGTTCATTTAGTATGTTTTATAAAACGTTTAAAACATGAAGAAATATAATTTTCTGATTGAGTTAATGTACGTGTCGAATTTAATATTAATAAAATAATTTATTTAAGTGTTTAATTTTGAAATTATATTTTTTTATTTAGTTACTAAATTATGATTAATGATATAATTTTTTTTTTTTTTCAGTATCTCTTTGTGAATTTTTCTGTTAGTATAAAAAAAAATTTTTTTTAAGTATTCATCACTTTACACTTTTTTATTTCTATTTTCCTTGGAAACTTTTCCAATTATCGGTATAAAAAGTAACAAGGAATTAAGAAAGTATTTGCGAGAGTATCAAGTCAATTGACTTTTTGTTTTGAATTTTTCGTTCAAAGAAGGAAGGAAGAAAAAAAAATTACCAGATCAGATGTAAATAAATTTTATGCATGAAAATTATTTAACATAATAATTATAGTAGTATATATTCATTAAAATAATAATATAAAAATACGAGTGATTAAATTAATTTACAGTAGCTAATGTCATTGTAATACAAATGACTCTAATTTACCATTGCATTATTTCCTCACTATGTCATAACTAAATATTAATCATCAATCAATTAATACAACTTATACACATTAAAAAAAAAAATCTCCATTCATCTTTTATAATAAAAAATTAATTCCTAAAAATTTTTAATTCACATAAACCAACGTTATCTTTATAAAACCCGATAATACAAAAATTCATAAACAAAAACAGGAGAAATTCCCATTCATCTCTCCATCGAATATCGTTTCTAAAAATAAAATAACAAATGCGCATGATTAAAAAAAATAAATAAAAAAGAAATATTTCCAATAATAAAAAATATTTATATAATATAAAAATAATAAATAAAACGCCACTGTATCAAACAACAAATCCTAAAATACAAAATAATATTCCTTATAAATAAAAACATTATTTTAAAATTCAACACACTATGCCCAAATGAGAATATTATCAATAATTTTGCAGTGTTAATTATCAAACTACCTTTGACAGCTTGACATGTAATCTAATAATTATGTAATACGACCAGATATATGCAAACAACATTGTTCATATGTATACACGTAAATTTACAAATATAACCAATCATGCGTTATCCTCAATCCTAAATTAATTCCTCCTCATCCCCAATCAAATTTGATTGACTGCGGCGATGATTAAATCGCCACAAGTATACATGTACATTATACATATACCTATATATACATAAGCATACATACATATATACATATAGTTGTAAATAAATATATATGCTATACGGAAGTTTGTACACGCATGAGTTGTTGTGGATGGTGACAAGTAAACGAACTTGCAACTGGACAGAACACGTTGCGACATATTTTAAACCCATGTAAAGTATATACACACATATATGTATATATGTATGTAAACATATATGCAAATGTCCATTACTTGTTTATCCAGTGTGTGATGGGCCAATGGCATTTGCCATATACATACATCTGATGTCAATGTATATGAACGCACTGGTTTTATACGTTAAAGCATTGCTTGATATACGCTTCTCGAATCTCCTTTGATATATAAATTCACCGCGCTCTCACTCGTTCCTCAACAAATTTTGTGGCGATCCATAACATACTATTCGCGTTGGCGTATGCGCTTGCGTTTTGTTGCGCAAGTGAACATGCACCTGCGCCAAGTTCGATCCATCCCACCGAAAATGAAAAAAAATAAAATAAAATAAAATAGAAAGATAAAAAAGAAATTGATAGAAATAAAATAATACAACCGAATGACTATACATTCACGACATAGACTGATATTACTGTATAGTATTCTAGACTATGTACTAGTACCATACCTGCTGGTATCTGTCCTATCAACTATGTACAATGTACATCTACAAACGTGTCTACCCAACTTTTCATGGAGCTTTTCACTCGGAATAAATTTCATTTGAATATTACTATTGGGTAATGCGAGTGTCTACCTGCATAAACATCTTCTTGTTCATATATGTAATGTCAAGGGAATTATAACGAGTATATATATATATTTGAATTATATGTGAATATCTTCCGGTGAATTTAAAATCATCATTGATATTTATATATACGTATATATGTATATTTATAATTTGCTATTTGACGTTTTGCGCTGGTGCTCACGAGAATGTTGAGGTTGTTGACGTTGTCAATGCCACAGTGATCACCCTTCTCAGCGAACCCCATTGCAGACGTTCTCTTTCTATCAACTACCCTCTCTCTGTGTACATTGAGGGTGGCCATCCCCGCATGCGTTGGTGCTTGCCACTGCTTACCACGAGTTGTATGGAGCTCGTAGCCGGCACCAGCCGGCAGTCGTGCGTGTAGTATTCGCACTGAAGTTTCTCTCACTGTCGTCTTTTACTTTTATCTTTACGCGAGTGTGACTTTATCGCGTTGCGTTTTTTCTCTTTTTATATTTATTATATTATTATAAAGCACTTTATATGGGTTATTATTTTTATTTTACATGATATACTTGATGTTTGATGAGAAAATTATGACGCCAAAGTAGGTTTGAATGTTGATGCGAATGATTTGATTTATTTATCGTTTAAATTTAATATAAATTTTAATGATTTTTTTTTTTTTATTTTTTTATTAATTTCAGAGTTGAATAGAAAAATATTTCAGAGACATTTTTGATACTTGGAGAATTTTTTTGAATATTAAAGTGATTGGATTATAATGTTGAATTTTTTTTTATTAATAAAAAAAAAATTTTTTTTTGTTTATTTGTATTGTTTAGTTATAGTTTGTTAATTGGGAACATGTGCATGAATGTTTGTTGTTGATAGTGATACATGTATTGATATATTCTATTGTATAGGTTTGTAGATTTAATTAATTAAATTTGTTTTTATTTTTATTTTTAACTTATTGGTTTTTATTGTGGAGCTTTAATTTCCGCGTTTTTATTATTTGCACGAGATTATTGTGAATAATCTAAATGAAGAATATTAATTTTTTACCAGTAACTTTTTGTTGTTATTGTTTTTCAGTTTTGTCGGTTTGAATTTAATAAGAGGGCAAATGAGATACACTTCTGTCGACGATGAACTTTTTTAAGAGAGCTCTTGAACAAGTTTTGCCCGAGTTTAGTTTACATTAAACTTGAGTGTCAGATGAACGTGACCGTAGAATTATTTTTTAATAGTCTATTTTGTTCATCATCTAAATAGAAAAATTTTACATTTAAATTTGATATTTACGCACGGGTTGTTGCGCCAACTTTTTATTTGTTTTCTATTTTTTTTTTTTATCACCTCCGGATAAAATGCATTTCAGTATCATATTCATTCTCAATATTTTACATTTTTATTTACATTATTGCCATCACTTTCTACTCTTTATCACATTTTTTTATCTCCAACGTTACTCTGTGGCGTCATAATATTTATTACCATTTTATTTCGCACTCTTTTATTCTCTATTTTAAAATTTTTTTTTTTGTCTCTCACGTTGACATTGCAGATGATGGGAATGAAAGTACAAGAGTTTTTTTGTCTCACACTCTTTTTCCTACAATGTCACGTACGCGTACTCAACTGTTACAACGTGCCATGCACCTTCAACTCAATGTGTTTGTGTTGGATTCACGATGATGATGACTTGACAGAATTTACCAAGATGGATATTAGCTGTTTGGGCATACCATTCGCCAGATTTCCCGGTAAGACTAATTCATCCTGTAAAATATTAAATCAAAATTAATTCCCTCTTCACACACAAAAAAAAAAAAACTTCAATAAAACAATCAAATTCCCCCTCAAACATTATTTAATTAATTAATTAATTAATCAAATATTTTCATCTTACACTTGGAACATTATTCCTTTATATTCTACCTAGACTCGGTTACTAAATAACCCGGTTTGTCTATCGCACATAAATATTCCTACTAATTGTAATGAGCGTCGCACAAAGATGAAAAAGAAAAAGAAAAAAAAAAAACTAGCACGACAATACTATATTTTGTAACACTTTCATGTACATGCCTGCTTGCATTTCGCTATGAATATAGTTGCTTTTATGTGTATAAATATAAATGTTTATATATACATACATGTGACATAGAATAATATTGGATTGTTATTTACTGGCACACACATTATATTTCCTCTTTGTATAATATATTTCTCTACATATTCGTATACGGTATATCATTACTTTAATGAAGGAAAAAATATATTTATTATTATTTATATCAACGTTAGATAATTATTATTATATTTATTAAATAATAGTATAAGTGAATGAATAATATTTTTATTTTATTTATATTTACTTTGACCTAATTTTAAAGTTTGTTAATTTATGTACACGTGAAGATTAATCGTATACTTAATACGTATAAATTTCTATTTTGTGTATAACTTACATTCATTATTTTATGAATGAACGGTAAGTAAGACCGTTAATTTATTCGTAGGTACTATAATAGAAAACAATAAACAGTATGAATGAAGTTAAGCATTACAATAGTACAAAGTTTTTGTCTTTAGTTTAGTTATTATAAATGTGAATATATATTATTAATATTCCAACGGAAAATTTCTTCATTTATATAAATTTGTATGATTATTACAGTTAACAAGCAAAAGTTTTTTAATATTATCAATTATAAATCTTAATTTTATCTTGAGAAAGTGATGATAAATTTGTTGAATTGGCCAAAAAATAATTCATTCTATTCCTTTCATTTTTCTTTTTCTTTTATTTTCTTTCTATTTGCAATTGCGAAATTTCATTTATCCGCAGATGTGTCCGTGAATCATGTGGCACAGCTGGACATTGTAAACTCGGGACTGCAAGTTCTGGATAACGATGCGTTGGTGAGCTCCGCTGGGGTTGAAGCGCTCGGGCTTATGGGCAATCGTCTCGCAAGCATTGGTGAGAAGTCTCTCGTGTGAGTGTTTACACTAAAAAAAAAGAAAAAGAAAAATAAAATCTACTTCAAACCGTTTTTTTTTATTTTTTTATTCATCAACCGCTCAATGAGAAAGAAACTCTCCCATCGAATAACGATCAAGAGCTCGTTGATCGTTGAAAACATTGGACTTATTTTATTTCCACTTATTGCAAAGAGATTTTTTTTTATCGTTCACTTTGGTTAGTTTTCCTTTATATTTCCCTATTTTTTTCTGTGTTGTTTATTTATTTTCCAAGCCATTTACCATACAGCTATTGTTCATATATATAATCCAAACACATTTATACGTCGCATTGCGTTATATTTTATGAATTTTTTTTTTTCTTTCTTATTTTCGAGTAAATTTTTTTCTTCTCTTTCATTTTATAATTCAAATTTATTTATTTATTTATTTATTTTTGTTCGTCTGTTGTCTTGTTATTTCAGCGGTATTGCCGGCAGCTTACGATCATTGGATCTGAGTTACAATGCACTCGAGGAAATTCCATTCAAGGCACTGCGGGGATTGAGAAAATTGAATTGGCTGAATATGCATAGGTAAAGCGAGTTTACATAATCAACGAACCTTATAATGTACAGTTTTGCGCTCATATCCATATATATTTACGTTTATGAATGTACATAAATATTAGTCGACATATTATATATAATATACATTCATTTTTTTTGTATTAATTATCCCCCTTCATATAGAACTTATATAATTTTAATTTTCGTTTAAAATTTCTAAATTAAATTAATCCAATGTAATTTTTATTTATTTGTTTGTTTGTTTTTTTTTTCTGTCTTTCCATGGGTATATCTACATTAATTCATCTCAGTAATCATATAACAAGCTTGGATGGTGATTGGGGCCAGGTGACCGAGACATTGACTAATGGATTTTTTGGTGAAAATTCTATTATCGAAATTCCACATGTACTATCGCATTTTAATAAACTTGTGTGGCTTAATCTCGATGGTAATAATATACAGAATATCCAAGATTCTGTATTTCCATTGAATATACGTACATTAAGTCTTAATAATAATTTATTAACGTCATTTCCTGTGGCAATTAAAAATTTAGAATCATTAAATTGGCTATATCTTCGTGGTAATTCAATAAAAATAGTTGAAATACCAAATTTAAAAAGTCCATCACTTGAATTAATTGACGTTAGTGATAATATTATTGAATCAATACGTTTTTTAACGTCATCAAATTCAACATTATATATAAAAGATTTGAATATGTCAAGCAATAAAATTACAACAATATCAGCTGATGTATTTAAATATTTATCAACACGACGTATACATTTGTCGTCGAATAACATAAGTTTCATTGATATAAATGCATTCAATGGATTGGAGGATATACTTGAGTATTTAAATTTGGAGAATAATGAATTGAATGGTATACCAAGTGCTTTATCTGGCCTCAAGAGGATTTCCTATCTCAACCTTGCCAACAATAATATCCATAATATCTCATACAATGCCTTTGAGTCGTTTGGCGAACATTTACGAGTGCTATCCCTTGCCACAAATAATTTAGTTGCGTTACCTGTTATCGCATTGACTGTCTGTCGAAGGCTTTTACATCTTAATTTGGAATACAATAAGATTACTAATGTAGTGCCAGGTGACTTTGAATGGGCTGAAAGCTTAGAGATACTTGTACTACGTAATAATGCTTTGACAAAACTCGATTTTGCCACGTTTAAAGGAGCAAATAAATTGAAAGAACTCAGTTTATCGTTTAATCAACTATCGGAATTTGATGATAAAGCACTTGTTGGTATTGAAAATAATTTAGAAATAATTGAATTGAGTTTTGCATTTGCTAATGATGCATTGCCAAATAAAGCATTAGCATCATTGAATAATTTACTTTGGTTGGTGCTTGATAATAATAATTTTCATACAATTGATTCAAATATTTTTTGTGCATTTCAACAATTACGTTATATTAATATGGAATCAAATCAGCTTAATTATCTGTCGTCGGAATTATTTTGTCCTGATATTCATCAAAAATTACGAGACATTAAATTTGGATATAATTATTTGGAGATTATACCAGATGACACATTTGTTAATCTCACAGAATTGAGATCATTGGATTTAACAGGAAATAGAATTCACCATTTGACTTCTGGCACAATTAATAATTGCCCAAAATTAACCACAATATCATTGGCATATAATCGAATATCAAGTATGGAAAATGGGGCATTACATGCACTTCCAAATTTAAAATATCTCAACCTGGAATTTAACGAATTAACGAGTTTGAATTTTGATGCAATTACCGAAAGTGGTGAATTAGGATTTTCACTTAATGTCTCTTATAACGTTATATCTGAAATTAATTATGCACGTGATTTAATAAATCTCACGAGTCTTGATATTGGATATAATAATTTAACACAATTACCTGGACATATTTTTACTGCCACACCAAATCTTCGAACTCTGGACCTTCGTAGTAATTATCTTACTACACTGCAGTCAGGTAAAATCAATATTATATTTTAAACATTTTATTGGTCACAATTTCCTTTATTAAAATTTATAAAAAAATAGATAAAAAAAAAATTGAGAATAAAACAACAAGTGCATGTAAAAAAAAAAAAGAAAAAAAAGAGGGTTTGAACTATAACAATAGACACAATGACGCAGCGTCATTGTTTTAATATATTGAATAGCCCTCGTGTGGTATGACCATGAATTTTTTTTTGTTCTTTCATCTCCTTTTCCGCAGGCACTTTTGCTCTGGAATATTTGGAGACACTGAATTTACGAGACAATCGATTGGAGGCCTTGAGGAAGCAGGCCTTTCACGGTATGCCGTCACTTCAACAGCTTGATATCAGTGGAAATTCATTATTTCAAATATCAACTGAACAATTTCGTAATTTACGAAATTTACGTATACTTAATATTTCACGAAATCGTATAAGATCATTGCCACGCGATATATTTGAAGGTACACGCATTGAATTGCTCGATTTAAGTTATAATAAAATAACAATAGTGCCTTCACCAACGTTTCTTGAAGTTGCTTATACATTACGCGACCTAAATTTAGCAGAAAATTTTATCGAGCATCTTGACGCATCAGCATTTCCAACATCACAATTGACAAGTCTTAATCTTGCTAACAATCACTTGACAATTTTACCCGATAATTCATTCGTATCTCTCACAAAGCTTCAGAGTTTAAATTTGTCACAAAATTATCTGCAAGCCAACTTCAAAGAACTTCTACATTATTTACCGGGTTTAAGACATCTCTACATGATTAACTGTGGCTTTCGGCAAATACCTATTCTACCATTGATTAATCTCAATATATTGGATTTGTCATTTAATGATATTGATAATATTAAACAAGTTGATACACAATATTTTCCACATCTAAAGGTATTGAAACTCGTAAACAACTCTCTAACTGCTGTACCAAATGTCAAATTGCAATTTCTTCGGCAACTCGATCTATCATACAATCCGATTGAGGTGAATTATATTTTCATTTTATTCGCTCGTTCGAGCATAAGCCAATAAGCACGCGTTGCAATATCTTCAATTTCACATTTATGCTTGATTTTCTTGTATTTATTTTTTTTATTTTTCTCTTTTTTATTTGTAGGAGTTAACTCGAGATACATTTGTAGTTTATCCTCGACTGGAAGACCTTGTTTTACGCAAACTTTATCGTGTCAAACTGGTTAATAACGATTGTTTACAATCGTTGCATTACTTGAAACGATTAAGATTACAAACATGGTCACAAGGTGCAGGTGGCCTTGAACTGCATCGACTTCTAAATGGATTACCATTACGTACAATTGAGATAGAGGTCACTGAGCGTGTATTAAAAAATCAAATTCATAATGCATTTACACGACGATTGAGAGAATTAACAATAACTGGTGAAATGCTTGAAGTCATTGCACCAGCGGCATTTTCTACAATTGAAAGCGGTGAGCTTATTCTCAGAATCAAGGACACACATGTTAGGCGCTTTCAATCAGATATATTTCTCTCATTGGCAAGAAAAATGTCACAATTAACGCTTGATCTTCGCAACAATAATATTAATGAACTCAGTCCATCTGTTATTTATGGAAATCTTTCATGGGAGACTGTTGGAACGAATCTCGTTGCAGGTATTTCATATTATTTATTTATTTATTTTTCCATCGTATGAAAAATATTTTTTCACATTTAAATTTTTAATAGACGTTGACAATACAATAGCTGTCAAGCGAATTTTACTGCTTTTCAAATGTCACAATTATATTCTCTGTGCATACGTGACATTTTTATATTTTCGTTTATTTTATCCAATAAAATATCAACTACATTTCAATCTCTCTACAATAATAATAAAAAATAAAAACCAAATAAGAATTTTATATTCACAGATAGTCTATCAAAATTTTTCGATTAATAATAATATTTTAGTCAATTCATTGAGCCAAGTCAAATGTATATATTTTCATATTTTATATTTTGTATTTGACCCCAAAAAAAAAAAAAAAAAAAAAAAAAAAAATTGACTTTTTATTCAATCCAATATTTTCTTGCTTTTACTTATAAATGTTTTTTTATATTTTCCCATCAACGAATTGAATTTTTATTTAGTTTTAAATTGTGAAGTTGACTAAAATATTATTTCTCTGGAGAAAAAAAAATATATATTTATATATATTTGTATTTATATATTGCAATGGCTGATTCATATATAAATAAATGTACATATATGCTCTTTGTGCGTTGGAATTTTTTCAGGTGGTCTTCAAATATCAGGCAATCCACTTGAATGCGATTGCGAGATCGCATGGTTGAGTCTCTGGTTGCGACGTTGGTTACGTGAGGCACGACAAATTCATACTGCTTCGCAATCGGACGCTCGACAATTGAGGAACATTGCTGGTCGTGCTGTATGTACAGAAACAACACCGTCATACTCATCCAATCGGGTGTTGCTTACATTAGGAACACCACACACTGCATGCCAAGCGTCAGCACTTAGTCGTGGTGATTATACAAAGCAACCATCAAAATCCTTTTGGCATATTCATTTCATTCTTATATTTTTAATGAAATTAATGGTGGGCTATACCTAGTTACGGTAATTTTTTTCATCATCATTATCATCATCCATTCATGTATATCGTGTTCATATCAGTCATTAAAAATCATTTAGATTATCACACTTCCAATGCAAGAATAAAAAAAAAAAAATAGGAAAAAAATTAAACAAAATATAAATGAGAAGTGAGATTAAACAAGAGATTTAAGATAAGCCAGTGAGATAATAATGAAATTAAATAGTCATAATATATAAAACAACAACGAAGAAGTGATATACAGATGTAGAACAGTGTGTGCTGATGCGCTAATAATAATATTTATAACTAAATATTAATTTCTATTTGGAATCGAAATTTTTTTCTTTTATAGTTATGTTTCTTCTTTTTTTTTTTTTGTGCTTATTTTCTTTACAAGATTTAACAGAGTGTTTGATCGTTTGGTGAGTGTTTGAAAGAGAAAGAGAAACGGGGAGAGGAAAAAAAAAATAAAAAAGCACCATTGCGTGAGGTTTGATAATTAAACGGGCGGTGCTTGTGTATGTTGAAGACATCCCTCTACATTTTCTGGCCAGTCGCAAACATTTTCATTCGGATTGAATACCAAATTAACCGGACATGGCATGTGATGTTTCCGTTCGCCCTCGCACATATAATACATTGTGCAATCATTCTTGTCCGGATGATAGGAAATGTGATTGTCCTCCTCCTCGCACGTTACCTCATTAGCTAAAATTATTATTCAATTCAGTAGTTATTCAAATTTAATTATTTTCTATAATAAAAATTAAATTTTTAAATACTTATTAATTAATTAAAGTTTTAATTTTATAATATGAGGATGTACTCACGGTCTTTGGTGGTATATTTTCCATTTCTATTACCCATCTCATAGGGACCATCGTATTCAAGCTTTACCGAATAATTCAAAAGTTCTTTTTTCATCATTTTTATTAATGGATATTTTCCAGCGCCGCATGTACCTTTAAAATCATCCATATCGACTGACCAGATCATAATTCCACCAAAACCTTCTTCCTTAAGCCAATTCATCTTTAATTATAAAAAATTTAATTATTAAAATACGAAAGAATTCTCGATACAAAAACAAATTATAAAACAAACAACAAGCAATATTAGTATATTTTAAATTGCTCAATGAATTAACATATCATAATCCGTATTTTAATCGTTAAAAGTATAAATGCACAATAAATTGTTTGATTGTGAATATGTGAATATATGATAAATAATAATATTAATAATAAAAATAATAATTCTTCAAATTACTAGACTGTGTGAATTGTTGAATAAAATTTAATAATAAACAATAACGATTGAATGAAATTCAATTAGATATATAATTGATTATTTTCTTCATCGCGATAATAGTAATAGTTAGTTAATTATTCACGTTAATATTAAATAATACCTTATTCACAAGACTTCTCTCATCATCGAATCCAACCCATTGATTGTCTCTATATGCAAACGGCACCTGCTGTTCGCTATCCCACACCAATGTTGTATTATCTTCATTCAAAAATCTGCATACCTGGATAAACGAATAGCAGAAACAGCAATTGAATAAAAGCAATAAAACATAAAATATAAAAGTAAAAAAAACCATTTCTTCTTCATTTTACTTATTTTCAATATCGCGATATCAATATCAGGAAATTGTTCAGCATGAAAGTACATATATACACTATTATATCAAGTTATCATTATTATCTGAATTTTGTATTTTTCTTTTTCAGTTATTTTATTTCTTTTACTCCATACTATATACTTTTTTTTTTTTATTTTCTTATTATTATTTTTCATAGAAAGTATATATACCTCGTAGTAGGAGAGAAAGCCAGACTCGTTGGTGAAGTTACCGGGATTACCACCACCCGACGCAGGTGCACCAATGTCGAATTTATCCTTGTCTACAAGTGTGAAGGACCTTCCATATGTAGGCATTCCTATCATCAACTTTTCCTTTGGCGCACCTTGTTTTACCCACTCACGAGCACTGAAATCCTATATGTTCCATAAACAGAATTGAGAAAAAAAAAAAAAAACAAAACAAAATTTATATATATAAATAAATAAAATGAAATAAAATAAAATGTGAGAAGTTTATTGTAAGTTGTCGATTGGGGAGAGAAAGCCTATACGTTATGTGCACATATACATATGTATTTATGTATTTATGTATGTATGTACTATGTATACGTAGACATATATGTATATAAATGAATATAAGGAAATTCGTGTGTGCATTGAAATGAAGAATTTCACCATTGAATACAGTGTGCGGTGGCATGGATAGAAAGTAAATGGACAATATCGTAGGAAAGGTAATATATATTTGAGAGTGGGGATGAAATAAAATGATTGGGGTGGTGGAAGCAATGTAGATGTGGAAAAGGTATAAGGTAGTTGAGATGGGAGTGGCGTATAACATAATGGATAAAAAAGAATGAGGAGCGGTGGTAGTGGGATAAGAGAAAATAAAGTTAGAGAGAGAAACAGATTTTTTTTTTCTTTTCCTCATTTTTTATAAATTTTTTTTTTTTTTTTCAAGTTCTTACCACAGTGAGTTTTTTCTGATAGCTCGTAGCACTTTCCAGAGGGAAGAGCGGACTATTGTGACCAACCTGTCTCTCCCATTGTCCATGAAAGTCATAAGTCATAACGTTTATAAAGTCCAGGTATTTGGAAATTTCCGGAACATCATATCTGTTTAATAATTGTAAATTAATGATAATGAAATATATATGATGGAGTATTGTGAATGAAATTAATTAATTGTCGATGGATGAATTGTCAAACAGTTATATATGAATGGGAAAATAAATAAATAATGTAATAATAATTAATAATGAAGAATTATAATGTACTTCAATTTGAAGATGTTAATAAAAGAAAATAAATATTAAATATTATGAAGAAAAATGGCATTGAATATATATACAGTTGCTCATTGTGTTTTGTACGGTTTGGAAACTTGATGCGAGTTGAAACGAGAAATTCTTTTCAATATTACAGATGGGAAAATCGCACGCGCTATATTTACTTGATAGAACAATAAAACAAAACATAAGATATTATTTTTTTCTTCTTCTTTTTTTTTCCTCTATGTTTTTTGTTTTGTTTTAATATCTCAAGAGTGATTTCAAAGTTTTTGCAATGGAAAGTAGGAAATTATCTTTTGTATTAGAGAATGTAGTAACGGGAAGAGGGGAAAAAAAAAAAATAATAAGTAAAATATATTTACCCAGCGGCTATTGCTTCGAAACTTGCAGGTACAGCTGCAGATAGGATTAATTTTGGTAGACCAGAATCCTTGGCTTCACCTTCAAAAGCTAATCTTAATTCTTTCAAAAGATTCACGTAAGCTGTTCTATCATCAGCGCCACTGTAAAATTCAAATGATTTTTTTTACTTTATACCAATTTCTTTATTCATTTTCATTGGTAACTATTAATATTTATTTGATAAAATGAAAAGAAAAAATTGTCATCAATATTATATAAATAATAAATTATTCATAAATTTATATGCATGGATAAATATACCGTGGATATTCCCAGTCAACGTCAAGGCCATCAAATTTATATTCTCTCAAAAATTCAATGGCCTCGTAAACAAATTGATTCATACGGAAAGTATTGCTTGTAAGTTCCTTAAAGGGCGTAGAGCCAAATGCCCATCCACCGATCGCTAAAAGTATCTAAATAAATAAATAAATAAATAGATGAATAAATTTATTAAACATTGAATAATAATGAAACATTAATCAAAATATTATTTTAAAAATATAGTTGTGAAATAATTTAATATCCGAGAGGAAATTAAGTGGAAATAAAATGAGAAATAAAAATAAAAAAAAGAGTAAAAATTATATTTGCCTTTATATCAGGATTTTTTTCTCTTAGCGCAATTAAACGCTCATATATTTCCGCGTCCTTTTCACTGCTCTCAGTCAGCAAGTGATCCTTCAAAGTTGCAAAGGCGTAGACAACGTGAGTGCAAAGAGTCGGATCAATGTCCTCCGGCATGAATCTTCCAGCACCAGGACGTTTGTGTGACCAATTCGTCAGGTAACAAATTGTATGAGCTTCACGTTCTACATTTAAAAAATTGTGTATTTTAAAAATTTTATTATTTACTCATTCTATTAAAATAATTTACAAAATAAAATAATAAAAAATCATAAAATATTAATGCTCAAGTAAATATTATTTTTCTATATTTTATAATAAATTTAATAATAATATTTATTACTAACCTCGTGTTGGTGCATTGATTACCAATTGTGTTGTTGGTTTCTGTGTTTTTTTTGCTTTATTTAGTACTTCAGACACAGAAATTTTATACGGCTCTGGTTTTTTTACAACCACTTTTGTAACTGTTGCAGCAACAGTCGTCCAATCAATGTCTTTTATATTATTACCTCGCGATATACCATTAAGTTCTTCTCTCATAGCTGTGATGAGTGGATATTTAACATTACCACCGCATGATGTACCATTAAAATCATCCATATCAACTGTCCATACCATTGCACCACCATAACCTTTGTTCTTCAACCAATTCATTTTAATTCTCGTTGATTTCTCATCATCAAAACCAACCCATTGATCACCATGCACCAAATACGGCACCATCATTTCATCATCCCAAACATACGCCGCACCATTTTGCAACATTTCACAAATCTATAAATTAAATTAAAATTATTTCCAAAATTATTTTTTCCACTATTATCATATTAAATAATTAATAATAATTAACTTAAAATTATATATCATTCAAATCTATCGTTTGATTATTATTAAAGATAAAAATATTGTCCAGAAAAATTTTAAATGTATTGCATGATTCTTCTAACTACTCGTACACGACCGTGAGAATTATTTGGAACACTTTCTCTCCTATACACATTACCTTGAACTAGTAAATAACAAACTTACTTCATAATAAGCCAAGAAACCTGATTCTTTAGTGTATTCTCCAGCTTTACCACCGCCACTTGCCGGTGCATGAACACCAAAATTATCAGAATTTGTTAATGTAAATGATCTGCCATACGTTGGCATACCAATAATCATTTTTTCTTTTGGCGCTCCCATTTTAATCCACATTGTTGCTGCATTATCAACACTCAATTGCTTTTGCCATTCTGAATCCAATGAAGATGAATATAATGGTGCATTATGACCAGTTTCACGCTCCCATTTACCATGAAAATCATACGCCATTAAATTTATAAAATCGAGATAGCTGTAATTTTATTTATAATTCATTATTATTCATATATTTTTATTTATTTATCTTTATAATTATATTATTGATTCTAGATAATTTATACATACAGATATATATATATAAATTTATAAACAAATGATATTAAAGTATATATATTTATGCATGTATAATATATTGACACTATACGGTATGGGTGTCTGACTAATTATGACTATTTCTACTGAGGCATTAAAGCAAATATAATGATGAACGCTTTGCAATGCCACTCCAATGTTGATTTATTACACCTAACGAGCTGTTCTACCACATGAATATGAAATTATATATATTGATCCATTATTACCTCGCTACTGCTGGAACATCGTATCCACTCTTGACGTTATCAGGCCCAACTGGCACAGCTGCAGTCAGCAATAAACGTGATTTCTTTCTTTCTTGTGCTTCAGCCTCAAAAGCCTCTCGTAATTCTGTCAATTTTTCATTCACAATTAGTAAAAATAATTTAGCATTTTATTTCAATTGAAAAATTATTCATCAATTAATTCTCGATATTATTTAATGTGTATTTATATATTTTATTTTTAATTATTGAATTATTTTTATCAGTGATTTATGAATTTTTTTTTTTGTTACCTTTTAATAGTAGTACGCAATTTTTTTTGTCGTCGCTACCCTTGGGATACTCCCAATCGATATCGAGTCCATCGAAATTTCTATCACGAAGATATGGAATAGCGCTGTAAATAAATGTTTGTCGTGCGTATCTTGATGAGGTCATGTCTTTGAATTTTTGTGTACCAAAAGACCATCCGCCTGTAATAATATATGATGGTTTAATGTGAAAAAAAAAATTATACAAATGTGTTTTAATGACGAGATAATTTTTATTATTTCAAAAATTTTTTTTCTTTTTAATTACTCACCAATGGCTAATAAAATTTTTAATGATGGATTGCCTTTTTTTAAATTAGTTATTCGCTCGTAAAGACCAACTTTACCGTCTTTTGTCTCGTCATTTGATTCAAAACTCGTTAATTTATTTTTCTTCAACCAACCAAATGCAAATATTATATGAGTGCACAAATCAGGTTGAATGTCTTCTGGCATAAATTTACCAATTTTAGTTCGATACTGGGACCAATTTGTGTAGTAACAAACAATCTAAAATGACATATATAATATAACGATAATTTCTATAAAGATATTTTTAAATTAATAATATTTATCTATATTTTAAATTTGATATTTAGATTAATAATATTTATTTATATTTTAAATCTGATTTTTAGATTAATAATATTCATTTATAATATAAATCTAATTTTTAGATTGATAATATTTGTTTATATCTTGAATTTGAGTTTTAAATTAATATTTATTTATATTTTAAATCTGATATTTAGATTAATAATATTTATTTATATTTTAAATTTTAATATTTAGATTAATAATATTTATTCATATTTTAAATCTGATTTTTAAATTAATAATATTCATTTATACTATAAATCTAATTTTTAGATTGATAATATTTGTTTATATCTTGAATTTGAGTTTTAAATTAATATTTATTTATATTTTAAATCTGATATTTAGATTAATAATATTTATTCATATTTTAAATCTGATTTTTAAATTAATAATATTCATTTATACTATAAATCTAATTTTTAGATTGATAATATTTGTTTATATCTTGAATTTGAGTTTTAAATTAATATTTATTTATATTTTAAATCTGATATTTAGATTAATAATATTTATTCATATTTTAAATCTGATTTTTAAATTAATAATATTCATTTATACTATAAATCTAATTTTTAGATTGATAATATTTGTTTATATCTTGAATTTGAGTTTTAAATTAATATTTATTTATATTTTAAATCTGATATTTAGATTAATAATATTTATTTATATTTAAAATTTTAATATTTAGATTAATAATATTTATTCATATTTTAAATCTGATTTTTAAATTAATAATATTCATTTATATTATAAATCTAATAGTTAGATTGATAATATTTATTTATATTTTAAATTTAATTTTTAAATAAATATTTCTTTATATTTTAAATTTGATTTTTAAATTAATATTTATTCATATTTAAAATTTGATATTTAGATTAATAATATTTATTTACATTTTTATATATATATGTATATCTTTATTAATAATTAGAATGCATATGTGTTTATATCTATCCATTTATGTCTATGTCGTGATTTGTTTAACTTTGATATTTTCAATCGTGAATTGTGGTAGTCCTTCAATTATTATTAATTCGATAAAATCATATTTAATATTTATCAATTTTTTTTTATCCATTCTATTCAGTTTCTCTATTAATTATCAAAGCTAAATATAATTTAAAAATACATCAATCATAATGACCATGACCGATTGCATAATTATTATATTATTAATCAATATAATTTAATTATTCCTTTTATTTATTTATTTTTATTTTTTTTCAATCATTTTCATCATAAATATCATCGTTTGTAAATATTTTAAATTATTCTAAACCAGTGTACCTTGTAATCATTTGATTTTTTATTCAAACTACCACCGTTGCTAGGTTGAAGTTCATTCTTGGTGTTTTTTATGCTGGCACGATTGCGAGTTACTTTAAATCTGTTTACGCTAGCTGATACTTCTTGATCGCTTGTTAAACTTGATGTCGATACCGTTGGCCTACGTAATCTCTTTCTCGCAGCTGTATACAATAATATCAAAATAAATCATAATAATAAAATCCCAAATTTATTCATAATAATATAAAAAAAAAATTCTTTATTATTTTTGTATAATCAATTTAAAATTAATTTTATATTTTTTTACCTTCTGCATTGTTGACTATTATTAAAACAAATATAACAATGCAAGATATTGTTAAACTTTTTCTCATTATTGTTGATAGTGACATCTGTAATTATAAACAAACAAATAAATTTTTATTTGAATAAAAAAACGAAAAAAAAAATAAATAAAAATATATATTTGTGGATATTCTAAAAAATTTTTTTTATCTAATGAAAAACATGTTGAATAAAAACAATAGGTGTGGAATTACATCTATGTATAATATATGTATAAAATGTGCATATATTATATATGTATATATACACTGCATGCTTTGTATAAGAATGGAGTCGTATGATTAATTCAAAAGTACCGTAAGTGTTAGTCGGATCGTATCGTGAATTCATATACACTTCAATCATCATATGCAGTAGCGTATTGAATATTTGAATTTTCTTCAATCGTTTGAATTAAACATTCACTTCAATTCATACTTTACAAAGATATATGTATATTTATATATATATATATATACATCATATATCCCTTGATAAAATTATAATAGATTGTTTATTGTAGATATTTAAAATGGTTTATTGAATTTAAGTTTGAATTTTTAATTTATGTATAATCGATAAGAGAAATAAAAAATATTTATTTCTAACTTTTACTTTTTTTATTTTTATTTTTATATAGTTATTAATATATATTTATATGGGCTTTTTATTTATGTTAAATGTGGCTGCATATTTGAGTTAATTCAACCATACACGAAAAATTTTAAAGGTCATATTTGCATCGACAGTTTAAAAGAAAAAAAAAATATATTAAGTATAATTTCAAGCACTTTCTAATAGAACATTAATGATACTTGAATATGTGACGGATATACATTAACACAAGTATACCAGTAGCATTTATATATTCGTTTGCGACTTAATTACACATGATTTTCAACCTTTCATTGATAAATTCGATACATAAAAAATAGAAAATATAAATTTTTTCTTTATGAATTTAATGTAATATTTATTGTAATAGTGAATTGATGATTGAAGTGATGAATATTGAATATAAATTTGTCGTTTTGAATGAAAAAGGAGAAATTATTATTGATAAATATATTATACAAGACAGAGAGATGTGTTACAAAACGAATTTTTTTTTTCTTTCTTTTTTTTTTTTAATTATATAAGTCATGGCGGCATCAGGTTTTAATAAACAGACAGGAAGACAGGTGAGTGTATTCCAAACCAATAATGGATGAAAAGAGCTAAACCTGTTGGCAAGTAGTCTGTGAAGTATTACAAGAATAAATGCTTTCAAAAAAAAAAAAAAAAAAAAAGAGTTATTATTATTTAAAAAAAATTAAATTAGTAAAATAATAAAAGCGAAACTTTTTTTTCTTTCAATAAAATATTGTTATCGATGCAGCTCACGCGTAAGTTAGTATTATTATTTTCACAATTTCCGGTGACATATGAATAGAATATGACAAGTGTATATTAGGGGAAAGTGGGGCAAAATGGACAGTTTAAACTTTTATTTTAATATTTTAAATCTGATTTTTAGATTAATAATATTTATTTATATTTTAAATTTGATTTTTAAATTAATAATATTTATTTATATATTAAATTTGATATTTAGATTAATAATATTTATTTATATTTCAAATCTAATTTTTAGATTAATAATATTTATTTATATTTTAAATTTGATTTTTAAATTAATAATATTTATTTATATTTTAAATTTGATTTTTAAATTAATAATATTTATTTATATATTAAATTTGATATTTAGATTAATAATATTTATTTAGATTAATAATATTTATTTATATTTCAAATCTAATTTTTAGATTAATAATATTTATTTATATTTTAAATTTGATTTTTAAATTAATAATATTTATTTATATATTAAATTTGATATTTAGATTAATAATATTTATTTAGATTAATAATATTTATTTATATTTCAAATCTAATTTTTAGATTAATAATATTTATTTATATTTTAAATTTGATTTTTAAATTAATAATATTTATTTATATATTAAATTTGATATTTAGATTAATAATATTTATTTAGATTAATAATATTTATTTATATTTCAAATCTAATTTTTAGATTAATAATATTTATTTATATTTTAAATTTGATTTTTAAATTAATAATATTTATTTATATATTAAATTTGATATTTAGATTAATAATATTTATTTATATTTTGAATCTGATTTTTAGATTAATAATATTTATTTATATTTTAAATTTGATTTTTAAATTAATAATATTTATTTATATATTAAATTTGATATTTAGATTAATAATATTTATTTATATTTTGAATCTGATTTTTAGATTAATAATATTTATTTATATTTTAAATTTGATTTTTAAATTAATAATATTTATTTATATTTTGAATCTGATTTTTAGATTAATAATATTTATTTATGTTTTAAATCTAATTTTTAGATTGATAATATTTATTTATATTTTAAATTTAATTTTTAGATTAATAATATTTATTTATATTTTAAATTT
The DNA here is from genome assembly GCA_918226075.1 of Microctonus brassicae. NCBI lineage: Eukaryota > Metazoa > Arthropoda > Insecta > Hymenoptera > Braconidae > Microctonus > Microctonus brassicae. The sequence goes on along the minus strand of OW445491.1, from coordinate 2,299,237 downwards.
GATATTTAAATTAATAATATTTATTTATATTTTAAATTTGATATTTAAATTAATAATATTCATTCATATTATTAATCTCATTTTTAGATTGATAATATTTATTTATATTTTAAATTTGATATTTAGATTGATAATATTTATTTGTATTTTAAATTTGATTTTTAAATTAATAATATTTATTTATATTTCAAATTTGATTTTTAAATTAATAATATTTATTTATATTTTAAATCTGATTTTTAGATTAATAATATTCATTTATATTTTAAATCTAATTTTTAGATCGATAATATTTATTTATACTTTTATATATATCTTTATCAGAAATTAGAATGCATAAGATTAATGAGAGTTTAGGAAAAAATAGTTGAGTTCTATAGATCTCAATTTATTCTAGGTCACATCTACTTTCTTTCGTTATATACTTATGTATATATTCATTTTTAATTGTGTATATGTATGTATTTATTTATTTATATACATATAGATGGTTGAGTATGCAAAGATAAAATAAAAGCGGTGAGTATGAAAATATTTCAAGATATAATCATACAAGTGAAAATAAATAAACTGACATGTATATTCAACATAAAAGTATAGAATAAATTTTATAGAGAGAAAAAGCGAATCAGAACAAAGAGACATGACCTCGTGTGAGCGACACTTATTTATGTATTTCGTTTTATATAAAACATATACATATGTATATAGTGACTGGGTTTGATGTGCTTTCACTGGCCGTCGAATATTTCATTGCTCCATTTTACCCTCTCTCAAAGTTTATAATCTTTCTACCTCTATTAAACAAATGTATATGTAATATTTTTTGAAAAGTTCATTAAGATAACAATTTATTATTACTATGCATTTACGTATTTTATGATTGAATAATAAATTTTATTTATATATTTGTAAGAATTTAAAAACTCGTGTTTACAATAAAATTAAATATAAAGAGAAAAAAATTTTATTTATCATTTATTTTTTTTCCTTATTTTTGATATGAATATTTAACATTTAAATTTATATTTTCAGTTATTTTTAGTTTGTAATTTACATTATTTATAAATTTATTATGAATAATTGATGTATGGTAATAAAATAAAATTCGAACTTTGATTTAGTGGAAAATTTCCATTATAAAAATAATTTTTTTCGCATGTATTTAATTATTAATTTATATTACGATATATAAAATAATTAATTAATACACAAATATGAAAATTTCAAATCAACTCTTATATCATCCGAGCATGCGCAGTAAATCGACGCGTCATAAAAGAACAGCGAAATTTAAAAATATATAATTTAAACTTACCATTTAAAATGAAAACAATCAAGAAATGACGGTAAAGCTCACGAGCTTTTTCCTCTCCTCTCACAATATTCGTCGGAAATGTTCTTAAAATACACCCATAAACAATAATAAAATCCAAACAAACAAAATTACCAAAAAAAAAGTAAAAAAAAAGAAGAACAAAATTTTATACTGAAAAATAAATCACAAATTTTTTCACTTGCGCATCGTCACTAAATATATCATTAATTCGTTCTGCTTTATAAATTTAATTATTATTCTTACTCTTATTATTAATATTATTGTTCAATATACATATGTATAATATCGTGAGTTGTCTCTCGCGGATTGTCTAGTACTGACAGCTGTTCAGGAAATACTGAAACTATCATTCTCAAATTTAATACATGCCGGAGTAATATTATAGGCAACAATTAAGCCGCCTTTCATTTTAACTATAGTGGTGAACACTGTTACCTTTCTCTGTCTCACTGTTTCTCCCTCCATTAAAAATACACATACACATATAAATATAAATATATACATATACGTTTATATTTATATACAAAAGCATAGTGCGATGGGTTGTATGAACGGGCAAACTAAATGGGAACGCAGAGAGAGAGTAAAATATCGCCAATCCCCTGCGAATTTGTCTGTCCATGCGTATATATAATCATCGATTTAATAGCTAGAATTTACGATGACAATAATGCGACAATGCGCGCGATCAATGCAGATAAAAAGAAAAATTTTTATAATTTTTATTGTGAAAGAAAATTGAAAAAATTTAAAATACCACGAGATTGATTAGACCACAATAATGCATAGACTTTTTAACTGAACGTTGATTATTTATGATGAATATTGGAGATAGTAAATGGAAAATAAATATTAAGGAATGGGGAGAAATGAAGACAAGAGGAAAAATAATTTTAATTGAGTAGTGAAATTAATTGGAGACATTGTAAGTTATTTTTTTTTCTTTTTTCATTGAATTAATTCATGTTTTTTTTTTGGTCTTTAATTTACCACGTGTTGTTTGTTGTTCAATTGGTAAAATTATTGAGCGAGTTGGGAATTACAAATGGTATTTTTTTTTTCATCATTCTCAATAGTTTGTTATTTTGTTTGGCAGTTTTTTTTTTCGGTACAAGACAATATAGTATGGAAATGATAAATGATAACATTAATTCATCGTTGTAGTGAGAATTATACAGATGAATATAATCGTGATATAAATTGATAAATAAATAAGTTAATTAATTTATAAATTAATAGAATGAACAAATAATGTTTGATAATTTTGATACAATAAAGGATTAAAGAATTAATATTTTATATTCTTTGTTTCGATTTTTTTTTTTCTTCTAAAGTAGGACGATTATACAAGTAAATATATTTTTTTTTTTTTTCGTAAGAAATCATTGAAATTTAATTATTATTATTATTATCTTAATATTCACGTTATATCAAGAGAATTATTTCGTTAATATGTATAATGATATTATTGTTTTTATAATATTATATTTAAATATGTATATAAGTGTATAATTTTTAATTAAAATTAAATTTTTTTATTTTATCCATTTGATTAATGACAAAATTGGTTTTAAGATTTTTTTATATTACCAATAGAATTGCATATAAATTTCGTGATATAATGTGCATATAATTATGCAATTATTTTATCACTTCAGTTGATAATATAATATAATAAGGCGAGAAGGAAAAATGGACATAAGTTTCTGCTTTTTATTTTTTTTTTTTCATTCTCAATTTCGTTTCATTATCTTTTCTCTTCATTCCTCGCTATCAATTCGTATTATTCATCTTTGCCAATATTTAATTATTAATTTTGTTATTTATCATAATCAAAATATTTTCCAATTGATTCAATCACATTTAATTAAAGCAAAAAAAAAAAGAACTTTAGTCAGGAATCTTTTAGAAAAATTAATTTTCTTTCCTATTTCAATTTTTTTTTTTTTTAAATTCTTTCTAAATTTAATTAGACAATTACAATTGTGTGTACTGCAAGATAATTTGCAGTCTATCAATCGAGTATTCATTCTACCATCCATCATTTTCTTCATCTTAACATCGAATAAGTAGAAAAAAAAAAAAATTAATAAATAAAAAAAAAAATGGAAAATAAAAAACAAAATAACACTTCTAAGTAAATTATTTTCTTGCTTGAGTTCCTCTTGGCCTGATGGAAGATAATATACCTATCATCATTCTTCTTATTGCCGTTACTAATGTTGTTTCAGCTGCATTGTTCTCTTTGGTATAGATGTTGTTGTTGTTGTTGTTGTTGTTAGTAGTTTTTATTATTATGAATTTTACATAATTGTACATTTTCCCTTTTCCGCCCAAGGGTTATTTTTTTTATCTGGCGCATGAATCAACGGATCATTCTTCTCATTTTCCTCAACGTACTCTCGCATCCTAAAAATTAAACAAACTTATAAAAAACACATTAAAAAATTAAATTCAACATTTTATCAATTCACAAAAAAAAATAAAAAAATAAATCAATTAACCAAACACATTGTACTACTTGATAATAATTTTTTTTCTCACTATCTATAATTAAAATAAATATCAAGTCATTGGAAAAATTGACCCCGAAAAAAAAATAATAAATAAATAAATAAAATAAAATTATAATAATAATCAACTGCCCTGAATAAAGTGCATAGTTGCATAAACCATTGAGAATATATTAATATAAATAAATAAATAAATTTATCAATAAATATTCAACATTATGAATATTAGTTCATCCACATTTTTTTTTTCTTTTTCTATTTTATCTTCATTTTCCTCCAGCAATTGTAACGATACAAACAACTCTATTCCACAATAATTTATACCTGTACATATTTATTTTATTTATATATAATATAATATTGTAACTATATGTATGTGTGTGTGTGTGTGTATTTTTATTATTTTTATTCATTCGTTATTTTACTCTTGTGACGGCAAATCACATTGCCACTGCGTTTTACCTCCTCAATCGTATGGAAACTCTTGGGTGAAAGGGAGTTTGCAACAGTATTCGTGATTTGCGTTCAAGGAGAGTGACGAAGTTGATGGCGAGAGACAAAAATGGGATAGACAGAGAAAAAAAAGACATGGAAAAAAAAAAAATAAAAAGAAAAATGAATATATAAAACATACGAATAAAACAAGAGAGAAGATAAAAAAGACTTTTGTACTTCAAAACTCTGTATATGGAAATGAAGATAAAAAAAAAAAAAAAATTCAAATGTAGTCTATGTCACTGTACTGATTGTTAAGTCAACTGAAAGCACAAGATCTGAAATAAAAATTTTTATGAATATTATTCCATCTTTCAGATGAATATTTGTAGAGTACCAAATGAGTGGAGGGGGAAAAAAAAAAAAAAAAAATTTGCGAATTACAATAAATACTCCGAGAGTAAATATTCCATATTGTGCATTGAACCGAATGAATTGTGATAAAAAAAAAAAATTAAGAAATTGTAGACGAATAAAATCTGCAATATTTTTTTTTCTTTTTTTTTTTTTTTAATATAATATACATACAGATATATTGTACATAAGCTGGTACATGAATATACACCAACTGTTATTGGCGCGCCTTTCACTTTGCACTCTCATCGATCGCAAAAAGTGTCACTTTTTTTTTTTTTCCCACAGAGTTTCATTCAGCTGCGCGATTGGATGATTGGTCATCGTCTTTTATATGTATTATTCATTTTGTTTTTTTTTTTTTTTATTATCCTCAAGTTGTCTAACAACTATTTACACAGTATATACATCTACATATGTATACATATGTATATGGATATTTAAATAAATATTATTTTTTTTTTTTCTTTATTCCATTGGCAATTAATTACAAAGTGGAATATTAATGTTTATCACATATTGATATCTACATTCGGTGAGAGAAGAGATTGTGTATTATTTGTAATATTGTATATTACTTGTTAATTTGTTGATATATAGAAGGGCGTATTTTTTTTTTTTTTTTATTATTTATTTTTTCAAGGCCTGAGAACAGTAACTCCAAGAGCTGTCTCAAGGCTGATTTACTAGTACTTCTATCGTTGTGTACTCAAATATTATTTATTATTATATGCAACAGAATTGTGAATTTTAAAAAAAAATTCAAGTATTTAATTTCAATTATTAATATTAAATTTTATGGTTTGGAGTTGTGTAGAAAATAAAATATACAAACTTAAGAAGAATATATGAAGATAAAAGAAAGAAAAAAAAAATAATTTAAATAATTTATAAATGATTGAAGAAATTTTTTTTTTTTGTGGCTATTTAATTTCCTTCACTGCTTTTTCATTTTCATTGTATATAAATTCATTATAATAAATAAATAATATTTATAAACCCAATGAATTTTGGCTTGATACTGATTATCATTCACATTCAAATGTTCATCCAATCATCACACACAAATTAAAAATACGGAAGTGGGTTATATTATTATATAAATAAAAAATAAAAAAATAAATTTGAAAACAAATGATATTAAATATAATATGTAATAATAATTTGTAGCTTTATTTTTTTTTTCTAATAAGTAATTAACAAATGGATTCACTAAACAAAAAATTATCATAACCATAAAACCAAAATGGAAAAATATAACAAAGGAAAAAATGTAAATATTAATAAATTTTAAATAGAAAAATAATAGAAAGAAATATTTGTGATGATTTATTTATTTTTTGGGAATGATTATATTTTTAAACTTACGCTGAAATACTTTTAGACAGTGGCCACCGTTCCATGGTGGCTTGATACTTCATGTTTTCAATTTGCTTCTTCAGTGCGTCCTTATCCATGGTGGCGAGAACACTGGGATCCATGGTAACAACCGCACCCCCCTAAACCAAGTTAAAATCATGTAGCGCTTGCGCTTGCATTCATAAAAATCAATATCACTTCTATGTATCATAAGCAAAAATATACATACATACATACATGTATATATATTATATATACATATATATAATAGGTATATAAATGCATACACATGTCGTTTTTATTTATAGATATGTTAGAACAAAAGATGAATATTTATTATGCATATGTAGAAACATAATGAAATAATGTTTTATATTTTTTATTTATTATTTAGAATTTTTTTTTTTTTTTTATTTAACATATTATCAAGTTAAATTACACATGAAATATATTTATGTGAGAAGCATAAAAAATATTGAAATATATATTAAATTTAAATAATAAAATTTAATAATTTAAATTAATTCTTTTAGTAATATTGATATTAATTTATTTATTTTATTTTTATATATATATTTTTACATGTCATTAGTTTTTTTTTTTTTTTATTATTAATAATCCTTGAATGATCTCATTATTATTAAAATAATAAAATTTAATAGGGTTGCGCTATAGACGTTGAAGTGATAGGACGTGTAGAACAAAAACCAAATTAATGTGTGAAAAGTGCAAGAAAACGAGAAAAGAACAAAAAGACGTTTAGTACAGCAAGAAGAGATAAAGGAGAGGTGTGAAGCCCAAATAGGAAAAGAGGAAAGTAAAAATAAATAAAAAAAGGGAAAAGGTAAGAAGGAGAAGGCAAAATTATTTGAGGTTAAGGAGAAAAACGCGAGGGAAATAAGCGTGAGCAGTGAAGTGAGCGGCGAGTGAGATAGTGGGGATGAGTACGGGAGCGGCGCAATGCGCAGAGGAGAAAAGAGGGAAATTTGAAAAGGCAGAAGTGAGAGAAAGCAATAAAGAAGAGAAGAAGGAAAAGAACAAACAAGAAGAGGAGGCAAAAAAGAGAGGAAGACCATCAAAAGAAATCCTGAGATTAAGGGAAAAGAGTAGGACAGGTTCGATAGGGGATTTATTGACAAGAAAGAGGGAAAGAGAAGTATTACCAAAGAAGGAAGCAGTGGAGAGAAGAAGCAAATCAACAAGCGAAATTGATAGCCCGCCAAGAAAAACAAACAAAAAAGAAGAAAAAGAAATGGAGATAGAAATCTTGAAAGAGCTGAAAGAGATGAAGGAGGAGATGAGAGCGGGGAGAATGGAGATGATTGAGCACATAAGGAAAATAGAGGAGACATGGATGGAAAAAGAGAAAAAGATGGATGAAAAAATAGGAGAAATTGAAGCGAGATTATCAAAGATAGAATTGAAAGAGAGGAAGGAGCAAGGGATGAAGGAGAAGGAAGGAGAGAGAGACGAAAATAAGGCGTGGAAAGAAATAAGGAAAATGAGAATGGAAATAAATCGAAAAGAAAAGAGAGAGAGAAAAAATAATTTAATAATAAGGGGAATACATCACAACGAAAGAGAGGATAAGGAGGAAAAAATGAGATCATTTATAGAAAAAGAATTTAAAATGGGAAGAGAAGTAGAAAAAGTAGAAACCGTAAAAACAGGAAGAGGGGAAATATTGATAATAAAAATGAAAAACTGGGAAGCGAAGAGAAAGGTTATGGAAGAGAAAGGAAAGCTAAGAGAAAGAAGCGAAAAAATCTATATAGATGATGATTTAACACAAGAAGAAAGAAGAGTACAAAGATGCATAAGAGAAAGAGGGAATAAGGAAAGGGAGAGTGGAAAAAGAGTAAAAATAGGATATAGAAAAATACAAATTAATGGGGTGACACTGAGGTGGAATGAGGAAAACGAAAGATTAGAACAGGAAAGGGATTTTTAAAATGCGGCAGACGAGAGCAAAAGGAGAGAGAAGGAATAAGGATATGTTTCTGGAATATAGCGGGATTAATGAACAAGGACAGCGACACATGGAATTATCTTAAGAGCTTTGATGTGGTATGTTTAACAGAAACATGGATAGAAGAAGAGAAGTGGAAAGAAATAGAGAACAAGATGCCGAAGAACATGGATTGGAGATGCAATAGTGCGAAAAGAGAACACAAAAAAGGAAGAGCAAAGGGAGGAATAATAACGGGAGTTAATAAGAAAATAAAAATGATAAAATATGAAGAATGGACAGAAAATATAGTAGAGAGAAGGATCAAACACATAGGCAAAGAATGGAGAATAGTGGTGGTATATAGCAAAGAGATAGGGAAAATAATGGAGGTGATAGAGAAAGAAATAATAGAGGAAGAAGAAGGAACATTGATAATAGGGGGAGACTGGAATGCTAGAACAGCAGAGGAAGGAGGGTGGATAAACGGTGAAGGGGAGAAGGAGGAAACAAGAAGATCGAAGGACAGTAAAATAAACAAAGAAGGGAAAACGTTAATCAAAGTAGTAACAGAAAGAGGATGGGTTATAATGAATGGGAGCAAAGGAGAATCAGGAGAATATACATATGTGGGTGAGAGAGGTAGCACAGTAATAGACTACGTAATTGCGAATCAAGAAGCATTAGAGGAAATAGAAGAGATGAAAGTGGGAATAAGAGCGGAGTCGGACCACATGCCTCTGGAAGTAAAAACATATGGGCAAGAAAAGGAGAAAGTAGAAGAACAAAAAGAGAAATGGACAGAAAGAAGAATATGGGACGAAGAAGGAATAAAGCTATATCATCAAAGATGCGAGAACTGGCAAGACGAGAATGAAGATGTGAACAACAAATGGGAGAGTATAAAAAAGAAAGTGAAAGAAGCAATAATAATGAAGAAAGTAAGAGTAAAAGTATGGAAAATGGGAGAAAGAGAATGGCACGACAACGAATGGAAAAAAAGGAAGAGGGAAGTGAGAAAATATATAAGAGAATGGAGAAAAAACAAATGTTCCAAAGAAGACCTAAGAAAAAAGAAGAAAGAATATAAAAAATGGCAAGAAGAAAAAAAGAAAGAACATGAAGAGGAAAAAATGAGAGAAATCGAAAATATAAAAACGGAACAAGAAGTGTGGAGGGTTATAAATAAGTACAAAAAGAAAAAGGAAAGAATAGACGAGTCGATAGAGGAAACAGAATGGATCGAACATTTTATAAAACAATGCGAAGGGAGCAAAGAAGAAGTGAGGAAAGAAAAAAGAGCAGAAAGAGAGGAAAAAGAAGAAGAAGAAGAAGATGAAATAAGCAAAGACGAAGTGATAAAACAGCTGAGAAAAATGAAAGCAAGGAAAGCACCTGGGGAAGACGGACTAGAGAACGAGGTGTGGAAATACATGCCAGTAAGTATTGGAGAGGAAATGATGAAATTGATAAAGAAAATTTGGAGAGAAGGAGGGATTCCGAAGGAGTGGAAAAAGGGGGTGATATGTCCAATATATAAAAAAGGAGAAAAAAAAGAAGCAAAAAACTACAGGGGAATTACGTTGATGAACACAGCGTACAAAATATACGCAAGTGTGCTAAACGAGAGGCTAGCAAAGGAAATAGAAGGCAAATTAGAAGAAGGGCAATTTGGATTCAGAAAGGGGAGGGGGGTAATAGATGCAATCTATGTACTGAACCACATTGTAGACAGAGAATTAGGAAAGAAAGGAAAAATATTTGCATGTTTTGCGGACTTGAAGGGAGCCTTTGATAAAGTAGATAGAGGAATAATGGAGAAAACATTGGAGGAAATGGCGATAAGCAAAAGATTGAGAGAAAGAGTAATAGAAACATATGAGGAAACGATGAACACGGTGAAAATAGGAGAGAAATATACAGATGTATTTTGGACGAAAAAGGGGGTGAGACAAGGATGTCCCATGAGTGCTACGCTTTTTAATGCATATATAGCAGATCTAGAAGAAGAAATGAGAAAAGGAAGGACAGGAGGAGTAGTAATAGGAAATATGAAAATATGGACACTAATATATGCAGATGACATTGTACTAATAGCGGACAGAGAAGAAGAACTAAAAGAGATGTTAAAAAAATTCAATAGATGGATAAGGAAAAAAAAGATGGAAATAAGCACGGAGAAGACAAAAATACTGGTCTTTGAAAAGAGGAAAGGAAAAAAAGAAAGAAAGTGGATGTGGGGGAAAGAAGAACTGGAGGAGGTTAAAGAAATAAAATATTTGGGTTATATAATGGAAAAAAATGGAGGAGCAGAAAAGCACATACTAGAAAGAAAGAGAAGGGCAATAATCGCAATGAAAAAAACATGGAGTATAGGAGAGAGAATCTTCAAGCAAGATTTCTCAAAGAGAATGAAGATATTTGAAGCACTGGTAGGAGGTGTTGCGCTGTTTGGAGCGGAAATATGGGGTTGGAAAGAAGAAGAGAGATTGGATGCGACAAAAAGGAAGTATGTAAAATGGATACTGGGACTAGACACTACAACACCAAACTACATAATTGAGGAAGAGACAAAGATGAAGAGTATGAAAATAGAAGCGACAAAACGTGCAATAAAATATGAAGAAAAAGCGAGAGGGTCGGAAAAGAAAATAGTGAAACAATGTATCGAAGAGAGAGAAAGAGAATGGGGGAACGGAAGAGAAGGAAAATGGGCAAAGATGAGAGAAGGATTAATAAGGAAGAACGGTTACAGCAAAGAAAAGATGGAAAAAAAGAGGGAAGAAGAGGTTAAAATAGAAGATGAAATGACAGAAGGCATGATAAGAAGAGAGAAAGAGGAAAGAAGTGAGAAAATCAAGGCATCAAAATATAACTCGGACTATCAAATAATTATGAAAGAGGAAAAACCAAAGTACTTAAGTAAGAGGATGAAAAGTAAAGAGAGAAGACTATTAGCAAGGTATAGATGTGGGAATGAAATGAATGCGAGAAAATACTGGAAGAAGGCGGAGGCAAGGAATTGCAGGATATGCAATGAAACGGAAGAAAGCCTTTGGCATGTGTTGAAAGAATGCAGGAGGACAAGAATAGAAAAAGGAATAGAAGAAACATTAGATGAGGGAGGAGAAGGAATAGAAATATTGAAAAAAATTGAAAAGAGAAGGGAAAACAAAAATTAGGTATTAATTACGGTAAAAAAGAGAAAAGAAATATATGTGTGTATGGGAATATAAAAATAATGTAAATAAATAAATGTAAGATGAATGTATGGGCAACTCGTCCAAAGCCGCAAGGCAAGGACTAAATAAAAAAAAAAAAAAAAAAAAATAATAAAATTTAATAATTTAAATTAATTCTTTTAGTAATATTGATATTAATTTATTTATTGCATTTTTATATTTATTTTTACATGTCATTAGTTTTTTTTTTTTATTGTTAATAATCTTTGAATGATCTCATTATTATTAAAATAATAAAATTTAATAATTTAAATTAATTCTTTTAGTAATATTGATATTAATTAATTTATTTTATTTTTATATTTATTTTTGCATGTCGTTGGAATTAATCATTTTTTTATGTTTATTGAGATTCCTTAAATGATTTTATTATGTTCATTTTTTGAATTGTTGTTTTTTTTTTATTTAAATTATTTATGAGTGTTGGATAAATGTATTAATTAATTTTTGTGGGGGAATATTATTTATGTTTACTTGCCTTTTGGAATATTTACTCGATAAAAATCCCCTTTAGAAATTTTCAGAAGATATTTTGATAGATGATTCTGGGTTTGTTTTATTATTTTAATTCTCAATTCAATTTTTAGAATGAATTGTTTGATGATCACTAGAAATTTTGTGTAGTTTTGTACTCACTGACAGGAAGAAAATATTCCAACTGTTTTAATGCTTGTCAGTCTTCATGATTTATTTATTGAAGCCCATCGTGTCTTCTAAATCCAATAAAGCCATATATTATTATGAACAACTGTATAATAATAATTCTCCCAACAACTGCCTTCTAACTTTCCTAATTTTATCAAAAAACATCTGACTCATCAATGAAGAAAAAAAATAAATTGAAATAATTATCGTACAATTGAAAATCAATATCAACAAACAATTATATAAAAAATAATTAATTACAATGAAATACATCATATCTCTCATAATTAAATAAAATACAAAACCCACAAAATAATATCCGATCAAAACATAACCTAATAATTAAACAACAAACAATAAAATAATTCAACTCAATCAATAAAATAAACAATAAAACAATTCAATAAATGTCAGACAATTTATGTAATTTAAAAAAAGTATTAATTTTACCACAATAAACCTAACGTTAAATTGAATATTCAAAAATAGAAACATAACCTCAAAATAACCCCACAATTTTTCACTACGTGGAGCACAGTGCAATCACATTGATTACAAAAATTACCAACTGTAGTGAAAAATTACTTAGATTATCAACTGTGCACAATCATTATTATAATACAATTAATCATTGTCAGATGACACAAAATGATTTGTCTAAATGAAACAAAAGGCTTGAGAGAAAATATAAAACATGTAAATGATATTACATACATACATACATACATATAAGCATAATATACATACTCTTGTGTTCATAAATAAAGTATGCACAAATATCATTTATAATAATTTCATGGCAACAAATAATACTCTGCAAATGCGATCAAATAATTTAATTCCTTCATTGAACGAATGTAATTCCAATATTAATTATTATTGTGATTTATTATTGTTATTTGTAATATTATAATAATAGTAACAATAATAATACTATAGCAGTGAATTTTTGGTTATTCATTTGGTTGGTTTCATTCAATTGCAATAGTCAATAGCAAAACATCATATTGACACAATGACGAATGATATTATTATTAATAAAAAGAAAAATGTGATTGTTAATAATGATAATTGTACTGGCGGTAATAATTCATTGAAAGGACATGCATGGAGTCAGGGATCTGAAAGTTCTGATGAAGGAAGTCCTCTTACAAACAATGAAACAATGAACAATACTGGGTTAGTATTGTATTATTAATTTGTTCATTAAATTTTTTTTATTCATTAATTTATTGATTGGTTTAGTCATATTCGTAAGTATTATTCAAAATGAATTATCAAAATTTATATACCAATATAATTTTATTATTTATTAATTATTATTATTTATATATCTATTTATTGGTTTATTTATGCAAATTATATAGAATAAATTATCAAGATATGTATGTTAATCTAATATTATTTATTGATGATATATTTATTTATTTATATAAAATTATTTGAGATAAATTATCAAAGTTTGTATGTTAATTTAATTTTATTAATTATTCGTTGGTTATTTTGTCAGTTAATGAAATTATATAAATGTGAAATAAATTTGAATATTTTTTATTTATTTATTTGTTGTGTATTATTTTTGTTAATTGCAGTGAATCAATTGATCGTCCACATTATGATGCTACTGCTTATGCAGAGGACAAAATGCGACGTAAATTACGTTTTTTTTTCATGAATCCAGTGGAAAAATGGCAGGCCAGACGACGATTTCCATATAAATTTATCGTACAAGTAATTAAAATTATTTTAGTTACTGTACAACTTTGTTTATTTGCTCACAGTAATTATATTCATGTGAATTATACTTGGGACAATCGTATTGCATTTTCACATTTATTTCTTCGTGGTTGGGATGCAACACAAGAGGTAAAAATTATCAGTGTAATATAATATTAATAATAAGCATAAATATGTCACATGATACCACTCCATAAATTCACCTTATCAGTTGAATATATTTTTTGACGCCCGAATTACAAATAAACTTGAGATTAGCAATAAATTCATGGAATAAAATTTTTTTAAATATAGCATTGCACTTATCGAAAGAAAAAAAAATTATTATTCCTTTTTTTATTTATTCATTCATTTATCCATTTAGAGTAATTATAAATAATAATGATATTTATTTATTTTGTATTACAGGTGCCAGCTTATCCGCCTGCAACAGGTCCACTGGCTCTTTATAAGCAGAATGAATTTTACCAAACAATTGATTATGCATTGAGAGGTTATTACAATTTAAGTAACGCTATTGGTTCTTATTCATACACTGCTGAAGATAATTCAGTTGGACCAGTTGTTCTATGTTTATATCAGTATAAAGAAGGAACAATATTTGGTTTTAATGAAAGTTTCGTGTTCAATAATGAAATATTACGTACGTGTATTAATATTAATCGTACATTAATGAGCAATGGCGAGCCATGGAATATAGAATCGAAAAAATTATTGATTGATAAAAAAATAACTATCAATTTTTCTGCATTAGTAAAAGCTCACTTGAAATTCGCATTAAAAACAGTTAATTTAAAAGCTGCAGGTCCAATAACACCACCGGATTGCTATCAATTTAATATTAAAATAATACTTGATAATAGTGACTTTGATGGGCAAATGTTATTGTCACTTGATACTGAACCAAAAAGATTATTATGCAAAGGTGATACACAATATATTACAGACAATCGTATTGATTCAGCATTAAGAACAATTCTTAATGTATTTGTTATTCTTATTTGTGGTATTTCATTAATTTTATGCTCACGTGCAATTTATCGTGCGCAACAACTTAAATTTGAGACAATGAATTTTTTTAAAAAAACATATGGAACGAATTTAACGATTGAGGGACGATTAGAATTTTTAAATTTGTGGTATATTATGATTATAATTAATGATTTATTAATAATATTTGGTTCGGCTATTAAGGAACAAATTGAACGTAAATATTTCGACAGTGATCATTGGAATATTTGCAGTATTTTTCTTGGTACAGGCAATCTTTTAGTATGGTTTGGTGTATTGAGATATCTTGGTTTTTTCAAAACTTACAATGTTGTTATATTAACGTTGAAAAAAGCAGCGCCAAAAGTCGCGAGATTTTTAATTTGCGCAATACTCATTTATGCCGGATTCACATTTTGTGGTTGGTTAGTATTAGGTCCTTATCATATGAAATTTCGTTCATTAGCAACAACATCAGAATGTTTATTTGCTCTTATTAATGGTGACGATATGTTTGCAACATTTTCCATAACTTCATTTAAATCACCGATGCTTTGGTGGTATTCACGAATTTATCTCTATACATTTATTTCACTTTATATTTATGTTGTCTTGAGTTTATTTATTTCTGTTATAATGGACGCTTATGATACAATTAAAGTTTATTATCGTGATGGCTTTCCAAAAAATGATTTACAAGCGTTTGTTTCAATTTGCAAAGACGAAGCATCGAGCGGTGTATTTCGTCAAGAGTCTGATGATATTAATTTCAAAGATTTATTTGATAAATTTTGTTGCTGTCGAAAACGACCCTATGGATCATTTATTCAATCAAGCAATACATCGTCTTCCACACAATGTGGTGAAGAATGCGGCGGAGCAATCTGTATATAGTAAATTAATTGAAAAAAAAAAATATGCAGCTAAACAAACCAATTATGGAGCGATTTTTTTATAAAACAAACAAGAGTAATTTCCAAATGGTTATTATTAAAACCATGAAGAAAAGAAAAATATATACAATGTACGTACACAAGCAACAATTAATTGATTAATGAAAATTCATCAGTAATGGAAAAAAGAAAAAGAAAACATGAACATAAACAAATTAATAAAAAATAATGGTGTTGATTATAAAGGGTGCTAAATCTGTGATAATATAAAGTACCAACCTTTGAATTAATTTATAAATGTATAATTGATATGCATTTAGGTTGAGTATTTGTTAATTGTCAATCGTACAAATTTAAACTATGATAAATTTTTTTTTTTCATCATGTACATATGGAAAAAGCACAAAATTTTTTTGATTTCGAATTGAAACAAAATAACATTTCCTGATTTATACTAATTTTTTTTTTTTATAATATTGGGAGTCTGCAAAAATGTATTATATTATTAATAATATGAATATGTATTAATGAATTTTTAATAATAGATTACTATTATACTTATGTACTTTATATAAAAACAATGACAATAGCATGAATAATTTAAAAATGACTAGTATTTATAATTACATGATACATATATAAATTCATGGATATATCTTGTAGAAAAAATATATAAACCAATTAACATTAAATAATATATGTGTAATAATTATATGGATGTTTGGTATTAATACAACTTTATTTACAAAAAATATTAAACATTAATTTACAGTTTTGTTCAGTTTATTTTTTGTTAACAAATAGATTTTTATATCGTCCAAATAATTGCATATTATTTTTGATGCTGAATAATTAATTATTTACATAAAGAAAAAAAAAAAAATTGCTTGTCAAAATGAAGTAAAAAAATTAAAGTTATAAAAGGATTTTTTTATGTTTGATTAATATATTTATTAGCATCAAATATTCATATCAACTTTGTGTAAAGCTGATTCTAATTTTTTTTCAAAATCATTATTTGATAATAATTGTTGAGATAATGTTTTTTCAAATAGTAGAGAAATATTAAATATATCATCAACATGACTCTGTTCCATGATAGAATCCTCTGGATTATCATCACTGTAGAAACTATGTTTTTTGATAATATGAGGTAATTCTTCATTTTCTTTAGCAATTCGACGTTTTTTCTCAGCTGGCTCTTCATCCAATTGATCATCAAACTGTTGCATTTTCAACGATTCAATATCAGCTTTGAAATTAACTAAAGTATCGGATTCAAACCACCATGGCAATGTTTGAAAGTGCTTGATGTGATTTTTATTATAAACAACACAAACGATATCATCAATATCATGTAATCGTTCTTTAGAAATCTCCAAGATTACATGAACAAAATTTGGTGTTTCATCGTCATCGGACATGTAAAATACATTACTCAAAATATTATTTGATATTCTTGAATAATTTGAATTCCGCAATGTGCTTACGTAATATTCAACGACACATTTGTGAAGCTCAACTGTATCATTAATTGGCCAATCAAATCTGAAATGACAATAAAAAATAGTGCATTAATTATTTATTATTTTTAACAAGTGTTTAATAATATTAAATATGTCATTAAATTAAATTCTTACGGCCAAGGGGGCAGCGAAAAACTTCGTAAAATGCGTTCAATATTTTCTCGATTCTTCGTTGATTTCCAATCTTCATCAAAATATTCATAAGTACATGGAAGACTAAATTTCATTGGTAAAAATTGTTTGAATTCCGATGGAAAATTCGTGTACATTAAACTTTCTGGATCATTAATTATTTCAATAAGATGAGCAATTGCTTCATTATGCATATTAACTACAAATTGTGGATTCCTCAATGCCATTGATAAATTAATATTAAATGATGCATGACCAGATATTCTCAGCCATAATTCATCGCATAAACAGGAATTAATAAGTTCACTTAAAGAATTCATTTCTAACGGTTGCGCTAATGGTTTGTGGCGCGTTAACCAATCAATCGCAGTTTGCGCTAATCTTAAGATAATACTTTCATCCACTTTTGCCTCACAATGAACAACATAATCGGTAATGTATCCAGAGTCTATTAATTTTTGTATGTCCTCAGTTGGTTTTATTTTATTGTGCAATGTTTCATCACCTAATATCACTAAAACCAACGGGATTCGCATCAATTTTTGTCGCGATAAAATAGTTTTCGTCAATCTATTTGCTACGGATTTTGGATTTTCATCAGTTGTTGCAATGAAAAATAAACCATCAGCACCAACAGAATTATTATCATCAATTTCTTCATCCATATGTTTAATACAAATATTTAATGTTTCATATGGATTTGGTTTATACGTTTTAATTATTGGATCAATTGAGTAATCTCGTGGAGAAAAATATTCACACATAATTTTTTTATATCGTCCAAGGAGGAATTTTTCATGCAAATCTGGCCACGAAATAATCATTTTCCAATACATGATTGATGACAAATCAATGTTCAATCGTTCAGCATTTTTCTTGATTCCATTATAAATTTGAACTTCAACTGGCACAAGATAGTTTCTCTGATCATTAATATAATCTATATCAGTCTTTTGTTTGGATCTCATATTTTGTATAACTAAATTTTGCTCCTTTTTGTATAAATTATTTGCACATTCAGATAATGAACGTGTCGGTAACCAAACTGGTGTGTTTTCTAAAGCCATTCTTTGTTGTTTTCTAGTTTGTACACGTCGACACCAAATTGCATAATATTTCAAAACTATTCTTTTTTTCATTCGATTAGATATGTCTTCTATTTTCTTTTTCGTCAATATTTCAATTTTTAATATACTCTGACAAGTTTCTTGTGCAACGTCTCTTAATATATCATTATAAATTTTTCCACATAGTCGGTCACAAACATTTTCCTTTTCAATTTCTTGTTTCAATATACTCGAACACACCTCAAGAATAACTTCGTTTTCAATTTCTTCTATAGTTTCCATAGCTGATTTTTCAACGATATTTCGTCTATAATCCTCCTGTTCTTCATCATTATCTTCCACTGCCAATTTTTTTTCCGGCGAAATAATCGGTTTTGGGATAGAAAAATTATTATTATCATTCACATTTATCGAAAACGGTGTTTTACCAGTCGGTGTTGGAAATATTGATGTCTTATTTGATTGAGAAAATATATTTGTTGAAGTTTCGCCTGAAGTATTTTTAACATTCGCTGGAAATTTGAAAACATTTTCCGTCACAGCTGATGGTTTTCGTGGTGCAAAGATATTATTACTTTGTTGTCCGAACTCACCAAACAAAATTGGCTTTTCATTTGAAGCTGAATTAATTATCTTAGAATTCGCGTTGTCTATTTTTGACATCATTATTTCATTAGAGTCGTCAGTTGCAGTTGATAATTCACTACTTTTCGGCGTATTCAATGCAGAGGCAAATGAAAATTTTACTGTATCATCAGATGTCGATGTTTTTTTCGATGCAGAAAATATCGAAGTTGCAAAAATATTTGATGTGACTTTAGTTGTTTCTTTATTATCAACGTCATCAACTGAAGGAATAACGAATGTCGATGATTTTTTAGGTCGTACTTCCTTCGGAATATAAGTCGCAGGTGATTCATCTACCATTTCTTCATCCATAAATTCATATGGATCTTGCTCCTCTTGATCCTCATCAATTTCAATAATATCACCATTATTACCACTCTGATCACTGGCATTTATTGCCTCAGATTTCAAATAGCCATTTGAATCGAAGCTATTATGCGGTTTATGATTGATATAAAATTGTTCAGGCATTTTTCCACCAGCGATCGCTTGACCAATTGTATAACCCATCGCAATTCGCTTTGACTCAACAATATTTCTAGCTCTACCTTGATATGATGTCGACTGTGATAAAATAATACTCTGCCGATTTAATATAATATGCATTTCATCATCAGAAACATTAAGTCCAGCTTGTTCACAAAAACTAATAGCTTCATTTTCATCGTCAAACGCAAGAATATCCATGAATTCATACAATGGATAAGAATTTGATGCTGTACGACAATAAGCTTTTACCATTATGCTCAAAGCTTGAATTCTAACTTGAAAAAAATATCTCAATAATATGCATGCATTTAAATACGTTGTGTTTTTAATTAACTTAAAAAATTTTGTATAATTGTTCGATTGAATTGCGGAATAAATGCGTAGTGCAAAATTAACCTCAGATGATTTTTGAATACACGATGGTAATCGCTGTAGATCCCACATAAAATTAGCATCATTTAAATTGAGTAAAATAATATATGCACGAAATTCAGGTTCATTTTTACAATTGATTCCCTTGGCTCGTAAATCATGATACATATATTTTAGTGTTTGCAAACATTTCGTTAAATTTTCTGTATTAATTTTATTATCAAATACTGACAGTTCCTCTGCGCATAAACGTTCTGAGCAGACAATATGAAACCTTGCACATTCTTCAACTAATTCTACAGTATCAATACAACATAATTCCTGTTGAGTTATATCTTTTCTAATGCCTCTTGTTCTGTCCCATAAAAAATGATACCATTCAGCTAAATTTGTGCTTTCCTCTTGACATAAATCCACAATTTCATGCAATAAATAACTCATTGTCATTTTTAATGAAGATACAGGTCGCAAATCTTGTGGCATTGGCTCTTCTTGATCAGCAGAAGATCGTGAATATTGTTTTACTGCAATATCATGATTTATTTTATATTCAGAGCCTTCATGAAGTTCATAAGATGCAACTTGTCGTTGAAATTCTCTCATAAGTCGCTCTTTTTCTGGACACATATCCGGACACGTTCCAACAGTTGCTTTAGCAGTTTCTAATGTATGAATTTTTCTCTGTCTCAATCTCATCAAGCGATCACGAGCTTCTAATATTTTATAACGATCCTCTGAAGTATTACCAGGTTGTTCAATAACATTTCGTAGCTCTTTCTTTGATACACTCGATGATAAATAAGGTATTGATGATTCTACATCAATTTTTTCTTTTGTTGAAGGCAATTTATCAGTCTCCATTGTAACTTTTTCATTCATTTTATTTGATTCTTTTCCTATTTGCAATCGTGATTTTCTTTGTGACAATGAAAAATTATCAATATCAGATACTTTGTCGCCATGGAGGTTATATTCCAAACCAGACATAGCCTCTAATTCGGCTTTAACCTCATCATTAATATCTGATTTATAAAAATTCGAACCTTTTGCATTGTCTTTTCTTTTTGTTGCTGGTCTTGATGTCATTATTAATTGGCTGCTTATACAAAATAATAAATTAAAATTCTCTTGATAATTTCAAATGCACCCAAAACTATTTGAGTTTAAATAACAACTGGTATATAAACAATATAAACAACAAATCAAACCTGTTTATCAATTATTTTTTCGTGCCATCCAATTGGTAGACATGCAAAAGTAAAAAAAAAAAATTATACCACAATTTCCCTCTCTCACTCACCCTCGATGCTGCGCCATCTTTAACACCCAGCGCTTGCGCAAAAGAAATATATTAATTATTTTCCATTTTAAAACTATTTATTTAATAATGACACAACTCTAATAGATTCGATATTAATGATAATTAAAGACAAATAATAAATTAATTACGATAAATATTTATTTTCTATGAAATAAGGCACAAATTGATTTTCATATAAATGACCATTCAAAATGGCCGCTCGTCCCACGCGCTTTTCAATAGTTTTCTATCCTCCTCTCTACCTCCCACGCAATTGTGAATAATATTGTGATTATTATGATACACACTCTGTCTCACTTTACATATCATTGTCGTCATTCTCGTCGTTGAATAGTGTAATTTTACAGTTTACATTTTACTTACATCATAAAAAAAAAAAATATGCGGCATTAATTAACAGTGAAATGATAAATATTGTGTGATAGTTAATATAATAACACTTTGATAATACATATACAATGAGCAACATTCATAAAATAATGGAATTTATCTAAAATCGTAAATGTCAACGTTGATTAAAAATTGCAATAGACATTTATTTCTATATATACCTTAGTCTAAATTCTATTTATTCAGATAATAATTATACATTATCACAATAAATAAATAAATAAAATAATTATTATATTTAAGTACATTATATATTTATGGATACACAAAATTCACAAAGTGTTAGTATTAATTTATATTATTAATATTATTATTAGAATTATTATATAGATAAATATTCATTTGTTAATTATATTTATGAATTTTATTTATTAGTATGGATCGTTTTGTATGATTGTTTAAATTAATAATAACATTTATTATCATGTGAATATCAAAAATTTATATGATGCATTTTATAAAATTATTTATTAATGTTTTTTGATGTGCATAAAATATTGTAATTTCATTACGTACTTAAATTAATTGGATATATAAATTTAATATGTTGGTATTAAGGTTATATTTTATGATATTAATTATGAATTATTTGTTTGTATGAATAATAATTTTTATTATTGATAATTTTATTTGATTTATTAGATTTGCAGAATGGATAAGCAATGTAATTTTGGTGCAACTGATGACGATGATGAGGGAATAGAAAATATTATTATAAATAAAGTAGATGGTTTGCCGAATTTACATCCAAATTATCAACAACTTGATTTGGATTCGGACGATGAACGAGATAGAACTAATACAAATATTCGAACTATTGATGAGCTGGTTAATGATGAAGATTTACCTACGTCTGTTATTGTAACAAATTTGGATCCTCGTGTTTTCAAATGTGAAAAACTAAAGGTAAATATGTTCAATTATATTGTAATTATTATACTATCTTTATAATTTGTTTACTAATAACAATTCTTTTTTTTTTTCTGTCAGGCTGATATAGAAAAAATATTTAAACAATTTGGCGAAGACGCAACATTTCAGTATTTCAAATCATTTAGAAGAATGAGGGTAAATTACACTTCACCAAGTGGTGCTGCTCATGCTAGGATACAATTACATCAAAGTCATGTCGGTGAAACGGATATTAATTGTTATTTTGCTCAACCAGTAACGCCAATAGGTATGCGCATATAAATGTAGGATGTAAATTGAAATTTTAAACTGTAACTCTTAAACAAAACGAAAATAATTAATGAATAATTTATTAATATAATGATAAAAATATTTTCAGATATAGAAGACCGATATCTTCAGCCACCTGCGTTGACAAAGCAATTTTTAATATCACCACCTGCATCGCCACCAGTTGGTTGGGAGCCGCAAGAGGAAGGAGGACCATTGGTCAATCATGATTTATTGGCAGCTATTGCCAATTTATCACCAGGTATATTAAATGAAAATACCTATTGTATTATAAATAAAAATATTTCTGTGTTAATGAATAGAAATTTATTAATTTTACAATAGGCTGCAGTCATGAATTACATCCAGGTGGTTCTGGTCAACCGGGAATAGTCGTGCATGTATGTGAAACATCCTCTGATCCTTTTCAAAAATCCACTATACAACACACACGCTGTCCCGAGCATTAAAATTTATTCACAAAGAGTTTAAAGTGTCGTCCATACTCAATGGATATATGTATACATATATAAATTGTTTCAGTCCATCCAAGTGATTTAAATTTATTAAACAATAATTTAATAAAGAGATTTATTAGTGGCATTCGTCAATGTTGAATAAGTGCCAGTTGTCGCTCAATACAATATGAGAAAAAATAATAAGGAAAATATTTAGCTGATTGGAATTATTATAATGTTGAAGGATTTTAGATTAAAATTCAATTCAGTATACGATGAATTTTGTGTGTGCGTGGTTGAATTGGGTTATGATTATTGATGAGGGGCGAAAATGAAAGAAAAAAATATCTATTCTATTGCTATGTCTATGCTCGATTTTTTCTCTTGACTCTCACAACCATTTATTCTCTGGAAAAAAAAAAAAATAAATGAGAAAAAAACCAAAAAATATAAGCCATTCTCCCCCAACTTGGAGATTCCTATTTAATTAATGACTTGAAACACTTCTTTCCTCTGTAGTTCTTACACACATACATGATGAATTAAGATGAAAGATTATCAGGAAAGATACAATGAAACACTTGAGAAATATATTTTCAAGTAATTATACGAAAATAAATAATAAAAAGTAGGTCAGTGATTAAAACCAGTTCTAAATCGTGATTTAATATTGCACTATATTTCATTGGCTGTAATCAGGAACCCCTGAAGGATAATAATTTTTCTCAGTTAATTAATATATTAGAAATTTCAAATCGTTTAAGGTATAAATCAGTCAATTTAAATGGGATTACAATTGTAATAAATAAATTGTAAGTATTTTCCTTGCAATATTATTAGTTGTATTGAAAAAAAAAAAAAATCCGATAGCAAAATTTGTAGATAAATTTCGCTATGCGGTAGAGGCTCATTTAAACAACGCGATATCAAATTCAGAAATCTATATAATTATATGAATATAAATAAAAAAAAAATTATTGATTGAAAAATATATATTAGACTCTGTATATGCATTGCATAAACTATTTTAGAAAATTCTGCTAATGTCCGATCTACAGCTTATATTGTCAATGTTCATTATATATATAATATTGATTTTAAAAAAAGGAGAAAAATGGCGTCTAAGTCATATATCTATGTGATTAATTAATGTCAGATAGCAACAAAAAAAAAAATACAATTTAGGTGTCTGGTACATCTTTCAACAAATTAATATGTCTCTCGATACTCAATTATGTACAAATAAATGTAAAGAAAATTTATCATCATATTTGCATGCGCCTCAATATATTTTCAAAACTAAATCTAATTAATCGATTGCATATAATTATAAATGAACAATGCGGGTCGAATGAATAATATCAAATTGTTAAAACATTTATGGTAATTGTTGGATGAAACGAATATATGTATTCAAATATCATGTATGTAAAATTAGGAGTAATATTATAGATGAATTTATTCCAATGATGATATTGCGAGTGGGAGATACAATTTTAATTGATTATATGCACATGAAAATATTTATTTAAAAATCAATATCAAAAATTTAATAATTTTAATTTATAGAAAAAAAAATATTTTCGTCAAATAAATTTGTCGTTGATTTTCCTTTTGTTTCTAATAAAAGCTTTATCGTCTCTTGTATATAATGAAAAAAAAAAAAAAAAAATGAAAATAGTACAAAACAAATTATTTAGAGCAGCAGTAATTGAATGTATTTTTTAATTGTAACAAAGTTAATTTTTTGATAATTTAAAAATCATTGATAAATATAAGTGTATATGAATAAGAATAATTTTAAATTGATAAATTGTTTCAATGTTAATTTAAGAATAAATATAAAACAACGGAAAAAGGATTATAAAATAATTCAATTGAGCTCAACAATTTCAAAAAATTTGATTCTTTAATTCATTACATTTTTTTTTTTTGCGTAATTAAATTGCTTAGATTTAAATCATTGAATTTTTAATGATGACTTCATAGAAGATAATACGATCAAACTTCTATAAATACAATTGCAGTAGTTGTTCAGAAGCATACACAATTGTTTCTCAGATAATTTATTCACATTATTATATGAGACAAGTTGCGTAGGCCATTGAAATTATTTATATTTTCTTTTTTGAATTTCAATTGAAAAGACACTGAAAGGCCTCTGAATTTTTATGCTGCTGAATTTCTGTCAATTATAGAAATGCTTGTATGTTAATGCATGCAAGCCATTGGAAGAAGTTTGAGAGTTCAAGAATTGATTAATTTTTTTTATACATACATAAACAAACAGGTATATGTATTTACTATTTTTTAATCAAATTTGTGGCATAATAAAGCAATTACATTTTTGTTCTTATTGCAATTCTGAAAGACATTCAACTGCGTGTATTCTTTTAATTAATTGTTCAACTAAAATGATGAACGAACAAATGTTTACAATTAATATACAACAGAATATCAATTTCATGAAAAATAAATTGTTATTTTACTTTGTCATTGGAACGATACGACTTTTGAATTGATTTAATTCCTGATGTTAATCCATGATTATACTCCGAAATTTTTTTTTTTTTTTTTTGAACGGAACATTTTTCTCTCATATGAATATTATAAAAATATATAGTTATTAGTTACACAATTGAAAATTAATTTACTGTACTTGGAGTTTTCAGTTTATGCCATATACACAAATGTATTAATGTCATCGTCGTGTCTTCGGATATATTTGTGCTCAATTAACCATTCAATTTGTTCTTTGATCATTTTTTTACTTGGTAAGAACATATTTTTCAATATGTCTACTAATTCAGTTTGTAACTGTGCATTATTTATTTTTTTTCGCATTTTTAGAATTTTTATTATAGCCTCCTGCAAAATAACAAAAAATAAAATACGAATATTATATCAAATATTTAATTAATTAAAGAATTATTTACAATACCAATAAAAAAAATTTTATATATATATATTGTTACCTGCACTCGTAATATTCGAAGTTGCACAATGCATTGATTATCTTCTTCTTTGCTTCGCTCTGTTGACAATTGCAATCTTCCAATAAGATTTATTTTTCCTCTTTTTTGCAGTTTACCATTTTTTCTAAAAAAAACCACTGAATAAATTAAATATTTCAATAAATTTTTATTCATATACTTATATTATTGATCATACTAACACAATAGCAAACTCCTGATTGACCCAAAACCTTGAATCATGAGCAAAGTCTTTAGGACTATATGCAGGTGGATCAACAATAACTAATTGTCTTTTCAATTTTGGAAAAGCACACAGTGACCAAAGTGTTCGTCGTAATTCAGGATCAGGTAATTCAGTTGCCAGTCGTAAATTTTCATACGAAACTTTTTCAAGTGGCCGCTGATTCCACGCAAATAAAACTGCCATTTGAAATGTTGTTACATCAACGTCAAAGCGACCAACTTGATTTGAAAATGTTATCTAAAATATTATCAAACAATAAATTAATAAATAACACAATAAAATAATTTAATAAACATTTTTATTCATAGAATTTACGAAAATGAATATTATTTAATACGCACCGTGCCATTAGACATATGATGATACCATTGTAATTTTCTACCACTGTGTTTTTTCTTGTAAAACTCCTCGACTTCAGGAATATAATCCTCCAATTGCAATGGTAAACTTACTGTAACTCTTTCACTACCACGCGCCCACGCGCCAGCATTTAATATTTTAATGTTTATACTATCAGCAATGGTAGCTCGACATTGTTCTTTGAATTGTTGATTAAGATCTTGGGATACTTTAATATCTTGGAACATTCTTGCTAATTTATTAACATAATCAGCTGGCATACCAACTTCACGTAACCATTCAACCATATTTTCTTCTTTCTCTGAATCCGCTGATGTGTCTAATATTAATCGTCGCGTCAAGTGTGCTTTATGATAACGCATAAAGACATCTTTATTCTGAACGTATTTTAGCACTAACAACTAAACAAATTAAAAATACAATTTAATGAACTTGGAACTATTAAGAAAAAAAAAATATAATTTATCTATTGATAAATTATTAAATTAAATATTTTACTTACAACATCACGTAATTTGCTTTCTATTTCATCTGAAGTAAGTTTTTTACTAAGTGGAGTTTTTCTGAGCAGCATATCACAGTAATTTGCCAACAATTCTGGACACTTTGATTCTGGTGATCCATTATTATTATTATTAGGTTTTGTATTAACAACCACAGGAGGAGGAGCACCAGCACCTGGAGGTTGTCGGGATGGTAACTCTAATCTGAATACTGTTGCATCATTCACCACAAGTTTATATGCTTTGTCACGTGCTGTAAGAAATCTTGGATCATCATCAAATGCATCTTTAACTAATTTAGAAAATCGTCTGAACTGATCTAACAATCGTTCAACATATTTTTCCGAGTCTTGAGTTATCACATCAACAGCTGCCATCATATCTGCTAGTCCAGCACTTGATATGTGCTCTTCTAAATCTTTTAGCATTGGCGCAACGCCTTCAGGCACTCGATCCATTAATTTTAACATCAGGCGCAATTCTAAAAATAATTATTAAATGAGTTAATTCTATTGATTGCTAAAAAAAAAATTGGTTAAATAAATGAAATATCATACTCACTGTCTGTTTGATGATTGCGTATCATTCGTGGACATTCTGCGAGAATTGCTGGTTTAAAAGTTGCTACAAGAACTCTTACACAACAATCCGTTAATAATTGAACACTTGTACTATTTGGTTCAAGATATTTTTGTGCTCTTAATTCTTCTTCACGTAATTTTGCCTCTGCATAACGCATATAATGTTCAACACCGTGTGCTTGTAACTGTTCTGGCGCTTTGATCCAATAAAATGCTTCAGTTGTTTCTATATACGCAGCCTCAAAGTGAACTCGATAAATTTGCAATTTATCCGTTGCATTTGAACATAGATTAACATACGATTCTCTAACTCCGATAACTAATTGCGAGTCAAATGCCTCGCCATTACGTTCGGCACGAACTAATTTCATTGCTGAATCTTGAAGACGCTTTTTAATATCATTGAATATACTTTGATTCCAACTATCTAACATCATCTAAAAAAAAAAGAAAGAAATAATACAATAAAAGATTGAATATATTAATAATGAGAATAAAAAATTATTTCACAAACAAATTTCTTCAATCAATACCTTTCGTACGAGACTTTCTTCAGGTTGATTTCTTTTTTGAATGCTTAAACCTGTTTTTCCAGCTAACGATGATTCTAATTGTCGAAAAGGTGTTGGCAAATAATTACATTGAGTAAAAAATTTTCTCCATTCAGTTATATAAGCTTTTAATAATGCTTGCTCTTCCTGATGTGCCAATACTCGCTGAAATATTGCAGACACAATTATGAATGGAATTAATTTTATCCGATACAGAATAATTAAAAATTTATTTGTAATTGATGTAATATAAATAAATATATATTATTACTTGTTGAGCTTGCTTTATAAAATCCATAATATCTTCTTTAAGAGCATCTCGTAATTTTGGTGCGCCCTTTTCGTCCCACATACACACTAGATACACAGAATAAAAAAGATCTTGCCATTCTGCTTGGGTAACTGGTTCCTGTTTTAACAATTTCAAAATTATTGGACGCATACAAGGCCATTTATCCTCAAATGGACATTGACTTCTATCCTGTAAAATCAAATAAAATTTAATCATTAAAAATAATTCAATAATTATTACCACAATATTACATAAGAATTCCAACCACAAATATTAAAATTTACATAAATTTTCATGACGTATTTAATCCTATTTACAGACACGTTTTTCCATAGAAAAAACAAAAATTCCGACAAATACTAAAAATATTTATTTAAATAATTGCTTTATACATTCTTATAAAACAAATCATCATAACAATTATACTTCAATATAAATAAATAAATAAACTAATTAATTATCAACTGTTGTGTAAGAAAATGCGTATTTCAGATATTGCAATCAACATTTTAACAAAGTTGTAAAAAATAATTTTCTCCACCATAAAAGCTGTGAATAATTATATTAAATTATTATTTAGTTAATATTTGTATATAATTAATAATTAGTTGTGCTTAGAATTAAATTAAATAGAATTTAATACAAATTTAATAATTTTCTGTTGATTTAATGACAACTAACCTTTAACAACCCCGCCATTATTATCACACAATTATTTTGACATATCCAAACGGTTTACAATATTCTTATTATTACTCTGTAATATACAATGTACATCTGACGAGTACTGAGTATCACACACCACCAATAAGTTTAAATATAGTATATACTACATCCACTATGTACTATGTATTAAATGCACTACTGGTAAAAGAGACAATAAAAAAGAAATGCTGATGATTTTTGCTAACGCCTACTACTATACACATTGAGAGCATCTTCAATAAAAAAAAAAAATTTTTTTAGAAAACGACTATTGCGCCAGAATATAAATTTTTATCGGTAGTGTAGAATACATTTATACCGATTGAAGATGGTGAATAATTTAATTGCCGCGCAAAAATTTTAATAAGAAAGAATAGATGAATATTAATAATATATAAATAAGAATGTTTTGTAATATTTTTGATATTAAAATGTAAAAATTGTACATTATTTTCTGAGGCAATAAATAATGATACAATTGACATATTATATGTAGATAGTTGATGTATTTTTCTCAATGATAAATGTTTTAAATGTTTTATCTATAAAGTAGCTACAACATAAATATTTATAACTGCAATGAAATAAAAAAATCAATACAAATAAATAACAATTAATTGATGAGAATATTTTTAGCGATTAGATATTTAAATAAACTATATGGAAATATGAAATTTTACATCGCTACTGAAATTATATTAATTATTATAGCGATACGTTGTTACGTATTTGATATAAAATAGAAATTAAAAAAAAAAAATAAATAAATTGTTACGAATGTTGAAATATTTAGTTAATTCATCACAGACAAAGGCAAGCAAATGTCTTAAATTATATTAAGAAAAGTTTCTCATTAAAATGACTCGACAAAGAGCCATGAAATATTTTATTTTTGTTTTATATAAATAATATTGATTTGTTTAAAACATTTAATGTAGAAAAATAAAGTTATACCTGATGAATTAGGTATTCAATGTATAAATAATTTTAGTATCAAAATGTATGAGTGAGATAATGTAGTACAAATTGATTTTTGCCAGTTAATAGATGGAGCATATTCAATCATCATGTTGTTAATAAATATTATTGAACGTGCCATGAAATTCCCAATAAGTGCAGATCGATATATATCATATAATAATTACACCACTGACGTCTTAATGGAATTAAAATTAATTGTATGTGTATATTGATAATCTGGATGTATAGATTCAGGTAATTCAATTAAAAATTAATTTTTATGTGATGTATTTTTTTACTGGTTCCTTGTATGTGTCTGTCTGTATATTTGTCCTGATGAAATAAAATTATCTCATCATTTCACGGAATTTATCTAATTCAAAGATACTTTCTGACAATCTATAAACAAAAATTATAAACATAATAATTTCTCGCATCATAGAATTTTTTTTATCAATTCATGAATAAATAATTTTATTACCTTCCAAAGCCATTGATAAGTGCAACTATTTCGCTTCTGTCTAAATAAAAGTGTTTTTTATTAAAATTATTTAAAGTTGGTGTCCATTGATCGAATTTTCCAGAGAATAATATTTTTAATGCTGTTCCTAAACCCTGTATTTGTAATTTTCCCCATAATTTACACTTTTCACAGCCAACACAATCCATAATTCTTGATATATTTCTAAAGTGCTGTCTGAATTCTTCTTTTAATAATTGAGCTTGCGAGCCACCATTGAACATTACACTTTCGTCGAAATGCTCAGGAAAAGATCTGGATAATAAATAAATAATTCATTCAATGAAGAAAAAACATAAACCATTACTATAATAAATATTATTGTCGACATACTTGATAACTTCTAAAATATTCTTCACAGCAACACGTGTTTCATCATCATTTTCATCATTACCAGTATAGTACTCCTCTCTTTCTAAGTAAGGCGTAGCCTTATTCAATGCCCTTAATTCTAATAAATATAAGAAGTACAAATTTTTGAGCCAACCAGGACCTTCACCTCCAGTGGCATCTGGCGAAAATCGCGACTGGAATTCCTTTAAATTTGGCCCCCATTCAACACCATTATGAAAGCTCATTGAATCTTTAATAGGCACCAGATATTTGGCAGACAAATGAATATTTATACTAGCATGTAAGCCTGATATTGCTCGATAAAATGCGCGTTTCTCTAAACACATACCTGAAAAATGACACAGATAATTAATTCAAATACCACTATATAAAATAATATATCATGAATAAATATCAAGTCATACTTTTATTTAATTATTAAAATAATAAAAGTACTGATTCATTCTCACCATTTATTTGTGATGATTGAATAAAATTATTTGGTGAATTATCTGGCCTAAAACAATTTTCTAAATAAATACTTCGCCATATTCGATGTGCGCTAACACCTTTATACCCTGTAAATCTTTCAGGATTAAGTAGGAGATCAACATATTCTCCAATATTTGTTTCTTCAACGCAAAAATTATCTTGTGCATCATCATAAAGTTGCCACCTCTCAAATTCTTTATAATTTTCTGAACTAATTGTTGTATTTAAGTATCCCAATTCTTTATCATGATCTTTAGCTGTTTGCTCACAATTAATAACTTGAGTATCTGGACGATATTTATCAATTGGGTTCTCATTGATTTGAAGAAGATGAGGAACTTCACCTTTTAATCCCGATGGAATGTCATCCTGATGATAAAAATATGAAAAATATATTAATTGTTCAGTCAAATAAATATTTTAATTTTAGAAAATTTTGAATGAACTCACATCATGACATGGCTGTACGTGACAATGTCTAATAGCACAAGTTCCATCGTCCACCCAAAATGGACATTCTTTATTTAAATTAACTCTATAAAATCGGAAATATGGTCTAACAAGAAGACTTTGTAATCTTGGATAAATTT
This sequence comes from Microctonus brassicae, assembly GCA_918226075.1. NCBI lineage: Eukaryota > Metazoa > Arthropoda > Insecta > Hymenoptera > Braconidae > Microctonus > Microctonus brassicae. Next base: position 2,267,052 of record OW445491.1, on the reverse strand, counting down.
TCATATTATTAAAATGATCTACTGTATCAATACTGCAACTGCAATCATCAATGGATCCCTTCAACTATTGAAAAAACAAAATAAATAAAGAATTAACAGCCAATTAATACATTATAATATAATCCTAATTAAATTCATTTGAATTATCTTATTATAATATAAACTATTTCAAGGTTATGTTACAAAAATAAATAAAAATTCCATAAAAATAAATAAAATTAATTGTCACTTCTCACCTTACAAAAACATTGATCATTTACACTATTAGATTCAAAATAATCACCACATATTACTGTCATAATACACAATATACAAAATACAATTGTATTCAACGACATTGTGCTACGTTTTTTCTTATACATTTAATTAAAAAAAATATTTCTTCTTTCTGATAAACAATTTCAGGCATTGACACTGAAATATTTATCTATCCAAAAATATTAACGTAACAATTGTACGAAATATTCTGTTTTTTTAATTTTTCTACTCTCAAATCAATACTAGACACTTGTATTTTACAGTTATGGACAACGTATGAATATTCATTATCCAAATAATTACTGCCAGTTAAAATGATATTATTAGGTACTAAGAGCACAGGCTGTTTGAACTGAAGGTGAAAAATAAGTAGTGACTTGGACTACGTGTGACTATCTCTCGTCTGTGACGAAAATTGTACGGAAATACATATACAACAACGACAACGACGACGACATTCAAGTACCGTAAACTTTTCCTTATAGGTTATACATGTATTCTCCCACTATAAAATATTATGTAGTATGTATATCTGTATATATATACGTATAAATAAATGACATTTGTCATTAGACGATTAAAATTATTACATAGAATAAATGGACAGTCAACAAGTTGCTGTCTACGTGGCTCTATTCGATAATTATTATCTTAAATCCATTATCAAAAAATATCACATCATATATATATAGATATAGATGAAGTTTCATACAATAATTTCACTTTATATTTAGACATTGTTATATTCATTTTTTATATTATTTCCTATATAAAAAATTAATATATAATTTATGTATTTATATTGTATATATGTTTGTATATATAGTGTAATATGTATAAAATAATTTTAAATTTCAATGTTAATTTTTGTTTATATAAAAAGAAAAAAAAATATACTTTGTCATTTTGAGGGCGTGTATTTTTTTTTTTTTGATTGTTTATGAAGATAAACCGGTAGGAGGATACGTGTTGATATGTAATATGTTGAATTCTTTATGTTTACAAATTTATTTCACATATATATGTATGTGTATTATATGTATATATTTATGTAGACACGTCAGAATATTCATAAACGTCGGTATGTATATAATAAAGAAAGTTTTTGGCATGCCTATGTACAGCTGAACACGAGGTGATGGGGAAATTTTGTTCAATTATGTTTGAGATTAAATTTCTAGATAAATTAATTGATTTTTAATTATTGTAGTGTTAGTTCTATTGACTATTGTTGGTTGAATTCAGCAAATTCTTTCGGTAATGAGGTTATGTAATTATTTATTGTTGTATTTTTATACATTTTTCTTGCATTTTATTCAGTATGTTTTTTTCTTGTACTAAAATATAAATATTTCTTATAATTTCAAAAATATAAAATCCGCATAAATAACTCCTAATGATGAATAAATTTGGTTAATTTGTTTAAAACATATCCCAGTTCCCGGGGCTGCGAAACATCGATCTGTCATGACATCTAGTGTTTAAAATTTACACTATTAAAGCCAGCATTTAAAAATGCTACACATGGTGGTCCCACAGTGGCAATATTTGTGACAACACACTGTGGAGTCTGGTGGAGTGCATTAGAGGTTAGTGGGCCAGAATATTATTATTCTTATTTCATAGGTGGAATATGTAAATAAATAATATTAAACCTTCATCAAACTACATATATATTGTGTAGTGCATACATATTATGGGCAACATATGATTCGAAATTGAATGAAAAAAGAAGGGCAAAAAAATACTTGTCGCATAATTTTTTTTTGTAGCGGATTGTAAAATGAAAATCATGTGATAAAATCATTGTTCGAATTATGCTATTCTTAATTTGAACTCTTTTGAGTGAACTTAAGATAAGCGAATTATTACTCAAGAAGAAGCACATTATATAAAATTGATAAGCTATTTCTTTCCATTTACATACACAATATAATATTCATATGTGTAAACATAATATTGAAACATATAATAAAAATATCGAATAAGAATTTATTCAATCCAAAGAGAGGTATATAAAATTATTTGTAAAAATGCTGTCTACAACTAAAAATACCATGGTGAGATATTTAATTATTTATTAAATTACAAGACAGATAAAAAATGAAATATTTATTATTCATACTTTTCATTTCAGAGCAAGAAAATGATGAAAAATATTTTCATACAATGCAGAAATTACAGTTCAAAACCTCGTCTCAATAATGTTGTTATTGTAAGTGCTGTTAGAACACCAATAGGATCATTTCAAGGATCACTATCATCATTATCAGCAACAAAACTTGGAGCTATTGCAATCCAGGTCAATATATATAAATGTATAGATAAATAAACGAATTAGTAATAAATATGCATGATATATTCAAGGTGACGTGAGATTTACAGAGTAAAAACACCCACATAATTTTTTTTATTTACAATAAATTATGTATATGAATTTTTTTCTAGGGCGCTGTAGAACATGCTGCAATTGGTAAAGATCAAATCAAAGAAGTTTATATGGGAAATGTTTGTCAAGGTGCATTGGGACAAGCACCAGCAAGACAAGCAACTTTATTTGCAGGTTAATGTCAAAGTCCAAATAGAAATCTTTTAATTTTTATCATCCATTGGATTTATTCATGTTAAATTATTTTATATAATTAAAATGAATTAATTACAGGTCTTCCCACGTCGACAATTTGTACAACAGTAAATAAAGTTTGTGCAAGTGGAATGAAAAGTGTTATGTTAGCAACACAATCATTGCAATGTGGCCATCAGGATATTATTCTTGCTGGTGGAATGGAATCTATGTCTAATGTTCCATATTATTTGAGACGTGGTGTAACACCATATGGTGGAATGCATCTAGAGGTTAGAGCATTAATTCACAGTCACTGTGAATTTTTAAAATAAAATGAAAATAATTATTTAATTATGTGTAATTGTATAATGATTTAATATTAAATTTCAGGATGGGATAGTTGTAGATGGACTTACAGATGTATATAATAAATTTCATATGGGAAATTGTGCTGAAAATACTGCCAAGAAATTTAATATTACTCGCGATCAACAAGATGAATATGCGGTTAATAGTTACAAGCGTAGTATGGCTGCTTGGGCGAATAAAGAATTTCAAAGTGAAATTGTTCCTGTAAAAGTTCCGCAAAAAAAAGGAAAACCCGATATAGTTATTTCCGAAGATGAAGAGTATAAAAGAGTGAATTTTGATAAATTCCATTCTTTGAAGACTGTATTTCAGGTTTGTATTTAGAACAACTAAAAAATAAAATCGTAAATAATTTTTAATAGATTGTTTAACATTGTTTAATACTTTGTAGAAAGATAATGGTACAGTCACTGCTGGAAATGCAAGTACACTGAATGACGGGGCGGCTGCTTTAATTTTAACCACGACAGACGTGGCCGAAAAATTGAATATAAAACCATTAGCTAGAGTTATTGATTTTCAAGATGCTGCCACTGAACCTATTGATTTTCCAATTGCTCCGGCTTTTGCCATCCCATCTGTAATACGAATTTTTATTTTGATAACTTATATGACAAATATATTATTTGTTTATCATATAAATGTCAATTGTTCATTGAAATTTATGATCTTATTTTTTAGTTGCTGCAAAAAACAGGTGTGAAAAAAGATGATGTGGCAATGTGGGAAATTAATGAAGCCTTTAGTGTGGTTGTTCTTGCAAATCAAAAAAAATTAGAACTTGATCCATCCAAGATTAATATTCACGGTGGTGCAGTGTCACTTGGACATCCTATAGGGTTATTATTATTTTCTTTGATAGTGGTAGAGTGATAGAAAAAATTTTTATCATTAATAAATGTATTTATTAACCTTTGAATTGTCTTTTTGCAGGATGTCAGGTGCTAGAATAATTGTCCACTTGGTTCACAGTTTGAAAGCAGGACAAAAAGGTGTTGCTTCGATTTGCAATGGTGGAGGTGGTGCATCGTCGATTATGATTGAAAAATTGTGAGTTTCTCTATTATTATTAACGAAGATAAATAATTAAAGTTAAAGGGAGTACATATATACATTTATGCATTTATATCGTTTATTAATCAGAATTTTATATTTGATATACAATTTTATATTTACAACAGATGAATGTGTATGAAATTCTATATTTTTTGTACTAATCTACAAAAAACTGAGACAATTAAACATTGTAAAAATTTATGTTAAAAATATGAACAATGTTTGTAAAATATTTTCCATTATTTTAATGAGCAAAATGACCTGTCCGAAATTCCTATAGGTCGCATCCAGTGTCATCACCACCACGATTAACATTATTCACCAAACATCCGTGTCCATTATGTGACATATTAAAAAATGATCTTGAAGCACAATTTTCGGGTCGTTATACTCTTGAATTAATTGACATTACTGCACCGGGTAATGAGGATCTACGAAAATTATACAAATATGAAATTCCAGTACTATTTCTAGAGGGTCAATATCTCTGCAAACATCGTTTGAACGCCGAACTATTGCATCGTCGTTTGAAAGACATTCAAGAAAATCAATAAAAATTCATTTTCATCACAACAAAAGTAATATCTAAATTCTTTCACTACAAACAAAATATTTAAACTATTACTAATAAGAATAACAAAAAATAATTTAATCTCTACTTAATATTTCATTAAATAAATATCAAATTTCTACAGATTTATTTGAAGCTGACATTAAAATAAGTATACACATAGAGTTATAGTGAATAAATTATCTCCAATGCCGTATATAAATATCACCAAAAAATCATATCCAACTCCTCATATGGTGTTTTATTATCGTTGCTATGTGGCCCCATGATTTCGACGCCAATGGGATTGAAACTGTGTATAAAGGACCTGTGCGTTGTATATAATGTTTATCACAAGCGCGAATAGACTTGTATATATATACAACCAAAAGGCATCAAGAGAGAGGATCATTCTCTTGAATCTTTAACGGGGCCCCACCATCAACAGCAACAGCAGCAGCAGCAGCAGCAGCTTGTGGGCCCGCATCAGGTTTCTCTTACTTTTTTTATTTTATTTTTCATTTTTATCTTTCCTCCTCTCTCTCCATATACCTCCAATATATTTCTCCTTTCAATCTGAATTCCATACCACTTCTATTTTCTGTATACATACATAAACCTACATTCAACATCGACATATACATATTTACATTGAAGTTGGGTGGATTGCTCCGCCTTGAATATATATCACCGTCTCTTTTACACGCTCATATCTTCCTATCTTTCAATTCACTTTATCATGACTAACTATACCATAGACCTCACTTTTATATCCCCCCAATGAATTTTTTTCTTATGGCTTTCTTTATCCGCATTTGACCGCATCTGCGTTGAGTGTCTTATACTCTCATGTATACATACACTGTATTTATTTCTTCTTTCCCTTTTCTTCTTTATCAATTTTTATATTACTCTCTTCATCATACACTTTTGTCTGTTATAGTCATCCCCATACGCGTATAAATGTATATATATTTATGTGTGGAAATGGGTGCATGGTTGAGGATATGAGTGTGTTACCAAGAGGCCCCAGTACAGTATGTACAGTCATTCGTTGTTCATCAGTCCCGCGCCGGTGTGTTCTGTAAATATATTTTAGCCGTATGTCGCAAAATATTATTATCAAGGTGCAATTCACCCACGCAATTAATATTATAAAGATACATGTATTATTATATTTGTTGATGTAGTGTAAATTAATTTAATTAATAGAAGGTAAGTGTTATGATTATGATGAAGAAATAACAGTTATTTATATTATATTTATCAAGTTTTATTTGTTTATGATTAATTTTTTAATTTTAATTGGCCAGTTTGGTCGTGGATTTTTGGCGAAGAAATATTTAATTAAATAGTTAAATTATCTGGGTGATGATAATTTTTATTTTATTGTGTTAGGCATGTGGTTTGGTAATAAAGACAAATGATACATGAGTTATCTTGAGAAGAATTGGATCATCTAAAAATAATTATTTGTTGCGGATATTTGTAGTATTTTTTTTTTTTTCTTCATTCTATTATTCACGAGTACGTTCAACTGAGAGTGAGAGGAAGAAACCGTGAGAGTAAAGAATTTTTTAGTGTATCACAGATGTTTGTTAATTATCATTAAAAAATATTAGTTTGATTTTTTTTTTTAAAATTCAATCCTTTAAATTTTCATTTAAATAAAGTGAAAAAATATTTCATGGCGTCGTGAATTATTTGGTTGACATACTTTTGTACAGTGAACAACACATAATATATATAATTCACCAAGTGGATGATACACTTCTCAACAATCATCAAATTATATTAATAAAAATAAAAATCTTTAAAAAAAATTTTAATTAATTAATTAAATTTTATGTTTCAATAATTCACAAAATGATCATAAATAAACAAATTTATATTTACAATTTAGTTATTAAACATATCAATTATTCCATTGTAACATCTCTCAATGCAATGGTAAATAAATTTTTATTATTACAGTAGTGTTAATTGATATAAAACAACAACAAATTTAATACAAGATGATGCAACTAATATCTATATCATTTTACACATACACATGAATATGTATCTACATTTAGAAATATTTAAGTTATAATCATAAAGAATAATATACGGGTGGATGTAATACATGCTTATAGGTCAAGTGGGTCCAATTTATTGTTTTGGATAGTTTATTTTTAGAGATAGCTATCAAAAGTTAGAACTCTGTTCGTCCAATAATACTAACTAGCATATATAATATATATATTCATAATATCTTTTTCGTAATTTCAATGCAAGAGATGGAGAGAACGAAATATGCTATTCATATACAGTGTGTTGAAAGTTTGATAAATATTTCCTTTGTCATATATAATCCTCATACATTTACTTCAAAACAATTATTTCCACTATATACAATAAATAACAAAGTAACATATATTTAAATTAATATTTATTCAATTCGTTTCTTATTTCAGTTTGTCTAAATATATAAATCTATATAAAGTCATGAACATCATCATGTATATATTGAACTAATGAAAACAAATTGATAATATAATTTTTATTGTTACTAGGAAACAAGTGGAACAGCGTGATTATAAACAAGTATGGCATCACGTGTTGGAGAAGAGAATCTGATTGACCTGGATGGTGGTTCGTACGTTCCATCGTATGTAACATTATCAAAAATGACATTAGAGGAGCAGGAACATCTTCTCGATGTTTATCCACCGAAATTGCAGCAAAAATTATCGCTCAGTCGTGAACAAAAATTAATTCACGAGCAACAATGCGATAATGTTGATATTCTTGTGACATTGGGTCACGATCAAGTTGTTCCAATACAAAAGAGAATTGATGTTGTGTCCTCTGAGACAATCAAAAGAGTTCGTGATATAACAAAAAATCTAGAGCCAGTAATGTCGGTTACTCATCAACAATCATCAGTGGATAATTTAATAAATGAGAGGAATTCTGATAATTCTTATGAACAAATAGAGTGTAATATTACTCCAACGTCTGATGATTCATCTCAGTTTGATGAATCCTGTGCTACGACATTCGAGGCTCAAGCTATTAGTGCCTTTAATTTTCTATCAGAAATAGATAACAATGAAAACAATTGCCCAGATAATAATTGTGATAATAATGAAAATAATCATGGAATTAATGATTTAAGTAATTCGACTATTTCTGAAGACTTGAAAAAGAATTTATATCCCTTAGAACCAGTTTGTTTAATACAAAACAATCGTGATAAATATTCCAACACAAATAACAATTATCATGAAAATACATCAGGAATAAATCCTGATGATTTCGATTATCATATGGTATTATCTAGCTGCGATAATGGCAAACAGATTAGTGAACAAATATCTAAGGAAACTAGTTACAATGATAAATTGACGAGATCAATTAGCCAAGAGAATTGTGAGCCCTCGACATCTGTTGGGATTACTGCGACTGGAAAATCTCGACATTCTATCAGGTAAATAAAAATGAACACCATTTATATCGTACCGTTATTCAACATCACTGTCAAAAAAAAAAAAAAAAAAGAAAAAAAATACACATAAATAAATAAAAAAAACATTGCAATAAAGTGCAGTAAAATCAAACAAAAAAATTACAAATACATTCACAACAATTGCCACATGGGTTTGTTGGGCCTTTTCTATCAAGACAAAACAATATGTATTATATTGTTACAACTAGTCATGACTGTAAAGAGAAATCGGTAGATGAATAAAAAATACATATATGCATACATAAACACGAGCGGAAGTCGTCAAATACAAACAATGACACAACTTTTGATATTTATTTTCCAATTAATTATATCTTAATAATTCTTTCATTCTTTCTCTCTAGAAGATCCGATACATTGTCATCTCAATCATCCGATTGTTCAGATGTGGATTGGTCATGGATTGAAGACATAGAACGTCGACGTTGCACAAAATGTAATCTAAAATCGTCATCAACATCATCATTAATGTCATCACCACCATCATCAGCATGTTCAACCTCCTCGTTAACATGCGGGTGTGCTAACGCCATAACAAAGACCGCCCGTACTTCGTCACCCAATGATATGAGTAATATTACAAATGTATTGTTCATGGTTGAGCCAGAGGGACTTCATGGACGCATGCGCTCATTACCTCCATCAAACATCGGTTGGAGTAGTCGAGTTTCAATGAATAGCAGTGTCGCCATGTCCGTCGACGCGACGGGCAAGGCATTAGTCACCTCTGTGTCTAACATAAATAATAATTTGAATCAAATTAATAATGTTACAACGTCAGTTTCATTATCATCATCATCATCATCGTTATCAGCATCAACAACAACAGCAACAGCATCGACTATTACATCAAATCAAATACAAAACTTGGAATCATCAACAGTTGTTGTTGATACAACACCATCGGCAATGGCCAGTACAGAAGACAACAACATTCGCCGCTCGTTCATGACGCGTGAACTCAATAATGCCGTTGGAAATTCTCCCGCCAGCTCATGGTTGCGCGCTTCCATGCGCAGACTTCGTCATCTACGTCTTCCGGAGGCAGAGAGAGCTCAAAGATCAATGACCGATTCAAATAATTTACCGATTTCCGGACCAAATTCATTGCCAGATATTGCATTAATAGCGCCAGAAATATTGGCAGCAAATACAAATGCTAATATTAATAATAATCAGAGCAATCGTGGAATGATATTGAGGCCATCAAGTGCGCCGGTGAGGAGTAATGATAATGGTGGTGGTGAATCGAGATCGTCAAGAGGTGGTCGACGAAATAGTGGACAATCTAGAAGTAATAATCAGAATAATGAAAGATTTGTGGCTGATCAAAGTATCAGCAATGATAGCGGTTTATCATCGAGAGATAATTCAATGATTAATTGTGGTAATAGTGATAATAGTGTTGGTGTTGCACCGGTGGGAAATTCATCAACGAGGAATGTTGGATCTTCGCATCCAAGTCCAGAAACAAATCCAAGTCGAAGGTATATTTTTTAATATTTTCATAATTTACTGCATTATTTATTTTTTTTTTCTCTAATCACTGACTAATCACTGGATTAATTCTAAATAGAATAATGATATTTAACTTTAATCTGAAAATAAACAGAGATAATGAAAAAATAATGATATAGAAGTGAAGAGAAAAAAAAAAGAGAATAATGAAAAAAAATTGAGTGCTCGTAACTGGAACATTCAATGTATGGCCCAAGCACTGCACATTACACTTTGTTATCTCGATTACCGATTTGCTTCGCCGGAATACCCATATACACATACACACAAGCGAGTAGACAGCTGTATACTCCAATTATAAATATATACATATATATATTCCAATAAACATAAATATAAAATACACCAGTGGAAAAAAAAAAAAAAAATAATCAATAATCCCCAAATTAAAATCAAACGAAAATTATATCAATCAACTGCGACTCTATCAATTTAATTACCTATAAAAAATCATATCAATCATCGTCAATCAATTACATTCAATTTATTTCAAATTATTATCAAAGTTAAAAGAGAAATAAGTGAAATCGTGAATGAATAGGTCAAATTTGATGATTTTAAACTTTGATATAACAATTTCTGATTGTATAATATTCAATTTTATAAGACCACAAAAAAGACATGAAATATAACAGAAGAAATAGAATATTCATTTTGTTATATTCACCCTCCCAAAATATATCCGGCCATTCATTATTATATTTACATTAATTAAATACACTACATATAATATATCTACCTATGTGTATGTATAAATTACATAAATATATGTATGTATATAGTTCATTCTCATTTCCATAGAGTTAGGGTGGCTCAAATCCCTGTATACTTTTGTAGACTTACAACTGTTAGTGGCAGCACACCCACCGGCTACTTATTGATTATATTTCAGACCTATGTATACATATATACTTGCATACATATGGATATATGTATGTATGTATATTTATATATATTTTCAAGCGGTCAAGTTGGCCATGACCGCCATGACTGCTTTATTGGACATTTCGTTTCTATTTCACGACAAGACGAGTATTCGTGATAAGTCAAATTACACTCGTTAATACACATATATAAAGTATATGTACATAGATTTATATTATGTGTATGGGTATGTCGAATTTTTATCCATTTGAATTAATGTGAATAAAGGAAAAAATATTTGCATGGAGAAAATTAGGTGATTAATATTCAACGATGATAAATTTAGTATGAGTATTATTTTTTTCGTTTTTTTTTTAATTTATTTATTTATTTATTTATTTTTTTTTTAGATTGAGATATAGTTTAAGTTTTATTATGCACATATGTTTAAGTGGGCAAATATATAAATTCGTCTTCCGTGCATTGAGTAATTTTTCGTGATTATTTATGCTAGTTTATTTTAAAGCAAAGTGAAAGTATATAGAAAAATTAAATTCAATTTTAGACGAATGATTTTCTTGATTGTAATAACGGATAAATATAATATATATAAATAAGAATATATATTCAAGTATAATCTTGAGTAATAAAATATATAAGTAGATGAATTATATAGTTGGAATAAAAGTTGTAATAAAATATTTTTTTTGTATTTATTATTGATTTATTAATTGGGAATGAGTATAATTTTGTATTTTTGATTTTGGATTCAATGTCAAACAATTGAAAGGCCTGCATACAATCCAGCTATCACTATAAATCTATCTAAAAACAATAATTACAAAATTAATAAATAAAATCAATATTAAAAAAAAAAAAACTTCCAAACTTCTTTTCACATATTTAAAATACAAATTAAAATCATCAACATTAAACATAAATTTCGTATAGTATATATTTAAACAAGAGTCTTATTCAGCAATTCATCCTCTCGTTTTCCATGTTTCTAAACAAATTATTTAATAAATAAATAAAATATAAAAAAAATAACTCTGCCAAAAAATAAAAAAAAACTTACGAATTTTTTTTTCACATATTTAAAATACAAATTAAAATCATTATAATTTTAAATATTAAACATAAATTTCATAGCATATATATTCAAACAAAGATCTTATTTAACAATTGTTTCTTTCGTTTTTCATATCTCTAAATAAATTATAAAATAAATAAATAAAATTTAAAGAAAATGACTCATAGAAATTGTGAATAGCCAAATAAACAGCAATAAACTATCACTGATGGATCATATATATGCCCAGCATATATGTGCAGCTACACGTATCCTAGGAAAATATGCGGCCGAGTGAGAAGTAGAAAATGAGGAAGAAAGATAATAAACATATACATGTATATATATATAATCTATTTCTCTTCAACGACCCGACGCGAGTTGCATCGCTATATGTAGAAAACTGCATCGGCTTGTTGGTTTACCTCTTGATATGTTTGGTCTCCTGGTATCGTTGATGCAGCTGCGGTGCACAAAGTGCTGCACATACTCCCCCACTCCCTCCCACATTCAATATTTTGTTGTGTGAGTGTATGTGTATATAACAAACTGCGTCTATACATATGAAGGTATTTTTCCTGACTTTTTCACTTTATCCTCGTGCGCGATGCACTTGCACACATTATGAATGTATATATATGTATATTTTGCGAGTATAAATTGCAACTGGTATATTGTAACTGTACTTGATATAAGTATCAGGAAATTTTATTATCTATCGTATTAAATGTAATGATAATTGACTAATTATCAGGAAAATAAAATTAATGGGTCTATAATTAAATTTTCTGGTTGATGGTTATACGTTTGGAAATTGCTATTTAGAGTTAAAAATATTTATTTTATTTATTTTTCATTTGTTAAGATTCTGTTATTTGTGATTAAATTGATAATATATATTTATATTTATTTAGTTGATCAAAATCGGAATGAAATAAATATATATTTAATAATTTTTTAATTATTGAAAAACTAAAATTTTAAATTGCTATTGAAAATATTTATTTTATTTATTTTATTTATTAAAAAAACATTTATTAAATTTTTTTTTTATTTGTTAAGATTCTGCTCTTTGTGAATAAATTGAAAATATATATTTATATTTATTTATTTAATTAAAATCCGAATAAAATAAATGTATATTCAACAATTTTCCATTTATTGAAAAACTAAAATTTTTAATTGGTTTAAAATATTTATTTAATTTATTTTTCATTCGTCAATATTCTGTTTTTTGTGATTAAATTAAAAATATATACTCACATTTATTTATTCAATTAAAATAAAAATAAAATAAATATATATTCAACAATTTTCCAAGTATTGAAAAGCTCCAATTTAAAATTGCTGTTTAAAATCAAAATTGCTGTTAAAAATATTTATTTAATCTAATTTCCATTTGTCAAGATTCTGTTCTTTATGATAAAATTAAAAATATATATTTACATTTATTTATTTAATCAAAATCCGAATAAAATAAATATATATTCAACAATTTTCCAATTATTGAAAAGCTCCAATTTAAAATTGCTATTCAAAATCAAAATTTACCAATTAATTTTCTATATTCATCCACCACTCGCTCTTTACATTATATAAAATTAAGTAAAAAAAAAAAAAAAACACATACATTTATTTATTAATTCAACAAAAATTAAATACATACAAACACATATTTTTTTTTTAATTACCACAAAGTTTGCAAAATTCTCTGCATCTTTGTAATTGAAATTAAGTATTGAAATGGATATATACACAATTGGGCGTGACATATACTGCCCATCAAGTATATAATGAATTTAAAATAAATAAAATATATTACATATATATGCACAAATAAATATTTTTTATTTTTATATTTATATAAGTACATACATACGTTAATCATTTATGAATACAAGCTTGTAATGCAAGTACATATGTGTAATATATATTAAATTCGTAACTAAATATAAGTATATACAGTAAAAGAGTGACTTTGAAAAAAAAAAAAAAAAAAAAAAAAATTATAAGAGAAGAAGAATAAGTTGCTTGTCACGTGACTGAATTACAGTTATACACAATAAAGTTCAGGGTATGAGCGCGGTTATCCGTCAAGGCCTATGTATGTATGTACGTGTAATGTATATACGAAAGCCAGTATGAAGTACATAGTCGTTAAATCGAGTTGCATTCAAACTCAAATCGTTTCGTTGCGCACGTCACAAACCACTCCAACATTTAACCATTGTATAACAATAATTTTTTATTTAATAATTAAATTGTCAATTAATTTATGATGATTTTTAATATTTATATCAATAAGTGAATCCAAAAAAATTTTATATTTTATATTTTTATTTTATATCTTCTTTATTATTATTGATAAATTAATTTTGAATTTATAACGGAAATTAATTATTAATAAATGTCCGGTGTAATTGAAAAGAAAAAATTACGATTAAATATTTAATTATCGTCATGTTCTAAGTTAATTAAATGTCAACATTTTATCAAGCCATCGATATTATTTAATGAATTGTTATTTGTGTGTTTAAAAGTCAACGAAACTTTTGGCAATAATTTCTTTCAAGTATTATTAAATATAAAACTTTGATCCATATGTAAATAAAAAAATAAAAAAGCATTAATTAAAAGTACGGAAAATTATAAAATAATAAAATAAAATTTTTAAATTGTGAAAAAAATTAATTTAAATATTATGTTGAAAGAAACATTTTTATTATTGGTTTAAAAATATACTGACAGTCAATGCATCCAGGTGAATATTGTCAGGTGGAAATTTTATATGTATATATATGTTTATACATATTGTGCGTGTATGTATAAGATAATTGAGATGTATGTACAGTCCCGGTCGTGTATTGTAAATGGTTTGTGTTGTTGATGTTGAGAGAGACGTCTTGATGCGCTTGGAAAATAGAGGTATCAGGGTACAAGAATAAGTTAAGAGCTTATCGGTGGATTTTCCGACCTTCAGACTGTAAGCATGAGACAAGTATGATTAACAACGACACAACGACAATATGCCGGGGTTACTTTTATTCAAGTCAACGTAGGGATATGCAAAGGTAAATTAAAATTATAAAGCGATTGAACGAAAGAGAAAAAATTAAATTAATAATTCATTCGACAATGAATAAAAGTGAATATTTAAAGTGCAATCAAAATTTATTGTTAATAATTTTTATTAGCGTTGTTTTTTTTTTTTTTTTTATTTAACATAAAGCCATATATATGAGAAGAAAAATCAACCTCTAAATAGTAAATAGTAGTTATCCTTGGACGTTTTTGTCAATGACAGGAACAGAATTTATATGTTTTTTTCTTCTCGATTTATACAATAATATTTTTCTGTATATTATATACTTATAAAATGTTACAATTTATTATTGTATCCGAGGAATATGTTGTAATTAATGTATCCTATGATATCCTATTATCGTGTGTATAATTATCAATGACTGTATATTTTTTAAAATTGTACTAGAGAATTGTAAGATTTGTATAATGCAAACCCGCGATGATTCATTGAAAAATACTAGGGGCACAGAAGTGCGCAGAAGTGTTAGCGATATATTTATTTGAAAATTTATAACATGATTTTATATTGATAATATTTTTTATTTATATTATTTATGTGTCTGGAAACAACTTGGATAATTAATATTTTTCATTGAATAATTTATTTAGAATTGGTGATAGAAGACAACGAGATGTGGATGGTGAAAATGAGAGAAATGAGGAAGATGATGATGAAAATCCAACGGGAAAATGGCCACATGCACTTAGTCCAGCCTTGGCATGTCTCAGTTGCACTCTTGGACTTTTTAATATTAGTAGATTTGCAATACTCAGCGTTCAATTTGGAGGTAATAATATTTATCATAACCATTATTTATTTTAAAATATTCAGTCAAGATTTAACCAATTGTATTAATATTTACATTATATTTTATTTATTATTTTATTAATTTTGTTATATTATTATTTATTACAGCGAATTTTATTATTCAATTTCTGATATTGTCATTGATATTGGGTATACCATTATTTACATTTCACGTGTGTCTTGGTCAACGTTTGGCTGCTGGTGCAGTTGATATGTGGAAAATTTCACCTGTATTTCGTGGTGTTGGTATTGCATTACTTGTTGCACATGCATTCATTGGCATTTACAGTATTACCGGAGTCTCATGGATGTTTGTTTACTTCAGGTGAATTAATTAATAAAGCTCACACAATTATTTTACACTATATAAATAATAATAAATATTAATATGTGTTTTTTTAAATATTTTTATAGAGATTCATTTATTACAAAGCAAGATAGATATCGATGGGCCGAGCCATTTTTATTATACAGAGAAGATATCAAGCCTATGAATATTACAATATCATATAAACTACATGAAACTGTGCCTGATTATTTCAGTGGTGTTGTATTACAAAGGCATCATCTTAATGAGCCGGATCCAGGTGTTATAACTATTAAATTTCAAGTGGCCTTTAATCTCGCAGTTGTTTGGATGATTGTATTTGTATCGCTCAGCAAAGGTTAATTAATATTCACTTATTTTATTTACTTTTAAAAAAAATATTTTACATTTGTATTTATTGTATTTTTTATTATTTAACTTGAATAATATTTTTTATTATTTTATTTTAGGTTTGAGATCTTATGGAAAAGTTGTTTATGTATTTACATTAGTTCCTGTATTTGGAACATTAATATTATGCACAAAATTATTGGGTTTAACTCCACCTGGTACAATTCATCAATTATTTCCTGCAACAGTTTGGAGTGAATTTTTTATTAATAGCAAATCGTGGATTGCTGCATCGTCTGAAGTGTTTCTTACATGGGGTCTTTTGGGAGCTGCTGCTATGCAAGTGAGTTAATTAATTTCAAAATTAAATATATAAAATAGCTGAGTAATGAAAATAAATAAATATATTATAATAAATATGTGAGAATTATTTTAATATTATTGTTGAAATTTTACAGATTGCTGCGCACAATAAGCATAAACATTTGCTTCAACGAGACACTGGTCTTGTTATAGTTTTGACTTTTGTTGTTTTATTACTCGCAGCATTTTTAGCAAATACTTGTGTACAAATTTTACGATTTCACGGCTATGTTTATATGACGAGTTCATTCGGTAAATATTAATATCTGATATTTTATTCCATTTAATATATGTATAAATTTTTATTTTATTTTTATTTTACTATCGTATTTAAATATATTTATTTATTCATTTATTCATTTTAATTTTCGTAGAAAAATTATCGGGATACATGTTTATGCGACCGGTAAATCAGTTACCGCCTTCGGGTTATAGCAATACTCCAGAGAGATTTATGACTCATGCATCATTTCTTCTTGGTGAAAGAACAATTCGACCTGGAGCAGATCTTAGTTCAGAATCGGGATATCAAGTATTGAGACTGTCGACTGAATTAGTACCTGCAACTTTAGCTATTCTTGGAACAGACCAAGTTTCACCATTCTGGGCCATTCTTTTTTACTTCAATTTAATTTTCTTTGGAATTGCCCAACAGGTAGAATTATAAATATACATATATGTACTTGAACTATATTATAAACATAAATGTTTATAAATTAGATAAATAGATACAATGAAATATTTTATTTTACAGTTGGCAATATGGCACTGTGTAATTACTGGAATAATGGCAATAAATGCAAAAATGATGAAACTTTGGGAAACGACAATAACATTTTTCAGTTGTGCTTGTGCTTATATTCTCAGTTTACCAATGGCCACTGAGGTAAATAAATTATCTATCATATTAGCTATAAACATAAATTAAATTAAATTAAATTATAAAAAATAAAAAAGTTATTATATTTAGTTGTATAAATTAATTAAAAATTCAATTAAATATTTTACAGTTGGGTATTTATGTTGTTTATTATTTGGATTACACAATTGGTGGTGCATGGTGGATTATGATACTTTATCTCGTGCAAGTTGGTGCAGTATTTGCTGTGAGAGGACGACCTCATACAGGCGAAGCTGTAGTTGCTGAATTATTTCCTCCAACTGGCAGATGTCTTCGACATTGGGCTGGACCATTGCTATCGTTTACGTGGAATGTTATTTTACCAATAGCACTTATGGTATTTATCAAAAAAAAAAAAAAAAAAAATTGCGCTCGTATAAAAAATATTTCTTTATTAATTTTTTTTGTATTTGCTATTTTGTTTTTCAGATAATGAGCATTGTAACGTTTAAAACAAGTGGATTTCGTGATTTGTACACGTACAAACGAACAGTACGAACATATTGGGCAATTTGGGCACGACAATTGGGAGCGTCTACTCAATTAATTCCAATTTTAATTATTCCAATAGTTGCAATTATTCAAACGTGTCGTTATTTAAACAATGGACCACCTGATATATTTGATGTAAGTATTTAATCTAGGTATCTTACATAGAATATTGTGTGTGTTTGAAATAAGACAGACTCTAATTCCCCAATCTCTTTTAATCCAATCAAAGTCATAAGAATAAATAAATAAAAAATTAAAAAGCAAAATTTTTCTCTTGTGTGTCATGCATATCATAAATAAAAGATTGAAGCAATGGATGAAAACTGCACTAGTTGTGCTCAATGTAATGCAAATGTAAGTCGTGTAAATTTGTATATAGCCATTAGTGAAAACGAGCAAAAAAAAAAAAATAGATTGCAAAATATTTTAATCTTCAAAATTTAATTTCATTCGTATTTAATAAAATTAATTTAACATTTGTGTGTTGATAAATTGAATCTAAATATTAATCGATAAAAAAATTTCTTTTTATAGCGGATCCAGTTGCTATATAGACCTTCATTAGAACGAGAAAGTGTACAAATAAATGAACCATCAGACAATAATACTAATGCAAATATTGAGAATCATGAAATAAGGTCAAATGCAACAGACATTCCATTCGCTGATCCACCGCCAAAATATACACCACCGCCAAGTTACACAACAGCAACAGGCGCAAGAATAGCAAAGATGCTGCGTCAGAGTTTTCGTCGTAGTGTAAGAAGAATAGCAAATGTTTTAGGCGAAAGTAGCGTTCAACGTGCACGTCCAGCTATTTCCCCGCCACCACCGGATTACGCTACTGTTTTAGTTGAGATGAACCAAACAATAATCAATGATGAAATTGTTGATGTTAATGAACGCCATCAGCCAGACGTACTAAATGCCACGGGGAATCATATTAATGAACGACTACGACCAAATACTATCGGTAGAATAATGCGTGTAAATACACTTGAGACTGGCTGTCCAATAATGCGAACACAATCGACAATTGAACGTAATCGACGATTACACACTGGTGGATTTTCAAATTTAACTGCAACAGATGTTGCTAATTTATTGCGTAGCAGTATAAGAAGAGGTACAGCTCGTACTCAACATAGTCTTCGGCGTAATTCATTACATATTTGTAATGCACCACCATCAGCAATATCAGTTGAAAATCTTGTGAGTGCTGCTGCACCAATTGGTGAAGACTTACTAGAGTTTCCCAAAGACATTGCTCTAGTCCCGAAACGTTATAACAATGATGATGATTGCGATGATGAAGATAAAAAGACTGTCGAAATGGATGATACCGTTTCTGTGATATAAGACTTGAAAATCTATTAATGCACACGTACATAATTATTAGATGTATGTATTGAATGTATATTTAATTATGTAATTTTCTTTTTTAATTATTTGTCATACGTATGTTATATTATTTCGTGCTTTCAGATAATATTTTTTAATCATAAAAAATTTTATTATTAAATGTAATTGTACTTATTCGTGCTTGGGTATATAGTTAATAATATTCAATCGGAAAATATTGCAATATTGGATAATTATTCTAAAAAAAAAAATTTGTTTTATATTGATTTAAAATCGATTTTTTTTTATTCGAAATGTAAATGTGTTCAATGAGGCATTTTTGAAATTATTTTTAATTGTAAAATAAAATGCACATATTAATCAATCTCTCCAGTTAGTGATAAAACAAGTGGAAAAAACAGCATGAAGGAAGACTCGTTGTAAATACACAGTTTATAACGTTAAGATTATGTATAAATTTTATGGAGAAAAAAAAAACAATTGTGCTTTTAACTAATATTTAACTGTGAAGTACAGTTAAATATTCAAACCGTCCAATATTATATATTTTTATTCTATATTAAATGGATTATCCGTCCAATGGTGCAATTGGAATATACGATTCCATGTACTTATTTTACGCTATTGCATTGTATAATATTATATTTGTTTTACCAATTTTACCAATGCATAAAATTCTTATCAAGTGTATTTTTAATTTCTGTAAATAATAGTAATTACCATAATTGATAATAATGACCATGAAGATTAAATAAAATTATTATGTTCATTTTAATAAGTTATTATGACGACTATATTTATTTAACATTTCGTGATACACTGGTTTTTTTTCTTTTGCCATAAAAAAAAAAAAAATATGCCGACAATAACTGCTAATCATTGAGAATTGCATTACATGAATATTTCATTATAATTACATTACTATACATACATATATACTTCTTTAATTTATTAAATCGATAATTCTTTTACTTTTTAATTGAAAAAATTATTAAATTATATAAAAAAATTATTTTAATCATTGCATTTAAAGAAAAGCTATTTTAAAGCTGCATCACGTATATAAATTAAATATTGATAGTGTATTAAAATTTTAGCTATTAATTAATAGCAATATTTTTTAATTTTCATATCATAATTCTTTTTTTTTTTCTTCGAATTGTCGACAATCATACAACTCACTGTGCAATTGAATAAACGCTAATTATCATGTTGTCATAATAAAATAATGAGCATATCTTGAATGGATATTTCATTAGAATGAAAAAATTACAAGTATTTTTGAATTAAATAATTATTCTAACAATTAATTCAAAGCAGTCGAAGTGAGAACAGCAACTCCACGTTCATAAAAACTATGAGGTTCTTGATTTGCAGCTGTATTTAAATCAACCGTAAATAATAGTTCGGTTCTTGTGCTATTTAAATAAACAGGCAATGATAATTTAACTTTCTTCAAATCCTCAGTGGATGATCGATGCCATCTCAACATTGTAACAGGCAAATCTGTCATAATTGTAGATGTAAGATAAAGTTGATTGTCCTTACATAGTGCGCCTTGAAGTTTCAAGCCAGTTACAGCAAATGAACAATCATCTGTTGCAATATTATCACCGTCACCAATGGTCACATCCAGCTGTAATTCCTCTAACGACCAACTATTTGCTTGTGCAATACATTGACGAGTTGCGGTGATATAAGCCTCTGGATTTAAAAGTCCACCGAGCCATACCGGGAAACTTTTGATTTCTTTTGCGCCGCCTTGTGAAACTAATCGTGAAACCTCTTGCAATTGCGACACACGATGACTAAAGTCAGTTATCCATTGAATTACAGTGCACCCTCTCGGGACAGTGTAACGTCGCCAACCTCCTGGTAAAATTCCTTTCACTAATTCCGACAGCATTGTTCTATGATAATTCGTTTGTTTCTTTTCACCTTGGCAAATTAATACAACATCTTCCAAATCATGAATAACATCCTGCAAAAGTTTAGCGCCGCTGTTGACCTCACGTTCAAAGTAACGATACAACGGATCTTTAATATTTTCAACAGTTCTCTTTAATGTTTGTAAATTCTTTGGCAGTAATTGTAACCAAGTTGATGCAGAATTATGTAATACTCTCATCCACGATGGTCTGCCATCAGCTTCCGCTTCTCTTGGTGTATCAAGTGACTCATCTGTTGAGTATGCTAATTCATCTTCATCCTCTAATTGTTGCATTTTCAATAATTTTGATACTAAATCCGTACCGCGATTTGTAAGCAATACTTTTTCTGCATTATTCGGTAATCCTAACCATGATGGCGCTTGTCTATCAGAAAGACTTTCAATCCACTTGAGGAAATGATCTCGTCTTGTACCGTCGGGCATTGTAATATGTCGTTGATTACCCTGACTGCCACCATCGACATTAGCAACTAATGCAAAGTCCGCTTCAAATGATCTTGGAGTAAATAATTTTCTCAAGAATGAAGCGAGTAATCGTTGATCGAAATCATTATCAATTTTTCCACCATAAATACATTGTGAGAGTAAAGTTACAAGCGCATCCCACGGTACTTTTTCCGGTGGTAAATTAGTTCTGCCCATTGCCGTTGCTTCAATCCAAGTGTCCAAAGTATCACAGGCAACACGAAGATCGCTCTCATTAAATTCATAATGCTTTGCCCATCCCAATGGTGAATATCGTAAGCGTTCTTGTACAATTGCATGGAACCACGCAAGTAAAAAGTACAATCGTGCACGTTCATTTGGTGCTTTCATCATTCTCGATGCGGGAACAGTACTGAATGTACGTAAGAGATTGGCTTTAATACCTGGCGGTGGTTCAAATACAAATATTCTTCCAGCTCTGAGTAAATTAACTGGAACTTTTGGATTAATTTCCATTGTTAAGAATAATCTAAAGCCAGCATGTGGCTGAAGACTGTGTAGTTTCTTCTCTAATTGCACAAGCCATTGTGGCGCGAGATGAACATTTTTCAACATTACCCATCGTCCAGCCTTTACTGCCATGTTAATAGCTCGATCAGCTTGATTAAAACCTTCGGCAGAGCCAATAGCAATGCTGACAATTTGTTTTCCTAATTCTGTTGCAAGATCGTCAACTCTACCCGACGCATCGAATCCAGGAACAGAGCATAAAAGCGCTGGTACAGCGGCTTTAAGTTGATTTTCCACAACAGAAGCAAAATCTAATTCAACTTCTGCAGCAGCCATAAATTTATCACCGAGTGCTGAAGTAATGAATAGCGCAGCTGCAGCAATTACACGATCAGGTCTAAATGCCTGTATCACTAGCAATTGATAAATTGCAATGCCAATTGGTGATAATGGCTTTTCTTCTTCCCACAATTTTGGAACTGCAGTTTCTGGAGTGGATGATTGCAACCAAGTGCTAAATTCTGCATTCTCCTGAATATTTTGTGCGAGTTTTTTGAATGCACCGATTCGCAAGCTCAATCGTACCATGGCTTCTTGTTGTTCTGAGCTCAAACTTGGAATTAATGGACCACGTACATTCATAACGCCTTCTTTACCACGAAGGAAAAATGTGAATTCCTGATCGTATGTTGACTCATTGACAATTCCTTTGAGATGAATGCGACATAATAACAATGCAAATGTTAATCTGTCAGCGTGCAACATTCCTCGGGCAACTCTCTCATAACATACGGAGAATAAATCGCTGGTAATTAATGAAAGTCGTCGTGTGTAATCAGATACTTCAGCCAACTTTGGATTTTGTGATAAAACTGATGTGAAAATATCCAAGAACATTTTCAATGAATATTGATAAAGGAAATGAATTTGATTGAGACTGTCCATTGTGAAATACATGTTTGAGCAGGCTTGTGATAATGGCATATATTGATGTGAAACAGTTTCAATTTCACCAATAACTTTGTCAGTTTCTTCGACTTTTTTGCTGATATCTGCAGCTTCTTGTTTCAATGTTTCTAATGTTGTTATTACAGAATCATCATCCAGAATTTTTCCTTTAGCATCATTTAGTGCTTGAAGTAATGATTTTTCCAATTGTCTCAAACGTAAATGAAATTCACCTTGTAATTTTAATAAATCTGATCGTTTTTCATCGATATCTGGCCGTTCAGCTTTAAGCACTTGATTGAGACATTGACTTTGTAGTGAACTTCTTGTCACAGTGAAGTTAACAAATGTAACACGAGAACATATATCTGGTGGAAATTCAACAGTTGGATCTCTTGTTGACAAGAAAATAACAAACGACGGTGAAAGATCAATGTCTTGATCGCCAAGTGTAATTAAGACCCTACCACCTGTTCGTCTCAATTCTCTATTTAAAACTGGATTGAGAATTGGATCATAATTTTCAACGTCTTGTACCAACAATGGATTACCAAATCGTAGCGCACTTTCGAGATTTTTTCTAAATGAATCGTCCAAAAAGCTGGTTTTCGTAATTTTTCGATCTTTAAATTCATTCACAATAAATTCAGTCGCTTGTCCAGATGGATCAATAATAAGTGGATAACGATTGAATCGTTTCAACATAATAGCATTTTCTGTACAAAGATCATCTGTTGGTAATGCGTTTGCTTGCCAACGTAAACGTTCATCTGGATTGGATAAATATTCCGTACGTGCAATGTCCGGACGGAATTGAAGATTGGCATGTTGTAAATGTTGACACCAAGTTGTAAATAAATTTTGTCGATAATGTTGATCAAAGTATCCGGCATAAGCCAAAAATGCAGATGACAATAAAACATCACCGATAATTGTTGACATTTGACTGCGGAATGTTTCGCTGGTCGCTTCCCATCGTTCACGTTCAATAACTAATGATTTTATTAATGCAATTGATCGATCAACTTTACCTTGAACATTCTCCAAATCAGTTTTAATTGCTTGTGCTTGCGATATTAATTGTGCATATTCTTCTTTGTACGATGCAATACTGAGTTCAAGCTGGGCAATTAAATGCTTTACTTCTTCGCCTTTTTCTTTATTTGTCTCTGCCTGTCGCTCTAGTGAAAATAATTCTTCTCGCAGAGGTTCAACACGCTTCAACATGTCGGCATACTCGACCTACATCAATAAATAAATAAATAATAAATATGGATTTTTATAAGATAAATAATTATGCGAATAAATGGAATAAATAAAATATATTATTCTTACCTGTGCTGTGGCCCATTTAACCATGGGACCGCAAGCCATACTTGCACGATTAACTTTTTCAAAGTTGTAATCAGGATTACTGAGATAACGACTCTTCATTTTTTCTCGAACTTCATCGCTAAAAAAATCGGAATATAAATAATTATATTATATTTAATTAGTTATTATTTACTTGAAGATAGAAAAAAAAAATATCCAATTAAAACAAATTATTAATCACATTAATGCAAATATTTTTTTGAATTATGTTTGTTAAATATTTTATTTATTTTCCGCCATGCATTTAATAACGTAGTAATTTAATTTGCATTTTATTAATTAGTAAATATTATTACGTTTTTCAGGGGGTGATAATTAGTTATTATTTTAAATAAAATGAAATTTAAATAGCTACACTACGTGCGGCCAATTATCGTGTGTCCACTTGTCGTTGAGAGATGAAAAAATTCATTGATATTGTAAATATTGGTCAGTAAAATGCATGCTTACGTTATATCCTCAGTACTGAAATTAGAGACAATAGTATTGATAAAATTGTCTCTCATGATGACAGCACGAATTGATTTCCAATCACTGGCATTTTCACCAAGTAATAAACAGATTGATTCCAGCGCGACTTTGACAATCGCTGGAGGATTAGCCATGGAACGAACCTCAACCAAGTGCTGTTTCTTTATTGATTTCACCGCTAAATCACAAAATTAAATGACATAATGTTAGTAAAGAAAAGGGAACAATTTTGTTTTGTTTGATAACAAAATTCACAATGTCAGTCACAATTATAGACATATTATTTTTTTTTTTTTCATTAATTAATAGAGTTATGGTGCGGTAGATACTGGTTTTTTATTTGGTGTGTGTGCTGTCAAATGAAATATTTGTGCAAATGATAATAAAGTGCTCGAGATCACGACGAATACATGTAACAAGCGAAGAATATTATTGGAACTTTTTGATTAGAATCCTAGCCCGGGCTTCCGGGTACATTCATCGTTAAACCCATCCATAACACGTAAATATGTTGAAATTTGTTGGTTTTTTTTTTATTACGCGAAGTCATTCCCTTACTTCATCTGCTCAGTGTTGAAATTCACGATGGTAGGTATAAAGCTGTCCTTCATTGTAACAGCACGTATTTGCTTCCACTCTGTTGCATACTCGCCAAGTAAAAAGCACATAGATTCTAATGCCAATTTAATAATCGCGGGAGGATTTGCCATTGAGCGAATCTCCACAAGATGTTGACGTTTTATTCCCTTTACAGCTAAACTCGCAATGTAATTGTGATAATTATATGATATTCATGTGAAAAACTAATCAAGTGATACAAATTTATATGCATAAAAAAAATTATGTAGTGTGAAAATTCAAGTAACAATCGTCAATGCATTAAATAAATTTTTAATTAATTAATTATTGTGAACTTGATTTCTTACCATTTTGTGCGTCAATTACAGCTGGTTCCACTTGGGCAAGATCAGCCATTACATCCTCTCTCTTCTGATCAATTGCAACAGTTTGAATTGCCAATTGTTGTTGAATTTCTTGACTTTGTACTTTTTTCTTCTCCGCTTCTTGTTGATCCTTCACCATTTGCCTGAGTTTAGCGTTTGCCGCTTCATTTTTAGCTTGCAATTCCTAGAATACGAAATTAATAAAATATCCTCTCTGCATCTAATTCATACGATTGTACTATTTATTTTAAATTATATAAATATATTATACCTGAGATTTGACTGCTAAACTTTTTTGCATTTCTTCAACTTGCTCGACTGTCTCGGCAATTTTACTCAAACCAACATTCAAATGTAATTGTTGTTCTTCCAAATCGCTTCGTTTTTCTTGATATAATTTGACAAAGTGATTGATAAAATCTAAATAATGACGCGGAGTAATAGCCATTGTCCGGTTGCCACGTTTAGCAAGTCTTGCGTTGGCTTTGTGTAATGTTTGATGAACATAAACGCACGCGTTGATTACTGCATCGCGATGTGCTGGTGCATTGGGAATAAGTGAGCAAACAGAGGGGAAAAAGTCCGGACACTTCCACGATGGACGTTCAAGATCCACACGACTTGTAAACTCTTTACCAACTTGGAACAATGCATTGTCTGACCAATCACCAAACCAATTCAACACACAACGATTAAATAGTGCAGGTGATGTTGCAGCACGATCTTTGAGCCCATCTGTGCTTGGATTCATTGTGAATACCACGTGTAAATTTTTCATAACTTGTCCAGTAAACCATTTATATAATTCTTCATTGGAATCAAGCATTAATCCTTCACGTTGTGCACCCTCTTTGCATTGAGTCATCAACGTTGTATATTCATCACCCTCAAACAATCCAGGCACTTCACCATTCGCTAATAATGTGTTCATTCTCTCCAAAAATCCAGAGTCCAATACATTTGATTCATCCAAAATAAATGCAATTTTTTCATCTTTACATCCAGACCGTCGAAGAACTTGTCGTAAATCTTCATCGAAATCTTCACCTGTATATTTATTATGGACTTTTATTTGGAATATTGACAGCCCATTCATCCATGCAACAAATCGCGACAGTGTTGTTTTTCCTGCTCCCGATACACCAATTAATAATAAATGACCCTGGGGCTGACGGAAAATACGATCAATTCGTAAAACATGTTCAAGAACTTCATCAAACAATACAAGTGGTACATCCAATTCTTCTTCGTAAAACACTTTAAGTCGTGCACGTACATAATCACGAAGTTCTTGTCTATTAACTGGCACATAATCCTTTGATAGCCAATTACTGTATAAAATTGGTCGAGCAAGTGCTTTTTCTTTTTCAACACCCATGAAATGTTTTGTTGCGACAATATCAATATTTTTATTTGTCCACGCGCGCTCAGAGTCCTCAACCAAACGATCTTGGAATAAACGAAGTGCTTCATGCGCCCATAAACGTACCAAACCTTCAACGGAAAGACTGTCCAATGGTCTAATTGCTTCGCATATTCCACGTACCCATCGTGTCATTTCACGCGGTGAATAAACATAATGCGGTTGCATATCTTGAGTAAATCTTTCTTGTGATGCAAGATAAAATTCAACCATTGCATTTGTCAATGGCTCGGCATAGCCACGCAATGATGGAGTCAATCTCAGCATGGCGCGTGTAAATGTACCGTAAATTTGTTTCAATGATGTTTCACCAGGATAATCAACATATATAACTGGTACGTGTCTCAAGAATCGATGGCTAAGAGGCTTTCTTCCGGGATCTGTTGGTGGATTGCAAGCACCTACAAATTGAATGCGTTCAAGTGACACCCAAGCTTGATCTGTTGTACGATAAAATCCTCTGTGTTCAACTAATTGACGTAAAAATGATATTACTCGTTGTGTTCCATAATGATCCATATCTGGTAAATTTATTTCATCGCAAAATAGCACTAGCCATTTACCCAATTGTACAGGCGATAATACAACGCCATTTGGCGTTTTGCGATATTCACAATAATGATCGAAAGTTTTTAATAACAATTCCGGTGTGGTTGCGGATGAGAAATTCAGACCAACAACTTCCATATCGGGAAGTGCTCTTAAAGCTGAGAATAACGTCATTGTTTTACCAGAACCAGGTGGACCACAAAGTACAAGTGGTTTATGTTCGGCCAACCAAGTATAGAGCAAACTTTCATGTCTAACAGTATCGAGTGTTGGCACAACAATATCTGGACTTGCAACTTTGTGAGTTTCAACTTCAATTTGCGGTACTTTGTTACTCCACGGTAACCATTCACCATGAATATTAACCTCAAAGTCAATAATTGGTATATTTCCTTGAGATGGTAAATTAACAGTTGTAATTGATCGAATAAAGTCACCGAGATCAGATCGAACTTTTAATTTAGCATCGCCAGCAAAGCTCCAAAGTAATGCATAAATTAAGCACTTGGGCATATAACGTTCAAGTTGCTCGCTGGGTAATGGAAAATCAATGTGCGAATGATTATATTGCAATACATTTCGAACTGCTTGATTGAGCATTGAAAAAAGTGAACTTAATGCACGTAATCGTGTGAAATCCATTATGTGCTCCTGTTTCATTGCGTATTCTAAACATCTCACTACCAATCCATCAGGCGCAAAGTAACTTTGGAATATACTAGCAACTTCATTTTGAACTGAAAGTGCCGGAGACAGTACGTCATCTTTGTCAGATTTTTTCATTAAATTATCTTCATCACCGTCTTCAAGAGGAATATTTTTTAAACGAAGCATATAATTTTCAAATATCATTTCAGTAGACAGAACATCTTCGGAGAACCACACCATACCGCAACGAGATACTGTTGCCAGTGTAGCGTATTTTAAATCCTGAACTTCAAACATCACCCGGACATTTGGTGGTAAACTCAAACGTTCACCATTGGGCAATGTAAGAAGTTTATTATCATCGAGCACTGAATTTAAATTTTCAACCCATTCAGGATCGACATCACCATCGAAAATAATCCATTGGCGTTTGTTAATTTCACCACGTACATTGTCAATTATTTTTCTCAGAATATGAGTGAATAAACCATCAGTCCACTCGCGGGTATTTGGATCTAATACACCATATAATGTTTCTTTGCTAATGGCTTTTGGATCAATTACATGTGCAACACCTTCAACACCCTCGAATCTTTCTAGTGCTTTGAGAAGCACTTTCCATGCTGTTGATTTGCCTGAACCACTTGGACCCACCATCATTAAACCATGATTTAAATTGCAAATTTGATATAGTTGCAGGACCTAGAATAAAAAAAAACATATAAACACGTAAGTTGAAGTAATTTTAATTTTTCACTTAAATAATAAAAAATTATTGAAAGTAATTATCATAAAAGGCAGCTTCAAATGAATATCTAGCACTAAATGGAATGAAATACGTAATATTAAATTAATTATTTATATAAATGTACATTTGTTTATTTGATTTCGTTCTCTCACCTTTTCTACCCAAGTCTCACCGCTCAATTCCTTTTTTGTGCGTGCATAGGATAATAAAGATGTATTTACCAATTAATCATACAAATCTACTTGGGTGGATGATGCAAAGGTGGTGATTGAACGTTTTTTTTTTTTTTTTAGCATGCTAATTTTACAGATTCGGATATTAAGTTGATGGGATTTCGCGTAGTATTTCAATTGCACTAAGTATCATACAGTGAATGAGAAATGGAAAATTATTCGCGTGGGTGGTCAATGATAAATATTTTTTCCCTTCATTAATTTGAAAATTAAAGTTTCATTTGTTTATCCTCTGAATAATTTTCCAAGTGCTGATTATTGATAGATTGATGCATATGTACAATATTGAGTTGATATTCATATATTTTATTTCGTAAAAATAGAAATAAAAGCTTTACCTTTTCTTGCCAAGCGCCACCTTGCTCATCACCTTCACCGCAAACGAAGTACTCTTCGGCACAAACTTTCCTGATTTGATCCTTCAAACCTTTATTAAAAAATAAAAATAAAAGATAAATTATCAATTTAATATTTTAAATTTATCGAATATATTTATATTTAAATATGTAAAAATTTTATTACCTTTCATTTCAGCGCGAGTGTAATTAACATTCGGGAACACATCGTTTAACAAGCTAAACAACAATGGTATATCTTCTGCGACTAATTTTGGCACCATTGTTTCACAAACTGATTGGATAAGAATTTCTTGTTCAGGTAAATTCTCTGCAATTGACGCTTCATCAATATTTTCTTCCCCTCTACTCTGCATACCCTCCTTTATTCGTTGTATCCTGTCTCGTTTCACATTACCAGCTGATATCAATACTGATTTAAGTGCACGTAAACCAAAATCATAATGCGACTGATTAGAGAGCTGTTCATCACAAAGTTTGAAGAATGGCACAATTTTACATGCCAATTTTTCTGCAGATCTAAATCCTTGACTGAATAACATAACTTCAGCAATTAATTGTCGATCGGGTGTTGTCATGGCTAAAGATCTGAATAATTTCTTCAAATTATCAGGGAGATTTGAACGTCCAGCATATCCAGGATTCATGGTAATAAAAATAGCCATGTCAGTAGAAACCTTCACTTGTTTTCCCACCAATTCCACGCAAAGAGTTCGTTCTTTTTTGCCCTCCATTTGACTCTTAAGGGCCTCTTGAATTGTCTGAACCTGTTGTGATACAGCGGACAACATTCGTTCCTCCAGACGATTGAATTCATCGAAACAACCCCAAGCACCAACTTGACACAAACCAACAAAAATACGACCCATTGCTTGAAAATCAAATGTCTCATCGCAATTAAATACCAAAACAAATCGTCCCAATTGATGACCAAGCGCTTTAACAGATTCAGTTTTTCCTGTACCAGCTGGTCCAAATGGTGATCCACCAAGTCGTGCTTCAAGAGCTTGAGTCATTGTTAAATAACAACGATCAGTCAGTGGCGTTTGTACTAAACGGTCTTGTACACCGAGATACTCAAATCCGTAGAAAAATTTCGCGTTTGCCATATGAATTGTCAATTGTTGAAGAACTTCAGTTTGTCGTGGATCAAAGTAAAATCTCATTTCACAAAGCCATTCAAAAGCTTTTGGATTTGATACTTTATTTGCGATTAATCGTCTGGTTACTGTTCGTTTATGCACAAATTCATTGATTAAATGTTCGAGCTTTTTTCGTCTCAGTGCAGGTTGCTCTTGGAGAACAGAGTCCGCGAGAATATTTAATGTACCTTCAACCTGAGATAAAACTCGTTCGAGTGAATTTTTCGTTGGATCCGCTTGTATCTCATGCAATGCTGCTTCTACATCCTCAGACCATAAAATTTGCGCTGCCAATACAATTATTTGTGCTTGATAATTATCACACCATGTCATAAATGCTGGGGCATTGATATTTCCATCTTTAAATTGTTTTATATCCGAAACGGCACGTGCTAAACTCGACGCTAATGTAACACGCATTTCTTTTTCAACTAAACTTAGCCATTCATTGATCTTTGGATAATCAATGGTTGATACAGGTGTTTGGAAATTTACTTCTTCACCTTCTCTTGATGCAATACCAATGATAACTGTATTATCCTCGTTTAATAGTATTGCAGCAACGCCGGCAAACATTTTTTTAAAATGTTTTTGTAATCTCGCAACATTTTTGCTATTACCAATAATTTCAAGTAAATCTTCATCACCCACAAAGTAAAATCGTGGAAATGACGTTCGTTCACGTTCCAAATATTCACCAAGGGCCTTTTGAATTTTCCCAAGTAAATCAGCAAGTCGCTCAAGAGCTCGTTGTACACCCGGTATATTCAATACGTCCATAACCATCGGTGATTTTGATACTTTTTTCATTAAGCCCAAAAATTCAGAGCTAATACTGTGGAATCGCGATGTTTCTACAGGTAAAAGTGTCTTAATATCTGCACTACCAGAAAATATTCCTTCAAGATAAACCCAACGACGTTGAACATCTATCCATACATCGAATAATGCATTAATTCTGTTTAATTTTTCTTCCCAAGTTAACGCTTCCTCCTCAAATACTTTGTAATATGGTGATAATTTCATTGCGGCAACTGAATTAATATGTTCCTTAACTTTATTGAACAAATCATCCCAACCTCGTATCAACCGACATTTACTTTGATAATTAATCAAATCCAATTCATATGTTTGCCATGATTCACGAACTTGTTTCAAAAATTCTTCAAGTGCCATTTCTCCCTGTGCAACAAGAATAGTATCCTTGACAATGCTTTCATTTTTCTGTAAATTAACGTCCCAAACTTGGCCAAGAGTTAATTCACTAAGAATCCAATTAACTCGCAATTGTTTCGTTAATTGTTTCCAATGACGTTCTTTAAGCGCATCAGATTTCAATTCGACAATTAACATATTTACTTTCGTATAATTATGCAACATTTTCTTTACATATTCATACGATGAATATTGCCGTAATCGTGCTGGTAATTCTTTTAATTGTGCCATCATTGTATCGAGTTGCTGACGAAGTTTTCTTGGTTGCACTGATAACCATGGTTTTTCACGTGTCTCATCAATTTGCGCCCAAATCCTTGACAATTCCGACCATACACCACGTAAATCTTGAAGTTCTTCAAATACAACTTGCATTCTATCTTCACTTGTCGACACACCGCCAGGTTCTTGTAATTCAAGTGCTTCTTTAGCCTTTGCAACATTGTCACGTTCTTCCTTCAACCGTGCAAATTTACTTTCAAACAATTGCAACTGTTGAAGTGCCTCATCAGGTCTTAAATGTCCTTCGACAGGTTTTCCGCGTTCCCAATCATTTAAGAAATCAGTTGTTCTAGTTTCAACTGCTTTATCTTCAGCAACAATTTTCATTTGCAACGACGCTACTTGCGTTTGTATACTCAAATCTTTACGTTTAATTATTTCATTGAATGCGCCCCATTCACCTTCGATATTATCAACATGAAGCCACGATGAAGGAAATTGAAAACGTTGACGCTCCAATATACGTTGACCCTCTCGATAAACATCAACTTGTTTCTCCCACGCTTTCATTTTACGTTTTAATGATTGGACATAAGTAATAAAACCAACAGCGTCTGTTGTGCTTGCTGCTTCAATTGATTGTTGTTCTAAATCACTTCGTGATTTTGATACTTGTGAATGAAAACCTGCCATTTCATTACCAAGTAATGCACCAAATTTACCGAGTGTTTCTTTATGCCATGAATCGTATTTTAATGAAACTTTACTTTGTACTTTGGCAAAATCAATAATCACTGGGCCAAACTCACGTCGTGTATCAGACGTATCAAATGTCGTACGTGTTTTTTTTATATCATTGAGACATTTCATCCATAAATTAATATCTTCACCGAGTTTACCGTACAGATTGTCAGGCTGTAAATCCCAAAGGGCTTGATATCTCAA
The DNA here is from genome assembly GCA_918226075.1 of Microctonus brassicae. Classification (NCBI taxonomy): domain Eukaryota; kingdom Metazoa; phylum Arthropoda; class Insecta; order Hymenoptera; family Braconidae; genus Microctonus; species Microctonus brassicae. The sequence continues at coordinate 2,233,515 of OW445491.1, read as the reverse complement.
CCATTGATCAACATATTCCGCGACATCTTTCATTTTTGATTCAACGGCCTCGTAAGCTGCCTCCAGTGGTTGTTTTCCAGTCGTTAATTTTGTCAGGAGATTGCGATATGTTCCCGACTCGGGTTTATCTAATCCAACTTGATATCGTGAACTTTGAAGACGTACTTGAGATGTGACAATTGCTTGCCATGCAAATAATTGCTGCATTATTTGGAATCTTGCATCTTCAATGCTTGGATATAAATACATTGTTTGATTAGTAATTCGTACTTCGTGAATTTGATTTTGAATCTTTGGATCACCGCCAGGTTTGTGCGTTGGTTTTGTTGGTGCATCTGTGTCCATACTTAAATCGACTTCTTTTTTTTGGCCCATAAGTGCGTCAGTCCATGCTTTTATTCCAGCCTCTAATCGTGCTGCTAAATTTTTTTCTACTTCTTCATCAAGTCGTGCCACCCAAATATGTAAATTTGAATAATTTTTCAATGACAATTCATCGACGGATTTTTGAATCTTCGCTAAAATATCAGCGAATGTATTGGCGGAGTATGGACAGGTTTCAAGAGAACGTACATCGACGTCTAATTGTTCCTCTACGACTAGAAGATCATCGACTTTTTCTTGAAATTGTACCACAATTTCCGACAGTCGTTGTACATAAGGATCAATTTTGTAGCTTTCCCAAATCAATGCAATTCCCTCGGAGAATAGAGAAAGAACATCTTTGCGCATTCCAGCAACTAATGGAATGATGCTTGCTTTGTCCTCAATCTGAAAAATATATGCAACACATATTAATTTTTAATATTCTATTTTTCAATTCAATTTTTAATTTTTTTTTCATCTCCAAAAAAAAAAAAAAAATACATTTATATGTATGCACTTATGTAATATATGTATATAAATTAATTACACGAATGCATATGCATTCAGTGGTTTCCTACGAAAAAAATATCCAAATAATAAAATGCAAATTGAATACTTGGATTATCAATTTTATAATAAAATAATAAGGTATTTGTAGAAAGAATTGTTGCTAACTGAGATCAAAAATATGACAGGAATGTTACAAAGCAAGCTTCAAATTATAGTAGACAATAGAATAAATGAATTAAATATGAAACCGGATAAATTTTATACATTTAAAATATATAAGAAGTTTCATTAAACTTGCTTGGAAAATTTATATTTGTAGATTTTTTGTTGTTCTTTAAAAAAAAAAAAATAATAAGCAAAAAAAAAAAAACAGAGAATTACGACATTACAAACAAGATGCAATATTTCTTGAAGCATCATTAATTAAGGGTACCTTTAGTGTGGGACAGTGGGGACTCCGGTTGGTAAGCTAAAAAACATCGATGGAGATTCGAGGAATTAGATTTTTGATATTTCTCTTCAACATTTTTTAATCATTTGAAAAATGATTATGACTATGATCTCATTATATTTCTTTTCAAATGGAATCACGACACTGACTCAATCTATTATTATTCAGTCATATAAATTGATAATAAATAATATGAATAAATAGATTAATTAATACTCACTTTCTCCAAAGTTCTTTCGTAAGTTCTGATACTCTCAATAAGACTGATGGCAAATGGATAGAGTTGATTAGCCTGATGTGCCTTATTTACAATAGCTAAAGGCACACGGAATCCAAGATTCTTCAAATTTCTAACCTCTTTTGAAAGCATTATGATCTCTGGTAAAAAGTTTACTTTTAATTTAAGCACATTACCACGACCTGAACGAGATCGTACACTTTCAATAATGAAAATTCGTCCAGTGACGCCGATATTTCTCTGTTGAACTTTACGTGCCCAATCGTCAAATATTTCTTGTGTCGAAAGTTTTAATCTGAAGCTATCACCATCCGCTTTAAGCTTCTGACCTTCAATATGATTCTCCCAACCTTTTCCTAATACATCTTCAACCCGTTTTAAATACATTGTCAATTGATAATCAATTTGTTTCACCCAAATAATTGATCCAGAAACAGGTGGAATGTCTCTTACCATACTCATTTTACAACATTTACTCTGTGGATATTGAACTTTAAATTTTTCATGCAATGCCTCAATATCATCTTTAACACGTTGAATTAATTGTGTTTGATATTCGCGAATTGCGCCGCGAATATGTGGTCGAACAAATAGCGCATTGAAACGTGAAAAAATGCGGAACATTTCGTTAGCATTTTTAGCTGTTCCCAATTGATCACGAAGATGTGCAGTAATTCTTGCTTCGACACGTTCAATACGCTCTTCATATCGATGAACTGCTGCTTCCCACGATTCCAAACCCTCTTTAGTAATATCCAAACAATCAACTTCTTTTACATTCTCATAAGCTAAATTAACTTCACCAATTGCATTTGCATCAGCGGCATCTAAAGCAAATTCAACTTTAACATTATCATTATCAGGATTTTCTATAGTAGCATTATTGCTGCTCTGTCGAATTGTTGGTCGTAATACACGAACAATGACTGTTCGTAATTGTTCATGCTGACGTCGGAATCGTCGCATTTGTTCCATTCTTGTTTGTAATTTTTTGTGCGCTGGTGAAACACGCCATACCATTTTCATGTGCTCATCACGCTTTTTCTTAACAAAATCACGAAGCAAACCAGTAAGCTTATCATACTCATCATCCCATGTGATAAATACTTCAAAGCATTGTATCATGACTTTTTCAAATTCATCAAATGGAATATGCATAAGACGTCGTGTGCCCAAAACTTTGAGAAGCTGTTGGCTTAAATCACGTGAAATTGCTTCCACTAATCTCAATACACGTTGAATAGGATATTTTGTGCTACGAATTTTTTTCATATGCATGAAAATTTGTTGCACTGCGGCACGAATTCTTTCCAATTCAGTTGCAGAAAGCAAATCATTTATTGGAAAATCTTTCATCAATGGATTGTAATCGTTCACAGTTGCTAAAGCTTGTTTGAGTCCTGTATCTGTATCAAAGCTGACGGTTGCATGAAAACGTTTGCCATGCTTTAAAATATCAAGAGTTAATGTCACTTCAGTGCTTTCACGTTTCTCTTGAATTCGATGCAAAGCTCTTTCTAAATTTAACCAAAATGAAATCTCTTGTAGAGCCGTACCGGATTCCGGATCACGATTTAATTTTGTAACTTTTTGTATTTCTTTTATCCATCGATTTACTCCATTTTGCAATTGATTTAAAAATGTTGAATCCTCAACTTTATCACCAAAATCAGCAACTTTAGGTTTTCTATTTTCTTCAGCGCACTGTTTAATCACTTGCATTACTAATTGATGTACCGGTAATGAAATTTCCGGTATATCAATATTTTGCTGTAAATGCAATAATCCCATTTCTAATTCAGCAATTTTTTTCTCAACTGACGGTGCCATTTTATCACCATCTCTATCAACACGTCCAGTTTCACGTACGTAACTCTTGAAAAATGGTGCCATTGTTTTGCTAATAGCATGAAGTGTCTCATATGGTGGACCATCGGAAAAATTAACTATTCGCACTTGTGATGCGATTGATTTGTCTGCTTCAATAACAGTTCCACGTTTTGTCAATACCAGAGTTGACATTTTTGGATTTGTGAAATATATTTCATTTGATATTTGATACATGGCATTGTCTCTTTCGTCGTCGCCTTCGCCACTGTCTTCCTCTGAAAATATTAAATGTAAAAATTATTTGTATGCACTACAAATTCAAACTATTGTGAACAGAAAAAATTAATCAATAAACTGTTGACAATAGCGTAGCGATAATAAAATTAAATGAATGTTCTCTGTTGATGACGAGGCAATATAAATATCTATTGGCAACAATAGAATAATTTTATCTTAAACATAAAGTACAAAATGAAAAAATGGCATTTTTATAATATGTACTATCAATTCTAATTCAACATAAACGTGATAGTACTGCAAAACTCCGTTGTGTCATCGACTCTTTGCTGACAATGAGTAATGCGCGATTCCTCGAACGCCATATTTATCTTGAAACTTTTTCCTAACCCATAACTTATAATAAACAATATAACAAACAATCATTAATATTATGTTACGTAAATTAACTTTATAGATAAAATTACCTTTTGCAGAGCATTTTTGTATGCAAAGTGCCCATACTTGAAAGTCAAATATAAATTTACGAATATAATCTTGATGAGTTTTATCTTCAAGTGCTGCAATAAATGCGGGCGGTGCCCCATCTTCTTCAGGTGCAAGGATAGTAATAATTTTACGAAGAAAATTTGTGAATGATAAATAATCGACAATTGGAATATTTTGTGTTTCTGGCGTGGGCTCACCGGTCCCATCCAGCGAATCACCCATTATAAATCCACCAAATAATTGTATATAATTTATAATCAAATATAAAGTTAAGTTTTTAAGTCTTCGTTCATTCAGTTAACGACAACTCGACAATGCGTCGTGAAACATCCGAATTGAAATGAAACACTTGAATGCGAGGCAATATGGATGGAAAATATGTGTGTGGTCGTGTGTCTAACTGTCACTGACCAAATTTACTTTAGCACATACATATATATATATACAATTTTTTTTTTTCTTCATAAACTATTTTGTAATATGTAAGTAATCTCTGTTACGATGACTATGGACTACTACTGTTTCTTTTTTCTATGCGCTCTACGTTGAAGAGAAAAAGAGAAGGAAAAAAGGAGACTGCAATCGTTCGACGCGCACTCTGGTGTTCAATTGTGGACTAAAAAATTTGAACCATTTATTTAAATATTCTCGTGGGATTATAAATACTCCTGCACATGGATTAATATGAATATGTACAAATAGACGTCGATTAAATTGGCTGAGTGAAGAAAATTAATCATTATTTTTGTGGGTTATGTGTGGTTAAAAGTAAAAAAAATCAGTCTATTGTTATATTGTTGGTGGTGGTGTGTAATTTTCTCTCTGCCGTACGCTGTTGGTAATATAACACACTTGTATTCCAAAGTGTCATTACCAATCGGAATCTTCGGTGGCGTTTGTGTTGAGAAAAAAAAAATTTTATGTGTACTTATGCGCAACATAATATGCGCATCGCCATTTTAATTCAAAATTATGTGTTATGTATCGATATATCAAATACTTTTTAACATTATCTAATAGGATTATTGTATTTGAATTCAAATAAATTTGAAATAATACGTTAAGATACTAATCGATGATTTGAATGACAAATTAGTTGCGCGCGCAATTGTACGGTATAGAAGCCGACGCCATTTCACGGTCATTTGGAATTTGCCGGTAGATCAGTTCAGTTGTGTAACATTCACTCGTACTTTATTCAATTACGTATTCATTTAAAGAAGTGTTTCATGTATTTTATGATAAATTGAATAAAGAATTAGTGAATAATAGTGTACCATATTAATAAATATATTGTAGTGATTCGGGGTAGTGAAAAAAGTGAGGTTAGTGCAACGAAAAAAAATTTCATTAGCAATGTGATAAGCATTATTGGTATAATAATTAATTATTGAACAACAATATGTGAGTAAACAGACATTTACATATGTATTTATCATTTAAATACATGAATAAATAAATCAATAAATAATTTATTGCATTTTTTTTTCAGTGGCATCTAAATTTTTATGTCAAGGACAAACGAATCTACATCATCATGCAAAGCTGCAACAAGAGGATTTGGAGCAAAAAAAGCGAGAAATCATCGAACAACAAGAAAAGGGTATCGTTATTTTTCCTCAATATTTTAATGCTACCTCATAATATATAAATATAAGAACAAGTAATTTATGTTGGGACTTGGCGTTCTCGTTAATATTCCTATAATTATCACTGATGAAATCATATTAGCAGATCATGCATAATTATAAATTACCATCACTCTAATTGATCTGTAATAATAAGAAATATCAAAGTCCATAGAATATACCTAAGCAGGAAAAAAAAGAAGGTTAATTCGTCAGGAAGAATTAATAATTTCTCAAGTTTATTTTGCTTCCAATAAAATTTTCAGTATTATTATTCTGATGTTATAAAATTAACAACATTAATTAAATAGATAGAACCAAAATGTATCTATACCAACATAGATTAAAATGCCAGAGTAAATAATTTGAATAATTACTGAAATAATTGATGGTGCATTAATTAATTTCATTCTCAATATTGTATCGAATATTTTGCATAAAGCAAATCCACGAATAATATTACTAGCAATTAAATAATTCGGTGACGTACTCTGCCATAAAATAATTAATAATAAAAATGGAATAATTGTTATTAAATCATTAAAATGAGTAGAACGAATAAGTTCAATTTCTGGATGTCCATTTCCATCTGGATGAAGAATAACATTAGGATCATCAAGCCACATTCTATCTTCATTACTGTGAATTGTCTGAAAATAGATAATTAACAATGAAATTAATTTAATTTACAAATTTTAATCGCAACAATATTAAATTAATTAATTTATACAATAGTAAAAATTTTAACCTTATTTTTTACTCGAAGTGGACCAGTACACCATGTCAAGGTCATCATTTGAAGAATAAGAATGCTTGTCCACCAAGCATACACTTGTTCAATGTTATTCAAATCATCGTTTGAATTATCAAGAAACATTTTTTTAAACAAGCAACAACTTGACTTGATTCAACAGTGAATAATATATTGTTACTTGGTAAAGTTATTCAATGTAATCTTGTTCACGTCTGTCGACACACTACTGATATTGCATCAAACTTCTTTACTTCCATCTTCATGGCAATATATACCGACTGAACAGTATATAAATATGCTGCCTATACTACCTTTTGAGAATTATCTTCTCGTGTCGGTTGAAACATGAACAAGATTTTATATATCTTTCTCTGAAATCAAGTTGTCCCATTTATATTCATTTCTTTGCCGGTGTTTTATCTGAGAACCTGATGCTTTAACAAAACATATTCTCAGTGTAACTCTTCCAATACTATCAGTAAAATCATCATTTTTATTATTTTCTTTTGGTGATAAATAATTTATATATCATTAGATCATCAAGGTAAAAAAAAAAAAAAATAAAAATATATTTTATGCATTCTAAAAATTTATTTTATTAGTTGAATATATTTTTGATTTTTTTATTTTCTCATAATTTAAATTAATTAAATAATTTATTATTATTAAAACACTTGAAACTCAAATTAGGTCAAAGAATATATGAATAATTATTATGTTAATTTAAATTATTATTTAATGCACATCACTATCAATTAATAATTATTAATAATTGAAAATATTTTAATCTTAATGGAAGAATAAAAATTTTTATTCAAGAACACAATTTATAGATAGTGATATAGTGTTGCAATAGATTGATATATGGTTATTAAAAATCCAACACCAAAGGCCAAACCTCTTGCTGGCTGTGGAATAACAATGATTGCATAAACAATTGTATGAATAATCCGTGCGATGCAAAATGATTTAATGAGAAATGCTGCAGTGAGTGGATCTGGTGAGGTCGTTAACCAAAGTGCTGTAGAAATAGCCCATGGTAAAATATTTTCCAAATCATTTAAATGTGCTCGTCGTACACGTTCAATGTCTTCATCAACACATCCTGATTTTGAACCTTTTAGAATTGTAGTATCCTCTGGTGATATAAATATCTAAACAAAAAAAAAAAACAAATATTTCTCTTTAATAATCAGTTGGAATAAAATTAATACAATTTAATATTTCACCTTTTTGATGAATCTCTGTCGAGCAGTTAATAGCATCATTGCTAGAACTTTTAACACAATTAGTGCACCCCACCAAGCAAACACACGTAGATTCGCGAGGTCATTTGCATTTAAATTATTAGTCGATATCATTTTGCTAGAGAGAGAATAATGTCGTGATGATTTTTATCCTGCCAAGTCACTTTGTTCATAAAACACTTCAATGTAAGTTGCCAGCATGAACGACTAACTGATACTGAGCAAAATACATACATATATTTACGATGTACCGTTTGTAATAGTCGTTAGTCATCCAGTTTCACAACGGCCGACAAGTTGAAAAAAATTTTTTTACTTAATAATAAAAATGAAGAAAATTATCTAAATAAATTTTTTTTATCTTCATTGTCGTTTATATATTTTTATTTGAGATCATTGGTGCCAGCAAGAGATAGATAAAATTACTATTTAGCAATAAAAATTATATAATTGGCATATTATTCAATAAAAATATCACTGAAAAATTGCATCATTATATTCATATCAGTGATGATATTTTTGTAATAAAAATTATTGCATTAAATAATTCTGATGTATCAGATTTCTTCATTTTCATTATTAGCGGTACTATATACCGACTGAACAGTATATAAATATGTTACCTATTTTATCTCTTGAGAATTATCTCCTCATTCTGGTTGAAGTTGAAACACAAGTAAAAAATTTTATTATATTTTTCTGTAAATTATTCTGAAAATTTAAATTCATCTCTTGGTCGATGTTTTATCCGAGAATCTGATATTTTAATATCTACTCTATCTCTGAATTATATTATCAGTATTATCATCGTTTTTATTACTATTATTAATTTTTTTTTTGTGATAAATAATTCATATATCGTTTCTATCAATAACATGTTGCGTTAATGTAGTCTTTCATTACATCGTCAAGGTGAAAAGAAAAATATTTTATGTACTTCAAAGATTATTTTTATCACTTGAACATATTTAAAAAAAAATTAACTCTCGTATTAATTATTTAAATAAATTAAATAGATTAAATTAATTCGAATGCACCCTAAATATTTATTATGCTAATTTAAATTATTAATAAATGTACGTTATTATTTATTAATAATTTGAATAATTAAAAATCCCATTTATTTCAATGAAAAAATAGAAATTGTTATTTAAGAAATCCATTTACATATAGTGATATATTGTTTCAATAGATTGGTAAATGGTTATCAAAAATCCAGCACCATAAGCCAAAAATCTTGCTGGTTGTGGAATAACAATGACTGCATAAACAATTGTATGAATAATTCGTGTAATGCAAAATGATTTAATGAGAAATGCTGCAGTGGCTGGATCTGGTGAAGTCGTTAGCCAAAGTGCTGTTGAAATAGCCCATGGTAAAATATTTTCCAAATCATTTAAATGTGCTCGTCGTACACGTTCAATGTCTTCATCAACACATCCTGATTTTGAACCTCTTAGAATTTTTGTATCCTCTGGTGATATAAATATCTAAAGAATATAAAATAATAAAAATTCTCTTCAATAATCAATTGAAATTAATTTAATACAATTTAATATTTTACCCTTTTGGCAAATCTCTGTCGACCAATTAATGGCACCATTGCTAAAAGTTTCAACACAATTAAAGCACCCCACCAAGCAAACACACGTAAATTCACGAGGTCATTTGTATTTAAATTAATCGATATCATTGTTTGAAAAATAAAATATTCGGGATGATTTAAATTGCGTTACTTGTTCATATAGATCAATACAAGTTTCACCAGTACGAATGTCTAACAGATACTGAGTAAAATATATTTATTTGTGCCGTTTATAAATGCGGTTATCCTGTTTCACGACGAGTGACAGCTGAAAAAATTCTGACATATATTAATAATGAAGAGGAAAAAAAATATCTGAATGTATTTTATTCCGTCTTTATAATTTGCAAGTTTTAATCCAATCTCATTATTATTAAAGAGATGTATATGAATAAAATTTTCTTCACGCGACAAGTTATATAAGTGACGCACTTATATACTACAAGAATATTGTTGAGTCACGATTTTATATACATGCATACATAGACTTTTCAATAATAATTATCAAAATAATAATATTGCCATATTAAAAACGATTACAATGTGGTTATAATTATTTTCTGCACGTTACGATGATTGGATGAAAAAAAAAAAATGAATATAAAAGAATATTGTACAGTAAAATAATTTAATCAATAGCATTAAATTGTTTATTTCAACAAGATTATATTATTGTATAAATATGATTTTTCTTCTTTAATGTCTATCATGTAAAAGACAATTGAGAATAATTATATTTAAAGTCGCCATTGAGCGATATTGCTCTTTTTAATATTTGATTGAATGGAAACATCAATAAGATTGTTACCAAGAAAAAAATCTGTTGCAACAATATTTGTATGTTTCCACCATTCATTCTGAAATAGAACAGATAAATTTTTATTTACTGCATCGGCCATTTGACGTAGTCCACCTGATGGATTAAATATTATGTCCAATGGTCGAGGTGTCATCTCTGCCATTATTGCCCATAATGGATTGAGAGTATTTCTTGTTTTACGTGGACCCATTAAAACACTATTGAGATATTCGAATAGGCCATCAGGAGTCTGTTGATTGCCCCAGGCTTGCGTTAATGATGGCCACAACCATTCGTACTCTGAAATTATTAAATATTAAATAATTAATTAAATAATTAAAAGAAAAAAACAATTATCATTAAATTTTTATTTTCTTCATTCCTGATGATTTATATTTTTATTTAATTTTTATCTTCACCATTCACTGTTAATTTATCACCATAACAAATAATTAATCGTCGTCCACTATTCCAAATGTCATTTAATGTTGGTCCAAGTCCATCAACACCTCTGCTGGGTTTTAATATTAATCCACCAAATTCTCGATGAAGAATTGACACAAGTCTTCTATGACGACTTGGTCTTCCTTCAAATCCAACTGGAAATCTATTTTAAATCATCAAAAAATTAAATTATTTATATTATAATCATTTTACGTTATTATTATTATTATTATTATTATTATTATTATTATTATTAATTGCGTTATTAAAATTAAATACCTGTGAAAATCCATGATTACAACTTCGCCTCGTGCAACATCTAAAAAGTTCCTCACGTCTTTGATAATTGCTAACAGCGGATTGATACGTATTACATCATGGTTTACCCAAAATCTACCAGCATGATTGGTGAGGTCATCAATATTTGTGATGTTGTGGGGAATGGGTGGATAGTGGCCAATTCTAATGTCAAGATATCTAATTCCATGAACTAATTGGGTCCAAACATCTCGATCTTGTGTCAATAGATATCTTTGAAAAGCGTCTCTACGTGTTAAATCCCCATGTTTGTAGCAACCAGAATTGTGTGTGCCAGGAATCATCAAACTTCCAATTGGTAAACGTCCAAGTTGTCTTCTAATTAAATAAAAATCCAACAATAATATAAAAAATAAAAAATATTACATTGGTTTTTATTTTATAATAATGAGAATATAATATTGGAAATGGAATGTGTGAATGATGTCAATTTACCTTAAATCGTACATCCATGTTGGCCAAATTTGAAGACACGCACTAGTTAATATAACGTTATCTATGTATAATGCAGCATGATGTTTCAAACAATGTGGACCTGGTAGAGTTGCTCCACCATTTGCATCCCATCCACCTGGTAAAGAGGGCCTTCCAACGGAAATGTTGGTACGATAATAACCTTCCGGATGTGCGGCAAGTGTCACAATTAATTGAGGCTGCACGCTACTGTCTAAATATCCCATTATATTACTACATTAACTCATAAGCGACAATATTACATTTTATATTAGTTTGAAAAATTTTATATATTATTTTATTCCAATTAATTTTTATTATTAATTATTAAAAGTTGAATGTTCAATTAATTGATCAGTTTTAATTGCAAAATAAATTTTGTAATATATTGCATGCAATTAAAATTTCAACCTATCATTACTTTATGATATTTATGATAGAAAAACAATTTCTTTAATGAGATTCGTTTTTTTTTTCTTCCTTTATTTCATTTTGTTATTTTTTTCCAATTCTGCTCTCAGTTAATTGGTGCATTTAATTTATCATCGTTAATTAAATGGTGATGCAGTTATTAATTAGGATATTGACCTTATGAAATATTTAATTGACAATTAAATAAAGTAAAATTTATTACTGTGAGCTGGATCAGCGGTGAATACTTTGATGGTATCTGGAATTCCTACATTTGGTGGGCAATCTAAATCCCAATTGACCTCAAGCTCAGCGTCAATCACTTTATCACTTGCAGCTATTGGTCGCCATAATGAGGAAACAGTCAACCATACTTTTCCACATTGAGTTGCGTAAGCTTGACATTATCAAATAACATAAATTTCAATTCATTAAATGGAAGAAAAAAAAAATTTAATTAATGAATAAAATTTATCAGTCTTCAAAATATATAAACTACAAATTTTTATATATAAATTAATATAAATAAAAAGCTCACCGACACTGCAGAAAGCGAAGAAAAAAATAAAATGAATTTTCCTAAACATATTTGAATTATTCACAAAATCATCAATTATTACGTTTGACTAAAAAATTTATTTACACGATTTTAAAAAAATTAATTACAAATTTTCTTTTTATTCATCAATTGTCCGGCTACTATTCTATCGTAAAGTAACCAAAATTTCTAACAAAGCAGTATAAATACTTGCTTATGTTACCCGAACAACTGAACGAACGAGTCAAACTTTATAATCGAGAGACTCAATCCAACATCATCATATACCATATATACCCTTCACTGGGCTTTCACAGCACTCATCATTTCGTCGTCAATTACTCCACCAGTTGGGGAGACACCGTGTTACCGCGTGCATAAGCTTCATCTAACTACATATACCTACACTGTGGTGGTCCAGCGGGTGATGCTGCTGATGTGGTTTCCCGTTCAGTCATTAAATATCGTTTCCTGTGTATTCAGGATACAACTTACACATAGTGGAGTGTATAAATATATAACTATAGATTTAATGTGTATATATACTTATTGAAGTTGTCACTCAAACAATGTCTAACGACCGGTTTTAAATTAATATACATATTTATTTGAGGTATTTGAGCCGTAAAATTATTTTTTTTCTATGGAAAAAATTTAAATATTGATTTAAATAAAAAAGAATATATTTAATTATTTTTTTTTTATCTTGTTAATCATTATTTTATCGCTAACACATATGATAATATTTACAGGTGCACGCTAAATTATATTACAATAACGTACTTTAATAGTGACAGAAACTCCTTTCAATAAGAGCAATAATAATAATAATAATAATAATAATAATATGGGTATTTATATATATTTATATGCGTATCTATATATATTCTTTAACTTAAAAATATATGTATGAGAATGGTGTTGTTTGGATATATATATATTTTTTTTTTATGCAACATTGAATAAATGCGTTTATAGCCATTGAACACGGACGAATAATATTTTCGCGTATATTGGCGAACTATATTTATATGCGTGATGTCATTTTGACAGAATAAATAATAATGAAGAAGAAAACGTTGAAAAAAAAAAAAAAAAAAAAGAAACGATTGGACCATTACGTATAAACAAAAAAAAATATATATAAATGACAATTAAATTAACAGGATTAGGAAATTTTTTTTTCTCGTTACTTTTATTCCTCTCGCTTTGTATCTGATTACCCACGCGATTCTTTTTAAATTATCATTATTATGCAATTAAATAATTAATAGTAATATATCAATTAATTCATTCCGAAGGTTGAGAATTTTTTTTTTTTTTGATTTTTCTTTTTCAATTGATATTACATGAAGGGCGTTAATGCAATTTGATTTGCTGAGGTAGATAATTTAATCAGTCTATAAGTAAGTAGCGATTGAAACTTTTTAACCGTAAATGTAATAACAAATGGAAAATAATATTAATAAAAAGAATAATAATATTAATAAATGATAATGTACCTTTGGTACTTCTTTAGAACACAAACTGTTATCTTTCTCTGTATTTTTTTTATTTGATAAAAAAAAAAAAAAATAATGATAATAATAATGTATTGTTACATCATATTTCAATGATGTTTTCAATTGAACGCGAATATGAAGTGAGGAAATTTTGTTCCATCTTCATTTTTAAAACCACGTATTTATATTGGATTTTTATTTCTAAACTAGAATAAATAAGACTGCCATATAAATTTAAGTAATTAAAATTAGATTAATATAAACTGTGTCGGTGATTTCTTTTTTTATATACAGTTCTTTTGGTTGAATATTATCATTCTGGGTATGGACATTTTATTTTTGTTTTTTACTCAAATTGGAAATTTTTTTATTCTCTCCATTTGGATACTTTTTAGGATCAAATCAATCCTGTTGTTGCCAACTTTATTCATTTAAAGTTTATTTTTTCATTTCGTCTTTTTCTTTGCTATGTTTTTCAATAATTAATTTGCCTGCTGTGTTAATAAATTTAATAATTCATCGTGATCCATATTGTTAAGTGTATTTATGTCGATTCCAAGTGCATTCGCAACACTTTTCATGTCGAGTCCAAAACTTTTTAGTAATTCAATAAAATCCATTTCTTCACCAGTAAAAGGATTGTGAAGTTTTGGACAACTGTGATTGCATTGTGGCCAAGTACAACGTTCAATCAGACGGAAGTTACATTCTTGCCCGCATCTTCGGACAGCTGAAGGTTTTACTGAACGTTGAGGTCTTGTCCCATTCAGCACAAAAGTATGATTATTACTGGTGAATTTGTTCCTTTGCCTCCGACCTTAAAAGAAAATAAAATAAGAAAAACAAAACTTACGATAGTATTAAACAAAAGAACGTAGAATTGAAAAAGATAAAAAAAAAAAAAATATTATCAAATAAAATCACATAAGATTTTCATTTTATTCTCACCTTCTTTTCGTCTTGGATGTTTTTCTCGTCTATCTTTATTTTTTCCATCTTTATTGCGTTCTCGTCGTTTTCCCTTGTGCTTCCGTCTTCGTCTTCGTCTTTTATTTTTCCTGTTTTCAGTTGAACCATTATTATTGGAAAGTTTTGTTTTTCCATTAAGGTCCGTTTCATTTTTTCTGATATTAACAGCTGTACCATTATTATTCTGACTGTTTTTTCCATTTGTTATTATTGTATCGTTTCCTTTTCTATGACCAGCTCGTGAAAGTTTACGAACTGTTTTCGCACATGATAAATTTGTTTGCAATTGAATACTCGTTCTGAAATAATAATGAATAAAATAAAATGAATTGAATTAATTATGGAAAAAAAAAAAAAGTAAAATAAATTCATTATAATTTATATTAAATACTTACTCATTTACGCGATGATTATTATTTAGTGAACTTTTATCCCAACAGTGAAGTGCTTGCGAAAGTGTTACTGAGTCAATTTTAACTAATTGCCAGTCACGTTTTGTTAAAACACTGTGACTTATACAGCTTGGTGCAAATACAGCTGTAACATTGTCAAACGTTTGCCGTAGGCTGTCACCCATTTTATGAATATAGTCCCATTGTTGTTTTGTCACTGGCGCACCGACATTGTCCGCTGTCATTTGCGCTTCGTCGAAGAGCCATTGAAATACAAATAGCGGAGCTAAAATGAATGAATGAAAAGAAAGTAAAATATAATAAATTTTTCATTCTCAGAATATTTTGTGCATTTAAAGTTGTAATAAAAATGAATAATTCACACGTTACTGCATTAAAATTCTTACCACTGAGTGTTGGATAAAGCCGATAACCAAAATAACATCGCCATGGTTCATGAGGATGTACAGCAGCGCAATTTTTTGGCATACGAGCGCGCCATAATTCCATTCCCTTTCTCACAGCTTCAACTGGTGATAAACCATTTGGTGAATATGGTGCTCTATCTAAAAACCATCCGGAATCACTAATACCACGTACGGAAACGTGTTTCAGACCCAATTCATGATGCACAAGACCGTGAATATGGTCTAAATTTAACATAACACCAGTGCCGCCGGCGCTGCTGCCAGCAAGAAGTAAAGAGCTTGCATTGTCAAGTCCAAGTGGTACAAGATCGCGAACTACTTGTGAAACAATTTCCGCTCCCATGAAAGAAAACATGTCATTTGGTGATGATCTGGTGCCGCTCCAACTGTCGCTTGTGCAATAAGGAACAAACCTGAGGATGATAAAAATAAATGAATAAATAAAAAGTTATTTAAAGAATATAAAATAGTATTTTATTTCGTTGTAGTGAATGGAAAATAAAATTTATTTCACTCTCAAAATTACTTACACATGATTGACATTCCACCAATGAGGATTTTCTTCAGGATTTGGTGACAAAATACCGCCAACTGTAAATAATATATAAAAAAAAAAATTTTTTTTTATTATTTCGCGTAATTCAAAAAAATAATAAATCTAAATAACTTGTTAATTGGATTTAAATAATTGATAAACATACCATCACGAGTATCAGCCCATTGAGTTGATGTCATTAAATGCCTGAGTTTAAGCCATCTATTCCGACAGCTCTTTTGATCGTAACAATACCATCCGCCTTCAAGGAAAATAATCCATTTCTTTGAGCCATGCGATTTTCTCAAATAAAATCCAGCTTGACTGCCATCATTACATGTAATTGAACGATTACTTAAATAAACCCTCTTTAAACCTTTATGTCCTTCTTGACTGTATCGCTCTAAAATCTTAATGAGCTTTTGGATTGTTTTACTTTGGCCTGCTGGTGGACTTGATGACACTGACAATGTGTTTGTCGATTTTTCATCTGCTGAAATAACCGTGGTCAATGCCATTAAGCAAAGAGCAATCTGAAACAAAGAAAAAAAGAAAATAGTAAATTGATAAATTCAAAATTAAAATAATAATTTTCTCATATTTATTTTTTTTAAGCCTTCGAAAATAACTTTAAATTAACTGATGTATTATTTATTATATCTGCTTTGGATTAATGTTGTGGAGAAATATACAGTTGAGTAGAGTACGATACATGCACACACGTATTTATATAATATATATATAAATACATATACATATATTGTTTTGTATATGTATATAACATGCGAGAAGGTAGAAAGAGAAGGATTGGCCATTGCGCCAACATCAAGTACGTCGCTTCGCATCGTGAGGAAACCCGCTTGATGGTTACGCGCTGGATCTTGCCGAGGTGGACGAGTTTGTCGGCACCTGGGGCGAGTTAGCGATGCGCATCGAACGAGATGAGGATACGGGACGAGCTCTTGAGTAGAAAAAGAAATAAGATAGAGTGAGGAGTGAAGTGAAGAGAAGAGAGGACTTATTTGCGAGCATGGCAATCCGGTAGCCGTGTTCACTCGAGGTTCCTTCCCTTTTACCGATCCGATCTGCCGGCATTATATGATCTCGCCTCATAATTTATCTCTCTATAAATTTGTGCCCTGGACTTTGGGTCAGCCCCGAAGGATTATGTTTCGTTCCAGCTTTAGAGGCGGATTCGGAAGTGAATTTTAATCATACTGGCTTTTATCATTTCGTTCTTTTTTTTTTTTTTTGTTTTGGTTCTTCTTTTTCTTTTTCACATTTTTTTCTCTCATTCGAATTGATTTCAACCTAAACCGGCAGTAAAAGCGATTGAATCAAAATTGTCGAGTCATTTGCGGGATGTTGAAAGTTTTAATTTTTATACTTTTTTTTTTTTTTTCATTTTTTTTTTCTGGCACCGTCACAGGCGATTAGGGTCGAGTTCCAGGACGGTAGCCGCCAGCGGAAACACCGTAGAAACAGAAGCTATAAGATGAAAGGTGCCGCCGTATGGCTTAAGAAACGTCAGAGAGATCGCGTACACAGTGTATAAGATTCTAGACATCTCTAGGGACTTCCCTAGATTGTTTATACACACACTTATACATATATGTAGTGGCTTTACAGAGTGTGAGTAACAGTAATAGAAAATACATGGCTAGAAGAGAATCATAATGATCCGTATCACCTGAATATACGTATATGGATAATAAATTTGATAAACAAAATGAAGAAAATATATATAAATGAAAATTTATTTATATATTATCTTTAGTGTTTTATTATTTAATTTTTTTTTTGTTTACATTTACATTTGGAAATTTAGTGGCTTAATGTGAGGTCTCTTTTTATCAAATATACACACTATATTTTTTATTTTTAAATGAGAAATGATATAAAATCTTTGCGTATATATTTTAATTGGAAATAAAAAAAATTTTGGAATTAATATTTTCTACAAAAATTTATTTTTCTTGTGATTTGTATATTTTAATATATTTATTGGTGATATCATTTTGGTTATTTCGACTAATAATTACGGGCAATTCACCAGTAGTATAACCTGCAAGAAGAAAGATATAAAGACGTGTGGTGGATATATGAACGTGTAGTCGACAATGTGTATATACGCAAACGAGTTAAAAATAACTAATGCGCGCACTAAGGCGAGTAAACTTGATGTGATTCCCTCTGCCACCCTTTGATTTTCTTATGAGAAATTGTTGATGCGTCCATCGATTAACATCACAATTACTCCGGATGTTCTTGATGATGATGATAATGGCAATAGTGATTATAATAAAGTTCATGATCACCATCATCATTATCGTAATCATAGTCTTGTTGTCATCACGAGGGTTGTTTAGCAATAAACAATAGTCAATGATAAAAATAATTAAATTTTATATCTATAAAAAAAAAAAAAAAACAAATATAATAATTTATTATTATTTTTATTTTGATTGAGAAGAAAAATTTTTTTTTCTTCTCAATAAAATTCTTTTGATAAAATAATTTATTGCAAGTTGTTTTATTTTATCAATTGCAATTACTGAAGATATATTAACATGATAATTATTGAGATAAAAGACATGTCTCTATTATTCTCATTATCTGTATAATTCTTTAAATCTCTCTTTGTCTTCTCAAACACAAACTCAAGTCGATACTCTCTGACACATTTGTAGTGTGTCAGTTGGCGTTGGAAACAGCTCAATCGACGAATCGTCGGCATTTCTTCTCGCACATCTACATCTCCCATACATCTTCTCTGCCAAAGCGGTTGATCGTTTCGTCCCGACGTTTTAGTAAGAAAGAAAGGTGCGGAACGCAACCAGCATGGTCCGAACAAGGCTTCAAAGGGAGTGCCGTCTCTGTTCGCGATATGTTGCATGTTCGTTGCTTGCTACTTTTACTGTTGTTTCACCCCATCTTGTCGATACATTTATACACATATATGGTTATATACATATACATTTACAATTTTTTAAATTACACACTTCATTTATATTTTGACAAGCAATAAACTTATTATTTTAATAATTTTGATTGATTGGTTAGTTAAAATTGTTTAGAAAAAAAAAAAAAAAAAAATTAATTAGACTAATAGTTACATTAACTATATATTTTCTTATTTTTTTTTTCTTTTTTATTTAGTTTCATTTTTTTTTTTTAATGGAATTCAAATATAATGAAGAGCACAAATCACTGGTTAACAAGAGCTGAAATATGACAGCTGCAGTATGGGATCATTAATTTTAATTGGAAAAATAATAAAATAAAAAATTAAATATTTAACTTTGGACTAGGGATGAATTTTTCTTTTTATACACTTATATATTTATGGGTATTTATCTATGGTGGGCATTTTAATATTTATATATATAGTATATGTATATATATATACGTAGATATATATGTAGTGATGAGAGATTGTTGTTGTAGTAGGTGATTTCAACTGTTTTGTTGATAATATTGCTGATGGTGGTCCATCGAAATAAATATATTGAAATATTGTTGATGCGTTTGTGGTATATAGAAAAGAGAATTGGTGGTGGTATTGGTGGTGGCGGTGTGTCTTCCGCTCTCTACTTGAGCCGCGTGACCGCTCGCTCGTTCACGCCCGAGGTGCGCCTTTGATGTGCCGCCTACACCGTATTCGAGCTAACTTCTCTATACTATCCTCACTCGCATTTTGCCGCGTTCAACGACGCGCGGGCTCTTATTTTATTTTTCTCTCACTGTCTTCACAGTTTCGCTTTGTGAGTTGACTTATACGCAAGTATATTATGTCTTGTCTCTGATGCTTACACCAATTTACTTTCACATACATGTATATATACATGAATACATGGTCAATTATTTTTTATAAAAATTTTATTTGATTGAAATAATTTTTAGAGATGAATTAAATGTTGTATTTATTTCAATTAAATTTAAATTCCTCATTGGAAATTATTGTAATTTTATATATTTTATTTATTTTCATCTATTTTACATGGAGAATATTTTATTTATTAAATTTAATATATATTTATTTCATTGAATATTGAATTAAAATCATTTTAATTTCGAGTCTGCGAATTAATTTTTTTTTTCCCGAGTATAAATAATTTATTTCGGTTGATTTATTGTTCTTGTTAAATATATTTGAGTTTATATATATACGTATTAATGTTAAGTATAATTAAATGATGCAGCAGTAGCTGCACCAATGATGTGTAGACAATTATTTTGCAAAAGAGAGAGAGATGCTTATTTCGAGAATCCGTCTTGTAGATTCTTCACGCGTGTTGAGTTGGCACGCGGACGTTATATAGTATATTACACTGTGTCTGCCACTAATATATGTATAGTACATTGCTTTTACGGAAGCGAAAGAGTTATATTCCCCATGACATGTATACATAGACGGCATTTGTACAAAGGAAGCGCCGCGTTTGTGCATGCTCGAATGCACTTTTGATCGCGCACTTTTCACCGTCAGATAGGTCAATTATTACATCTATATTTCATCTTTATGAAATATTCTCAAAGATAAAAATATTTTATGTATTTATATACAATATATATATACTACATACGATTGTTTGAATATATATTTTATTCCTATTCTTGCTATTTTATTATTATTATTTTTTCTTTTATTGTGAACTATATACTCTCTTGAGATTTTTTATATTGTTGTGATTGTGTTGTTGGATACATAAACTTGTGCTTTGCATGAATCTTTTCTATACAGTTTATATACTGCATTCACTGTGTATATGTACATAGAGTGTCGTATATACATATATATTATGTCGTTTGATCTTAACCGCTTTTAGAGCTGGGTTAAATCGCCAAAAGATTATTATTTTTATTTTTTTTTTTTTTGCTTTTGCTTTTATATTATTTTATTATAATAGTGAATTCATTTGAGTTTCATCTCAAAGACTTGACTGATG
This sequence comes from Microctonus brassicae, assembly GCA_918226075.1. Classification (NCBI taxonomy): domain Eukaryota; kingdom Metazoa; phylum Arthropoda; class Insecta; order Hymenoptera; family Braconidae; genus Microctonus; species Microctonus brassicae. The sequence continues at coordinate 2,212,442 of OW445491.1, read as the reverse complement.
ATGACACAAGAAGCGTCAGGCGTTTTCTGTGAAAAATGCACGCACCTTTTTGACAATGCAATGGGCCCGCCCACTCTATTGCAACACTGTTAAAAAAAATTTTTTTTTTTGCGAATTCTTATTTCTCTTTAATGGTTTCTTTTTTTTTTTTATTTTATTTTGGTCCTTTTCAACTTTCTTCTTATTCTTCTTCTTCTTCGTCATCGTTGTTTCTTGATGGCTTGCGCCTCATCCTCCCAACATAATCTATAATATAACTGGTTTTGCTCTCACTTCCACGCTGCGTCGCGTGCCCGTCCACGTGTACTTTTACTTTGGCAATGTTGATATATAGAATACGTATATCATATGTATGAATGTTTATAAAATTGACAAATAATTGTATTGAAATTATTTCGTATATCATAACAGTTAAATTAAATTAAAGAAAACATAAGTGATTAATTATCGACAATAATATAGTAAAAAGAAAAAAAAAAAGAAACAAAATCAAACATATTTGCATTTTGCGATGATATAAAAAATTATATAATATTACTGAAGATTGTAAAAAAATTAAATATATATAAATATATATAGCATATTTTGAGCAGCATATATATACATATCTATTTACATTTTTATAATCCTCTCTTTTATCGTTATATAAAATTTTTCTTTCACTTTGTCGCAAATTTTTTTAAATATATTCTGTAATAAAAAAAAAATAAATATACAAATGTACATTTTTATTTTATCATATCAATAACTGTTTACCACCTTGTTAAAAAACATGTATTTCATAATTTAATTTTACATATAAACATATATATATAGATACGAAATAATTTTCAATAAAATTAATTATCGATTGTATTTATATATTGAGTTTAAAAAAAATAAATTAAATAAAATAAAAATATTTGATGAAGAGTGTTGTGTAGTGATCGCTGATATATATATGTATACACATATATATACATATATACATATATGTATATATTTGTGAGTCGTTGGCCAAAAAGGGAAAGAAGAAGAGAAAATCAACAAGAGAGAAAGGGAGAAACTAGTATATAAATATAGTGGAGGGGTGGATATGGTATAGTGGGGGGGAGATGCGGCCACGGAGTATAGAGGAACTGGCGGCTCCTTTGAAGTCGGTCGGTACCGTGTGTAATTAGGCCGCCTCCCACCCTGCCCTCGGCCTCTGATCTCGCCGCTGTGTCGCTAATTGCTCACCGCCCCGTACGAAGCCAGAAGCAGCATCGTTCGTTCGTCGTTTGCTCGCTTACTCTCTGCTTTACTTCATTCTATAACTATATTCATATATACTAGTGCGACTACTGCTGTATGACGTTCATGTTGCATACGTATATATATATACTCTACTAATGCCACCCTGGCGCTTGAATTTGTATGTAAAGCACCCTTATAAATTTCTCATTCGTATGAAAATAATTTAACAATATTTTACGAATTTTTTATATATAAAAAAAAATTTATTTTAATCCTTTTTTTTTTACGTCTTTTTAATTTATTTGTAATGAAAATAGACGAGAAGAATAATTAAAAGAATTTTTAATATTAATATTTTTCGAGATTATTTTTTTTTTTATGTTTATTTTCATTAGAATGAGTTGATAGTGAATTGAAAAATAATTTTTATTGTTGATAAATTGGGTGATGGCGTTTGTTTATTGAATTGTGGAGAATATATTTTGATGGTCGAAATTTATTAGATTGCGTGCGATAATTTGAAAATAAAATGAGGGGGAAAAATATAATGAGTAAAAAAATAAAATGAATGTGGTGGAATGAATATATATATGTGTAGGGTATAAGAGGAAAAATTTTTAAGTACAACTGGGATATGTTAAGAGAGATGAGAGAAGAACGCACTGACGATACACGGAGGGCGCCTAAAGCTATGCGTGGCACGCGAGATCACAGGCGGAGGCCCGACGTAAACAGACTTGAGCCGCACACACTCCACGCCCTCCCCTTTTCGTACTTCTGCCCGAGATTCTCTTCACCACCGGTAAATTTATTCGCGTCGTCTTTGATTATTCTCATCAATAGCCAACACCTTTTTTCTCCGCATTACTTTTTTCTTTTTCTTCTTCGCTCTGTTTATGTTCTTATTTATATCAGATTAATAAAAATAATAAAAATAATAATAGCGGTAGCAAAAGCAAAGTAAAAAGAAGGAGAAAAAAAATATAAAAGAAAAGAAAAACATTGACAGACATAATTTCATAAAGGCCGCAACTACGTTATATTTTGACGAATATTAATATTTTGTGTTGAGGAAAAATATTTATTTATATATTCCAAAGATATATGAAAGCTTTTATATTTACATTGACATATTTCAAGAGAGTTTTTATATTATAATGATAAATATTAATATTTATTTATGTCATGCAGTTTTATTGATATAATTCAAATCAGATAAAGAAATAATTTAATACCTGAAAATTGAGTGACATCTTTGTACGAAAAATAAAAAATCGTTGATTATACAAAGATTTTTTTTTCACTTTATCAATTATTCACAATTTATATAAACATTTATTAACTGAATTCAATGAAAAGTTGTTTGTAATTAATTGAATAGTTTATTTCCATGATTGGTAAATTTAAGTCAGCACTATTACACACACACACACACTGCTATCATTTACGTTAATAAATTTATTATTATTTTATATTTTATCTTCACCTGTGGATGGTCAAGTCCGCAAGTGTCACGTAGTCACGTGGTAAATACACATGGTCATATAGCATATATATCCATAAAAGTAACGCAATAACATTTTTCCACTCTTTATTATATTTAATTTTTATCTCACTTCGACTTTCCCTCCCTTACATTTTTCGTCTTGCGCACACTCAATAATTCGTTGTGTGTGTATTTTTTTTCTTTTATATTTATTTTTTTACTTCTCCACTGGTGTATTCTCTCTCACTCTTTATCATTGAGTGCTTCGCCCCGGCACGCGTGCGTCCCGGACGAGAGCGTGCACCACACTGCTGCCGGATTTTGTATTGCCTCCGCGCCACTTTGACCACCGTGTCGCCGTCTCTTTCAAGTCTAATTCTCCCTTCCTTCTGTTTCCTTTGCTGATTTTGACACCTCGATATTATCACAATAATAAATGAATATATAAATAAATAAATAAATAAATAAATAAACAATAATAAGTAAAAAAAAAAACAAATAATTTCACTTTGATATCTATAAAATTTCACAGTCAATGAAAATATAAACAAACACAAAGTATAAAATAATTAATTGTTTATTATTTGTGTGTTTAATTGATATAATTATTGTACGTTATATAAATAATTATTAATGAACAAAAATATTGTTCAAGAATCGATTGATCACTGTGATAAATTTTAAGTATGGGTTGGTTTTGTATCGAATGTGCGCGGTTACTCTGTTGGATTCTTACTGACTAACGTTCAGTGATGGTTTAGGCGCCGTAGAGTGTATAAGAAGGAAACAAAATGCGATGAAGGAATATAGTATAGGAGGAACCGAAGACTGCCGCCAGCTTTAGAGCGGGAGATATAATACCGAGGTAGTAGTAGTAGTAGTCGTAGTAGTAGTATGTAGTAGGATCATGGCAAATCCCCACCCTTCATACTTGTATATTCACCTGTGCGTGTATTTGTATATATGTATATGTGGTCATGTACTGAGGGTTGTTGTTCATCTTGGGACCTCCCTAAGATTAAGGATTGACGCCTACTCTGACACACTCTTCTCTCTTTGAATTGCGCGTAACCAATAGCAATCACCGGAAAAAGTGTATCTAATTTTCGTGCACCTGCAGCGCGGTCGGTGGAAAAAAATAAAAAATTTATTTTGTATTATAAAAATCTATATGTATAAGGGAATTATAAATAAAAATAAATAAAATAAAATCACTGGTGAATAGAATTTAATTGGTTAGGTTAAATGGTGAAGACCTTTGATTATATTTTTCTTTAGGATATTTTTTTTTTTTTTTTCTTCATTTTGTTTAGTAAAAATCAACTCTTTGTTTCTCTCGTCTGGTGTCTTTTATATTTTTTTTTCTTTCTCTTACATTACAATATACGTGTATATTTGTATGTGAGAGTGTTTGTATATATACATGTATATTCTTTCTGGGTCGCGAGCTAACGTTTAACAGCCGTATAATCACCACCCTATGCGGTTTGCCATGTCGTTTTGCTTTTATTTTTTTTTTCCTTGCTCTCTTACTGTGAAACACACCACAACTGCTGCCACACTGCTTATATACATCAGTTTACCCCGCGCGCACAATCATTTCACCTTTAATTGCCACACTTTCGGGCGGCGAGGTCCTTTTATTTCAGCTTCTGCGGTGTACCCTCCTCGCACTTTACTTTTGTCCCTTTAGTTTTTTCCTTCTTTTTTTATTTTTATTTTTATTTATTTATTTATTTTTTTATATTCACGCTCTTCCATTGATGTGTCCTCTCTATTTCATTTTTATTTCATCATATAAAGTCAATCTGTTTTTTTTCTTATACTCCTCCTTAAAATTTATCTGATTAAAAAAATTTTTTTCCCAATTTCATTTATTTCAGTAATTTATTTTTTCATCTTTCCTCCGTATTTTTCTTTCTCTCTTTCTCCTAATCTATATATAAATTGATTAGGGTGGGTAGGTGGGATAAATGTAGTGTATATAGCATTGATTTTTGGTTTATATTTATTTCTTTCAATGCGCGAGCGTTGTGCTTGCCCAATGGATCTAGACACGGGCAAAGATCAAAGCACCGAAACAGACCCGTGTTACTGTGCCGACAAAAGGAAGTTGACTCTGCAGCGCTCGCAGGTGGACTTGTCGCGAGTCCGCTGTCTCACTTTTCTCTTTGGCCCTTACTATATATATATATTCAACGACAATGAAACTGTATCCCACTTTCTCACTTTATCTCTCTTCCCCTTTAAATTTTTTTTTTTCCCACTTTTTTTTATACTCATTTCTATTTTTTCTTCTACTCGTATCTCCTTTGCATTCACGTTGCATATATTCTCCTTTATATATATATGATACTCATGCTTTGCTCTATGAGCATTTAGCTCTATATAAGAGTATTTCGTTGTGGATATTGCTCGTCGTTAAAAGGGTAACATTGATACGCGTATAATGACAACGAGAGCCTTTTTACCATCAAAAGGGACCGAGTAGCCGTGTGCTGTTATATTTATATTTATATAATATAATATAATGTAACGTTATTTTTACTCCTTTTTATTTTATATGTGTGTGTGTGGGTATAAGTATAAAGAGATAGGTAGCTAGAGGGTATTATATCATTAATCTTCATCAAGTTCGCCTCAGTGATGAGTTATCATTGGATATAAAAAATAATAAAGGAATGAATGAATGAATGAATAAGAATGAGCGTGTTGTCGGAATGATAAGACATTTATTTGGAGAATAGGTAGAAAAATAATGGGTGGGAAATGTATATATAAAGTGTAATGGGGAGAGAAAAAAATATAATAATGTTATAGAATAAAAAAAAAAAAAAAGTTTTGTTAAATCACGGAATAGATATATATTATTTTCGCAAAAGAGATATTTATTTATTTATTTTTTATGGGTGAGAAAAAAAATTAAATAATAATTAATAAAAGCTCACAGATTGTTACACTGATTTTATACAAAATAGTTAATTTGTAACTATTATTTATGAGAGATTGATAATTATTTGTTGGTAAAATTAATTTGGTCAAAATATATTTTATAATTTAAATTGATAGTATTTATAAAATCAATAATAGTTTCATGATACTAAAATACGTCATTTAATACATGGTCCAATCTCTTATGTATAGGTATAATATATAAACGTATATAGGTTGTAGTTTCTCCGTCTTCTTTAGTTATATCACTTCAGTACACGCGACGTTTGAAGCCTTTAACGGCGGCACTCGTATAGCCGCGTGCTCGATCGTGGCAAAGGTGTGCACGAAATGAAATAAAAAAAATAAAATAAAAGAAAATAAATGAAGACAGGAATAAAAAATAAAAAGTGAAGAAGCCGGGTCTTTATTCTCTCGAATCGATGGTTGCCCCGCAGACAAGTTCCTTGGAAGAAGCAGCACATACCGCGCGCGCGCGCGAATGTGTGCGAGCGAAACGATATATGAAAAATAAAATAAAAAAATTACGATGGGTATAAGAACACCTTCCTTCATTGCAGCAAGTATATAGGTTTATACATACATGCATGCATGCATACATATACATGAGAAGAATATTTTTTCTCATTCTATTGGTCTTTTACTTTTCTCATTCTCTCATGGTGCCGCTAATGATCATGATGTGCTATACTACTCTCTCATGGTTGTTGTTGTTGTTGTTGTTGTTGTTGTTGTTGTTGTTGTGATATAGCTTAGGCGATGCCCTGCAACCATCCACAAACCATTTTACAATTATATATACAAGTTGTGTATAACCACCCACACAAATCATCTGATGCCTTTATATTTTTTATTTGATATGTATATTCATTTGGATTCTTTTGATTGTTTTAGCGATTTAGATATGTCAAAGTATATTTAGTTGGTATGATATTATTTTTGAAATGTATATTAGAGAAGTAAATTTTAGGTAGAAAAACATTTTATATTTTATATTTTATATTTTATCAATTAAAATAATTTGGTGAATTTTTATTTTGAAATTATTACAGTAATAAATAATTGTTATTATGTTGTTTATTAGATTTTATATCATTTATAATTGTAGTTATTTAGTTTTATGTAAAGTGGATGTAAATTTATTTTTCATAGAAAAAAATCATACGAAATATTTATAAATTTATTTGAAATATTTTTTATATTATTTTTTTTTTTTCTTTAATTCTTTTATATTTTTGTCAAGATTATAAAAAAACTTGAATAATTATTAAACAAAATTGTTTATATATAATATTAGACAAATTTTAATTGACAGTAAACTTTTTTTTTTCTATCTTGACATTTGTGTTTACATCTGCTTTGAATATTTTTTTAATATTATGATGTGATTACAGAACGGATTTATAAAATGAAAAAATTAGATTGGTATTGGTTGAATGTTGTGTGTTTTTCTTCTTATTCATTCAATATGATACGTATTTGAATTTTGCAAATGTAAATATGGTGAATATATTTGTGAACTGTTAACCAACGAATATCGCGCGGAGAACTTTTAATAATACGATGATAATTTTTCGAAGAGTCTCGTTGTACCTTTATCCACATATAGTTGTTGTTCGTATAAATATATATGTATTTTCTTCTCTTTTATTCTTATACATATACTGGCGGGGCACTGCCGATGCCGTCGCCGCAGCATCGTATGGTCGTTCGGGTTACATTAAATCGGGGCCGCGGGGTAAGAACTATAAAATCTGAGATAAACGACTGGCCGCATTAATGCCATGGTGACTTTACGAGCCGAATGCGGTGTGTGTCTCGATTTCTTTTCGTAATGTATAATATCAACCCGCGCGCAAATATATTCTACATAAGCGTGCACACAACCATATTTTTTTATAGTAATCATCACTTGTATTTTTAATATTTAAATTATTTTATTATTTTACAATCACAATTATAACTCATTAATAATTATTATTCTCTTTGTTTTTTTTTTTTTATTAAATTGAAAGGGGATAGTTTTTAATTAACGAGTATTTTTATAACTTTAATATTGAAATAGAATTGTTATAAACAAAAGAAAAGTATGAGAGTAATATTTTTTTTTTAATGGGATTCAGAATTTTTTAAGTGAATTATTCAACAGTTGAAATTATTTTTTAACATTATTATCTTTGTATTTAAATTGTTTATTTTATTAATTAATTGGTTTATTATTATTTTATTGAATTATTAGATTGTTAATTGAGAATTTATTTTATTTTATTCTAATGCTTCATTAGAGATAAAGAAAAATAATATTCGTGGGAAGTCGCACGAGTTTTTTCACGATTAAAATTATTTACAAAATAGAGAACTATTCTATCGCACGTACTGATTTTTTTTTTTTTTTCTTTAATTACTTCCGAAAATAAAAAGCTATATTCATCCCCTACAACCGACCCTCGGATTCGAACAATTTAATTTACTCTTTTATTTATTTTTTTTTTTCAGCTACAAGACAAAAAGTTTTCGATAAAGTTGGCTTGATTAATTTTTTTTCTGTATAATTATTAATCACATTATTTCTAAAATAAATAAATCTATACTGTCATTAATTTATTCTTCATTCTCTTCTCATTATTTTCTGCATATAATTAAAACAAAAATACAGATCTCAACCGACATATAAAGGTAAAATATAATATGGCGCAATATTTATTTCTGCAATTCATTAATCTTCTTTTAAACAGGCGTCTAGACATTATAGACATTTTTAAAATAATGTTAAATTTGAGTTATCTTAAATTTTAATGTCACCACATAAATGTGTGTGTCTTAAATATAAAAAATAGTCAAAATTATTATACATACATGTATACAAATCATTCGATATATTTAATGGATATATATAGTGAGATAAAAAGCGTTGATTGCATTATATAGGCGCGTGAGAGGTAGAAGAAAAAGGATAAATAGCAAGGAAGAAATAAAGATATGGCGGTTAATATTGTCCCTTTCTCGTATATACACTGCATCACCTGGTATAGAAAAAAAAAATATATATACATATATTTATAAGAGAGAAGCCAGAGAGAGAGTGCAGTTGGCGCTCGTCGGCTCCTTTCATCCCCTCTTTCTTCCGATTTATCTTTTCTCCCACCATTTAAACATCCTTTGATAATATTTTTCCACAATATTTCTTTTATTTCTCGCATTTTTATATTTATTTTATTTTTCTCATTCAAACCACAACTAAATCCTTTTTAATAGTCCTTCACATATACACAATCTTAATATTTATTAATCACCCGATGACATTCACAGCAAAATAATTAAATATATCAATATATTATATATAAAAAAATTTTTTTTTTCTCTTATAAAAATTTTTTTTTCTTTCAAAAAAAAATGTTTATCATCAAATATTTATCATCACACATTAATCAACAGTTTAAATATATAACACAAACACATGTATATTAAATAAAAAATATATAATAAATATATACAATATATAAATAAATTGTATAGGAAATATTGCGGAAGTTATTTTCACTTGTTAGTTAATTATCTTATATACTCGTCTACTTAAATATTATGGGCTCTTTGTTGCCTGTGGGGGGTAATGAGATTGGGGGCTTTGATAGGAGTGAGAATATGGGGATGGTATATGAGAGGTATATAGCTGTGGCGTTGATGTGTGCGTGACGGAGGCAGGTGCGCATCGGTGCCTGTCGGTGCTTTTGATGTTTCCAAAGATCGAGACAGTGGATGGGGGTAAGAGAGACACTACACAAGTGAATATATATAATATAGGGATGAAGAAATACAGCGTGGACTATATCGATGGCTCGTGAGGAAACGGAGAAAGAGCCAACGTGTCAAAGCTGAATAAAAGAAAGACAGTGAAATATATATATATATAAATATATATTTATATGGATATATTTTTACTCTTCGCGGTGCGCTGAAAGGGGTGGGGATCACGGTGGACCACTATTATGTAAACATCAGCGAGTCTTTCATCTTGCCGCCCTTGGATGGTATACAGACCTCTACCTATTGACCCAACCGGTAGATATATATATATGTGTATATGTATACCTATGTTGTATATTTAAAAAATATATTTGTATAAGTATGTGTGTGGTGAATTCTTGAATTATGGTGGGGTGAGTGCCATTGAGCTTGGCTAATTCTTCATTAAGCTTGACTGAGCTTTCATTGAAATTTTGATCGAGTTTCAAACCAATGTGGTTGAATAAATCAAAGATCATGATATATATGTATTAGTTTTTTTTTTTTTTTTTTGGAAAAGGAAGAGAGAAAAAAATTCGATTATGTGTGTTTATGTGGAAGATTTTTTTATTTCGAGTGAGAAGGAAAATTTATTATTTTTTGAGAGCGAAAGTTATGAGTTGATTGGGGGTTGAAATATTTTTTATTGGATAATTAATATAGTTTAAAATGTTTGGTCAATTTATTCAGTAATTTTGAAAGTATATAGGGTTTGGGGATGGGGAAAATAATTAATTTTTTTCTTTTATTTTTTTAGTAGTTTTAAATGAGTAAAATTTGATTAAAAAAAGTTATATTATAGTTTAAAATTAAAATTGATATTTAATATTTTTATTAATTAATATTTATTTTATTCAATTATTTTTCTTGAATATTGTTTAAAATATATTACTTTTGTTGAAGTACTTTTTTACACTATTTCATATCTCAGTTTTTATATTCATTTAAAAAAGTATTAAATTCTAAAGAAAAATATTTATATTTAATTTTAAATTTCGTTTAAAAAAAATTGAATTACAATTCTATTTTATTTCACATGAGAAAATTATTGTGAGCTGCAAAATTTTCTTTAATTATTACAAGACAGAAAGAGATAAAGAGACCAAGAGCGAAAAATCGTGTGTGTATAAATACATTTTTTTTCATTTTCTGTTCTTTATAATATAAGATGAAAAGACAAGAGCGAGCTATATAACATATGCGCGCGCGTTATAATAAGGGGCGGCAGTGGGCGCCAATACAAAGCCGACGTTTATTTCGGCGTAATAGAAAAGCATATAACGGCATAGAGCTTCGCTTTACAATGCCGGTCACATGTCACCAATGCTTTGAACTTTGCCGCGGCGATTCTTTCTTTTCAGCACTGTTCTCGTACTGCATGTACACATATATATATATATATACATATATACGCTGTTAATATTCCCCCCCGTTCGTCCCAGTTTTCTCTCCCTTATATATACTCTCCTTACGTTCATGTCAGTTTCTTTCGGGCCTTGTTTATAAACTCCCCGTCTTTCATATTACAAATAAATTGCAATGAATTTACATCGTTATGTATTATTCATTATTTTAATAGCACTCATTTAATACCAACAGATATAAATAAATAATTATATTATTTACTATACAAAAAAATATAACTAATATAATTTTTTTCTTTATCGTTTAATGAATTTACTCTTCGTCAATCGATGAATGTTTTATGTTTAAATAATTAATAGTTAATGATTGCCGTGGACAGAGAATAAAAAAAATGTGAGATTAAATTCTCGCGATATATAGAGTGTGATGCATATAGATGTATATAAAAGTTGTAGTGTATATAGCTGCATATAGATTACAAGTTGAAGCCCGAACGACGACATCGGGGCGCCGAGAGACGCTCAAAGATGTGTACATATAAGGCATGCGAGAAGCCAGTTGTAGTTCGTCCCAGGAATATTCAAAAGATCGGAAGTTGTCTCTGATGTCCATGGATGGTAACACGTATGCGTGGTGAAATGGGTATATATGAAAATGCCGCCAAGTCGGCGACGTTGAATCATTCAAGCCGATAAAGGGAGAACTGTTGTTTGTGCTTGGTGGTGATACTGTATGTATAAATGCTTTTGCTACTTGTATATACGTATGTACGTTTGGTTGGATGAGTATGTGTGTATGTACACATGTTGTTTGGATAAGGAACAACTGTAGTGGATAATTAAGTTTACTTTGTGTATGGCTACCAAGTTTATAATGATATGCCCGGCTAGGAACTTTGGGAAAAAAATTTTATATGGAGAGAAAAAAATTGGAGGATTTTTATATGGTTTATTTATTATTTTGAGGTAATTTTTAGGATATTTGTGGAACAAATTGTGATGGAGGATTGGGAAGATATAATGTTTTATAGCTGTGTTGGGAAAATTATTATTATTTGAAATAATATTTGTATTTTTTTTTTTTTTTAATGACTTCGATTAAATTGATTGAAATAATTTTATATTGGTTTTTGAGAATATATAAATGTGTATTGTGCTGTAATTAATATAAATTGATGCAGGATACACTGGGGGAATTTGCAAATCGAGTAAATAAACGTTGAATTTATTAATTAAAAATATTAATTATTTCAAGCTAGTTTTAATCACGTGAATTAATTAATTACAATTTAATGAATCAATTTTCTATATAATCATTTTATAATATACAATAAAAATTATTCAACTTTGAAAAATCATTTATTAATTCTACATAGAAATATTTATGAATATAATTGTCGCGGTGTTATAATTTTTCTCACAGCAATGACGATGATAAAAAAAAAAATAAATTGTTTGTGTATGTATATAAATATATATTGGTGGTGAATAAAAAGACAGATGGATTAAGAGAACAGCGGAATGCCATATAGTATATAGAGGGAGTCCCGCCGACGAGTTGGATAAGTATCGGGGAAAAAGGGAGTGGTAGAATAATAATGTTTGTTCGGCCTGTGATCGATCAACCGATGCGATCCCATATACCGATTTCTTTGCGCGCGGTGTGTGATAGATTGGGGGGCCCCAGGATTTTGCTCTTGGAAATATTCTTTCAATGTCGTTGTATAGAGGTACTTGACGACGGATGGCATGAGGATTTTTAGTGAGGATAAATGGCTCGTCGAATATTATTAAGCATCGTTGATGATGAGGTGTGTATAAATATATATGGGTGGATAAATAAATATAAAAAAAATTTCTTTTTTTCATGTATATTATATGTATATATATACATTTTACGGCGTGACAAATTCCGATTTTTTAAAATTGATATCATATATTAATTGGCAAGGGATTGATCATTATCGAAGGTTTATAGTGATAGTTATTTTGGCGAATGTATAGTGTTAATGATTTATGATTTATTTTATATTTATTGCTTTAGAATTTATAAAGATTCGTTTAAGGAAATGTATGTCAAGTGCGTGACTTGTTTATGAGTTGAATAATTTATATACAGCATGAAGAGAGTAGATTGTTTCAATTGATTGATGTCACGCAAATCGACACCTGATTTTTTTTTTATTTTTTTATTATTTATTAACACGTTTTTATGATGTTTTTTATTTTTTTTTTTTTGATTTCTTTTCTTTTTTTGTTGTTGTTGGTTATTGTTTTTGGAGTGTATGAATTTGAGGGGACGTGTTTGTGATGTATGAGTAAGAGAGGAAAAGATGTATGAGAAGAAAAAAAAAAATTCTGCTCTTATATACGACATATGGGGAAGTCTGTTTGGCAATTTAAAAATAGTAGGTCACCGCGGTGCCTTTATGGGGTCCGTGATAGTCACCACGGGACGTCCGAAATCGATACTGAGTTTACGTCATCGTTGATTTTTAATTAACACTATGTAAATGAGCGAAATTATATAACTTTTATTTATTTATTTTTTTTTTTTTTCATCGATTTATTTATTTATTTTTTTTAAATGATTTTATAAATATGTTTTTTTTTTCTTTTTGGATTGTTTCGAAAATTTATAAGGAAAATAAGTAGTGTAGTAAAATTTACATAAATGATCTTATCATTATTTTCCTGAAGGCAATTTCGTGATGCGTCATAATAAAATTTAATATGACATCAAAAAATATTTAAATAGAAAATTCAAAAGTTTCTGATCGTGCTGAATACTGAGAAAAATATTTTATAATGGAAATAGTTATTAAATTCATTATTTTAATTTATTGATGGATTTTTTTTTTTTCTTTTCATTTTTAGTGATGACAAAATTTATAATCATAGTTTGTATATTATATAACAACAATTTTATATTTATAAGATTTCGAGTCTATGCGATAAGTTCAAATATGTATGAAAAAAAAAAAATATATATATATAAATGATGATAATACAAATGATATAAAACAAAGTAACACAAACTTTGAAAATTTTACGAGTTTCTCCAACGTCTGCTGGTGATATTGCTGATGCATTCTGTGTTCTTTTGTAGCACAATAAGCGGTAAAATCATAATCCCAAAAAGAATGTATACATATATATATAAAGTTGTAAAATTCTTATCTGTGAGTGAAAATTTTAGCAATCCCTCGAAATGATGCTTCTTCATCTGAAATAAAAAAAAATAAATCTCTGATGCATATGAACTAAAGATACCCGTATATAAATGATGAAAATAAAAGAAAATGATGGTGATGATGATGACAATGATGATAAAGAATAAGAAAAATAATAATAATACAAAAAATCCATGAAGAAGTAGTAGAAAAAAAAAATAATAATGAAAAAAAAAAGAGAAAAAAAAAGGATAAATAAATAAGCAGGGCCCCGCGAGTTTCAAAGCGGCGAACCGCGTCGGTCCCCGGCCATTTCGGAATTGAAATTGATTTCGGTCGACTTCCATTACTCAAAGACCGGCGGAAAAATGTACCGACAAAAGTCAGGAGCGATTCTTCTGGGGATAAGAGAGTGTATATCAGGGCTTCTCCCTCATGTTGGAAGTATAGAGAGAGCTGAGAGAGTGAAACGATATTCTGAAGGGGTGGCGGTAGGAAGGGCAGGAGAAAAAGGGGGAGGAAAGAGAACTGAAGCATAAATGTGTATATGTATATACATATAAATGTTGAGAGAGGTTTCATCGTGCCCGGGCCATGGCCCCGGGAATTCTTGGCGTGTTTACCAGCAGGAGAGGATTCGTGACTGCCTTTGCTTCGTTGCCGACTGTTCTATCTTTTTCTCCTGTTTCGTTGATGAAACTGAAGTTGAAGCTGATATTATGAGAGGGCTGGATATGGCTCCCTATCTCTTGTCTGACGACGCCGACGATGACAACGATATTAGTTTATATATATATTTCAGGCGGTTTTAGTGTGGCAGTGTCGCAACCACAAATTTTCAATGTTATCACATCCGGCTTTTTTTTTTTTTTTTCTTTTTTTTTCAAAGCGTCCGCGTCTGATGACCTCAGTTACGGTTATATTTTCATGCCTCATTCTCAATTCACTCCCGAGCTACGCGCAACGAATTGCATTTCTTGCACTTCAGTGAAAAATCATAGAAGCTGCAGCAGCAAAATTGTATACAAGGTATATGTGTATAGGATGTATATATATACGGTTGGGGCATCAGCTGTACTGCAATATGCTACGGTATTATATTGTTAATATATAATAGACGTAAAGAAATGGATATCTGTAAAAAAAAAAATTTTTTTAAACTTAAAATGTTCAAGAGAAAGTCACAATGATTTTTTTTTTTTTTTTTTATTCATTTTTCCATTTTTGATTTTTATATAAATTTATTTTACACAGAGAAAATTATAACTGTATTTTTTAGACAGTAATATAAATTATTTTTGCACGCCCTTATAAGCGCAGAACACATTTATTTATCAAAATAATAATATACGTAAATATTTTAAGGGAGTTCTAAGAAGATTTAAAAATATTTTTTTATTTTTATGAATAAAAAACTATGAGTGGGAAAAAGAAAAAAATTTTTTTTTTTATATATTTATAATGGTGCGTAGGAGAGTTCAAGTCGATCTCCTTGACGAGAGACAACGGTATGCAAAGTGAACGAAAAAAATAAATAAATAAATAAATAATACACGATGGTATCGCGGGCACACAACGCGCGTTGTTGGTTATAGGCATCCAGACTGTCACAGCGGGGTTTCTGTTTGCCGTTCGCGCGGCATATATTCACAAGACGCGTGATTCCTCGTATCAAACCCTTTGAATCAGCCCACATCAACACAAATTATTAAGAGCCTACCCAACGTTGATGCATTTTAAAACATTCATCTCTATGATTTGGTGTGGAAGAATTTGCAATAAAATACTGCAAGGATGCGCATCCATATTCATAAATGTATATATAAAGGGTCATTTTGAAAATGATTTATATATATTTCATGTGCATTTGTATTATTCGTACGGGTAAAATATTGATCGTTGTATTATATACATATGTATATGTATATTGTTATGGTGATATGTATGTATATAAGCTCGCAATTTACACTTTATACGGGGACAGATAAGGAATTTAATTAGAATTGTAATAGCCACAGTCACGAATGTAGTGTACTATACAAGCTGGGTATAACATATCTCTTGTGTTTTCTACTTGCATATGTATATGTATATATTTCTCTTTGTTCATTCTATTCACTTGCGATGCAATAAAAAATATAAAAAAAAAAATATACGAAAAAAAAAAAAGAGGGAAGAGAAGAAGAAAAATAATAAATGTATTATTAATTTTTTTTCTTTCGTGTTTCAACACGTCTTATCAGATAATTATGAAGGGCAAAATTGCGCTGGATAAATATATGTAGTTGGGTTTTAGTGAGATGATAACGCGAGAGAATTGCAGCACTACTGGATTTTATATGTACTTAGTTCATATCACGTATATAATTATATCTAATTACAAATATAAATGAACATCAGAGAATATTTTTGTGCGGTAAATACTGTTGATATTTGAGGAATTATTATTGTGTTACTTAGTGCTGTGTGGATATGAATATTGTTGGGGATGTTGAGGGACATTTGGTGATGAATTAATTAATTAATTAATTAGTTAATGATGATGAATATAATTAAATTATGTTTTATTTAATAGAAATTTTTTTTTTTTTTTGAACGAGTTGCTTTTAATATGGATTTTATGTACTTGTATTTTTTTCTGGATGATTAAAAGTGAAGTGTCGTTAGTGCAAGGAGAATATAGTTGTGATAATGATGAAAATAATTGTAAAAAAGAAAATTAATAAGAAGAAAAAAAAATAGATGATGGAAGAAATATAATTATTTTATAAGTGAAATTATAAAAATGAGGATCGCGTTGATTGGGGTTAATGACGGTGTATTGTCTAGTCGAAAAACGTCAGTGGATTGCATTGGACCACCCTGTTAGGAATGTTCTTGACCAATGAGAGGAATGAGAAATGAACTGAGAATCATTGTGAATGAGCTATTATTACCCATAGGATATAAGAGAGAAAATAAATATATTATGGTCGGCAAGTCAAATAAAGGCGTCAAACAGGGTCGGACAAATAGAAAAGAGAATGAAAATAGATATACATATATAAAGATCTGATCTATGTGGGAGTTAAATCTTTATTTCCGCAGAGACCTCCCGTGACAGTTGAATTTTTAAATCCTCGAAATAATTTTTCTTTTCCTGAAATTATATTGAATGAAAATAAATTTATTAACAATCGTACTTCAGCGATATTTCATTATTTAAATTACAACTAAAATAAAATCAACAGTCAATATTTATTTATTGATCCAAGAAATATATTTATCCGTCAAAAAAAAAATAATATAAATTCGACAGGGATAATTTAATTTAAAATATAAATGAAAATATACGACCGTTAACGATACAAACGAACAAAAATATAATTGAAGAAAAATAAAAAATATGGAAAGTGCGACATCTCTGCGGGGGTTGAATGGTGCGAATAATTTTCAAACTCAATGGGTAATATTATGGTTGGCTTTTTTTTTTTTTTTATTTTTTTCGTTTGAACTGCGTCAAGGTATCGTAATTTACAGAGAGTTTTCCTTTCTTTTATCTACAATATATCTTTTTACTTTTTCTACAAGTCTGCAAGTTTGGTGGTCCCCTGTTAGACACAAAGACACGCCGCTATATAGATATAATATATACATATATATAAATATATATTTTTGAGCTGCATATAAGTGCACCGAAATGCATGGGACATTGTCGAAAACTAAAACCTTCTCTTTAGGGGGCCTCTTTTATTGTAGATGAGACGAAAAAGAAAAAAAAAAATCCGCTTAGTCGTGACGGTAGTAAATATGTTATTATAGTCTAGTCTAAATATTATTATATATTTTGAATAAGCCGACCTACAGCGAAGCACTTTAATACATCGCGACAATATGTTTCATAAATGTCCTGTAACAATAATAAAATAATAATAAATATATTAATAGTATTAAAATTAATAATAATAATGGGAAATGAGAGAGAAAATAATTGTGAAATTTATTTAAAATTTATTGATTTAATTGCAGAATGATTAAAGTATATTAATTAATTATTTACATTCTGAGATTGTTACTTTTATCAGCAGAAGTGTTTTCTTTATCTTTATCAATTTTATCAATGATATCTAAACGAAGAAATGATCCAACAATTGAACGTGCTGTTGAGGCTGCTCGAGTGAATCCACTATCACTTGTGCTGGATTTACTTCCATTGCTGCTGTGTGATATTTTTATTGGCTTTGTAACTGCCCATACATTGACAGCGAATTTAAGTTCAGCTATAAATGCCTCGCTTGGTGTAATCTAAAATAATGAAATAATTATTTTATATTATATTTAAAGAGATATATTGATTAAATTGTTTGAAAACATAATTTGAGAGAATTTTTAAAATTATGTGTTGGTTACTTTTTCTTCTACTGCGACTTTTCGTACGTTCCAAATAAATTCAAATATTGCAATAATTAGTGATAGTACAGATCCAAATATAAGTACGAGAAAAACACCACCAACATGTCCGACTGTTAAAGCACCTGTGTCTGCTTCTGGATCGGTTTCACTGCAATTTTTACCTCCTCTCGCCCACCATTTGTCTTTTAATTCCCTCAATACACCCTTCTCTTGTAAATGAAGTATTGCGCCACTTAATTGCGTTCTATATGGTGAATCTACAAAGAAAAACAAATTTTTCATCATATTTTATTTCAATATCATTCAAATTAAAGAGATAAAAATATTTATTTCTTTGATTGAATGATTGAATAATATTTAATAATAGTAATATATACTTGGTGGTACTGCGATTCCGTAGCCTTTATTATCCAATAGCGAGCCCACTTGCATTAAATCACAATTTCTTTTAACATTGTATTCAATTGATGTTGATTCCATGAAAAATGCATATGTACGTTTTCCCTTTGCTACACGTTCAACACCTTCTGTATTTGAGCTAGTAAGCACATCGGGTTTTGACTCACTCATTACTTGTCCCATTTTCTGATACATTGAAACATTTGATCCCTAAAAAAAAAAATTAATAAAATAAAATATTATATATACATCATCATCATCATCAACATTTAATTTTAATTGGACTGTAGAAAATTAAATTTCTTCTATGAAATATTACCAGAAAAAAAGCAGCAGTTGAACCACCTCTAATAGCACCATATTTAATTTTCGTTTGCGCCGCGAGCTCTTCAACATTACTAATCGTCGCGCCCATTTTTTTTTCCGTTAGAAAAGCAGCGAGATTGGCAGTGTAAGAAGAGACCATGATTAAAACGAAAAACCACCACATACTTGCGACCATACGAATTGACGGTGCACTAAAATAAAAAATAAAATAAAAATAAATGCAATTATATCCAACTAAATATAAATACTCCAAAAATTTCAAAAGTATATTTAATATAATACATTAAATTTATGTTGGGCGATGCATTTATTTATTCATTCATCCATTCATTCATATACATTCATTCATTTATATTTATTTACTTATTTACTGTATAAAAGTTAGCATAATAATGTTAAGAGAATGTGTGTGAGAATGCGTGAGAACGCCTTTGGTCTCACCGCAACTTAACTCGCGCAATACGTATAGAGAGATGTTTGGCGACTCCTAATTGGCAAAGGGGCAAAAGGAAGAGGTGATTTTTCGCGCGCGCGTAATCGTTTCGTCGTATATGCAAACGACGAGTGGGTTCCAACATTGTGGAGCTTTAGTTTGTTTGCCGTATGCCCATGAGTTTATGAGTGCGGGTGATATAAACACATGGTGTTTGCGGGTAGCAAAAGCAAGTGCCGCGAGCATACTTGGCATACAATTATATATATACCTCGAGGTATATATATATAAGTACCGTGCGCTATCAAAGAGAAAGAGAAAATAATATAAGGGAATGAGGAAAATGGAGGGATAGGAGAGTCACGCGCTCTTTCAGTTGTACTTAACATACATAAATCACTATACATGTATATAAATATCTATATGTATACACTGAAAAAAATTTATTTTAACAAAGTACCTTTTTAGCTTGGTTACAATCATATCGGTAATTTTTAACTAAGACTTAACTAAAAATCTCTAAGTGAACTTGGCATAAAATAGACTTGTGTACATTGTTAAATATTCTTGGCTAATAACAAATAAAACATCAGTTATTTTCAAATAACTTAATTTGTAAATTCAAACACTTTCTAACTTGATCCGAAACTAGTAAGTGATTTTGTCAACACATAATAAGCATGCTGTTGTTTTTAAACAAGTATTTTAATGGGTTGATTTTAACAAACATTTTTATTTAAAAAGAGATGAGTTGAACTTATTTGATTCTAAACTGAGTGTTCATTGCTTTTAATCGAATAATTATTCGGTTGATTCTTACAAACCATCTGATTTATCAATACATGAGATGAACTTATTTAATTTAAGTCTAGTTACTTATTTCCTTTTAAATAAGTAAATTTTATCGGTTGGACCTAGCAAATAACCTTATTTAATAGCAACCGGCTAGTGTTATTCAAATTTAACCGAGTAATGTACTCGGTAGAAAACAACCGAGACCCTTATTTCAAAATAGCTGCGCCGCTCGGCTCCTATAGCAATATAAAACAAAGAACATTCGTTTCGTCTCGCTCTTTCTCTGCCATTCTCGTTCATTTAGATTCTTCAAAATCATTAATGAATGTGAAATGGGCTATGAGTTCTTCTATACGTTATGACATAGGATGCATACTTGTACATAGTGTAAGTTACGATGAATTTTTTCACAATTTCTTAATTGTCAAACAAATTTATCTGTACGATGATAAACAATTAATTTTTTCGGGTACGTTGTTAGATACTGTCGAGTTTGATGATCACTATTACGCATACCATGTCAAAACTCCTGACAGAGTCGTCTCTTGCACTGTATTTTATGAATCGTTACTTTCACCGATTCTAAATGCCAAAAGTGTTTTACAAGATGGTAAACAGTATATAGTTTTGAGAAGTCCTTTGTAGTATTTTTTTATTGTATTGTAAAGACAAAAATGAATCAATATCATTATACTTATGTGTGTATTAAATTTCCAAAGAACCCCTTAAACGATCGTTCCTTCACAGCAATGCTATCCAGTATTCAGTAGTAACCCAATAAATTGGTTGAAAAAACCGGGTAACATTGCAGGAGCTACTAAGTGAACTGGCTATAGTTACCGAATAAATCGGCTGAGAATACCAAGTTACATTACAGCCGCTACCGAGTAAAGCGATTATAGTTACAACGTAACACTGATGTTATATACCGAGTAAGCCTGCTGTAGTTAAATAAGTTGATTGGCTAAACGCAGCCAACTTTTTTCTTTGTTACTAATGTAGACAACTGTGTTATTAGTAAAGAAATATTTTCAACCAAGTTTAATGGTTAATATGTAACAAGCAATGATAACAAAGTTGACTTATTTGTTTTTAGCTACAAACTTTGCAGGTGCTATATTGACAAACATGCTGGGTTATTTTCAACAGTATTTTATTTATTTTTAACCCTCACGTTTTTTCCGTGTATATGTACATTTATTATGTAGATATGTATATACATTTGTGTAGAGGGAAGAGTTAGCGCTCGTGTCAACGCGCTAACAAGTGGCTGCCGCCTCAAATACGTCCGGTAAATATTTGTCTTGTTATATGTTTAATTATATTTGAGAGAAAAAAAAATCAGGGGAATTAATATATATATATATGTGTGTGTGTGTGTGGGTAGTGGTATTGAGAATGTTTATGTAGGTTGTGGAAAAAAATTTTGGTCGTTTTAAATAAATTCAATTTAATTTAATTAAATCGCGAAATTTTTAAGTTTGACATTTAATTGGGTTAATTTTGTTAATTTTATTTTAGTTTAAATTTCAGTGTGCAGGACTTGATGTTCCTAATGCAGTTTTAGTGTCAACAAAAATAGTAGTATTGATGTATGGAGAGAGAAAGAAAATTTAGTTTTGAATGAATAAAATTGGATTTAACTAAATTGTGAAGTTTCTAAATTGGATTTAACATTTAAATGTATATGAGTTTAGTTTGTGTTAGTTAATTATTATTTATATAGTGTTGCTTGTAATGAAAAATTGTCTTACGTTGGGAGAATATCTGAGCCTTGTTGCATAAGTGAGCCAACAGTTAGCCAAAGTGAATTTTTGAGATTGAAATTATTTTCTAATTCTTCTGGATCAGCGATACATGGATGTGGATTGTGCCATTCGTCCGGTGCCATTCTGTATTATAATATAATAAAAATTACGAAGATATTTAAATAAAAAATAATTAACTGATAAATTAATTTATGATTATTGGATGAATTTAGACCTGGCTTGAACGAATAGCATAAGAGAAACAGCTAAATAAGCAGTTGCCATATAAATCCATACATCAGCTGAAAATGGCGATAGAAATGTAAACAATTCTGGAACTTCATTTTCTGGTTTTGCAAATAATATACTAATGCCAAGATTCATAAATGGCATCGTAAAATCTACAGTACTTTCACGAATTTTCGTAATAGTAAGATCACAAACTGCCATATCAGCATCCTAAAAAATATATTTTTCATATTACTAAAAATGAATTATTTCTCAAATTAATATAATAAATAGTTAATATTTATTTACGCGACTTAAAAGACGTCCGATGAGACCATCCCACTGTTTAGTTTCTGGATTATAAGCTCCATAACTTCCGTCAATAACTTCAAATTCATATTTAAATTTTAATACCTCAGATATTTCATAAATAAGATCAAATGCGTATCCTTCATAGCGTTTATTCTCAATAGGAATACCGCGTGATGATCCATCAGTCACTTCTATTGTCCAAGGTTCACCCTAAGTTGAGAAGGAAAAAATTGAAAATAAAATAAAATAATAATAAAAATAAATTATTCATTTATATTTTTAATTTATATTCATATTTTCATTTAATAATGATTGCGTATGTGTTACTGACAGGTTTTGTTATAACTTTAAACATCCTCTGTTCAATACTCTCAATAAGAGATGCTTCACGGTCTTGTTGTGTTCTTGTCACCTCTAATACTCCATTCTCCCAACTTCCTGATTTAAATGCTTTACCAACATGAAATTCTTGAAATGACAATCGGAATATTCTACCATTGTTTTCATCAAATTTCATTGGTCCTGTAGCACGCCCAATTGATGCAACCTATTGTGAATTATATAAATTAAATTTTTTTTTTTATAGAATTTAATAAAATAATATGAAATGGGAATGATAAAAAATAAGTTTCTTCATAAAATTTAAGGACTCATATACTGGTGCGAAACAATATTACTGATGTTTATAAATGTTATCAACAGCATGTATAATATCGTAAGAAAACTGCAGTGTTGGATGATAGTCTGATCATCATAACTAAACTTACTTGGATGCTGCTGTCGGTATAGTAGCTATCGTAAAACTAACTCACTCAGTTGATCAAATGTTGTGGATTTTTAATTTTAATTTTATATAATTAATACTTGGTAATTTTTTGTTAACTGACCTCTCGCATTAGCGATGATATATTATGACCAGCTTCATATTTCTCTGTGTCAGAACATGATAATGACTGTGGCTCAATTGTTAATTGTCGATGACCATTGAATCCATTGCGTGCTTGTAATGCCTCTAAAGCATCATTTAATAGAAATACAGAATCAAAAATCAAAGCACTCTCTACCTAAAATGAAAATTTATCTGTATTTTTTTTTATGTTAAATGCTGGGAGAATTTTTAGAATTTAACTAAATAAAATAATTAATAATACGGTATGATGTTGCTTTTAGTTTTCAGTCATAATTAAATATGAATTTAGAATTGTGTCGTCAGGTGGTTCAAACTATATCTCTTCATTTGTGAAAATGAATGGAAATAACAGCTGGATGTGCGCATTCAGGCGTCACTTGCACCCGTTTACGTTGGTACGCGAAAGATCGACGGTTTAATAGAGAGATTAAGCTGTAATCCTCGAAAATTTTGAGAGTCCGGAGTAAAAGTTCATTTTTATAAGCATAATCACACTTTTCTCTGGCTTTCTTTTGTACTTTTAACTAATCTCACTTATTTATTTTATACACTCAGACAAATAAATATTGTTATAACAACGAAATTTTTGGATAATTATTAATTTTATCATTTGTATAATTACCGACATGAGACCATATGAATCATCGGTGATGAATTGCATGGCTGTTATATTTGCACTGGAGCCATTTACTGCTTTCAACATAACGTCACTTGGAATATGCTAAAATATTGATTTATAATTGATGTAGAAAATAATAATTTGAAGTATATAATTAATTGTTTCATAACCTGATTAATGGTGACAAATTATTTAATTATTTGAGTATTTTAATACCAAACAAGTGATGATATAATTGTAGTAATCTCGAAGTAACTTGACCTCTTCAGCTTGCTTTAATATTGTTAATAATTTTCCAGGTTCAATATCAATGATTACATTGTAAACCGTTGAATTAGCTATTTCTTTTAGTAATGGTCGATAATCTGGTTGATGATATTTATCATAAGTTGGCTTTAATTGACGTATTGTTATAGGATAATTATTTGGTCCGTGTCTCATTAATGCTTTTTGAAGCCGTGATAATCCATTATCTGTTTCATAAATAATTGTATATTGTTGCCAATTCATCGCGTCTAATAAATCTGATAATGCCTGAAATTAATTTTATTATTTTAATTTAAAATTATTTGATTATTAATATATTTTTTATACTTGCCTGAGAAATTTTTTCACTATCTGGATAAACATTGACAGTAGTATGCGGCATATTATTGTCCTCAGTACGACGAAATGCATATTCAATATGTGGAATTTCAAATTTAGAAGTGATACTTGAGACAATACCACGAGTATGAGGATTAGTTGGGCCGAATATTGCTGCAATGCCTTCTTCAATTAAATCGCACGCTACATTATGAAAGTTATCAATTATTAATGTTTATCGTTTGAAATTCATGAGATATCTATGTACAGAAGAGGATATTAATAATGTAAAGATCCAATCGTCAACTTGCCAGCGAGAGATGTCTTGAAACTGTCTGTGCTTGAATTTATCCATTTGATGACGGGTTGAAGCTCAAAGCTTGGGGCTATCTGTTCCATTTTCAGAATGGTGAGAGCTTTCGTGAACGCTTCATAGTTTATTTCATCACCGTCATGAAATATTGCGCCTGTTTTACAAGAAATATACATAGAAATATTTCAAT
This sequence comes from Microctonus brassicae, assembly GCA_918226075.1. Classification (NCBI taxonomy): domain Eukaryota; kingdom Metazoa; phylum Arthropoda; class Insecta; order Hymenoptera; family Braconidae; genus Microctonus; species Microctonus brassicae. The sequence goes on along the minus strand of OW445491.1, from coordinate 2,187,218 downwards.
TCACAGTAAAACAAAAAGAAAAAACGTTCTGATATAAATTTTTTATCATTCGGATGATTGAAAATGCTACAAAAAATTAAATTCAATAGTTGAATTTATTATTTTTTTTTCATGATTATATTATTATTATACGTTTGAATTATTTCTATATTTTATTGAATATAGGAGAATAGGTACATGGCCGTTGGAACATTTAAATAGTTAAAGGACCACAAAAATATATGAGAATTTGTCATGTGTGTAACATTTTTGCGGTTCTTTCATTCTGCAATACTATTTAACTGTTGTCATGCTACTGCACTTTCTAGTTGTAGAATTGTGGGTTTTCCCCACTCTGGTTATATGAACAAATATGTACATACTTATATGTATAAATTTATATGCGAATATATACGTTAGGTTCATTGTTGCTAACACATTCAAAGTTACGTTGTGAACTATTTCTGCAACGTGAGGCAGTAAGTGTGATTCAACTGCGTTAGCAGCGGCCTGTTGGGAACTAACTTGCAAACGATTTGTTCAGGTTAAACCAAGCAATTCGCCATGTCGTGGACGATTAAGATTATGTTGGGCTGGATGAGTAGCAGTGAACTAGAGATACTGGGGCTATTCCATTGGACGATGGGGTTGGTTTGCTAAGAGAACACGAGAGAGTGATAGAGAAAATGTGAGGATGAGAGACAGTGAATGCCGGACGGGATTTGTAATCAATGTGAGCACGTTCCGCCGGATCAATTGCAAAATTCTCTATACAGTTGGAAAATCCCACGTTTAATCGGCTTCATGATAGATTTACCTATATATTGTCAAATGTCAATCGCTCAACTTGTTAAATTAAATAATTAATAATCATTGATACGTTTGCTTGGTATTAAATTAATATATTTGTTTGCTAAAAAATATTTTAGCTGCTTAAATAAATGATGAGTTATGGATTTTTTTAAAAGCATCCTCGTGTAGATAATTTAAAGGCGAAAATCTGTGGTTTATTAATTATTAATGAATACTATATATTATTTATTAATTATTTAATAAGTCTTGTAGATATAAAAATTTTTTTTTTCCGGTTAATAAAACTAGATTTTTACACTTTAGATAATTATTTTCTTAGTTATAAGAATTAATTCTTAAAGTTTTGTCTTGATTGTTGTGATTATTATATTTTTTATTTGTTTTAATTTCAAGAGGTTTTTTGTTTGAAGGTATTAGCGAGTCTTGAAATGAAATATTTAAGAGGATTTAGGAAATAAAGGAGAGAAGAAAATAAACGTTTTTTTATTGACAATAGTTTTGTCGATATAAACATTTAATTTTCGAAGGCATCGAGTAGGTATACGTTGACGATAAATGAGGTGAATTGGAATTCGAAATTGATACAAAGTTCACGCGCAAGTTGCCACTTCGTGGTTTCCATTTAGTCGTGACACTCACCATCGATCTTCCGCTTACTTTTCTGATCCTGTCACTTTACAAACTTATTATCTACTTGAATCGATCGATCTACTTTGGCCGATTGAAATTTTGAGAAAACTCATCGATTATGAATTGTTATTTAAGTTACAATAAATGTGCATTTATTGATAAATTTTCAACGCATAATAGACGTGTGTTATTTATATAAATTTTTTTTCTAATCTAAAATCATTTAATTATATTGATTAAAAATATATAATTTAATGGAAAAAATTTTTATATTATTGAGTAATGAAAAACTTAATCTTGAAATTCAAAGACTACTATCATGATTAAACTGTGTTTCTAAATGATATCTTAAGATAGTCAGTAGATTTTTGAGGTAACTGGATCGTGGTTTTACAAGTTTGCACTCAAAGTACAGGTAAAAGTAGCTTGGAATATGTATATATATATATAACTAATCTTCCATCTTTTCTCAGGCGCATAATTTCTCTCACAAATCCGATACCACAAATGGCCTCGACCTTTGAAAGAGTTATAACTTTGATGAAATAGCAATTTTAATTTAAATTTATTTATCATAAAATTAATTATTTTCCTCAATTTTAATTACATGCATATATTATAACATTTATAAATGCTTCATTATTAATTATTTAACAATAATATATATTAAATATTTGTTCATGATAATATATAGTGGAATATAAATTTTTGAGAATGAATGACAATTATAAAAGGCTATTTTTAATCATGGATTTATCATGCATTCATGAATTTATATGAAATATTATTGATATATATATATTATATTACAATTGTAATGTATTTATTGATTTGTTATACTATACAATTGTTAACCAACCATTGAGATAACTGTGCTTGATCATCTTGTATGTTTGTCGCGCTGTCATCGTTTCGTTGTCCGTTTGTAATACTGAATTACACACTAAATTCCGGATTGCATCATGACTATCGAAATTGTGTGTGCGGTATTATATGTTAGCTTCGGTGGATGTATGTGTGTGTATGTGTAGGTTACATTGTGAACTATTTCACTTGGTTTTGTTGGTTGTGGTTGGATGAATTTCGAGATCCATCTGTCATTTGTAACTATATGGTTAAATTGCGTTTATGCGGTGAATAAGTTAATTGTCTTTTATTCAGTCTTTATATACCAATGTCTTTTTGTTTAATATTTACATAATAATAAATCATGTTTTTGTGATATACATATATTTGTATGTGTATATGATTTTATAGAGGATTTGTGGGTGAAATATATACGATACAAGTTCTGAAAATCAAAATTTAGTTTGAAATGGATGTGATCATCATCAATTTTCTCGTATATTTCAGTTCACTATGTGGATATACAACTGCGGATTTTTCATATTACACTCACGTCTATGCGACGGTAAAAGACGCTCAGAGCAATTTATTATTATGGCATACTATATATATTGGAGAGGGCAAACGAGTCTTCGCACTGACGAGTTAAAAATGGAAAAGTCTCTCACTTTTATACAGACTTTTCCTCTTTTTTTTTTACTTCTCGTTTTATATATCATATAGGGATGTTCGTGACATCATAACCATGTATGAAATGACTCATTTTTGCATGGATACTTTATTATTACATGTTATAAAATGAAAATAAGATACAGGTGTTCATATATTTTATAAACCGATTTTGCGTGAAGGAAAAAAAGAAACTGAAAAAATAACTGAGCTTGTAATTGTAAAATTATATTTTTACTATGGTTGTGAAAATCGTGAATATATATTGCGTGAAGCAAATCCTTTTGTTATCTACATCGCATTGAATTTTCATTGTCATTGTTATCAGAGATATAATTTTTTTTTTTTTCACTCATTTCCAACAATTTATATTATAATGATTTTAATCGGATGAAAGTAATATACACGCTTGTCAGAATTACATTATCATTTTGTGATTACGTCAACAGACAATGTACCGGACTTTATGTATGTGTGTGTGTGGGTGTATAAAAATAATTATTTCCCACTCATAAAAAATAAAGAACAAAAAAAAAATCGCAATTTGTAATGAAAGTAAATGAGATTTTGTGATAAAACAAATTATAAATTTTTATGTCAATAATCTTTCAAGATGAAATGAAATGATACCGCACAAACATTGTATCCGTACAACTGTTGTAAATATAAAGACTGTAGTCAATAAACAACGAGGTATATACTGACAATAACATTGTCCCAAGTAATCAACTGGAATATTCAAAATACGTCATACTCATTGTCTGAATTAAATAACGCTTGTATCCGTTATTTACGCAACATAAAATACATGATTTTACCGCTAAAATAATTGCAATATCGATTATCAATGCGTTGAGCAAGTGAATATATTGATTATGTTTGCGTTATAAATGTTATATATACTAGTTTGGTTGTGGACAAGCGGTTGAGCTTTTCACCACACGCTTGTACCATCGTTTCAATATTACGCAAACACGCTGAAAACGTTCGTTGAATTGTTATATGAGTGGTGGCCGGTATATATACCTACGTGTACAGTGAATGTGTACTGAAGTATAGGGAAATGTTTGTGACCGTGGGTTTAATTAAACTTATAACTATTATCTGTCGTAGCGCCAAGTCGAGTTCGGTCGAGGTTCGGCGCCGTGTCGTTAAGCGACGAGAGTCGAGAGGAATTTTAATAGCAGACCGAAACAAAGTTGTGACGACGAATATACAAGCTCGTCCCCAAACGATATAGGGACGCAATGCGAGTTGATGGGGTTGATGGTTATAATGCTGATGTTGTGCGTTAGTATGTATAATAACAGTGTGGGATTGTGAATTTAATGTGTGCGCGATTTGAATATATAGTTTGCGTGATTGAGTCAATTGTCTGACCCGTTCATTAAGATGATAAAAAAACTTTTCTTTGGTGAAATACTTATTGGATAGTTCCTTTTGTGTGTCGGGGTTTTGTTAATGATTTACGTTTAATTAAGTATGATAAATTATTTCGTATAAAATTCACGTTTAATTCGATAATTTTTTTTTTATTTCAAGTGTCATCTGTTAATTAATCAAAAAAATATTTATTATGCTATCATTTCGCTAGTTGACTTTATATTTCTTCGTTTATTACATTGTTATATCATTGTATGTAGTGTCGACTATATATAAAGTGAAGATATAAAGCTTTAAACTTTATTTTACGGCGGAGTTTGCCTTGTTTCATCTCCGGCTTCTTGTATAAATTTTCATCATGGTACACGACATTGTTGCAAAATTCATTCGACGATATAATTCCAAGCACAAGTTTAAAACGATGAGCTATGATTTTATATGTATGTACGTATGTTTATTTTAGATATGTGAGTGTGTGTAAAGAGTGGAAAAATTTTACAGCCGTAAAATTTTTAATTGGCAAATTAACTTACCAATTTTAATGCGACGCGGAAGAGCGTGTCCAATCGATACAATTCCGATTAAAATGAGTCCAGTAAAAATGGTGAACGTTTTCATCATGGAATTTTAGCACTACCTGGTGATAAGAATCAGATTATGTAATTTAATTATAGAGACGGAATTAACTGCAACAGGGGGGTAGAGAGAATAAATGAAATAGAAAAAGAAAAATGATAAAATATTTATGAAATAAGAGAGAATAAAATTATCAATAATTGTAAATAACAATTTTTTATTTCTACTATTTGAAATTTTTAGATTTATTTCAATTTCTCTTTTGTGAGACTGAATATATGATTGAAGGCACATTGATTTTCATGGAATCGTTGAATTATTACGTATATATATGTACGTCATATGCAAACTCTGAATATATGACGGAAGTAATGAAATTCATCGTTGTGCTAGTGTGTATATTTTTTATGTGTTCATAAGTCAAGTATATTTTCGTTGGTATAGGTATAGTATTTATTTATAACAAGCAATCACTCCAATTAAAACCTTGTTTGAGTGAATAAAACAAAATTTTTTTTCTTTTCCGGAAGTAAAATATATTTATTTCATGAAGAAATATATATTCAAATGTATTTATGATATTAGCATATAATGAAAAAAATTAAATATTTAATAAGCATTGGGGTGAGAGTATGTATATGAGTAATTTATTATTTTTTAATTCAAATTAAAGAGATGTGCAAATTTTTATATATCAAAAAAAAAAAAATATGTTGATAATTAAATAAAAATTTTTGACTGAATTATTATTATATTTTTTAGTATCAATTATCAGCAATTATTTTCACGATTCATTTATTGTGTATATTGCTCCGAATTGATTCAGTCAAAATAATTAACTTTAATTATTATTATCACCCGAAATCCACTAATTTTTACCAATTAAAATTTTTTTTTATTAAAAAGTAAATGTATTTAAAATGATGGTATTTATTAATTTTTTTTTCATGTTCATTTTATTCGGTAATTAATGCGTTATAAGTGCATGAGTTTATTTTTTAATAATACTCAATATTTATAACGCATACATTATTTAAATAACATGACGTACAGCTAGACGATATAAAACAATATATTTTTTTAAAAATTTTCAGAGATCTGATAGAGTAATTGGCAAAACATATTTTTTTTTTTCATATATTTTATAAAATTTTACAACTCTATACAATCTTAAAATTGTTTATTAATAATAACAATGTTGTTTTAAGATTATAAAGCACTTGAAAAATTTATTTTCCCCTTCAATATCAAGGTATAAAATATTTTTTTTTATCTTTAAAGCTCTGTTTCTCATCGAGCACTTAACCAACTCTATATATTATATAAAAATAAAATTTACGTCACACGATTATATACACTACTTTCAAAAATGTTCACATACACAGCTGTGTGCACCATCAAGAAGGGTGAATGGCGCTTCGTATAATTTGTCAAAGTTCAGTATATGACATCGTCTTGACAATTCAATCGGCGATTCGTGCACATTCTACCTTTCCGTATACGGCTGCAAATCGTGAAAGCCCATCTCACTTGTTGCACTGATGTCGCGGACAATTCCTTTATGTGTATTTCAACATTCAAACATAATTCAACTCACAATAAAATACAATTGAAATTTTTCAAATACCTAACCACGTAAATAAATATATTTTTAATTTCATCTCCAAATTCATGCAATCATTTTATTTATAAATTCACAAATGCTTTTATATTTATTTAAACAAATGAATTTAATTAAAAACAATTTTATCATAACATAAGTATATTATTTATAACATATGAAAATTGTGCATAATAAATTCTCGTGGGATTTGTCCTGATGCTATACCCAGAAAGATAATTGCATCTGAGAGAATAGCACATTTTATCTCTGCATATATTTCTCATTGAAGCTCGTTCATTTGTGGTGGAGCTTTTCAGTAAAGTCTCCGGACGAAACGCGAGTGATTCAACAACTATATATGTCCATAGTAATAGTATTCATATAGTTGTATAGTTGTAGTAGTAGTACTAGTAGTAATATATAAATAAATCCGTACATACATTTTCTCTTTATGTATACTTTCATATATACACATACAAATATATATATTATACATATATGTATGTATATATTTTGATGTTTTCGTGTACATTATATACGGTGTATGAAGCACAACGTTCCCTGCACCCAGAATCTGTCACACTATTTTTTTTTTTTTATCTCTTTCATTCTTCGTTTCCTTTCTCTTTTACATTTATTCTCTCTGTCACTTTTATATAACTTTTTGAATATTTTTTTTTCTTTTTCTTTTTTTTTCTTGGGCTTTACTCTATTCTGCTAACGACCAGCGTGCCAATTTCCACGACGTCGTTGCCAGATATATATAGTGCATACATGCATCTTTTTCCAAAGCTACTGGGGCGAGTCAATGGGGATTTCCTTTTTGTATTCAACCACCCACCTATTTGCCTCTTACTGAGATCCCTACTTAGACCTATCCACCGCCTCCCTATAACTTTACCTTTTTATTTATTTTTTCACGTTTTTTTTTCCCTCATCTTTTTTTCTTATATATTTTTATGTTGGAGAGAGGGAGTACACTCGCACAAACTTGAGTCACGAAAGTGCATCCCTGTGAGTAATTCTGACGTCTCGTTATAACTGCCAAGTTGCTTTGGTGTATCATCACCCATTCAATGTCTATTCATTATACACTCTGGGTATACATGAACACGGTTTTTATTTATATTTTTTTTTTTTTCCATGGCTAGTACAATGTTGGTGCAATGCGTAAAGTATTATAATTCATATGCTACTTTTTACTCTTTCAATTTTGTGTATATGTTTGAATGAAGATGATATTAATTTCGTACACAATTTCCAACTAATTATAGATATTAATAGGTTAGTAATGATTTTAGATGAGAATATTAACGATGAATAAAATGAAAATATTTTATTTGTTATATTTATCATCACGAAATGTTTCTTTAATAAAATTTTTATGATTTGTCATAAAATAGACAGATTGTATATGTATATTTAGTGATGGAGTGGTTGAAGATGCTGTGGATGTTTTTTTTTTTTTGTCTATTTTTGCCTTCTTGTGCTTTCGTTGTTCGGTTCGTTTCGTTTGGTTTCGGTAGCTCGAGTGAGCCAAGTCAACCTTCTTGGAAATTTGTGTCAGCCATCGTTAAAGAATCACGTAGAATTTGGCCAACTGTTTTCAACGCAGTGGATGGTTGAATAAATTTAATGCCCGTAGGGGAAAGTAGTTGGGTTTCAAACATTAAAGTAAAATGTTGAAGAAAAAAAAAAAAAGAAAGAAAAATAATAATACAACTTTTGTATTGATATTAAAGTTGAGAGTTGAATGAAGAAGGAAAATAAAAATTCGGTGTTCTATTGTTTTATTTGTAGATTGAATATTTGAAAAATGTTTTATATATGTAACTTTTGTTATAGTTTAAATAACAATAGTATTGCTTTGTTACTTTGGTTATGGTACTGACAGCTTTAGAGTTGATGAATTTCTAATTGTGGTATGAGTTCTGCATTGAGGGATTAAAATTTAGTATTAACTAGAGTATAATCCGCGTAATTTTGTTTTGTTGTTGTGTATTATGAGTATATTATTATGATAATCAGCCAACTAGCTTAATCATGGGTTTAATCATTGTTCACCAATGTTAATATATTTATTAAATAGATTACTATTAATTTTAAATAATTTTAAATTTTCGATGAAATGTAAAAATATAATTTTAATATTTATTATTAGTTGAGATCAAATATATATTAATTTTGTTCACGTATCACTAGAATGAACATGACTTTGACTTGGTATAAAGTTGTAAAGTACATACGTCAAAGGGTCTTTGGTGTCGATTCGTTTTTCCCAGCACGATCATGAAGTGACTCTCGCGTTACTTCGAGTTCAACTCTTGAGCTTTTCATGCTCGTTCCACTGAGCACACTGATCTAAATTTAACTTAATCCAGCTTAAATATTGGTGGAATGGCGCGCGATGTTGGTGGTTTCACAACACTATTGTATAGTCTGAAAATATATTAAGGCATATATAATAATATAATAATATATATTGGAATAAGGAAATAGAAAAGTCAAATAAAAATTATTATTATATATGATTGAATATTTTTTTTATTCTTATTAATATCATTCTCTTTTTCTTCTGTTCTTATATTTATTTGTATTTTAATTTACATAACTTTATGATAATATTATTATTCAGTATTATTAATGAGGTTAGATTAATTTTTTTGTTTCGATTTATGAGTAATTTATAATGTTCCTTAAGGCAATTTCTAAAATTTATTGGATATACATACAGATACCAAATCTATATAGACGAATATTGGAATAGACGGCGTTAAGATCTTGACTCGAGAATTCGTGGCGTTCCAATCATTGTGGAAATATCGAGATTGTGCTGAGCTTTATCATACTGAAATACCTCTTGGAAATCGTTACAGATTGTAGTAATATTCTGAATAAAATGAATATTATCAAGGTGAAATATAACTAGTTGAATTTATAATACGTTAAATAAAAATAATTTTATTAATAATATATTTAAAATATATATTTATTATTTATATTACGTGAATTTAATTTATTTATTTATTTATTTTTTTTAATGATAATATGTAGCTTTAATAAGAGAGTGTATTTTAAACTTTAAACACCAACTTTTTGTTTTATCTCTACTTGTTTATCTGTATAGAGAACGAAGTTTGTATTAGTCCCCTGTTGTGGTATAAAATCTCTGTAGATTTTGAAATCTTTACGCAGTTATACCGCGAGTTTACTCGCGTGAAACACTTTGGAGACACAAGCTTGCGCGCGTGGGTTTTTCGGGTAAGATAGTGATTTTGGTATTATGCTTATACGCCGCCGAGTGTATAGAAGAAAAGAAGGGAGTAAAATGGAAAATTGAGGGTATGGCGTGAGGTAATACAGAGTGCAGGCACCGCGAACTTAGATATTATACTGGCGCTTTTCCCCAGCACCTTTTGAATTATTTAGTCTTTCTCCACTTCTCTGTTCTCTCTTTAGAGGGCGAAAAATTTTTTTTCTCTTTCTCATTTTTTTTACCTGTTATCTTGCTATCGTGATTCAAGTTATAAATGAAAGTTTCCATCTCTGTATACACATAGATATATATAATTCGTGAATTTCCCCTTATATTCACTCATATTTATTTTATTCACTGAAGATTTCATGATGTGAAAAAGGAAAAAAAAAAATGTCATTTAATTAATTTAAATTTATTCTGGTGATGAAAAATTTTTACTCAATTGTCGGTGAATTATTTTACAAATTTCGCGTAAATTATATTTTAATATTTTTTTTTTTTTTTTTCTTTTTTATATTCATTGGGGGTAGCGATGAAGATAATAATTTTTTAGATGGAGTTGTTAATAGCATTACTTCAAAATATATATATTGATGCGAACATTGTTTTATTTATTTATTTATTTTTGTTTTTTTGAAAATGAAGCGTCATCATTGTTGGATCAATGAATGTATGTAGATGAATAAAAATACAGAGAGGGTGGCATGTATTCGTTTGCCAGTGAATTCAGGTCACTGATGATGAAGAATTGTTCGTATTTCAAATTAAATGCCAATATATTGAAGAGCACTGGTAAAGAGGAATTGTAATAGCGAAAAAAAAAAAGAAAAAAAGAAAAAGAATATACCATTATGATGAAAAAATAATGATGAAAATTGCAATGCATAATTTGAGTGGAAAGTAAATTTTATTTCTTTTCATTTTATTATTTTTTTCTTCTTAATATATTTGGCATTAAAAAATTAGTTGGACTTTATACGTAATAAATCTGTATGTTTGTATGAATATACAAAATAAAAATGCATATTGCATTGTCTGTTGATCGCCATTACTTGTTTCAACATCGTAAATATGAATGAGCTTGTTGTTTATTTTCGATATTCGTTTTCACCCATATCTCGTTTACACATCAGAGGCAATATAGCGGCAAGGCTAATGGGATTTTCGATATTTGTCGTTATAAATCCTGGCACGTTCAAGCAAACGGAGTGGAAGTTTGTCGACGACTATAGTACTCATTCCACTTTAATTTATATTCCTGCCTAGTTTTTTTTTTTTCTTTTTTATATTTTTTACGTCTCTTATATTTACATCATCGTCACCCACATTGCATTAAAATATACTTACACATGTTTTCTATCATCGAAATTATAGCACAAACGCATAGTCACCAAACACAATTATTTCCAAAAATGTTCCACTTTTTTTCTTTTTTTTTTCATTCGCTTAAAACTTGAAAAAAAAAAAAAAATAATCACGATAAGTGTACATATGCCGTGCTGGTTTTCCTACTCTCTATTGAACCAAAAAACTTTTTTAATTTACGTTGCTGCTTCACGGCAATATCGAGTGCACACAATATTTGAATTTTATTTTATTTATATTTTGTGCATTTTTTTTTTTTATTATTCTTTTTTTATTTTTTATTATCATCTACTTTTATATATGATTTTTTTAGTGATGTTGCCTGTTAGCTAACCTATTAATCACTTGGTGAAATACATTTGGTGGCATGGGTGTGGTTTTGGACGAGTAACCGCGCGAACGATGATAAAAACACCAGACATTTGATTAAAAAGCCGCCGATCGACCACCACACGCGCCCGGGGATTCGTCGGTATTCATATATACCTATATTACATATATATACACAGTTCATAGTGTGAAATATATACGGGACAGTGTTATTCTACAATGTTCGTTATCCACAAATATCCACGGGTTCAATTTTCATTAGACTATATAACCTGTTAGGTGACATATTTTCCCTCGACGCTTGTTGATATTACTGCATATATACTCGTGGATATACATATGTGCGACCTGTAAAGCTTTTATATATACTGTTGCCATTTACACTCTACAATACTATGGTGAATAATGTAATTACCATTGTTCGGACATGATAATGATTATCTTTGTTTTAATAATAATATGATACTACTTGAGGAAATAATAGATATTCAAATTTCAAAAGATAATTAGAGTATGTTTATATTATTGTTCGTTGATGTTTTGTGATTTTTTTATTTTTATATCATGAACAAAATTTCAATTATATATATTTGTAAATATTTTGCGTGTGTGTGTGTAACGTATTGTGCAAATGGAATATTCGTAGACAAGGTCATGAGCCGGAAAATCTTGTTGAAATCCCACCGTATACCGCACGATGAAAGCTTGGGATTAGTTTCAAGAGTCTCCTGATAGAACGTGGTGATGACGACCAAAACTAAGTGCTTCAGACAATGCTTGCTTCCTGCTGATAGATTGAAATACGATATTCTTATACATATACGTGTGGAAAAGTTTGCGATAAGTATATATATTTGTTTGATTCAGTATGGATGTATATGAATATATTTTTTTATTCATTTTTATTATTTATTTTTATTGTATATTGGGAGAATGAATTGTTTTTTTTTTTTATATGACGGCTATATATTTAGGATTATTTTATTCATTTCGTCATTGACTTCTTTATTAATTCAATCATTCAAGACTTGGCGTTGACAGATTAGATGTGAAATAAGATGAAAAAAAAAAAAATCCAAGCACGATTGAATAAGAGAACGAGGGAAAAATAAAAAATAGAATAATAATATAAAGTAATGGAAAATCCTCCGGTCAAATTGATCGACTGACGTTGATGATTGATAGTGACGCAATAAAGATGGTTGAATGAAATTTTTATTTTGGAGATTTTGCGAAAATCACGTTTGCAATTTTAGCACAGTGAAAATTGACGATATTGTTGACAAACTGATATTAATATATTAAAAAATATATATAAACTTTTATGTACTCGGGAAAAGTTTAATATTTTATGATTAATTTGTGGAACAATTTTAATTTCCGTAAGCTTTATAATATAAAACACAGCACTTTTTTTTTTATTTAATAAAATTGTGTAGAGTTTTTTTTTTTCAAGTTTTCTTGTTGTAGAAATTTTTTTTTTGTTCTTATTCGAGTTACAACAATAATTGAAAAGAGTAAATGGAAAAAGATGGGTATCTAAGCATTGAGTTTTGCGAAAAAGTTGGCAGGAGTTGCTATTGAAAGAGGAAAATAATAAAAAAGAAAAAAAAAAAGTTTGTATGGATGACAGAGGGCTCATCGGAAGCAACTGGTCGGATTCTCACGGCGATAACTGTCATAAGACTTTTCTTCAACTCATTGACGATCATCTTCTTACGAAGTAGCGATAAATTGATGAATAACTGCAGTAGTTATCGTTAGAAAATCGCATTTATAGCTAATCGAGAGAGTCAAATATTTATTTAATAGATAAATTTCATTACATTAAATTCATTCGGAATTATTATAGTTTGATTGTGAGACAATTGAGTATTCATCGATGAGATTTGATTTAATTTAGATTAGATTTTATGTAAATATATTAAATATTAACCTTCATTTATTCAAGTATATTTAAATATTTTATCAAAGGGAATTTATTATAAATTCCAAATGATTAACGTTGGTGAGTTGTCTGATCACTCTGTAATTCAAGTAAGTTTTGACGAGTGATATCATTACCCTAACGTATGTAATCTGGATTCAATCCCAACATACCTCAGTATGAAGAGCGATCAGAGAGAGATATTAATGTTGCAAAGGGCCTAGAGAGAGATACAGTGAGAGTCTCCCCATGGTAAACTCCCTTGAGTTGCATATTGATGTGATGTCCTAACTCTTGCAAGGATTATCACTCTGAGGTATTACGTTTAATTGATCAAGCTGCATGTGAGTGAGCTGCGTATTAATATTTAATAATTTTAATTCCAAATCTATCAGATAATAATTCGTGTTAGAAAGAAAGAAAAAAATTTTTCTATTCATAATTTATTATTACATCAATTTTTATTGGAAAAAATTTATGTACATGGATAAAGAATGAACCTTTCATTATTTTATGGCCCTTCAATTTATTAGTTTTTTTTATTTCACTGATGTAACTCATTTTATTAGATTTCAAAGTGATTTTCATCATCAAAGGGAAGCTGAGTAATTTTATCCGCTCGAGTTTTGACTTATACGAACACAATAATAGGCAAACTTTTTTTTTTTTTTTTGCCTTCTTTACTTCATCAGTACTTTGTAATTTAATTATTTCTATTACAAGAATCATTTATAAACCCAAACACGCGCGAAAATTGGGTTGATATTTTTAAATTAATGAAAAAGTTGAAGAGGAAAAGATTGTTAATATATTTAAACACTAAAACAGAAAGGGAAAAAATAAAAAATAAAATAAAATAAAATAAACGAGCTTATCAGCGTACTTTTCACAATTGACTTAGCAAATTTCTTCCCCTTGGTAAATTCGCATGATATATTAACTTACATATCTATCTCACATACACCAAATGTTACATATTACTTTAGTAATTCATCTCGTTTTCACTTCAAGTTATACATACATACATACAAGCGTTACTTTTGTGAACACGTTATATACTTCTACCACAAAAATTTTTTCGTCAGCTCATTTCACCCTCTTCGACTACTTTTTTTTTTCTTTTATATATATATATTTTTTATCATCGTCGGCTTTTTTTTTTCTTCTCTTCTATCCAATGCGTCCACTCTATCTTATTCTCAACGAAGCTCTTTGCACCCTCCCAATCCTCACAGTCCCTCACGATTTCATTTCCCTCATTCCTTCTTATACCCATCCAAACTATCCTATTTGAAGTTTCACGCGTTCGTATAGTCGAAATCGGCTTGGTTGAAGCAAGTGGAACGTTGATGCTATTCCAACGTGGAGATCGATATAGTAGTGGGGAATAGGATGGTGGTGTATATTATACAGAGAGGGAGATCTGGAATCGGGGTAGAACATGGTTAGGATTGAGAGGGGAAATGAAAAGGAGTGTAGGAGAATGAGGGGAATGCATGGATGGTAGTGAGAGATGTTAAGAGTGGTGGGTTTAAAACCGTTGGATAGAGGGAGAACAGAGTAGGTGGAGTATTTCTGCGTCGGAGCGAAGCTTGCCGCGGTCGCAGCCTCTCCGATGATGGTCCAGTTCACCCTAGCGACGCTTCATGGTAACAGTACTACGCTCTGCTTTATAATTTTGTATACAACATTGTTATCATTCAAACAACTCAATTTTGTATAATAAATTTTTCTTATACGCACAGAGTTATTTATGCGATCAAATCATTTTTTTTTTTTTTTTCTTACTTGGTTAATAATTCGGTATTGCTGTTGTTTATGTTGAGTTTATTAATTTTTTTTCATTTTTCCTGTTGTATTTATAAAGAGAAAGGGTGTGACGGAATAGTGTGTATATTCGGGCAGTGTTTCTCGTGTATATTTTAATTGTCAATTGTACAATGAGAATTTTTATTGTAATGACATTTATGTGAATGCCAGTGCGATTTATTGATTTTTATTTTATTTTACTTTTTTTTTTTTTGAGGACATTTGTTTTTATTTTAGATATTGAAAATATATATTGTGTTGCTGATAATATTTTTGAGGGAGTTTTTTTAAATGTTTTCTTATGATTTATTATACCAGCAGCATTTTACATTCTCTATCGAGTATTTGTAGATAGATTTATTGGTGAGTAAGTTTATTTCTATTTATTGTGATAACATGAATTATAGATAGATTGATAAATGATGAACAATTATTTTTTATTTGTTTATTTTGTTGAATATATATGTTTGAGTAGAATTAATATCAATATTTTACGACACGTGTGTAAACTCAAGTGAAATTTGATATTTTTTATATAATAGATTTAATTGTTGTTTAAATAAATAAAATAAATATCAAGAGAATTGATAATATTGTCGAGTATAAGAAAATCCGCAGTGGGAATATGTGGTTTTTATTATTTTTATTTATTCTTCTATTTATCATTTTTATTATATTTATTTTTTTGCAAACAACCGGCGAAAATTCTTTTTATGCTTTCCTCTCACGTTCTCATAAACAAAAAATTATTCAATGAACGTAACGTATATGTACATTATGGTGAATTAACATCGACTTATCTTGTGCATTAAAAACATGACAAATGGACAATAAAAGTAAAGTGAAAATTTTTTTTATTTTTTTATTTTTTTTCATTACTCTTCACTCATTATCATTTTATTTTTTCTCATCTTTAATAATCTATTTCACTTATATATTTCATTATATTATAACATGGTGTTTTATTCAGTAGATTTAAGTTTTGCTTTCAAGAATATATTTTTTTTTTTATTATTATTTTATATGTTTTATTTCGTTTTGTCTGAATAAAAGTAAGATGAAATACTGCACCAGTGGATTTATTATACGAATATCATTCACTCTTCGCTTTATGTCATTTCATTTTCACGATGATTCAACGCTTTCACACATAAAATATATATCTATACTTAAAAAGCTATGGATTTTACTGTAGATGAGAAGACATATAGACGATGATAATATATAATACTGCTTTGATAACTAGTCTGCTTTCCTTATTCATATTATTTATAGTATGAATATGTATATATCCACTTATGCTTTACGAGTATATATACTATACGTTCTCTTTAATATTATGTAGGGATATATATGTTTAAATATACAAGTAGTACAAGTGTAGTTATACTGAGCCACGTTGTGGTACTTTAGAGAACATCAAATTGTTTTGTCTAATCTATTAGCTGATTAACTTGTTGAAAGTGTGAAAAAACATGCATATGTTTTTATTTAAACGTGTAAAGATATATTTTATGTAAAAACATTCACAAGATATTTATTAAACATTAATAAAAAATTCAGTAATATAAAATATTATAAAATATTATAAAATATTTTATTTTATAGTTAATATAAAAACAGAATGCTTATGAATTTTATGGATAAATAATGTCAGATATAATTTATTTATATTCAAGTATATTATTTAAGTATTTATGGGGCTTTATAAATTTTCTTTTTGTTTGTGCTTTTTAAATTAAGAGTGACAGAGGATATTTGTTATACAATTTGTAATGTAAGATGAGAGTGGTGTGAATTTATGTTGCTCGTTACAGTATGCCAGGGTAGATAATCAAAATTTTGGATAAATTGCTCGATATATATATATACCTACTGAGAAGGGATGTAAGTTAAAGTAGAGTTTGTCTTAATTTTACTGATGTTATTTTATAAAATAAAGTTATTCAAAATGTGAACGATATGAACGAGGCTAATTTTACCACTCACAATTTATTATACTTGTACAATATTTATTATTATAACTCTGTGTTATATTTGTTTATTATTATTGTTGTGTGTATATTTGTGTATACGTATCCTTGGGAATATTAATATTTCACAAAGTCATTTTCAATTTCTTAAATGAGTTTATCAAACGCGTTTGCCACTACATTGCGTGACTTTATATTATTAATAAATAAATAAGTAGATAAATACACACAAATTTATTATTATATATACGTGTGGTATATATTAATATATGTATACAATTGAATTTATTGCATGATGTGTTTAATATAAATTAAATGAGTGTATATAATTAATATTTTTTTTTTTTATATAGTATAATTTTTTTATTTTCTTTCATAAACATATTTGTAAATTAATTTTACTAATTGAATTGAATTGAATACTGTTTGTGTGTATATTGTTTACTTTCGACCTATTGTCATATTCTACATCAACTATATAGAGATTGATGCAAACAATTTTGACTAAAATGATCATCTCTGTATTAAACATTTGTTGTATTTATTCATGTAATTATTCATTTTCATATTATTTCATACGAAATTTACCAAAAGTAAATTAACATCAACTCGCTATATTTATTTTATATCGTTCATTGTTTCATTTTAAATGTAATGAAAAGTGAATGAATAAAGAGAATAATGAAAAATAACAGAAAAAAATTAAAATATTAAATTAATAAATAAAATAATATGACAAATTTATATACACATATTTAAATGCATATGCAAAGTGCTTTTATAGTTTGAACAATGTTTAATTTTATAATGATAAATTGGAACTATAGTTACTTCTCAATACTTACTTTGTCAATATGCAAATTGTACGATTTTCACTTTAGCATTTCATTCAAGTTAAATCACGATTGAATAGATATAATTTAATCGTAGTCTCTTCTCTAATGGACAGAATAGTGTAAGTGAAGAAACTTCTATACAATATATAGGCAATTGAACCTATATCAATCAGTACAAAATAGTTCAGTACCAGCTTGATGTACAGTAACTGTACATTTTTTCTTGCCCCTATTTTTTTACATCCAATTTTTTATTTAGTTGAAAAATTCGTTTTCACGCTTATATGTAATGGCAGAGTTTTATATATACAGATATATTTATATGGAATAATAAATCAAGCGCGAAACATCGTTGGAAAATTTAGAAATAACACAGTAAACAGCAACATCACGAAGATGACATTGCGCAATTTTTTTTTTTTTTTTGTGCTATTTCCTTTTCCCTTCAGTCATTTCAGAGTTTCTAAATTGTATATATCTCTGTTCTCTTTATCAGTAAATTTTTTTTACTTGTCATTTTTTGTTTTTCGTTACTCTTTTGGCATAAGCGATATACAGAATATTTTAATATTGATTATGCCAATATACAAGAGGCGAAAAAGAATGGCGAGAGACAGGGAAGATACGATGAATATTATGAAACAAAAATATAATATGTAATATGTTTTGCATATATTGTATGAGAATACAAATTTTTTTCTTAGTTATATACATATCTAGTTTTGTGAATATATATAGCTGGAATAGGGTCACCGTAACGTTGGTTTATTAATGGTGCCGCATAAAATTCATCACCTTTTTATTATTTATTTTCTTTCATTTTATTTTATTTTATTTCATTTTTTTTTTTTCACTTGCTTCTGTTCTCGCTTCTCATTTGTTATTTATTAAACAATACTTCCGGGCCGCAGTGTCGGTGTATATTATTTCTTGGCTCTATATTATTTCGTTTCCACTGCATCCCCACAATAATCCTCTCATTATTTTACGTCAGGCAAGTTGACGGCACTAAAAAGTCGGTGTATATATTCTCTTGGTTAGTTTTATTCGTCTAAGAAACTCTCAGTAACCACGACATTACTTTTTATTTTATTTCTCCATTTATATTTACATCTAAACATGTATATCTTGAAATTTTAACTATTTTCTATTCGTATTCTTTTATTTTATAATATACAATACAATTGTATTCCGTTAGTGCACAGCTGTATATATACTTTGTGTCATGATTTTTCATGCGTATTATGCAATAATGAAATACAAATATTATTATGATGTTTATTCATGAATTTTCATTTTAATATAAAAGGTATATATCACAAGTGTATGACATATTTTTGAGATTTACTTGTCGCAGTATTTTTCTTTACTAAGCAAATTTTATCATCTTTGAACTTTTTAATAAATTATTTTTATTTGACAAACAAGAACATACATGTTATGTACATATATAGAAATGTATATGTATGTACTTATATGCATACATAAGTCTTTGGTACTTATGTAGGTGTATAGTATACATATATATTTTTTTTTGTGTGCACATACGAGCGATCTACCATAAAATATGGAAAAAAGCCAAAAAAAAAAAAATATAAGCTCAGGTGTGTGATCTGAATTTAAGATGATAAAGTGACTGTACATGATCGAAGAACTTCACCTGGGTATATATATAACTATTATATATCTATGTATAGTGTGAGCGATGCAATGAAGTAGAGAAAAGTCTCGATGAAAATGCATGGACCTCACGTATATATATTTCTCGTAAAGTTGAAACAAATCGAGTCGTTTCATGGAAAATTTCAAAGTCACATTTACGTCTACATTATCGTTTTGTCCTCTCGTTTATCGTAAGGTATATATGTGTTTATATACCTATATATATATATATATATATATGCACACACGAAAGTCATTCTTTTTAAAAAAGATAATTCATTTTTATTTTTCCATTTTAGAGTAATTTTTTTTATCTGTCTGGCTAAGTAAATGTGATATTAAAGTGAAGAAAAATAATATTATTTGCAATAATAAAAATTGATTTAGGTATATATTTTATTATATAATAATAAAGACACATATGGATAAATAAAAGTAATAAATTGGGCATTTACGAGTATTAATAAACGTTATTTTGTTGTAATATACTCAATATATATATTGCATCGTATTTTTACGTAAAGTCTATACAGTGTAAACAGATGTTACATTGATTTATTATAATTTATCGTTTTATTATGATATTATATATAATAAAATAGTTTTAATATATTTTTTTTTTATATACAAAAATTATTCTTCCATAATGAAGGATAAATAATAGTGCAACGAAATTTTGCACAAGTGTCTTGTATTGTTTTAAGTTTTTATCTTGTTCTCTAATACGATTACCGTCAGGTTACAGCAGAAAAATAATAAAAATAAAATAAAGTATAAATATACGTACATATATATGTGTATATATTTTTTTTTCTTTTTTTTTTTTCAACGCGAATGTTGACTGTAAATAGCCGCAATGCGCGAGTCACCACTTTTCTTCACATAGACATTGTTCTTCCCTCTCGCATTTTACGAATGAAAGTGTGTAGTGAACGCAAGTTTATCAACCACTACGCCCTATCCACTTTGAGAAAAATAGTGGGTAATTATAGTATTTATTTATTTTTTTTAACTTTCATTTTAATTTCATTTCTTCATATGAAGAGAAAAAACAAATACTTCAACACACAATTATGAAATATTATCTGAATATTGTATTAAGTAAAAGAGATATTGTTTCACGTACAATATAAAGTGTTTAAGAAATTTTAATTGCATCAAAGATTTTTAATGATGACAGAACAGTAAATAAACTCTTGATAATAGAGCTTTTATTATTGATCGGAATTTTTTCTTTCATTTCGAATTTTTTTTTTATTTACAAAAGTACATGTACAGATGAAAAGGGATATATAGTATAGGGCATAAGCTATGTACAAAGGCTTATGTGTATGTACATCTATAGAGTTAGGCAAAAAAAAAAAAAAAAATCGTTATCGGATTGACCTGGAGAATCGTACAGAAAATTTTATATCTATATACACATATATATCGGTTTCTCGCAATCTCTCTCGCTATACCTTTGGACAAAATCTAGCAATTTAATTGCCATGCCAACCGTTCGCTCTTTCCTTCTCGGCTTCAACTGTTCGTTGGGTCCTTCACCAAGCGACCTCCGATTGACTCCGGAAATCTGAGTTCTGAAGCGAGAAATTAATGAGTTTCCTATCGGGGACCGGCAGCGCACCAATTTTATGGGATAGAACTCATTTCAAACTGATAATAATTCTCCATCAGATAGACATACATTATATATGTAAATGACAGAGGAACAAAGTAGAATATATATTTATTATTAATTTATTATATATATGTATATATATATATTAAAATTTATTTATTTTTATATATGTATTTAATGTAGCAATTATAATGATATGATAGCTTTTAATATTTATCGTTGTATAATTATTCTTATTATTTATTTAGATTGATATTATTTATTTTTGTCATTCATAAATTGGTAAATTTTGTTTGTTGATTGATGTATTTAGGGTTTATCGATGAAAGCTAAAGCTTCATTAGTGCATTTGCGGATATTACGTGATTCGTGCATTAATGCACAGTATGTTAAGTCAAACTATATACAGTTTATGTATATTTGTATATCTCAATTCACGCTGTATTTGCGTATTGATATAAATTATGTATATTTAAGTTATCATATGGTATATTTGTGAATTTTTATATGTACATAATCTTTGATTTATTATAAATATTATGAATATATTGAAGTGCATGAAAATTATCAGTTGGATTATTTTTATCTCTTTACCAATTTATATATATATTTGTTTATGGGAAATTTACAGGAATAGAGATAATATTGTGAATAATATTTGTGGTTTTGGTTATGAAAATTAATTAATTAATTAATTAATAATATATGAATTGGTAAATATTTTTATTATTACACCAGTAAATATAATTTGTTGATAATGGAAGGAAATAAAAAAAAATGCTGAGGGCAAAATAGTGGAAAGCAGAAGGAAGTAACATAAATACCGATCGTTATATATATTGGAAACCGCGCACTATTATATTCTAGTAGATGTCCTTGCGCGTTTGAAAATTGATCGTAATTTACTTAGCGTATAACGTTTCGTAATACGTCGGGCTGTTATAGGTGAAACTATATGAGCAAAACATCTTGTGACATTTACGCTTGACTTGAAGTTTCCTCGAGCGTACTATGAAGTTTATCAAATCGTAACCAATTTAATGGCAAGTTATGTTTCCTTTATCGTTATATATAGGTACATATATATATATAACCAATTTAATATCATTTCATATTTTGCCATCTCTCGTTTGCCTTTATTGAAAGTAAACTCAAAAGTTTGATGATGATTAGTGTCGTTGAGAATATATTATAATTCAATATTACTTCAACTGTACATACTCATGTTTTGTACATTTACCAAGTTACTTGTTTATATTTTTGAAATGATATGTATTTGGATAAATGTTTAGAGTTTGTATAAATATTTGTTTATTGAAATTGAGGAAAATTTGTACATGATTTGCTTATATATGTATGATAAATCACGAAGGAAATGTGCACGTAACACGCTCGATTCGCGTTACAATGAACATGATCACATGGCCGTTGGGGTTCTATTGTTCCCTTGAGGATGTACACATTTATATGCATGGAGGCTGTAGTGTACTCGTGAACTGCAATGTTCCAATAAACGTTTCGTATATAGTAAAACGATATAATTATTTGTGCGATTGCAATTGGCACCCGACTCAGTCGAATGTTTCACTATCATAATTAACTATAAAGGTATATATACAAAATTATATAGGTATTGGATAAATTAATAATGAACAAAAAAATTTCAAATGAATACACAATACCACAAAATAATAGTTTTAATTTATTTAGAATTTTATTTTATATTTTTTTTATCTAATTACAATTTATATGAATTTAATCAGGAATATTAGATCGATGCATATGAAAATAAATTAAATATAAATGAGGTAATAGTTCATTTATTATTAATGCTATAGTTCTATATTTTATATTGAATCAATTGTCTAATATTCGATGATTCAATTTTATCGGTAATTTAATATTCATTGAGATGGGGAGAGAATTCATTTCTCCAAAATGCAAAATGTAAATTCATGCATGATATAACAAGTATCATAATTTATTTAAAAATATTCACGAAATGTATAATCATTACTATACGTAATAGTGTATTAACAATGTTAATGAATTGAGTAACGATTGAATAATCTAAAAGTTAGTGAATTAAAAAGGAGAGAAAAAATAAATAGCATGTGTTAATTATTTTCGTTTTTCTTCTATTTTTATTAATTTATCATCGGGAGAAAAAAAATATACATATATAGATACATATATCTGAAGCGATAAAACATTTTTTACAGCTGATACCAGTGATGTATTTGTACGTTTAAATCATTACACCAATTATTGAGAAGAGAACATTGACGTATTTCAAATAAAAACAAAAGTATTAGTCAATCTATTGTAAAACGTTATAACACCCTTCAAGTTAAAAGCTTTACAATTCATACACGCCACAGCATGTCTGCTGCGCTATGTCCTAGATTTCTCGTGTTTGTTCTGATGTTGATGGCATAGGAGGTGTGCTGGTGGTGGTGGTGGTGGTGGTGGTAGGTGGATTGCCGGGTGCTTTGCTTTCCAACTGTGCGAAAATGATACCTCTTTCCCTCCTATACATATCTCATACCTCGTCGCATTTATATACGCCACTCCCTATTTCCCACATTTTACCCCCTGCCATCAATACACATCGAGTTCTACTCTAACTCTTTCCGATTATCCGGAAGTGTGCATCGTGAAAGCACCCGACATCCGAAGCCTTTTATTTTTTTTTCTCCTTCATTCCATTCAATTTTTTTTTTTTTTTTTCATTGTGAATGTTACGTTGTTTTTATTCCATCTCAACACAGGATTCTCAGAGTTGAAAATGTCTTTTGTAATATCCGTTATTGTCGTACAATTACTGTTGGAATTGTGCTATACAATAATTAGATAAAGATTTATAGGTCAATTATATTATTTTTACTGCACAGTGTCATGATTTTATTGATAAATAAATAGGAAAAAAAAAAAAAAAATTATCGCCATTGCATTTCAAATAGGATGGTGGGATGATTAAATTTCCGAGTGTCGATTTTCTGTCGTTTAAATATTGGACGTGTTCAAAAGAGGTGCAAATACGTGCGGCGGCACTAGAGGGAGGCAAATCGTTAGGGAATGCAGCGAGTGTCAGTGGAATGAATGGAAAAAAAAAAAAAAAAAAGGAGAAGTGGAAAATGAAAAAAATAAAATAAAATAAAAGTGAGTAAAAAGAGTATTAGCACGCTACTGGATGTTCCCAGCGATGGTAATGTGCATAGCGACATAAATTACTGGGTGCGACGCCTGACATCACTCAGCTGAGATGACACGTTCCTATTCGTGAATATATAAATGTAGGTATATGTAGATATGAACAAGTAGGTGAAAAATTGTAGAACATTGGGAGATGTAAATTTATTTTTTGTAACAAACTGAATATAGAAAATGATGTTGGATATAGTCGAGCACGTCTGACGCTGCTGCGACAATTCAATAATTTTGGACAAGCCTGGTGGGCAATCCTTATTCTCTTTTTTTTTTTATTTAGTACTCTTGTCCGGTTCTTCCTTTTTTCATGGATTAAAAATCGTGAATAAAAAATCACGGTTTTTGGGGCTAAAATATATATACGATGTAATGCCCTTGTGACATCCAATTTGCAAAATTGTCCATGAATATTTTATTGTTGGTCTTGGTATACCCTCGTCAACGTTTACGAATACATTTCTACATAACAATCTTCTCTTTTATATATGCACAATATTATTGATATTTATTATTATTATTATTTTGTAATATATTTATTTATTATTATAATCTTTTCGTTTATGTTGAAATTTCATAACTGGACAACAATGCAATTTTCCTTGGTAAATATTTAGATTTAGCAGTTATTCTACAGCTTTATTCCGAGGTCACTGTCCTCTTTGTCCTCATGTGCCATATTGCTTTTTTTTTTTTTTTCTCCGTACTTTATTTTAATAAATTATATTTATCAACATTTTTTTTTTTTTTCATTCACTATCACTTTGCAGCTTATTCAAAGTCCAATTTATATCAGTATGCATCGCAATTATTAATTTTCATATACGAATAATTAATTTTGCATACATATGAAATTGAAAATATTAATTGTCGTATGGAAATTGACTAAAATATCAAAGTGACATAATAAACGCGATAAATTTCGCTATGCAATATTTGATAATCTAAATACAGTCATAATGCACCATCATGTCAATGTGAACATTTTGAATATATATACCTGTATATATTACATAAAGAAAAGGAAAGGAAGACCAATAGAGTAGCGTGGATTATATCTAAATACCTGGTATAAATCTTACCCGAACATGAACACTATTCTTTGATGTGTGGCGTCAACTATGAAAGAGAAATATATATGCACAAGTCTTAATTTTATTATCCGTTTCTAACTCGTCTCCATCATGTATATGTATAGGTATATATATTTAATATTATATATATATATATACACATAAAAGAGGTGAAAGTGAAGATTATGTGGTGAGATTTGGTTATATGCAGCAATGTCATTCGGAAATTGGAAAATATATCATTGTTGAAAGTAGAGTGGAATTTAAGTATATAGTTGAAATAACTGAGCGCAAACTGTATATGGTGGTATGTACCCTCTTTTATACGATAGTGGTATGGAGAATGAGAATAAGTGGAATGGAACGAAATGAGACGATGTATACATGTTGAGAGAGAGAGATAGAGGAAGAAGAAGAAGAATAAGAAGACGACCACGGTGGATTTTCAACTATATATGTATTATACACATACAGATTGTGTATGTATGTACGTAGATATGTATGTATCTATGTATATAAGAAGAAGCTTACGGCCGTTTCGTCTGATTTATCGTGAATGTACATTCGGGGTTGCGCACAACGCGCGGCTTTTCTAGGATAGCGTGCACAAGCAAATGCTATAGAGCCACGAAAATTAAGTATACGCGAGTGAGTCTAGCCGAGCGAACTTTATTGCCAAGTGAAAATCCAAGCCAGAAGGCGATCGTATCCTGTCGTGCAACTTTTACTTGAATATAATGAAATAATAAATGTTTGCTGTGTGTATAGGCTTTGTTTTACTGCTTCGTTGAACTGGCAAAAAAAAAAAAAAAATAGTGATTCTATATGAAGAATAGTGGAATGATAATAGTAACAGCGAGAGCAATAGAGGAAGAAATAAGGGGGAAAAAAAAAAGGAAAGAAAAAATAAAGGTGATTAGAGGTCATAGAGGAGATGAATCGTGGGTGGATGTGATTGGTTTTGGTGTATGATGTTTTGTGAGTTGGCAACTGATATTGAGCGAAATATCATACGGGATATGTGCCTTGGGGTTTAAATGTATACATGTATTTTGTTACGGATGTATGTCAATGTTTTTCAAAGTGATAGCTTCGAATGTATGTAGAAATGTATATGTATAAAGTTGTATGACAATACTCGTCAGTATAGTAAATAAATATAACGAGTTAAATTGACATATTGGTTGAAGTAGAATTGTAATATGAATTAAAAAAAAAAAAAAATGTATGCGTGGAGTAATATTGAAAAGTTGTAGTGGATGCTGTGAGGAAATGAGAAAATGATCAGTTTTATCAAAAGTTTGACAATGTTGAAAAATATTGTAAAGTTTTTTGAACCTTGAAAAGTAGTTTTTTCTGAATGCAATTTAAATTTTCACACTTGGAAAAGGAGTTTTATGTTTAAAAGAAAAAAGAAAAATGAATAATAAAATTTTTCATACGACAGGAACCAAAGTTGTAAGAGGTATTATTCGTAATTTATATATAATGCTCTTATTTTTTTTTTTTTTTTTTTAAACTAATAATACGTTTATATAAACAACATTAAATATTGATTTTTGTAATTACGTTTATTGTGCTGATATATATTTATTGTTAAAATTTTAATTAAAGTATGGATGCCTTTGAGCATTATTTATGTTATTAAGAATGTATAACTGTATATATTTCCAAACTAGTATAGGAAAAAGTGTGTGCTGCAGTACAGCTGCTAAAAATTGGTATACTCTTGATATATACTAGTGTAATAATTTCTCAGTTCAGTAACGTTGTGAAAATTTACTAGATGGTAAAGAGAAGGGATAATTCGTGCCCTAATTTTCAACACAATTTACATCCAAATGATATTATCGATGTTATTGTAAAACTTTTGATAACTTTGAAAATTCCAAAAAATTTCTTGAATATTATACAAAATAAACGATAGGTAAAATTATTTTCTTTTTTTTTCATTCTGAGAATTATACTGGATTCATCTGTTTTATATTCTACGAGTAGTATTTTAATATTTTCAATATACCGACAATTGGTATATTGAAATTGACCGTAGAATTTACACAGTAGGCACGTAAAAACGATGTATTTTTTTATTCGGATGGAATTTTATCAATTTGAATTATTTATCATAAACTTGATGATACGACTTATCACGTACATACCCGTTGGGAAATAAAAATTCTTGCGTTATATCCACCCCGTTGTTCATATCACCCCCAACGACTTAATGCGAAAAGTTGGCAGCACAAGGAAGTCAATATCCGCCTGTGTGCGGTTGGTATGCGCTTCTTACGAGAAATTTCTCGTTTATTCTCTGCCCTGTTTCTTACTATTTCTTATACATTTCTTGACGCTGCCACTTTGCTATTTTTTTTTTTTTGTCATTGTGACATACCGTACATCCACCTTTCTATACATTTGTCGCATCTTTCTGCGTCAATGCTGGGTGCACTCGCATAGATTAGAGATGTCGCGTCGCGTGTCGTATTCTCATGTTTATCTTGACACAACGACGTTTATACTTTTGTGAAATGCAAGAATGTTTTTTTGAAATTCTCGAGAAATTACAATTTTCATTATTACATACCAGAATAAAAAGTACTTTATATAAAGACTCAAAAATATTGATATACATTTTAATAATCAACTGCAATGAATTTTTATTTTTCAGTTGGCTAGAGTCCGCTTTATATTACACAAGGAGATAATATGCTGATGCATCTGTATTGGTGTCACTGAGGCGAGAGAAACTCAATAAAAAATGGCATTGGTATGGCTGATCTTTTCAATTTTTGCAATGCAGACAACTGCTCTTCCAGATATCATCAGGATAGGTAAAAATAAAAATAAATTACCTATCTACTTATACGTTAAAATAAATGATTCCTAATGTGGACCCCTCATTTTATTATGCACCATCGTTGTAAACTTGATATGATTATAATATCAATATATATTTGTTTAGCATGCCATTGATGGTAATAGTTTATTGATCTTTCGCCTAATATTATCTTAGTATAGTTATGAGTTTTTGTTTATTTTACACTTCAGATTAAATTTGGGGATCACATTTACATCTTCTTATTTATTAATTTGTGGTGCTTGGGTGTAAATAATTGTTGATAAATTGAGCAAACATTTATATTCACTTGAAATTGCATAAAAATTATGTTTGGAATATGTTTTTTTTATTGGTATTTAATACAAAGATCATTATTGTATAGTATTCTCGAGTAAATTTGTGTGAAAATAAAATCTCTTGAAGTAATACAGAGCAAAGAGGAATAGGGAGAGAAAGAGATAGAGATGATAATGCCCACTAGGAAGTTGAATGTGCTGCCATGATAAATTATTCATCCGTTTCCTGAGTGCCTTTTAATCTTCCGTGTATCGGAAGTAAGAGTGGGTGCTCTGATTCTCTTTATCCTGCATCGTGTAGCATCCCTACTAGGCAATTTTCTCTTCATCTCACCGTCTATCCCTCTCTGTTTCTCTAGTCTTGAATAAAAAGACAGGCTAGGAGAGGATGCGCCATATTACATAATTACATTTGCTTCATCGCCGCGGAGTTGAGTACTGAAGATAGGCTACAAGAGATAGAGAGAATTGAAGAGTAAGAAAGGAAAAGAGAGAAGAGTCTTTTGCTTTACCGCAACCAACTCACGAGCAAGTGAACTAAATTGAGAATCATAAAATGTAGAAAGATAACTGAAAACTTTTAGTTATATCACGGATGGTCGAGAAAATATTTCGCAATTTATTTTTAATATTTTCCTTCTTCTATGGATAATTTCATCGTTTTTTTACCGTCTTTCTTCTTTCATAATGTCAATAGTCGTTATTTTTTTATTCATTGGACGAAATTATTCATATTCGATAAACGATGAATATTCAAATTTGATGATGATAAAATAAAATGGAATAGGATGGATAAAAAAAAAAAAGATAAAAAAAAATATAAATGTATATAACGATGGATTGTTTATGCATGTTACGACAAAATACAAAAATTCTATTTTTCATATGATGTCCATGTTGGTATAAAGAGTTATGTAACCCGGTATGATGGTAAATATACCATGGAAAAATGGGTTTCATTGTTTGCAGAAAAATATTTTTCTACCATTTTCATGTAAATATACTTCATAAATGGAATAAAAGAGGATTGAAGTGTAGCCATATAATATGGATTCGATATATTTTTTATCAATGGAGTTTAAAATATTAAAAGCTTGTAATTTGTACTATTTGTCTCCTATTTATCCTAGTCAATAATAGATTTTGATCAACCGTGGCGCGTTGAGAAATATAATAAGTAGTATTCAAGGTGTAGTAAATTTGCAACTTTGATTGCTCTACGAGTGTAATTGGCAGATAACGATGGGGCACCGAGCTCCATAAATCCATCAGCAATAGAGATAATTTGCGGCCTGGTGAAGCTAGTGCTCCACCCTCTCACGTTCGTCTCGCACTATGATGAACACAAAGACTAGATACTAGATTTATGAGATTAATTTTCTCGTTTGAACACACGTAACGGGTGAACAAATTTAAATATTCCCCTGGTCTACGATCAATATTATTACTTGATGAGTATATTGTATTCATTTTATTTTATTTTTTTTTTTTCGCCCCCTCATCACTTTCAACGTTTTATTTTATTTATTTCTCTTTGCGTATTTGCGAAAAAAGTTCTATGGAATAAAATTTCATTTGTGTATATTTGAATTTTTAAAGTCACCACCACTGTTTTATGCTGTGAATACTAATGTTTCAAAAGCGATTAATCCATCGAGTTGTGCATGTAAGTGTCGGCTGCAGTACTGCAGTGTAAACTATACGAGAGAAAGAGAGAGGAATATTCACATCAGTGATGCCATAGATTATTTTGACTATGCAAACGGCACTTTATCCTCTTTGCCACAACATAGTTACAACATCCATCGTTCACGGACGCGAGCCTAATAAATAAAATAAAAAAAACTCGAGATAGTTCGTATTTTTCGTTGAGCGATTATATATTATTCATTTTATTACGTACGTCAGTATATTTAGTATGAAAAGAAAAAGAAAAATCTGGAAATTATGCAGTGGAAAAAAGTAACAATTCAACGGTGGATTATGAAAAATGAAAATACGAAATGAGCGAAGTCCATACATATAAAATAAATGGAAGAGATGTTGGTTAATGAAAATTTCTTTCCGATGAAATAATAAACTTCAATACCGTGTGTTTGATTTCCCAGGTGGTTTGTTTCATCCATCGGACGACAAACAAGGAGTGGCTTTTCGTTATGCCGTAGAAAAGATCAACGCCAACAGGGACATATTGCCTAGATCGCGGCTCAGCGCTCAAATTGAACAGATATCGCCACAAGACAGTTTTCATGCATCTAAACGAGGTGAGTAAAGTACATATAACTTTTAAAGCTCTATGTGTATCTTGCTGCACATCATATATGAATTTTTCTTCGGGTTTATATGTCTAAAAAAAATAAGAAAAAAAAAAAAAAGAAAAAGAGAAGTATGTAAGTAACAAAGAAAGTGACTTCTGAAATGTGTAGAACTTGGGCTTCAAGTTGTTTTTGACTTTTATGTATTTCATGTGCTGGAGTTTTTGCAATTGATCAAACTGTCTGTACAAGAATTGTTGGTATTCGAAGAATTCGAATGGAAAAATAAGAGCATGACTTCTATTGTCTGTGTGAGAATTCAGTACGAAATGTTGGATCTGATAATATTTTTTGTATTGAACCCAGTAACTAGCTAGTAATGTAACACTCTAGCTAGCTAAAAACTATAGTAAGTTGGATGTGTCTTGAGATTATCAAGTTTTTACTCAACTAACGTGGTTCAATAATAAATCTTGATGGTTTTTACTTGCAATGATAATTATAAACTTTATAAATGATGATGATATTCTGCACTGACCAGTGTTTTCTTCTGGTATTTCATGTTAAATTGTAAACAAACTATTTTGACGAGATAAATTAGTGGAATTGTGCATGGAAATCTGAATTCTACTGGTTATATCGGAATACTAGGGCATATTTTCACTCGAATGCCTTAGGCTAAATTTAATACCTTGTATCTATCAAATCTTAGATCTAGTTAATATATTTCTGATATCAAATAACTACGGGTCCATTATTATTATTTGCAGTTTCCAAGTTTTAATAGTATTGAGTAGAAAGAATGGAGATACGTCAAATATGCATTCTCTTAAGTATATCAGAGAAGAGATCCGCAGAAAGTTTTGTTAAACATATCTATATATTGTCGACATCGTTCATCATCATTAAGTAGAGTATACTACGTGGCATTAATTTAAAGTTAAATAGGAAATAAATTGAAAAACCGGAGTATGAAGTACAAATAAATTATTTCTCGAGGATATTTTAACGTGATAGAAAGACACTGGCGATTTTCCAGACATTGTATATGGGTAGCCAATGCCCATTTTTGTAGTCTGAATTGCTTCAAACCGATAATGTTATACGCATATAAATTATTACTGATCTAACATCGGGCCATTAAGTTTACACAATCACCAATTCAACTTGATATCAATATGAATTTTTGACTTTACAAATAAATCTTGAAATATTTCTTCAATAAGAAGACAAATAAAATAATAAGAAAGAAAAAAATAAAGTAGAAAAAATTAATGGGATGAAGAAAAGAGATAAAATATTACATGTTCATCATGTTTTATAAAATCGATTCATTTTACACACATTTCATGAGCCAACAGTCACGTGATCAATTTATATTTTATATATCTGCAAAAACGATAATCTGTTTTATGTTAGTTAAAAGTATAAAAGTTAATTGTCTAGCCGTTTGAATGTCATGAAAGGTTGCTTGTTCATGTGATCTTTAGAAATTGCTTTGTAATTCTCTGTGCGATTGTACGAGCTCCAATTTCTCTGGTTTACGAGCAGATGACATCGTTAATTCGTGCAGTACAAAGCTAACTGACGAGTCTCAGTAGTGCGATCTCTCTATGGTTCGCCTCCGTAATTTGCCTCATACCCATCGTACAATCTGTGTCATGCTTTATTCCACATTCTAACAGCGTGTTAAATTTCATGAACTTTCTAGATAATAACAGTCTAATAATCGCTTCCTTATCATTTATAAAACACAAAATTCCAATAACATTTTTATCACTTGTGTGGAATTAAACAAGAAGAAGTACCGAAATATCTATGAACAATCAAAGCCACTGATCATTATTATTTATTAATCATTTTCTTCTAGATTTTCCAATCGCGAAATCTTCCATTTTCCCATCGTCTTATAAATTACATTACTTATATATACATATCTATATCGTACACATCATTGCTGATATCGTTTTGAATGAGAGTACGACAAAGGAAACCGGATATATATGGTAATTGAATTCTGAATAGTTATATAACCAAGGAAAGTTTAGTGATTAGGTTTTCACTGAAGCGAATGCATGTTCGCACAGCTGACGTTATATAGACAAACCACCTACAATGGAATAATGTTTCCGAAATTCATTTAAAAAAAATTCTTTAATTTATGCTAATCTATATGAAGTGTAAGTACAAAATTCAATAATACAAAATTCAGGTTTATACAATCAAAAAGTAAAAAGAAATCTTTATAAAATCTTAATCAACATGAAAAAAAAAATAAAAAATGAAATTAAATATATATTATTGTTAGTTTCTGTCAACAAATTATCATTGATTAATAATGATATCAAAAGTCAAGAGTTACTCGACAAACCCCATGAGTTGTTGAACGATCATGACCCCTTGGGTGTTCACCTGATTGCAATCGGCCTTGTGACATTAATTAAAGATAATGGATCGTGCGAATCGAGTTGAGAGCAGTGGTTTGGTGCTACCACACTGAGCCACCGGACACTCTACTGAATGATCTTTACTATTACCAAGCATCACTGTACAACGACCATACACATCGTTCAAGATAAGTTCATGTTACAAGATTAACAATTTAATTTACCATCGTCCACATTTATACATCTGTGTGCGAGCTTGAAACAACTGTAAATTATAACAGAAACATAAATTCACCATGTTCACTATGAGTTTAATGAGAATTTAATTTATATACAACGTTAATTTAGATTGATAGCTAAAGTTAAATAATTATCCATCAGCAAAAGGTTCCTTTTTTTTTTTCTCTCTTTAATTTTATATCATGATATTTATTTTCATGATCGGGGATGGATAAATCGATGTGTTGCCAGGTCAATGACGGGATATAACAAGGTCGGCCTCCGGGTTCTAAATACACTGTGGGATGTAGCAACGTACGTCTGTCGTCGTATCTCACCGTGTTAAGCGTACGGGTTTGATACGCACTATACCATACATCAATGATAAAGCAATACCTATATATCTTTACAAACAGGTTTGCCGCGCCGATTATAGTCAACAAGACTAATCACGTTTGTCCCACAGCAAATATAGACATATAGATAGGCTCGTTTGCAATTGGATAGAATTGTGTTTGTGATTATTGAGTGAAATAATCGGTGGTGGATCAAGGATATTGGAATCGCTCATATATTAAAGCAGAAATCAGTTACAAGAGCAAAACAATTAATAAATAAATTAATAAATAAATAAATCTGATATGTAATATTAATAATTTTATATGGATTAATGCAGTTATATAATGTTGATCTAAAGTGGAATTAATATATGCACACAATTGTGAGAGTACATGAGAGAAATGATCATCCAATTTCGACCTAGTTGCGACTTGAATACGACGTATATATATCTGCGGTTGCAGTGTGCGGCTTCAGTTAGTATCAATTGACCAAATATGCAGTTCGCGATAATGCGTAACTATTGTATATATATATATATATAAGCTGGTCTAATGATCATTGCATATGTATATGCAGTACATATGTGGTATGAATGTGTAGTTCTTAATGAACTCCTTTTAATGGTAGATGATAAATTTATACGATTTACTGATCTGTATATATATATGCAGTGAGAAATATTAATATTTACCATATGGTTGGGAATGAATATAATATTCAATTTATGTGGGGAAAAGGAAAGTGTATATTTATGAATGGCGTTTGAATTGAGAAGAAAGGGATTGCTGCAGTGGTGGAGAACGTTATATTATAGGAGAGTTTCATGCAAAATTATAGTCAAAGTATAATAATAAAATATTTGAGAGATGGTTATGCCAGTAATGGTGGGTAACGCCATCGTAAAATGGTCACTCTAAGAGCATATAACAGAGAATTATGATAGCGTATATATAGAAAGGGGGTTTGTAGTAAAGTTAAACTGTGTCCAGTTTTCTTAGATATATAGTTGTATAAAATGCTATTCAATATTTCTTTTTATAAAATTATCGTGATTTTACTGATAATTTTTGTGATACTCTATCGATTTTATTGTTTTAAATCTATTGAGGAATTTCGTATTATTTATTTAACTGGTGATGGAGAAATATATTTTATTCAAAGATATACCAATGAAATTTGTTCATAAATTAAAGATAAAAAGATTTTTTTTTTTATTAGTGTATGTCGGCTGATCTTGAATTATTCGCATGGAAAGATAAATAAAATGAATAAATCTGCATTGGTGAAGCATTGAAATTTTGCATGGCCTGAAATTTCTCGAGTTCAAGCGTAAAATTGGTCGAATGCCAAATGTATGGAAAAATTTACATTGCTAATTCCATTTGTTGCATCATTCTCACGTTCATCTTGTTCGACTAACTTGATTGTAATGTCTTTCGTCATTGTTTATTTATATATGTGCTAAGGAATTGGGCTAGAGTTGAGTGATGCAGAAGGAACGATGAAACATTCAATGACAAAGTTTCATTACGAGAGTTTCAATAGAATATTTTATCGGTATATTGACGGAAAATTTACTATTGAAGATTACATAGAAAGTGTACAAAAGAAGGAACAAAAAATATTAAGAGTGAAATTGTTTTACGGAAATAAAATATATGCATGAATTTTTTATATTCTTCGACGTTTTAACATTTCAAGTGTCTTCACAACTCATGTACATAGTGTATTTTAAATGATGTACAGGAAAAATAGTGAAGGACAAATATTGATGTATAAAACACAAGACCACGAATAATATTGATTATTTATACTCTGTACATATTCTCGTGAAAACTATGAGTGGTTGCACGAGATGGATTTTTGTTGACTAAGCTTTAATATTAAGCTAGCTCTTTTACTTTATTCTTTTTTTATTCATCTTTTTTTTTTTTCTATTATTTCTCATGACAGATTTTACAGAAGGTAATTCTCGAGAAACCTCCCATCTCTCAACATTTATAAAATTTAATTTTTATAGACTATTCCAATGTATATTGGTTCATTAAAAAAAAAAAAAAAGAATTGAAGAAATTGAATTGGTATATTAATAGAGAAAGGCCAATTGTCAATTGAAGAAAATCAACAATGAAATACTAATTCTTGTATAAAAAGTTATTTTCAATGCTTTTATTTTAATTACAATTGTTGAAGTTAATATTTTATTATCTAATAATCGAATTTTTAGTGAAAGTATAATAATGGACAATGTATTCGTTGATTGTTGATAAAACTGAACAAGCTCTCTGGCGTATAAAATTTGACTGATGAAAATCGAATCGAGGCAATTGAGTTTGAATATTTTTAAATTGTTTCAAAACAAAATTCATTGTAACGATAATTTGCTCTATTAAACAACATATATAATATTTGTTTTTATTTTAACAATATATTAATCATATTATCGTAAAGTTTAATCTTGTGGGAATATTTACTTTTATAAAAAAAAGTACCTTGTATTATTCACAATAAATTCAGTTTCAGGGATTTCTATTTATTTATTTATTTTTTCTTTTTGATGAGAAGAAAAGTGACCTGCACTCCATTTGCAGATAAATTTCATTTTCTACCATGCCTGCATAGCTTTTAGCGAGTAAAAGGAATAAATAAGTGAAGTGAATCGAGGTCTTATATATATATACCTTTATATTTACAGTATTTTTCTTTTTCGATTTTTATCTGAATAGCATCGGGGGAAAATTCAATTTTCAATTGAAAATAAAGGTCGATTTTATGAAGAAATAGTTTTGCAGTTGTCATTTTTAAATGCATAATATTATTTACAATAAATTTTATGTATTAAACAATGTAAATGTTGGCTGGTTATCACATATCTTTTGTTCAATTTTTCTTATCTCATACCCATATATATATTCTCCGTGAATAATTCATATTTGGTGGTGGGTGAGTATATATGGTTGAGTTCTTGTGAAATCGCATGATCTTGAGTTGTGCGCAAGTGCTGAATGGTTCACTGCCAGAACGGAACTCAGTGATATACAGCGTTTTATGCCCGTGACAAGAGTGAGTGTCTAGTGCGAGTTACTTCAACTATAAATTTGTGCCGAAAGACGCGCGCTTGCGAGAATGAGGTAACGTCCGTCGCGGTCAAGCACCTCTCTTCTACATCCAAATCCTCTTTCTGCTACAAATATTTCATGAAATTCACATAATGTTTAATTTTTTCGTAAACGTTTAAAGTGTGAAACTGTATGATTTATATTTAGGTTCATAAATTTAATAGAAAATCAATATCGAAAATAAAAATGTCATGTTATAAATATCAAGAGCTTTTGCCATTTCATTAAACATATATAGCATTACGTAAAATGGAATTTTAAATGAATAAATAAAATTCATCATAATTTTCATTTGCAATTGTATTCATTTATAATTGATTTTTTCATTTATTTTATTGCATCGATCACAATCATCTTTATAAAATACAAATTCATTGTTATGAATAAAATATTCAATTACCTGATGGCCATTATTCATATTATATTTTTAACAAAGCGTTTTTTATTTATTTTTTTATTTTGCATGAAGAGGAAAAGGAAGGGGTAGAGGGAGGTATTTTCATTTTATTGACTGCTGCAATATTTTATATCAGATTACACATTTATCCATAGGCGATATGTATACCAAAATCATTAATGCGAATAAATACATGATATTGAATAGCGTTACTGGTTTCTGGTTTTCCCTGTCATTGTTTTATAAATCATATCCATATGTTTTTCATATTCAATTTGGCAATTTGATACGAGTACTGTGTATTTTGTTCTCTGAATATTTAAATCACAATTTAAATTCAGTAGATCAATAATATGGTTCGAGTGTTCTTTTACATTTTCATTTATATTTTTTATTACATGGTTATTATATTCCTCAGAGTGTCGAGACACATATCTTTCAGTTCAATATTAAATTCATATTATAATAATGAAATTAGCTAGAAATTGAATAGAAATAAAATTGATCCAGTACTTTAATATTCTTCATAAAATAAAATAAACATTAATACAATTTATATTATAAAACGTTTTAGGACAATGTTGCATTCAATTATATTCTTTCACCTGCTTTTTGTGTGCACATAATCAAAGAAGAGAAAATAATAAAAAAAAAAAAAACGAATGATATAAAACGAAGCGAATATCTCTATACAGAAAGGAAATAAAAAATAAAATAAAATAAAACGAGCACGAGTTGAGACTTATTGTCAGAAGTATATATACCATTTGTTGAATTTTTCTTTGTATACACATGTACAATTGAATAAATCGTTTTTGTATTTTCTATTCTATTTTTCTTTATTTTATTTTCATTTGCAGTATGCCACTTGCTTAGCACTGGTGTGGCAGCAATTTTTGGTCCCCAGAGCGCGCAAACGGCGTCTCACGTCCAAAGTATTTGTGACACAATGGAAATACCTCACTTGGAAACACGATGGGACTACCGACTGAGACGTGAAAGCTGCCTCGTTAACCTCTATCCACATCCGACAACATTATCAAAGGTATATACATACATATATGGCATTATATATATATATATACTCTTATATACATGTAGTAACACTAGCAATGCGACTCTCTAGAATACATTTTCGCTTTGTAGTTATTTCATACATCGTAGTAGGTACTACTACTCTATTTTATTAATGAAAATTATAATTGTAATTGAGATAGCTAACATTCACCAATGGTAAATGTATCCTATCCTAATATATACACTCACGAATATATTCATGCACTAAATACATTATCAAATGTGCAATTTACCCTACATACAAAGTCTAACAGTGATATATATTTAATATTTACCACTCATAGAATTTATATATACATATATTCTTCAATAGCTTTATGACACTATCGTGCCATGTTCAATATTTGTCATTCGTGGTAGAGAAATATCCTCAGGGAATATTTTACAAATTTGTTCGTGTAACTTGAATGTGAAGCTTTGTAAAAAATTGAATCATTTTTCTTTTTAAATTCAATCACATTTGATTGAGGATTGCAAACCAATTCAGAACAGTAACATTTTCAATTTTATTGAACATATAAAATATATGTATATAACTTTATGTCGATTGTATTGTTAATTCAAATAGACTTTCGTTTGATTACTGTACTGGAATTGATGTTTGGCATACACAGCCTTTTGGGGGAGATATCTCGAAATGGTTTTTAACTAAATTGTTTCTGACGCGCACTAGAGACTTTAGTAGAAATAGATGCATATCTATATACGCTGATCTCTAAATATATATATATGTATATGTATATATATAAATTTGTGTGTATGTTTAGAGAGAACGACGGTTAAGGGTCGCTTTGAAAGCACAATGGTTATACTCCAAGTATTTTATGAGACCGAACCGTATGCGCTCACTTAGTAGCGACGTTGTGAGGATGAGGGCAAGCTTTGTACAGTTTTAAACAGACTATATATATATATTTTACATGTATTTTATACATAAAAATGCACGTGGTTTTCATTTCGTGAGGTATTATGCAAATCCTTGCACGAGCGAACAAAAAAATATATATTTTTTTTATTTTCTATTTTCTTTTCGCTAGTATT
Organism: Microctonus brassicae; assembly: GCA_918226075.1. Classification (NCBI taxonomy): domain Eukaryota; kingdom Metazoa; phylum Arthropoda; class Insecta; order Hymenoptera; family Braconidae; genus Microctonus; species Microctonus brassicae. The sequence goes on along the minus strand of OW445491.1, from coordinate 2,147,685 downwards.
CATCGTATTAAAGATACGACGCAAGGTTGCTCTCATGGATGGAAAAATGACTAGAGCTCGTATGCTTGTTTGTTGGGCAAAAAAAAAAAAAATACTCGAGTTATAAACAGTGCTGGACTACAAGTATATCAGTTGTGCAAGTAATACAATATATAAAAGAGAGAAATTTATATTTAGAGCGATTGTATAACGACGGAAAAATTAAATGAAAAATAAATAAAAATGAGTGATGGAATATTTGGAGTTGGGAGAATTCGCAATGTGAGGCCAAAGGGAAATATGGTTGGGAGTTCAATCTATCCATGAGATCAAAGAAGTAGCTAGGTAGCTTACTCTCGCTCCAGTTGCAATAAAAAAAAAAAAACAGTGAGAAAAAAAAATATCGTCAGAGCATAATGGCGTCGACAGGTAAGGTGAAATGTTAGAGCATTGCAGATCGTGAGTCCTTTGATTCCAGGAAATTGCTTCGCTGCATTCTGGAATTTTTAATGTCCACATGCATTCGTATATCTATCCATTCCACTCTTTCTTTCTTTCATCCTCATTTTCCCACACTCGCAATTCAATTTTTTTTACTTTTTTTTATTTATTATTTCATCCACTATTTATATCGACATTCTCTTATTTAATTGAAAAAATTTTCTATACGCTTTCGCGAGCAATATTCAAGCTCAAAAGATTATAAATATACAAATGAAACTCATTCACGCATAAAAAAAAAAAATAAATATACTACATCGCCCCCTGTTAATGAATTTATATTCATTATAAGTAACAGTTGAGGCGTACACACACGGTCATTTGTCTGCTAGTGTGAAAATAAATTTTCTCAACTATATATATACATTCACAATATGGAAAAAAAAAAAAAAAATAAATAAATAAAAAATTACAAGTCGACCCTTTTACATATACATACATTTTTTTTCTCCTCTTTCTCCCAGACATTTTAAAATTATTTTTTAACTTTACCCACCATGTATATATACGTATGTTGAGCAAAAACGTTTTAACGACAGTGGAATGTACGAGGATGTGGCTAGTGAAGAAAAACCACAAGGTATTTTCGACCAACTAGCTTCAGTTGTATTGCACGATTGCCCAGTGTAACTTACCAACGCATTGTAGAACGTATATACGACGTGTGGGTCGGTCTCGAGTCATCCCAATATATCCCATATATATATATAATACACCCTTTCTCCCCTCCCCTATATAACCAAGCCAATACATAGAAAGATACCTTTATACGTAAGCATACACCGATATTATATATACACACACACACATACATACTGCGCATCCAACTGGTGTAAGGTACTCAGTCACATACGTGCTTGCAATGGTAACGGGAGTAACAATGATAAATTCCGCTTTGCCACACGACAATGGCCCTGGGAGAGAGCTTGTGCTCGACTTGAATTTCGCCAATATCGTGATAAAGCCAAGTTAGGTAAATGTATATAAGAGAGAGAGAGAGAGAGAGGAAAACATAGGTATATAAGTATACAGGAGAGATGCTGCCGATGCCTGATGTCGTTTATATATCTACCTTATAATATATATTTGTATATACAAAGATTATATATATGCTCGTGGTGAATATGTGAATTTATATATGCATGTATATAGATGAGAAGACACTCATTGTAAATGGAGAAATGTTATAGTGATGGTGGTTGTAGTGATAGGTAGGTTGGACTAAAATATTTCCGCGCAATTTACATTGCCCGCAAAAGCCAAACTCCTACATCCAAACGCTTCTATCTTCCTCACACTTTCCTCACACTTGATCTCTTGTAGGCGTGCAGGTTCACGTCACGCCATGAGAATACGTAATGTAACCATGCACTGCTCACGAGATGTTATACATATATATATGTAGAAATATAGATGTATATATGTCCACTTATAAGTTACACCAACCACGTTTATATTTATGAATTATTGCCGACGGTTGGCGCACTCGTTCGCTCACAATTTTTCACTCTAATGATTAAAATTTTGAAAGTAGAAAAAGCTTGATGTGTACAGTATATATATGAACTTTACAATTCATGGCTCAGTTATTTAAGTTATATATTATTTATGTATATATATATATTTAATAATAACTTTTGATATACTTTATAATTTTATATGAAGACTCATTATTTTTATGTATTTGTTACGTTTTTTTTTATTTATTTATTATTTTTATTTGTAGGTGAAGGGCGAATATTAACTGCATCATTGTGGGTAATTTTATGTTAGACACACACTCAAATATATACTTACACGATATTATATGTATATATGTATGATGGGTACTTGTCTGTATGGGTATGTATATATTGAAAAGCGTGGAAACCGTTGAGCTTGTTAAACTTGTTTGCCGATAATGTACGCTGAGGCTTTCAAGTAAACTTGAAGTTATTGGAAATACAGCGCCAAGAAATGTGAAGCCTGTTATCCGTCTCTTTCGGGTACTGGTATAAACTCGAGCACTCTTGTATATGTATATTATATAGATACAAATGTATATATATATGTATAGGTATGTATAAGACGATGATGATGACAAGTTAAATAGGAAAAAAATATTTTGTTTTGTATTTTGATAAAGAATTAAAGCTGAGTATGCAGCAATTGTTGATATTTTTATTTGAAAGCTAGGATTTTATTTTTTTTTTTACAATACATAGTTGGAAAAATTATCCAATTATTTTTAATATATAAAGTTCATTTGTCATTGAGAAATTTTTAATTAATTTTAATTAATTTTAATTTATCAATTGATTCGTTTTAATAATTTAAGAATAACGAAGGAATTTAATTATACGATTGCGTGTGCGGAAAATTATATTATATGTGTATATATATATATAATTGTTCTTTGTTATTCAAGTTTCGTTTCATGATAACATTTTCAACAATTGTCGCTCTTATTTTAGGCTTACGTGGATTTGGTGAAAGCCTGGGGCTGGAAGAGCTTCACAATAATATATGAAAACAACGAGGGGCTTGTGAGACTTCAGGAATTATTGAAAGCACATGGACCAAGCGAATTCCCCATTGCAGTTCGACAATTGGGCGAGGGTGATGACTACAGGTAATTACTATCACTACATTTATACATTATAGTATTATTTAAAATAGAATTTTAAATAAAGGATAAAATAAATTGTATTATTTTACTATCATTTCGCAGATAATATCGCGTCATTAAATCTTAATTGTCCTAAACTATTTGATAAAATATATATATATATATATAAATATAGAAAGCTTTCAGATAAATTACTAACGATTACCAACGTATTAATGCTTAATTGTTTAAGCTTTTGTGTTTATTGCCAGTGGCAAATGGTACTAGAAACTTGTTGGAGAGAAATGTTAATGCACAAACAAAGAGACAACAAAGATCTTTCCTTTCTCAAGAGAGAGATAGAGTGAACAGGCAAAAGATATAGTTACTTGGGTTTGTATTGCTTTGGATATCCCACCGTCTGTCAGAGCCACCTTCAACGCTTTTCTTCTTTTCACTTGGGAATCTGAATGAAAAGTGGTCTCAAGGGCAAAACCAAGCGTAAAGTTGCGCTCGTTGGATAGTGACGGTGCGGTGGGTTGAAGTATATTCCAGTGTACCAAGTGTGTACCAAGTATACCAAGTAGCGAGTAGGTGTTTTAGAGACTCGCAATTTCTCCCGGTGGATTCATCCACGATACACCAAATGGAAACTCGTGTGACAGTCCACTTTGCCAGTAGTTATTGCTGCTATTTTATATCGATGTTGTTAAGTAAACTGCAAGATTACTTCTGTAGCCGGCAAATAAATATCTTCTATATATTTATAACCCTCAAAAGAAAATTGAAAGAAGAAAAAAATAATAAAATAACAGCTAGATAAAATAAAAGAAATATATTATTTAGAAATTCTTTTTTTTTTTATTTCAATAAAAATGGAGAAGTTACTTTTGTATAAAAATTCGGAATTCTTATCCCATGGGTGAAATTTACAGTTCTAAATAATGACATTAAAGAATATTGTATGTGGGGGCTATTGATTACTTTGAAGACAACTGCGCGCAAGAGCAAATAAAACAGGAGGTACCAATGTGATGTGGGTCGTATAAACTTTCCACCGAAAATTCGTGCACGTTCGTTGGAATTTCATCGGGACGAAGAAAATCGAGGAATCCAATATTCATGAGTGCTGGACGTAAACGGACTACGCGAAACACAGATCCGACGGGGAATGACATTGCGCTACTGTAATATATATACATCAATTCACATACTGCATTGCACATCCTTTGTAAATTCGCATATAGACAGTCGTATGAATTCGGGTCATATAAGTCCATATGTGTCTGTATGACACTGTAGACACAATATATGTACATGCATGTATATAAAAGGTGTATATTCACTGATAGTTTACGAGGTAAAATTTTATATACAGAATTATTTATTTAGTTCAGTAGAATAAACTGATGTTGAAAGAAAAAAAAATTTTTTTTTCTCAACAATTTTTTTACACTTTTGCCAATTTATTGAACTAACAATTTTTAATTAACTCGTATGGTGAATTTACCTAGTTGGTTATTGTTAAATTTACTTGATGTTTAAGTAAATAGTTTATGCATGTGTTGTAAATTGAATTTTCCTTATTGGATATACAAATGTGTATTACACATAGGGAAATAATTAATTAATTAATTCATCCATTCATTCATTCATTCATTTATTTATATTTTAACATTGCCAATGACCAACCGCTCAATATCTACTCAATATTTTACTACAGCAATAGCACGATTCAGATTAAATGCAATGCACCAGTTCATTCGGGAGGTAAATCCTCCTTGTTCCATTACGCCAAATTGCTCTACCGATGTCTGAAAATGAATGTGAAACGCTGAAGTGATACATATCATATATATGTGTAAATGTCCAGGGTAAATTGCATTTCATTGATGAAAACTAGAATCCGAATTTTTTTTAATCGACACTGGAGCTTTAGTTTTCATATAAAACAAAAAACAAAAAAAATTTGTGTTACATTTTTACGGTCGTTATACTTGAAATTGATTTGCCCTACGTTATATGTCCAACAAAATTCACGATCTAATAACTACATAGCGAAATAATTTATCGATATCAACGAATGAAGGAAAGAAAAATGTGAGGAAAAAAAAAAACAAAAAATTCTTAAGTACGAAGAAAATTGGTAGAAAAATAAAACAACGTCATAACCATATATTGAACGCAACAGCATTTTCAATCGTTAATCATGGTATTTGATGTGGGACAAGTGTTCATGGCTTGAATCGTTTCTAAATAGAAATAGCTCCGATTTCCTGGAATGAATTACGATTAAAGTGGCTTAAGGGAATAAGAGAGAAATAAAGAATTAGCACGATTGACCTAAATGCCATTACCAATTACAATAAAAATATATGCAGGAAATAAATAATGGTGTGTACGAGATAGTGAGCAACTACCAAACAATGAATGGATCTTCTGTGAGAATTATATTGCTGCATATTTCTTACATTCATTTAAAAATGAATTTATATTAGGTTCAAGCAATGTTAGGATGCAGATAAATAATACGGCAAAATTATAGACAGGGAAACGACAGAAATACTTTGGTGCATATCGTTCATTCGTCTTCAATGTACAATTGAAACGTTAGGTTTCTTTGTTCATATCAAAAAGACATGATCACATGAATGACATACCTTTGACCTGTTCTTTTCTTTCATCATTGCGATCATCACATGAATTTATCAAAAGCTTTTCATCATGAAAAATAAAGAAGGGAAAAAGGAACAAAAAAATATCAAGGAATTTGAGCTGAAGTAATTTTACACAATCGTTAAATTCTTTTTAACATTATTTTATCTGACGATAAAAAGAACGATATAAAATTACTTGTATTTAACTGTTTTCCAAATGCTAAAGACATTAATGAAAATAGCTGAGTGTTTATATACATTGCCAAGGTATCAGAGTAGCGTACAGTCGATGTCTTTATTTTATCTGTTGGACTTTATCCTTGGATATATACTAAAGACTAATTAACGTAAGTAATTAGTGTTGACTTTGATAACAGGGTTCTGAGATGAAAAAGATGGGAAAAATAAAGGAAAAATGCAAAGAAGAATATAAGAAGAAAAATAATAGGATAAAAGTTTTGCAGGTTAAAACTTTTTTTTTTTTTCTCACTTTTTTTTTTTTCTTCTTGATGAAATATTAAGATTTGAAATATTAACCTCCCACATCTCATCATATATTGCATTCTGTTTTCATATATGTAATGAACGTGACTTGGAAAATACGACAATTCAAGTTGTCGCTCCACAGAGCATGAAACATATTTAACACAGTAAGCATGTCAGGAATAAACGCACCACACTCTTCACTCAACTCCATACACTATATAATATTTGCAATTTAATCAACAAACAAATTTTCCCCTCTGTATCTATGTACTTCATGTTGCAATTACATATTCGTAAAGTTGACAGTTTTGTTGGGGAAAAGTTGAGAAAGGATGAAGAATTTGTGAGATACATGAGAAAATATGAGAAACGCACAGCGGAGTTTAAATAAGGTTTCAGGCAAACTGTATGTGCGTCGGTCTTACCTGACAGAATAAGTAGAATTTCATAGCAGTGCATTTTCATGAAGTAGAAAACTTCCAACGAGACGGCTAATGCACAAGTAACCTGCGTATACATCCAATGTATGTGATAAATAATGTAAAAGGCATGAAATATTCTGGCATAAGGCTGGTATATTTTTATTACATATATACATCACCTTTGTACATATATGTATATATATATATCTTTACATGTAATAGTTATAAAAAGTGAAGGAACACGTAAAAGTAACGTTGAGAATTTTTAAAATGAGAATAAGAAAATTCACATCAAGGAATAAAGTATATGAATATATTTATTTTAAATAGTGGCGAAATGTCACTATGAGTTCAATGTGAATTTTTGATCAATGAAAGTGACATTAAAGCTCTGCTTTAGTCGAGAAAGCTTTTTAAAAAAATGCATTTATTATATTTATTTATTTACATGTATATATACATGTGAATTAATATTTTTACTATCATTATTTTTTCACATTATTTACTTTTGTCGGGTAATTCTGTGGCTTTTTGCCATGTAATTTTTTTATTATTATTATTATTGTGATTTTTTAATTTTTTTTTTATGGGGTATATTATATATACTCACTGTACATATACACATGTATACTATGTATAATATTTATTTACATTAACCTCATTTTGGATAATTTTTATTATTTAATTTAATTTAATTTAATTTTATTTCAGGCCACTACTTAAGCAAATAAAAAACTCAGCAGAGTCTCATATAGTACTGGACTGTTCTACTGAGCGTATTCATGATGTTTTGAAACAAGCACAACAAATTGGTATGATGAGTGACTACCACAGTTATCTCATTACATCATTGGTAAGTATCATAATTATTTTATTTTAAATAATTTATATATTTATGATAGTGGATATGAAAATTATTCAAGCATTAATGGCAATGTAGAGTGTATAATTTTGATAACACTACATATTTTATATTTAATAGCATTCATTGCTAATTTGATTGAATAACAAATTTTTTTTTATTGAAAATAAATTCAGGGATTAAATTTTATCTTTGAAGTAAATAAAGCAGTTATATATATTTTATATTCACCTTTTTTAATACGCATTATGGTGAAGAATATAAAAATAAATGTACTACCAAACTAACTGATTCGTCAGATAATTAATTTCACTCTTGACTTTATACTGTTGGGGAGATTTTAATTAAGATCCATTAAAATGCAAATAAGCAGTCGTGCTTTTGCGGTCACTATCTACACGTGTGTGTCGTCCACCAAAACTAGACGACTATCCAACACAAAATAACAAAGCACTGTATAAAAATGAAAGAGTAAAAGTGCACTTTTGTTGTTCTTTTATTTATTTTTTTGTTTGTTTTTTATTTATTTCATTTATTTAGTTCTATTTTTTTTTTTTTTTTTCAATCAAAATGGTACTCTAAATCCTACCGGAATGAATTTGTGAGCTTTTTCATTCTTCCCTCATCGCTATACACTGAATTTCAGAGATACCCCACACATAGAAAACAATCGGTGATTAAACGTAGAGATATCGAAGTCAACTGGAAAATGTTTGAGGGGTATTTTTTTTTTTTTCATTTGTTTTATTTCCAAATCTCGATGTATTTTTGAAAGACAATATTGCTGGGAAATTGTATCTGTATATAAATCTATAGAATATCATATGACACAAAGAATAAATAAACAGAGCTTTGACATTTGAATTATTTATGTATAATAAATCTCATACAAATTTTTCCCACACATATTTATGTCGAGTATAAAAATTCATGATTAAGGTGAGGTGGTTATGGAAGAAGAAAAATAGAAAAATTGAGAATATAAAATAAAATAAGCGATAGAATATCGAGTGTATCGTGTAGGTAAAAAAAAAAAAAAAGATAGAAAAATAAATAAAAAATCTAACTGGCGAGTTATATATTTTCTACTATATAAAAATGTACCGATAGCTCCCGGGAATACAATTGGCTAGTGAATGATTGATTGTCAATCGAGTGCAAGTCTCGGCTCGTTGCATCAACAACATATAGTGCCATGGACAAGCATAGATTCATCCTCCGATAGTATACTGAGTTAGTGGATAGTGCGGATGAGGGAAGCAAATATATTGAGAGAATGTGTACGACAGCGTATATTCAAACGAGACGCACGTTTATATATTCAACGTCGTATGTATACTTGCCAATGTTGGACAAGCAAAGCAAAAGCGATATCTGTATGTGGACTTGAAGGAGTCCTCTTTACATATGCATCGACAGATATAACAAACGATCGTATCCCCATTTTTTTTTTTTCATTCTTTACTTTCTCGCATTTGTATACTGTACTTGCAAGACATCGGATCATTTTTTTTTTTCATGTATTTCAAAAAATAGTGAAGGGAAAAAAGGAAGAAATAGTTTATGATTTGAATTCTGTTTATCATAGGAGAAAGAAGAAAAAATAAATAAATTATCTAGATAAATAAATCCGAGAAAACTTTGAGAAATTATTTTTTTTTTTTGATGTATACTTATTAATATTTGTATAAATATTTATTTTTTTATTTTTCAGGATTTGCACAGTGTCGATTTGGATCAGTTTAAATATGGTGGTACTAATATCACTGGTTTCCGATTGGTTGATCCTGAAAAGCCTGAAATTCAAATTGTTGTTCAGGATTGGATTTATGGCGAACAACGATACGGTCGTCAGCTTGATATGGGCCAAAGTCTCAATAAGGTGTGCAAGACTCGCTAGATTTTTTTTTTCTTTCTTCAATTTTCTCTTTACGTACATGTGTTTTCTCTTTACTTATTGTATGTATACATATCTATACGTCGTACATATGTGCTATTTATATAGTGGAAAAACAAAATTGGGGAGATCAATATTGGCTGGCTGACGTAACATCACGTGCCAACGATGTTCTGAAACTTGAAGAAAGCCAATCTTGATTCTCAAATATCAACCGTCTCGTGCGAAAACTTTTTTCTCTATACTTTCTCTCCTTTCATTTGCTCGTTATACGAAATCTTCCGTTTTTCTTATTTGCTTTTTTATATTTTTCTTTTTATTACAATAACGATCTGAACATTTTCGCATTTTACGCAAATGTAACTGGGTAGTGTCATCACTTGGACGTATTCTAACATATATTTATACCCAAGTTGAATGCAGCACCAGTAGTAGTAAAACTATAGATATAGAAGAAAGGAAGATGACGATCTGTCGAGAATTGGATAATTGGAAATTATCTATTCAAAAGTTTCTCACGAACCGTATAGTGAAATCCAATTTTCCGGGCACGTGCCGATTCTCATAATAATGCAAATACCACAAAGAAAAACTGGGAATAAGTTTTGTAAATTCTTCTTTTTTTTTTTCTTCTTTATGCCATAATGAGAGGGATAGACAAGACAGACGAGCACAAACTGCAGTCTAATAATTTTATCACAAAGTATATTGTGATGATAAAAAATATTTATTCACAATTATGTACATCTATTGATTTTTTGTATAAATATTTCGTGGATAAATTGTTTGATTGAATATTCACTATGGAGTATCTGTGAATTTTATTTTTATTTTGTTGCATCTTGTTAATCTAGAAAATTAATCGAGTAATATCAAGAGATTGAATTGCGCTTTGCCATTTACTTTGGATGTCGATTAGATTACCCCGAGGACGAATAATATATGTCTGACGATGTGGCGCCAATTATTCTTCTTGTGTTTTTGTCCTTTTATTTTTTGTTTTGTCATCTATTTCTTTAATTCTCTACAGTGTTGTACTTGGACATATATATTTAACAGAAAAAAAATAAAAGAAAATGACAGTGAATAGAATGAGTTTCCATATATTTAAATTTCACTCACAAAAACATCCAAGTTGTGTTATTAATTTTTTTATTATATTTATTCTATATGCTAATTTTATCTATTTTTATCATTACTTTTTTTTTTCTTTTCTTAGTATCCTATTTAAATGTATAATGCGAAGAAACTTTGTAATTGTAAAATGAGAATAGCTTGTTGGCAAATACGCATCACTTGACGACTATCGTGATGGAGTTAAATAAAGAGAGGAAAAAAAAAATTGCCGGTAACATCTGGCTATATTTATGTGAACTAAAGTTGAAAAAAAAAAAAAAAGAAAAAGCATCGGATATGTTAAGAGAAAAAAAAAATACGTGTGATGCGAAGTGAGTACACAGAGAGAAAGCTCCTCTTGGGAGGAGTTTTTCTCGTGTCATCTGGTACCCACTGTCCCTTTTCCGATTTGAAAACTTCTCCATTTTTTATTCTATATTTTCCGTATTTTTTTTTTTCTTTACTTTTTATTTTTTGTTTATTTCTGTTTTTAGTTTCATTTTTTTTTCTTTTCGATTACTTTTGGCCTCGAGTTCACAATTTGTTTTTCCTACGTTGCTTATCTTTCTCGTACTCTATATCATTTCTACTTGTACGACGAAGCAAATTGTCACTCGACCACGACGCTTGTTACTATATATGTATACATGTGTATATAGTAAAGTCATCGTCGTTGCGTTGAATGCCATTGGAAAGCGAAGTTTCAACCCAAGTCTGTGCAGCCGCCGGACGTTCCATTCAGATGAACAGTTTGGCACGTAGTTAGGAAAGTGCTGGAAAATTTTCACGAGCGTAAATAGATGGAAATTTCAACTGTGAATAAAATTTTATAAATGAATGAATAAATAGAACGAAAATTCACGAATAGAAATATGATTTATCACATATAAAATGAGAATCATTCAGATTTTATTAAGATAATAATAAAACGTGCGAGAATATTACAAACAGATGGACTTGATAAATTCATTCTTCGAGTCAAAACAAAAATATATTTTTTTTTTTCTTCTCATCTTCATTTTTATTATTATTTTATTTTTCACCATTTGAGAAATTGCACTGATTATAAAATTGTAAGAGCCATTAGATCCATTGTCTGTCTATTTTTGTAGTAGTCATTATTCGCCCCCCAGTGTGATATTCACCTAAGATTTTACGATGAGTCAATCATTATACGGATAACTGCCTCAGTTCATATGTATATATAACAGTAGTTGTCATGATGATATATATATCTTCACTTTTCATCACTCTCACAGGCTTCATTTAATCTGCATGACCAAACGTGATAATAGTGTATGCGCGTGCTCAATCTTCCAACTCATAAAAAAAATAAAAAATTAAAAAAGAAAAAAAAAATATGAATCAATATTTTCCTACATATGTAGATTACGTATGAATATTCACTAAGTGCATCTCAACATCATTCTCGAGTTGAAAATTTAATTAATTAACCTCTCGCTTCATGAAAAAAATATATATATTAATGAATTTTGTTTTTTTTTTCACTTTAACATACTGAAATTTATTTTACTATTTTTTATTACTGTATAATAAATTTATAAAACATGTGAAATTTTGTTATAGGTGATTTGTAAATTTTTTGTTTGTGCTGCTTTGGAAAACAGAATAATATTACATCGATAAAGGTGAGTTGTGTTGTGATGTCATGGCGATTACTCAAATAATATATATGTATATGTATATTATTTTTTTCTCCCCTGGTGTTTCGTATCTTTTGCATGTGTGTATTCATCGAACGAGCGGGACAATCACGTGAAGCATTAAATCCTGAATGTTGCTGGTGATATAGCTCCCTCACATGATGTACATACATACATACATTCATATAAATACACACATGAATATATATACATACCAAGAGTTGACATCATCCTATTGCAAATATTGATGAGACTATCTATGGAAATGTTATGACCACCGTGGCAAAGAGTCATGCGCGTATATATGTACATGAATTGTGCATGTATATATGTATCAAACCGCACGTGGATGACATGAATTTATTGAGAAAATTATAGATTATATGACCATTGAATTTTGATATTCAGCTGTGTAAATTTAATGCCAGTATATTTTGGATATGAATATAGATATTTTTTGTAGATAAAAAAAATATTGGATAAAATCAGAGTACACATAATCCAAAAGAAATGAATTTTTGTTTTTTTTTTTTATAGTTTTTATTTATTTATTTGTTTTGTTTTGTGTAATTATTATTTTTATTATTTTGTTTTTATTGTTTTTTATATTAATATTCTGGCAGCGAGGTTGAATATATTTTTATTCTATTTTTTTATTATTATAGACTGAAACCGCTCTCATGTACGATGCAGTCCATTTATTTGCAAAAGCTCTGCATGTTTTGGATGCATCCCAACAATTGGATATTAAACCATTGTCATGTGAATCATCAGACACGTGGTCACACGGTTATTCTTTGATCAACTATATGAAAATTGTGAGTATAATAATAAATACATGATTGAATGAATGAGAAGAAAAATAAGAAGATAAATTTTTATGTGAAAAAAAGAAAGATGAGAAAATTTCAAACTAAGTTTAATAAAGTTTCTATTCGAATGATTTCTCTTGATAATTTAATTTAATAATGTAGAGAATATGAAATGAACAAATATATTCGGATAGAAGTTTTCAGTGTTTCAATTCATTATTTAAATGGCCAATTCATGTAAGACAAATTAAATATTGTTAACATATGTAAACTAACACAGTAAATATTTGATAAAAATTATATATTCAAAGTAAAATATTTATTTTATTTTATATAATATTTATTTATTAAATTAAATATTTATCAAACACCACGCAACCATTTGACAAGTTATAAACATCGATAATGTATAATCAGGTCGCGTGTTATCAATGAATATTGGTATATAATCACGCGTATTGCCATGTGCCTACCAGATTTAATGGGATACTGACCCATTTCATTATCGCAATTATTTATCGCCATTATGTGTGGACGTTGAAATTTAATTTATATACTCGTCATTATATCCCAAACGAATACTAATTGTCGCTAAGCACAATTGGATTATTCATCATTAACACTCGTTATATTTATTTTTTTATTTATCTTCAATGATTAACAATAATTTAATTTTAAATTAAAAATAATTAATATTGATGGATGTATAATAATAGAATTATACAAATGAAGAGAAAAATAAATAAATAAATAAAATAAAAAGAATTATTTTCAAGGGATTAACGTTTATATAAATATGTAATATTTAATTATTAAATTTTTAAATGAGTGAAAAATTTTTGCATGAACAAACGATGACAAACATTTATTAACGCTCATCTAGATATATGTATATAATAGTCATTGTATGTATATTCATCCAATTTGAATGGGGCCGTCAACGCGACAATTATTTTTGTAAACAATTACCATAGATCATTAATAAATTCCCTTATCGAGTTTCTCCACTGTTCGTTACCATTTTAATTTTATGACGTAAATGTATTATGCTACACTGGTGAAAATAATAAACGATGCTAAAAAAAAATATATATTAATAATAATAATAAATAACAAAGAGGAAAAAAAAAAAATATGTAACACCCACATGAGTATTATCGTATTAATGTTTTTACAGTATCGAATTTTTATGTGTATTTTACAAAATATAATTTGTTTATCATGAAATATATGTCTGCAGGTGGAGATGAAAGGATTAACAGGTCTAATAAAATTTGATCATCAAGGATTTCGTTCGGATTTCATGCTAGATATTATTGAATTAAATACCAAAGATGGCTTGAAAAAAATTGGTACATGGAATAGCACAGAGGGTGTTAATTTTACGCGAACCTTTGGCGATGTTTACACACAAATTGTCGAGAGTCTTCAAAATAAAACGTTCATCGTGACAACTATACTGGTGAGTGATGATATAATAAAAAAAAAAAAAAATTATTGAGCATCAAATAAAAATTTTTTTTCACTTTATTTCAAATAAATATTTATTGCGTAAAATAAATATTGATTGAAATATTTGATTCGATGAAACACATTTAATTACTTTAAGTGATATTTTTTATTCTCCAAAATATTTGTATTATTAATTTACATGTTGGAGTTGAAAAAAAAAAATATCAACACAATTTCGAAATCATATATTTTTATTAAAGCTCTACGCAATTTTATATTTTTTCCCTGTTAATTTTTTATCCCCCACATTTTCTTGTACTTATAGACATTAGTGAACGAGGAATATCATGCCAAAACTTTTGAATTATCTTGCCACTTACTCGCCGGCTAATTGCCGAGAGAAGTAACATACCCACTTTATGGGCATTTCTAGTTTGCCCATAGAATGAAAACTTGGTTAAACGTCATAGCAGTGTAGTGGATAGTAGTTGTTGGAGTATGTACCACTCCTTGCATTTGCTCGACACCGTCCTGTACTGTCATGTCTCTTTCCGCGATGTCCTTCTCGTTCTTTCGTATTGTTATAAGTATAACCCTCCTCACACTCGTAAAAAACTTGACGTTAGACATTGTTCCAGGATACTGAATACAAAATATAAAAAATAATAAAAAAAAGAGAATACCGTTGGTTGTAGACTAGCAAGTAGTGTGAATACCAAGCGAGTCACTTTTTCTCCACCTTAACCACTTGCCAGTTTCATTGCCTCGTTAACCCAAGTCCAAAGTTTGGATTACTCTCAGTTTCTCTATACGGTATATGTATATATGTGTATACTTTGTGCTCAACTGAGAGAGCTATTATGTTATGCAACTTTTGTCTAATATACATACGATGAAATATTATTCACTTATAAAATTTAAATTCATAATGCAATGGATTTATCAAAATATCCTAATTATCTTCATTACTATATTATTTATTTATTTATTTGTTTGATTGATTATCTATGAAATTATGGTGTATTTTTATTTTTATTTTCAGAGCGCGCCGTACTGTATGCTTAAAGATTCCAGTAAAGAATTACAAGGAAACGCTCAATATGAGGGTTATAGTATTGATTTAATTCATGAGATATCACGTATACTGGGATTTAATTATACTTTCCGTATTGTTCCGGATAAAAAGTATGGATCGTACGATAAAGAAAAGAAGGAATGGAATGGAATGATCAAAGAATTGTTGGATCAAAAGGCAGATTTAGCTATAGCCGATTTAACTATTACATATGAACGTGAACAGGCTGTGGATTTCACTATGCCTTTTATGAATCTTGGTAAGGAAAAAATATATATGTAATATAATAGAATATATGATTAATGATATTCTATGAATATATAATATAATTGGTAATTTTCTTTTTTATTTTATTTATTTTCTCATTATTTTTTCGTTTTTTTTTTTTATTCAGGCATAAGTATACTGTACCGAAAGCCTATTAAGAAACCGCCAAATTTATTTTCCTTTTTGAGTCCACTGAGTCTGGATGTTTGGATCTACATGGCAACTGCTTATCTTGGTGTGTCAGTTCTTCTTTTTATTTTAGCCAGGCAAGTGAAACAAAAAAAAAAAATAAAAATATTAATATAAAATATTATTCGTAAATATTCTGTTTTTTAATGTTAAAATGTATGTAAATGTGGGTATAGATAAATTTATTATGTTCAATATATATTTATATTGTAATTCTGAAGGATAACAGAGATAAAAAAAAATAGTTTGTTAATTGAAAGTTCATAAGTTCGATGGATTTAGATTTACACCGTATGAGTGGTATAATACTCGTCCATGCGGAAAAAATTGTGACCACGTGGACAATCGCTTCAAGCTCATCAATTGCTTGTGGTTTACTTTCGGCTCACTAATGCGTCAAGGCAGCGATATTTTGCCCAAGTAAGCAAGTTGTTGGAAAGAGAGAAAAAAAATATGAAAAAGAAAAAAAAATTTTACAGCCAAAGAGTTTATCAATTTTTATTTCACCACGCAATTTATTTATTTATTATTTATTATTTGCACATCCTTCATTTATGAATTGCTCAGAGTCGTAAAGCAACAGAATGTGAAACGTCGAATTTATTAAATCACAAAAAATATTGTTCATAATTAAATTAATTGGGATTAATTATATGAAATTGTATTTATATTTCTTGTTTGTTTTTTTTTTTTTTTTGTAATTAGGATTTTACATTTTGTTCTTCACAAATATCGCCGCTATTGACACACGGTTAATTAGAATAATGCGAAAAATTCGTAATTACGACTCTGAGATTTAATCCCATCCTCTCGTTCCATTAACGTGTCCGCAGGTTCAGCCCATATGAGTGGGAGAATCCCCATCCATGCAACGCCCAGTCCGATGTCTGCGAGAACGAGTTTACACTCCTTAACTCACTCTGGTTCACCGTAGGCTCGCTCATGCAACAAGGCTCCGATATAGCACCTAAGTAAGTTATTCAAATTATCATCAGAATGCAGTGGAACACGAGAAAAATAAAATATCCAATTATTTTATATCATTTTTCTAAATTGTAAAATAATATATTTTTATTCATGGATATTATAATAAATGCTATATCGTAGGCTTGTTGCAATTATTATACAGTGTGCTTGTTGCAAATTTCCAGATGGTAAAATGTTTCATTAACTAACAGTTTCTTAAAATAAATTAATATTTTAGACGAAAATTTTTAGGATATAACAAAAGTTTATTTGATTAATTTAATTAAAATCTAATTAAAAAGTCGGTAATATTATTGTATTATTTTCAAAAAGTTTTGATGAAGTAAACTTTAAATATATTTAAATATAAAAATCAGAAGTTATTATTTAAGATATTATTTTAATAGTAATAATACTATTTAATTAGTTATTTTATAAATAAATTTTGTATAAAATATTTTGATAAAGAAATTGTTAGTTTTCAAAATATTTACTCACTCACCTGCCTTTATTTTATTTATTTCTTGTTATTTTACTTTTTATTTTATATTCATCTCTGCATGTTCATTAATTTATAGAATATTAATTAACTGAAGAGGAATGTAATATTTTTTTTTCTGGACACGTCTGTAAATATAAATTTTCTAGGGCTGTTTCAACACGAATGGTTGCTGGAATGTGGTGGTTTTTCACCCTTATAATGATCTCATCGTACACTGCCAATCTCGCTGCTTTTCTAACGGTTGAGAGGATGGAATCGCCAATTGAGAGTGCTGAGGATCTCGCTAAACAAACAAAAATCAAGTACGGTGCTCTCGCCGGCGGAAGTACTGTGGCTTTTTTTAGGGTACGAGAATTATTGTCGTTAACTCAATTTTTTTTCTTTTCGATTTTACTAAACTTAATTACAAATGTTTTCTCCTGAATAATTAACAGATAAAATAAATAGATTTAATCTCCTTTTTTTTTTTTTTAATTCTTTAAATACTATTTCAATATTTTTTTTTTTTACATTTCTCTTTTGTTTAATTTAGGATTCCAATTTTTCAACGTACCAACGCATGTGGTCATTTATGCAGTCAACAACACCAAATGTATTCACTCAAAGCAATGTCGAGGGAGTAGAGTGGGTGATCAAGGGAAAGGGAAGCTACGCGTTTCTCATGGAATCTACATCAATTGAATATGTGATTGAACGTAATTGTGAACTCACTCGTGTAGGAACTGAACTCGATTCAAAAGGATATGGTATTGCAATGCCACCGAGTAAGCAAAAATAAAATGATATAAAAAAGAAAATAATAAATAAATTTTATATACGTACAATTTTTCATTTTTATTTTATTGTCGAATTATTCGTATAGAGAATAGATTTTACTTGGAATGTTCGTCATATATTTTAAAGAATTTCAGATTTTATATACAATACTTTTTCTGATTTATTTTGCATTCAGATTCACCCTACAGAACTGCCATCAGCAGCGCAATTCTAAAATTGCAGGAGGAAGGCAAATTGCATATATTGAAAACGCGATGGTGGAAGGAAAAACGGGGCGGTGGAAAATGTAGGGTAAGTATCAGCCATTTGTTCAGTTGAATTTTCATAAACATCAAACTTATATCTATATCTGTATTCATGAGAGTGCACAGCCACAAAGCCAATAATCGAGTTGAGCTAAAAATACAGTTATGAGTTGGAACAAAATATAAAGATAGGTCGCGAATTTTATGTAAAAGAGGTGGCAAAAGAACGCTTTTCACTGCGTGTTTCGCGATAATTGGCAAAGTTTGTCTTACGTGCCTTCAAGCTGGATTAATTCTCCATGGAAGCAATGCCATGCTCTATTTTCACTGCTTCCTTATCTTCATGCCAGTCTTTTGACATCAAGTTTCACATTTCTCTCTTTCTCTTTGTCATACCATTTAATATTGTCTCACTCACGCATTTTATTACGCTTTGCAGCTTCTCATTCGCATATTAGCACACACTTATACGACATCATATCCGCTAACAATAATAATAATAATAATAATAATAATATTAATATTAATAATAGTGATAAAGAGAAACATTTTAGGAAAATCAAATGAATTTATTTAATTGAATGTTTGAAGTTTTAAATTAAATAAATCGTATGGGAATTTATAATTAATTGTTTATTTACTTGATCCATTTGAAATTAGATAATTTGGAATGTTAATTAAATATTTAGTAGGGATATTTAAATATTGAAACACGAATTTAATTTAAATTATAAAATTTTTTTATCGGTATATTATTCAATATTTCTTGTGTTAGAGTTTAATATTAAGAGGAATAATTAATTTTATATAATTAAATATGTGTATATGTATTGAATATATTTTTATATTTATTATATTTTATTTTTATTTTCAAGGAGGACAATCAGAAAGCGGGTTCCACGGCAAATGAGCTTGGACTCGCTAATGTTGGTGGTGTCTTTGTAGTCCTGATGGGTGGCATGGGTGTTGCCTGTGTAATAGCTGTGTGCGAGTTTGTGTGGAAAAGTCGAAAGGTCGCTGTTGAAGAACGGGTGAGTGTTGTTAAATAACATGAGGAGAATATTGGTATTGAGGTTCGTTGCACATCTTTGAATACAACTCACCTCGATCTTGACGCAATTTATCCTGATATACCGCGTGAATATATTAGCTGATGCACGTATAATGGTGGAGTTCCTCTTTAATGGTCCTGCAACGCGTACAAGAGTACTCAAGTTTAAAATCATTCGATATATATGGTGATCGCACTCGTTTGGAGCAAAGTTAAATAAGTTTATTTGCTTTGGGGTATTTTTTAATTTATATTATTTGTTTATTTAATTATATTCTCGAGCTTTTAGATAATTTATTATGAAATTGAGCATGAGAATTCTCATTATTTTTAGGGAAGATATTTTTTTGTTTATATATTATTAGAATCTTATTGGTGATGATGATGATGATGAATTATAAAATGAAAATATCATCATCGTAGATTCTTTTACTTCTGTTTTAGAAGCACAAATCTTCGGAAAAAGCAATCTGCGAGGGCTTTACCGATCTTCACTAGCGATCATCGAGTGCGGCCAATTGAACAAGTTCAACGAAAAACAATTATTTAATAGGAACAAAATAATAAAGATAAATAATTAAATAAAAACTTTCTTGTACGCGTACTGACATGGAATCGAATTTCGAAGAGGAACTTCATCGCTCAGAATTATTATTTGTCTATGTTTATGTGCGAATGTGGGCGTGTATGTGGCGTATTCCTGGGTGTACTTATACGTGAAATGAAGATAATATATTTACCGAGAGATATAAACAAATAATGAAAAAAAAAAAAAAATAATAAAAAAATTGAGCAAACAAACAAAAATGAAAATAAAAAATTTACAGCCAAGTGATGTGTACTTATAGTTGGCAGAAACAATTTTTTTGACGAGTGTGTAAAAAAAGAAAAATAAAAAACTTTGACGTCCTCAACTTTTTAAAAATTCTAAAAAATAAAATGAATATATATCAAAATTGGGGAAGTTAACGTACCAGTCAATTGCTCATATCAAAATATTAAACCAAAAGAAGTAAAAAAAAAAAAAAAAATATTATACTGTTCTTTGCATAAATTTTCAATTTATCAATAGACACATTAGAAGGGTGATGATGACGAACTGGGTGGGAAAAGGGCGAGCTAAAAAATAATTCGCGTAATGACGTAGAATATATACATACACACATACACTGGTCATAATATGCTAATCAAAATTGATCAATAAAAAAAAAAAAATAAACGTTTTTGTATGAATTATCATAAACGATGCATTGAACAAACGATAAATTTATTCTATCATAAATGTGTTGTAAAGCTTGATAATTTATAAAATTTTCATTACAAAGTATATAAAAGCTTATACTAACTTGTCACATGAATATATAAATATTTGGAAATTTTATATATTATCAAGATCAAGAGAAAAATATAAAAAAAAAAAAAAAAACATAAATAGACACAAAGCGAATGCGAACGATAGGATAAATGAAAAAAAGAGTCGTAAAAAAAATTGAATGAAGATGAAAGAATAAATGATAGTGACAAAGGTGTAAAATGAAAAACATAAGTTTATAGTATGACAATGTTAGTTGTGTCACAATGTTTTTTGCTTGCCCTCCTGATGGACACATAGAAGGTGAGCAAGTCATATTATTATTTTTTTACCATCACATTCCCAATTATTAAATTCAACAAATTTTCAGTATGACAAATATCAAAAGTATTATTTCACAATTTCTTTTTTTCTTTTTTTTTTTTTTTTTTCATTTTTTTGCTGTATTATTGCAGAAGTCTTTGCGTTTGGACATGACAGACAAATCGCATTATGATGTGAACAACACACAGGACATTCATACAGAGAAGTCGACGAAGAAGATTTCTTGTTATCAACAGCAGTGTGAGTCAAATGTGTCGATTGTATCAGACATTGGAGTAGCTCCCGGCTATACCAAGTACAGACACTTTATCGGCAAGCCACCGTTATCCTAAACGTATAAGACTTGATAATTAATATACAATAATCATTAATTAATAATTAATAAAATGGAAAAAATAACAAAACAAATTTTTTTCTGCGATAATGTGATGACAATTAATTTTAACGACTGATTGAATATATTGATTGAATGTTTATAGTACGAATAGGTAAGAGAAAAAAAAAATAAGAATCAAAAATTTAAATATGCATGAATGAATTTTGCGATGTGAAATATTTTTTGTTTATTTTATTTCTTTATTTTTTTTTTTTCATGGTATGAATAAATATTATGATATTAAAATGTTGAAAATTTATGAACTCTGTTAGTTTAGGAAAAACCATTTATTAAAAAATCATATATGATACGATATAGATATATAAAAATAAGAATTTTCTATGTGGTCTGATTGATTCAAGTTGAAAATAAAATTAATAATAAATATATGTATGTATTTGTATGTACATATATATATTAGAATTCTTGTAAATATATTAAGAAATAATATAAGTTATTTGTGCTGAGTGAGATATATTATATAAATGTATATCAAAATTTTCCTGCTCATTTTTGCTGCTCATAAAAAAATTTTTGCATTTTTAAAAATATATTGCATCAGCGACAAAATAAAATTTAATATTATATTATCGATTGTACAGCGTTAAATTTTATCTTTAATTATATTTTAACTTTTAACACACCAATGTATTTATTATTTATCAGCGAAAAAAAAAAAAAAAAATAATAATGTGAATCAAATGATAAATTGTATTTACAAAACATTCGATTAAAATACTGTCAAAACTTTATTCAAATGTCAAAAATACTGCCTAAAAGTATTTGTAAAACAACCAAACAAAATTATTATTTATGTATAAACAAATAAATTAATTAATTATTTAATTGATTAATGAGTAATATAGTTAAACACTTGTAAATAAAATAAAAGCACAGATCATATGTCCACGATTAAATATGAAAACTTGAAGAAAAAAAAAACATATTTAGATGCGAGAATATTTCGATTTATAAACAAAAAAAATTATTCATAATTTTTATTCATAATGTATTACTTCAAGTAACGTACTAGACGTGAATAAATTATTCGTCCATATATTCTCAAGCGTGCAGTCATGAATTTCAATAATTCCTGCCACTTACCTATTCATACATTGAGATTAATAGGCAATATGCTCTGTGAAATTTGTCCGCCCTATCATTATTATAGATGCAATGACATTAAAGGGAAATTTAATCCGAATTATATATGTATATAATTATTATCAAAAGAAGAAAATTGTGCGAATAATCAAATTTAATAATATACACAAATAATTATATTTATTTCCTTTTTTTTTTTATTTTTAATTTAATAATACACAAACAAAATAATTAATGAATCGTTTGTTGTAAGGATAATCTAACAATGTCATGCGTGTTAAGCTCTCAATTTATCACTCGTAAAATTTTTAATTATATTATTTAATTTAACGGAAAATACAAAATATAAAAATGAATTATTTAATTTAATTTTTCTGTCTTATGTGTAATGTTTTTGTACAGTTGTGAGTCAACGTTGACGAGCACTTCATGCCGCTTAGATATTTTCGACGCAGTGTCGCGGTGTAAACATTATTAACAAAAAAAGAAAAAATAAAGTGAGGAAAATCAAAGATAATGTATATATATATAGTTTGGAATGAGAGACAAATACGAGGTAGTGGGGCTGTCGACTTACATTACAAATGGACAGAGACCGCAGAGACGAATAATTCTTGCTTGCGATACGACCAAGCAGATAAAAAGCGCTTTCCAATTGCGCAAGCATTTATTCATTATCATTTTTAATTATTAATATTTTTTTTTTTTTATATTATCATTTTTCTGTTTATTTATTTATCTATTTATTTATTATTTTTTAGTTTCAAACGTTGGTGTATTTTCAATTACTCCTATTACTGCTGATATAATTTCGTCAAAGGTAAGAGAAAATAAATAAATAAACAATGCATGAAATTTTTTTAATACAACTAACGCGTTAAATTATTTGTATATTTTTCTTGTGTATTATTTAAAAAAATATTTGACAAATTTAGGATAGATAATTTAAATTTGTTTATTTAATTTATTAATATCTCGAAATTGAATTAAAAAATTCGATGCTCTAGAAATAAACAATTTTAAGTGATTTAAGTTAGTGGAAATGTATGTCACAGATTTTGAAACTAGAAAAGCACTGGTAAAGCGTCGCGACGTTCATGGTCTAAATATATCAGCATAGTAGTGTGTTCTTTCACTGTTTTATTATAGTACGTGTGTGTGTGTGTGTCATTATAACACATGTAGACATAGCCATTCAGATCGTGAACAATTAAAATTGTTATACAAAAATAATTTCATTGATAAAAAAAAAAAAATTTCAAAGATAAATAATTTTGTCTGCTTGTGAAAATGTTTATTGATATTTTTTTTATATTAATATAATAAATTAAAATATATTGTTATTCTAATGTTTAATATTTTATGTAGAACAATTGTTATTTTAACAGAAATTCAATTAACTCTATATAAATATTTATGGTACAGTCAATAAAGTATGCCTCGAGCGGTTCAAAAGCATAGCAGACATAAATGTTTATACTTCTACATTTGCCAGTAATTTTACTATGTTTCTTTTCTGTTTACATGATTTTAAATACATAAGTACTGCATAGAATATAATGTAATTTATTTTTTTTTTTTTTTATGTCAATGGAATATTCGTATTATTATTCATAATTAATAATCTTTAAGACACGTTGAGTATTTGAAATAAAATAATGATTTTAAATTAAATTTTAGGACAACTTGAAAAAATAAAATATGAAAAATCTTCTGATGAAAAGTATTTTTATTATTGTATTACCAATAGTCTTGGCATTTCCGAAACGTATTACTCTTGGTGAGGAGAATTTAAATAAATTTTTGATCGATTAATTTAATATTTATTTGTATTTGTTTTATTAATATATTATTTTTTTTTTTTATGAATGGGCGTTGGATATTCAAATGAATATTCCAGGTGGATTATTTTTGGATGGAGACCCAAGTCAGCAGGCATTTATTCTTTCAATAAATGCAGTTAATAAAATGCGTCACAGCTCTGAGGAATTTTCTAATGTATTTTTGGTTCCGGAAATTTTAACTGTTACTCAAGATCCATATGAAGTATCACAGAATGGTAAATATAAAAAAAAATATATTTAAATTAATTTAAAAAATTATTTCTAATAAAATTATGATTTTAAATAATATTTATTTACATTAAAAAAACATATTTTATGAATGTCTTTCATAGTTTTAATGATAAATTGGCTCAGTGGTCTAGGGGTATGATTCTCGCTTTGGGTGCGAGAGGTCCCGGGTTCAAATCCCGGCTGAGCCCTTTTTTTTTTTTTTTTTCTCGTGAGTTTCAAAAATTTCAATATATATACATACCCAATGTTATTTATTTAACACTCAAAAAAATCTTTTTTTCCATACACATTCACATATTATCATAATATTTGCATATATTACAATTTTTTTCTTTTTCATTATCAAGTTTTTGTATGCACAAATTTTTAGTTTGCTCCCTGGTTGGCACTGGAGTGGCTGCAATATTCGGTCCACAGGACGAAATATCATCAGGTCATGTGCAAAGCATGTGTGACACAATGGATGTACCTAATATAGTAACACGATGGGACACGAATCTTGTTAGACTGAAAGCGATAAATTTTTATCCACATTCAGAATCACTCTCAATGGTATTGTATTCTATTGCACATTCTTTCACAAATAGATTATCATTATCACCGCAATATATTACATTTATTTCATTCCATACAATATCAAAATTGAAAACTAAAAATGACAATAAATATTTCTATTATATTTATTAAATTATTTTTAGATTTTTCTTCATCTTGTCACAGAATTTAAGTGGAAGAGTTTTACAGTATTGTACGAAAACACAGCTGGACTTATTCATCTAAATCGTTTATTAGAAAAATGGGATCCAAAAGGATATCCTGTGACACTTCGACATCTTGGTGGAGGTCCAGATTATCGAAGTGTATTAAAACGAGTTCGAAATTCCGGCGAGGAAAATATCGTTATTGATTGTACATTTGAGATACTTGAACAAGTTCTCATTCAAAGTCAACAAGTTGGCATATTATCAGATCGACACAAAGTTATTATAACCTCATTGGTAAAAAAGCTTCTTAAAAAAATTGGAAATATTTATTTAAAAAAAAAAAAATTTCATTTACTTTGGCTTTACTAATTTTTTTTTTTTACTCTTTATGTTCAGGACCTGCAAACTCTTGACCTTGAACCGTATCAATATTCCGGTGTCAATATAACTGGATTACGTCTTGTTGATCCAGAGGATCCTGAATCCATTTTTATTTTCAATGAATATCTTTATGACATGGGACTTGATGATCTGTCAAAAATGAGAGTTGAGTGGGCTTTAACGTTTGATGCTGTTCAGGTATTTGGTAGGGCTTTTAAACAATTTAAAGACGCTGTTAAAGGCAACATTCGTGCGTTATCATGCGATGGATATGACAGCTGGGAACACGGTGCATCACTGGCTAATTTTATGCGCTCTGTAAGTAATTAAATAAATTAATTAATCAAATATTTAAATTCAATTTAAGTTATCTATGGTTTATTAAAAAAAATATTTTTATCATTTTTATTGTGATGATAATATGTAGATTTATATTTTTTTTTTCGTTTGGCAGGTGGAGATGAAAGGATTAACGGGTTTAATAAAATTTC
Source organism: Microctonus brassicae (assembly GCA_918226075.1). Lineage (NCBI taxonomy): Eukaryota > Metazoa > Arthropoda > Insecta > Hymenoptera > Braconidae > Microctonus > Microctonus brassicae. The sequence goes on along the minus strand of OW445491.1, from coordinate 2,121,411 downwards.
ATACCAATGGATTTCGTAGTGATTTTCAATTGAATATTGTGAGACTTGAAGAAACAGGTTTGAGAACTATTGGCACTTGGAATAGTACTAATAGTATTGAATGGCTTCCTGAACCACCAGCAAAAGTTGCTGAGGGAGAAGAGGATTTGGCAAATAAAACATTTATTGTTTTAATTTCATTGGTAATTCAATTCTTAATTAAATATTACAAAGTAATTTTTTTTTTTTTATATATTAATTCATCTTTTATTAATTCGATATTCATTCGAAATTCCAGCTGGATCCTTATAATATGTTAACGGAATCGTCAACGATGAAAACGGGAAATGATCGTTATGAAGGATTTGCAATTGATATTATCCATGAATTAAGTAAAATTTTGCATTTTAATTATACATTTGTGGAACAAATTGACAAGGATTATGGAAATCCTGATCCAAAAACTGGTAAATGGAGTGGAATGATTGGAAGAATAATGAATAAAGTAAGTAACATTATATAATAAATTTTATAATTTATATAATTTGTTTTTTTTTCCAATAAATACAATTTAAATTCATGTTAAATTATTATTGATAATTAAATTAATTTACCAAAACTAAATGCAGCACCGTTCATCGATAACTTACCTTCCTACTAAATAGCAAAGTTTACTGTATCCCGTCGTTTATTCCATTACATTAACTACAATTGTAAAATAAGATTTCTATATATAATATTATAATAAAATTTATATGAGAAATATAATAAATTTATTATTCAATTAAATATCAGGAGGCTGATCTTGCTATAACTGATTTAACTATTACATCTGATCGTGAGAAAGCTGTGGATTTTACAATGCCATTTTTAACATTAGGTAAATAATAAATAATAAATAATAAATATTAAATAGAAGAGTTATTAAATTTAATATATTTATTTTTTCTTCTTTCTTTTTTACAGGCATAAGTATTCTTTATAAAAAACCGACAAAGGCACCACCAAGTTTATTTTCATTTTTAGCACCAATGTCAGTTGAAGTTTGGCTTGCTTTAATGGGCGCATATGTTTTTGTATCGTTATTATTTTTTATTTGTGGAAGAATATGTCCAGCTGAGTGGAATAATCCATATCCATGTGTTACCGAGCCGGAGGAGCTTGAAAATCAATTTACATTAACGAATTCACTTTGGTTTACAATTGGAAGTATCATGCAACAAGGCTCAGAAATAGCTCCAATGTCAGTAATTATTTTTGCTTGAATGAATAAACAAATTTAAATGATTAAATACGAAAAAATGAAAGAAAAAATAAATGAAAGAGAAAAAATATATAAATAAAAATTACGAGAAATTATTATTCATGATGGAAAATTATTTTGCAGTGGAACATCAACGAGAGTAATGGCCGGTGTATGGTGGTTCTTTTGCTTGATTATGGCGAACGCATACACTGCCAATCTCGCATCATCTCTTACCGTTGAAACAAACTTCAGACCCATAAAATCCGCGGAGGATCTTGCCAATTTGAATGGTGAAATAAAATATGGTGCAAAAAGAGGCGGCTCAACCTATCTCTTTTTCAAGGTGAGTTTTCATATTCCATAATAATTCCTTGTAATGGAGAATAGTCACACACAAAACACAGTATAAATACATATTGAGCATGAAAAAAAAAAAAAAAGTGAATAAAGAAAACGAAAGAAAAAAAAAAATTAAAAATAATGAATATAATGATGAAGAAGAAGATGATGAAGAAGCAGAAGATTAAAAAGTGAAACGAGTGAGCGATTTCATTTTGTTCCATTTTACATAAGTATTTTTATCATCCACCAGTCGTAAATAACCTTCTGCGATCCCAATTTATTTTACATAATCCAATAATTAATTCAAATAATTGTAATAATATTTGAATTTCATTTATTTTTTTTTTTTCTTCATGAAATAAATTTCAGTATATTTTTCTTTTCTACTATTTTGCAATTGAAAAAAACTGCTTTAAATTCGCAATACGATTTCCATATCCTCAATTCTCTAATCGTCAGCTTATTAAAGTGAATTAAAATTCTTCAATTTCATGGAGTAGATAAAAAAAAATAATTAATTTCTATTCTATTCTATCTATCTATCTATTTATTTATCTATCTGCCTGTTTCCTCATCTCATTATGGAATATTTAGCGTGAGTGTTCTAATGTTAACTTTGAAAGAATTATGCTACTCTAAAGGGTTCAAACTATTCAACATATGCAAAAATGTACAAGTACATGGAGGATAATGCAAAAGACGTATTGACGGACGATAATGATAAAGGGAAAGAACGTGTGCTTAAAGAAGATTACGCTTTTCTCATGGAATCCAGTTCAATCGAGTATATTCAAGAGCGTGAGTGCGATTTGGCACAAATCGGTGGCCTCTTGGATTCCAAAGGTTACGGAATTGCAATGAGAAAACGTGAGTGCACACTATACAATTATTCACTCGTTATTTCTACTTTTTTGTATTCTATACGAAAAATAATAATGATAAAAAATATAAAAACGTCGGAAATTAAATTAATTTCATTTATAATAAAATATATAAAAAAAAAAAAAAAATTCATGTATAAATTATTCTAGACTTTCCATACCGGAACAAATTGAATACTGCGGTATTACAAATGCAAGAGAGCGGACAAATATCAGATTTAAGAAAAAAATGGTGGCGAGAAAAACGTGGAGGTGGAAAATGTGAAGTAAGTAACTTCAACACTAAGAAAAAAAATTTTATTATACATTATTTAATAAATTAAAATTATATAATACAAATTACAAATATTACATTTAAATTTCTGTCAAAATTAATTCAAATTAATTATTCAGATCAGTAATAATTTATTTAATATTAAAATTTCAATTAATCTAAAATATTTATAAAGTCTTAAACAATTCAGATATATTAAAATAATAATTCGTAAATTAATTAAATATTTTTCAGGCTTCGGGTAAAGGTAGTGCAGCAGAAAAATTAACATTAGACAATGTCGGTGGTGTATTTCTCGTTTTGGTTGCCGGTGTTGCAGTATCAATTCTCTATACAGCATGGGAAATGATTTGGGGAGTTGGATGCACAGCATACAAAGAACGTGTGCCATTTAAACGTGAATTAATGGAGGAACTCAAGTTCATAGCACGATGTCGTGGTACGGTAAAACCAGTGAGACTTCGTCGTGGCTCATCGCGAAGTGCACGAGAGAGTACGAATGGTGATGATACACCACCTTACGGCGGTTTTGTCCCCACAGTAATAACGACCACTCACGAGAAAGATCAACCATGAAACACATTTATATCCATCTATCTATCTATCTATCTTGCTATCTATATATAGATATAGATGCTTATATTATTGGCGCATCATGAACAATTGTCGGTTTGAATTTTTACCGAGGCATCAACGGCTGATATGTGGCGACGTTTCTCGTCGAAGGTCTTTAGATGGAAATCAACTACGATATAACGTGTGACAAGTCGATCGTTCAGACACTTTCACGTTTTCTCTGATGACGCCGCTGAATGCTGCACTGTATAGTTTGCAGCCTCATGGTATTTTAACGCTTGTAAATATTCGCGCGTGGTGAGTGTCAACATTTTTATATTATCAAGGACACTTGCGGTGTAAAGAGATTGGAATACATTATTTTAGTTTTATATTATATAGATGAGTGCAATATTATTTGCCATTAATTTTCAAACGTGGAATTTAATAGTTATTACAGAATTACCATAAAGCAGTATTAAAAAATTCTATAAATATAAAATGATCTTTTATCATTTATTATATTATATTACCATGAGTTTTTTAATATTTTTAGAATTTTTTTTTTAGTTATTACTCGAGTATATTTTTTTTTTACAATTACTTGAGTATAATTTCATGGTGTGGACTTTTTTCAGGATGTTTTTCAACATTTCGTTGTGTTTGTTTATCTCCAGAATTATACACTGATAAAAAAAAATATGAAAATTTATTTTAATTGAATTATAATTATTTGAAAGAAATATTCGAGATAATTAATTTCTCTTGCTTCAATTTATTTTTATTCGAAAAATTCACACATTGATTTAGAACGGGAAATTAATAGTGCAGATAAAACTTGGTGAAAAAAAATTTATATCTGGTAAATATATTTAATAGCATTTCACATCCGTTGACGAAAAGACGTTTACGCGCAAAACAAATGTCAAGGATATTTCTCAATCGTCCGACGAACTGTGAGCAATGTTTGCACGCATCTCATGAACAAATAAAAATAAACAAGAAGAATGAAAAATACCGCAAAAAAAAAAAAACAAATCAAATGAAAAGAAAAAAAAAAAAAAAAGACAAAACTGAAGTTCTCGATAGAAATCGGTTACGTTGAATGTGTCCTTGTCTTGGTTGGGGGTGCAACCACAGACAGATCCACGTTTCAGAGTCAGGGTGCGCACATATTTTGCATTTACAACTTGCCTACATATATATTAACTTACCTATATACATACATACATACATAAATATATACATATATAAACATTTCTCGCTCTCGATTTCTCCCTGTGCCTGTACCAACACGCGACGACATTTATCTTATGAGAGGGGGCCACTGTAATACTATATAACGGCCACACATTATTCACATTGTCAGTGGAATAGTATTGGAAAAAATAAAAAAATAAAAAATATATATATATATTTTTTTTTTACACTAATAAATTGTTATATGACTACGGAAAAAAAGGAATAAAAAATTTATCTCAAGTTGTAAGTAATAATACTCATTTAATTTTTATATACAATTTTTTTTTTGTATATTTCCTTACTTTTATTTTTATTAATTTTTTTTTTCTGATATAAATATAAAAGTGGGATAAAAAAAATTTATATTTTCATTTTTTCCATCGTTATATCTAGGTATTCATTTGAAATATACTGATGGTGATGAAGCATGCAAGTGAATGCAAAAACTTGATTTTTATAACACAGAAAAGTGCAGATATAAGCTATAGTTTATAATAATAAAATAAAAAATTTATACATGCGTGCCAAAGTGTATTCAAGTGCGTTATACGAAGGACGGCTAATCAAAGTGTAAAATGTTTTTATATAAATTCACAATTTGATGCGCCATATGGGTGTGTTGGTTATTATTTAAAAAAAATTATATTAATATTTTTTATTTATCTTTATATTTATTTTTAAAAAATTTTCTCATTCTCGGGAGATTGTGCTTGGTGTAAATATCCGCGAATGAAGTGATTTCAAGTGCATTGGAGCGTGATTAGCGCAAAGTAAATGGTCGAGGAGTGTGTGAGAAAAGTGAGAAATAAATTGGTGATAAAGAGTAATAAAGAGAGCAAGAGAAATATAATAAATAAATAAATAAATAAAAAAAAAATGATTGCTACGAGGGGAAAGCGGGAGTTGACGATTTTCTTCTGGCGCGATAGGAGAAACGCGCGCCAGCCTCTCGGCGTGATGCACTTATCGCGCGAGCTGAAGAGAAGAAGACCAAACGACTATTATTAAGGCGTGATAAAGTCACGTTCCACGTCCGTATAATCTACCGGCAAAATTTTCTCGTATCTACATATATATAAACGAAACATTCTTATCCATACATAATATTACAAATACGCTCTCATCCACCAATGCATTATAATCTCTACAATAAAATAAAATAAAATAAACAAAACATATATGACTAATGTCATTTGTCAAATTAAAATAAAATAAAATAAAATATTCAATTGAATAATAAATCACACGATGGAGAGTAACTCATCGCAAAAGATTATCAATTTATAATCGATTGTGTTATTCTATCAGCGATATATCGCGATATTTATATACAATTTTCGCCCATAAATACAATGGCCCCATAGATCGTTCGTTTGTTCGTTTGTTAATACAAACAACGTGTGTGTATAAACACATGGCCTCACACCGTATGGAATATAACGAATAAATTTATATCCACGCGCGATCTCGCACGCGTACAAGACGTGTTTGTACATGTACATAGATATATTAATATGTATATATATACATATATATATGTGTAGTATATACATACGCGTTCATGCGTCTCGCTATATAATAATTCTCTTCGCGTCTGTACAAAACGCGTTAGAAAAACCCTCCTCCCTCAAATTGCTTTTTTCATTTTGTTTCATCTTTATATTATACGACTTATGTATCTCTATACTGCCTTTGGTATATATATATACATATACTGCATATATACACATGTATATATGCGTTCTAGTTGGCAATTTGCTTTTATATTCGATCCATTTCAGTCTATTATTATGTTAATAGCCATTGATGTTTTCAACAATTTTTTTTATTTCAAAAAAATTTTTATTTTGTATTGTTTAACATGGATTTTTATTTATTTATATACAGGGATTAATATTAAAATGTTGAAGGAAATTTATTTGTTGAAATAAAATTTTTTTTTAATATTATTAATATGATGATTTATTTTTTTTTTTTTTTTGGTTTATTTATTTATTTGATCACTTTGGGCTTGGAGTGTTTATTTGTTGTTTGTTAATTGTAATTGGATAATTAATATGAATGTAATGTATGTCGATTGTATGTATGTACAATGTATACATGTTACAATTAATTTAATTTAGTGTTTATTTATTGGAATATATTATGTTAAATTTATTTGCAAAACTCCATTAACAGAAATACTCTGGTAATTGTCTTTGGTTAGAGAATGGTAAATATATATTTATAATTGTTTCTATAAATATTTTCGATTATAAAATACAACAAAAATTATAAAAACAATTATTAAAACTAAATTAATTTATCATGTGAAATATCAGCTCACAATTTTATTCATTCATTTATTTGACACATTTTTTTAATTCATCTTCTCCCTTATTTTTAATATCCATACATAATTCACATAATTGTTTGTGTATGTGTATAATAAAGTTAGACACTCATAAAGCAACGCACACCTGCGTGATATGCTTCAAGATAAGACATTGAGTGAGGTTGAAACAAAATGTCAAGCTCACTCTCACCGTGGGTGGCCGATTAAATAAACTGGAAAACAAAAAGGAATATTAATAAAATAAAAAAAAAAAAACTGTGTCATCTTGGTTGATTAATGAAAAATAAAATTCACGTTGATGTGAATCGTCGTTGTGTGTCACCTGTCACACCTTTTAACATCTCTCCTCTTATATAAATACCACATTATTATTTTATATCACAATTTTTTTATATCTTTTAATCAACTGCACACTTCGTGTCAATATAAAAATACAATTGTTTACATCTGAAACTAAAGTCACAATTTTTTAATTTATTTCACAGCCTACAAAGGCGTTACGTCCTAAAAAAAAAAAATTGTGTCACTCATTGTTATTATTATTAATATATCCATATATATATATATATATATATATATATATATATATATATATATATATAAATAAAATTCTCATATAAAATTTTTTTTTTATTTTTTTGAAAAAATTTTTTATTTTTATTTTTTTATAATTTGGCATTCAAAATACATATAACTCTTAATTTTCACCCTTCTACCACCAACCCCCATTTTTAAATAGCGATATTAACACTGTAATAATTTTTTTTTTTTGGTTTTTAACTATCAAATATTTTTATATTTTTACTATAATAATTTATATTGTATATATGGTAATATATATATAATAATAATAATATATATAGTAATAATATACATATAGTAATAATTTAACGACTAAAATATTTACTAGAAATAATTTAAAAAATTTAGTATGGTAAAACAACGTTTGCTAAGTCAGCCAGTACATATGTATATAAATATTTATCCATATACGTGTGTGATAAAAATAAGATTTAAACCACCAACGATGTCCTTTAGATTCACCATTTATTTATATTTTAAATATACATAAATATCTGTTGAATCCAACATACAAAACTATTTCTCTCAACTTAGTGTGTAGAGAACACTCTGTAAGTTTTATTATCTCCATTTCTTCTTCTCGTCTCGTTACGCTATAAATTTACAATTATGGTCGCATAAGTTTTACCTCACGCCCGTGAAGAATAGGACAATTACAAAGATATTCTTATAGCGTATATATATGTGTATAGTGTAACGGCTTTCAGTGTACACGATTAATACACGCAATTGAAGATAACTATCCATCGTAAAGGCGCGGCCTATACACTCTCAGTCACTCTTTGTATATATACTTGTGGATATTACATATGTAAGTATTCTTCTCTCATCTACCACCCTTCAGGTATATATAAAGACTTTGAAAGCGTGATGGTGAGGTTGAACTGTGACGAATCGTCATTCACAACGGTTCACACAAATACCCGTAATTTATATTACATCAACGGAATGCAATTGTAAAATTGTCTTAAACAAGATAAAAATAAATATAAAATTGATTAAGTTATATATTTAATCATGCGCATTACGTAATAATCAATATTTATATTTCTTATCATGAAATTGTTTTTTTTTTTTTAAATATAATTTTCTTATTATTATAATAAAGTGTTTTAATATTATTATTTATATTTTGATTTATTTTTATATGATAATTATTATGGGAAATATTGATATTTATTTTATTACAGTGATCTTTTTAATTTGCTTGTATTATTTTATGTATATTTTATTATTAAGTATCCAAAGATGTAACAATGAAAAAAAGAATTTGTAGCTATCACAACGCAAAATGCGGCGCAAGTCTACTGCACAACCAGCCAATTTATTTTACCTCAAGGTCAATTTCACGAGCTCATTTCTCAACTTGCACTTGCGGTGCGCGTTGTAAAGTAAAATTTAATTACACAGAGAAGGAATTGCGCGAATGGATAAGAGAAAGAAGACAAGAAAAATATTGAAAGAATTTTAAATGAATAAATAAATAAATAAATAAATAAATAAATAATTAAATAAAGGAGGATTGAAGTCAAAGGTACAATGTTTGATTTGATAATAAAATAAAATAATATATAAACAAATAACTGAAAATAAATTATAATAAATTTATGAGACATGAAAAATGAGCAAAAATTTTTAGTTTCTCTGTTTCACTTAAAGCTATTTTGTATCGCCATCTTTTCAAGTCATCTCTCGTAACATGCAAACATTTATATACAAACACAAATGCACGTTTCTTGGTCCTTTATCTTCTGTTTAAACTCACTATCCTTTTTACTCTGTGTACAGATCCTTTTGCTGAGAAAATGAATACACCCTCAAGGACACTGTACTCGCCCTTGAGTCTAAATTACACCAAGGCTTTTAAATGCACACGTGTACAACACAGGAAGGCCCACAATTAATAGTCTTCTTCTGCAGTCGTATGAAAACATGGTAAAAGAAAAAAATAAATAAAATATATAAATAAATACAAAAAATAAAAATATACCCCATGATAAATCATGAATATATACATGTATATATCATCAAGAATATTTCTTGATATTCTATTATTAATTAATTAATAAGCATATAAATATTACTGGATTAAGATAAATTTATTTGGCAGTTGAATTCGAAGAAATTTTTTAAAGTTTCTTTTTTATTATTTTTCTCTAGTTTATTTTTTTGTATGAATAATGTTTAGTTGATTGGCGATATTACTGCAGATTTATGGATGAAAATTAGCATAATAGTGCGGCAAAATATAAAAGGAATAATGCCTGCGTGGTAGGAGGCCACATAGGACTCGTTCGTTAGCACTTTCTTTGTTGACGATGTGGGTCAACTTTTCAATTGTCCCCTTGCCACCACTTTTTACATCCACTTCCACACGTTTTTATATATTAATCTCAAACCATATACATACACGGATACAATACACCTACATACTTACATAAAAACATAACATATACGTTACGATAAAGAAAAAAAGAGAGAAAAAAAGTTAATCAAAATAAACGTCTTCTGGTTGTAAAGTTTAAAAGTTATTATCATGGATATAAATTAAATCATAGAAAAATAATAGTATTTATTTATAAGACTATTTTGCATTTTATTTATTTATTTATTTATCCATTCAACTGTTTTTTTTTTTTTTTTTTTTTTCATGGTAATATATTATGCAATAATTTTCCTTTCTTTCTTTTATTATTAATTTGCTTTTATTTATTTCTACTGAACACGTGCGCAGATAAAAAAGTTCATATACCTTTCTGTAAAATTACAATTCAATATAATAATTCACCTACCATTACACATATATCCATGAATACATATATATAAACCTAACATTTATATATATTTATGTACATATATATGCATCCCTTGTAATTGCAGGAAATGCGTGAAACTCAACTATCTCGTGATGCTTCCCCATATTTACGATGAGAAAAAAAAAAAAAAAAGTGATGAAGAGGGGAAAAAATATAATAAAAAAATTTTTTTTAAAATCCATTGCATCGTAGATTAAACTTGGATTAGACGATGGTCGTGAGAAAAGATGTTGAGTCGCAGCAATAATCGAGAGAGTTATAGTACAAGTGGCAAAGAGAAAAGAGAATAAAAAACAATAAAATTATATACATACATACATATCTATGAAATAAATGTACACATAGGATATAGAGAGTAAAGAGAGAGGTACGTTTACGTTTATATACGTATATGAACAAGTTTTAAAATGAATAATAAAGCGCGCATATGGGATATAGGTTTAAAGTTGAAATAGAGTCAATACTTTGTCAGTGAATTTACGCCCCTTGGATCGCCCGCACACACTATTAATTCTTTCACTGTTGGAGTTGATGCGTCCGGCGCATTCCGCACTAATTGCAAGGCGCAAGTCCATGGCTGGCAATACTTGGAGAAACTAAATTTACATAGCGGCCGCTCTCGTCGTCCTCCGCGCGAGCTCTGCATTGGTAGAAGTGTTCAGCTCTCTTTTGCGTTGTATATATATATATATGAACTTGGTTTGTTGCAATGTACTTGTTGCAATGTGTATAGACTCGACGCCCGTTTGTATATATATTTATTTTCATTCGCCACCGAGAATCAACGCTACCTTTTACCTCTTTCTTCGTTTAATATATACAATATATGTATATGTATATAATATATTGTATATATATGTATATATGTATTATGTATGTGCTCATCTCTGGGTTTGTTATGTGCACTGAGGGGATTTCTGAGGTCATGGGAAATGATCGTGGGGTTTGAATAATGCTATTTTATTTGGATTAATTGCGAGATTAGTTTTTGATGGAAAATATTTTGTTTAAGAGTAATTATTATGTGGAATGTGTGATTATTTATTTTTTTTTTTCTTTTATAGGTTGTAATTTATGCTGGGGGATTGAGAGGTTGTGAGGATACGTCATTGGTTTTTTTATTTTCTGAAGGGAAATAAGTTGTGATGTTTAGGTATGTAAAAAGGATTTTATTTATTTGGGATTAGGGATTGTGAACAAAAAATTTTTTTACGTGCTTGGTAATTTTGGAAGAGTATTATCATTTTTTTTTTATTATTCACGAATTCATATTGGCGAAAGATAAATGGAGATAAATCTAATTTAGTTGAGTTTACAATTGAATTTTAAAATAATGCAAAAAAATTCTATCAAATAAATGAAAGGAAAAAAAAAAATTTTCATGCATTTATTTATTAATAAATAAATGTTTGGGATGATTATTTAATTGTTTAGTAATTTTTAAGAGCAATAAAAATTTGTTCTTTATTTGACACTTGACGTGAAAATAAATAATTGAATAAATAAAAATAATAAAAAATATTGTGCAACATAGTAATAATTATTTGGTAGCCAATCATTTTTTATTACATATTAATACATGGCTTTAAATGGTAATAAAAAAATTTTTAATTCCCTCATTTTGTTTTCCTCGAATACATCTAAAAATATAAGAGAAAAAAAAAATTTCTTTTTCACTCTTAATTATTGATGTTGAGGTCTATTAAAAATTTAATGAATATAATGAAAGGACGATTTTTAAAAAAAAATTTTTGTATAAATGCATTTTAATATTAGGATTAAATATTCGTAAATATTATATTACCCTATAATAATCGTCGACCGTGGCTTCATCTTAATTCTCATAAAATATATTTCACGCACACAAAATCGTATTTTACAGATAATCGTAAATTAGATAGTGTTTATCCGCGTTAAGTAGTACTCTTCTCCTTTTAATCGCAAGCTTTAAAGCGACTCTGTTGTATACATCAACAGGCAACCCTCTAATCCACTATCATTTTGCCGTGGTGCGTGTGCCAAACATAAATAAAAAAATAAAAATATCAAACACTATAGGTATATAATAAATAAAATACAAAATACTTTTTTCTTTCTCATATATAAAATATTCCATTTTTTTTATTCTCTCCTACTTCATTTTTATTTTTCATCCCATTTTTCATATAATTATTCGTATTATTTTTTTATTCCTCCTCCCTACACATTTTACCGAAAGTATATTACAAAACAGACTCGGCAGTTTTTCACAATGCTCAATGCAATGTATCTTCATATTGAATACATATACACATTTTTTACACTCTCTCAGAGAGGTTTGAAGACACGGTTTCAATAAATTTTTATTTATTTATTTATTTTTTCTTCGTTCTACCCACTTTCACATTTTTTTATTATATTTATCTTTATACTTCTTACCCACTCGCCGATGAATAATATTTAATGAAGACATTAATTCCACTGTAGACTGGGAATAATAAATTTAAAAGTGACACAGGTTACCTGTGGAGCAAGAGCGCGCAAAAATTCTTTTGCGCTCTCCCTTAAAAATAAAATGACAACCGATGCACCAACCACCAATAAATCAATGTCATCATTGGCTTCTCATTCGCATAATGTAATATGTAAAATGTTAACTGTTTATTTGTCAATATATAATAAAACATACAAATATTATATACGCATCTGTATATACTCTTCTTATACTTACGCGTACATAAATAAATTTATTTATAAATATAATATTATATATGATGTGAATATAATTTAATACAAGTGTGGTACTTATTTTGTGTATTTAATATATTGAAAACAAATCAATTTTATCTACTAAGAATTTACAGTGGCCAAGCAAGTATAGATGCCCGACTTAGACACGCAACAACTGGCAGTTACTGCATCGTCGATTGACTTGTCTCGGTCATCGACATTTCCTTTACCGTGTCATTGACACGGATGTATTGACGTTACTATTTATTCTTATTATTCTACATTACTTCATACATATATACACACATATACACTGAATAATTATCAGTAGAATAATATATATAATCATATAAAAATAATTTAATGCTCATAACACTAAATGAAAAAATATCTTTTGAATGAATAAAATAATTTGTAGATATTTTTATATCTTTTATATATTTTTCGTTAATTTATTATTGAAAATTTTTACATTATTCTGTGTAGGTGAACATAACATTTACAAGCTCTGGAGCACTTATATACATACATATATGTATAGATACAGGCGTTTATCGTAGTTGAACACTGGTGAATGTATAGGAATATAACGATGAAACTGGTTCTCCGGGTGAACAGCGAGAGGAAGCAGTTCATATATGATGTAGAGGCGCCGGGTACCAATACATATTGTATTTATGTATGTATATACATTGGTATATAGACGCCAAGAACGACTTTCGATTCTAGAATGGTCGTCGCTAATTAGAGTGAATGAAAAAAAAAATAAAATAAAAATAAATAAATAAATAAATAATAAAATAACAAATCGAACGGCACGTGACTCGCACGGTTGTTTGTTGCTGTGCGCACTGATACTGGTTCTCTTTAAGAGGTTATAACATTTCGCATGGATTCATCATGATACTGCAAGAAAAATAATGATAAAAAAATATAATATGAATAAAAAATCAAAATTATTCACTGTATATATCGGGAAGATTAATAAATATCGTTCACGATTTATTATCATAATTGCATCGGACCACTTTTAATTCATCATTTGTAATTGACAGGATATCTTCAATTAATAAAATTTACATACACGCATTATATATATATACATATATACACAACATTATGGATTAAATAATTTTTTCAGGAGCAAAAATTTATTTTTAAAATCAATAAAATGAATTTATTTAAGATAAAAATTATATTTTTTTATCTTTATATTATTTTATTATATGGGCATATGGGCAGTGGTAATAATTATGAATATGTATAATTATTCAAAAGGAATTGAGAAAAAAAAAAATTATTGACGTTGAATGGACAAAGGGTTGTTTTATAAAAAATATTGTTATGGATACGTTGGAGATTTTACGACTTGATGAAGACGACAGAGGGATTGCAGTTACAAGGAAACCCACTTCTCGTTTACAGACTAGCATTACCAAGAATCGTACTTTTCTTTATTATTTTTCCCTTCTTTTATCACTGAGTGCATGAGAATAATTTTTTTATTTTTTATTATCATTTTTCTTTTTCTTTATTCACTTGCAGTTAACCATCGGAAATTATTGAGATCCGGTCAGTGTATCTCTCTGTGCGTATGCGAAGGAAAAATATTACTTATACTTATACATAGATATATATACATATATGTATGAATATATATTTATTTATTTATTTATTCATTTATTTATGTATATACTTTATATCGTAGTACACTCAGCAGTTGGAAAGAGGGCGGATTGGTGGGGGGATTAATTCACTCAGGAATTCATGCCACGAGCGACAAAGATAATTCGCAAGCATTTATCTCCCAATATGTGTCTGCCTATACGCGTAATCCACCGATAAATTTTAATGTACACACTCTGTTAAGCTACGCGATTTAAGACCGAGAGTGGAGCTATATGATAAAACTAAAAGTAAAAAATTATAAAATTGGAGTGATGCACTCGCGGTATGTAATTTAAATATTATTTTATTTCTGTTTATTTTCCTATGTTTTCTTTTTTATTTGTTTGTCTATTTATACAATTAATACGAAGATAAAAGCAAGAGAAATAATGTTAAATTATTATATATATATATAACTAAGGTTTGAAATGGAAAAAAATTTATTTTTGAATCGTTTGTGATTTTTTTTCTTTTTTATCAATTTTTATTTCTTTATTTCACTTCATATGTGGGTATTTATAGGCTTGGCTACCTGGCTTAATGATCGCACAATAAATCGAACGATCTGTGGGTTGGGTGAAGCACTTGCTTAAAGCATTGCGACATGGCATCTGTGTATTTATGTATATGCACATGTATATAGGGAGATACTTGGGTCTATATCCATACGCGTTCATCCACTTGCCATGTGTTGGAAGAGGTGGCGTTATGTTATATTCGCACGTTCCACATCAATTTTTCACAGTTATTTAAAACCCATGTCATATACAGCGACATTACCACATGGTATATTTATATATATACATATATATATTTGTGTGTATGAGAATATAAAAATGAAAAGGGAATAGAGAACAAAATAAAAAATGAAAAAAAGAAAAAAGAAAAACTTGAGAATGAAGAATTTTTTTGCAGTCCCTTTTGCTCGCTTCGCTCGACATAATTTTCTTTTCGTTTTCATTTTTATTGTTCTTTTTATATATACATGTATATATATATATAATATATAAAAATATATATACATATATATGTACATATATATATTTTTTTTTTTCGTGCGAATCTCAATGTGGATCGCGCGCGATGCGAGAAATTCGCACGTGCACCGCGAAATTGTTCGATAATATCTGCAATTCTTGAAGTGCCGCAAGCAGTGGAATGCAAAATAAAATAAAAGACGAAAATAAAAAAAAAAATTTTTTTTTATGAAAAAAAAAAAAAATAATAAAATGGAAATATTTTTATTTTTTTCTTGTCATTCTCACATACAATGTGACAAGACGATTAAAAATAACATTTAATGAATTGAACAAATTGGCATTAAAATATTTAAGTGATAATAACTACAAAATAATTGCGTGAATTTTCAAGTTATACAAAAGACTTTTTTTATTGATGTAAAATTTTTTTCTTTTCTCTTCTGTCTTAATGTATAATAAACAAGTCAAATATGGCACGTTGAATCTGACCGCAAATGATCAACGACAAATTGCATCTCATGCCGTGAATCCCTCTGTGATCGTATTGTATGTGAACTTATTGAGAAGCCGCATCGTGTGGTACATTCAACACTGAGTATATGTCTAGTATACTTCCACTTTGACGAGGATTACTATCTTCATTTACGGCGACTTGTTGAGCGATTGCATTCTGTGACATCTCGTTATTTATTTTCTGTGCGTCGTGTCGCAACAAACCGTCTACGGATATATATTTATATCTATTCTTGATCGTCACAGAAGTGGAAGTCACGTGCCAATAACAACAACAACAACAACTACAATTAGGAAATAATAAAAAAATTAATGACATTCAAAATAAATTTACAAACTTCAAAAAACAAAAAAAATTATATATAAAATATTTAAAATCAATTTCATCATTTTCTCTTTCAAGTTAATTATTAAATAAATGAAATATAGAGAAAATAAAATAGATATACTTGTACAGGTATTAAAATATATATTTCTAACGAAATATAAAAATGAACTTGACTTCGTGAAATAATGACTGGCTTCACTGGTTCGTTCGGACACAAGAACGATCGTTTTTACAAGAATAAAAAAAACAATGAAGAGAAGAAGAAAGAATGGAAAAAAATAATGTTGAAAAAAAAAAAAAATAGAAATAAAAAATGGAATAAATAAAAAAGACGTTGCAAGTTGAAGTAGAGGAGTGGTGAGTTGAGAAGAAGACTACTCTGGAGCATAACTGAGAGCACAGAGAGCACTCTAGGAACAATCAGTGGGTCTTCCTCTCTGTTTTACTCTTTGCGCTCTCTTGCATGGAGAGAAGGGCCGCGGGCGGTGTGCGCTTATTCTACACAACAACGAGAGAGAAAACACTGAGAGATATACATGCTCGGCATACAAATTGAATTGGATTCATGGCTCGCGGATGTGCTGAGTATTGGGGATCAACTGATATTCTCTCTTTATTTTTTTTTTCATTTTTTTTTATTTTTTCTTGTCTCTTTATTTTATTCTATTTTATTTAATCTTTTTTTTTTTTTCCCCTCTTGTCTCTTTATATATTTATACTGTTCTTACATATGTATACATATACATATATACTTGTTTAGCTGACTATTCGCGTGCGATAGAGAGTCTGTAGTCCCCTTGTACCATTTATGGAATTATACTATCGTTTGTTTCTACAAAGAGACTCACACGAGCGCCTGCTTGGGTATTATTATTCGTTGTGTCTTGAAAAGTGACTCTTGAGCCAATATACAATTGTCATCACAATGCATGAGACTTTGTTGTTGCCCACTGTCATCCAACCTCATCATTTGTTTGCTACATGTATGTATATATATAACTTGCATACACAATATATTCTGATTTACAAATGGTGTTCACGTACATTCAGAAACGTATGTCACTGTTTATTGGTACAGTATGGTAATAATGTACCGTAGTATTAATCACATGGTTACATTATGATTTATATATATATCCTTCAGACACACGAATAAATAAATAAATAAATATAAATAAATAAATAAATGAAATGAAATGATATATGTGAATGTGTCATAGATTTTAGTTTGCTTTATATAATTTAATTGACATTTATAATAAATATTCGCTTTGTCTAAGTGGATTTTTTTGGTGTATTTTATTTTATTAAATTTTCAATTAATTAAAATGAAATGAAATATTTGATATTAATTTTTTTTTTCATATAAATTTTCTAAATTTAATCTCTAAAATGAATAAAAAAATTTTTTTTCAATTTCAATAACACAATGCACTTGAAATTCAACCCAATATTATTTTCCCTTTCAACAGATTAATTTAAATATATACATACACATGGAAATTGAGTGCGTGCGGGTTTTAAATTTGTATGCGTAGACCGGTAGTCTTTATAGCGGCGTTGTGTGCATCGGATGGTTATTGCCTTGAGCATGCTATGGTTCTCGAGGCTAAATGATAGCATTTTCACTGGAAGCTCTCTCGTAACCAAGCCAAGTCATTATAAACTCTTTCACTATCCTTCATTCTCTTTTTTACACTTATACACATCATCTGCAATACATTCCAATCCTTTTACATCTATATACATCATTACAATACATACATATTTATATATATTTATACATATATAAATCTGACATTTATGAATATTATCTGTCATGTATACGTATATGTCAGTTTGCTTGCTATTAATACATTTTATTTCAACGATTTTAATGACTGGTTTGCTTGACACATGTCGACACAGTGTGGGCCAGCAGTGTAGTTTAACTATACAGGTGTGTAGATACCTCAATGTATATATTTTATAGTAATACAAGTTCATTCTCGAGGTTACAACAACTCTTTACACATCACATATATTCTATCAGTGCATATATGATTATGTATAAATTTACTCATTTGTATTGGATACAGTGGTTATATATTTATACATATATATTGTATATATATATATACTTTTATATACAGTGGATACCTATAAAGTTGCCCCTGGACTATCGTTGAAATATGTAAATTTACAGATGAGAACCAAAGTGGAATTTCTGGAAGATTTGCGTCGAGTATAAAATCATGTTTGTGACTTTACTTATTATTATTATATTATTATATATAAAACATTGTGAATATAATTAATGTTATATGTATATTTAAAATGTTGGATTATTTTTATATGTATAAACAAATGATTTATGGATATTAATAATGCGTTGGAAAATATTTATTGAAATTATAAAATAAAGAAAAATATTTTTATATATATATTTTTTTTTTATTTTATAATTTCAATTAAAGGCTTGGGAATATTGATATTTAATTGAGTTATTATATTAACTGTTATGTGTTTTGATATCGTGTATAGCTGTGTGGAAATAGTTTATGTGCATTGGGCGTTTGATATTAAATGGATGTAAGTATTTTATATGTATATGGTAAAAGAAAAGTATGAGTGATCAGATCTAATCGAGAGGTGGTTACAATGTTCAAGATAAACCTGTCGACTTGACGTTGGTGCACTTGAGTTGATGACGTGATACTGTTAGAGATGTATACTCTATACAGTACTTGAGATCGATTCTATCGCGTGGCCATCAATCTCTCACTGGCAACAGGACACGCGAGAAATAAAATATCTGACTTTTTCTCCCTATTTTATATATAATTTTTTTTTTTTTTTCTTTATGCTTTAGAAACTTTGCGCAATCAATAAAATATATATAGTATATATTCTACTAGTTATAAATATATAAACGAAAATACAAATATAAATTTTATACAGATAATATTTATATTTATTGATTTAATTCAGTGATGAATGAAAAAAGAAAAAAAAACGAAATAAAATATTTAAATTTATTTTGTATTTTTTATATTCTCAGAATATTTATTCAAGTGATAATTATTTTTATAGGACATGGGGTGTTTTTATATTAAGGATGGAATGAATATTGCATAGAAATTATAAGAAAAAATATTGATAATAAATATAAGAAACAAGTGAAAATAATAATGAAATAAGAGGACAAGGATGAAGTGACAACGTGCGTTGGTGGTGCGATTAACTTGGCAATCGGATTTACAAAGAAGAAGCTTTGGCATTCTCCACTCTTTGCTCTTCTCTCATCCAATGGTGTAGTGTGCGTTCCACTTATAAGATTGTCGCACGATTCAAATGCAAGGTATATAACCACGACGCCATTCCTCTCTTTATATACATGCTGCATACATACATATGTACATAGATAAATGTATTGGTAGGTATATAAACCTTTTCTTTCCCCGCGTTGTGCGTTGTTACGTGGCAGGTACAAATTTATTGGTCGCATACATTGAGATATAAAGAGAGACAAATAAAAAAATTAAATAATGAAAAAAAATAAATAAATAAAGTATCAATGTAGTAGATACACATGCAGTTGTGTTTGCTGTGATTCAAACGATCTTTATACATATAAGTTGCGGTTACAAAGTGAGAAAAAAATTTTAAAAGATCACGCAAAGCGTGAGAGTGGGTCGAATAAAATGTTGTAGAAAAGAGTAATATTTTTCTTTAACCAGTGACAGATGGATTCTCTGTCAGGTTAAACCTTTTACAAACATAACCCTCTTGACTAAAGGGACATGTTGGGGGAGAGAAAATCAATGCGACCCTGCCTATTCCTATCTGTAACTGATGGATTTATCGCCTGTACAAGTGTTTCTTATATCAGCTCTTCACGTTTGAATTAAAACTATAAAATACACACAAATAGTTTGGTACAAATACATATTACAATTTAATAGTATTGTGATGAAAATATATAAATTTATTTATTTGAATCAATGAAAAATATTATTGATAATAATTATTTTTGATTTATAAAATAAAATAAAATGAATAAATAAATTTAAGTATGTGAAAATAATTTTTTTTCTTTTATTATAGTAACGTATTTTATTTTTATAAAATTTACTGTTTTTGTTAAGTTCCTGAAAGCATGATGGATAATTACGAAAGTTTTTCAGTGAAGAAGATAAGAATATAAATTGAAGTGTGCACAGTAGCAAACGTAAAATAAAAAAAAAACAAAAAAAATAGTGTTGCACGAAAGATTTAAATATTGTTGCCAGGTAAAAGGAAAGAACTAATCTTCTGGAGTAAAGCATTGTACTCAAAAGTACTTTGTAACTCTCGTGAGAATGGTAATGGACTTTAAGATAAACAGACACATCTATGTTGTGTGTAGAATGTTTAAAAAATAAATAAAAAAATATATATATACAGATGTATGTATGAAGATTTTTGTAGAACAATATTTTTATTTTTATTTTTCTTCTGTTCATCAGTGCGACAAATGCATGAACAATAGCTAAGATATAATGAGTGTAAGAGTAATTACCTAGGAAGTAACGCATAATATTTTTTTTTTTTTGTATTACTGACAGGTTTAGACTCGTTGGTGATGCAATTTCATTCTTGTCAAGGAACGCGCGTGCGTGTCGTGTCACGGTAACAATATTTTTCCTGTGGCTTGCGGCTTTAAGAAGAATAATAATTATTATTATCAATAATAATAACATGTATGCTGTGTTAGTCTATTAGAAAAATTTGCGTGCAAAGAATATTAACTGCATAACTGATCGTTAAATTTACAAAAATAATTTTCCATGTACTTCACTTTGAATTAAATATTTAAAAATTCTTATGAATAATAATAGTCGCTAAATTTTCCTGCAATTTATTAAAATGATTGTATTTTCCCTTTTTTTATATTTATTTATTTATTTTTTTTAATTTTAATATATAATAAATATATTTTCATTTTTTTTTTTTAGTTCAATTTATAATTTATAATTTAATATATAATAAATATGTTTAATATATAATAAATATTTATTCAATGTATAATAGATATTTAAAAGAAAAATAATTAAAATTAAATAACAAACAAATAATATTTATTTATTATATTAATTTGTTAAATTTGGGAGAGTAAAAAAATTGAACAGTATTTTTAAATCATTTTTAAATCATTTTATTTAAAAGAAAAATAAATAAAATTAAATAACAAAAAAAATAATATTTATTTATTATATTAATTTGTTAAATTTGGGCAAGTAAAAAAATTGAACAGTATTTTTAAATCATTTTTAAATCATTTTATTTATTCATTTATTTCTGTTAACATCAAGTCACTAAAATAAAAAAATAAATCATAAAATCCATCGTGCACTTTAAAAAAAAATAACACACCCATAAAAGTCACTGACATAAATATCCACATATTTTAAAAATAAATAAAAAAAAAAAACAAATATTTTCACTATGTAATATACATTCTCCATTACTCGTTCTCATAAACTTGAGTATCATCAAAATTCTTTTTCACAAATATTACAACATATGCACAAACATATATATGAAAATATCTAGATAGATATTATATTTCTATAGGTGAATTTTATATCAAATATATAGCTCTTCGTCATAAAGTTTTCGTGAGCATTTCGTTTTATATTATCTTTCCGGCTCGTCTGTGAGAAAAATCGTAAAGCCAAAACTCTGACCCTATATGACTTTTGCTGCTGCTGCTGCTGCTGCTGCCCAACAGCATGTCAGCAAAGTTGCATATATACTATCTCTCACATCCTTTTTACGTTATGTCCGTTGAAATGATTTATTCTTTGAGTCCTTTCTAGAGTTCCGCTCTCCCACAAGGAAGGTGTAAATCGTTCTGCTTATATATACAAATATATATATACGTATGTATATATATGTGTATATGAGAGTGTGCATTGCACTTTGTTCCCTCGAGGTTGAGGTAAATCGTTACATGTTTGCTCTCAACGAGTTTCTATCTACAATAACTGAAAGATGAATTACTATTTTCTATTTTTAAACTCGTAAAAATCAACAATTTTACAATTTTCTTATAATTTATATACCATTATTTATATGTATGTAATATTGAAACAAAAAATTTTTAAATAATAGTTTGAGTTTTAGTGGCAGTAATAAAATTGTTGTAAGTTGAATATAGAATTTATTTTTTATTTATATCTAGGAAAAAAAAAAAAAAAATTCGTGTTTCTTCTTATCGATATTAAGTAAATTAAACTTGGTGAATATTATTTATTCTTTACATTTAGTAATTATATTCAATCTATATATGTATAATGCAATGGGTTTTTTTTTTCTCGCGTGCCAATCTCCTTTAGAGTAGAGAGTGGAATGCACGTTGGGACATTGAGCGAGTTTGTTTCTCAGCGTAAATACACTGGTTTACTCCAAACCCATTCTTGTTTATCCGCACGCCATTCACAATGTTTATAATAAGAGAAAAAAAAAAAAAAGACAAAGAATATAAGTAAGTAAATAAATATATAAATAAATAAAAAGAATAGTTCGTGTATATACTTAATAAAATGAAATAAATATAAAAGTATAAAAGAAATAAATATCATAAGTTTTTCCTCACTTTCAACTTATGAGAAATATTTCTCTCTCATCATTTGCATTTTATAAAAGCAATCGTATTTCTTATACTCGTATGTAAACATTCAACAGGAATTTTTCATTCAAATAAAAACATACAAACATTATTCTTACATATTATTTTTCATAGAATAAATATCTCACATTTTATATTTATAATACTTGTACATAAATAAAATATTGCACAGTTAATGGGAAAACATTTTTCTTTGTTTCAATTTCAAGTAAAAAACTAACGATTGTTTGTGATATAGACCAGAGAAAAGATACCAAGCAATAGAATAACAAATAATCTAGTTGATATAGCACGACGAGTATATGTATATATTCGCATTCCTTTACGCTAGGTAATAATTAAGTATATATGCCAGTGCAGTATAACGCAATGTATCAACAAATTAATCTACTCGCAACTTCTTAACTTGTCTCACTGCAGGATTTTCCATTGTTCCAAACAGCTATTAAGAAAAATAAACTATTCATACATACATAAAACTAGATTATCTGCAATATAACTATCTCAATTAAATAAAATTGATAAGAAGAAAATAATAAATTTGTTTTTTAATCAATTTATTTATTTTTATTTTTTTTATTATTCATTCACTGTTGTTTTCATCTATGGAATTAATATTTAGTCATGGACTTGATATTCACCTTGTAATCTGCATTTATATGTACACAGATTTATTTATAAAAAATAATTCTTCAATCGATTTGGATTATTATATTGATAATCACAGTCATTAACTGTTTTATGTTTATTTTTCAGCGCGTGTCCTTGTTCGTCATGTTGTTTCTATCAACTCGCTCACATCGTGTATATATAAAATAAAGTGGCGCTTGCTGTAAGTAGCAAAGAATAATTAATTTATATATGTACATGGATAAATGCTGAACGTTTTATTTCATCATATATAAAATTGCTTTGATGTGGGAGAACGTGATGAACATAATAACATTGAAATAAATATTTCATTGAGTTGATATAAATATTTTTAATTATTTAATTTGTGGTATTCATTTGTATATGAATAAAAATGTTTTTATATGAATAAAAATGTTTTGTTAGAAGTGAACGAAAGTTAGTAAATCGTGCAGTGAAATAAAGGGCCAGGTATATTGTGTATATGTATATATGTTTATGTATTTATGTGTGTATGTATAATAGGTACATTGCGGCAGTAAAGGTCCAGACAAACGGTAGCTCCTTCACGCGACTTTAATTTCATGCTAATCCAATGCTAATTTGCTCTGACCAACGATTACGATGAAAAGAACGACACGTCCTTCTTAATTAAACCACCGCAAAGCGTATCGCATCGTCATTAATGGCGTTAAACCTTTGCCCGACCCAGCAATTTATTCCGTCGACTTACATGCATGTCTAACCACGCATGTATTTTTTTTTTTTCTTTTCATTTTTATTTCTATTATTTTTTTCTTTTTATTCAACTTTTTATTTTTGTCACTCACTATTACAGTTCACCCCCAATGGCAAATTAATTGCCAGTCTGTGTTTCTTACGTTTTACAACAATCAAATTAGTTCTCTGTTTATAATTGTGAATGAAAAAAAAAAAAAGAAGACAAAATTTATATAAAAAATATTTAATTAATACGAAAAAATGAAATATTAAGTAAAATTTATTTTCATTAATTTCAAGTCAATGAACTAAAAAATAAACTAAACCATTAAAATAATCCCTCCCTCACAAAGAAAAAAAATACACCAACCCCCTAAAGAAAAAAAAAATTAATTATAAATTAATTAAATAATATTTAATTAATACGAAAAAATGAAATATAAAATAAAAATTTTTTTTCATCAATTTCAAGTCAATCAATTAAAAAATAAAATAAACCATTGAAACAAATCTCCCCTCACAAATAAAAAAATATATCAACCCCCTAAGAAAAAAAAAAAAAAAATAATAATTCATAAAAACACAAAACAAAAAAATTCAACTTATAAAATAAAATAAAATAAAAAAAAAAAATACTGAAAACCAATTCAATAATTCACTATCAAGTTGTGTCCCACGATTTACTAACTGTGGTAGTTATCCACGTGGCAACCAATGATTACCCATCTCATTATTGATCAATAAATTTACGTGAGTATACTCTGATATATTTTATTGATGCATACACCTACGTTTATACACAGATAAAAATATATACACACGCCAGTGCGAGCTTTTATATCATCGCGGGAGTCCCAACATATGTACAATACATATACATATACATATATCATATTTATATATATATACCTCACGCGCATTCTGAAGAACATATACATATAAGCACGCACATATATCTATATGGACAAGATATTGCGATCAGTCGCCAATTATTATGAGAGGAACCGCAGCCACCACCGCAAACTATACATCCATACATTTCATACATATGTATATGCACATGTGCATGTACATATATCATGGTAGATTCATATCATGGATGGTATAAATAAACGAGAGTCACGAGCGTTGTATGAGCTAAGTGGAATATAGTTTCGCTCTTGAATTTCTTTCGATCTTCAGTTTTATTTGTCCGACAAAGTCGACGTGAAACAAAGTATGTGTATTTGTGTGTGGAAATTATATTTTATTATATAGATATTTGCCCTTCTGTTATATATTATTTAACCTCTTTTATATAAACATCTTTGTGTATTTTTGACTTTAATTTCTTTCACATCATTCACTTTTCTTTCAAGTATTATTATATATTAATCATCGATGCAATTTATTTATCGTTTAATAATTTAATGATGTAATTTTATCTCGTTTAAGATTTGCTTTTTAATTATTATATTCTCGTTATATTTATTATTGTATGTTTAACTGATTATTTGAAAATAAGATTAAAATAATATGTAAGAGAATATTAATTATTTATTTGATTTTACGAATTATTGTATATGAGTAAAATTGTTGTTGGTATATTATCGTTATTATTTTTATATAATAATCAGCATCAGGCACGTGATATTGTGCGGTGTATGGTACATGTTTTGAGTGTATATATGTGATGAGTGATGAGTAAAACGGGCGCGTTCAAAGGAATATATCGCGTATGAGAAAAAGAACCACTTGTATTCATATATAGTGGTTATAAACTTGAAAGACTCTCTGGTCATATTAAGATGGCAATCAATATACGCAATCGCAACTTGTTGGCCTTCATATTTTCATATATTTATTTATTTATTTTTTAATAAAACATTTAAACGAATGACATGAATATAAAAAAATATACTTGATAATTATTGAAATGAAAATTTCTTATGAAATTTTAATTAAAAAATTTGTATATATAAATTATTATTTTGCTTGTATTTAAGTGTGTATATTTGTTTATATTGTTGTTTTATTTATAACAGAAAGTCGGTTTATGTGTATGTGTAAATAAAATAGTGACATATAGGTTGAGAATTGAAGAGAGATTGGATTATATTGGAGTCTCTGTGGCGCACGATCATATAAATTGCTCTCTAGTGCAAGTCAAGTTGTGTTATTAAATGGAGTGTATGTTTTGTGTTGGCTACTTGCCAGTATAAACTTTTGCGATGTAATGAGTATCATCAATATCATCATCGTTCATGTGATATTAATGCAATGTGACGTTGGCCAGTGAATTTAAATAATAAAAATATCTATAAAAATAAAATATCAATGATAAGTATTAATTTATTTTTAAAAATTTTAATTTACAATATTATAATTATATTCAATATAGAGTTTATCAACAGATAATAATTTTAATTTATTATTAATAAATTATTGATTTGAAAAAAAGGAATAAAAAAAATTTTACGATTATTAGTTTTATATTAATTTTTTTTTATTTAATACTGTGAATAATTTAATAATGAAATTAATTCAGGAATTATTATATGTCAACGAAAAATCTATTTAATAATTAATTGACATGTTTATTGCGGTTTAATAAATAATTTTTTGCAGATTAATAAATTTTGTTTTTTTTTTCAAATTTTACTTTAATCAAATTATTTAACTCAAAAAAAATATTGTGCTTTTAAATCCACTGTTATAAAATTTACAATCGTAGAATATTCTTCCAAAGTTGGTGAGTAAAAATAAAATAAAATATTTTTCACAAGAAATCTTTTACAATCCAACATAATAAAGATAACAAAATTTCTTTAGTATATCGTAAAGGTATACATATATTGTTTCAGTATACATTCAAAATGATGATAGTACAGTTAGCATAGTCATTTATATTTCAAAGTTCTAATCTTACACCTCGTGTTGTAAAAGAAAATCGTGTTCAAGTATTACATAGAGACAGAAAAAGACTCGTGATTCGTGATCGCACGACGAGACGCACGCGAAGATCTTCGCTCACGATTTTATACTGTACGATCCACTCACTTCTATACGATACTACACGATCGAATACGTTTATGTAGCCGTTGTTGGAGTGCCGGAAATTATTGTAATCGTGCTGGTGGACGTGTTCGACCAAAGATCACGAAAGGCGGGCGAAAGATATAGAAAGCTGAACAAGAGAATTGTTACTTGTCCAATATAACAGTCATATTAAATACAAAATATCTACATTTTATTTTATTCACAGATGATATATACCAATAAATATTCATACAACATCGTTCATAAATAAACATAAAGATATTAAAACATTATTTTTAAATTAATCAATTATAAAATAATATTATTAAATAAGTTTCAGTGAATTTTTATTTATTTTCTCATCGAATATTTTTATATATTTCTACTGGGGTCATACGATAAATTTTGCTGTTCGCTTTTGTTGCTTGATGCAATCGTGTTGAATGAGAGGTTAGGCTATAGAATATACGAGATGTAGGAAAAGGAAATTACAAAGATCGTTGTATATAAGGGGATAATGGGCGACTTGAGCGATTAGAGTGCAATGAAGGGTCGCGCGACGGTAAAATCCATCGTCTTTAACGTAAATCGATCCTACTATACGTCAAAGTGCATTGCCACGATATCTATATACCCACTTCCGGCGCAACATGTTCTAACGGATTCATCTATAAATATATATACATAAACCTATATCTCAATATATTATTTTTATTCATTATAAATATTTTTTTCTTTACAATTTATTTCTTCATTATATTATAATAATCATTAGAATTTTATTTTCTTTTTAATCCACCATCAAACGCCAGCTCTCTTTGCATTAAATCTACATTTTTTTCATGCAACTTAATCACACACAAGCTCTCTATCTCTCTATGTAGTCGTCTGTGATGCGCCAAAGGAAAATTGGTATGATACGCATCGATGGCAGAAAAAAGAAAATAAAAAATAAAAAATACAATTCTTTCGCACATTGCAAGATTATTTTGATTGAAGGAAATATAGTGGTTAGAGAATATTGGTATCAATCATGTCTATCATCAATGTGTACCATGTAGAGTTGATTGGTAATTTTTTATTCTCCCTCATCAATTGAGTATATAGAGAAAGACGTCTATGTGAGTTGAGTTATATATAAAAAAAAAAAATCTATTCTATGTTGTAAATGTATATAGTTGCAGCAGTGAGTAAGGTGCGCAAGTGGTAGTTGTGAGGACGTAATAATGGTCGACCACCGTGTCGAGAATCTACAGCACTGCGTGGTCAGTGATGCTTGACTATCTCTCGTGCCAGCCGTTTACTCATTTATATATGTATATATATTTTCTCTCATCGCGCGCGCGCGCGGATTCTTTGAAATTTTTCGTAATACACTTTTTTTCACCTCGTTTAACACACATTTTTCTGCCTTCCAGGTGGCCATGTATAATAATATTCCCGATGCATTATTACTGGATATAATAATATTAATAAATATTTTAATATATTATTATTTTGCGAGTGAGTGAAAAGAAATTTTTTTTTTTTATTTATTCTTATAAAATACAGAGTCAAGGAGGATTTATATGATGAAATTGTAATAGTTATAATAATAACAGAACATTTGAAAAAAAAAAAAAAACGAAATTAAAATTTCATAAAATTTTTTTTTTTTACAATTTTTCTTTTATAAACAATTTTTAAATTGACAGGTTTAGCAAGGCAATAATTAATAATCTCCTTCTAGTATGATGGATTTGAATGATATGAATACAATTTTATTTTTCACGTGATTAAAAAAAATAATCTTGTAATTATAATTACGAGAAAAAATTTATATCATCAGAAAAAAAATTTTTATTTATTTATTATAATTATATAAAGTAGCATAATATTATACAGGAAGTTCTGCTAAAGAATTCCGTTAAATATATACCTCAGTCTTGTGATAAAATTGTTATAGTTACAAAAATAACAAAACATTTTAAAAAAAAAAAACCGAAATTAAAATTTTATAAATTTTTTTTTTTCACAATTTTTTCCAATAAATAATTTTTAAACTGACAGATTTAACAATGCAATAATCAATAATCTCCGCTTAGCATCATGAATTTAAATGATATAAATAAAATTTGGTTTTTTATTTAATTAAAAAAATAAATTTTGTTCTTATATAATTACGAAGAAAAATTTATATCATCAGAAAGAAATTTTATATTTATTTATTATAATTATATAGAGCAGCATAAAACTATATATACAGGAAGTTCTGCTGAAGAATTTTGTTAAATATATATCTCACAAAACATTGACATAAAACGTAGGCGTCATGGAGCGTTTACGTCGAGTTTCCCGCAGTGTTGCGTTGCACGATAAGAGAGTAAAGATGCGGGCACATCGTAAAAGAAACTATACATGATGAAATGACGAAGACAAGATGTCTAGAACGAGACGTGATAGTCGAATGTTCATATACCGTAATAATATAAAGTCAAATGTAATATATCGTGCTGAACGTTCGTGCATTTCAGTTTATAATCACAAGGAAGCGAGAACTCGTTCATTGATTATAACTTGAACACTCCAAATTTAATATCACCACTTGCTCAATATATATTAAACCCATCCCGACACATACACACATATATAAAAGGTTAATTTGTCAGCAGAGTAACATATAAATTGGCATTAAAAAAAAAAAATGCAACGACTGAGATAAAAAAAAAATTATCTCCAAGTAATAAAATTGAAATAAAATGAAAATAAAAATTTTCCTACTTTTTCTAATATCTACTAATTTTTTTTTTTTATTTATAAATTGCGCAAATAGTGCAAAATACGGTGATCTCATTGAAGCAGTCTAAGAACAAGACGAGTACTAAATTCATTAAGTTCCAATACATTCCTCCATGTCTGCCACCTTTCGCACTTGCTGGTTTTTTGTTGATAAACGCGCGCGCTCGTTTTAATGCGTACGACAAGATACCCAACAAGGATGCACGATATATAACACATGTATATACTTATGTATATAAAGGTATATATACTTAAAAGCGTGTATAAAATTTCTGTGAAGCGTTCAACTCATTTATATACGAGATCTCGCCTCAAACATCATTGTAGATCTCTACGAGAATTGTTTACACAATGAATCATGTGTATAACATTATTATACTAGTATTATTATTTTTGTTAAATGTTTTTATCAAACAATTTATATTCAATTGACCGTTAATATCAATCAATAATTAATTAATCCATTTTGTCTTGATGATAATACATAAAAGATAAATATTATCAAGTTCAGTCAATTAAATAAATTAGTAGAATTTAAAAAAACAATTAAAATTAAATAAATTAAGGAAATTTGTACTAATTGAATGAATGATATTATATTTATTTAAATATACTATTATATATATAAATATAAATTTAAATATAAATATAAATGCTTGATGATTCTGTTAAATTAATTATTATTTAGATTTTTGATTTAAATTGATTTAGATTTATGATTAAAATTTTTTATTATTTAGTATTTATATAGTTATATTATGATGAATTAATTTATGAAAGTGTTAGTATTAGTAAATTATAAAGTCAATTAAATAAATGAGAAAAATTAAATTACATATGAAGATTATCATCTAAAGTTCAGTAGCTTGGAAATAGCTTAATCAAAGTTACATTCACGATTTTACACAAAGTGTATGTATACAATGTTTGCCAGTCACGATATCGTACTCATTATAGCAAGAAATGTCGTGATCGTGTGCGGTATATATATGTTAGTGTAGTACATATAGTAGTGCAGAATATATAAAGGCGCGGGCGGGGAAAATATAAACGTGTCCAAACCGGCAGCAGCAGAAGCAGCAGCAGCAAAATAAAAAGAATAAGAAAAAGTGGAGTAAAAGAAAAAACGTCCTTGTATATATTCTTTGTCGTCTGTGTTCTGCTAGTACATTAGTATATATATTTACTTTTTCACCATCTATTAAATTGGCATATATGCCCATTCAGATAACTGATCACGTGGGACCTACAAAAATTATTTTCTAACACGTGCGACCCTTTCTTCAATTAAAATAGCTCCACGCTTTGTGGATATATAACTCGTGAAGCAAGTTCAATATAACATTGCACTGTATATATACACGTTTATTTACGTTGTCGTGACCACGCGTTCACCATCTTTATATATACTTCCACACATTATTTACTATATACAGTATATAATACAAAATACAAACTCGTTAATTTTATATACGATTAAAAATCATGCAATATATAATTTTTTTTTTCAATTTTATATTTATTATAAAGATCGATTTGTGAGGGAAAAAATTGTTTGATTTTGAATTTTTTTGTGCGTGTTAATTTATTTATGTAAAGCGATGAGTTTATATACGGGTATATATATGTATAACGCATACATATATGTAGAGAAATCAACAGCATTAAAGACACACACACACGCACATGCACAGTATACACTTGACAAGCGGACATATAAACGACTGACATTAGTATTGACTCGCGATAATACTCAGTGAGATCTGATTGCAAACGAGAGATAATTGATCGAGATTACGCGCGGTCTCTGTGTGTATGTACATACAAGTATATATGTTTAATATGTATTTATGTGTATACATATGCAAAGAGCTTATGAGAGAGTTGTGTATAACGCTTCCAATTGCGATTATATTCCAATATAAGGGATGTTTATCGTTGTAACTTGTTTCGAAAACTTGTCATTAATCAATTTTGTTCTTCTTCTCTTGCACAAATATATTACATACACATACACTCGATTATTTATTTATTCATACATTTTTTTAATAGTTCACTATGATAATATATATTTGTTATTATTTCTTTATGTAAAATGCTACTATAATTATTTTACAGATTCAATCTTGGGTTTTAATTGCAATTATACGACTGCAGTTATATGTTTATTAAATTGCACCAATGAAGATATTTGGTTTTAATGAACATAATGAAAATAAATAATCAATTAAAATACTATGAAAAATAATAAATAAATATAAAATTAAATTAAATAAATAAGTAAATATTAAAACTGGTCAATTCGTTGTAATTATTACTATTTTCTTTTTTATTTATTTATTTATTTTTTGTTTTGTTTTTAATGTATATGGTGCGAGTGGACAATGATCGAGGTGAATTTATATATGTGTATGTGTTTAAAGCACATATGTATATGCGCCCTCGGACTATTATCTGTAGTGAGCGTCATGGAGAGAGGACAATGCTCCCTGACCGTGGTGCAGGTCAGGATGCAAGGCACATGGAGAATGAGGAATTATTGTTGCCCATTCCATCTTCCTTATGGCCCTCACTCCCGCCGTGCAAATATACCAGTGTCAGTGGGCCGTTGCTCCAGGCTGTCCCGTCGCATTAAGCTCCCCATCAAGAAATTATAACCTAGCTCTCGTCGCTTTCGCGCGCAACAATCTTTCACACGCTATATGCACATTGATCATATGTAAAATCACATAATACACGACAATTCATATCTGACAGTATTGTCATTTTATAAATATCATAGGGTTTTTTTGTCATTAATTTTCGACATCGGAAAAAAATTATTATATTTTTTTTTTTTTCACAATAAATTTATTATACAATTTTATTTAATACAATTGAATAAACTTTTCGGTTGAATTGTTTAATGAATGAGAAAGATTTATTTTAAAATTGAGAATAAAGTATTATTCTTCGATGAAATAAATTTGTGAATTTAAAAAAAATTTTATTATGAATATTCACTATTTAATTATAAATTATTAAATTAATATTTTATTATGAATATTTATTTGATATTTAATATTTAATTATAAATAATAAAATTAATATTTTATTGTAAATATTTATTTAATATTTAATATTCAATTTATTATGAATATTTTTTAATTTTATTATAAATATTCACTATTTGATTATAAATAATAAAATTAATATTTTATTATGAATATTTATTTGATATTTAATATTTAATTATAAATAATAAAATTAATATTTTATTATAAATATTTATCTAATATTTAATATTTAATTTAGTATAAATATTTTTTAATTTTATTATAAATATTCACTATTTGATTATAAATAATAAAATTAATATTTTATTGTAAATATTTATTTAATATTTAATATTTAATTTATTATGAATATTCTTTAATTTTATTATAAATATTTATTTGATATTTAATATTCAATTATAAATAATAAAATTTATATTTTATTATAAATATTTATTTAATATTTAATATTTAATATTTAATTTATTATGAATATTTTTTAATTTTATCATAAAAATTTATTTAATATTTAATATTTAAATTATTATGAATATTTTTTAATTTTATTATAAAAATTTATTAAATATTTAATATTTAATTTATTTAAAATATTTTTTAATATATATAAATGTAATTAATTATTTAATTTTGATGAGTTTCAAGATACATTTGGAATAAAATATTAAAACAATTGCAATAAAAAAAATAAACAAATAAAATATTACCATGAAATGAGATACGATTTTTGCACAGAAGAAATTTCCATGTATATAAAATTTTTATTCAATGGAAAAAGGTGAAGCTGGGGTCATTGAAGGAAGCAGCTTGAGGTATATCACAGGATCGTGAGTATATCGTTGCCAATTAATCGTAGTTAATCGTTACAACCGTTTGAAACCTATACTTGGATATTTTCCTATATAATATGTGATTTTATTATGAACTAATAATTTTTATTGCATCTTAGCTATTTAGTTGCGAGCCAGTAGTCCACTGATGACCTTATATCTCATAAAAACCATCATCTACACCCGTCATAAAGCATATTTTATATTATATGTATATATTATATTATAATATACTTGGAAACAAGGAAGAAGCTGTTGGAGTGAAGAAACGCGAACGTTTTTCTCTCAGCAAGATAGTTGTGCCACACGTTTTAAGTTACTCGCTTGCGGGCATTTATGTCTTGACTGCACACGCACGTCATATCCATAAGCGGTGTATATACACACATGAAAGAGAGAGAGAAAAGTGAGTGGGTCCATCAGAAAAATTGTGTACAAGCCCCCAAGTAATAGTTGCTTGAACCCGGAAGGCACATAAGTATTTTTGATGTCATCACAATGACGTCATATGCATGTTTGTACTTGTATACTTTAAATAAAACTTCTTGAATTTTTTTATATACTCACTTATTTATTTATTTATTTATTTGTTTGTTTGTTTGTTTGTTTACGTAGTTTGCTATGGCATTAAAACTTTTTATAAATATATTTATTTAATCTTCGTTCATTTCCGTCTATGTGAAAATGTTATTTGAAAATAATTTCATTCACTGGTCGAGTGGATAAAAAGTTTAAAGAGAATTCCCACAATATTTTGTTTACAAATAAATTCAAGACAAAGGAAAAATGAAAATAAAAAGAAAAATACAAATGGATTATATAGAATAATTTTGTTGAGAAAAGTACCGTGCGATATCTGATGACTCTGTGGAATTTTCACGGATGTGCGCATCAAGATATTGTTTTTATCCATCACAAATGCAATATATTCTCTCTGTTTGTGCGGTTGGAAAAAAAAATGAAAGAGATATTATGAAGTAAAATTAAATGCGCGAATGAAAGAGCTATGAAGACGCACATGTTCATGTTGATCCCTGAAGCCATCGATAAGAAACGGATAAATTCTCGTGAACGGATGGCTCCTCTTGAATATCCTTTGTCGTTGATTATATATGAAGTCAATGGCACGCTTATGTACATTCATATACATATATACTTGTATATATAAAGTATAAACGTTTAATCTTGAGAATTGTTGAGAAATAATTTTTTTGCATCGCTTTCAAGTCAGGTTACATGAATATTAATACAGATGAATGATATTTTAATTTTATATTGATGCACTGTGGTGATCAATAACACTCTGACAGTCCCTAAAATACTCTAATACACCTAAAATTATTTATTTATTTTTTATTTACAATCAAATTAGAAGTTTTATGTTGACATTGATGAATTATTAAAATTTTATTTACAGTTAATATACAGGATAAATTATAATATTTTTATTATTTATTAAATCTAACACTTTTTTATTATAATTAATTTTTTTATCAAATATTCCCATCGATATCTAACAATCTAATGAATGACTAGTCAGTTTTATTTTTATTTAAAATGCACATGGGAAATAAAAAAGAAAATTATTTCACTCTAAATATTTTCTTTTTCATGATAAAAGTAATACTATCAAGATTTAATTTCTGATTGTTGAATAATCAACGATTGCCAACATTGTAATGCATTTCTCTATGTAAATGCTCTGTCATTGACGAATACATATATACATAAATAAAAAAAAAAAAAATGCAAATCATTGCCAGGACATTTTGATCAGCGTCACTCGATTAATCGTTAACATATTATCGACAGCAAATCATGAAATAAAATAAATAAATTACAAAACGAAACGAGTTATTGCATTAAGCTTAGTTGCACATTTGTGCCTGAAGTATTAAACACATATATATATATATATATATATCTACACTTTTTGCGCGTCCATCTCTTTTGCGATGATTCGATTATTCCAAGCGTGATTCATAAATCACTGGTAGATTTAATCAACGTTTTGAAGCACTCGCACACACTCTGTACACTTTTGTATACATATACATGTAATAATTCTTGAATAATATATCTGTAAAGTACATGTGTGTGTATGTATTACGAGTCATAAACTCATAACTGCTTCAAGTATAAAAGAGTCGACTTCAAGGGTCGTTTGGCATGCATTTAAATCAGTTTTTGGACAAGTTGAAATAGCAAAATGGAATATAAGGTGGAGGATTGTAAAAAAAAAAAAAAACTCTTGGTAATAGTTGCGTTAGTGTGCGGTCTTTGGCGCTAAAACGAATACGTAATAGGAGAGGTCACGTACATACATATAAGACCGCGTGCACGTAAAGTCGTGTAAGCGTTTGCACGAATATAAAGTGAAGACCTTCCTCTATCTTTTTCGCTTTACACTTTCTCTCACTTTTTCCCGTACAATCACTGCTTTATATATACCTTTATGTATATATACACATACATATACGTTTTATATATATATACTATATAGCGATCTACGTGTACACACAGCGAGGTATCTCGTTCCCTTGCGAGAAAAAAAAAAAAATTGCACATGCATCGTTCGATGTGCAACGCAAGAGGGTTCTTATACTGCGCGAGTTTACAACACCCATTCTCTCTGTTACCATCGCATATAGTACCATATCCGTATATAAATATGTGTGTCTGTTAAGCATTTACTATTTTACTATGTCTATGTATATGTGAGATTTGTATTTTATTTTTTAGTAAAATGTTCAAACGCAGAGAACTTACAGCAATGCACGTACGTTTGGTATATACACGATAGTTTGAATTTAACGTAATTGCATAATTTTACGTTTGGACGAAGGGAAAAAATATATTATATGGTATATATATGTGTATGCGTGTGTGTGAGGGGTTGTTTGGGTGAAGTGAGGAGCCAAACAGTTTGTTAGACATTTTTTTGTGTATTATCTGAGCACTTGTACCAGTTGGAAAACAAGTTCGTGCTAGTTTTTCTAATTTTTTTTTTTTTTTAGTTTTCATGCGGATGTTAAACATTATAGATGCTTATATATATATATCTATGTATTTATATGTATATGGATAAGTAAAGGGGAAGAGGGTATATATATTGGTGCATATTATTGTACACGCGGTTCTCAAGTTAAACGAGCAAGAGGCCGCAGCTACATCGATAAACCGTCGCCTGGTAGCATTGTTGCTTTATACTGTTTATGTAGTTTGGTTCTTTCATGGGCCAGTAAAACTTAACGACTGTTACGGCCCGCTGTAAAAAATAAAAAATCCTTTGCGAATGAGGTTAGCGATGAGAGTAAAAAAATTATTATCGGTTATATATTGACAATATACCTTTCACTCGTGTTTATATATCATGGATAATAAGAAAAATTATTCATATTTTTATTCAGTGTTGATTAATTTATTATAATTATTTAATATACAAATTTTAAAATGAATTTTTTATTATTTTAAAATTTTTTTCGTATACACTTGATGTAAATAATATTAAAAAAAAATAGTTATTTATCTTTTTGTTAATGGAGAAAAAATTGTCTTGATATATATTTTAAATTTGTCTACATATTCATACATGTGTTCATGGCAGTTTATATTTCCTTATTCATTTATATTTACAATAATTAGATTCTTCTATTAGTTTCAGACAGTTCAAGAATCAATTTACTTCAATGACTATGGTGTCGGTGCGTCTTTTGAATGTATATATATGGACACACACGTAGCATCTTCAAGGAAAAATTTTTTTGCTCTCGCCGTCTACTAAGAGTACGCAGAGTCATAAGTGTGCAAATCAATTTCTTTGTTTGCGCCTTTATATACTATTTTACCTTTGATGTCTATTTACTTTCGCACAGTATACTTACTACATAACAATTACCCTTGAGCTTATTCATACACTCGTCCACAAAAAATAACACTCTGAACAACAGAAAAAAAAAAAAACCCAGTAGCTCTGAATTAATAAAAATTCATTAAAATAAACATTTCAATATTTCCAAATTCACTATAAAACTATTCAATTAAATTCCTAAACAATTATTTTTTCATTGCACTTACAATCTACATATATATATATACACATATACACATAAATAATAACAAATAAAATATTACAAAATATAAATTTTTGAATAAATAAAAAATATTCCCAATTTAATTTCTACATTTAAATTAATTAAATAATTAAATACTTTTTATAATTCAGCTGACAATTTCTAAACAATTATTTTTTCATTGCACTAACAATCTATATATATATACATTTACACATAAATAATAACAAATAAAATATTACAAAATATGAATTTTTGAATGAATAAAAATTAATCGAAATTTAATTTCTGCATTTAAATTAATTGAATAATTAAATACTTTTTATAATTCAACTGACGGAATGAGAATAAAATTTATTTCATGATATATAAATTGGGACCATTCAACGGATCTTTATCGTGAATATTTTAATAAAATGCTGGGTGACGTTAATTTTAAACAGTAGTTTAATTCTAGCGAGAGAAGTGAAGCAATTGCGAGCAACGCCAGGACAAGATGAGTATACATAAGTCTATACATACAAACATATAGAAGTGAGAGGGATTCAAAGTTGTCAGAGCAAGCCTTGTATATCAGCTAACAGTGGAAAAGAGTTAGAGTCGGTGTGTAAGAAAGATAAAGTGATATAGTGTAAGAGAGAGGCTTCGGTCGCGTGTTAACCGTCTAGTCTCGAAGGGCGCAGTACGCTCTCGTCTCTCGCGCAAGCAGGATTACACACCAATACTCACGTTCATACTTGTGACCACGTGCTTCCTGTTGTTTGAATTCACGCGGTGAAAATAAACACATAGTAAAATTGTCAACAAACCCATTTAATTATTTAACATAAATTCATAATCATATTTAAAAAGTAAACAAAAATAAAAAATGTATTTCAAAATTATTTTTAAGCTTGTTAAATTTTATTCCAGTGCAAAATTATTCAAACAAATATAAATAATTAATTGATATAAAAAATGTAATATTGATTGTTTATTATTGAATGTATATAATTGAAATGTAATATTAAATTTTTGAATGTTAACAATTCAATAGTGACGATAATGAATTTAATGCGGTCACGTTTACCAACGACATTTGAAAGTGCTGCGGTGAATATCACTGGCAGCATAACCCGAACAATCCATTAGCAAGCAACTCACGATTTTCCATCTCTCTCAGTGTAATTCTTTGAATAGTAAAAAGCTGAATAAAAGCCACGGTAAAAAAAAATAAACAATGAAGAGGAGAATATAAAAAATAAAGAATAAAAGATTTGTTTTTTATCGAAATGAAAAGTGTGAAATCTCAATGAAAATTAATATATTTTTTTCTATACAATAATTTTATTCCATCCCACACACACACACACACACACGCATATACTTTAAATAATATCAATTTATATTTTAATTCATTAAAATAAATGGATACATTTTATTAAAGACAAATAATAAATGTGAGTGTATAAAAATTTTTTAGTTAATAGTATCGATCGATCGTAACCATAAATGGACGTGGTTAATCATACGGCAAGTGGGTTTATAATACGCAAGCACACAGTGTTGGTGAAATTGCGTGGGATGTATGGTGGCTGGTTTGGTGGTATATATTGCATGAAAGTTAGTTTTACATGCGAATGACGTGCAACAGCTTGAATAAAGAAGAGCCCGAACGACAGCGGGTGAGACGAGTTGTGTCAGCTGCACTTATTTGCATGTACAGACATTTCCTGTGGCTTGATAAGAGTGTGATAAACAGCAGCATGGTTACGTGAGGATTGTTGATTGTATTGCATAAGTATATATGTATATATTCAACAACAAATGGCAAAAGAATTTGACTAATATGTTCTAGAATTCTCTGCGCTACGAAGACAGAACGCGGAAGTAAATAAATATGTTCTATGTATAACTAAATGACTTAAATGCATTTACAATTTATTACATACGATTTGAACGTTAAATAGAACTGGCAAATAAATATCTACAGTCATTATTTACAAGATGAATATCACTGGAATATTAAATGCATTTATTAAAAATACAAAATGTATTATTAATAATTTTATTGAATTTTTATTTAATGGTTATAATAATTTTTTGATGATTAATTATTATAATTGATAATTGTGAGATTGTGTATGTGTGTTGGAAAGTGAAGGAAATAAGTTTGTGAAGTTGTTGTGCTGATTTTATATTGGAATATTTAATTTATTATATAAATTAAATTCACATGTGCCATAAAACAATTTATATACACCAATATTGGTGTCATAGTTGATATATTTAGTATGTCGATCGGTGGTATGAGAAGATTATGCAGACTTGGACTTGCGGCAGTCATTGCAACTGCACTTTGTGT
The DNA here is from genome assembly GCA_918226075.1 of Microctonus brassicae. Classification (NCBI taxonomy): domain Eukaryota; kingdom Metazoa; phylum Arthropoda; class Insecta; order Hymenoptera; family Braconidae; genus Microctonus; species Microctonus brassicae. The sequence continues at coordinate 2,080,863 of OW445491.1, read as the reverse complement.
CCTTACTCTGGTCGACATGCCTCCACAGCTTCCGCAACTACCAACGGATCCGCCGCCTACGTCAGGTAATGCATATATCTATATATCTATACGTATTACATGCCTATGAATATATGAATAAAATCATTGAAAAACAGTTATATTTCCCTTATTGTATCCATATAACCTAGGTATGTAGTACAGTTATGGAAAAAAATTTTTTTCTATTTAAATATCAATTTAATATTAAGAGAAAAAAAATAAAACAAATTTTGCTTTTTATTTTTTTTCTATTATTATAACAATAAAAATTTAAATAAATTAATTAGAATTATTTTAATTTGTCAGAATATATTCTTTAATTCTATTATTTATATTTTATCACAAAAATTAAGTAATTGTTTATATCAAATAGATAAAAAAATTTATTCTAAAAAATTTTTTGTGAAAATAATTATTAATTAATTATTAAGACGATTGAAAATTAGTTTTTAATATTAATTGTTCATCATTCTCAAAGTAATTATTACAAATATTTAATTTCAATGAAAAAAAAAAAATTTATAATAAAAAAAAAAAATTAGTTTTGATAAAGAAAAATATAGTTTAAGTGTTTATAAAAAAATCTACGATATTTTCTTATCTCTCAGTGTTCGTAATGCAGAATAAAAATTAAAAAACATGTCAAATGTTCATTTAATAGAATAAAAATAATTTAAATTGTACGTTTAATCCAATTGTTTATATAAATATATAAATGTAATGAGTGCGTGATGAGAGTTAATGATACTCAGTCGACTTTGATCGAACATCCGTCCACCGTCTGTCACGCGAATGTATTCTCTATATACCTATAACATACACACTTTACTTGTAAATACATATATATAAAGTTAACGTATTTTTCATCTATCTGTGCAATGAACGTAATCGGTAAAAGTATATAGTCTTGTTCATATATTTTTTGCTTTTATCATTGTATCATTCTTTCATTATTTATTTTTATCTCGATGAGTTTTGCGCGCGAGACCGCGACTCTGGGGAATCGGAGCAAATTCCACGAAGACTATATTGTGCGTGTCCATCGTTGGACACACGTGCATATATATATATACATACGTATATAATTCACAGTGACAGAATAGAGAATTAAAAATGAAGTTGGATAAACGTAGAATACTATATACCATCATCACCATCGCCATCATCACCACTGTAAATTCATTGGCTGTCTCTGAATAAAGACGAGGAATCCCGTTGGGACATAAAAACGCCGTAAATAATCAGGAGATCGTGCTTTTTTGACACAACATAAATCTATAGTTGCCCCATCGTCGGGGTTAGCAACTTCGTTAGTCGGATATAATTTACGGTCACTATACGCGAATATAGTCAGCTGTTGAATGTCTTATGGCGGTTTCTTTGCTTGATATACTCATATAATGAACGTTATTCTTAGTCAATAGAGATGATGTCTATGAAAGATCTATATGTTACATATTTATTTTTATTTATTTACCTTTCATTTATTCATATTTAATTTTAATTAATTATATCCATCAAATTTTATATTTTCATTAATGATATTGATTATTTATTGATGATTATTATGTGTCAACAGGTAGCGAACCACCAGCCACTAGAAGTATTGTGGCTTATTCATGGGCGAGAAGATTGGCGCTGGATTATCGTCCGTCACGTGAATGTACAATAGAGAATAATAATGATGATAATGATGAGAACGACGACGACGACAACAACAACAGTTCAACAGCATCAACTCTGTCGTCAACAAACACAACATCGAATGAAGCTAAGGAAATGTGGCTGGAAGCTATTCCAGGCCGTTTATTTCTCTACGCCGGTCACTTGGACATAAGAGTAGTTGGCTATCCAAGCGTCCGGGTGATTGGCGTTAAACGAGAATCAACTGTGTCTGGTGCACTCTTCTGCACTATTTGGTAAGAGAATTGAATTCAATACGTGACACTCTAGTATGTGTGTATGTGTGGCACACTCTTTCATAGTGAAAATAAAAATAAAAATAATATTGAAATAAATTATATAAGGAAAGAAGGGAATAAAAATATCGGGAATGAAAAAAATTAAAAAAAATACTTTGAGGTGGCGTGTCGGGATTTACGATAGTGATGGAACGTAAGAAACGTTTGTATGTATATATGTATGTAGATTTGTATGTTTTGTGAGTATATGTGTGTATATTTATATAGAGAGAAGAACGTAGCGATTGCGCTCAAGCATTCAAGCGAATAAGAGAGGGTTTAATGAGCCACGTACACTTTGTCCATCGTAGACTCGTTTGAGAGTACGCGAAGGATAAATAGTCTTTCACAGGCATCGCGACAGCGTCCGGTATATAGTATAGAGCCACAACGAATTAAAATAAATTGAAAAACAAGCTTTATTGTCCTGTCCTTGCATGTGGGTTCGTATATCCGTTAAATCTACTGCGGTCAAGCCGATAATTGGCTCGATCACTATTTTATTTCATCGTTTTACCAATAAATTATTTAATAACAACATTATATTATTCACTGTATCACTTATCATAACATCATCATTACTATATACATTCAATCATGCAGTAGAATTTATTTTTTTATATCATTTTTATAAAATAAAAATAATATACATAATCAATTTTTCTTTGTTTAACTTTTTTCTTTCGTTTAGATTTTTTTTTTTTTTCAACGACACTTTATTTTACGTGCCATTCGTAACTTGTGTGCCCTCTTGCCCTCTTGCCCCCTATATCCGCTTACGTGTATGTACTACGTGTTCTCCTATAGGGAGTAATCGCGTAAAACTGCCGTTGAGCATAACGGATCCCACGGGTATCGCGGGTGAGACAAGACAGAACGAGTGATTACTGTTGTCGTTAACGTTGGTGGATTCACTATCTCATTTCACAACCCCTCTATTCCAACATTTATTTATATTATTATAACTATTATTATTATTATTATTATTATTGCTGTTGTTAAATGATAGTTGTATGTATTGGAATAGTGAGCTCGTTAACTTGTTTGTGCAAGCTAATGACAAGTGTTTATTATTTTTATAATAATAGTATTATGATTTAATGAATTGGTTTTTTATTATTCGACAGGCATGAGGATCATGAGGGAATGCATTCGTTTAGTATGGAGGCATTAGTGTCAGACATCTGGCTGGATGAATGGGGTGGTACTTCAACGGGATACACTGGCATTCTCATTACTTGTCCACTTCCGGAATCGACAACATATCCTACACGTGTTTTTGTTGGCAATACTGCCTGCTACCGCAATTCTAGTCATAGCTTAATTGTAAAACGTGGTAATAATATCAAGCGTAAGAAAACTGAATTTACATTGTGCGTTAAGGGTTTGGATTTTGATGAGGATATTAGTGATAAACTCGTTGGTTTTTTTGAGCTATCACGAATTCTTGGCGCTGGAATGATTTATGTTTATGTTTTTAGTGTTCATGAAAATGTTACGAGGGTTTTGAGACTTTATGAACGATCTAATGTTGTTAGATGGTTTCGACTTAGTCTTCCTGGTGATTTACCGAATAATGTTGTTGGTAGACGACGATTATTTAGTAAAGATATATGGATTAAAAGACGAATGGAATTAATACCGTATAATCATTGTTTTTATGATAATATTTATAATTCAGAATTTATTGTTCCTATTGATATTGATGAAATGATTATTCCAGTTAATGTTAAAACATGGTCGGAATTATTGATGAATGAGAGAAAAAAATTGGGAAATACTTTTAATGATTATGCATCGTATGCTGTGAGAAATGTTTATTTTTTTCCGGAATTACAGAGTAAAATAAATGATTCATTTTTGAATAATCGTATTGGTAATGTGATGGAAAAATTTAATTATTTCGATACATTAAGAACGACAGATGTATCACCGGAAGGAGATTCGGTCAAGAGTTTTGTATCTACCAAACGCACACTTACCGTTCACAATCACTATGCTCTAACAACATTAAATCCATCAACTAGACGAGCATATCATTTAGATTCACGTGATGTATTGAAACATCATCATAGACAGTGTGACAAGGATCGTCTTAATTGTCACGATATGATGAGCAATATTACCGTTGATAAATCTGCATTAAAATATGTAAATGAATTTAAGGCCAGAGTCAAGCGAGTCTTGACAAAACTCAATGCTTTAATGTAGTCATTTTATTCTTAATAAAAAACAAAAAAAAAAATAATAATGCTTTATTCAGCATAATAAACAAGATAATATTTCAATCAATTAATTCATTATCATTATAAATCATTTATTTATTGATAAATAATTGCAAGAAGAAGATAATCAAGAATTTTCATTTTTAAAAAAAAAATAAAGGTAAGTGATAATTTTTGTTTTGGGGAATTTAATTCGTCATTTTTGTGCATCAATGCATCAAGCTGCGAATCTTGAGGGTAGGTCAGTGTTTGCCAATGCTGAAGGTACATTTCTCCTTCAATAGGGATAAACAGCATCGTATATATACATATACTTTGGTTAAATATATGTTGAATCCGGCGGCGCGAAATGAATTCTGGACGAAACTCGGAGCATGCGCCACGGTTAAATTTCATCGTTTGGGAAGCGCTTACTATGAAGACACGTGGACATTCAGTGATCCTGGTGCGAGCGTCCGACTACAAGCAATACCGTTTGCATTGTTTCAAAGGACACTGAACTTGGTGCAATAATATTTATTTATTGACAAATGATTTAATACCATGTTAAATATCACACATTATTCTAGAAAATTAATTATTTACACTGTATATAATATTATAGTGTGAAATAATATATTATTTTGTTGACTAACAAGTCCGGTGATTGTCTCGCTTGTTAGTGAAGGAATAACGGTATGAAAGTGTTGAATATAGAAAAAAAAGAGAATATGAGACACAGTTATTCGTGGCCAGAACGTGTAGTAACATTAAAAATTCATGTTAATCCAGTATCACGAACTTATACAATTGTTGATAAAACACAATTGCGTTTATTAACATCTGAAAATGATATTCCAAAATTGAAACAATTTTTAAATTGTACCGAGTCACATTCATCTGTAATAAATCAATTGACATCAGATATTAATCAGGTTTATAAAAAATTTACAGAACAAAAAATTCCTCAACTTTGTGAGGATAATATAACAACAGAATTATGTGATAAAAATACAATCGAAGAAACAAATAAAATTACAGAGAAATTAAAATCATCATGCTGTGAAAATTTAAATGTCAATACATTGCCGTATAATTTAACAGAAAATGTGAGTTCACCACCAATTATTACAATAGTGGATTACGATGGTGCGAGTACTTCAACAAATTGGACAAGCAGACACGCCTGTCCTAAATGTAAATCTCAAGACTATCTTAAACATCAAGTCGATCCATTTCGATCAAATCCAGTAACACCTGATGAAAATAATATTTCTTCATCAATGAATTTTACAAATCGTCGATTGAAAATGCGCTCTACAACTCTGGATTATCCGGCAAATCTTAATAAATCATTTCACAGAAGAACGAAAAGTTTCACGGGTAATCCACGATGTGAAACTGAAGAAAATGAATCAGCATTACGTCCATTAGTAAATCGTAAAAAGGAAATGACCCTTAGACGACATTATTATCCAGAAGGAGGTTGGGGCTTTGTCATAGTTACTTGTTCCGCGTTGGTGCACTTTCTGGGAGTTGGTCTTCAACTAGCGGCACCCGGAACAATATATATCTCAGCACAATTAAAGTTCCATCATCCGCCACTTCACTCAGCAGGTAATATAAATACATTCATTCAATGTCTAAATAGTGATCAAATCGAATGAATAAAAAAATAAAAAATAAAAAAAATGAAAGAGTAAAAAATCTCGTAGATCTGCAAGTCCATTAATAAATACAGCTATTCATTTGGAGTATAAATGTTGAATTAATATATTCCTGATGATAAACTTTACATAAATCAATTTATCATAGTCAATGATCCGTATATTAATAAGAACACAACAACAATTTCATTGGCTTCATTTATTTAATATTTAATTCAATACAATCATCCCACGCTGTGCTGAGTTATACGATGCATTTTCAATAAGAAACATTAAATCTGTTGGTTTGGATGAGCAAAACCATAATTGAATCATGCTATATTTCATTCTCGATGCCATTCAATGAACAAAAAACTTGACTTCTGAGCATCGATCGAATACAAATTCGCTGGCGTATCGCAATGCTAAAATAACAACACGATGAAATACTCATGGTCACAGTGTCTTTTATGAATAACACTGTCAACTTTTTTTTTTTTTTTTCTTTTATTTTATTTTATTTATTCATGTTTTTCTTGTTAAAGCGACAAGAAATCACGTTATATTGGGAGGGCTATTGTCATTGTTATGTGCTCACATGTCCACTTTCATTCTCGTGTCAAGAATTTCGATTAGCATTAATGTGGCAACATACTATGATGTAATTATTTGTGCTCAGTCACTTGTAAAATATCGAATAATGATACGTACGTCCATCAGTTTTCATTAGATGTTGAGTTCGCGAACAACTTATATATCGTTTTGTCATTTTTATAATTTATAATACTCATCATTGTGTGCCATTGACGTCATGAATATATTGGACGTTGAACCCTAACGCTATTCATAGAGTATCAATCATGACTTGACAGTGTACAACTAATTGCATATCAATATCCCATGAAACTTTCATTAATTTGTGAAACTTTAATTTCTAATTGCTGAACGAGCATGAAAACTTGATAATAAAAATTGTTCGACAAAGTTTTAGTTGTGGAACATCTTGATGTTGCCAAGTTTTATTCTAGAATAGTGACGTGACATACAGAAGAACAGTGCGAAAAGTTTGGTATTCGTATGGAAGACAAGAGATGACATAGAGGAATAAAATGGAGAGGACATCAGTGAACTTACGTCCCGTGGGATATCACAGACGACGGAATTCTTACATTACTGCTATTGAGGAGAACAACGCGTTTATCTTGGAGCCAGTTGACGAGATAATACGACGTCCTAGTATTGAAATAAAGAAGAATAAAAAACTTGAGACTATTATTAAGTTGAATGGTGAGACCGCAAATTATTCCGAGTGTTCATCGTGCATTGAAAAAAATTATAATAATGATACAAGAAGACCATTGTCAATTAGTAGAATATCATCATTACAAGAGATTGAAAGGCCTGAAATATTATGTACGTGTTCTGAAATAAAATCCAATATGATTCAATACAAATTATCAATGAATAATGATGTAATACCACAATGTAAGTGCAGAGAAGATTCATTGTTATCTATGAAAAGCTCTTCATCTACAGTGTCTGGTGTTAGATACCAAGATTCTGGATATTCCCTTTCAACATGTCAAAGTCTTATTATTCCATCATCTAGAAGAAATTCCGTTAATCAAATGCTCGCTACGAATGAACGAAGGCACTCGGATCTAACTTATTCCCGACGTTATAATAACAATCAACGGAAAATGTCTGATCAGTCAGTGGTAAAGCTTTATCACTGCAATGATTCCAAAATGACATCACTTTTAACGACTGCATCGCTACCATGTTCATTATTACCAAAAGATAATGATAAATGTTCAAAATTACTTGATCGTAGTGGTACTTCGTCAAGTTTTAAACATTTCTCAAGAAATTTCACAAGACAAAATTCAGACGCAAGTATAAAAACTTTTCGTAAAGACAGTTTTGACGGTTCAATGACAAATAGAATGATGAAACGACGGTTTTCGGAGCAACTAATTTTGGAAGGTGGTTTAACATGCGAGCCGGAATTTCAACAGCTTGTTGAAGGTGATGATGACCTTGAGGAGTCATTGACTGGTATAATTGCGAAAAAAAAAATTACGTTAAAAAGCCATTATTATCCAGAGGGACAATGGGGTAATATTATAATGATTGTTGCTGTAATCATACAGTTAATATGTCATGGTTTGCAATTAGCATCCGGTGTTTTATTGAATTCATGTGCGACACATTTTGACAAATCAATTTCTGATACAAGTAAGATTTATTTTTTATCTTCTATAAATTTTTAATGTGAATTAATATACATGTAATTAAATTTATTAACAATAATCATTTGACAATCACACTTTTACTTCATCATTAATTAAGATCTATGTTTACCACACCCCCGCTCATTATTTCACCCCTGTTTTCTCTATACACCATTCATCTACCAAGTAGTAAGGACAATATTCTTGGCATATTCATGTGGATAACCATAGATCATCAAGCATGAGTTAGACAATATGAAAACCATGTTCTCTACGTTGCTAGTGATTTACGATTCGCCACGAAATTTGTGCCGAATTCTTGGTGACATTGATAATTATCTAAAAGTGACAGTTTCTCTTTTCTTTAACGTATACCAGACATAATTCTCCATTTCAATACTCTGCTTTCACTTGATATCATTCAATCAAGTTCTTCCACACTTTCACTGACAATAAACATCTAAAAAAAAAAATAAAATGAATAAACATTTCATAATTTCTAAGCAATGTTTGATCTAAATATTTTTATTTGCCAATTTTAAATATTTATTCTGCTATTTATATTGGAATATCATTGATGAAAGTGAAAGAATATCGACTGCTAATATATACGTCAAGAGTGTGGACTATTCTTAAGACCATCACATGCTTATATTATCGACGAAGCATACAGTATGTCGTGAAACATAGCCACGCTACCTGTCTTACCAACACAGAAATTGCTACTTATCCATTGGCGGTCTCAAAGTGTACCTTATCTTCTTGGGAAATATTATTTGCTACCACTCTAAGAAAACTAAATTAAGGAAATACATTATTCTATTCCATATTATATAGGTTTATGCAATCAATATTCATCGCAAGATCAACATGTTCATGAGTTCCTTGGAGATGAAAAAAATTATGCTGAGAATGAATAAATTAAAAATTTTTTTCCTCAGGCCTGTGCTAAGCATACTAATGCAGACAGAGGTATAGTGTAAATTAATCTGTTGGATAAGACAGGTAATACCGCTCTTTATATAGAGTTCTCTCATCCACAATCTCAAATGTTAATCTTCTTCACCATGAGGAGAAATCTTAGAATAGAGATTCTAAATAGGATTTCGCTTCTGATTTGTTTAACAGAGAAATTTGTATACTTAATTGGCTCAACACTACATGGACCATTTCGAGGCCAAAGTCAACTGTATAATTGCGACTAAAGAACGGTTTTGCATTAAACATCTATTATAGTAGGATAAAATTAATACCCTTCCCTAGATTGAAAGTGGATTTTACCATATTTTAAAGCATTTTAAACTACTAGCGCTCAAGTATGTCGTTCAATTATCAGTTGTACAAACTTAAATCTATTAAAACTTCAAACTGGTATTAATAATAAATTAACAAATAATTTAATTGATGAATATTACACATTTATACATATTTTCATTCTGGAATGTTCACTATTTATTCAATAAAATTTTAATGAAACGTATAATTAATATTAAAAAATATATAAAAATATAATTTTTAATATTTAATTAGCTGCTATTAAGCTTTCATAAATTTATGGATATTTTATAATTATTATTCCTCTGATAAATTATAACTTTGTGCAATTTCAGCAGTTAAATTTGTAGATTATGAGAAATAGTCCAATATCCAACGTTAATACAATATGCAACTTCATCAGTTCACAAGTGATAAAGTAAATACAGATAATCGTTAGTTGTTAATTTTCCATTTCAAAGTCAAATAAACTGTGTTGATTCACGGTAACAAATAACCGTCGTTGCATTTTATCCATTAATGAGATTCAAAAAAAAAAAAAACTAATGATGATTTAGAAAAAATTCCAAGTTATCAAAACTAATTGATTCATCATTAATTTTATTGTCTCTTATAAAATATCTAATACTCGCCTATGTTTTAATGTAGGTCACTGCTCTTTCATCGACATGACAAGTGCGGGTTCTCATTAAACAAACATGAATACCGAATTCCTGAAGGGTCGATTGAGGGTCAGTCTCATCATTGTCCTCCAAGTCCACTATCCTATTATTCCATTGTTTGGACTTGGCAAGGATCTTCAACACCTTCCTGTTACTAAAAATAAATAATTAGTCATTCTACTAATTCTCATAATGGCTCTTAATATTCAGCAGTATTTTATAAAAACTAAAAATTTTCTATTCCGTTACATTTAAAAGATGCACATATTTATTCCACTGATCTTTTTATGTACCGTGACGTTGTGAACGCCTCATAATTTCCACTGCGAATAAACCACGATCATATATTACTGACGCCATACTAACATTGGAATAACATAAGTACATTACTACACAGTCTTTTTATATTCAGAATTACAAATTTAATTCACTGAAAAATAGAGAGACTATTACAACAGTCGTAAAAAAATTGTGACATTATCCTATAAACATTATTTATATGAATTTAACTGTTGCATATCTTGGATAGTTTCACTCAATTTATTATCTAATCAACTCAAAGTATCCTTAGTTTAGTCAATTCAATTCTCATTATGATAAGTTAAGATAAATATCGTGCTTCTTTCAAAGTATTTTATTATCTTAAAAGTGCTTAGAAGTAGGCGCGTGACACTAGAGGTGAAAAAGCACGTGGTAATAATGTGAAAGCACGCTTGCGCGCTTCAAATGAATTGCCATTCAGTAGTGTAGCGAATACCGCACTTTCTTGTTTTTACTCCCACGTTCTTTCGCTGTATGCGTTTTTCAACAAAATCCGCTAGAGATACAGCAGTATTGGTGGCTGCAGGGAGTTTAGTGCAACGACACAGACCGTGAATACGTGTTAGAAAACGGAGACAGTGACGGGTAGCGAATAGTAGATGACGCTTATAGTAATGTGAAACGCGTGACAGTTTACACCGCGATAAATAGTATCTTGGCCAGAGGCTTCCGGACTAAAATTAAATGCGTTTTATCCCATGAATATTCCCAAGATTTCTAGGTAGAAAAATATAATAATTCAAAGTTGATTATAAATAAATGAATTAATATTCAAGCTTTTATTTTATTTTATTTTATTTAATATTAATGATTATCATATAATGATTGATTTTAAATATAATATTGGAATTAGATAAGTAAATTTTGGATATTTGCAATGAATATGGCAAATGAATTCGTGACTTAGATTCGGTGATGTCATTGGTTTCAATATCTCGGGCATTATCCTGGCCATTGTTAAATAAAACTGGCAATAAATGCGCGGATATAAACGTACATGATTGTGCACGTGATGAGAATATAAATGTGAAAGATGGACGAGACAATTCAAGTGAGAAACCACAGCTGCAAGAAACAAATCCTAATAATCAAGTGGCTGCCAGAAAATTTCTCTATCGACATTATTATCCTGAAGGTGGCTGGGGTTGGATAATAATATTTACTGGTACTCTAGTTCATCTTATTGGCTCTGGCGTTCAGCTTTCGGCTCCAGCAAATCTTGCACTTCCAGCTAATATCAAATTTCATCACCATCCCCTTCACACTTCAGGTAAATTAATTAAATTATTGCTATAAATGCCATCCAATTACTTAATGAATATTAGTTTCACTTACTGGTATGATGAAAAAAAAAAAACAAAAGAAAATTCCAACCAATTTAATACAACAAAATTTCTTTCAAGTTAATGTATGCAAAGAAATAAGATAAGCTATGTAATTTCAAGTGATATTATGCCTTTTGCTAGAACTTTTCTTCAATTGCTTCACTTAGTTTTTACAGTAATTTAAATAATTTTTAATCTCAAGAGATATTTATAATTTAAAAATGCGCATTATGATATATTAGAAAATTAATTTTTACCAATAAAAATACATTATTATATTTTATATTCGATTGGCATTTCCTTTTACGTGGTCCGGAAAATTTAGCACAATTTGAGTGGGTCCGTTGTCATAAATTGAATACACTGCAGCCAATTTACTATAAAGATAAGAAAGGGCGGATGTACACGATCTAGTGATCAATAAATTTAAAGTTTCATCATATAGCCTTTGCCACTGGCGCAAGATTGCGATTCGCCAATTGGATTATAAAAATTACGCGACACACTGTATAATACTGTAGTTCACTGGGTCACACAAGTATTTATTTGTGTATTGTCCAAAACATTTATTTTTTCCTTTTACAAATTAAATATTAACAAGAGCAAACATATAGAATAAAACTCTTGATGAATATTTATGAATTCTCATTAATTCATTGAAGTTTATTGTAGCACTTTATCGCTCGTGGACTGTAAAAAATATTGTCAATTAATTCAACAACATTTCACCATCGATGCATGGCCACATGTCAATTGGCTAGATATGTTGGATAAAACAGTTTTAATGGCGACGTGCAACCGACTCGGGGAAATAGGAGAGTGCAATACAGTCGACGTTGATAACGGCCCGCGCTGCGATTTACGATAGGTCGTTAGCGGCAGTGTCAACCAATCATTGAGGGATTCCAACCAAGTGGCTTGTCTCGTCAGCATACGTTGCAGTGAAGAAAACTGGAAGGATGAGTATCGGTATTCGCACAGGGAACACGTGCAAAATCCTACTGACTATCGTTGTAGCGCACAAGTTACAGTTCCGATACATAAACGAGATGACGTAAAGCTCCCTGGAGGAATCAACGAGAGATGATAGAGAGAAGCCGCTGGTGAACACGGTCCATAGCCGAGAGCAATGGTGATGTGAAAAGAAGAAATAAAAAAGAGAGAGAAAAAAAAATATTAACGAAATAAAAATACGAATGGCAGTAGAGGAAGAGAAGTGTCATTTGGAATACAATTTTTATTTCCCCTTTGGCTTTTGATACAAAATTTAAATATCAATAAATTATTAGATAATCATTTGTATATTTATTTTTGTTTTTTATTTGTTTAATATTTTTCTATTCTGTATAATTTAATTGGAGAATAAACAAAAATAGAAAGAATTTCAACGTAAAAGTGGTGACTGAAATCGGTAAAGGCAATCAATGCTATATACATGCTAGGAAAACAAGTTTTTGATACATATACAAACATGCATGTCTCACCCGCGGGAGCAATCGAACCATTTGAATCGCGCGTGAGTGCCAATGACCAGCGGCAAATTCGATTAAGTGGAACAAGTAAAATTTATGCTCTTCCTTTTAAAAATAAAAATATATATTCCCTTTTAAATCTATACAATAATTCATTGTGATTTTTCCCTTTATTTCAACATTCAGATTATATTCAATTGATTAACTCAAATTTATAGAGATATAATTGAGAATTAAAAATAATAATTTGTATTCAGCGATAAATTATATTATTTTAATGTGTATAAAGTACAATTTCAAATGTAGGTGGGTCTGTACATGATTCAACGAGTTTAGCTTCAAGCGCATCATTCATTCGTGGAAATTGCAAGAACATAGTGAGGGCAAAAAAAAAAAAAATAAATAAAAAAATAAAATAAAAGCTGATAAACAAACTCGTCTAGACAAGAACTGGATGAACACGCTATACGTGAATCGGTAGGAAATAGTAATCAATCATCATTGAAAATGCCAAAATTAATGGCCATACTTTGTTATTGAATTTTATTTTTGATTTTTAAAACAAAGTAGATACACTCAATCATCAGAATTGATTTAATTTCTCATTACTTATTTATCAACTCTTACATACGCTATGATACAACTGCGACCATTAAAACATAATATTGTTACAAATCACGCTATATAATATATTAACACACTCTCACATGATCTTACGTATTCATACCATATATAAAATAAATTGCTCTCCTTCGTTAATAGTTTTAGCAATCAAATTTTGTATAAATATTTAGTTCAAGACTAATTATACAAATGAAAAGATTATCTCTCAATATTATTTAAATTTATAAATTTGAGCTCTTTTATATTTTTAACTGCAATTTATTATGTAACATCACAAAGGGCAAATGGTACTTTTGAAAATGTCTAAGACATCGTCGGTGACTTGACAAGAATTGATAAAGTAGAAAGCTGTTTCAATCTTCTCATATATTGGATTTTATTCTTGTATTATTAAAGTATACCATCAAATGTTCATGCACTATTTAATATAAATTTCATCTTAGAAATATTTTTTTTTATTATATTTAAAATTATACATATCAAATTGTGTATAGAAAATATTTATTCAATGAATTCAAATATATTTTATTAAGAAAAATCAATTTATATATATATATATATCAATGCAATCTTGAAGATTGTTTTACTCTTATGCAGTAATTTTGATATTAAATGAACGTCGTAGTGAAAGATAACCCGACCAAGCTCTAACTCTCTTCGTCACTATACATACCACATTGGGATTTTACGAGGGTGGTGAGTGGAAATTTATATTCTTTGAAAGTTTTGTCCAAGAAGAGTGTCTAGACTTTTTTGTTGTCTCGATGCATTTACAGGGTCATCTACCTCACTCAAAGTCAGTCAGTTTGTTTCATTTGTCCGTCTCTTGTCTTGTTACCAGTAATTGAATCGACATGTTTAATAAAATGACGCACCCTGTATTTATATATTCTTATCTTTCAACGATAAACAATTTCAGGACAATGACAGAAAAGATATTACCTCCAGAATTTTGTCATTTGGATTGATAATATGTACTCACTTATGTATTTATTAACCAGAAAAAAAAATTAATGAGAAATATCTATTGTTATTTCATTTTCATAAATGAATGAAAAATATTAAATAAAATTGACTAAAACAAAATCAATTGAATAAATATTATAGAGTATATAAACTTTATGAATTTATTCAAGTATGACTTTACGACATTTATGCTGTCAACAAAGTAATCCAAAATGTTATGAAAAAATCCCTCGAATAAATCTAAAAAAAAATATCCACTATTGAAAAAGATATATAAAAAAACTTTCACGTCACATTTCTTTGACCATTGTTATACGTGTTCGTCAATAACACTTGAAGAATATTCTTTTCAAAAGTGGCTTCAAGTTCCATACATATTCTGCATTATTCATTTTGTCTGAATTCTCATGATGAGAATCAGAAAGAAAAAAAAAACGATGCATATGACAATGCAAAATTTCAAAACAGTATTTAAAGAAAAAAATTAAATCTTCTCATTGACAAATAATATATTCGACACATTTTAATGCAAATATACGATTACATAAATTCAATAATATATATTAACGTTTTATATAGCAAACATAGAAGAGACATTACAACATTATTTTATCTCCAATGTGAAATTTTCAATTATTGGACAGTGTCTACCACCACGACAGCAAGGGAACCATTGCAGAGTCTATTGGCACAAGGGGAAAACTTTTCTGTCCGCATTGCGATTTTTCCATCGTGAATTTCTGTCAATAATTTCTCATACACACACATACACATACACATATGTATATATATTTTTTATATACATATCTGTTTATATGATACAATAATTTCTATTGCCAGGGGCTTCATATCCAATCATTTCTCTTTTGCTATTGTGTATTATAGTTTTTGCGTTCTACTGTCAAAAACATTTCGGAAAATTATGTACACTCTCGTTTATTGTGGTGAATACTTGGACCCTTGATATTGACCATTGTCCAAGCGTATTTTGTCTCATATAATGTGTAAGTAGGTAGGTATATCTATCCCAAGCTTGTCGATAACTTGATCACGTCCAGAAGTCGCACTTCCGCCAACGACTGATTCATTCTCCACTTACGTAGATGATTGACATTTTTTTTTTCTCGTGTGTGAATAACGTTCACTTATATTTATAATAGAACATCGAACACTATTATGATCGTGAGTGTGCTTTATATTTATCTGTGCAGATGTTTAATACATACAGATAGAAAAGTATATAAATATGTGTGTAAGATTCAGGAATTTTTTTTATGAATTATGGAATAAATATTATGTACTTTGAATAGTATGAATATTACAGAAAATAATTTATTTGAATTGTTATGTTAATATTGCGACAGATTTATCTTTCTTAAATGTCAAAAATACCATAGAATATAAAATGACACATATTTTATTTTTAAAAATTTATTTATGTGGCTTTTTTTTTTATTTTATTGTCAAGTCAATTAAAACGAGCGCTTGAAAGAAATATTATTATGAGTATGTGTAATTCACAAGGGTGTCAAATATCATTGTCGCACAGTCGCAACGCGAATCGTATCGGTTTGGGTCGAGGCGCTGGATCTCAAAGTCCTGTAACTGAATCACTCGCAGTTCACGAGTGACTCGCGTCTGACACGGTCGTTGCAAAAGTCCAAAGCAACAGTGCTTAAAAATAATATAATCACTAAATAATTTGTAACTAACTCAAGCAACTTGAAAGAAGAAAAAAAATTTTTTTTTTCATTTATTCATTATGTAAAATTTATAAATGGAACACGTGGTTTTAAATATTTAATCGGCTGTGAGTTTGTGAATGAATATAATTTTGTATAAGATTAAACTATGAAGATAAATAATAGTACTTGAAATTTATAATTCTTTGATTGATTGTGAGATAAATAAAATATATTTCTTGCTGATATCAAAATATTTATCGGTTGATTACACACGTGGTCGATGCTCCGATAATGGCTGAAATTTTTATTAAGAAAGAAAACTATTAATTCACGATAATGTGTATAATGTATTGGAAATGTTTCAATATTGTCAATCGATAATAACGATGAATATATGAATAAAATAAACAATGAACAATTTAGAAAAATTTCAAATAGCTCGGAAAAAAAGTTATTTGATCCGGAGATCATGGAATCGATTGGAACGACACCCCACAAAGGTTTATGCACACTATTTGATAGAGGAAAATATATCTGGAATGGTGGTGATGAGTCGAATGAGAAGAAGGATAGAATGGAAAAGGTGAAAAAATGTCAATTTCCCGAATCACGTGCCACCAATTGTCTTTCAAATCGTTTCAACAGACCGCTCAACAATAGAAAAAAACATTTTCATAGTGTTGAAGAAAATTGCAGTGAAATAATAAATGGAAAAAAAAATAATGATTGCACATTTGATATAAAAAAATGTAAAATTACTAAATGGAAAAGTCATAATAGCGCAAGTCACAGTGACGATCAACAAACTCGGATAAAAAGTCTGGGATATTGCCATGGGAATTGTTGTAAAACAAAAAGCAAGTTTTGTAAAGAAAGCGAGTTGAGTCAGATGATGAAGAAAGAGCAGGATAGTAAATTAGGAACAAAAAGCAGTTGTAATCATTCGCCCAAAAGTACTCCTAACTCTTTTAGCCATCATCATCATCATTATCAACAAGCCACGGGTCATCAGACAAAAGATCAATGTGGAAAGTTAGAGTCACCTCATGAATTAGACGTTCACCATCGCATAAAGCCATCCGGCCGACAAAACTATTCATCGTGTCCGGGAGCAAAGAACGTCAACCAGTTGTTGGCCCCGAGGGACAATGAAAGTCACATATGTCGGCACGAATCTTACCAACTTAGTGAGAATAACCAACAACTAAGATACAATCCGTCCTTAAAACATTTTGAAATAGTCAGTAAAAAATCTGTTATAGATGATAATATCAAAAAGTATGTATCAACTGATGATGAATGTGATACCAAAAAATTAAAGTTATTTAAAGAAATACCAGAAATACCAACGACATTATTGCTTCATCGTAGCCGTTCATTACCTCAATTATCTGCTCATGACAGCGGTGTTGAAAGCGTTCATGATAATAATGTGCCAGCAAGATGTCACTCTAAACTTGTCAGCGATTTACGTCAATTGTTGACATTAAAGCAGCATTATTATCCTGAAGGCGGTTGGGGTTGGCTTATTCTTGTTGTTTGTATTTTCATTCAAATACTTTCACACGGAACGCATGGCGCTGTTGGAGTATTTGTCATACACGTGGCAACAAAATTTAATACAGAAGTTTATCTTCAAGCAGGTGAGTTGCTCAATAATTTCTCACCTATAACTTTCAAATAAATATTCTTTTATTCTGTTTAACATTTGATTGACAGCGCTTAGATTAAATAATGAATTTATGTGTTGAACTTTCCAATAGACTTATTATTATTTCTTCATGAGCTGTGCAAACAGCGCGAGATGTATACACTTGCGCAATAGAGGAAAAATAATTGTACTAGATATGCGATTGAAAATTAAAATGCTGGGATAAATATTAGTTGACTATACACACACACATTGACACTTCAGATATCCATCAGTATAAATAATTGCCCAGCGCTTAAGTATTTGCGCTCAATTGGCGAATAAATTGATTTCTATCTGAAGTAGATCAAAATAATAATCGTAAAATTGTTGATTAATTCACAACTTGCAGCGATGGTTTATTATATTTTTTTTTTTTCTTAGTTAAATATTTCTTGTTTAAAATTTTAATCAATTATTATTGTTGATGGATTAAGATTTTTCTGCACCTGTTTTAGATAATAAAAATACAAATATATTGCATTAAACATAGTTTGCGTAATGCAGGGTTTATTTTTATACACATTTATTGATGATAAAATTTTCATTTTATGCTAAGCGATGCCAGTTTATTTTAAATAAATGTTGGCGTTGAGGAATTCATATTATAAACAGCTGAAATATCAGTGACAATCACGAATTTCAAGTTATAGAAAATATAAATTACACCAATAAGTTTTTATAAATGAGTAAATTTGTTTTATAAGTATAGAAAATAAAATGGATAAAAATTGTTACCATTATAGATTGAGGATCGATAAAATTCTCAAGCATCGTTGCATTGAATATTGTTTCTCGCTTCATTGTATACAACCAACATTTATGAAAAGTTTTTCCTTACTATTTTCTGCATGGCCTAGATATTGCTTGATCCAAAAAGTTCTTCTTTTTTTATTCACCATTTTCGAGTAAAACATTTTCTTTTGAGCTCACCAGTTCAATCGACCTGCAAAAAGATATAAAAAACGATCAGTGCAATTCAATTGTGCCAAGAGATCTTGAAAATTTCCAATGCAGTTTATAAAAACGGAAAAAATATATACATTGAAACGAATAAAAATATAAATGAAACACAATTCAAGATTTTCAGGAATAAATTTATTATGAATAAAATTTTATAAAAATAAAACGTTGAAAATTTTGCATTATATTACGACGATTGAAGGTAATCATAAAGGGATGTAAAGGATACATTTATGTTCAGATATAGGTGGTCTATGTGGATGATCGTAAGCTATATTACCACATTTATTCTCGTTTGTGGTGATTGTACTTGAAAATGGTTATTGGTATTAAACTTTAAATAATGCTTATATGTATTTATAAAGTAAATGTGATTCACAATGTTGAAGTGTTAGTTCACAGATAATGCCATCAGTATTTTCTACTCTAGAAAATTGTCAGTATGCGGCAAATTGTTGCAGTTTCACTCAGATAATAAAGACATACATGGATAAAATTTTCTTGAATAGATATTCTAAAATAAATTTACGTATTTGTAAATTTATTTTATAAATTACAAATGATGATTTAATCTATGCTATTGAACTGTGATGATTATATTCAGATGAAATAAATATATTTTATGTGCTGCCTGTATATGTAATGCTGTTGAAGTAGATGTTTCTACCTCAACTGTTTGTCTACGACTGTGATGAACGCATTTCTTTTCGACAGATCGATAATAGGTAGTGGGGTTGATAATTTGACGTACGTGGAGATGTTATAAGTAAATTATATGGTGCATAAAGTAATTTACGAAAGCTACAAGTATCTAAAATGTGCGTTATTTTTTCATCGATGCAATAATAAATAAATGATACATTCAAAGAGAAATATTTTTGTTTTTCCTGCTTTATCCAAACCGCTTATTACGAGACAATAACGAGAGAAAAATAAATTATACTTTAGTACTATTAAATATAATTAAATAGAGCATTAGTATTGCAGGGGTATAAAGAGAAGGGATAATATTTTTTGGATATTGGATGACTTGATGAAACATTCTCGTGTCAGTATATCCAAAGAGTTCATTTGACAGTTTATCTATATTAGAAATTTATGTCAATATTATCATTTAATACATTGTTACTGCGATACTGCGGCATGTGGTATTTTGATGATTGGTTAACAGGCTGGAAGAAAAAAATTTATATTTGTTTTACTGTACTTATTTTTATTCTTATATACATTGTGTCACTTTCGCATACAATGATATTGTATGATTACATTAGTGACATAAATAAATTATCCTACGTATCATTTACTATTGTTGCATATCTTCTGGTTTGTGGTAAAATGTTTATCATGTTTTTTAAACGGGAAAATATTATAGAACTAATGAAAATTCTTAAAACACAATTTTTCAATCCACAAAACGCAAATGAAATGATTATTTATTCTGAATCACGCCGGGATATAAAGTAAGTTTGAAGATGTATTTTATAATAATATTAATATTATATTGTGCTATCAATCGATTTCATAATTAGAATTATTTATTTCAAGAGTTAAACAAAAGATAATCCTAAATTTAATTCCTGGTTTGAGAAAAAGTAGAAATTTTATTTAATGATGGAATCGATTGGGAATAAAAATGAATTCTAATTTAATAATCATTATTATTTTTGAGTAAAATCAATCAGATGTATGCAATCACACTGCTATCATTTGCTGTGTGGATAACGTTGACTTCATTTATTTCGGATATTCCGAATAAAACATTGCCCTTTGAAGTTTGGTTACCATTCAGCTTATCAACATCCATTGGATATTGGTCTACATATGTTAATCAGATACTTGTTTTTGATTTTGCCACGGGGATATCCGTTGGATATGATATTTTGGTTACAAGTATAATGCTGATAACATGCCAACAATTAAAATTATTGGGACATCGATTTGCAGAACTACATTCAATAATTAAATTTCAACAATATTTATTGAATAATCAATTGTCTGATATCATACAGATTAATTTAGAGAGGAAACTTATTGCAAAATGTATTAAACATCATCTTGCCATATTTGAGTTGAGTAAAATATAATTTTGATAATATCATCTGGACTCTAACATTTGAAATATTATTCCATCAGATTTGTAAATTTATCACACATAACATTTGGTGGATTTCTAATGGTGCAATGCTGTGGCAGCACGATAATTTTAGCTTTCAATGTTTACACATTATCACAGAAAAAACTTATAAGTTCAGAATTTTTCCTAGATATGTTATTCCTCATAACTTTTCTAATAGAGATATTTATTTATTGTCAATGTGCAGATGATGTTTTAAATGAGGTGACTATAAGTGCGAATATAAAAATTCTAAAAGATTATATATTTTAATTACAATTATTATATTATAACAACATTAAATGCAGAGTAAAAATTTAGGAACTTCTATTTATATGACTGATTGGCAATATCTGTCTGTCAATTCACAAAAAAGTTTGATTATAATTATGACACGAACATTAAAACCTTTTGAATATAAAATCAATCATACTGTATTATCCCTGGATTTATTTACTGCAGTAAGTACATTTGCGTTTGTTTTGCAAAAATTATACATTCACCATTTCTATTATAAAATCCTTTCATTTTAGATAGTTAAAATTTCGTTTTCAACATTTAATCTACTTCAACAAACATCTGGATGATTCTGTATAAATATACAGATGTATATGTATGGATATATAGTAATAATTAAATGAAAGAATATATTAATAGTGAGATTGAATCATTCACAATAAAAACATTTCAGGATATTTATACTTAATTTTTTTAATAAATCCCATTTTTTAAAATTGATTACTTGTAAAATCCTAATTGTTTGTGAATATTTTCATTCTAAGCTCGGTGTATTTCTTGCACTATGTCTCCTAAGTATAGATGTTTCCACTTGAACAGACTAACATCAACTGCAAAAAGCACAACTCCGTCTTGATAGATCGATAACGGGTGGTGGGATTGATAAATATACAAATAACTAGAAAATTGAGCAATATTGTATTGACATAAGTAAATTACATATTGTAAGAAAGACAAGAGAAAATTATTTTTGTCTTCCATTTTCACCCAAGCCCATTATTATGGGACAATTTACTCAAAGAAATAAAACGTATATACGTGGATCTATTAGACATAATGGAACATAAATATTGAAAGTGCGCAAGAAGAAGGGACAATACTCTTTTGTTGTCATTATTTTTATGATACGGGTTAATGCACTTACATCAGTCGACAAAAGATTCCCTTCGTCAGCATTTCAACATCAAGCACATCTTGATTTTTTGATCACATGACAGGATTATCTTACAGTATTTTTATGCTTCGATGTTTAGGATTATGGTATCCCACCAATTGTTCAGAAACTATTAAAGGAAAATTTTACATTTTTCATACAACATTTGTAATTGCAATCATGTACTCATTTACATTATCACAAATTATTATGCTTTATGAGTGTATCAATAATGCAAATGAATTTGCTGATGCGTCATTTATATTGTTGACAATGATTACAAGTTGTGGTAAAATATTTAATATGATTGTGAAACGGGAAATTATTTCAAAAATGATGGAAGCAATGCAAACAAATTTCTTAAATACTCAAGATGAAATTGAAATAACTATTATTTCTCAATATGATCGAAAAGCCAAGTAAGTAAAATGATCTGTACAATTAAAGTAATTAATAAATTAATTTTGTGTGTTTGTTATAATTATTTATTCGAATAATTAAATTGCTGCAAGAATGTACACTGTTATGTACGGAATTTTGGTTGGTTCAACTTGTACGATGCTTACATTAGCGTCATTCTTACGTGACATCCCCCAAAGAGCTTTACCATTCAAAGCATGGTTACCGTCTAGTTTAAATACACCTGTTGGATACTGGAGTGCATACATCCATCAAACGATTGGACATTACACGGGGGCAAATATAAATGTTGGATTTGATTCTCTAGTAGTAGGCATGATGATGATAATATGCGCTCGATTAAAAGTCTGCAAGCATCGATTCAATAAAATTTATCAAACTCTAGAACGAAATCAAAATTATCATAAAAATAAAATTTCTATCGATGAACAATTACGTTTAGAAAAAAAACTTGTTGCTGAGTGTACAAAATATCATATTGCTATATTTCAGTTGAGTATAAAATATTTTAATAGATTTTTAAAAATATCTTGAGATTATTTATTTAATTATTTTATTAGATTAGCAGCATCATCAAATCAAACATTTGGTCCTTCAATTTTTCTGCAATATTGCGCTAGTACTCTTATTTTATGCGTTAGTACTTATGGTTTATCCCAATTGGAGCCATTCAGTCAAGAATTCATTTCTCTCGTCATGTATCTCATGTGTATGTTGATGCAGATATTTTTTTTTTGCCGATATGCAACTGAAGTTGGACTTCAGGTAATGTAATTATGATATTAAAATTTGTTCATAATATTTTTGTAGCAAGAAATTAATTGAATTATTATTAATCTCAGAGTGAAACAGTATGTGATGCTATTTATTCAATGAATTGGACATCTTTTAATGTTAAGACGAAAAAAAGTTTAATAATAATCATGATACGTGTATTAAATCCTATAAAATATACTGTGGGCCACATCACACTTTCCTTAGCATCATTCAGTAGTGTAAGAGCAATTCTAAATCTTCATTAAATTTATTGAAAAAAATTTATATATCAATGTTTGATAGTATATTGTTTATTTCAGTTACTCAAACTATCTTACTCAGCATACAATGTACTTCAACAGTCTTCTTAATAATCCCATAAATAAACTATCATGAAAAAAAAAAAAATACAAGACTAGATAAAAAATATTTAAGATATAAATAAATTTAAATTATTGTATTTGATGTGAAAAATATTCTACACTTCATTTACCAAAATAAATTTCAATTGATATGCAAATGGCTTTATTGAATTTAAAAAAAATACATCTTGATGAAGTTATAATTGTGTTTTAACGTCTTACTTATTATATTGTCTTCATAGAGTAGATGTTTCCACCTCGACAGTTTGACTTTGACTGCGTCAAGCGCATTTCTTTGTGACAGATCGATAATGGGTGATGGGTGGTTGATACGTACGTATTATTCACTAAGTGCGTGGTATTTTATTGCAGTAAGTAAATTATAGGATACGAAAAGGCAATTTATCCATCGCGACATTCGAATACAACATGCGTTGTCGCCATCGATTGAATAAAGCGTCTGATAGAAAAAATTGTTCTCGTCTTCCGTACATTCATTCAAACCTATCATTATGAAAATAATTTCGAAAAGAATGTAAGCTGCACTTGCGGATCTATTAGAAATAATGGAGCATTAATATTATAGGAGTGCAAGGAGTAGGGACAGTATATTCTTTTGCTGTCAACTCACTAAGGGTAACGCACTCGCGTCAGTCTACAAAAAATACATTCACCGGATAACATTAACAGAAAAACCCTTAATCATATTTCCCATGTCATCATCATTGTCATACAGTATATTCGTACTTCGTGGCTTGGGTGTTTGGTATTGTAATAAAGAGTTAACAGGTTGGAAGGCAAAAATTTATGTCGTTTATTCTATTTTTATTTTCGGTATTATGTATTCATTTACATTGTCGCAATATTTAATGTTAAATGATTCATTGGATGATGTAAATGATTTTACCGATGCACTTTTTATGTTAGTAATGTTGTCGGTAATTTGTTCAAAAATGATTAACATGATTGTTAAGAGAAAAATTATTGCGACAATGATGAAAGTATTAGAATCAAATTTATTTAGTCCACAAGATTCAGAAGAGTCAGCTATTAATTCAAAATCCAGTGACAATATCAAGTTTGTGATGAATTATTTAATTATTTAATTATGTTTGTTGATTAATTTGAATTTATTTGAAATAATTATTTGATATTTCTTTAAGGTTCTGCACTCTTATGTACGGAATTATGACAGAGTCAACGTGTACAATGCTGACATTAGCCTCATTTAATCGTGACATCCCTCGTAAGGAATTGCCTTACAAGGCATGGCTACCATTTAGCATAACGACAAACACGACATTTTGGATTGCGTATTTGCATCAAACACTTGGGCTTTACATTGCTGCAAATATGGATATTGGATTCGACAGTTTGGTAATAGACATGATGATGGTCTTGTGTGTTCAATTAAAAATATTAAAGCATCGATTTAATATTATACATCAAACAATTAAATCCATTCGTGATTCGTACAAATATAAATTTACAAAAGAAGAAGAATTATATTTGGAAAAAAAATTAATTGCCAATTGCATTAAGCATCACATTGCTATATTTGAGTTGAGTAAAATATAATTTTTTATTATTATTTTATAAATTTTAATGCAATTATATTTATGGAATTATTTTATTAGATTTGCAAATTTATTAAAAGAGACTTTTGGTATATCAGTTTTTCTTCAATATTGCGCTGGATCTTTAATTTTATGTGCAAGTACTTTTAGCGTATCACAATTGAAACCATTCAGCGCTGATTTTGTGGCTCTTATAATATACGTTATGTGTATATTGATACAGATATTTATTTATTGTCGTTATGCAAATGAACTGACGTTAGAGGTAATGCAAAATTGTAAAATTAAATTTTTTTATTTCCATTTTTATACAGATGTGTTAAAAAAAAATTGTAATTATATTCCAGAGTCAAAGTATTAGCAATGCAATTTATGCAACTGACTGGACGTCTTTGTCTGTTAGCTCACAACAAAGTTTAATAATAATTATGTCACGTGAATTGCATCCAATAAAATATACAATCGGTCACATTACACTCTCTCTTGCATCATTCACTCAAGTGAGAATAATATTGTTTCAAAAAGAAATTTATTTTTTTGAATCTACATAAATAACAAATGATTTTATATATCATTATGTTTTTTGTTTTAGCTCATTAAACTTTCTTACTCAGCTTATAATGTACTTCAGCAGTCATATCAATGATGTACAGTAAAAAAAGTACTGTATAATAATATAAATATCGTAAAATAATTTTCAATGATCACAAATTTAATTTTTCATTTGATGTTGAATTTATATATTCAAAATAATATTTAAATAGAGTTTTTACATTTATTATAATGTAAATAACATTCACTTTACCTGGCTTAATTTCATAGAATACATTTAAGTAAATGATAATTTACTTCATTGCTGTAGTCTGACTTTGAAATGTATATTTTGATGGTCAAGTTTGATGAATTCCTTGTAATATTTCTAAAGAGTATAAATTTCCAGTTTGACTGCAATCAAGGTATTTATTATTAACATATCAATAGTAAATGATGGGGGGGTTGATAAGTATGGAAAAGTCGGAAATTGTCTGGTATTTTATGCCATAAGTAAATTACACAGTACAAAAAGGTAATTTGTCATGTAGATAAATTTATACAACATGTGTTACTGACGTCGATCGAATACTAAGCAAGGTATTTGATGGAAAAATTACTGTTGTATTTCGTATTCATCCTACTCTATTATTATGGAACAATATTGTAGGGAAAAAAATTGTACGTATAGTACTATTAGAAATAGTAGAGCATTAATATTAAAATAGTGCAAGGAATACAAATAATATTTTCTTTGTCGACTCACGTAATATTATTGTACTTTGTTCTTTGGAGCTTTAGTACTTTTATGACCAATTTTTTTTAATATAACAATATTTAATTATTAATTTATTAATTAATTAATAATTATAATTTTTATTATTTAATTATAATTATAATTATTATTTAATTATAGTTATAATTATAATTATAATTATTATTTAATTATAATTATGATTATATGTATAATATAAATTAATATAAACAAATAAATAATTATGATATTAATTATTCAATAATTAATAATTATAATTTAAAAAAAAAAAAATTAAATAAATATTGAATAATTAATATTTAATAAAATTATGATACACGATATAAATTAAAAAAAAAAAAAACAATTCAACATGGCAATAAAAAATGAACAAATTTATATTAAATTTTTCTAGTAAAAATTTCGTGAATTGGAAATTTTTTTTATTTTATAGTTTGCTCTTTTTTTTTTTGTTTAGAAATTATTTATCTAGAATAGTAATGAAAATCAAACATTCTTGATGATAAATCAATTGTTTGTCCTCACACAAAAGTGATGGGAATTGAAAAAAAAAAAAAATAAAAAAATTTTTTTTAATTCATTTAAAATAATCCCATCTCGTATACAAACATTTGGCACTTTTCTGTCGCTCATTGTCACGCAGATGGGCATATGGGCATGCAACAAACACATGTGTGCACACATATCCGAGTGTGAACCAGATAAAATATGCCACACTGTGTCCGCCACCAAAATGAACGATCGTAAACCACCAAAAGATACGAGCTGTGCAAAAATATCATATGGCATAGCAATCATTTTTTTGTTTTGTTTTTGTTTGTATTTTTTTTTTTTTTTCATTTAATTTTTTTATTTTTCTTCACTCTGTCATAGGCGTCCAATTACTGGGTACAGTGTACGTATGTATATATTTCGAAAAGTTACGAAATATCACAATTAAATAAACAATTTATCGATACAACTGAGAATACAACGATTGTATACTTGATTGTAAGCGAATGTGTCGCGTAAATTATTGTTGCTGACATTATTTCTCTCATTCAATGGATGCAATTGCGATAAATTTTATGTGTCTGCAACACTGCACATTTTTCAACAATAAATATGTATATACAACATGGATACAATACGTCATTGACGTCGTAAATTTGTAATATATATACAAATAAAGAAAATGAAACATTGACCCAGTCCTATTTTTGCATAAAATTACGAAAATACTTTGATACACAAAACAAATTCAGTTAATTAAAAGAAAAATAAACTATTATTTAAATATCTCAGTTTGTTTGTTTGGATTAAACACTCTACAATTACGTAGAGTATATATATAAATGTAAAATTTTTTGTGTTGAATGTTTGGAGTGAAAAAAAAAAAGTAGATAAAAGAGATTTATTTTTTAAATTTATTTCAAACATCACAAGGGAGAGTTTTTTTATTTTATTTTTATTTTTCTCTATTTATTTTATTCATTCGCTTTTGATTATTGACATCATAAACCAGATTTGCAACGATAAATTAGTAAATCCTTGAAGCAATATTAAATTTAATGGCTTGCACATTGCACAGTTGCTTTGCTTTTGAAGTAAAAAAATAAAATTAAAAAAAAATATATATATTGCCCACATTTATTTGCATCGTATTCATTTAAAAGTGCTTGAGGGATTGAAATGTCAAAGACTCAACTTTACGATAATATTTAAGTAGATAATAATGTCTATTATCAACATATATACATATGTAGGTGAATATCATAAATCATATCTGAATTCATAAAATGAAAATATATATTAATATAAAACTTTATTAGTACCCACATGTGACGCACCAAATATGGTTACTTTCCCTTGATATTTAAAAAACAAAACTGACTATATATGGTTAAAGTACGAAACACCATTACCACGTTTATGACCACATAATAATAGACCTATAAAAAGTGAACCTTGAAGAGTCGTAAAAAAGAACAACAGCAAAACGAACCAATTCATATTTTGCGCAATGTTCAAGATTAATTATTTTTATATTTACTTTTCTTCTTTTTTTTTTTTCTCTCCAGTGGTTTCATACATACTCATAATTATTGTTAAGATACAAACCATATATGCAATGACATTATTCTGAAAATATTGCAAAAAGTTTTGAAGATAATCATCTTTCAAATTTATTTTTACATTCTGCCATGAAATTCATCAGTTTATATCTACTTGGATATATTTCACCAGTAAATATATATTTTCCCCAAGGTATATACTCCAGAATATTTTCTTTTTTTCTTTATTCCGTTCTTTCTTTCTGTCTTTCCATCTTCACTTTTTTGTTTCCTACGAGTCATTGCCACTCGTAGCAATTCTAGAGCTGTGCATTTTTATATGTAGGTACACGAGTTCCATCACCGAGAGAAAGAATAAAAAAAAAAAAAAATCTTTCCCCCTGGATGAAACAAGAACTTTCGCTTATATGCGACTGAGGTAGTTTTCTTTCTCATTGAGCTTTTGGTTGCGGACGTTCACTGGCACGCAACTCTCGTATTATTTGCATAGAAATTTTCCAGCCAAAACTTTTGTTTCAGAAACGTTGATATCTATTATATTTTTTTTCTTCTTTTTTTTTCATCTTACACTATGCATTTTCCTTCCTTTGTCATTGTCATTGTCGCACGCTCTCTTGCACACACATCTGTGTTATGCATCCTATATGTTAAAAAACAAATTTTAAGCAATCTTTGTGAAGAGCATACCACTTTAACATCATCCAACTCAACTAGTATAGACACGTTAATGCAATATTTTATCCGTCAACTTTTGTTACTTTTTTATCTCTTTTAAATTATATATTAAATTTTGTTTGATAAATCTTACAATCTAAAACCTAATACCTTTCTCTAAATATTAATTCAACTCTAACAATAAGTATACATATGATTGATGATTAATAATATATATTTATTCTTTATTATTTACAGTGAAAAAATAAACAACTCATTTTTGTTTTGGTTAAATATTCAATTTCTTAATGCTTTGAATTATCGATCGATGAGATACATTTGCGCCATTCATCATATTCCAAGTGGCAGTATCCCCTGTAGTGATGATAAATAAAAAAAAAAAGGTACACACATATACATATCCGAGGCACAAAATTTCAAAACACACATACACCATATGTACTCATAAACTGCCAATATATTATTTGTAAAAACGATTAATCACGTCTGTCAATCGCAAATAAACAGCCATCATATACATCAGTGACATAATGATCAAGGTATTTCATAAAAATATTCAGAATTTAATTCACAATAAAAAATAAAATAAAACAACCAAACATAAAAAAATAAAATATATCTTACACTTAATTTATTTCCCTCATACAAAATAATATTTAAAATATTTTGTATATAGTCGATATTGTTGTAAACTTCTATTATCCATCTCTGATATTATTTTGCCGACAATATTCACGGGAATTATCATTTTTATCCGTTATAAACAAATACATAAACCATAAAAAATAAATAGCAACACAAATATTTAAATGAATGAATAATTTAAAGTATAATTTCAGAGATTATTTAAAATTTATATTTCTATTAATAATATTTACGTAATTCACAGCGTTAAATTGTTGCCAATAATTCAACAAATCTCAGCATGAATATAAATATAATAATATATATTTCTTATTGATGTATAAATTTATATAAAAGCAAATGTGAGTCAACACACAATGTTTGCAATTCACTTGCATATGCACGTATATACTTGCAAACATGCATGTATAATACAGGAGTAATATAATAGTTTCATGGTACTTATTTACATCCCGCTCAAATTGTTTAAAGTTAAGTGGAACTTTCCTGATTGAAGCCCGGTGCGCTGGAGTACGAGATCTAGTTCAATGTAATGTCACATATACACAAAACCCCACTGAGTTTCGCGATGTTCGCCACGTGGCATAAGGACCGTGTGCTTCATTGGTCCTCTTCTCTCTTACTGTTTTCCCTCTTTACCTCACATCCAGAGAGTTCATTGTGAGCTTGCGGTGTGCCAACGTCACATCGTGGGCTCAGTCGTTGTTTGGCGCCGGTTGCCGCATCCGTTCACAGAATATTATATTATCATAACAAATATATTATAACTGTATTAATAATGTTAAATATTTTTTATTTGTTTATTTAAGTGTTTTAATATTTTATTGAGGAAAAAAAATATTTTGCGCTTTGATTTGAAATTAATTTGTTAATTGTTTTTAAATGAGTATTTATTATTTAATGAAGAAAATGTTTGGTTTGATGAATTAAGTTTTTTTTTTTTTTAGTGTAAAGTTGTGAAGAAAAATTATAAATTTTTTTTTATCTATTTATTTTTTATTGTTACGAGGTTGATTATAATTTTACTATTTAATTGTCGGGATAATTATTTATATTATTGTAAAAAACATAATGAAAAAGTGATGATTGTGCTGCTGATTAATTGAAGCTCTATTCACTGTAATGAATTGTAATCAATGAAAATTTTTTCCTCAATAATTGGTTTAAAAAAAAATTGATTTCTTATAATTTAATGTCACAAAATATTATTTCTATGTCAATAAAAATATTTCTACATGTATATTTATTATAAAATAAATAATAAAAAATGAATCGACGAGAAGAGACAATGAAAAATATTGAAATGACAGAGGGAGCACTTCATCAAATAGGTTGCGATGATAGTGGTGTTGCAGTTTCCGGTGATGCCGGTGAACCATCGTGTTCAAGCGGGTATGACAATGTAGTGTGTGAAATTCGTCGTGCAAACGACAAAAATATTCATGACATCACAAATATTAGGTACATAAAAAAATAAAATAAAATATATTAAAATCGTTCACAAAAATGTTAAAATAAAATATGAAATTTAATAAATTCATTAAACATAAAATATTGTTGTCTACACGTGCATGTGAATCCTCAGGTATGGCGCTCAATGCACAATAAGACAGCACTATTATCCCGAAGCTGGTTGGGGGTGGGTGATTATTGTTATTAGTGTAATGGCACAAATTATCGCAGCTGGTATTCATGGCGCAGCTGGAATTTGGCTTGTAGAAAGTATGCGACGATATTTGCAACCCCTTGTATACGTAGGTACGATTTTGTATAAATATTGCTCCTTGCAATAGAAAAAAAATTTAATAAATTTAATATACTCACAGAATCACACACAGATATTAATATTTTTCTAGTTAAAGATAACTTAAATTTATTTTATTTCATGCAGCGAAATTAATTTTATTTCTTGTGTAATTTCACAATAATATAATATGTAAAATATATTTTTCAATGATTCCAGGTTGGCTGGGTGCAATGTCAACGGGTGTTGCATTACTTGTGTCGCCAGTAACAATAGCATTTTGTCGAAGAAAAAGTACCAGAGTTACAGCAGTACTTGGAGGGCTTGTCACGGCTTTAGGATGTTTGTTTACTTCATTTGCCTCACAATTCCATCAGCTTTTCTTCAGTTACGGTGCAGTTGTCGGTATGCAATACACTTATATAAAATTTCAATTTGAGATTATCATAAAATGAACATAAATAAATGAATAAATAATGATCATGCAATTTTATTTTGATTTATAAGGAATTGGCGTTGGCATAACGCGAGACTGCAGTACACTCATGGTGGCACAATATTTCAAAAGACGACGTGAATTTGTTGAGATATTTATTGTATCCGGAAGTGGTTTAGGAATAGCTGTAATGTCAGCATTTATCAAAGGAGCTATTGGGTATAATCATTATTATCTTTTTTAATATATTCATTCAATATATATTACAACGTATTTAATTTTATAAATATATTTTACTTAGTTTGATTGGATTTTAAATGATTTTAGTAAAATTGGTTGGCGACTTGGATTGCAAGCAGTCACGGGCGTTGTTTTTTTAACATTTATTCTCGGAACATTTTATCGAAGTGCATCGCTTTATCATCCACAGCGTCGTGCTATTTTACATTTAAAAAATCAAAAACGTAAAATAAAAGATAAAAATAAAGTTGATGACAGACCACCATTTTTTGATTTTAGTACATTAAAAAGTAAAACTGTAAGGATATTATTGATATCAACTGGAATTTCGGCATTTGGTATTACAACGCCAATATTTTATTTGGTAAGTTGATATTTATTTATCAAATAATTTATTCAATATTTAAATAAACAAAAGAAAGAGCTTTAATAGGTAAATTATTATTTTTTTTCTTTTTTTTTTATCAGGCACATCAAGTGGAGGAAGAGGGATTGGGTGATAATGTTGTTCTACTTCAAGCATACTTAGGTCTTGCTTGGACAGTTGGCTGCATCACCTTTGGTGTTTTAGTTGTTAATCACAGCGTTGAGTGTAGAATAGCCCGTCAATATCTTACGCAAACTGCTGTTTTTATGTGCGGCATTTGTATTCTAGCATTAACTGCTGTTCATGGAAATTATCATGGATACGTAATGTTTACATGGATTTATGGAATATTTTGCGGTGGATATCATTACAGCTTGAAAATGTACACATACGAGCGTGTTAGAGCAAGAAATTTTGCTCGAACATGGGGATTTGTTCAATGTTCACAAGCAATTCCAATTGCAATTGGTGTTCCAATATCAGGTAATGAAAATAAATAAATATTATAATATTTATTATATGATTAAATTAATATATAATGTTTAATTGATTTTAGGATATATGAATGTTGGATGTGGTGGTAAAGCAGGATATTATTTCAGTTCAACATGTGTTTTAGTTGGTAGTTTTACATTATTTTTTATTGATTTACATAAAAGAAATTTATCAAAGCATAAACATACCAAATCAAATGGTACTAAGCACACGTGTGCCAGTGATAATTGTCCACAGAGACGACGATTGTCTTTTACTCAAGATCCAGATTATCATGATGGTGTTGGAGGTGGTGGTGGAGGTGGTGGTGCTTCAACATCTGCATTAAATTTAGGAAATGAAATTGTATCAGCACCTGGTGAGAAAATAATTTTCTTTTTTATTTTAATTATAAATTTATTTGTATATTTTTGAATTGTTAATTCAGGTGAAATTATTGATGTTTTAGGGGTGGATAAACCTGAATTGACTTGTATTTCTGAGGAAGGTATTGCTGATATGGATTTACCAGATAATATTTTAGATGATATTGATTATATTGGCGATTGTATAACATCGTGTAATAAAGTGGAGAATTATTTGATGCTTTCTGAATTTGAAAATAATCTCATTGCGGAAATGCCAATTAATATTGATCGTAAAGGACGAAGATGGTCATTGGCTAAATCAAAGGGACATCAGGGAAATCAGTGCAGCCATGGTAATGGTAAAACAATTATTGAAGAGGAAAAAACTAATAATTCTAAATGGCGATTAAATTCTACACCGATAAATGATCGTGCCATTACAGTTATTGATGAAGCTAGCACGTGAGCATATATTTTCAGTAAATTAGATCAAATATAGATTAATATTATTAACTTGAATAAATAATTATTTGATCATTTTACAGATCACATATGGAATATAGATGAAATTAAATTATCATAAATATAAATTTTAATTTATCTGTCAGATGATAGTAGTGAAAGAAATTAAACTTTATGAATTTTATTATGATATTCTGTTTTTGTATATAAAAATAGAAGCGACATAAATATAAAAGTCGATGAAAATTAAAACAAAAAAATTAGAAATAAAACAAAGAAAAAAATTTTTTTTTAAAGAAATCTGAAAAATGCGAATTTATGTAATCAAAGTTTTGTTCTCATTCTTTAATCAACGACAATAATGCTCATTTGAATATAATTGCGATAGGAGAATGATGAGATTTTAATGAGAAATCGATCTGACGGTTTATTAATTAAACAAAGACAGAAAATATTTAGAAAGAGAAACGAAGAAAATAATTTAATTGAGAAAAATGTAATTATCCGTCCAGTAAGATGAGAAATTGTAAAAAAAAAAAAAAATTTGTTGTACACTGTCATTGAGAGTTTAGTTCTCATTGGGATCTTTCAATTCAAACTGAAAGATGAAAAGAAAAAAATTAAATTTATTCAATCCACCAAAAATTAAAACAAAAAACGAAAATCAATAAAAATTCATCGGGCAAATTATATCAAACGATGAATTTTTATTTATTCATTTATATAATCAATTATTACACATATAATAATTTAAGCAGAATAATTTATAATTTTCATAGATAATTTTGAGATATAATTGGAAAAATCAATTACGGTGTTGCATGACCGAAACATGGCAATAAATAATAATATAATTTAATTATATTCAAAGTTCTCGTTAACACAATCGATTATATAAAATATTCACCAAAATTTCTAAAGTTATACGAAGTATTTGAATATCCAAATGTTCCAAGTACTTAAACAAATGAGATTTTGAAATATCTATAGATATTTAATGAACAATTATTCATCCAATAAGTCAATTAATTATATAAAAATTATCGAGTTCAATTAATTATTTTATTATTTATGATGATTAATTTTCTCTCAAAACCACTGCCCCTACATAAAGATAAATAATAAATAATACAATATTTTCTGATAAAACAAAACAAACAATTTCACAACTGAAAAAAAAAAAACTGCCATCTATACAAATTTTATTACAAAAAATGTTATCAAAAATTAATAACAATAATTACGTACAATTTTAAAATCTAGTCAATGTCTGTTAAAGTTTTTAAAGTCAGGATATAATTAAAAAAAAAAAATGTCCTGTCATTATTAAATAAAATTAAGAGTACAAAAAAAAAAAAAAATATACTCACATAGTAAATAATAAAACAAATACTTATAAATTATATCCCAAAATAATAAACACATTTAATTTAATTTATAATTCACACAAAATTTTATAGATTAAAATAAACAATATTTATTTAATTCATATACATATATGTAATTAATATTCACATGAATATTACTAAAACAATTATAAATTATACTGTATAGAAGTTAAATAAAAAAAATTTTAATCCAACCAAAAATTGTCGTTAAATAAATATCCACATATAGTAAATACAAAAATATCTAACAGAAAAAAAAAAAATTCTATTCAATATTAAAAATTTCTTTTATATATTTACAAAGTTATCATCGTATGGGAACATTCGTTCTTTTTATAATTCCTATCGGACGATAGTATCGACTGCGTTATCGTAGATAAATGTTATATCCACATATGAATGTGAGAAAAAAATAAATAAATAAATAAATCAAAGAATTAATAAATTAATTATTCATAACAAATAATATTTATACATTATACATAAATCAACATTAAATAAAGCCATTGAATTATTTAATAATAGAGAATATAATTTCATTAACATGAATAGATTACCTAAAATATTAATTTAATACTAAATATTTATTTATTAATTATATTATGAAATTCGACGAATGAATAACGAGGTATTTTGATTAAACACACATGAATAATTTCTCATACATATATATATATCACATTTATTTTCATATAATCACTAAAACTAACAACTTGAAGTAATTAAACTCTGTGGGAGGAAACTATACCACTACTAACACAATTCGATTTTCTAATCTTGACCATATAATGCATATATGCATTTCTCCTGGCAATACACAATATATACAGTGAATGAACTGATTAATTACAATATTGCCAATGAATTATACGAATATGAGCGTATATTTGAATGTGCATCCAACCGATTTTTTAATTCAATATCAAATTTAGTAATACATGAATTGGAAATAGTGAAACATGAACTATCAAGAGAGAGATCAAATCTATTAACTTATTTGTTTGCATTATCAATTTAATTATGCTCCGATAAATAATTTAATTAATTATACTGAAAGACAATAATAATTAATAAAATAAAAAAATTTTTACAGCTCGAATATATAATAATTAATTTAAATTAATTATAAATCCATCGTAATTATATAAATATTATTATACATACAGCTTTTATATTTTTTTTTTTATTTTAATTGTCACTGTGATGAATGATTGTTAATATTAAATTTATTATATAACCGATGAAATCTCATTAAACTCGTCAATTCATCACGCGTAAATTGATTCGCTACGTTTCACAATATAATCCAATATTACCTATCTGTTTTATTATTTTTTTAATTCTATTAAAATATTACATAGTGACGCAATATTAATTTTCATTTACATATCCATAATAATAAAATACCAATTAAATTATTATCATAAATATAACTGAATATACAATAATGAATAATATATACTAAATAAATAAATTTAAAGTGAATGTAATTGGATTTAAACTCATCATGATATTGTGTTTACCATTCAGTGGCATCAGCTACTAATACTGATGATTAGCCAAGCTTTGTTCAATATAAATCGAGATGGTCCTTGACTGGCACGAGTTAATGACCATTCTGCAGTTGACGTGTGTATACGTACTTAGTCAGGAAGGCACCAGCAATATAATCCACCCTTCTCTTTTCCCAAATAGGACATAGAGTGATGAATTTCCTAAATAGAGGAAACTCGCGTAACGAATCTGGCTTTAATCCAAAAATCCAAAGCCGGCATTTATGCATTATTAATGCATTGGAATCGTTTTGCTCCGGTTACCGTGACAATGAATTTAAATGATAGCACACAACATCAGCCG
Source organism: Microctonus brassicae (assembly GCA_918226075.1). NCBI lineage: Eukaryota > Metazoa > Arthropoda > Insecta > Hymenoptera > Braconidae > Microctonus > Microctonus brassicae. Next base: position 2,043,399 of record OW445491.1, on the reverse strand, counting down.
TATGTGTACAATCTTCATACATTTATAAATATAAATATACCAGTGTGTGTGTGTGTGTGTGTGTGTATAATGTAAAAGGGAAATTCAACTCGCATCTGATACTTCTCCATGTTCTTTTATTTTTTTTTCTTGTGAAAATTTATACATTCTACTTTTTTTTTTTTTTCTACATCTCTTTTTTCCACCCCACTTCCGACACGTGCCAAATGTCAGTTCGCATCCTTTGTTTTTTGTGATATAAATAAAAGTAAAAATAGAGAGAGGAGAAGAGAAAAAAAATTTTTTTTTTTGTTACTTTCAAGTTTAAGAATATTTTATTATTTAAATTACTTTACTAATAGTAAAGTTGATATATGTATAAATATATACCCCGTTAGCTTTTGTAAATCGTGTCATGTTGCACCGCACCCAGTATATATACATTAGTTTGAATTGAGAATAAATAGGTCAGTGTAATTGCCATTGCCTTTGGAGTCCAAAGTCATTATCTGAACAAACTGTGTAGCAACCCCTTCGTAAAATAGTTTCAACTACGCGACCAACATGCAAACGTAAATTTCGATTGATGCGGGCGCATTCTATCAGTTCATTCTTAAAGATGTTACCCACTGTGCTTTGTCTATGTATATACATTATACACAAACATCAACAGAGTAATATTGTATTCACCCTCACAGCACAAAGCCTTTTTCCCTTAGCACTTATCCCTTTTTTTTTATTTTTATTCCTTTCTTTTTTTTTTCCAAGTGAAGCCTCCCACATCTATAAAATATATCAACATCCCTGCTATCTTTTATTTGCTTTCGCCAGTTTTTTTTTTCTTTTACTTTGTTTTATTTTTTTATTCCGACTATTCTTCTTTTCTTGCTGCCATCTTTTTAACGTCACGAGCTGGTCTCTGCAACTTGCTCACGCTCGTCGGCATTTTCGTCTTTAAAACCACGGAACGACTAGGATTACCGACCTCAAGTACTTGTGCAGGGAATTTGGCCAAAAGCCGATGAGGTTTCCATGAGTTTACGACTTCAAACTACAACGCTTCTTCTTGCTTTGTGTATACGTATAATATATATATAACTCGTATTCTATTTATTTATATGTATATATTTTGTATGTTATTCATACAGAAATGCGAAATGTTTAAGTGTATACTTGAAATATAAAATAAAAAAATGATTGTATACTCTATATAATTTATTTAATTATTTAGGTATAAGAAAAAAAGTTCGAAGGTGAATTGAAAAATAAACAGAGCTTTATATTTAATAATGAATAGCTTTTTTTCTTTTTAATTTTCTTTTATTCCTTTTTTTATTTATGAATAGACTTTGATTCGAATTTTCTTTCAATTTTATTCTTTGTTAATTTCTTTTTATTTTTGATACATTTTTTTTTTTTTTCTAGGAGTAGATTACTAATACTCTGTGGATCACATCAACATTGAACTTAAATTTTATACATCTTTCATATATGTATGTGTACATGCAAAAAGAATTCACGTTCATTAAGGTATCTTTGTTGTTGATTACGTGGCCGAGATGCATGTTAATTAGTCGTGGTGGACACCGTGGTACATCCTGTACAGACTATTGATGTTTAATTATCCAGAATGGATGTTGAATTAATCAACTATTTTCCATTCACACACATGCGTATGTGAACATATAATTCATTTACAATATATTACATTCACGTATATACTATTCACAATTAAATTATTTTTTGTAATTTTAAATTTATTTTATATGCATAAATTTATTTTTAAAATAAATATAAATCAATTTTTTATATATATCAACAGTTTTATCGATTATTGTTGCCATTGGAAACAATTCCATTTTCTATTTATGTATATTATTCGATAATAATTTATCAAATTGTCCTGGCGATGATAAAAAATTGCAAAAGTTTATTTTTTTTTCTTCTTCAATTATTTAAAGAGACACTTGAATTCCCTTCTAAAAATTGTCCAATCATGTATCACTTTCTCCCGTTCTTTTTTTTATTTTATTTTATTTTTTTCCCCCATTTCTATCTGAATATCACACTCTATAAAAATAAAATGACTTGGAATTTTTATTATAATATAAAAGCCACTCATCATATATTATAATTTGAAAATTTAACGATTTATATTCTCCTTTCGCAGCCATCTAAGTATATACTTTTGGTTTTGAAGATGAGTTTGTTATGATGGTCTGGTTTCACAACGAACTGCGTCGACCAAAAAGTTATTTTATACAAACTATATTTCGTTCCTTCGTCATATTCCTTATACCGCTGGTGACCATCTATGTCACGTATGTATTTACTCAAGGACACTCTCTGAATTTAACAACGTAAGCGAAAATCGATATAGGATACGAGATGAGAGAGTATATATCTGACTATATAGAATAACTCTAACGGCAGTATAAGCGGAAAGCCGAAAAACCCTATTGCTGGATGACAATCCAAACTGAAAGTGGCTATACACATACAAAAAAAGGTCAATGGACGAGCCAACAGTACAATAATATAACAGATCAATGTTTTTCCGTTAGGAAGATCAACGACATCATGAGTGGACTGTTCTAGACAACCATAATGAAATGATAACAAGAGAATTGTGACATTTACTCCCAAGTATTTTCTTAACTTCTTCAACAGCTGTCAATAACATTTTCATATTTATAATATATATTCTTATATGTATTTATATATGTATATTTATTAAACAAATTAATTTTTCTCTCGGTTGTTATTGTATACTCCAGTGGTGGATTTTATTCAACTGCCATTTTGTTATATAAAAAATATAGAGCAAAAAAAACAAAACAAAAAAATAAAAAGTAAATATAAAATAAAATTGCACAATTGTCCACAAAATTCTTTCAGGAAATTAACTTTTTATCAATAGATATTGTGTGTTTATATGTGTAGATATAAATGTGTGTGGGTGTAAGTGAAGGGGATGATGAAAGAGAATATGTATATATGTATATTTATATTCAAGAGAACGATTGGAGAATCAGTGAAGCTAGTAAAAGCATTCGACTCGGAAGTTTAATAAGATTTATAATTTATGCGGGAAGCAATTCCATCGTCATGATAAAGTGTGAGAGATTCGTTTGAATTCCTTTAATAGCTTTTGATTCTATAATTTTTACTATTTTATTTTCGCCACTTTCATCATAATTTTTTTTTCTATTTTTTTTTTTTTTTTTATTCACTTATACATTCATATTTTTATGCGCATATATATATATAAATATTCATCCATATAAACATATTTTCCATGTGAAAAGTTAAAATACGCTCGACCACCTCAGCAATTTCCGTCAACGTTAATTTATATATGATATTTTTTTTTTTTAATTTTTTTCCATCGTTTAGAAAGGTTGATGTATATTTTTATTTAAAATATGGACATAATATAAAGGTGTGAAGCTGCTCAACAGAAGTCGATTAATCAAAAAGAGTTTTTGTGTTGGATGAGTTGAAAGTAAATGTAGTAAATGACGAAAAAAGCTCTGGCAGACATTGAAGTAATTATAAGTTGCGTTGAAATATTAGAAATATTACATGGTAATAAATCGTGGTTGGCTAACCCGGAAATTATCCAAGTTTTGTACCATTTTATTTATTTATTTTTTTTATTATTATTATTTCTTTACACTCTTTATACCCTTCTACATACACCAACACATATGTATAATTGTATATAGAGATATATACTGAGATGGGAGCGGCTTACAAGCCGGAAAGGGTGAGACTGCGTATTTCTTCTCTTTCACTGGCCCTGAATATAACCATTGAATAAATTTTTTTTTTTTTGCTTTCTTCATTTTTTTTTTTTAATGGCGAAAGTTGGCGCGATGAGAAAGAGCAAGAGACTTGATGAAAATTGCGTGGCTCCAACATTTTCACATGTATTCAAATTGAAAAACGAAGAAAAAGAATAAAAAGAAAAAATAATCAAATGAAAAGATTAAAAAAGGGAAAATTATATGTGATAAAGTGGAATAATAATTATTCTTACGCTTTATATAATATATGAATATATATATTTTAGTTTTATATATGTTATGTAACATAGAAGAAAAGTCATTCGTGCGCTCAACACTTTTGGCAAAAGCCAATAAGAATTTCATGAGATACCAGAGTTTCCATTGAATAAATGATCGCTGTAATGTATCCTTTTATAAATAATATATTGTTTTACAAAATTAGACAGCAACCGCAGTATAGATAATATATGTAAAAGATAAATTTTATATGTAATATATACACGCAAAGGTCAAGAAAAATATTTTATTAAAAATTTAAATTCATCTCCAAACTTTCACGTACAAAATACAAATTTATTTTTTCAAATATTCGAAATAGCTATCATAAAATATATCGCGACTTCTAATGGGATAACCATCGGATATCGAATCGATTACGCACACATATCTATATAAATATATAAAGTACATACTCATATATACATATATTAAAGAAAAAAAAAAAAAAACATTACTTTTATTCTTGAAAATATCGTGCAATGTAAATATTTATAAACTCCATTTACAATTTGTAATTCACGTGATCGAGTAACGTTCGACAACGAAGAGATGGAAAACATTAAACCTTTAGAGAGCTAGAGAATTCTCTATCGTGAAAACGACGTGGTAGTTCATACATAATTTATCGATTTCACAAGTTCTCAACGTTACGTTTAGCTTGACCAGAAATTCGCCGAGGGGCTGAATGAGAGTTTGCCATTGAATTCTGATATTATGCGAAATAACTTACCTCACATTCAATCCGGCACCTCACTAGTTCTTCTGTACATTGTGCAATGAAGCCACGAAACTAACTGCAAGTGAAATAAAATAAAACAACAATAACTACAGATTAAACGCCAGACGAAAAAATAAAATAAAATAAAATAAAAAGTAAAACAAAAGAAATAAAAAAAAAAATCAACGGTAACAGCTGTTGATATTTCATCGCTCACACTTGAACAAAAATACATTATACATTATATAGACATACAAATAAGTCAAAATATATAGATACATATATATCCAATAAAAAAATAATATATATTTTAATATTAACTAAACACAATTATTTTTTGCAGTTAAAATTTATTTTTATTATCAACTACATCTTAATCCACAAACATCACTTTAATTCGTACATCTGTATCGCGAATATTTGCAGATAACATACTTCTATATCTATATAAATATATATATATACATAAACGACACGTTATGTATATACGGCTGTAGAATTTCTCAAACGACCTGAAAATTACTGGTCGTATACGAGCGTCAAGTAAAATAAACACAGCACGCCCACGTAAATGGGATGCTTCATGATATGTATCAAGTTATTCCACAATTTATTTAGGTATATGTGTATACATATGTATATAATTATAATATATATATATATATTGCGACTTAGTGTGTGAGTTTTGTCGCTCATGAAAATGGAGACAAGAGGATTATATGCATTTGTAAACGTTCCATCTATATAATTCCCTCAAGCGATATTTGAGAATTGCATCGAGCTATGGGAGACCGCTGAGAATTAAATGAATCGATCACTATATACGTAATCTATTGGGTCGTGTGTCACTTTGGTAATTTTACTATATATATAAAGCTATACGCATAAACGTAGTGGAGGTATGTATACGTGTATATAAATATACATCCATCAGGATTGGCTCGTCATATATTATCCGTTGCGGTAATTGTTATTAGGCTGAATATACAATTATAAGTGAATTAATTAGACTGAACTGATGTTGTGGAAGGATGTTGGGTTGTTGTGAAGTTTGAAAAAAAATTAATGTTAAATAATAATGCGGTAATTTTCGTATTGGGATTTAAAATTGATGTGGGGAGTTATGAAAATTTTATTAGTAATTGTGTTAACTTTGATATTGTGTGGTTTAGTTAATTGTTGAAGTAATTTTGATAATTCAATGCTGATTGATGAATAGAGGATAGTAAAAATAATATCAAATGAACAAAAAAATTTTAATGATACCAATTATTGTTTGGTATTGTTGCTTTCAAATTAATATCAATTACTTATAAATTAAATTTTTTATGAAGTTAATTTTGTCCTATTTAAAAATTAAATTTTATAACTCAATGAAATAATTATACTATTCCCTTGTATTATATGAAAATAATATCCTACATTGTCCACAAAAAAAAAAATTAATACCAAAATAAAATAATTATTATTTATACTTTCCTTAAATATTTTCAATTATCCAAAAGAACAAATCTATAAAAGTTCATTCTCTCACACAAAAAATATAAAATACAAATATAAATCATGAATTTTAATAATAAACTAAAACATATTTCATATTTATGATTAAAAAAAATATATATATTAAAATAAAAAAATAATACATTGAAACTTGAAATAAATAAAACTCACAATGAAACAAAGAAAGAATGGAATGTCAATAGCACGCACGCGAATGAGTTAAAAATATAGTTTCAGTTGAAATTGTGTATGTGTTTCATGTATGGGGGTATATAATATATATATATATACATATATATACATATATATAATCATACAGTCTCCCTTCGGCAAACAGACATCAGTAGCAAACACATTCGTGTATATTTTTGGCACACACTTTTGCCAGGGCAAACGACTGTACCATGGAAATAGTTTTCGTCTCTCTTATTTGCACTTATCGTACGTATATCTATATAAATATACACGCTATTTGTATATATATATCCATACATATACATATTGAAACGTCTCAGAAGCAATTGTATTGTGAAACAGGATTTTCAATGGCATCTGGTGAATTTATAGCAATGCCACATGCAATGCAACAAGATTGTGATTCGCACAACTCTTAGCTACTAAATTGCAACACGGGGATATATACCTAGTAAGTATGTAAGTATATATATATATCTATGTACCTGTCGAGAGTTTGATTTTACTTACGACATTATATACATTTATCACACTAATACGCTTTACCATTTACGAAACTACACTGCTCAATATTTTGCTTGAAAATATTTCAATAAATATTTTATTTATTGAAAATATATTCATCAGTATTTTCACTGATAAATCACACATTTATTTATGATAAATGTATGTACTCTAAGTAATTTAATACAGTAAAATGATGTACGTTGTTATAATTAATTATTTTAGTGTAATATAAAAAATTAAATTTAATTAGAAAAAAAAAAATAATGACAAACATATTCATATAAATCTTAGAATATAATTTTGTTTTGCGTTGAGGATATAAATATTTATATATTTTTATGTATAAAATATATCTTTAATGCATGCATAATTTTAACCGTGAATAAATATAAACCACCAAGTATTTCAATTTTTTTATTGTGACAGTTATGCAGTTATCTTGTTAAATAATAATTAAAAAAAAAAAAATGATGACAACGTAGAATAAAAATAATGAAATTCATTATAAATTCATTATTTCATCCACATCAATGATTATACCACACAGCATCATTTATCATACCAGCAGAATATATATTTTTCAAACAACTATAAAAGCAACTTCGAAGAAATACACAAAGTTCATAACATATTTTTATTTTTAATCTTCATCAAATAATTATTCATCATTTATAAATAAACTCGATGGCGCAAATATTCGCTCACAAATTTACTTTTAAATTCCCCCCGCGCACACTATAATAAAATTCTGAATATACAAATAGAAAATATTCCTATACATTATTATATTCACGATATTGTTTAAATGTGTATAAAGGGTATCTAAAAATAATTCGTTATAGTGGCGGCGCTTAAACAGACCGAGTATATTATTTTTGCCACGTGCTCACCATCTCTCGATGGTCTGTCTACTTTATCCACTTACTTCTTGTTTTTTTTTTTTTTTTTCATTCTCCTCTCATTCTCATCGTCTTATATTCCGTCACTCTGATGCTTTTGTAAGCCTGCATCATTTCCCACTAACACTCTCACTCTCTCTCTTTTTCATACATTCTTTAACTCAAGAGCTCGCATATACACTTTTCGTCACCGCAACTGGTTCACCTCTTAACGTGTTTGTTGCGAAAGCTCGTCGCGTTCACCACTACACCATCACTTTCTTGCTTATATTTGCTATGTATACTAGCAACTATATAGTTAGTCTATATACTTTACACTATATGCCTCGTCGTCATTTTCGTTCCAGCCCGTAAATGCGCACATTTTCGTTCACTTATACTGCATATACACATAAATATATACATTAGTATGTATGTATGTATGTATGTATACTTACTGTGGCTGGGGTATGTGGTATATAATGTCCATGTAGACGACGTACACACGATCGTTGAGTCAACAAAACCTCGCGCACGTTACACTCAAAGAAATAAATATAGTTACAGCAACTATAAATGATGACTATTCAATTCTGGTATTCACAGCTGTTTTTTTTTTTTTTTTTTTTATGTATTATATACATGTGTTATATATGTATATGTATATGTACCCAATGTAACTATTTATTTTATACAAATTAACGAGGGGTTAATAATAAATTTTTATTGGTTATAATAATTTTTTTTTTTTCTTTTCAGAAAGTTGAATAAGTTTATGAAAAAATTTATTTTACAGTATTTGTTATTTTTATTGCTTATGAATAAAATATAAATAAAAAATCAAGTTGGGTACGTGCTTGTTTGTTAGTTAACATCAAGTAGTTATTGAAAGTTTAGTAAAAGTCAGATAAACTACAGAGTATTATAAAACTAAGTAAAATATAATGATATAGTTGGATTAAAATACTTAAATTGTTACGTCGACTATAAATCTCAACTTCAATACGGAAATTACTATACATATATATTTTTATAGTTACCATAAACAACTATTCCTCTGAGTGTACAAAATTTTCACCCTGTAATTCTCATGACTGCACACATACACACACACATGATAAAGTAACAAAAATAAATTGACATTCAGTAAACATCTTGACAAATAAAATATAAAAAAAAAAAATACATTCTGAAAGCTGTTCAGCACAAGCTGAAAGTGATGCTTGATGAATGACATATACATAAACGTATGTATGTATACAAAAGCTTTTTATATATGTATATATATATTTGTGGTGGAGAAAAAAAAATAAAGGAAAAATAAAACCGTACGATTATAAATGCCAACGTGATGGAAAATATAAACCATGTGCGTTATGTTTTCTCACTTCGTATTTTACAATTTATTCCTGTCTCGTTGACGTTTGCGATATCCCATACTATACTCTGATATACACTTGGTTGACTATATTCCCCATGAGTGATTCTGTATAAAGAGTTAAAAGCCCTCTGAACTTATTCGAATATGTCTATAGTTTATTTTACATGTACAGAGCTTATTTTACAATGTATCGTAGTATCAAGAGAGTATTTAATGATGGTACTTCATATGTGCGTATATTATAGGGCTCTAGATGTCTCCATACATACATATATAGACAATGAATTAGCACTGTTAAGCCAACTAGGTTTAATGTTGGTAATAACCCTATAAAGGTACAAGTTAGAATGAATGGTTTTATACCACACCTGCATATACAGATTAAATATAAAAAATAATTATTACTCTACAGTTTATGATATATCAAATTGATTTATTAAATAAATTTCATCATACTTGCATTTAATATTACGTGAATAATATATAAATAACATTGTGGTATTTAATTAATTATAATTCAATTAAATGCTCGAATATATATTTAATTATTTTTTTTTTTTTTGTTTTCATTTCAAATATAAATTATTCACAACGAAAATTATTTATAAATTTATTATTGATTGTTATTAAACAATATCCATTAAATACAGTGATAATAATTCAGATTTATCATCAAAGTATGTAAATATTTTATTACTATTACCACTTTAATAAATAATGTAATTGAATATAGAACACAAAATATTTTATATTATGCTTTAAAAATTTTATTAAATTGTACAATTTAATGGATGGAATATTTTTATCTATTGTTATGATAATTTTAATATGTTTATAGAAGATGTAAATATTAGTTATTACATTTGTTTATTAGCTTTAATAGTTCCATAAGTCATAACATCAGATCGGAATACTTGAATGGGTAATGTCAATTGCCACATTTCCGCACATACAGCATCGTACACTTATCGTAGATGTAAATCATGTATACATACCTTCTATACATGGGCAAACAGACATTGATAATCCATGTTCTCACTATCTATACAGCTATATCTTGACATTAACATGAATACATACATAATTTATATATATTATGTATTCATTTTGGATCTAATGAAGCTGAATGTGCACGTTTGAGCCTGTTTATTAACACCTATACTTTAATTATTAATTAACTATATATTATAAATAATTGTTTTCATGCCATTGCAATAAAAAATGTTTAATTTTTCGGTTTTATTATTAATTGTTTTTAATAGTTTAATGAAGAATAAGCGAATTATTAAATGAAATTTTGAATAAATTTATGAATAGTTAATTTATTTAAATATTTATTTATATATGGTGGTATATACAGTGTATATTTATAAACAACAGTTTAACATAATTGTAAAATATTTTATTTAAATAATTTTCATATTTTTTTAGCGAATAAAAAAATATATACAAATTATTTTTCTAATGAATTATCAAATTTATTTATTTTTTTTAATTTCTCATAATTAATTTTATATTAATTTTTCGTAGGAATTTATATTATTTAATTATTTATACTGTAATTTCATGTGAAATTATATACATATATATAACCCACGTGAGTTAGTTATTAAAAATTTGTTAATGAATTAAAAAAAATATTTATTTTTTTTTCAACATCACTTAAATATTGTGATAAACTTAATAATTAATTTATTCATAATTAATCTACAATTGAATAAAATTAATAATTACAAATTTTATAATTGAAATAATTTTGTTATAATTATTTTCTTAAAATTTATGACTAAAGGGATATTGAATTCTTGTTGGGGGAATTGTGGTAATTTCATCACGATTATTAACCTCGCCGGATGTACAGGTCATTTATTCCAATAATTACCGTATCGATGCACAGCACGCGCAAGGTCATGCTGTAATATCATTATCTGTTTTGTACAACTGTAATATACCCTCAAACCTATTGGTTTCAACGTGCCATATATTAATGTGACAATTAATCGATTATTAAAACCACAATATAATTTTCATCTATGACTATGAGACGAAAAAATAAAGAATAAAGAATTAGTAGAGAAAATAAATAAAAATATAAATAATTATCTAATTTTTTATTTTTATTTAGGTATAATGTATTAAAGTATATATATTTATTCCAATTGATTGCCCTTCATTTCCTATATACTCGTATATTCTATTTATTTATCTGTACACTTCAGTGTATGTGAATGTGAGTATGGAAGAAAGTTAGAGAATCATTACATCTTATCGGACCCCTATAGTTCAATCAACCGCCATTAAATTCATTGTGTTGTCTAACAATTATTTTGTGGTATGCTTTCGCACGGATAAGAAAGTGCGAAAGAGAAAAAAGTTGAAGAAAAATAAAAAAAAATAGTATAAATGAAACGATTGGTATTGATATCACGTTTGCCTACGTGTCCGAGTTATCGGAATTTATTTTTAGATATATATGTCTCTTGAGACCAAGGCGTTTTGCGTTGTAATAGAATAATACATAGAAGACCTCTTGACTTTAGTATCAAATGTCAGGTAAATGCGGAGATTTTTATAAAATTATTTATTTCATTTATCAAAAAATTAATTTAATATTTTTTTCTTTTTATTCTGATTCATTTTTGTTTGAATAAAAGAAACATTGATAAATAATATATACTCGCTAATATTTTTTTAAATTAATAAAACCTATGATAATACGTAAAAAAAATTCATTTTATTATTTTATTATTTTTTTCGTTATAAAATTAATTATTTTAATTATCAAAAAATTAATTTAATATTCTTTTCTTTTATTCTGATTCATTTTTGTTTGAATAAAAGAAACATTGATAAATAATATATACTCTCTAATATTTTTTTAAATTAATAAAATCTATGATAATACGTAAAAAAAATTCATTTTATTATTTTATAATTTTTTTCTTTATAAAATTAATTATTTCATTTATCAAAAAGTTCATTTAATATTTTTTTCTTCCGTTCTGATTCATTAACCTTTAAATAATAAAAATATTGATAAATAATATAAATTCCCTGATATTTTTTTAAGTTAATTAAACTTCTAATAATATATGTATAAAAAAAAATCATTTTGTAATTTTATATTTTTTTTTCTTCACAAAATTATTTATTTCATTTATCAAAAAGTTCATTCAATATTTTTTTCTACCATTCTGATTCATCATCCTTTAAATAATAAAAATATTGATGAACAATATAAACCCTCTGATATTTTTTTAAATTAATAAAACCTCCGATAATACATAGGAAAAATAAATTTTTATTATTTTATATTTTTTTTTTTCTATTAATAAAAAAGCATTATAATTTTCAATGGGTCCACATGGATCCCCTAGACAGGAATAAGTAGAAATTTTATGTAATATATCAATGAATTATATTTGAATTATACTCTCTCCAGCTATTGTGAAAATTTGTACCTAATATTAAAACATTTTTCTTTATTTTCCGCACCACGTAAGTGGCTTAATAATTCACTAGACGGAAATATGAATAATTTAGAAGTTTGTTTAATGTAAAAGTACCATAACCTTACGCGGAAAATGAAATACAATGCTACCATGTATAATATGCTCACTCTTCTGACAAATCTCAGTACACTGTACAGCCAACGACATCACATATACGTACATTTATATATATTCGCATATACAACGCAACATTTTCGAAGCATAACGCTTTACAGTAGGTACAAGTTATATAGCTCGTTGTCGTCGTCGTCGTCGTCGTCATGAGTTTCCATTCCTGGGTAAAACACAAATTTCTTTCTGCGTTGGACATTTTCAAGCTTTAATATCCAACGGTGATTTAGTATATATGAGCATTTAATTTTTTTTTTTTATTCCTCTTTCTCTTCGTTATATTTTTTCACTCTTTTTTTTTTTTTTCGTTGTTATAAATATAAAACGCAAAGTGAGATATAGATGGTAAAAATTTTGTACACGTTCAAGCTATTTTACTGTAACGACCAAATAAAAATAATTCAACTACCGTTTAAACCCGACGAAAAAATAAAAAATAATCTTGTTCTCTCTCTTTCTCTCTATCTATAATATATGTATAGATATATATAGTAGTATTACTGGTAACAAACAGACGTTATTGTGCTGTACAAGACATTTGGAGAGAAGGGAAAAAAAAAATGGGAGAAAAAAAAATACTATGTATTCATTTAGAAACTCAGACACGGTTCAAGTGCGTTAGTCTGATCCCCTTCATCTCGATATGTAGACACCGACGCCGCTACAGACATATTTTTTACTAGAACAATAAATGCACTATTTTATCATTAACACAAAACACACACTTGTATATAGTAGGTTATCATTGAACAATAAATAATTGTTTTATATACTCATGACATAGAGGGATTTTAATTCTTTTTTTTTTTTTTTTTCAATAAAACTTTAAGAAAAAATTATATTTGAAGTTTTAAAAATTTTTATGGGAAATTAAAATGATGAATATTTATTGTTATATTGTAGAAAATTTATTTGCTTATTATTGAACAATAAATAATTGTTTTTATATGATACAGAGGGATTTTAATTTTATTTTTCAACAAAACTTTAAGAAAAAATTATATTTGAAGTTTTAAAAATTTTTATGGGAAATTAAAATGATGAATATTTATTATTAAATTGTAAAAGATTTATTTGCTTATTATTGAATAATAAATAATTGTTTTATATATGATATAGAAGGATTTTAATTTTTTTTTTTTTCAATAAAACTTGAAGAAAAATTTATTTTCAAAGTATTGAAAATTTTTATGGTTAATTAAAATGATGAATATTTATTATTAAATTGTAGGAGATTTGTTATTATTTATTTGTGTAGATGAAATGGTTGATGATGATATTTTTTTTTTTATAGTTTATAATTAAAATTGGTATTTTGAATAATTTAAAAGTTTTTTCAATTGAAGAGAAAATTTTCAACTGTGTTTCAATTCATATCAGTTATGATGTGACAGTATGTAAATTTTCTGTAGTATGTATAGTGTTTTTTGGTGAATTGTTGGTATTATTGTTTATATTTGTTTAATTTATGAGAAGATTTAGGAGTCTGTGAGTCGACAAAGCCATTTTTCTTATACATTTTTGTGAAATATCACGAGCAAGTCCAACAAAAATATACTTCACCAACTGTACACATTTTTGTACTATACAGATTTATAAATCTCCTAAATCAAAAAGTAGATGTCACACATAAAATTATCTCTATTGTTGTCGCTTTTCCGCCATTCTGATTGGTTGCTACTGCAATGCCATTAAATCGCTGAGCCAAGTTTACACTTCATCAAACATTTCAAAGTTTCAAATTATATTTTTTTTTCCATTCAAATTGTGAAAGTAATATAAAAGTAAATTATATATTTAAAAAAAAAAAGAAAATTATTTCCCATTTGAAATTTAATTTCAAGTATTATCATTCGTATTGTTCTACTAATTGCATTTGCAAAAATAAAATTTACTAAATGCATAATAATTTATTCCACTAAAACGTTAAAAATCAACATAAAAAATATTTCTTCGACAGAAAAAACATTTTTAAAATACCAAATATTTCTTATCATAAATTAAAACGATATGTAAATCTTCCCAATTAAATTACCATCCACAGAATAATCATTACCCCATAACAATAAATATAAATAAAAAAAATACAGCATAAAAATTAAAAAAAAATATTGCAACTCTTCCACAAACATTTAAAAACATATAAAACATTTTTTTTTTTTCATAATTTTCTTTCTCTCCCTCTAAATTAGTATCTTAAATATTTCTCAATTAAATTCCTCCACTACTCAATTCACCCTTCATGTTATACTACATCAATATCAAACACACATATATATCATCATCATTTAATTCATAAAAATGACATAAAACACATGTACACTTAATTTTCCACGGTGACATATGGCAGCAAATGAAAGTGGACGAGCTGGGCACACTTCATTCTAATATGCGATTGGTCTCTCCCCGCAAAAACAACGATGGTGCGGCATATTATATACACATACACATGTACAAAAAAGAAAAAAAAAAAAAAAGGATCGCGACCCATACCAGGCATTCTCAGCGGGATATATAAATGAAAAGTGAGAGGACGACGACGGTCAAAATGCTTTTACATACAGTTATAGAATATACCATTGTCAAGCACGGATGACGAGCATATGTTTCCCATATAGTTCTCTTCCCTCTCTCTCTCTATAGATTTAGCTTTACATATATGTATATGTATATATATAATGCTGCAGCTATATACTATACATCAGAGAAACACATTGCTACAATCTGCGACGCGGAACGGGACATTAGTTTACCAGTTGACCATGGTTAGGACCTACCACCATCGTTGGTTATACATCGATGATATATTATTTGGGTACATAATTCCGAAAACAATAGTTCATATACGAGCAATATATATTATTATTTCCCTTGAAAATATCCTCACAAAATAATGTACATTTTCAATACAGCAGTTATTACAAAAGTACTATTTGTATTTAATATCAGTAAGAATCAATAAGTTGCATTGAGAGGATTAAAAATGTTTATGACCTCATTCTATATATTTTTTTTTTTCTTTCATTTATTATAAATGATATTTTTTTTTTTTTGCTTTTTATTTTTTATTTTTATCATGTCAATGCACGCGTAATTCAGTTCGCTTTTGTACTTATCTCATTTTTCAAATGGCTATTTATTCTGTGGCTTATTGACTTCTCTCACATCCCCTAAGTAATTCCTAAATGCGCAAGCGTTAATGTACGTCAGAATATATATAAGGAAAGATAGAGGTGGAGGATATTATAGAAGGGCGCGATGAGAAAGCGATAGAATTATGCGAAACTCTGCTGCTGACTTGTGCAGAACAGAGTTCGACTGACGTTTTTTGTTTTTTTTTTTTATATTTATACCTTCTTTCTATTCCTTATACTTTCATGGCAAGAGATCTTTTACGATTCATCATCCAAACTATAAACCAAACCAGACACACAACATCGAGAGAAATCTGGCGACATAACGTGTGTATATATATGTACTCAAACTCTCTCACTTTCTTCTTATTCACTCTTATATATCGCGGTGATGTTCGCTTCCTTCATCCTATTCGTCCTCTATTTTTAAACATCCCTGTCGCAAGATGAAATTCGAGGCCGCATGAAAACCACTAACTCATATATACTCACATCTGCTCTTTTCGATTCGTGCACATACTACTTATATACCTATTCACTTTACCATTTCGTTCTGTTCTCCTTCATATCTAATCTCTCGTCTTTCAACTTACAAAAATAAGAGAAAAAAAAAAATTTTTTTTCCTCCTTTATTTTTAATAATTTATAATTCTTCTATTTTTTTTTTTCCCCCATTAATAAAAACCAATCCACTTTTCTCTTTTTCCACTTTTCATATATACTTCATCCCACCAACACATATATCCAACTTCATTCCCAGAATTTGTTTTCATCTATGATATATTACATCTTTTTGTAAATATTTATTATTTTTTATTTTATTATTACACGAATACAATACTCGAGAATATCAGATATAAATAATGGAACCAATATTGCAACTTTTCACGCCATACAACATTGTCTCATCTACATATAGATATATTTAAAATATACATGATATTTTACTTTATCACAATGAAAATGGGTTTGGCATACAGAATACCAACATAATATACGTAAATAAACATTAATGAATCCTTGCTGCAATAAATTATTTAAATGAATGTCTTTGTATACCCGGAGGGTCACCGCACAGTTTCACTATACATATAAATACACACACAATATTCACATTCATAAAATATATAGAAATATATAAATATACATACAT
Organism: Microctonus brassicae; assembly: GCA_918226075.1. Classification (NCBI taxonomy): domain Eukaryota; kingdom Metazoa; phylum Arthropoda; class Insecta; order Hymenoptera; family Braconidae; genus Microctonus; species Microctonus brassicae. The sequence goes on along the minus strand of OW445491.1, from coordinate 2,026,261 downwards.
ATGTATTATAATAGATAAATTTTCGAATCCAAATGCGCAACAATTTTGTGGTGGTTTATAATAATATTCTATATATCGTCTTTTGTCAAAATAAATCGATGAGATGTGGTCATTTCACAATTGCGTCGGCAAGATGAATAGTATTCGTCACCTCATATATATATCATGTTAACGAGTCAATCGTATGTGGGGCTGTTTGTACACGCGTTATATCTGACTCACACACACCCCTATATACATAAATGCATTTGTGGTGAATCGTCCAAGAGGTGCACACACGTCAAGGGCGAAGGGATAACTGCATATATAACTCATGAATTATTCACGATTGAGACATGCAAGCCTCCGATTATATTATTATATTATATGTATATATATACAATATGTACATGTGTCTATATATATATATATAATAGATAGAGAAATTCCCTGTTGAACACCATACGTGATAACATTTATATTCAGAATATATTTACTGGTGATTGTAATTTATATTTCTTTCAATTCATTCAAATTTTTTTTTTGTCTGTTGTGTGTTTGATAAAAATATTTAATTTTATTTCCAATGGACATATATATTGGCTGAACAAGCTGGTGGAATAGGTCAATTGTGACAGTGACCGCGTCTCATTGTGATAAAAAAAAAAAAATCGGAAGAAGAAGCCGCAAAAAAAAAATAAATAAAAATAGAAATAAAATGTGAGTTCTTCTTTTTTTTTATCAGTCTATATTTTTTTTTATACTGCTTCTTCGATTCTTCATTTACTTCCACTTACTATTTCCGGTTTAAGGTTTATACGTGTCGCACATGGCTTTTATGTACTCGATGATGATGTTGATTTCCTTAGGAGTTTTATACAAATTAAATATTCTCATGCAATATTGAACGCGTTAAAATAGAACTGTTCAACGGTTTAGTGAACATTGGAATAAATTATTCAAAGTGATAAAATAGTCAGGCGTTAAACTATTTATATTACAATAAATACTTGAATGATAATACAAACGTGAGGAAATTATTTATAAATATATTTACTGAAATTGTGGAAAATATATTAGATGTAATATTTAATATAAATTTTATTTTTAAAAATTTATAATGCGTATTTATTATAGAATGAATATGGAGGATATGAATAAATTATGCTGAGAGGACATTATTCGAAGAAGAAAACGACTGATATATATATATATATATATATATATGCAGTTACAGATGAGAACAAGGGTGAAGAACCCGCGAAGCTAGTTCTAGCTACACTCCGTTTCATTGCAGCGCGCGCTGGTTCCCAACAGACGTGACGTCACGCGTCGCCAGGTTTGAAAGATCCGGCGCCCGAACAGTCTTTCACCGGTTGCCATACGGTGCACACACGTACTGTCGATTCCCAAAATTACATCGTCGTGACACTGTTATTCCAATCATTAAAAATAAAAAAATAAAAAATAATAAAGTCAAACTAAAATAAAAAAATAAATAAAATTTAAATTATCAATTGTGTTTGATAGTAATATAAATTCATTATTCTATTATATCACTTCATTATTTTATGAATTGTATTCACCCGTATGATAACATGAAATAAAAAACAAAAAAAGTTTGTGTGTTTGGTGTGAAATATAAATTATAAATAATGTGGCAAAAAATTAATTCCTCGTGATATTGAACTACAATAAAATATAAACGAATGAAATATTATTTTAAAATTATTATTTTTAATGTGAATAATTATTAGTGAGTGTAATAAACAAATAATAAATATTATATCGATATACGTACATCAATTAAATCGTAGACCATTTGCTATCCAATCTCCGGAACTCGATAATGCACACTCCACATTCAACCCTCATTCATTCACACATAATAAACACAATAAACGTGTGTACAATATATTTATTGTATGCGCGCCCTCAAACGTCTATATAATAAAGTATTTATGTATTACACACATACATACATACATACATACAGATATGTATACATAAATTATTACATATAGGGGAGGATAATATTGTGAGTGACTAAGGACATATAAATTTAAATTAAACAAGACGTAATGTTATAAAATTCAACAGTAAAAATATATTTTAAAATAACGTGAATATAAGTGGCATGATAATTGCATTAAAAATTTATATGTAATTAATAATAAATGTGTGTAATTAATTAATTAATAAAAATAATATTGTACTTTTAATTATTCTTTTTAAATCGAGTTGAATTTATTTTTTTTAAACGTGATTTGGAGATTGACAACATTTGTGAATGCAGAAACAAAAATGAATAGTTCCCTCGGGTCTGGATGATAATTTTCAAACGTTACAATCAAGACCGTACACGTTTAAACACGATAAATATTACAATTATATTAGTGTCTAATAATCATGCCTGTGATACTAGTGTCGCTTGTGCTTGGCCTACACCTTGCAACTGCACGCGCTGATAATTTGGGTAATGTACATTTTATTTTCATCATGTTCATCATACACATAATATAAAATAATATAAAATAAAATAAAATACATAGATGTATGTATTCATTCAATATTTTACACATCTAAAATACAATATAAATAAATGTAAATATATAAATATATTCAAAATGCATTCTCGTAAAATATTATGTACTCTCTATTGAAATTTTGTTGCCATCAAACATGAATACCGATGAGTTTGACCGATAGAACCAAAACGTACGATCATTGTACGTGGCATAAATCAAATGGTACTTTTTAAAAATAGAATAACTGTAAAATATACATATAAAAAATAAAATTATACATCGAAAGATTTTATTGTCAAATGTATATGTATATAATAGCTGGTTTATATATAAAAGAAATAGATCGTCGATACGTTATACAGTTGTCCTCATATCTGCTCTGTCGACCATGATTATCGGGAGCTTTTCACGGTGTATTTTTATCGCTGATGCTAGGAGAATTTTCCACATATATAAACACACACACACACATATATATACATATATAAGATGCCGTAATGTTTCATCATTTTATTATTATACACCTAGATTTGAGTGACCCAGTAGAGAAAAATTTTTTTCCACTTTAATTTCATAATTTTTATTAATTTAAAAAAAAAAAAAATCTATATTCATATTAAATGTCTTTATATTTAGCGTTTTATTATATGGATATACATTCGTATAGTTCATATATATATATATTTAATGATATAATATGACGACTACTTTAGTATATAATGTAGTGTATATAATATCGTCGCCGGAAACGAAATAAAACCGCTTTTTACCGTTCTTTCAGGCTGAAAACTTATTTTGCGACTTTTCTGTAGGAACTTCTTTCCGTCTCACTCGATCTCATTCCAACAGTTCTGACAGTTAGCTCGTCCCCTAACACATTTCTCTTCTTACCCTTTTTTTTTTTATTTTTTTTTTCCTCCATCAAATGAACGACACTTACTATTTTTGGTTTTATTTTTATTGGGTAGAGAGAGAAAGTATTCGAAATAAATATATAGTTTCGTTGTCGTAAATTTTTCTAAACATGTTAGTATATATATAATATATATATCTACCTATTTTGTTAACAATTTATTTGTTGAAGAAGTTTGTTTTAATTTTACTAGCTAAAAATATGTTAATCGAATTTTTATAAGAAATAGACAAGGCAAATAATGAAAATATTGAGTGTAATTTAATTCGAGATAAATGATAATTTATTCGACAAAATGTATGGCGTAATTTTGCATTAGTTTGCATACATCGCACCACACTTAGACTTTACTGGCGCGTATTACTCTCTCCGTTGAGAAGTAGTATAACAAAAAAAAAAAAAAAAAATTAAAAAAAGACATGAAGAACACGTAGACTGCGAAAATAATAGGAAAAAAAATATACTTATAGGTAAACGTGTGTACGTGTGTCTATGTATGTATGTATGTATACATCTGAACTATGAGTTTTTAGACGTAAAACCATTCACACACATACACACACCAATTTAATTCCTAAAAAAGATGGAAACGTAATTTACGAGGCGATAGATCGACATTTTGGCATGACGCCATATTATGAAGAAAGAACTTTAAGCAGGTATATATCCATATAATATATCCCTCATGTGTATAAATATACAACTAAAAATCCTTCAGTTACCACCCGCATATTATAAATTATTCCATTAATTTCTCTACAGTATCACAAATTTGTTTACAATTATCAAACATTAATGCACCAAATCCAACAAGAAAAAAAATATAAAAAGAAATATAAATATTATAAAATTTTTTTTTTCTTCTATTAATTCTCTCAATGAAATTCACTCCATTATTCATTATTATTTTCTACAAAAATTACCTCCTATCTCATCAACATTAAAATAATTATTTACACTTATGATACCTGCACAAATGCCTTTGTGCTCGTTAATTTCCTGATTTTATTTCATCAATTTCATTCCATGTAATTCTCCACATACAAGTATATAATCCACTGAGAGAAACTCTATATACACCTTTATATACATATTTTTTTTTATTTTATTTAATACTCTCTCATTTATTTTTATATTTCTACTTTATTTTTTTTTCTCTTCTATTTTTATTTATTCCCAGCCACTATTTTTTTTTTTTCTACACATATATCCATCTGTATATATATAATATATATATACTTACCAGTGGCCAATTTCCTCGCAGATTGTTTCATTCTCTCTACAACCCACATTGAGTAACATGAAGTTAACACACGAAAATTGTCATTGGCTTATATATAATTTTATTGAATTTGATAATAATATCTACTGAAACACAAAGAAGTCAACTCTCTCACAGCTATAACACATAATTTCACCTAATAAATACATATATATATATATCAAGCTGTATGTATGTACATACATTGTATATTATACATAGATCCATATAGATATGTAAGTATACATACATAGAGACCAATGTCCTGATTGTCACATTGTATTCTCCAACGACAAACGATCGATTTACTCACTAGCTAAAGATCTTCTCAACTGCCAGCGGCAATGCTCCAAGACAATATATATATCACGTTTAGTTTGCGAAATTAATGGCAATTGATTGTGTGTGAGAAGTGTATATATATGTATCTATAGTGTGGATATAATTATATAAATGTATTCTGTTGGAGTAAAGATAATTTTCTTCCTTTATGATAGAGAAAAGTAATTTCAATATTATCATATTGCTGTAATACTTTTTGTAAATTAAATTATCACATATGCAAAATGGAATATGCAAATAATAATTTTATGAATATAACAATTACTTTATAAAATTCATTATTAAACTTGGTGGAAAGCCACAACGTAAATTTAATACACTAAAATCTGCAAAAGAAGCATCTTCTTGCCTTAAAGCATACATACTAGTTATTTTCCTTATATGCACAAATGTTATATACTTATATGTACATATACATGCACACTGATTTTAATCCACAAATAATGGGCTTCACCACGCAACGTTTAATCCTACATTATATATCCATGTCTACTGCGAGTTAGATACTATACTTATATACACGTATATATATTTATGTATTATTTAAACAAGAGCCTTTTTAGGTTTTGCAGTAAATCAAGAAGTGGTGTGTATATATTTCTTAGCATCGACCATTTAAATTTATTCCAATCTCCCCCATTTTTAAATTTAAATAAAATTTAATATATAAACACAGCGTAAATATTTATAATAAAAAAAAGTTTCTAATGAACTTGCGTGTTATCAAAAACAAAACAAAAATTTTAAAAAGAATGTGAAATATAAAATAAAAATCTCAACATAGATGTAAAAAATAAAATAATCAGAGTGAGAATAAAATTAGCAACTTTAAAAGTGAACTCGTTTGTGAAGAATTTTCATATTTTTCGTCCAATTTATTTATTCAATTTTAATTTTATTTTTATTTTTTACCCGAGCTTATCAAACGGGCGTTTGATAGAGCAACGTCAAGTCAGCAGCGTGACACCCTTACAAAGAGATCAGCGTCGTGTGTTCTATATATGAGGGGGGAGGGTGGGAATGAGTGTGTCGGTCATACCACCTCACCGTTAATCCAACCGTCCTTGCCAAGCCGTCAGGGATCAGGCACACCATAGCCACATACCCGTTAACCTGATAAAGTCTATACCCAACAGCAAGGAAAGAGCACAAGAGAGGTATATAAGGTTCACATACACATAGATACATACATAAATATATTTAATATTATATGTATATATAGATTATATACAAGTTCACGTCAAAGCTCTCTCATCGCTTCAAGCACGATCTACGCCCACATATCCCATCATTTTCGGTTTTCAAACCAAAATACAAATATAAATACATATATATATTTATTCATATACATATATATATACACAATATATAATATGTATTTGTATATATGGTTATACGAGTTATAAAGCAACTTGAATATACAACACTCAACAACATCTGTAGTTGAAAGGCTTTTGATAAATTTACCACCCTCGAGCATTTTTTACTTTTATTCATATTCAGAATAATCGAATGACCCAAATTTCATATGTATAACTTTATTATTGTTGTTATTATTATTATTATTATTATTATTATTTTGAATTAATTTTAAATAAAATCTATATGTATTTTAATTGCGTTTGGTATTTAATGAAAATATATATATTGAAAGTTGAATGGGGAAAAGAAAAAAAAAAAATATTAAGTGAAATGTCATAATCTAATGAGAGATGTATATGAATATAAGTTATGTATATGGATGTATGTATGAGGTAAATGGACAAAGTTGGTTATCCAGCCCCAACGTTCAAAGCCCCGTGTGTACTTTAGTGATCCATTAAATTGTACCTCCACTACTGTAATATCTTCCCTTTGTTCTTCTATTTCTCGCGCACACGGTTGCATTCGTGGGTTGTATAACGCGAGTAAAACATCCACTGTTGGTGCATGGTACGCAGGGAAACAATGTGGTTGTATCTATCGTGATAAGCTCTTATACACGGTGGAATCATTGGGAAAATAATGAGACGAAGAACGATGAATTATATATAATTTAATGATAAAGATGATAAAGATAAATAAATGGAGATATTTATTTGTGGAGAAATTATATAAATAAAAATTTGTAATTTTATTTATGGCTTTTTATATTTATAATTTTATTTGTTGAGGGTTAATATAAAATATAGTGTGGGATAATAAATCATATTGATTAACGATAAAATGATTTTCTTATTTTTGTTGCTTAAGATATGATTATTAATGACAATTATTATGATGAAATACGCGCGAGGAGTTATCAAGCGTTTAATAAAAAATAATGAGAATATGAGAAAAATAAAACTGAGTTACTCAACGCAACATATCGTATCTAAAAAAAAAAAAATTAAATAAACTTTTGATGAATACATTACCACATGTACATAAATATATATTTTTGCTTTATACGTAAATACATATTGAATTAAATTACTCGTTTCTTTTTTTATTTATTCATTTTTTTTTTTTTTTTCGGATAATTCACGTGGCTGTGGTCAACATTCGCAAGCTCGAGTTCGTTTTTCCCACCGCCACGTCATTTGAATATTGGATTGTCGCGAATGGTCGACAATAGTTCGTCTCTGCTGTGCAACAAATTCGCACTCGCAACACTCTCGTCTATATATATATACCAATACACTGATGAATGCTTGTTGTTACGACAGACGCAATGAAATAAATAATAGTAAAAAAAAAAAAAAGAAAAATAAATAAATAAAATAAAAGCCAAATAAATAAAATAAAATAACGAAAAAAAAAAAGAGAGAGAAAAAGTTGTAACAAAAACAAAACTGGAAATGAAAAAAAAAAAATCACATCGACGCCGAATTGCTTTGTCATTCCAGTGGATAGAAACTTTAAATACATAGACATACATGGACATACATATATATATATAAAAGTTATATACATAAAGTGCGCATACAGTGTACATTGATAGTCAACTCGGATTCGCATTTATGTCATGGCTTAGAGGGGCAATCAATCACTTAAATATATAGACTTCTCATGTACTATAAATATATACTGTTATAATCACAGTATAGAATGCTACTTTATAAAATATATTGAGCGTGACATTATATTATATAATCTTTTTCTTTTCTCTGTCGCGCACCCCAATCCCTATCACAATAAATAATTATATACGACGTTGAGTTATTTACTTCAGCCAACTGATTTTACTTTGCCTCACCTTCGTCTTCAATCAAATTCTTACTATATATATTTATTTATGTACTGTATTATATGCAGACATTTATATACGTATTATCGAGTCAGTGGCGCACCTCTTTCATTAACTAATTAAGGATTTTACTCGTCTACCAATCGTGGTTTGTATTTTTTTCTCTACAAGTCACGAAACAGGTAGACATAATTTTTAAAAGATTAATAAATATATATTGTATAATAATAAATTCAATATTTATATATATATATATTTAGTTTGTTTAATTACAAGTGATTTTTATTTATTAAATGGAATTATTTATTCTATTGAATTTTTTATAAAGTTGATTGAAGATATATTGTATGAATAAAATTGTTTATTCAATATATCGATGATATTTATTTTATATTTAAATTATTAATATCGTTTGTATGAATATGGATGTATGAATGCACTCGCGATTTAGATAAAGAGAATGTTAAATTGAAAACAGAGAAAGAAAATAAACGGGAGGTGAAAAAAAAAAACAGGCCAAAAAAAAAAAAAAAAAAGAAACATAAAAGATAAAAAGGAAAAATAAAAACAGAAGGTATATATACATGAGCTTATATTTGCAAAGTCAGCCTGAGCTTTCTTTCTTTTCGTCATGTTTTCATTTGTCCATCCAGTGACAATCCATTGGTATCTACGACATTTTTTTTTTCTTCTTTTTTATTTTCTTTTTTTTTTCTCTTATTTTACTCTACTTTTTTCCTACATTTTTGTCCTCGTTTTAGAGGTACAGTCCATTGCGCATTATACATCATAAAAGAAGTAAAACAAAATCACGACCATTCCAATGTGAATATTTGCCATTTGCATTTGCAAGCTCAAACACGTCACGATAGATATCTATATATATTTATACATAAAATATATATATATACATATTTTCTTTTTTTATTTTACATTTCATTAGTGAATAGACTTTAATTTAAATTTAATCTGTAATAAACTTCTTTTAATTCGTCCTCAAAAATATATTTAAATCCAAAGTCCCTTTGTCACTTTTTTTGTCTTTGAATTTTTTTCATCCCTTTCATTTCAATATTTACATACACATATACATATAATTGTACACATATATGTCATTCTCTCCCTAGGTATTATCCATATATACATATATATATTGTAAATTCCGAGTCTCACGCGCGTTCATGCATTCGTCAATGACGACTTAACCGTCAGTGCTTGCGCGTCGATTATGTCAAAAGCTGATCAAGCATCAGGCATTGTCGTTAGGGCACGTTCTGAGTGGCGCTTCAGAGAGGGAGACCCAAATCCTCATATGCAATTGCATGTAAATTATCGAGATTTTGATATACACACACACACACACACATATTTATACATATAATACACCACACATACGAACAAATGCTTTATTGACATTATGGTTCTTTGTCGAAGACATAAAGAAAAAAAAAAACCTTTGACCCAGGGACGAAAGTTCCAAAATAAAATGAAATCGCGACCTAGTTTTTATATTGAATAAAAAAAAAACAATTATTTTCCAACATTTTCATTCACAATATTTATTTATTTTTTTTCATATTTACTCAGCCATTCAATATATTATTGAATAGAAATATTTAAAGTTTTATTGAACGATTTATTTATTTATTTTTTTTTTTTATTATTAGTATTATTATTAATATTATTTTTGGAGGAGAATATTTATGATAAATTTTTGGTATTAAATGCACGCATGATATTCGACTGTCGATTTAATCAGTGGCAATTATTATTTCTCGCAGACACATAAATATTCGACAGTTGTGATGTGTATAGGAATATGTAGATGTATTTAGTAACGTGTGTGGCTTGATATCGCGATAGTTGGTGCCTTTCGGCTATATCGACGATAATCCACCCTACCTCGAAACACAAAATGACAAATGATGCCCAGACCAATGCGCATTTGAGCTTGGAATGCGGAAATCCGCAAACAATTCGCCGCCAGTCGATTTCACAGAGAGAACGCAGCGTTATCAAATTTATATATACATACATACATATATATAGAGTATATAACTTTTACTATTTCCATTATTCGATCTTTTTGCACTTTTATACAATACAAAATGGCTGATATACCTCCCACGGGTGTTGAGAAAAAAAAAAAGGAAAAAAAAAAGTGATGTATTTTTCAAGTGTGAAAAAAAATTCCACGCATTGTTGCGGTATTGTGTCGTCGACACATTAAAAGATATGATACGTATATATATCATTAGATTTATATACTCTTAAGCGAAGATAGAGTATATGAGGTTATAAAAATTTTAAAAAGGGAATTTTCTAAAATTAATGGAGTATAAATAAAAAATGAATGTGTGATATTGAACTGTCGATATTATTTCAAAGACAAAAATTTTCATTCTATCTGGAATTTTATTAATTAAGAGACAAACTTTTCTTTCAAAATTCTCAAGTCGATAATTTATTTTCTTCTAAAGTCATAATGTCATCCTGCTTTTTCAGAAATTAATCCAATATTTTTTTATTCATCTCAAAACTAATATTAATTAAAACATAATCACATATTATTAATCCAAATTACTGCATAATTTTTCTCTCATAACAAATTGCAGTATAAAATCCACCACAAGCATTCATAAAAAAACACAAATAAACTCGTAGCAAAAGAAGAAACTAAATAAATAAAAAAAAAAAAGATTTAGCAACAACTTGAAAATAATTAATCATTCCCTTTTTCTCTGTACCTAATTATTAATTCCAATTAACAATTCACGATTTTTAATTCACAATATATTTTCATCTCATCATTAAACAATGAACAAAAAAAAAAAAAAAATTCAAACATCATTTAAAAATTTTAAAACAAAATAAATTTTAATTAAAATAAATAATACAACATTTCTTCACTCGAGGGTCTTTTATTTTCTATAATGGTCATGTAAACGTATATACACTGTATACATACATCCACACACACACACACACACACGCGTACGTATATATGTATATGTGAGGAGACAAGCTGCACAATGAATTTAATTTGAAAGAAAAAAAAAAAAAATTGAACAGTCTTTCGGTGTACTAAAATCATTCAACGGATGATAGACTATCGGAAATTGAAACCGATACGAGATACCCGATGGCAAAGCGCGCATATAGTAACTTTATATATATAAGTATATAGTTTTCTTGAGAAGCCAAGTGACTCAGGAGTGTGTGATACTGTTCTATTCATACATATATACAGGCTCTTTGTCTCTCATTTCCTCTTTCCCTCTTCGAGTTATAGTTGGTCGGCTTGCCTATGCGAGCTTTGTAAGTAAAGTCTTCTCCTGGCGCATATGGTCGTCCATAACATCTGGCAGCACAATTGATCTCGGTATAAAACAATAAAGCTGCTAGTGTACACGAACGATTCAGAATAAAATTGTTTTTATATTATATCGTCAAAATTAATTGTCAATTATATACAATAAATTTTTTTTTTATTATATAAAATATCAATTCAATTTAGATCGAATGTTGACACACCTATATTTTTTTTTTGTTTGTTTAAATGACGTAGCAGGGTGAGTAATTTATTTTTTTGAACACTTTTTTCTTTTAGGTTCGATGCCCAATCGGTTCACAAAGATATATTCATGTGGGAAATTCAATTTTGATTATTGGTTTTCGAGTTATGTGATTATAAATAGAGGTATTGTGAATACAAATTTAGAAAAAAAAAATAATGGTGAGAGGTTTATGTTTGTTGAATATATTTTTTTTTTTGTAGTTTATAAATAGAAAGGTAAATGACGGTGGAATCTTGATAACAATATTCAATACTATGAGGGAAAAAATGTAGCAGTATGATTTCATCGAATAAAATTAAATCAGATTATGTATTTAGTTTTCATTACTGAGCAATTTTATTTTAATTGAAGAAAATATTTGATGGGGAATAAATTCCGAATAGAAGAAAATACAGTTGTGATTTATTGTAGGAATATTAATAAATACAATTCCCAGTGAGTATATTTCATAATATTTTTTTTTTGTAATTAAAAATATTTAGTCTATGCAATAAATTCAAAGTACAAAATGAACATTAATTTCAATTTTTCGTTTAATGTCATATTTTTTTTCTCTTTTAGTCTTCAAAGTGTATATACATTATTCCATAAAAATATTCCAGTTACTACAACTATAAATTTAATACATAAATCACACACCAGCCTCCACATGACCTTAAAAATAACAAAGTGATTATAAATATCAACAACAACAAAAAAAAAAAAGACACAATCTAAAATATAACAAACAGTCTTGCACATCAAAAATAATTCAAACATTTTTCTCAAACGAAAGTCTATCACATTAAATAAAAAAAAAAATACATATATACTCAACATAACTAAGCTTAAATAAATCCCTTCATAATAATATCCAGACAATTTTCCTTTTATCAATTTAATACATAATAATGTCGGAATGAAAAAAAAAAAGAAAAATTTGTTTGAAATTTTAACATAAAGTATATTTGTTCGTGCGAGAATGATAAAGGAATCTAGAGAAGAAGGCTTGAGAGACACAGAAAACTTGGCATCGACTTCAGATTTAACTTGTCCAAGCCGCGAATATAGTATATATAATATATATATAAAAGTGTGAGAGTGTGCAAAGGACACAGAGAGTTGGGAGAATTGTCGAACGGTCGTTTCGTTGGAGTTTCTCTTAAGGAGGTCGTCGAGCGTCGGCACGTCTTCCGGTTTCCGTTCCGGCACAAACGGACATTGATCGGATCTTCTTGCTCTGCCTTTATCTATGTATATCCTCTCCTACTTCTCATACATTCACATATTCAACTCTATGTATTTATATATAAATTTGCCTCCCTCTTTACAAAAGCAAAGTATATATATTCTTTTTTATATATATCTAACACTAGTTTTCCCCATGGACTCGATCAATATTAGATATTGACAACAAATACCGTCGTAGTACATCCTGGTTTTGAGCAACACGGGAATAGATTGGTTTTCTTTTATATTGTGTGTCGTCACTTTTACTTCGTGTAGTTAAAGTAATTGGCGAATGCATCGTCGTGTTTCACAGACGTAATCCAACATTGATTGGTGAATAAAAATAAAATAAATAGAAAGAAAATAAAAAATATGTGTGTGAGAATGAAAAAGAACAAGTGAAAATTGATGTAGATATATTGAAAAACCTTATTGACTCTAGAGGATATGTGTCTGTGCAATTCTGGATTAGTTAACGTGAACAAATAAAATGGGATTATGGTCAATTATTGACGCACAATTGACGATTAATACGAATTAACTATTTAATTGTTTGATGAATTTAAATATGAGGAGGAAATAAATTTTCAGACTTTAAATATGTGATTATTTATATTGGGTTATATGAATTTATTTTATTAATACAGAATAAATATGTTGTATGTGTCATATTGATTTATTTTTTTTAATGATCTGTATATTTATGTGATTTAATTTTTTTATTTTATAGCTATTCTATCGGGTACACTTAAAACGTATCAGAGAGCCGCCTGCGATGAAGAAACAATGTCTCTACGATGTCCACCGGGTACTTCAATTGCTATTGCCTTTGCACGTTACGGTAGAGTTGCTGAAGCTGTGGAAAAATGTAGTGGCCAGCAAACATTACATAATAGTGCTGTTTCAACAGTTAATGAAACATGTTTGCTATCGCAAACACTTCAGGTAACTAAGGAAGTAAAATAGAAATAAGAAAAAAAATATATATATAATATATATTTTAATGAAAATGTTGTGAAATTTAATTTAATCCTAATTTTTTAACGTTTTATTTACTGCGGTATTTTAATCTGTACATTTATATTTTATTTGAGTTTTAAATATGGTAAAATGACGCTTGATCATCGTTGACACTTTTTATTTTATTTTATTTTTTTTTTTTCTTTAACTTTTTCTCAGTCACGAGAGTTTATATTTATTTATATATGATTATGTCTCTCTGAAACATTTTTCATCGCACTCTTTGCACTCACAAGTTGCATTAACGAGCGTTTCTCGGGTCAGCTACCATTCGTGGATGGAAAAAAGACATTTCAATGATGAAAAACGAGATTTTCAGAATGCGCCAAGTGTTTTCCTTTCGGTCACGCTTTAACTCTCAACGCCATGAGCAAATCTTTCACTATACTATACTATCTTTCATGCGACCCAGAAACTCAAACTCAATTTTCCGAATTGTACGAATAAAAAATTTTTTTATGTTACTTTATATTTTATACTTTTTTTTTTTTAAAGCCAAAACACATACACACACACACACACATTTCCATACATATAAATATATAAACAAATATTAATAAAACTGTATATGCATAAAAAAAAAATGAAAAAAAAAAATTTTTTATTTTTTATTTTTTCATTTCAATTTTTTCATCATGTAAAATATTTTTATTACATTTTCTCTACATCGTACATGAATATACACAAACAAAGCAATATACAAAAACAATTTATCAACGTATTAAAATGCAGGAAAATTATTAAATTAACTGTCATCAATAATATTTTAATTTAAATATTCATATATGCTGACGTAATTAATAGAACAAGTTTGTATTAATGACCCGGGATAGTATTCGCTGTTGCAGACCGTTGTGGAAATATGTCAGAAGAAACGTAATTGTAAATTCAACACAGATCCAAAAAGTTTTGAGAATGATCCGTGTCCAAATTTGGCTAAATACACTGAAGTCGCATACAAATGTCGACCCTGTAAGTAATAAATTCAACGTCCATTTAATTATTCTTTTTAATCAATTAATTCATTACATATATACAAATAAATTATGTATACATAATAATATACACTACATCTATATGTATTAAATAATTTTATTATTTTCTTTTATCAAGATGAATTCCGTAGCAAAGTTGCTTGCGAAGACGACGCCGTAAATTTGCTTTGTTTTCCGGGTAAACGAGTGGCAATATTTAGCGCTTCCTTTGGTAGAACAGAATACGAGTCTTTGCAATGTCCACAGCCACGCGGAGTTATGGAAGAAAGTAAGTACGCAAATATACATACATATATACATATATATTTATACAAAGACATAAATATAAATTTATATATACTTGAAAGAGTAAATAAAAATAAAAGAAAACATTGTCATTTATATCGCACCAAACAAAGTAAATTTAATTGGACACTTTTTCAATAATAAAACTTTCATTATATTCATTCATTAAAATTTTATCACTCTATTATCATTGTCTTATTCAGCGTGCACTGCGCCACATGCAACGGAAATAGTAATGAAATTGTGCCATGGAAAAAGGAAGTGTTCAATAGTTGCAAACACATCGACATTTAGTGACACCTGTAAACCTAACACAAGAACATATTTGAAAATTATCTACACGTGTGGTAAGTTTAATGTTCCTCAAAATTTGACTATCAAAACTTTTTTTATATCCGCAATATTATCATCAAGTATATACGGCTGTCACAAACTCACCAACTATCTATCTATATGTATGATCAACCCTTTGTCGTCACTTTTACAAGGGTTGTTCTCTTTTCCTGGTATATGTATATCAGCCCTCAAATTCTAAACTCTTGCAACTGGCGCACTAGCGCGGAATAATTGTCAAGCGTTCAAGGATGATAATCGAATGGGGTGAGCGACTCCCTACGCAAGTGGAAGATGCTTTAATATAAGGGAGGGTTCAAACCCTCTACTAATAACTATATACTAAATTTATAAACATATTATCTTCAATAAATACATAAAATTAAAATACATAATAATACATATTATACATTAAAAATATATTTATCATACAAGAAAAAAAAAATAAAATAAAATTTCCTACATGAATATATAAATTTTTAAAATATATAAAAATCCTTTGGAGTGAGGATTATTATTATTTTTTTTTTTTGAGATTAGTATTTATTTAGACAGGTTATTTTAAAGATATTTTACCATTGCACGATCAATAAATCGCCCGGAAATTTATGGACAGAGGCATTCTCTCACTCTATGTGGGAGCTCTTTCGACGATGCTGTTCGTCTCATGCGCACGCGCTTTTATATAAATTTTCCTTTATAGGATAAAGCGAGATGTAAGTGCGCGATGTTCGTAAAAGAGAGAAAAGACAAATGTGTGACTGCGTGTGCGCGCACAACGCGATTCGACTTGTATATAAAATAGAATACAGAGTGTGAGAGGACACGCGGTAGTAACCGCAGCTTTTATTAGATATATATATATTTATAACCCTCGTAAGAAATGAGATTTTATTATATAGAACAAATACAAGACCAAAAAGAAAAGAAAAAAAATAGATAGATAAATATATGTTTATAGAGTTTCATCAATCAACACAGTTCATGTTTAATGTTTATACATCAAACATGAACCCTTAAGTCAATCACACAAATAAATATACACATATATATATTTTTTAGACTCTACTATCGATTGATTTATATTACTAAACATAGATATATATACATATGTGTATAGTAATAATTATATGCGTATGTAAAAATAGGGAAAATGGTAATGAATAAAATAAAAGCCATGAAATGAATATAAAAAGTGGAAATAAAAAATAAATAATATGAATAAAAACAAAAGGTAACAAATATATATCTATGTTGATGTATGTATGGTTGTGTGGGGTATGAAAAAAAAAAGTGTATACTATCCCATAAAAGTGGCAGACATCAAGATTCCCAGGATTTTCGTATTCATACGCGTTCTCGCAATAAATTCTCTCATGTCGACGTGAAAATTGAATTCTCACGTTCAATTCTCATTTTCCATTGGCATCGCTGACGCTGTCATCTGTCAAATCCCTCATGGATATTATATACAATCAAAATCATTATTGTAATACTGAGAAAAAAATATTAATAATGAAAATTATATCATTGCATAATTTTTATTCGTTTATATTTTTTTTTATATAAATATACTCTGAATTTATCGAATTAATATTGAGTTATAACGAAATTTATATAAATAAATATTTAAATTATCATCATGTCAATTGTCATATATATTATAAACATGTATAGGTATTTATAAAAATTATAAAACAAATTATAAACCGTTATTTTCTCGTCGTTGCACCTCATTAATTCGTCGAAGCGTTCAAGTTTTACTCCACAGACGCCCACGCGACTGGAAAAGGGTTATACACAGTCGCGCAGCTTTAATCATTATTAAATAAACGATATGAGAAATTTTCTACTCAAGATTGATCAAAGTCAAACAAGCGGGGGGAGATTATGCCCTGGTTATTCATCACGTGACAACAGCTATGAAAATAAACACAAGCATGATCATGTCTACGATAATGCAACGAGCTGTGTAACTTTCTAATGATGTGTAACGTAACTTCATCTCATCTCCCTGCATATAATATAAATATCAATACATGTTTTTTTTTATCAGTGAAAAGAATAAAAAATAAATAAAGAGAAAAAGAGAGGATTGACCTCAAAAGCTACAATATTAATTAAAATAAATCAATAAATATTTCAAGTATCTAAATAAATATTCTAGATATTTATTTTTACTTTATATATTTTATTTATCTTTGTAAATATTTTCAATATAATTTTTATTAATTCATATAATGTGAAAAATAATTAATCAATCATCATATCAAAAATTTCATACATGAATTACGCGCAATATTAATTTGCCCGAATGTCAACGATCGTGTCATACCATATATTGGAACTCAAGCCTCGTTAGTGCGTTATGGAGTTGTGCACCACTACGAGTGTATAGTGGCTTCCAGACTGTGTAGAGAGCGGGAAGGAGGTTGTTAGCTAGGAATTGACTCTTGTCACTCGACACAATATATGTATCCATCGAGCAGCACAAGTAAATATATATGAATAGGTATACATAGATAGATAAATGTATGTGTATATAAATAGGAACATGTAGGAACGTATGTATACATTAAGATACGATCTTGTATCCATCGGCTTCAAGAGTCGATGGTACTCAATGAAATATCCTCCGATTTCAAGTTGTTCCATTTTACCAAACTTGTTTGCGATAACTTTTGACTACCAACGACAGTCAAGTGGTAACGTTGGTAAACTTTGTAGAAATATTTTTACACTTTTGAATAGTAAATTATATTGTTGGTGTATTTATATCAGTTTAATATTAAATTTTATTTAACTGTAATTTATTTAGTTTGAATTGAAAGTAAAAAAAAATATTCTTCATATGCTTGAGGAATTAAATTGGAGATTTGTCAGTCGCAAATTTCACTCGATAAACTTTTAAGGATTTATTATATATATATGTATTTATTAATTAGCTTGTTCTTTTGAGCGATTATAAATTTATAATTTAAACATACCGAAGTTTATAAATCCTTGTCGTACTGTTTTTTTTTTAAGTTTCTTTAATTAAAACATCTGAAGATAATGCCTATGGCGAGTTATGATGAAAAGGGAGTTGGTATAAAATAAGTAAATTGCCATTGGGCATTTTAATAAATAAAATAAATATATATATATTTTTTTTTATGTTTACTTGAGTGAAGTATACGTATAATCTACCTCTGTAAATATTTTATGGTTATTTTATGTATGTACAGTACCACGAAATGTTCTGAGAGAGCAATTCGTTGGTGAATTAGAGCCAGAAGAGATGGATCTTGCTCCGGAGTTTGATGATGAAGGATTTGATAGGACGGATTTCAAGACTGAATTTAGTCCCAGTCCAAATTTAGAAGGTCCTCAACCGCCTGTAAGAGATAACGGCACTACCAATTCACCAACAATGGGTTCGTCTCCACCTCGTGCAATGACAAACAATGACAGTGAGTTTTATAATTTTATTAAATTTTTTTTTTTATTATTTAAATAACATTTATTTTATATATTAATTAGATATTATGTTAGTAAATTGTTTTTGAACTATAGCACGTTTAAATAACATGATAATTATAATATTATTTGCAATTATATCACAGGAAAATTTACAATTCAAATAATACATCTGAATAATATTTATATATAAAATCAATAAATCAATTTTAATTAATTAAATTTTCCGATTAAGGCAATATTATAATTGCTCTATTGTAATATTATTCTGCACATTTGAAATATAAATTCAATATTATTATACTCAATAATTGAATTTATAATAAATTTTTTAGTGATATTTTTGGATATAATATTTTTTTTTTATGCCTATATTTTTAATAATTATTTTTTATTCAGCATGAAATAATAATATAAACAATAAATATTTCTAGCAATAATATTTTCAATTGTTTATATATTTTAATTTTTGCTATTTTGTATTATTTCGATGTTGGAATATTATTTTTATTTTTATTTTTATTTCTCCTCTATTTCCTCTCTTTCAAAATTTTCTTCGTCAATTGATTATCGCTTGCTGCATGCAAGCACGTCATGTAGTAGTGGATGATGAACGAGACAAGCACGACTCAGTCGGTAGTATCGGAAAAGCTCAGAAGCATTTGCATTTGCCAACCGAAGCTACACTCACGACAATTTACGAGGAAGCAAAAAATTATGGCATTGAGGGTGGCAGTGATATTGGTGGTGGAGCTAAAAATTATGATGATGGTACATCATCAATGACAGATGACACTATCAACGTCTATGCAGTGTCGGCAGACGATCAAATGATGGTTGGCTATCTTACAGAATGGATCAATGCATACTCATTTATTACAAGTAAGTAGTTAGATATGAATGCGGTCAGACATGCAGCAGCAAGTTTTATCGCAGTCTTTTATTATATTATTTTTTATTATTTATATTTATTATATGTATTTATGTTTTTGATATGTGTTATCATACAGAATAGGAAATATACCGACAGGATTTAGTGCTCTGCTCATTTGATAAACATGAGATTTAAAAAAAAAAAATTATAAAAAAAAAAAATAAATTGGAGCAATGAAAACATTATTAAATAATTTTCTTTTTTTATTTTTATTATGCATAAAAAATATTATGCGTTTTGTGGAAAGAGAGGAAGTCAGAGGGAAATAATGAATGTATTGATTTTTGTTAATTATTTAAATGTATTCTGCAATTGATTGAAAATCGATTGAATGTTTGAATTAATTTTTGACATTTATAATTTGCAAGTGAATGTGCGCATGGATTTATACCTATTATTACATTCTTTTTTTTTTTTATTGGATTTATTCTCTCCGTATAATATAAGAACGTTAAATTAATTATTCCAACGTATAATCATGATTGCAAAATTTTTTTGTTGAATTTAATATAATGAAAAACTATTTTACATAAATTCATTATAAAAAAAAAATTTAATTAACCAACACAAATTATATTATCATCATGTATGTAAATAATATAAATATTCTTCTCTTCTCCAAACAGAAAATCAAGATAAATTCTATATATACATAATAATATCAGTAACTTCAGGGATAATGTTGTTTTTATGCCTCGTTATTGGTCGCATTTTGGTAAATCGACATCGAACAAAACGCGAAACAAAATTCCACGACAACAATGAAACATTACCAAATGGTTTCGCCGATGAAATATCTGAGATTGATGCCGATATTGATCTCTCTACTCCTGTTCCAGTTCCAATACAAGACACAAGGTGACATGCCAAAAAAAAAAAAAAAAAAGAAAAAATCTCCAAACAAAACATTCATAAATAATAGAACGAAAAATATAATTTATCATTTGATTTTTCTAGAATACCAGAGACTCAACTTGCCGAACGAATCCACGGTTCAGAGCGTTATTATACCGATGTTAGAATGCCATTATCAATGGGACCAACGCATCAAATGCCAACACACACTAGTGGAGTTCGTGTTGATCTTGGCAATCACATGATTGGCGCTGATAATCTTCACACAATTTTGTGCACTGATAATTTACGAACTTTATCAAATAAGAGTTATTACTATGGCTGACAAGACGATGGGACGATTGTCCAGCAGCAACAAAATCATCATGAACAACAGCAGCAGGGCCGTCCCCCATCGTTGAGTCCTGTGCCTCAAGTCAGTACACGAAAATACTGTTTCTAAATTTATTTTAGTATAAATAATAAATTAGCTGTTTCATTCAAATAAATAAATAAATAAATAAATAAATAAATAAATGAATAAATAAACAGATGAATGAATGAATAAATAAATCAATTAATAATTTAATTAATTAATTGAAATCGACACAAGTGTAAATATTGATTTTGTGCCTGGAACAGATTGAAAAGAAAAAAAAATATTTGTAATTATAAAAATTAATTAAACATCAGAGCATTTATTGTTCCCCGTGTGTACTACTGTGATTATTAAAATGGAATGAAGTAATAGAGAAAATAAAATAAATAAATTGTATGTGAGCGACACTGCCAATAACATTGTTGATCGCTTGTAATACGTGAGAGAATTAATTCACTAGAAACATAAAGATTGTATATCAGAACGCGGGGTATATTGTTTTGTTGTCGTAAAATATGATCGGACAAATTAATATTATGTAACTTGGATTATCAGGGTAGTTGTAAACATGCATGGATAATGAAAAATTGTGTACTCTGTACAGTTATTGATGAAAAAAAAAGAAAAAAAGAAGAAAAAAAAATACAAATAATAAATTAATAATACTTTAAATAATTATCTCATGTGTTTGTACAGTTTACAAAAATTGTCCCTATTGCATAGTAATAATTAATCGTTGTATTATTACGTTATGAAAATTGTAAATAATTATCATTCACTTGAAATTAAATTAAATATTGATGTGAAAAATAATTAAATATAAGTGGAGAATAATAATATGTAAGATGTAATATTATATTAAATATATATGAATAATATCGTGCAAAATAAGAGCCAATGACATTGATAATGATTAAATTGAATTAATGTTAAATAAATAAATGAAGAAAAAAAAAAATTAATATTAATATTATAAATAAATATAGAAAATTTCTTGTATTTTGTTGGTATAAGATATTATTATCTGCAGAGTGCCTGACATATTTATCATGAAAAAATACCCTATGGGTTATTTTTAATTTTCATATTTATTATTATGTATTTGTGTACATGTTAATGAAAATATATGCCTATGTAGGTGTACTATGATCTCATATTCATGTATTTTTTATATTTACAGCCAAAATGAAAGATATTAATATCAAAAATACAAATATAATTTTTTTAATTTTTTCAATTTTTATATTACTTTTTTTGTTAATAATTGTTCATAAATAAATATAATAAAACTTAATTATATTACAAGTAATAAATAATTGTAAGGACAACTGTGAATATAAATAATCTTGATGAAAAAAAAAAAAAAACAACTTAACAGAATATATTAAAATTATCAGCACGAAAAATTATTTCAATAATTGTCAATCGCTCAATAATTTTTTATTTGTTCATTACGTCATAGACTTTATACACATATGTAAAGTTAAACTTTTATCTTCCAATCAGTATTCATAGCTGTTGTCGTATTTACGAGCAATTATAATCCAACGATTTTTTTTTTTAATTTTTATTTATAAATGTCTGTAAAATACAAATCAATTTTTCATAGATTTAATTTATCTGTCGAGAATTGAACCGAAAGACGAAATAAAATAAATAAAATGAGAAGACGATCACAAAATAAAATGAAATAATAATTATTGTCAAAAATTATTTGTAGATTTGAAATATAAAAAATAATAATGCTCGTTATATAAAAAGTTTATTTTTTTTTTTCTACGAATGCACAACTGATAACGTCTCAATATTCTTCCTTCAGTGAACTCAAAAGCTCAAATGCAATTGGGTCACTCATGTACTTTTCAAACTTCACAGTATGACCTTGAGTGAATAAAAAAAAAAAGAAAAATA
Source organism: Microctonus brassicae (assembly GCA_918226075.1). Lineage (NCBI taxonomy): Eukaryota > Metazoa > Arthropoda > Insecta > Hymenoptera > Braconidae > Microctonus > Microctonus brassicae. The sequence goes on along the minus strand of OW445491.1, from coordinate 2,003,093 downwards.
ATAAAATCAACTTGCAGCAATTTTACTGCAACGGAATCTTGACTCAAGTGTTCCCTCTCCAGATAGACGGTGTCGACAGTTTAGTTGTTGGAGAAACGGGCGAACAATGAAGGTGTCAAGTATTCTTAAAAGCCCAGATAAAATTAAAGTTTAAGAAAGAAAAAAAAAAAAGAAAAAAAAATGATAAATTAAACAAAGCCACTGTAAAAATAAAAAAAAATTTTTTTACATTCTACCTATTATTCAAAGTGATCCTTATCAATTTACATTATATAAAACACACATACACTTGAAGCAGTTGCATAACTATAATAAATTAAAAATAAAAAATACCAGCAATAAATTGAATTTGTCCACCGGGAAATGACAAAGCATGAAAATATAAAATAAAAATACACAACAAAAGGGAGTTATATCCAAAGTTTCATTGAAGTCACGACAATGGTTAATGAGCAATGCAATTAGCTGGAAAAGAAAGCGTCACTATTTTTTTTCTCTCTCTCTCTCTTCTTTTGTGTCACCACATTTTAAATTACAACAATAATAAAAACACTAAAATACATCATCAGGTATCTTAAAAAAAGAAAATAGAAAAATATACATTAAAAAAAATAAAAAAAGATCACAAAGTAGATTGTATAAAAAAAAATGTGCAACGCTGACCGGACATAGCAAAAGAACCAACCAACTATATGCATATGCATTATCATAATTAGGCCCTTCTACATATATATTTACCTGTAATATCCATCCATACATACATACATACATACATACCCAACAATCGTCGCGAATTTACAGCGTGGATTCACATGAACGATGAGAGTTCTATTCGTCGGGGCCGTGTGCCATACAAGCGGATCGATATGCATGCTTCGACGATCTAACCATGAAGCAAATGTGTGCGAGTGCCACACCACATATACATATATCCATCAACCAGTATATACTTATGTATGCTTAAAAAGTGGAGCATCGAACTAACGATGACAAAAGTAAAATCGATATTTAACACCGTTCTCTTTTTTTTTTTTCACAATTTTTCATTATCTTTCCAAACCAATTTCCCAAACTTTTGCAAAACAAATAAACAATTACACATATACATATACATTATCCCTACATATACATATGTACATAAAGCGCTATTATATATAAATACCTATGTGGAAGAAAAAAAAATAAATAAAAATGCAAAAATCATTTACAAAATATCCAAGACGATAAAAGTCATGGGCGCATTTTTATATATAAACTCCTGGCATTATCAATTTATATATTTATATATATTTTATATGTTTGTATATATGTGTTGGATATGTAATAGGGCAGATTTAATCATTTTAGTATTGCACCACCGTTTGGAATGTTACTGTGAGCATTTCTAATGCGACATACGGAGATATATAAAAGCTCGTGGCGCGCGTTACGTGCCAGATTACAAAGTAGGTACCTCTGCCACCACGAAATATCTATTCATTTCGCATAAAATATATAGGATTTACCGAGTGCATGAATGTATACATGTATGTGTAATACATAAACAAATGAACACCTACGTACATTTATTTATACAGAGAAAAAATAAAAAGAAAAAAGGAAAAATAATAAAACAGTAATCTTTCATCTTTAACATTTTTTATATATGTGAACGCGATAAAATGATAATGATCGGTTTATGCTAATTATCGAGGTCAAAGTTTGATCGTGACAGTGGTATGTATATAATCAATATAACGATATATGTATATTAGGTATATATAATCCAAAGTTTTATATACAGGTATGTAAAATTTTATTATGTGATAAAATCAGAATGAAGGTAATTAAAAATAGTTAAATTATTTTTAGGAATTTAGAATTTTAGAGTAATAAATATTATGTTTAATTATTTACGGTTATGTTAAATTATTTTATTTCTAACGTGAAGTGAATCTGTAGTTTTTGTAATCTGATGAAGTGGGTGGAAAATAAGGTGACATTTATATAAAAAATTGTGTGCATGAAATATGAATTATGAGGGCGCATTGAAACGTCAAAGGTAGTGAAAGAAACCGAATATTAATATGCCCGGAAAAAAAATTAGAATAATGAGTTGATAAGAAAAGAAAAGAAAGGTATACATAATGAAAAAAGGAATAAAAAAAAATTTTATATATAAAAGAAAAAAATATTTTCGTGAAAGACTTGAGAAAATGTGATGAGTTGGCAGTGAGCTTTCTTTTTTTTTTTTGTTTTTTCTTTTCTTTATTATTTTATTTTGTCTTTTCTTCTTTCTATTCTGTTGTCTATCATTCACTGTATAACCTCACGGCACAATCTTTGTTGAGTGAAACACTCCAATGGGCGGCTGCGAACTCTGCGCGCTTCCGATCAATCCCTTCAAGGACTTTACTTCAAGTTATATAGAAGAGCCGACAAATGAAATGAGAGAATACACGATAGAAAATACAATCTCACTACAAACGTATGAGTGATAGAATGGATATACATATAGATAACATACCATAGTGTATGTAAATATGTGTATGTGTATGTATGAAAAACCACTAGGGAAAAATAGAATATATGAAATGAAATGAAAAATAAAAAAAAGTGAAAAAAATGAATAAAGAGATGTGAAATTCTCGTGGGATAAATTGTGAAAGGAAAAATTGTATGTTATTAAAAAATAGGTGCATAAAAATTTATATACTGCTTTATCGTTCTCTCACTGATATTTAAATTAAATTATTAATTTATATTTTATATTTGGGAATAATTTTTATGTATTTATATAATTATAAAGCAATTACTATTATAAAAATTTATCTGACATTAAAATATAAATGATGATTACAGCTTTAGTATTTTTAATATTTTTTCTTTTTTTTGTTGTTGTTGTTGTTGCTGGTGCTGTTGTTGTTGGTCCCGATTCTACGTGACTATTTGTCCATGAATGAACGATAAAAGCAGGACAAAATATATATAGTAGCCACGAACTCATTGTTACAGGTGTGTTTGTACATATACGTATTATTTTACTTTATTACATTCTTTTTACACGAATCAATTTGTCGATGTTTTGTTTAGCGTCGTTTTAGGCCTACTTGCACACATTGATAAAATACAGAAGAATAAAATTATTTAATCGACATTAATACATATTTATTTTATTTTTTTCTTCGTTTATTTTATTTTTATTTATAATTAGTTTTTTATTTTATATTTTAATTTCATTTTTGATTCTCATTATTCAACGTGTAGCAATAACCAATGTAAATATATTATTAATATTTATATTTATATACATATAAATATGTGTAAATAAATATACAACTATCATGCGAAAAATAATATATTTAAATAAAAAATTATAAAAACAAAGAATTATTGGTAATAATATTTTTTCTCTTTAAATATAAAGTAATATTTTTGTTTTCTAATAATTCCAGATTTTTTTTTTTTTTACATAATTTATTAATTAACAATTAAGATATGTATGGCTAAAGAGAATTAATTACAAATGTATACACAATCTACATTGCGAAATCGTTGCCTTTATCCTATAATATATCTTTGATTTCTCATCGTTAATTATTTTTAATAATTAATTAATTATTAATTTTTTTTCTCAATATCCACTTGCAATATTCTCACAGTCAATTTTTGTATATAATCACACGCTCCATTCAATAAAAAACTACACAGCCACAAAAAATAAAACTAGAAATATTTCTCTATCACCTAAAAAAAAAAAAAAAAAAATTATAAAAAAAATTTTTTCCCAGTATAACAAAAGAAAAAAAAATTAATAAAAAAAAAAAAAACAATTCTCATGCAATTTTCTAACGCGTATACATCAATGAACACCATTGGCATTAATACCACTTAATTTTCTAAGCTTGATTGACGTCCATCAAAAATGGTAATTCGTTCCATCATAAATATACACGTAAACATTTACATAATAATTTAAAATATATATATATACACACATATAAGTATGTTATACATATATAAATCACTTTTACTTAGCAACCCTTTGCTGAGTTTATATAAAAAGCAAGAAAAAAAAAAATTATTATTCCTAATTTTATGTCATAATTATTTTTTTTTTATTCAATAACTAAACGCTTACATATAATTTTATATCAAACGCGTTAAACGTTGCACCTTTCACCATTATTATTGCATTAATCAATACGCGTTTGTATAACACCCTCACAAAGCACTATGTGCGGTCATGTACGAGCATATATATATATATGTATATATAATTGTGAATATATATATCTCTTTGTGTATATGAATACACATACATAAAGTACATTAACAAACAGCCAACTGCGATAACCACACAGGGCAATTGATTTATTTATTATTTTTTATTTTTTAATTCCCGTATATTGGAAAACCGTCATGTACAATAATGTAAATTAATTTATTTCAATTTTCCTTTCTATTATTTACTTTGTTATCATCATTAATATTGATTGTTGCTTATTGTTTATATCATTATGTATTATATTATATTATATTATTTGATTTTACTTTATAATTTTTAATATTATTTTTATTTTATTTTATTTTTTTTTTTTCTATATGGAAGATCAAAAAAATTTTTGCCAGACATATTAAATATATTATCTGAATAAAATAGCAGTGACAGTAGAAAGGCATTTTCTAAAGATCCGACTGGGATGTGGCCAAAACACTCTCAGTCGTGTCATCCCTACGTCATAATGGTCGTGTTACTTCACTGCACTCGCAATGTACCTCTGCGTGTCCACGTCGTTCCACCCTGTTGCTTATAGAATGATCGCTGCAATTTTAAAAAGAAATTTATTTATCATTTATTTTACTAGTTCTTTTTTTTTCTTTTCATCACAAAGTGATAATACCTATTTTTCTTTCCTCTGGATAACAATATTTCAGTTGATGATATTTTTTTTTTTCATTATATTCAAACATGAGAGATTGAAATATAAAAATTAAAAAAATTATTAATTTAATCCTCCGACAGTACTTTCGCAAACCATTCCCCATGGGAAATTAATCTTTGACTGTATAAATATATATAAAATGGGATGAATTGATCGATATTTTGAAGTGAAATATTAAATTTCGAGTGAGGAAATTACTGTCAAAGTGGAATATGTAATAATAAAATTTATTTATTCAAAAAAAAAAAAGAATTTGGGAAAGTTTGGAAAAAATAAGTTATTGAATATTCAATTGAAGTATAAAATGTTGACTGTGTCATGTTGGAATATTATCGATGGCTTATTAAAGTTTGTAGATATTATGCGTATAACTACATCAGTGCACTCTACACAATAAACTTTTATTTATTGTATATACATATGTATATACACATAGATAAAATGATATATAAAAGTTCTTTAGAAATGTAGAGAAATTGTATTTATAAATATAAATGTAGACAAGTTCATGGCTTGACATTTATTATTCAAATTAAATGAACAATAAAGTGACCTTCAGAAAATTGAAATTATCAAAAATAAATATATATAAACATATAAATAAATAATACAATAAATAAATTAATAAAAATAATTGATGAATAAAAATTAAAAATAATATTTTTCACTGCATTTTTTATTGATAAATAAAATAAATAAATAAATAATACGTAATATATTTTACGTGACTTTCATGCTCTACATTAATATAACAATAAAATAATTTCTACAAATTATTAAAATTATTATCCAATAAAATAATCTTCTTTATTCTTTATGGCTTCTTCCAGTCATATTATTCACTCTACCTGCACTCGTTTATATGATTTATAAATGGCAGCCACATGCACTCACTCATTTGTATATGTATATATATATACGTACGTTCAACTCCTCCGTCAATTAAATATGTATTATTTTAATGAGTTCACCCACATTTATAATTGCCACCCACTCTCGCGTATAAATTCACCTGTCGCCTTACGTTACAATCACTATCCCACTTTGCCATCAATTAAAATAATAAAAGCTCAAATATAAACGATAATAAATACAACAAAAGACTGAACACAATTATAAATAAAAAAAAAAAGAGAAAATTTTTTTTTTTATTCCAATTGAAGAATATAAATATTCATAACAGATTTAAAATTAAATTTTCCCCAAAGCAATTACTTTTTTTTTTTTTGTTATTACAATTTAATATCACAGTTGAATACGCAATTATTTATCAATTACATAAAATACAAACAATTATATAATATAAACAATAATAAAATTAATGAGAATAATTTTTTGAAGAAATAACTTGAAAATATTAAATTAAATATTTAAACTAAATTTAATTTAATATCTTTAAAATAATTCAATTTACCGACATACATTTTATTTATTTATTTATTTATTTATATATTAATATATTTATTAGAAAATAATTTAAATAATTCTTCACTATATTTATTTAATAATCAATATTGATAGGAAAATCTACTGCAAATGTTTTTTTTTTTTTTACCTGAGATTATTTATTCTGATTCTTCTCATTCCACGTGAATGATGAGACGATGGTGCCACACATCTACAGTCACAGTGCATTACACACAGTGCGACACTCGTCGCGAGTGTCACTACAAAAGGCGCCGCAAAAAAGTGCATTATTGTCTCAACTTGCGCTTCACGATTATAATTAGCCATCACTATGCTACCATTAACTCGACTGTAGTGACATGGAAATTTAGCTCCCTCATAGCCGAGGTCACGCGTGAAATTTTCACAATCAACTATCGGTGGATAGCCACAGCCCTTAATGTTCACCTTGAGAATTGCTTCCACTTCGCCAGGTCCAACTAAACAAATAAAAAAATTGATAAATAAATAAATTACATCTAAAAAAAAAAAAATCACTGCTAACTAAAACTTTACATTAAATTCAATATTAAAATTATTTTATCAATTAATTATTGTTATAATTCATAAATTGTGTTTATCTATAGCAATAATAAATAATTGAGTAAACAAATAAATAAACAAATGTATAAATAAATAAATAAATTAATTAATAAATAAGTAAATAAATGAATAAAAAAAAATACTGCTAACTAAAACTTTACATTAAATCCAATATTAAAATTATTTTATCAATTAATTATTATTATAATTCATAAATTGTGTTTATCCATAGTAAATATAAATAATTGAGTAAACAAATAAATAAACAAATGTATAAATAAATAAATAAATAAATAAATAAATGAATAAAAAAAAATACTGCTAACTAAAACTTTACATCAAATCCAATATTAAAATTATTTTATCAATTAATTATTGTTATAATTCATAAATTGTTTTTATCTATAGCAAAAATAAATAATTGAGTAAACAAATAAATAAATAAATAAATGAATAAAAAAATACTGCTAACTAAAACTTTACATTAAATCCAATATTAAAATTATTCTATCAATTAATTATTATTGTAATTAATTTTTTTTATCTACAGCAAAATTAAATAATTGAGTAAATAAATAAATAAACAAATGAATAAATAAATTGACTTATTAATTATTTAATTAATCAATTAATTAATTAATTGATAAAAAGAAATGGATCATGAAAATAAATAAAAATGAATGTAAAATAAAATGATATTATCCTTCAATAAAAAAAAGAAAAAAATAAATAAAATAAATTAAAACTAACCGGTAGAGGTCGAGAGGGTCGTTGAGGTCAAAGTGCTTTTGTCCGTCGTGGTCGTTGTGCTGAATTCATCTGACCAATTATTGGTTAAATTATTTGTTGTATTGGTCCAGGGTGTATAGGTAACATAGATATGAGTACATTTATATACATCGCTTGTACAACCCTCGCGGCATGAGCTCCATGTACAATTAAATATACCAACAATATCATCGCGACGTACGGTAGTGCAGATCACTGGCTCTGATGAAAAATCAGCTGCCAATGTACTGATTGCTGGATCAACATAAAGTGGAACAAGAAATAATAATGCAGCGCCACCCGATGTGGCAACAAGGGCTAGGGCAGATGTAGCATAAAAATTAAACCGCTGACGGCATGTACGCCGTAGCGGTCGGCGCCGCGACGCCCCGAATCCGAGTTCCAACAGCTTGCGACGACGTAACTCAGCTTGTTCCTGTCTTTCGTAATTGTACGGATTACTCTGACTCTGACTGCTCGCGTCCAGCAATAATTCTGAGCTACTACCGCGCATTACCCTGTATTTATTATATAATTAATTACAATTATTTATATATATATATATATATGTATAATATATATACATATATGTATATATGTTTGTATTAATAATTTTATTTTTTATGTTTATTTAAGCTTCCAGTTGAATTATCAAGAAAAATATTTTTCTTCACTTTTTTTTTTTTTTTTTTTTTTTTCGTTTGATTGTTTGTTTATTATTTATTTTATTTAGGTGTATTTTTTTTGTTTGCATATAGGAATATTGTCGCGTGATGAAATGCAAATTGATTTTCGTGTATCAGTTTATACATTGGCGAATTATTAACTCAACTTTGTCGTATATTTATTTTATTAAAATAGACACTCATTTTACACACGCCAATAAATTATTTGTTTATGTTTTTTTTTTTAATAATGTTGGCTGTTTAGTTGTGTCTTTATAATGGTCCACTGTTTGCCAAAAGACATTTTTGAGCTATTACCACGCATACTGGACAGTCACGCGATTGAATAATAATAGTAATAATAATAATAATGTTTATGATAGTTAGTAACGATCATTTTATCGATGTTGACGTTAATTTCGAATAATTATTACAAAAAAAATTTTGTTTTTAACGATTGAATATTTTTTATCATTATTAATAATTGTAATAATAATAGGCCAATTGATTGATGATAATTTTATTAATTGACATATTTTTGTATTTATTTCATTGGTGAGATTTATTTATTTATTTTTTTTTTATTTATGAAAAATTAATTGCATGGATTATTTATTGATTTATTAATTAATATAATGATAAGAGTGAATTACAATGTACATTGTAATTTTTATATTCTTTCGTTTGTTGATTTAATTCCTTCGTTTTTCATCAATGTGATTATATCATTTTAATATTATTAAATTTATTTAATTTTTGTTTTTTATTTTTTTTTTTTTTTTAGGTATTAAATATGTATCACAATATAATTCGAAATGGAATCCATAGTCAAATCGATTAAATGCATTATCTGTACGCTCACCCGACGTCCACACGTTTTGATATACTAGTTGCCAAAGGCGGATTGTCACTGAAAATCAATTTTCAGTATCTCATTTGATGCTCTTCGAAATTCCATTCGTGCATGATATTATTGATCAAGCTTGATAAGAAAATTAAATTTCTCATCTTCATAATATCATTCCAATTGTACAATATAAAATTTAATAACAATATCATTTAACTCTGTTATTTTAATAAACTAAAAAAAAAAAATTAATCAAACTAATCGTTCCAGTTTTTCTCTTCTTTTATATAAATACAATATTTTTTTCTATTTCATTTATCACAATAATTTTATAAACATGGACAATATGTGGATGAAAAAAATCAATCTTCATTATATTAAATGCCAATTAATGTGCATTATATTATTAATAAAAATATATTAATATAATTTATAATTTATTATTCGTGGCAATTATTTTTAGCACTGAATAATTTTTATAATTTAATTTAATCGTGTGGAGTTGTCTATTTTTTTTTTTTCTGTATATTTTTATATGTAAATTCTGTGCAATTTATATATTTATTTATGTATATATGAGTTTCTTGAGACAGATGTGAAATAAGATATTATAGAATCTGTCGCGTGTCGTGTGTTGTCGAGCCGCGCGAATCGCGAGTTAAAACACGACTATTCCTTCTGCTTTACATTCTTGGAAGCAACCTCGCGAAAGGGCGGGGTTCTATCTGCGCCGGCGCTACATACAACACATTTTACCACCCACAAATATATTATATAGCGATGAGCACATTTTCTCTCGTTTCACTTGCGTCTATATACTTCATCAGCAACCAACTCTCGTATAGTAATCATGTGTCCTCACACACGCAATAGTCCAATGAATTCCACCCCTATTTACTATTCGTTCTTTCATCCACTCGCACGATTTTTATCCACATTAAATCCTGCATTTCAATTATTATATCATGAAAGTAATTTTATTTTCAATGGATCTTATTAATACTATTTATATTATATATTTTAGTTTTGTAAAAAAGAAAACTCACGATGAGACATCATTAATTTTATATAATATATTTTAATATTAATATTAATTTAGATCAATATTTTTTATAATTTGTAGTTTAATATTCATTTGAATTGTTTATATAATAATTAAAATAAATATTCGGTTGCATTAATTTAATTTAATTTTTGTAGTATTTTTTTAATGAAAATTTAATTCAGCAAATTAATTCACGATTTTTTTTTTTTTATATTTCTTTGACGAATATTTTTTTTAATGAATTACTTTTTTTTTCTCACGTTGATATTTAATTACACGAGGGTTGTTGTTTATTGATAAAATCTGTCGTCATTATTTTGTGCACATTGTAGTAGCGCTTTAAAAATAAATGAGAAGTACTGAGTGTGGATAAAATAGATTTCTTATTCATGATTAATGTGAACGTGCTATTTTAAACAAATTCTATATAAAGAAAATAGTTTCTTCTTTTTTTTTTCCCTTCACTTGGACATGTAATCTCGATTAAAAATAATAGAATTAAATTTAATTCACCTAAATATATAATTATACAATTATAAATTAATATTATCTTCAATTTATTTTTATTTATTATTTATTTGACAATGATCATTTTACAAATAGCAGAAGTAATACGAAGATAAACCTGCCATATATATTTTTTATTCTTACTAATAAAAGAGCGTATAACGTAATTTATGTTAACTCTTTTCCCCACAAACGTTTGTTTTTTTTTATTATTCCACATTTAGATTTTCATTGGGAATTTACCTTCAGCAATTTGTTCATCAAATTTTTCGATCCATTCATTTGGGCACAAAATTCGGTATGCTTTTTTGAAATATTTACAAGCCTCATAATCTTCACCACGTACTTTTGAGCATCGTTGAAAATCCACATAATTTTGCCAGCAGTTTCTAACAGAATTAAAAATAAAATCAATGAATAAATAAATAATTTTACATGATTTATTATTTTATTGTAATATTATTAATGGAAATGAATGAAGTATTATTTTTTATTTATTTACCTTGTTTGATTTGTATTAGGAAAACGTGGATCAAATGGGATTGTTCTCATATTTTTAAATGGCTCTGGAAAATCAGCAGCTGTATGCTGTGGAGCCCATGGAGTATTTGGAGTAATCATCGTTGCAGCGCTTTAGTTTACTGCTCAACAACATTTTTTGTATACATTATGATTTTAATATTAATTATTATTATTGTAGATATTATTATATATATATATTTAAGAATTTATTTAAGAATTGATAATGTTTTCTTCACTAAAACATTTTTTTTTTCTTTTTTTTCGTCTCTCGCTCTTGTATTCGTCACTTTTAAATTAATACCAAATGTTTAGTGACATTTATTTTTTATCTTTCGTTTTTGTTCTCTATTCAATTTCATTGAGATGAATCGGAAATTAATAACAAATCTTTGAGAAATTTAAATAAAAATAACATAAATCCGCACATTTGAAAATTATCGCATGATAAAAATGAAAATAAAAAAAAAATAATAATAATTCATCCTTTTGTAAAATTAAATAAAAATATAACCAATTATTTTTTGCTTCATGGTAAATTAATTTGATTTTAAAATTTTAAAATTATATCTTTCAGAATATCATTGTGTTATGAAAATTAATTAAAATATTATATTCAAAACAAATGTAAGTATAAATATACTTAATATATAAGTTTATGTATATGTATGGATATATATTATAATGTGTGGCGATAATTTTTTTTTTTTTTTTTTTTTCGATACTGTAGCGAATTATAAAATAAAATAAAAATTCAATACGGATTTGTTATTTAACTAATGGTCGAGTATTGTCCTCCTCTTGGCAACAAACTTCACGATATTTTTTAACTTCAGCCATATAAAGTGACCACGCATCTTTAGGTTGTTCAACAGTTTGTCCCGCTTTGGGTTTGGCAACCATTCCCGTTTTTAATATTCTACCACCACGTCTTTTGCCAACCATCAATGGCGGAGGTGCAACGGGTTTTTCTTCAAGTACTGAAGTCGTTGGTTTTTCGCCACTGGGCTGTTGCATTGATTCTTGCATTTTTTTAAACATCTCCATAAAACTTCCATCATTTTTAAATGCATTAGATTGTGCCGGTAAAATTGGCTGAATATTTTGCATACTTTGATGACGATCAACACCACCAATATCACCAACATTATCAGATTCATATGATGTCTCACGATAATGACGATGATGATGATGATGATTATTGTTATTACTATGATGATGGTGATGGTTATTATTGTGATGTCGACGACTGTCGCGATGTCTTGAACGATTTGAATCACGATTTCTATTACAGCTACGACTTTTGCTACGACTATTGCTTCGACTACGACTTCTACTGCAGCTATATGTACGACTACGACTTTGACTACGACTTGCACTACGATTAAAACTATTACTACGTCGACGTTCACGTGAACGTGATTTTCCACCACGTGATTTTGATCTTGATCGTGAACGACGTGAATATTTACGCGAACGTTCACTTGAACGTGACGATCGTCTATGTTTTTTACGTCGTAATTTATCCTGTGGCGATAAATTTCTTGATGATCTTCCACTTCTATGATGGTAATCTGTTACTTGTGACGATGGTGAACGTTGTGTATTTAATTTATTTTTGTTACTTGACGATTCACAATGTGCCGTAATTATTGATGATGATGATGGTGGTGATACTGGCGACGATTCAGAATTTGATCTGCCACGATCATGATGTTTTGACTCCATCATTGAAGAATGAATATCCCAAGATTGTGGTGTATGATCCAAGGATGAAATCAGCACACACCCAGTTGCACACAGTTGGAAACCTACAAGGATAGAAACTGCCTTCTATGAGTACACAGTCTATCTTCATATCCAAAACCATTTTATCCATTGATTTTTGCATTTTGTATTATTTTTTTTATCTATATTTACTTTTATACATATACAATATCTTTCTGATTTCTATATAAATATATATATTTTTTTTTTTCACTATGATTTCTAACCTCAAATGAACTTTTATAGAGAAAACAAATTTGTGACTCAGAGCGAGAGAACGAATTTTTTATAATTATGAAGAGAAAAAATATATAAGAAAAAATAAATAAAAAAAATCCATTTAGTACTCAAAATATCGACTTAAAATCTAAATTACCCTGTCGTGTTTATATGTGTATATATAATTATTAAATTATTTTCTCAGGTAATAAGACAATTGATAATTAATAAAATAATATTAACAGTGTAACATTGATTTATTTGAACAATAAAAATTTAATTTATATTTTATTCTCTGGCTGAATAACACTGTGACTATGAATGCGATAAATTATTTTTGGTTGAATGAAATTGCTGAGTGATTTATTAATTATTTAATTGTGTGAATAAAAACTTATATTAATTTTTTTTTTTTCTATTTTTCTTGGACAATTAATTAACTTTAATTATTTATTTATAATATACATATATAAATATATATATATACATATAAAATGAACTTTTAACTGTAATACCTGTTTCAGCGATCAATTGACGAAAACAAAATGGCCACAGTGAAAATTGACGATCTACTTCTAAAATTCACTGGTGTTACATTACGTCACAACGCAATATCTACCTTGTATGTGTAAAATGTTTATATATACATACATATATATATGTAAAGATGATCAGAGCGCCAATAAGGTGTATATGCGAATTAATATAATTTTTTTACATTCATAATATTTGCCTGCAATTATTTTCAGTCGGTATAGTAGGTTTCTATTTTATCTATATTAATTTTACGCCGTGAATAGCGCCTCGCAAACGGCGAATAGACGTACTAGAATTAACGCGGGAAAATCAGCGCAATTTTGAATAATTTATATCTATTACTTATCATTAATACAGTATTTTTTAAATTTTTTTTTAAGAAAAAATTTATGAATTTATTGCTTGAATATTTTATTTATTTTTTTTTTTCTCAACTGATAATTTTACATGATAAATATTCGCAAATGAGGCGAAGGACAGCGTTAAAATAAATATATTTTCGATAAGATAAACAAAATTCTAATGTTAAATATAAATTTTTATTTTTTTTATTTCATCATAAATTTTTTTTACATAACAATTAAAAATATTCTTGATTTTATAGAATCATTTGTAGATAATGAAAAGTATTTAAAAATTAATTTATCCACAATATTAAAGTGTAATCCATTGACTGAATATTATCGCATATAATTATTAAAGAATAAAGAAAAATTAAACAGATTATCACGAACAATAATAATGAAAAAAAAAAAAAAAAAAAAAAAAATCCACAAGGTACCATCACGTACCATCCACAATGACGTCAACATTTTTTTTTTTATTTGCGTTGTTGTTCCTTCTTTTATGATTTTTTTTTTATTTTCATTTTTTCGTCATAACATAATTCGTAATATGATTTACATACTGATAACAATATAATATCCCAGCATTCATAAATACATACACCAACACTCCAGTGCAAATGATAACTTAATAATCAATATAATAATCAATGAAGTAATTAATTATAAAGCGAACGAAAAAAAATAAATAAATAAGGGAAAAAATTAATTTATCAATGACGTTCAAATATTCTCAATGTCTAAAATAATTTTTAATACACATATACATAAATGTTTACATATATTATACATATATACCTATATACATTTATGTACATATATATTTTTTGGTTTGCATATATACCGAATGCGCAACGCAGCAGTAAATTACGTACACCAAGTTATATTAGCGTTGGTCTTGGAACGTTGCGATCGCGATGGCAGGCGCGGCCATCTCACCGCGCGTTCTCTGTGCGCTTTAGGACTGACCTTGTGGCATTCGGTACCTGGCCGTACCAGGCATCGTGTTTATATACACCACTGAGACTCGACAAACGATCCCACGAAGTCGCATGGGGACTTATGAAAGACAAAATGTACTACTACTATGTATACCGTATTGTATATTATATACAATCGACATCATCATACTGATGTCCTCGGTATCTCACTTTATTTCTTTCTTTGGAATAATTGGATATACTTAATTCATTGTAACTATCAGGCACTGGCAAATGCGGAGCTGGAATAAATTTATCTTAATATACCAATGAAAAATTGTAGATAAATAATATTTCCACATTTTTAAATATAAAAAGAAATTTATTTTGATATTGAAAAATATTTTTAACTGTTGAAACATTTTTTTTTTTTTAGATATTTTTGATGATTTTAGTTTGGTGATTGTAATATAATAATATAAGTATATGTTAAAGAATGATCCTAAAGGGAATTTGGGTCCGATTAGAAGTTTTACACGTGAGCAAAATGGGAAGGGAAAGGTTTTAGGGATCGTCTCGATTGTGTAAAACTCTATAAGAATAGCTTAGAAAATAATGTCAGGTAGTTGGAGGGCATAGAATATTTCGTGAAAGAATTCATAAGGGCAGGTTAAAAAAAAAAATACAAAAATAAGAAAAAAAAAGAACTTATATATTCCTTTTACAATTTTTTTCTTCCTACCATTTTATTAATATATATTTCCACATTTCACAATCAGTCTTTTATTGCAATGAATAAAACTGCATCATCAATATGCACAGCATCAGACTTATAGGTATACCGTTATTATCTCCATATAATAATAATCATGAAAAGTATAAATAAACTAGCAGTAATGTATTAAACTCATTGACAACGATATTTTAAATATATGCATATAAAATAAAATTAAATACTAGAATAATATAGATATGTTAAATGGAGCAGAAGCCAGGGTTGGTGGATTGAATGATGTTGGGCCTCACAGACTTTCACAGATGCGTCGGCAAGGCACCTCTAAACGCGTATATACATATATTATTGTCGACAACACGTTGCAGCACGGCGGGGCACGAAAGGAAGTGAGGGATTGGCCAAGAAGAGAGGTAACAACACTACACAGTGTTGGGATGTCGCTGAATGTCGCGGTGAATCCTGTGTATAAACCTAGTTGGTGGCGATTTCCATCGTTCTCTGGCGCGTCAGTATGCCAGTTGCCAGTCGCCTAGTGACCGCGACTGGGTATGTGTCGTTTATTTCAATGGGCCATGGATTAAATTTAACATAATTGTCGGCTTATATTTTTTTCGTTTTTTTTTTTTATTTTATTTCCATTTGTGTTTTTGTTACGTTGTAATTGTTGCGAGTTTTCAACCGTGCTCACAATTGTTATTTTAATTCAACTGTAATTATTTTTATATTTTTGAAGTGTGCGAAAAAAAAAATTTTTTTTTTGACAATTGAAGGAAAAAAAAAACTATTATAACGGTGATTGTACAAAGTTCTATCTTTTTTTTTTTTTGTTTATTAAGTGTGAAAGTAGGAGAGAGTGTGCTATTATTTTTATTACAATATTGAGAAATATAATTTAACTATCAAACTCATTGGATAATAATTTATATATATTTTTATCAATTTTTTTTTGACAACGTGTTTGGTTGATTTATAATTTTTTTTCATTTGATTTTTTCTTTATTATTTGTTTCGTTTCTTTTTTTTTTTCTTTTGTTTGGATTATTAATTATACGTGGGTGATTAAAGTGTAAGTGCACCGGCCGCAGGATGCCGGTAGCTGAAATGCTGCCGGTCCTAACGTCTGGCTTTTTTAATTTTCGCGATCGTCGCGCGCATTTTCATCGACGAACAATCTACGATGGAATATTATTATTATCCTCAATCATCATAATTGCACTTTCACAAGTGCACATTGCCAGTGCACTCAAAGAATCAGGTACGAAAAAAAAAAAAACATTAATCAAACTATAATTAAATCCATCCACAATAGAGAGAAAAAAAAAAAAAAGAAAAAGATTGAAAAATGAATAAAATAAAAATAAATTTTTGGTGTAAAAAATAAAAACTGTGTCAATCTACACATTGGCAAAATGTCTACATTGAATTTAGCCAATTCACAACTTGAGTGAGACACAAAATAATGAACTCAGCATAAAATAACTACCCAAATAATGCCAATTACATATTTTATCAGTTAATTCACAACAAGAATTATAATAAAATAAATAAACTGTCTAGTCTGATATTAAAGACAAATGATTATATATACCAACCGATGAATTTTACACATACATAAATAATTATATCTAACACTATTAAATAAATATATTTATAATTACACAAATAATAAAATAATTTTAATATTCAATTCAATAATATTTTTATTTCGTAAATCAGTAATAAACTCTGAACAATGATCGTGACATTTAAAAAAATATCGTGATAGAACTTGTATTATCATCATTGTATTTCAGGTATACATATATATCCATACACATATATATATATATATATATATATACACACATATAAATATGTAGAAGGGGAGAAGAGAGAAAATAAATGTATATTTCATCGTCTGGATGAAAGAACTGGTTTTTACTGAGGATTCTCCTGTACATTATCCATGCACACGCATACATATATGTAAACATATACTGATATATACATATCCTTGATAGCACTTGACTTTATCATGTCTAAACCAAAGATTATATATACATATATACAGGTAGACTGATAGTAAATAATATTTTTGAATTTATTTAAATATCGTTCATGTTAAAAATTTTTATTTCAATATTTTTATATTATATATTTTATTATTTTATTTTTTATATATATATGTATATTTATTGTAATATGTGTATGAGGAAAAGGATTAGGCAAATTGTATATTTTATATGAAGATGTTTGTATATATGTATGTATTTTTATATTTATATTTGTATTTATATTTTAATATGTGAATACGACGTGAGTTTGGAAACCGGTTTTTGAAGTGGAATAGACAGGGAAAAATAAAACCAAATAGATTTAAAAACACATCCTTATGTCGCTGACAAATCAAATAATAAATAAATAAGTATATAAAAAAAGAAAAAAAAAACGATAGACAAAAAAAAAATTTTTTTTTTTTTATTAATTTGTCATTTGATTTATTGAGATATTTAATTATTTACATTGATGATTAACAAAGTTTTCCAGCTGGATTAATTTATATACAATATTCACCTACGTAATACAGACGTAATTTATTTTTTTTTTTTATTCTTAAATAAAAAAAAAATTGTGTTTATTTTTTATTTCATTTTTTTTTCTTCTTCATTTGAAATAATATTTAAATTTAGAATGTCTTTATCAATTATGATATTATATGTTTGCAATGAATAAATATGCGAGAATACAATCGCGTATATTTACATTAATATTCCATGATATTAATAACATAAAGGTGTCAGTCAAGATAACCAATTGCATTTTTAACAAACGCACATACATAAATTTTTTTTTCTTTCAAGGACATTTAAAATGTCACATCTTATTCCTCAACTAATCATTAAACATAAATAAATTCCTTTAATTTATTAAACTCTGATAATTAATTCTAAAAATTATTTTTTCCTTTTATTCCCCGATGATTTTTCTCCTATCACCAGCGTTCATTATTATTAATTGCAAAATCCACAAAGATAATAATGCACACACACACACACACACATGACGTGTGGGGAATTAGCTGAAGTAAAGGCCAAGGCTCATATTGCGTGTACACATATTTATGCGTGGTGCTTTATTATCATCAATGGTGTGACCGTGACACACCCGGAGCGCAAAGCAATGACCCAACATACAACAACGATCGCCTGCAATTATACAAAGTATAAACTCGACTTTGCCACGAAAAATATTACATAATATATATAATATATCGCATAAAAAAAAGAGAAAAAAAAATATATATAAAGAGTAGAAGTATAGCAGAGAATTAATGAAAAAAAAAAACAAAATAAAAGAGAAAAAAATTGAAGTTTATGATAATTATTTAAAAAAAAAAAAATACGATTGATATAGATATTATTATAGTACTAGACATCAGCTGGTAATAATTACCCTGACATGCATAACATACGGGTATATACATATCATACATAATTATATTATGTTTATATATTTACAGCAATACAAAGATATAGTAAATAATATTACTAACTTTATTATATCGAGTGCGTGTGCTTGAATATATACGGTACCTCTTTCTCTCAATGATGCGTTTGTATATAGTGTGTGTACAGACCTACATAATGACACGTATATATGTGACACGTGCACCGGCAAAAAAGGCTTCTTTTCAAGCCCACTGACCCAACTATAACTGATATCCGACACGCGCAATGAATACTGTTTGTAAAGAAATGAAAAGAAAAGAATTTAATGAAGAATTAAGCGTGTGAGATATATATATATGTTGATGGAAGTAAGAATTAACAGAGGGAAAAAAAAAAATGTATATAATCGTTGAGAGAGAAAGCTCGCCTTGCCTCTCTGGTGTTCATCAACACAGAGCAGCAAAGTCAAGATAAAAAAAAAAAAATCCTTTCATGTCAATATATTTATCGTACATGCCTTTGTCTTGATACTTTTATTCTTCATACTTTTCACAATTCTCTAACGCACATTCACTTATATATACATACGTATACACATAAAAATATTTCATGAAAACAATCGTGTATAAATGTATTAGCAATAAATTCATGTATACACATTTATATATTTACGTACATAAATAAATATGCCGCTATTCGATTAGTTATTCAAACTGTCATGATGTGCACGTGATTTCCAAATATAGCAGTGGGCTACTGTTAAAAATTCGACAATGCTAACGAATAAAATTGTCTTTATAGAAAAGGAAGAAATAATGATAAAATAAAAATAAAATAAAATAAAAAGAAATGTTTATTTGGCAATTTATTTTCTTGGGAAATTTTATTTTATTTTTGTTTTGGATTTTTATTTTTTTCGTTGATTTTGCGACTAGTTGCATATAAGTGTTTATATGTATGGATGGTCGACATTATTTACAGGTAAGCATATACGGTGGCACGCAGTCAGGAAGGTAGGCGGACCAAGCTCAGTTCATTGACCCCCATACACTCTATAGCGGCCGCGAGCGCATAGCGGGACTCTGATGGCACCGCAATGGTCCCCGTCGTTCAATCGAGCTTTGCTCTCAGGCTATATTACTTCTCAACGTCAATACGTTACATTATTAATTCGTCTATATATCTCACTATATAACTAACTAAATGTATATGTATATATAGTCCATTCAATGGAACATTTAATCATTGAATTGAATAATTAATAATAATTATTTTTGGAATAATTTATATCACTGTATTTTAATTATTACTGGGAGAATATTAATTATTATTTTATATATTATAAGTCTTAGCTATGGGTTATTGTGGCACAGTTATACTTTCTGATATAAAATTGTTGGAATAATTATAGATTAAGGCGAAAAAATAAATCTGCAGTTTGAAAAAGTTTCTTCTTCTTTTTGTTTTTATTGTCTTGATAAAAAAGAAATTAATTGTTA
The DNA here is from genome assembly GCA_918226075.1 of Microctonus brassicae. Classification (NCBI taxonomy): domain Eukaryota; kingdom Metazoa; phylum Arthropoda; class Insecta; order Hymenoptera; family Braconidae; genus Microctonus; species Microctonus brassicae. Next base: position 1,982,378 of record OW445491.1, on the reverse strand, counting down.
TTCTTTAATAATAACAGTTAATTCTTTTATCGCTTTGGAATCATTACATGGCTATTTAATTTGAGTTAAGTGAACTAAATCACAAATAGTATAATTAAAAATTATAGTTCAAAGTTGAAAGTTTTATTTTTCTTTTCTAATTTCATTTTCAAATAATTATAAATAAATTGGTTTTATTAAATTATTTTATATTAAAAAAAAAAAAATTCAATTATTAAATAATATATTATTAATTTCATATGAATGGAGAATTAAAGATGATGGTATTGTTATAATTAATGGTCAACAGCAGTTCAAGTGAATGTCAGATGTCAGTTGAATGGATCGTGATATTTTATAATACAATCGCCGAATATATATACATGTATACATAATATAAATTTTTTTTCTAGACATATTTATATATATATATATATAAGATAAATTATATAAAAAAAAAATTTTTTTCATGAATATTTTGATCCTTTAACAACTCAAAACAATATTTTTACCAATAATAATTAATTCATCCGTCCTTTTATATTTTTATACGCACACACACACACACAACTAGAGCTCATTCAACTCCACCAAGTATACGATATAGGTAACACATAGATATGTATATATATTTTATATATACGTATATAGCTACCAGGCGAACGCTCCCGCGGTACCAGGCCACGGGGCTGCACAGCCTGGCACGAACACTGCACTTTGGAAGACGGAACATCCGTATTCTCCTTCTCACTTGCACTCACTTTGAATAAACACAACTTAATCATTGCACTTGCATTAATGTCCTACCTATAAGAGTTACCATCCACTGTAAATCCAACTAGCACTTTGATTATAGAAAAAAATTAATCCCCAAAAAAAAATTAAAATAAAAAAGAAAAATTAATCCGGCGTTGAATTTTTTTTCTCATGTTCTTTTTGTTGAAATTATTTTATAATTACGTAGGAAAGTAATTTCATTTTTTTTTTATTGATGTATATGGGTGTCTAGATGTATGTAAAGAAGATGAAATAAATAGATTCGTGTGTGTGTGTATGTGTGAATATTGTTGTAACAATGAGGATATTTTGAACTTTTCACCTATCACGACGGTGATTTAGTGGTCGGGTATATAAATGCTCGTGTATTCTCGCTCATCTATCGTTTGCAATTTTATATGGATATTATAAATAGAATATACATTTATATTATGGATAAAAATGTATATATGGGTTTATGTGTATTATTTTGCCAGTCGCGCAATATTCACCTGAGAGGAATCTTATATACTAAGATGTCATGAAAGAAAGTGCATTCCACTATTAGACATTTGTTAACTATTAAAAACGATTGCGAAAATAACTAGGATGAACACAACTGTAATGTCGTGAGTGTGCACTATACTAAATTAATCTATATAGCAATTTTAGAGATAAATATCTATGTATGAATATATTTATATAATTTTTTTTTTTTTCAAAATTATTTTTTAAAATTATATTATACCGGATAGTCAAGTGATTATTTAAGTTACGTGTAGTGTTCTTCTCTGGATATATTATACTCATCCGGCATGCAAAGAATATTAAAATAATATTATTTATTTGTTTATTTTGTTATTTGATTGAATTATTTTTTTTTTCTTTTCTAGCGCCAACTGAATGTGAGCTAAATCAATTTACATGCAGTCAATACATTTTTAATAAAACATATTGCATACCAAAGTATCAAAAATGTGACATGACAGTCGATTGCGTGGACGGCTCAGACGAGGCCAATTGTCGTATGTATTATGATTACTAATATGTATTTAACAATTTAAATTAATTATACAAAGTTTAATTTATTAATTTATTTTATTTATTTTGTTATTTTGTTATTTTATGTGTTCAGCCGAGGTAAAATGTCGAGCTGATGATTTCAAATGTGGTGGTACAAGTCCTGAATTGTGTATCCGAAAGGAAAAACGATGTGACGGTTATCTTGATTGTAGAAATGGAAAAGATGAAGAAAATTGTCCATTTCAATTGACACCACCTTGTACATTAGATCAATTCAGATGTAATTCAACTCAACAATGCATTGATGAGAGTTTACGTTGCAATTATAAAGATGATTGTGGCGATAGCAGCGATGAAAAAGGCTGCAGTAAGTTCAATTTATCCCATCAATCAAATAATATCATTAAAACTTTTGATTTTACTGAACTAATTATTTATTATTGTTTTTATTTTTTTTTCTTTCTTACTTTCGCAGATTTTCCACCGTGCAACAGCGAACAAATCCGTTGTGCAAATTCATTCTGCGTACCAAAAGGCTATCCTTGCGACAATTATGGCAGCTGTCAAGATCCAAACGATAAATCATGTAGAGTTACAATGTGCCCAGGTGATAAATTCATGTGTCCTAAAGGCGCTGGTAATAAACCATTATGCATCGAGCGAACTCAACTTTGCGATGGAAAGCAAGATTGTGATGATGGCGCTGATGAGGACACAACTTGCTGTGTGTATAATATAATAATTATTATTCAAAAAGAAAATTAAAACGAATATTATATTTTAATTAATTACACATTTTTCTGATTATTAATTAATTCATATAATAATTATTATTTCTTCTCTCATTAACAGCAACAAGCCTGTGTGCCAGTCTGAATTGTCAATACAAGTGTCAAGCATCGCCAACAGGTGGTACATGTATGTGTCCTGAAGGTCGTGTACTTGTCAATGACACTGGCTTTTGTGTGGATCGCGATGAATGCTCCGAGTGGGGATACTGCGAGCAACTATGTGACAATACTGAAAATTCATATGTATGCCATTGTGTACCAGGTTATATACTTCATGATCGACACAAATGTCATTTAGAAACAAAAGAATATAATCAACCAGTTGAATTATTATTAGCTCAAGATCGTGCACTCTGGCGAATGCAAACAAATGGCGAAAATCGCCGATTAATTGTTAATACAACTGGCGCAAGTGGCATTGACTATTTATTTGAAGATAATTTATTATTTTGGAGTGATATTAAAACAAAAAAAATACACTCACAGGCATTAGAACAAAGTACAATATCATCGCAACAGGTAGAAATAACATTGCCAGGTTCATGGTCACCAATAGCAATTGCCGTTGATTATATTGGAAAAAAATTATACGTTGTTGATTCATTAGTACAAAAAATTGATGTATTTGAACTTGATGGACACTATCATGGAATAGTACTTGGTTCAAATTTAACAAGTCCCGCTGATATTGCATTAGATCCCACTGTTGGAATGATGTTTATTGCTGATGGTAAACAAGTTGTACGTGCTAATATGGATGGAACATTAGCAACGTCAATTATTACTGAAGCAGCGTATAAAGTTTCGGGTATTGCTGTTGATTTAATTGCCAAACGTATTTATTGGTGTGATTATTTACTTGATTACATTGAAACAGCTGATTATAAAGGTGAAAAACGTATTATTATACTTAGAGGATCGTATGTACCAGCACCAATGCGAGTTACTGTATTTGAAAATCGTGTTTATTGGACAGACAGTACAAAGCAAGCGGTGTTGAGTGTCGATAAAAATGACGGTGATTATTCAATACAAACATTATATAAAACACGTGACGCTAAGGCAATTAAAATTTTACATCCTCTTGTACAAACAACAATGAAAAATATTAAAAATCCATGTGGTAATAATAATGGCGGCTGTCAACATATGTGTATTGTAACAGCAGCTGGTGGACGTGAGAGTGGATTGGGCTATCGATGTGTATGCAATATTGGCTGGCAATTATCATCAGATTTACGTAATTGTAATCTTGTACGAGAATTCCTTATGTATTCACAGCAACGTTTTATCAAAGGCCGTGTATTAGATCCAGTAATGGAAGGTTTTAGTGATGCAATACTTCCAGTTGTATCAAGACGAGCACGATTTGTTGGATTGGATTATGATGCACATGATCAGTATATTTATTACAGTGATGTATTACAAGATGTTATTTATCGTGTTCGTCAAAATGGATCAGATCGTGAAATTGTATTGGCAAGTCAAAATGAAGGAGTTGAAGGTTTGGCAGTTGATTGGGCAGCTAAAAATCTTTATTATATTGATTCACGTAAAGGTACATTGAATGTTCTTAATACAAGAAATATAACTTATCGTCGAACATTATTAAAAAATTTAAAACGACCACGTGCAATTGTCATTCATCCAAATCGTGGATATATATTTTTTTCCGAGTGGGATCGTCCAGCGAATATAAGTCGGGCTTATACAGACGGCAGTAATTTAATTGTATTTAAAAATTTAACTCTCGGATGGCCGAATGGATTGGCAATTGATTTTAATGAAGATCGTTTATATTGGTGCGATGCATTGCTCGATCATGTACAACATTCAAATCTTGATGGTGGTGATGTGAAAACATTGAGTCCACGTTTAATACGTCATCCATTTTCAATTGCAATACATGAAGATTGGATGTATATTACTGATTGGCGTTTAGATGCAATTATTCGATCGCATAAAAAAACAGGTGAACAAGAATCAATTCTTGTACGTGAACCATCGACAAATCGTTTATATGGCGTTAAAGTATTTAGTCCCGATATACAAAAAATAATTGATCATCCGTGTTCAATAAATAATGGCGGTTGTGAAAAGCTTTGTTTTGGTAAACCAAAAAATTTAACAGATCATGTATATGGCAATAATCCTAAATTAAATCGTGTTTGTAGTTGTCCGTATGGAGAAAGATTAATGCCAAATGGACAAACGTGTACATCTGATCCTGACGCTGAACCGCCAATTCAGGCATGTCAAAATCCTTTTGATTTTACATGCGCAAATCAACGATGCGTGCCAAAATCATGGGTATGCGATGGTGATAATGATTGTCTTGATAATAGTGATGAAATGCAAAATTGTACAAAGCCAACATGTGGACCAAATGAATTCCAATGTCGTTCAGGCAAATGTATACGAATGAGTTTTCGTTGCGATGGTAAAAATGATTGTGATGATTACAGCGATGAAGTTTCATGTCCCAATGTTACTTGCAGCACTAATCAATTTACGTGCGCAAACAATCGATGCATACCATTATCATGGAAATGCGATTCAGAAGATGATTGCGGTGACAGTTCAGATGAAGATGAAACATGCGCTGTGAGAACGTGTTCATATTTCCAATTCACTTGCCCAAGATCGGGACATTGTATTCCACAATCTTGGGTGTGCGATGGCGATAATGATTGCTTTGATCGTCAAGATGAAATTGATTGTCCACCAGTAACATGTTCCACCAATCAATTTAGATGCGCTGATGGAAAATCATGTGTACTTGAAGCATTTAAATGCGACGGTTTGCCCGATTGTAATGACGGTAGTGATGAAATTGGCTGTCCATTACTTGGACCTGATCAATGTAATCCTGATAAACAATTCCAATGCGTTAGCTCTGGTAATTGTATACCAAAAAGTTGGTATTGTGATCGTACACCAGATTGCAATGATAAATCAGACGAGCCTGAAACGTGCAATCAAAGTTCAGCTGCAGATGTATGTGACACTGGCTATTTCCGATGTGTATTACCTGTAAATCAAACGTGTGTATTCAAAACTTATATATGCGATGGAAAAGATGATTGTGGCGATGGTTCAGATGAAGATCCATTGATTCATGCCTGCAGTCCACCAACATTTAAATGTGATTCAGGTGAATGGCGTTGTTTACATATGACAAATCATTGTATTAATATATCAAAAACGTGCGATGGTAAACCAGATTGTCCTGATCATAGTGATGAAGGTCAACTTTGTGGTGAAGATGAGTGTGCATATTGGGGCGCACGTTGCAGTCATGGATGTAAACATACGCCAATTGGTATGGAATGTACTTGTCCACCTGGCGAAAAATTACAGATCGATGAAAATACATGTGAAGATATTAACGAGTGCGATCCACCTGGACGATGCTCACAAACGTGCGTCAATTTAAAACGTAGTTATGCATGTCAATGCAGTGAAGGTTATAAATTAGAGCGTGATAATCACACGTGTAAAGCATTTAATCATAGTGCGGCATTTTTAATTATTTCAAATCGTCATACGATACTTGTTGCTGATTTGCAGGATCAAGCACTTGAACGTGTGCCGATAAATGTTGAAAATGTTGTGGCTACTGCGAGTAATATGCATACTGGTACGATATTTTGGTCAGATATGAAATTAAAAAAAATATCACGATTAGAGCGAGGTGGTGAGCCACAAGATGTTATATCAAATGGTTTAGATTTAGTTGAGGGATTGGCGTACGATTGGATTGGAAAAAATCTTTATTGGTTGGATTCAAAATTAAATACGATTGAAGTGGCTAAAGAAACTGGTGAAAATCGTTTGATATTGGTTAAAGAAAATATAACTCAACCGCGTGGAATGTGTTTGGATCCAGCTCCAGATGCACGATGGTTATTTTGGACAGATTGGGGTGAAAATCCACGAATTGAAAGAATTGGAATGGATGGAACAGAGCGTATGACAATTATAAGCACAAAAATCTATTGGCCAAATGGTTTAGCTCTTGATATCGTTAATAAACGTGTTTATTTTGCTGATAGCAAACTTGATTTTATTGATACATGTAAATATGATGGAAGTCAAAGACTTCAAGTATTAGCAAGTTCACATTATCTTTTACATCCGCATTCATTGACACTCTTTGAGGACACAATGTATTGGACTGATCGTCAATTAAATCGTGTATTATCAGCCCATAAATTTCATGGAAATAATCAAACAGTTGTGTCACATTTAATATCACATCCACTTTCAATTCACGTTCATCATCCTGTGCTACAGCAAATATTCCCAAGTCCATGTGCAAATGCCACGTGCGATCATCTTTGTTTATTGTCACCGAGTGATCCGCGCGGCTATCAATGTAAATGTCTCGCTGGATATAAATTATTATCCAGCGGTAGTTGCATGGAAGACGAATCACCGTATTTAATGGTGTTACGTGGTTCACAAATTGTTGATGTGCCATTTATTCCAGGAAATACCAAGACAGGATATATAACACCTGTAGTTGGAGTCGAAGGCGGACGATTTATTGATTACGATAGACGCGATCGTATTATTTATTGGTTACAATCTGAAGATGGTGATAATGAAAATGGTACAATTTATTCAATACCATATCGAGGCGGTAATAAAACAGAATTTCCAAATCCAAATGGTGACTCGGGAATTGTTGGATCAGCATCAACATTTGCGCTCGATTGGCTTGGACGAAATATATTTATTGGTAATAAATTTGCGGCAAACATTGAGGCAATAAAAATTGATGGAAATCCACGATTTAGAACAATTATATTAGCAAATAATGGTAATAGAACATCAGTGGCTAAACCTAAATCAATGTGCGTTGATCCACTTGAAGGTCATGTATTTTGGATTGACCAGGGAGGTTTTGGTGTACCAGAAAAAATTGGTCGTGTTAATATGGACGGAACAGATTCACGAATATTAAATGATGAAATTCATAATCTTGAAGCAATTACAATTGATATACCAACAAAAATGTTGTATTTCAGTTCGCAATATCCCAGTTATATTAAAGCAATGTCAACAGAGGGTGATAATATTCGTGTTATATTATCAGCTGAAAATAATATTAATTTACCAAAGGCATTAGCTGTTCATGAATCAAAACTTTATTATCTCGATCCAGCTTATGATAAAATTGAACGTGTTGATTTAACATCCAGCAATCCAAATCCATTAACAATTGTCGACAATGATTCAACATTAAAAACTCTTGTAATTTATAAAAAACGTGTGACCGGTTCTCATCCGTGTTTGGACAACAATGGTGGCTGTCAACAATTATGTTTGCCGTCAGCAGGTGGCAGAAATGTTTGCGCATGCAGTATGGAATATAAAATGGTTGGTGGAACTAAATGTGAACCTTACACAACATTTGCAGTTGTTACACAATTAGATGTGGCGAAAGGTTACAGTTTATCTGATGACAAAGAGGCAATGATACCTATTACAGGTACAGGACATCATATTCTTCATGTTGACGTGCACGTAAGTGCAAATTGGATTTACTGGGTGGAATTTAATCGTGGAATTTGGAATGGAATATTCCGTGTTCGTCCTAATGGCACAGAATTAACGCCAATAATTAAATATGGCATTGGTTCTAATGGAATACGTGGTTTAACAATTGATTGGATTGCCGGTAATATTTATTTTTCCAATGTATTTCCACATGATAATTACGTTGAGGTTTGTCGACTTGACGGTAGTCAAAGAAAAGTTCTTGTTAAAACAACAACTGATACACCACGTGAACTTGCAGTAAATCCAATTAAACGAATACTTTATTGGATTGATTATGGTCAATATCCGAGAATTGGTAAATGTAAATTAGATGGAAGTGAATGGGCGCCAATTGTTACATCTGGTGTAAGTACACCAAGAGATTTAACAATAGATCCAATCACCCATGATGTTTATTGGGTGGATTCAAAGTTGGATTTAATCCAAAAAGTATCTTGGACTGGTGGTAATCAACAGGTTATACGTAGAAATTTACCAAATCCAATGGGTGTTGCCATATATGGTCCAAATGTTTATTGGGTTGATCGTAATTTACAGACAGTATTTCGTGCAAGTAAATTGCCTGGTGAAACTAAATTACCAACACAAATACGTACGAATTTACCAAAATTACGTGATATTGTAATATTTGATGCGACTACACAACCAATGGACACTACAAATCCTTGTGCAGGAGATAATAATGGTGGCTGTGAACAATTGTGCTTTGCATTGCCCGACACCAGTGAACCACATTGTGATTGTGTTACCGGAAAATTATCGAGTGATAAGAAAAAATGCGAAAATATTGAGGAATATCTTGTATTTGCAACAAGAACTGAAATACGAGCAATTAATCTTGATCCACGTTCAACAAACTTACCATTTAAACCAATCGGTAATTTAACAAATGTCGTTGGAATTGATTTTGATTATCAAGATAATAAAATACTTTTTACACAAATAAGACCGCGAGCTAAAATTGCCTGGCTGTCAACAGACAATCCGTCATCAACGGAAGTACATAGTTTAATTGACAAAGGAATTAATCCCGAAGGCATATCATACGATTGGACACAAAAGAAAGTTTATTGGACTGACTCATCAAATAATAGTATATATGCAATGAATATTGACGGGTCAGATCTTGTTATGATTGCGCGAGTTGATCGTCCGAGAGCAATTGTCGTTGATCCGTGCAACGGTACATTATATTTCACTGATTGGGGACGTTTTGGTACATCAGGAAAAATATTTAGGACAACAATGGCGGGTTCACTGAAAAAAGCTATCATAACAAAAGATTTATCGCAACCAAGTGGTTTAGCAATTGATTATGAAGAACATATGTTATATTGGACTGATGCTGTTAGAGAAAAAATTGAAAGATCTGATTTAAATGGAATGAATCGTGAAGTGCTTGTTAGTGCAACTATCTATCCATTTGCAATAACGATATTCCGTAGTCATATATACTGGACAGATTTTCAACTTCGTGGCATTTATCGAGCGGAAAAATATACTGGAGCTGATAAAATTGAAATGATTAAACGTCTTGATGATTCACCGCGTGATCTTCATATATTTTCTGCATTAAAACAACAATGTAAAGTCAATCCGTGTAATATTAATAATGGTGGATGCGAACAATCGTGTCATCCTGGTGTAGATGGTAAACCTGAATGTAAATGTGATGACAACAGCAGACTCGTAAATGAGCGTCGAATGTGTGTGGCAAAAAATGTTACATGTGATGATAATAAATTTGCATGTAAAAATGGTCGATGTATATCGCGTATGTGGGCTTGCGATGGTGAAGATGATTGTAATGATGGCACAGATGAAGATACAAATTATTGTTCCTATCATTCATGCAGTCCAAATGAATTTAGATGTAATAATGGACGTTGTATCTTTAAATCCTGGAAATGCGATCATGAAAATGATTGTCGTGATGGAAGTGACGAGGAGGGTTGTGTTTATCCACCATGTCCACCGGGTGAATTTACATGCGCTAATTATCGTTGTATACCACAAGCACAAGTTTGTAATGGTGTGAATGATTGCAAAGACAGCGTAACATCAGACGAGACGTTTGAACGTTGTCCAAGAAACAATACATGTCATCCAAATCATTTACAATGTAATACAACAAATATTTGCGTGGAGCCTTATTGGCTTTGTGATGGTGATAATGATTGTGGTGATAATAGCGATGAGGATCCACTGCATTGTGCGCAAAAAACTTGTCCGCAAAATAGTTTCCGATGTCCAAATCATCGATGCATTCCCGCAACATGGTACTGCGACGGTGATGATGATTGTTTGGATGGCAGCGATGAACCACCAGGTTATTGTCAGTCCGAAGGACGCACATGCTTTGGAGATTTATTCACGTGTGACAATGGCAATTGTATACCGAGAATTTATATTTGCGATGGGGACAATGATTGTTTGGATAATTCAGACGAGGACGAGCGACATCAATGCAACGATCGTAAATGCGATGAGGAAACTGAGTTTACATGTGACGCTAATAAAATTTGGAATCGACCGCAGTGTATACCGAAAAAATGGCTGTGCGATGGTGATCCAGATTGCGTTGATGGTGCTGATGAAAATGTGACAATTCATCATTGTCCACCGGCAGCACCGTGCGGTGAAAATCAATTTAAATGCGACAATGGTCGATGCTTAAATCGTAGCTGGCTCTGTGATCATGATAATGATTGTGGTGACGGTAGCGATGAAGGAAAATCCTGTAATACTCAATATAAAACGTGCACAGTTCAAGATTTTACTTGTCAAAATTTCAAGTGTATTAGAAAACATTTCCGTTGCAATGGTCAAGATGATTGTGGCGATCATTCAGACGAGGTTGGTTGTCCTACAACTCAATACGGTCATCATAATAACACATGCACAAATCCAGCTGATTTTCAATGTAATAATGGTAACTGTATTGATCAACAATTGGTGTGTAATAAAGAGCCAGATTGCGCTGATGAAAGTGATGAACCAGCGCATTGTAATGTCGATGAATGTGCGAGAGTTGAATTAAATCAATGTGGCCACAAATGCGTAGACACACCAACGAGTTATTATTGCGAATGTAATCCAGGTTATAAATTATTGGCGGACGGTAAAGCGTGCGCTGATATTGATGAATGCATTGAAAAGCCACAGGTATGCAGTCAACAATGTGAAAATACACCGGGGAGTTTCTACTGTAAATGTAATGAACAATGGTATGAACGTGAAGCAGATGAGCACACGTGTAAACGACGTGATAACATTCAACCATGGATTGTATTTACAAATAAATATTACGTAAGAAATATGTCAACTGACGCTAAACATTATAATATTATGCATCAAGATTTAGTTAATGTTGTTGCACTTGATGCTGATTATTCAACGCAAACATTGTATTTTTGTGATGTTACTGCTAAAACAATATTCCGAGCGCCATTGGGTGGTGGTGAAAAAGAAGCTGTTATTCGTCATGATAGTCTTGGTTTAGAAGGTATTGCAATTGATTGGGTGGCACGTAAACTTTATTGGTTGGATCGTCATGCTAAACATCTTGATGTATCTGAATTAGATGGATCAAATAGAAAAACACTTTTAAGTGGTATTGCTGATCCACGTGGAATTGCCGTTCATCCACGTACAGGATATTTGTATTATACATCATGGCATTTACAAGCGTACATTGGAAAAATGGGAATGGATGGAAGTAATAAATCGACAATTTTAACATGGGAAGATGATATTGCTTGGCCTAATGCTTTAACTATTGATTATTTCACGGACCGTATATTTTGGGCTGATGCACATCTTGATTATATCGCATTTGCTGATCTCGAGGGTCACAATCGTCGTATTGTATTATCCGGTGCATCAGTGCCACATGTATTTGCAATAACAGTATTTGACGATCATATATATTGGACAGATTGGAATTTAAAAGTAATAATGAAAGCAGATAAATTTTCCGGTGAAAATATGAAAACATTACGACAAACTACTCATCGACCTTATGATATTCATATTTATCATCCATTACGACAATTGCCGTATAAAAATCCATGTGGTGATAATAATGGTGGCTGTTCACATTTATGTTTAATTGCACCGCCAGCCAGTTCGTATTTACTTGAGGGTTACGGTCAACCGGGAGTAACATCATTCACTTGCGCTTGTCCCAATCAATTTGTCTTGGCTAAAGATGGGAAAAATTGTATTGCCAATTGTACAGCGAGTCAACATCGCTGTGGTGAACCAGATGAAAAATGTATTCCATGGTATTGGAAATGTAATGGCGAAAAGGATTGCAAAGATGGTAGTGATGAACCGGCCTCTTGTCCAACACGTGTTTGTCCACCAAGTGTATTCCAATGCGCTAATCGTAATTGTACACCAACTACTTCAATTTGTGATGGCAGTGATGATTGCGGTGACAATAGCGACGAGGCAAATTGTTCACATGAATGTCCTGAGCTTGAATTTAAATGTAAATCAAATGGCAGATGTATACATGCATCATGGACATGCGATGGCGATACGGATTGTAAGGATGGAAGTGATGAAGATCCAGCGCTGTGTCATAATAGAGTGTGTGATCCAGATACTGAATTTAGTTGTAAAAATGGTAGATGTATACAAAAATTATGGATGTGCGATTTTGATAATGATTGCGGTGATGACAGCGATGAACCAGCGTATATTTGTCGTCAAAGAAATTGCACCACTGGATGGCAACGTTGTCCTGGCGCTGCTAATTATCGTTGTATACCTAAATGGCTATTTTGCGATGGTAAAGATGATTGTCGTGATAATTCTGATGAATTGCCAGAGAGTTGTCCTGTTTGTGATCTTAATACTGAATTTAAATGTGGAAATAATCGTTGTGTGCCGAAACAGTGGCTTTGTGATTTTGCTGATGATTGCGGTGATGGTACCGATGAAGTTGATACATTGTGTAAGGGAAAATATCGATCGTGCTCCGAGTCCGAATTCCGTTGTGGCAATGGTAAATGTATCGCGTCACGTTGGCGATGTGACAATGAGGATGATTGCGGTGATAATAGCGACGAAGTTGATTGTCAAGTATTTAAATGTAAAAATGATACATTCCAATGTGCCAGTGGCCATTGTATCGCATCATATTTACATTGTGATGGTACACGAGACTGTCGTGATGCAAGCGATGAAATTGGATGTCCACCGCGTTATCCCGACGGTAGATACTGTCCTAAATCACGTTTTCAATGCGACAATAATCTTTGTGTATCACTCACTGACCGATGTGACGGCAGCGATGATTGCGGTGATGCATCAGATGAAAGTCCTGTGCTGTGTGCCAATTTCACTTGCGATGTATTACGTAGATTCCAATGTGCCAATCATCGATGCATACCGCGTTATCAATTGTGCGATGGCATTGATAATTGTGGCGATGGATCAGACGAAAATAATTTAACAATGTGCACAAAGAGAGTAAGGCCTTGTGATCCTATTACAGAATATCAGTGTGCAAATAAAAAATGTATTGATCGAACAAAAGTTTGTGATTTTACCGATGATTGTGGTGATGTTTCTGATGAAGCAGGATGTCATCCATACAAACAATGTTCACCACTTAATAAAGGCGGATGTGCACATTATTGCCAAAATATTACAGATCGTGGATATATATGCGCTTGTTATCCAGGCTATATAACATCAGTGGATAATAATAAACAATGTGAGGATATAAATGAATGTACAACGAGAGCACATCATTGTTCACAAATATGTATTAATATTAAAGGTGGATATTCATGCTCATGTCATGATGGTTACCATTTAACTGATACTCACAGCGGTGTTTGTCGTGTTGTTGACAATAGTGATCCAGAATTAATATTTGCTGATGGTCCAGAAATACGTTCGTATGATTCACGTACAAAGAACGAACAATCAATCATTGTTAATGAAAAACGTGTGCGATCTATTGACTTTGATCCACGATCAGAAATTATATTTTGGATTGATTCACATGACAATACAATTAAACGATCATACATGATAAATGCAAAGGAGGGTCAAGCTAAAATTGGTTACGCTCAAGATCTTAATATTAAAAATAGTGATTCAAAGCCAGTAAGTTTAGCAGTTGATTGGATAACAAATAATCTTTATTGGAGTGAAGTAGAATTTTCTGGAACACAAGACGGTCGTATAATTGTTGCGAAATCTGATGGACGTTATCGTCGTAGTTTAATTGCCCAAGGACTGGACAATCCAATATCAATTGCTGTTAATCCAAATCTTGGTCGTATTGTTTGGGCAGATGCTGGCAGTATACCAAAAATTGAACATGCTTGGATGGATGGTAGTAGAAGAAAAGTGCTGGCAAACACAGCAATTGGTAAACCGTCAGCAATTGTCATTGATTATAACATGGATAGCACGATTTATTGGTCGGACAGTAAATTAAATGTAATTGAATCAATGTCAAAAGACGGTTTAAATCGTAAGATTATATTGCAGGGCGAAACACTTGGTCATCCAATATCTTTAGATATATTTGAGAATAATTTATATTGGTCTACGAAATATCGTGGTGATTTAGTTAAACAGGATAAATTTGGTAGAGGTGTACCGGAAATTATTATTAAAGATATTCAAACGCCAGGTGGAATAAGACTTTATCATCAATTGAAATATAATACAACGTTACGTGATCCATGTCAAAGTGCAAGGTGTACGCATTTGTGCGTGGGAATTCCATCAGGTTATCGATGTATTTGTCCTGACAGTGCTGGTCCACGTTCGCCACAATCCAGTGAACGAGTGTGCGATGCATCAATTGAAAGACCTAAACCATCACCAAGAATATGCCCATGTGAAAATGGTGGACAGTGTCAACAGTCAGATGATAATGAACTCATTTGCGCTTGTCCAGTAACTCATAGTGGTGAACATTGTGAAATGAGTTTGGCCTCATCGAAATCAGCAAATTCCACTGCGGCAATTGTCATTCCCATTGTTGTATGCATATTGATTTTACTCTCAGCTGCTGCTATTATTTTTGTATTGAAAAAACGACCTTTGTAAGTGAATTTAATATTTATTTTTAATTTTTACTATTGGAGAATAAAATTGTTTTGACTGATAATTAATTTCAATTTTTAATTTTTAATTTAAAGCAGTAAACCTGGAGGACTTGGAGGCTTAACAGCTCAAAGTGTGTCATTTAGACAGGGCAGCAATGTAGAATTTGGCAATCCAGCTCACGAGCGAATGGTATAATATTTGTAGATAATAAAAATATTAAAGAATAAATAATAGAAATTAAATTAATTAATTGATTACGTTTAATTGTTTTATTTCAGGAACCGCTCGATGTGGAATATAATCTTGGAGATGTCACTGATAAAAATCGTGATTTTAGTAATCCAATGTATGACGCAGTTAATTTAGAAACGACAAATGGAACGAGTGGTAGTTCAATATATGAAGTACCAGCTGAAGTTAAACCATCAAGTGTACAACACAAAGAGCCACCACAATTACATTTAAAGAGACGTGAATTAGATCCATCGTCAGTTGATTTGGGGAAAGATACCCAACAATTAGTTGAGGAAGATAAATCAGAGTGCTAGTAGATTGTTTATAATTTTTATAATATATATACATAAAAAAAAAAAAGACAAACAGAAGAAAAAATTTAATGGCCGAGTATAGAAAAAATAATTTCACACTTATATGTTTCCCTAAATAATTTTGTAATAATTTTACGATTATTTTTCTATTAGGCCCCACCAATTATGTGATTTTTTTTTAACACGATTACACACAAATATACACACATACATAAACACCTTCTTTATATACGTTAAATAGCTGTAATAGGCGCGACATGATTGTGACATTTTTGTTGGATGTGAATTGTAAGTTATGTAAATAATTATGTCTACAAAGAATTATTATTATTTTTTTTTTTCATGTTATCCGTGTGTACTATATATGGAGAAAAGAGAGAAAGACAATACATTTCTATTTGTTGATGAATAATAAATTACGCTTCACGTATTTGTGAAAATTGCGCGAAATATATATATAAATATTTTTCTTTTTTTCATTAAAGATTTAGGTCAGGTTTCAGATCGTTAATTTTATACCTGATCAATGCATGCATATACGTGACTATTTATGTACACTTTTATGTACAGACAAAATCAGTGCGATCACGCTGAAATATATAAATATATATAAATAAATAAATAATGAATTTTATTTATCGCGTTTATAATTGTAATGGACACGCGGGACCAACACGTAGATTTGAGAGCTTAATAATTTTTTTTTATATTAAAAAAACAAATGAATTAATCAATGCATATTTGAACTGTATTTGTTTATTGTAAATTTCATATAATTAATGAATTATTTGATAATATAATTCAATTATAAATAAATTGTTTTAGAACTTTGGATGAATGAGAAACGAAAAAATATCTATATTATTTTAATGTGAGCAGAATTTATCATTCAGAATTGTGAAGCTCAAAACCATTTAATAGAATTTATGGATAAGTAATTAAATAAATATGAATAGACTACATATGTACAACGGAATTGATATAATGTGTTGTGGTCGTCCTAGACCTGGGCCGGTCTCCAGTGTCCAAATATTTCTATAAATATTTTACATCAGTATTTTGTTTTTTTTTTTTTTTTCATTTTTTCTTTTTGTTTTATTATTTTTTTCTTCTCATCAAAATGACAAATCGTTAACTATTAATTAATATATTGTGCAAATATGCATTTAATACCGTCCAACAAGTAGAACAAAAAAGAAAAAAAAAACATCAATATAATTTCCTAAATAGTTGCGTATATATAAATATATATATTTTCTTTTTCATGTAGATGTAATTTTTTTTGTAGTTAAATAATAGTATTGTAACAATAAAGAATGATGCAAATTAACTTTAAAAAACAAAATCACACCCATTTATTTTATTCAATGATTATTAACTCATATAAGAAATTAATGAAAATGACAAAATAATCAACTGATAATTTGTTACATAAAAATCCTTTATTTACAATATATCACTATACATTATTTTACTCCATATTACGTGCTTGAAAATACTTGAATCAATTTATTTATGTGTATATATATAATATAAACAAATATATATATATATTACCATTAATCCTCATATTGTATAAGATTGAACAAAGCATCAACATTTTCTTTTTCTGAATCTTCTTGCGGAACAATTATTTGAATTCCATCCTGATCACCGAGAACATGTTCAATAAATATTGTTTGTTCTGTCACAGGTGAAACTTGAGTAACAACAATATTATCTTGCTCCTGCTCTTGATTTGACGATTCAATTGGAATATTAACATCATCTATATTATCATCATCATCATCATCATTATTATTATTTAATTGTGATTGATTTTTTCTTCGTGTAGTTTTCGGGTGATTGTTATGAATTCTCATATGGCGATTTAAATCATATCGACCAATGAATCTTGCATTACAAATATCACAACCAAAAGGTTTATTGTCAGAATGTGACCACATATGTCTTCTTAATGCTGTACTGAAGGTAAATGCTACACCACAAATATTACAAACATACGGTTTTTCACCTGTATGCAATAAAGCATGATCGCGTAATGTTGCACGTTGATTAAATCTTTTGCCACAAACTTCGCATGTATAACTTCGCGGATTTGTATGAATTCTAGCATGACTTATTAAATTGCCCTGCTGTGAAAATGAACGATTGCACACGTTACATCTAAATGGCTTTTCACCGGTATGAACACGCATGTGCGTTTGCATTGTACGATTATTTACAAATCTTTTTCCGCAAATTGAACAAGGATACTTTGGTAAACTAAGGCCCAACGGATCTAAATGCGATATTAGATGACGTTTATAATTAGATTTATGATTAAATAATCGTGAACATTGGCTGCATGAATAAGGAGCGCCATAATGTAAATGTGTTATATGATCATCCAAGTCTGTTTTTAAATTAAAACGTTTGCCACATTTGGAACAACGATGACGCTTAAAATCTGGATGACAAATCATATGACGCTTTAAATATCGTTTCATTGAATATGATTTATCGCATATAAAACATTTATATGGAGATGGTCCAGTGTGGGTTTTAACATGATTACGTAATTCTCGATGAGTGCCACAATCTTTTTCACATACCACACAGTAAAATGGGCCACTAATTGGTATATGATTTTCAACTGTGTGAATTAATGCTTCAGTAAGTTCGGAATAATTTTGCATGCATAGAGTACATTGATGTTGAAGCTTTCCATTGTCTAATTTAATTTCTTTAACTCTTACAATTGTGTCGTTGAGAGTGCCAAGTACATTCTCTTTTGGAGTTAAATAATCCTCAGATTCACAATCAGATAATTTCTTTTTATCGTCAATAATATCAATAATTTCATTATTATCAGGTATAGTAATTTCTTCTTCTTTTATTATATTTATTTCACTATTATTTTCATTGGTATTCAATGATTGTTCATTAATTTCATGCATTTTTGTATTTATTTCGGAATTTTCAGCTGGAGAAACGTAAAGCAACATATATTGCATTGTTGATGGATCAATAACGTGATTAAAATCATTTGATATTTTTTCTTCAGCAACATTAATTGATTCAGTTTTAGAAATACAAAATTCGGATGACGATGGTATTAAAAATTGATCATTGTTGTCGTTAATAATATCAGTATTGCTCTCACCAAATTGTTCAATTGCCATTTTATCATCCAGTGACTCCTTCACGCAGTCCGATGAATAATTCATGTCTATTAAAACACCACTCAAATTATTTTCAATGTTGTTATCAGGTGAATCAATGATTTCACAATATTTTGATTCAGGATTTGTATCAATAAACTTTTCATCGTTCAATTTAGAGTGCGATGTGTTCTATAATAAAAAAATAATTTCCAAATGAATATGTAACATTTTTATAATATTGATTTTAATTAATATTGAATATATTTACTGTTGATAAATTGTCCAGGTCTATATTAAACATTTGTCGTAATTTCTTTTCCGACTCTTGAACCTGAAGTCGAAAATTATAATAAGCGTCAGTACGATATGCGCATTTAGCACATAACACATCAGGTAATCCATCATGTTTATCAACCTAAAATATAAAAATTTGAGGTTATGTCATTGATACAATAGTAAAATAAATATAATCTTAATTAATCATTTTTCGAATAATATTCAATTACCGTTGTTGATGCAAGATGTGCAAGTTTATCTGGCAATTTTTTTACGCACACAGAATCACTAAACATGGACAAAAAAAGTCCACCAACTTTCATACAACCACGACAAATTTGATTTTTTTCAATTTTATCATTCATTGTTATCAGAATATATGATTATTTTATTCCAATTCAATAAAATATGTACATCAATACATAATGATTCACTATCAGTAATAAAATTTCCAACCTAACCTTCAAAAAAAAATTCGATAAAAAAAGCCTTTTATTTACGATTGGATGGATAAAAAAAATTACAAAATTAATTTCAATTACAGGTCAACAACTCCCGGTAACATTTTTTTATTGCTATGAGGCTTGAGCCCGTTTGGTATTTACAAAATTATTCGTTTATACCCAAGTAAATGGCGCTGTATCTTCATATGTATGTGTGTCAACAACGGAAATAAAAAAAAACTCCCCTAGTGGTCATTGTATAAACTATTTTTATCAGCGCGCACTTAAACAAAATTGTTTATTCATCTGACAAATTTTTAAATCAATTTTATCAACAACAATCAATCTATTATTATCCCATATTCAATTTAATTTCACTCAAATTGATTCTAAATTAATAAAATAAATTAATACAATATGTTTCGCATGAGGTATTTTGAGGTTATGTGCGAACAAATATACAATAAATGTTTTTTCTTAATGTAAATATGTATCTATCGTAATATATTGAATGTCATATGATAGGAATACCTCTTTGATTATCATGGAAACATGATGGTCAAGGGATTTTGCTGGGTGGACCAAATTGCCAGGCTTCATAGCGCCGGCGTAACAAATGAAGAGGTCCAGGATCGGGGAAAATCAGGGTTTTGCATTTGCGCAAACTCGTTTCTATTCATATATAATCAACGAACGTTCAGTGAGCGGTTTTAGTTTGCCCCAACACTACCTTCGTGTCAGGTGGCTAATCTTTATACACATATACACATTAATAAAAAAAAAAAAAAAGAAAATAAAACAAATAAATAAATAAATAATAAAATAGCAAAAGAAAAAAAATTCAAGAAAACATTTTTGTCTTCTTATTAAATTCACTGGTAAATTTTCAATCATATTTCTCGTGACAATCCCAATAATAAATACACATAAAATTATTTTATCATCTTGAATTATTTATAATATAAATAATTATAATTATTAATAATTCAATTTAATCTTTATTCATTCAGATAAAATAAATTACAATATATTATTGACATTATCAGCTGTGAAAAAAAAATAAATAAATCAACAACAATTATAATGATTAATTAAATTAAATAAACAAACGATTTTCTGAAGAATTAAATTCTTGGTTAATTTCAGTTAATATTGATGGCTCAGTCTCGGAACAATTGATGATTCTCAGTGTATGTACTTCATAATTTATCCTCGAATATATTTATAATTATATATTCACATAAATGTTATTTAAATAAATTATTTTTTTTATTTTTTTTTTTTTTTCGTGTACAACTATCACAATATAATATTCCCAAATTGTGTATCATAATTATAATTACGTGTGTGTGTTAAAACAAAAATAAAAAAATAAAAAATGATGGAATAAATAATTTTGAATATTAAATGTGGTAAATTGTTACATATTCTCCATAGATTTTCGATGGCAAGGCATCGAGAGCGCCGGGCATCGATGAGCGCGATATTATCGCGCACAATTGTGCTCTTGATGTGGCTGGGTTTGTGTGGACTTTCGTTTATAGACTGCTTCGAAAACGTGGAAGAATACAGTGCTGGAGATACATCAAAACTCATTCGTATAGACGGTGACAGTATATTTGGCGGGATTTTCCCCATGCACGAGCAGGTAATAAATAAATAAATAAATAAATAAATAAATAAATTATAACACAGTAAAATAAATAAGTAAGTAAGTAAAACAAATAATTAATTTATCCATTCAATCAATTTAATTTTTTTCATATATCTATTAATTAATATTTAGTAAATTATTTGATTGATTGAATAATTATTTATATTGATTTATATTCAAAATTATTATTGTGTCATTCGGTGTTATTATATATGTAATGCAAAAAAGCAGAGAATAAAAATATCGACAGATTGCGGGATCAAGTGGTGAATTACCATGCGGTGCAGTGAAAGAAGAAAAAGGCGTTCAACGATTGGAAGCAATGCTATTTGCTATTGATGAAATCAACAATGATAATGATTTATTACCAAACACAACACTTGGCGCATTAATTCTTGATTCATGCAGTAGCGACACTTATGCATTAGATCAAAGTATGGAATTTGTTCGATCGTATATGAATCAGGTGAAGATATTATTAAATTTTTATAAAATACACTGTACAGTAATGCATACATTTAATAATTTAATTATTATATAATTAATAATTTAATATAAAATATGTT
The DNA here is from genome assembly GCA_918226075.1 of Microctonus brassicae. Taxonomy (NCBI): domain Eukaryota; kingdom Metazoa; phylum Arthropoda; class Insecta; order Hymenoptera; family Braconidae; genus Microctonus; species Microctonus brassicae. The sequence continues at coordinate 1,960,545 of OW445491.1, read as the reverse complement.
AATGGAAAAAATTTTAAGCTTCTTTCATCTGAGATAATTTATATACTTTTTTATTTTTTATTTTTCATTTTATTCGCGCAGCATTCAGCTCCATACGATCGATATTGTATGGTATGAGTGGTTGTATATATGCATTTATAGAGAGACAAGTACATATGTATATTTCTCTTCACCCACTAATGTTTCGACTATGTTATATAGGATTAGATAAATCGTATCGGCGCGCACCCCTTAGACACTTGCGCAAGTTTCAATTATTCTTGGCACAATAGAAAATATATTTTATTTTATTTTAGTGTTGTTTTCAATTTTTTTTTTTTTTTTTTTTTTTTTTAAGGATATGTCAGAGTATAGATGTGAAAATGGAAAAGCTCCCCTTTATGTGCCACATAAATCAGTCACTGGAGTTATTGGTGCATCCTTCAGTGTTGTTTCAATAATGGTTGCCAATATTTTGAGATTGTTTAAGGTGAGTGGAGAAAACTTTTGATTTATTATATACTGTAACAAAGTTTATTTGGATAGATTTATTTATTTTTTTTTTATTTGTACATACGCTATTTATTTTTTATTTTTTAAAACACCCTTCACTTTGATTTATGAGTATATAATGACGTAAACGAATTTTTTTTTTTAGACGTAAATTAAATATCCATCATGTAAAATTTATATTTTTCGTTTGCTTTAATAAAAATATATTTTATCTCATTTATTTTATTTTGGACTATTATTTTTTATGACAATTGTATTTTTTTTTTTTCATTTATTATCATGCGTGATATGCAACTCTGCAACGGAATTAAATGTATATTTAATATTAATAATAGTTTGTAAAAATTTTTGATATGTTTGAAAATATATTTTTTTTTTTTTTTGGTAAAAGTTTTGTTAATAATTTTTATTATTTAGATACCGCAACTGAGTTATGCGTCAACAAGCACTGAGCTGTCAGATAAAAATCGTTTTGAGTATTTTAGTAGAGTTGTACCGCCGGATAATTTTCAAGCACAGGCAATGGTAGAAGTGGTGCAACAACTCGGTTGGAAATACGTTTCCACAGTTGCAGTTGAAGGCGATTATGGTGAAAAAGTGAGATAATATATATGAAAAAATTTATTTTTAACATTTGAAATTATTTTTATTTATTCATTTGTTTTATTTATGTATTTACAATCTAGGGAATTGCTAGTTTTATTACTTTATCATCGGAAAATCATATTTGTATTGCGGTTAGTGAAAAAATATTGAGAAATTCGAGACCTGAGGATTTTGATCGGATTGTTGAACGACTTGGTACGAAGCACAATGCTAGAGGAGTAATTTTATTTGTGGATGAAGATAATGTTCGGTAATATATATTATAATTATTTATATAATTATACAGTTGATGAAATTATTTATAAAGTAGATGGAATAAATTATAAATGTAAATGAATTAAAATTTTTTTGTTTTGTAATTTAATTCAGTAAATTATTACAAGCAACTGTTCGCGCCAATCGCACTGGGTATTTTATGTGGATTGGCAGTGACTCTTGGGGCGCAAAAGTTTACCCCGTTCGTGATCAAGAATTTGCCGCAGAGGGAGCAATAACAATATTACCATTTCGTACTTCATTGAGAGGTATAATTTCTGACATAAAAAACTTTTATATATATTTACATTTAATAAATGAAATTTATCGTGAGTTTAAGAAGTTTAATATTATAATAAAATTACGATAAATTAATGGAAATTAATATTTGATTTAAATTATTATAGAATTATATTATACAGTAAATTTTTGTTTTATTTTTTTAGATTTTGATGAATATTACAAAAGTTTACGACCAAGAGTGGGAGATGAATGCAATGGACAAACAGAAAAAAATGTTCCTCATCCAAATAAAACAGGAAAAATAGTTAATTGCAGAAATGTCTGGTTTCGTGAATTTTGGTCACAACATCATAAATGTGATTTTATTGAAACGAACGAAGCGACTAATACAAATCTTTGCACGGGTGATGAAGAGCTAATTGAATATGATCAAGAGGGACTTGTTCCATTTGTCGGTGAGCATTTATCTTTATAATTCCAATATTTAATATTAAAAATAAATAAATAATATTATATTCACAAAACTAATAAAAAATATCTTCATAAAATATTTTAAAACATTTAAAACAACTCTAATTATTATTAATTCACTCATTTAATTATTTTTCTCTAAACATTTCAATCTTAATATAATCTTAAACTCTTCAATAATTCCCCAAATATCCTAATCAAAATATAATTAATTAATTACACTTAATTCTTTATACATCATCAAATAAAATCACCAATTAATTCCACATTTATATAATTTACAATTTTATTCATTTATTTATTTATTCATTTATTTATTTATACTTCAACTTATGCAACTGCTCACAATTGTCTTTATAGTATATTTAATTATCATCACAAATAAATGTCATTGATATATTAATATTAATTTCAATAATGAATCTAATTTATTTACAATAACACATAAACCCCCAACGTTATATTAATCATTTTATTATTGCAGTGGATGCTGTATACGCTATGGCGCACGCAGTACACAATATTATTGATGACGAGTGTGTAAAGAATCGAGAAACTGTACATCATCTCTGCGACAAATTGGCGCCTGCCCCCTCAGGTCCCCATCTCCTTCACTATATCCGAAACGTTACATTCATTGGTACACATTTATATAACTATATTTTACTATCGATCGCATTTTATTCTTCTCCAATTACTATAATTCTAATGCGATACTTGTAACAGGTCGTCAGGGTACGGAAATACGATTTAATGATGATGGAGATGCCTTTGGATATTACAATATATATCAATATCAACGACATGATGAGAATCGCTTTGATTACGTGCTAATTGGCTCCTGGAAAAAAGTGTAAATATATAAAATTAATAGATAATTATTTTTAATTAAATTAAATTTGAAAAGAAAAAAATATATATATAAATAAATTTTTAATTAAAACTACAAAATTAAATAATCAATAAATTGTTGTAGATTAAGTTTAGATATAAATATGACACGATGGAGTGGTGGTCCGGGTGAAGTAAATATACCCCACAGTACATGCAGTGATAATTGTCCATTAGGACATGTCCGTAATTTTCAAGTAAGTCAATTTGCTTTATTCAACTTTGATATTAAAATTAATTATCAAATATTTTATTCAATTTAACATTGTATATAAAATTATTATACAGCTATTATATAGAATATTTATTGACTGTTATAATAATTATTTATTTAATTATATAGGATGCATGCTGTTGGAGCTGTATGCGTTGTCCAGAAAATGCTTATGTATTTAATGACTCGTGTCGCAGTTGTGATCCTGGTTGGGCGCCTGATGATTCATCAAAATCAAAATGTATAAAAATTCCTGCTAAAGTTATACCATGGAAAAGTCCATGGGCCATTGTACCATTAAGCTTTGCCAGCATTGGTATATTAATAACAATTTTTACAATAATTGTATTTGTACAGTAAGTAATTTATATTTATGAGAAAAACTTTTATTCTTTCTTTATGTATATTATCATTTTTTTCATTTTTTTTTCTCTCAACGTAATATTTTCTCTTGTTTATTATTATTAAATGATAATTTAATGTTGCCCAGGTATAATAGGACACCAGTTATTATGGCGTCAGGACGTGAACTGTGCTATGTATTACTTATTGGAATATTATCATGTTACGGAATGACTTTTATTATATTAAGTAAACCAACAAGTTGGAATTGCACTTATTTACGTATTGGACTTGGACTTTGTTTGAGTATTTGTTACAGTGCAATATTAACAAAGACAAATCGTATATCGAGAATATTTAATCAGGGAAAAAAATGTATTAAACGACCGTCGTATACATCACCAAAAAGTCAAGTGGCCATTGCCATTGGTGAGTTAATTATATTAATAATTATTAAATGATGTTAATGTGTGAGATTGAATTGTGGAGAAGAATAAATATATTTATGAATGATATTTAATTTTATTTCAGGTATAACTTCAATTCAACTTGTGGGAACAATTGTTTGGCTTGTGATAGAGCCACCAGATATTAAAGAAATTTATCCGAGTCCATTAACAGCAGTTCTCACATGTCGAGTGTCAACATTTTCTCTTATGATGTCACTCGTTTATAATATGGTGCTTATTCTATTGTGTACACTGTATGCATTTAAAACACGTAAAATGCCAGCGAATTTTAATGAAGCCAAGTATATTGGATTTACTATGTACTCAACATGCATTGTTTGGCTTGCATTTATTCCAATATATTTTAGCACCAACAATGATTACACGGTACTTTTTAATTATAAAATAATTGCTATAATGATATTTATTGGAGAAAAAAAAAATACTGGATTAAATATCAAGATTGAAATTAAAATTAATGAATTGATCAAATTTTAAATTGCGTCAATATTTTATTTTATTCAATTCAACTGGTTGAATTGTCATCGATTATTCAAATATTTAATGAAGAAAATAATTGAAGCAAATCAATAATTCATTTATGTACACATTTAATTTGTCATGAAAAATTTATTCAACTCAATTATTAATCTGTTAATTTTAGAACAATGAAATAAAATATTGACTTGATAAAAATTCGATATTAATTTAATATTTTTAATTTCAATTATCTTTAAATAAATTATTAATCTATAATATTTATTTGAATTATTTTTTTTTTACAGATTCAAATTGCCAGTATGTGTATGTGCATAAATATTTCAGCGACTGTTGCATTGGGCTGTTTGTTTACTCCAAAAGTTTATTTAGTACTTTTTCAACCGGAGAAAAATGTTCGACCTGGACATTCAACTGTGGGTGGTGGTGGCGGAGCAGGTGGTGCCAATTATCCGGTGAGAATTGTTCAAAATATTGACAGCAATCAACCAGTCAATCGATCTGCGACACATAGTATGCGATTTATTGCACCGCGAAGTCAAACAATGCAAAGCGTTACATCATGCTCAAGAAGTAGTCCTGTATTACAAAATAGTCAAACACCCGATGATGCAAGCAGTAGCAAAGCAATTAATGGTGGCGAAACTCCAGCTAGTCCTTCTTGTGAAGAAACTTTTTTTAGTTAGGTCAATAATTTATAAGAATTAAAAACGTGAAGAAAAAATATTAACTTTAAGATTAAGACGATGATTAAACAAATAAAGTGCAATTGGCAGGGATAATCAATCAATTATTAAATTGTAAGTGTCAATGTTGCGCTTACAAAAAAAAAATTAAATATATCGAAGCTCCATTTATTATTATAGCTTTTAAAGTATTTTAAGGGATCCGTCCACCCTTAATTTTTCTTCATCAAGCAGCCGTGGAAGTAAAATGGGAAATAATTATTACTTACACGTATTTTAATTTTAATTCTTTCCGTTTTTATTTCAATAAAAAACTATATAAATATATATTGTCTTCCATGGCACCATAAAGTTGATATTCCATTGGTATTTTAGTGAAAAAAAAAAAATAGATTATCGTAATGCCATTGAATAATGTGAATGTATAATTCAACAAATCATAATCTCATTGTTAGAAAAAAAAAAAACAAATTAGAAAAATAGGATTAGATATGAATAACTTGTGATGTCAAATTTAGATCATGTGTTCCCGAATTTAATGAAAGTTTCATCAGATATCAGACCCATTTTGCGATATAATCACGTAAACAAACAAATAAATAAATAAAACGAGGTATAACAATGCAGACTGCAATTTTTTACATGAATTTTTTATCGTGGTAAAGTATTTTCCAAACATATATCAATTATCAAATCGATTTTAGTATAAATCGTTTATTATATATTTATTAATTAAATGAAAATTATAAGAGAAGTAAAATATATTTGATTAATATACCAAATTAAATATGATAAAATTTTAATTCCACTTAAATGTATCTGATGAACTAATCAACAACATATTCTGCTGTACCTTTTCTCTAAAGAAAAAAAAAAAAAAAAAAACTTGACTCCCCCCCCCATTCATTGCTCATAAAAAAATATTAACATATTAATATTTTTGTCTTTTTTATTATCTGCCATCACAAGCAGTATTATATTATATCTATAAACTTATACCAATAATTTTATGACATTATATACGTTGATGAATATAGAAAAATGTGAACATTGAAAGATGAATTTTACTTGTTAAAAAATTGTTATCAATTTTTATATGTACATATATTTACTGAGATGAATGTTTATAAGTAGTTTGTTGAAACTCTATGTATTTAAAATGCTGATGAAAAATTAAAAGAATATTAGGTAGAGCATAATGCCAAAAGAAAAAAAAAAAATATAAAAACAAATTCAGTTATGAAAAAAAAAAAAAAATATATATTATTTATTATGTATTGTGATTTATTATAAAAATAAACCGTAGTACTGGAGAATATAGAATACACATCAACATTTAGTGTTAATGCGAGTTAAAGAACAAACAAAAAAATAATGCAAATGAAAAAATTCTTATGATTTTTAATGTCACTATTAATTATAAATTAATGAACGCTATTTATATTAGCGATCAGTGTTCCTTAGATATGTAGAATTTTTTAATAAGAAAAATATATATGTATATAAATATATAATAGTAAATAATATATATAGAATATATATATATGTATATGTACACGTATTGGTAGTTCAGGCACGTGTGGATAAATCACGTTTCGCATTGAAATAGTCCAATTGTCCTGTCATAAACCGTGTACAATAATTGGACCACATAAATTAATTTATGTGGAATAAAAAAGCTCATTTAAAGAAAACGAAAAAAAAATTTTTAACGATCAAATGAAACATATTCGCAGCACGAACAAAATATAACTGAACGAAGATAAACTACTAATTGCTTCGATAAATGTCGATGTAATAAGAAAAAAAATAAATAAATAAATCATGATATTAAATGATTCTAACACGAAAATATTAAACAAATGAAATAATTTTCATACAATAATTCATTTGCTTGGAAGAGAATATCGCGAAAAAAAATGTTTTAATTAGTCGCTGATTATGTGGTGGCTTTATTAGTCAATTTCAATCATTAAATATTAAATAATGATACTATAGTGATATTACAAAAAAAAAAATGAAATGGGATTTTTTCATAATATATACAATGTATTACCTCGGAAATCTCAAAGAATAATAAATAAATAAATTTATGGCTTACTATATCGTGTGCGTTGACGATCTTGATGGCCACAATATTCAGTAATTATAATTTTGCATAGAAACAAGTGGAATACTATTATCAAAAAACATATACTAATCCAAAAGAATGTTGGAAGACCACCGAGTTGATGTCCATGTTTATGTAGTGCCATAACATGATGATCATGAGCGGGCGCTGAATAAAAAAAAAAGAAAGAAAAATTGTCAATTATTAAAAATTCATCAATGTCAAAAAATAAAGAAAGAAAAAAATACAAAATAAATAAATTGAAAAATGTCTTTCATACCTTCTTCGACTTCATGAACATGAAGTGCATTACGAAGATCTTGCATATGTTGATAGTCTGAAGTAATATACAAAATAGCTGTTAATGGTTTTGTCAATTTAACAGGAAAATTTGTGTACAATTGACTAAGTGGAACTGGTGAATCTAAACAACCAGCATCACAACCATAATAATCACTATCACTTTGATCTAAAGCGACGCTCAATACTGCACGATTATCATCGCCAACAATCACCGATATATTAACGTGCGTTATATTACCATAATTAATTCGTCTGCAATGAAATATTAATTTAATTATATTAGAAAATTTAAATATAATTACAGCATGTAACAAAAATATTATTACATGTCCAGTGTACACATTTAATAATTATTCATTTACCTGAATAAATAATTACGATGAAGATATTGTGGATCAATATTAAATTCTAAATGTTGATTACTAAATCGTAATCCACCAAGACTCAAAATAATTGCTTGTTGTACAGCTGATGGACCGCCAGTTATTAAACGATGACAGCCCTGTTTTTCTAGAGTTATCAACCAGGCTTTTACAATCGCATTAACACCCTCAATAGTTGATGTGTCTTTCCATAATCGTGGTGCGTCTCTATAATTAAAATAAATTAAAGAATAATAAATAAAGTTTCATTTTTTAACACGCAATCATGAAATAAATAATAAATCTTTAAGATTACAGTGTATGATGACCGCGATAACATCCTTCATTGTTTGATGTTGATTTTTCTACATCAGGTATGCCTTGAGCTATTTGCGATAGTATATAATAAATTGTTGAATTTATTTTATCGCCATTTAATACGTCTTTGGCTTTTGATTGACTTATACTAAATCCCGAATGCCAATAACTCTGCCAAATATTTACATGTTGCTCTCTCAATCCTTGCTGCTGCTGCTGTAGACTTATTGCTTTTTTTATTGCCTGAATAAATAAAATATAATTTAATATTATAAGCGAAAAAAAAATATATTTAATTTAATTTAATTAGTCATAAAACTTTTTAATAATTATTCATACCTTTAATGCATTTTTTTCAGTTATTTTACGCTCGTTTGCATATTGTGATATAGTTTGTGGTGAATTACTGTATGAAACACTTGTTAAAAATTGCAATTTTGTTGTACTTCTTGGTTTTATGACAACAGATTTTGGTGGTATTGCATACACCACTGATACAACAATAATTTGATTTGAATCTGATAAATGTACATAACCTGATGTAATGCTATATTTATGAATAATACCATCCATTTGTATACTAAAATAAAATAAAAAATATTCAAATTATTAAATATATTTAAACTTGAATTAATCAAGTCATTAAATTATTTTTACTTTGCTGGTTTGATGTCAGTCCAATATTGATTTGCCGACAGTTGTAATGCAACTTTTTGCGACAACGATGAAGGATTAGAAATACTTATATCCTGCACAAATATTCCATCCATAATTCGATGTGCATAATATTGATTTGTTACATGATATCCATCTTTAATACATTGATATCGATAAACAATTCCATGAGTAAAATGCATAACAGTTGCTTCACGTTGAATATTATTATCAGGGATAATTGCAATTAATGGATCCCATTGTGCATCCAATGACAATGTTCGTCCTTGTTTAATAAACAAACGTCCATTAAACGGAATTGTTTGTACAGCTAATATTCCATTTCCAACATATGGCAAATATCTATTTATCACTTCGCCTTCGGATGCACCATTGTATTCAATTATTGCTGCATCATATGCAGCAACATCAGCATGAAAATTTGCCAATCGTTCATTTATACAATGATCCTCAAATGCTGAATTAAATAAAATAAAGAGAATTAGATTAAAATAATGATAATTAGAAAAATATATTATTAGATAATAAATTGAATAGAAATTTATTATTATTTATACCTTCTACTGGACCATGATCTTTTGAAAATAACCATTGAATAAATGATGGTCCAAAATATAATAAAAATCCACAGAAAAAAAATAGAAAAATAATTATTTTGCGATTTGAATAATGGCCATCAATTAATCGTCTAAAACGCTTTCCAATCTCGGACATTCCACCATTTCTTGACATTTTGTAATTGTTGTGTTATAAATCCATAACATTACATGTGTTTCATTCAACAACACGGCTGATTACGTTTGCGGATGATATGATAAACAAAAGTTTGGTGTATAAATTTGTAGGGAGTCACGCACGTACATTAATATAATAATATTACATACATATATAAATAATGGCTGGATTTAAGTTGATTGAAACATATTTATCGTCAGAATCAGAAGATAATGATGAGGAAAATGAAAAAAATCCAAGTAAAACATCGATGGACAATGATAACTTATGTTGTGAACAGAATAGGTAAGTGTAAGGTTGATTATCACAATGAGGTTATGTTTGAATTTGAGGTTATGTATTTTAATGGTTCGACGTATTTATTTTAATTTTAATAAACACACAGGACACCACTGCCTCTGCCAGAGTCTATAGCATCATGGATGAATGAAAAATATAATGAGGATGTAATTTCAATGATACCTGATGAAAATCAAGCTGATAAGCATGAAGGACGTACAAGATCATTCAAACATGAACGCGGCAATTGGGCTACCTTGGTTTATATTCCATGTCTGTAATTTAAATTGTTTATAGATTTATAAATATCATAAATGTTGTATGAATTAATTAGATGTTGAATTATATTGAAAATTAGAAATAATAATTTTTTTTTTATAGATTTACCAGGTGATTCATTAACAAAATGGATGTTATCAACACTAGAATTGTTACCAATTAAAGGTAAATTAATTATTGATGAGGCTCATATGAGTTTGACGCGAACATTAATTTTGAAATTTCATTGGATCGAATCGTTTGTGGACAGTATGAAAAAAATATGCCGCAATATCAATAAATTTAATTTGAATATGATAAATATAAAAGTATATTGCAATGACGAGAAAACGAGAACATTTCTTGGAATTGAATGTCAAAGTTTCGATCAAAGTTTTACATATTTAATGGAGTCATTGAATAAATTATTGGCAGAATATGAATTACCATCTTTTTATGAAGTAAGTGAATGAATAATTGTATCAATTTATTCATTTCATAAAGTAATTTTTTTTTTTATTATTTTCAGAACGCTTCATATCATATTAGTTTTTTTTGGACACTTGGTGATAAAAAAATGGAATTGCAATCATTTATACCATCACTCAACGAAAGTTTTCATAAAACTCTAAGTGAAAATTTAGAAAATAATTCTATTCTCGTATCAGAATTACATTGCAAAATTGGAAATAAAATATATATATTTCCACTAAGATAATATTTACATTTTAATAAAAATAGATTAAAAAAATACATCAATATAAATAAAATATTATATATACATTTACACTATTGGTTTAAATACAATGATATCAAATGGCATTTGATAATGTCGAGCATATCCTTGCCACAATTTTTCCCATAAATTACTGATATCAGATGTCATACTTGTTTTCATCGTACAAGTTGATGGATTATCAATAATTAAATCAACTCGCGGTGAATGTGTAATTTTAGAACATCCCATTGTATCGATAAGTGTTAATGTGGGTTTACGTTCCAATAATACTTCCAGAGAAATTTGAGATATTTTTGGATTATCACCGACAATTATTTGTGATAAATTATGGCACTTTGTTAATAAATTCAACACGTCCGAATCGTTAATATTACACCCAGACAATTCTAACGTCTCCAATGTTGAAAAGGCCACAGGACTGGGCTCACAAAGAATAATTGATTTATAATTAGTATTTGACAAATTTAAATTAATTAATTGCCTTTGCAAAAAACCATCAATTCCATCATCGTCAAGTCTATTCCATGCTATGTCTAAATGATCAATATTCATATTTGTCGACAGTGGAGTCGATGATATTCGAGTCAATTCACAACAGCGTAAATTTAAAGTGTTAAGATAACGCAGTGATGCGAGTAATTCACGAAGTTTACTTTGACTTTCAACACCAAGTGGATTATAACTTAAATCTAAAATTCTCAATGGCAATGGAAAATTATCAATTTGCGAAAGACAATCAGCATCAATATCACAGCCTTGCAGATGTAATTCTTGCAATTGTGAAAGTTGAATTAAAGTACGATTAAGATTTTTACCATGATTGTACAACGATGTGCCGGATAAATTAAGAATTTTAAGATTTTTTTCATATTCTAAACTTTTTAATAATGGTGTAATATTTAATATTTCATCATCGGTTTTTAGTCGAAATATTTCCGTATGTTCACAAGCTTTTAGAGCTTTTATCACACAGCCATCTTCATTATTTACATCTGAAAAAAAAAAAATTTATTCATTATTTAATATTATTATAATTAAATAAAATATCAAATGAATTTTTAATAATTTTTACATACCTTCATCACATGCAGCGGATATAATTTTATATCTTTCACTAACTGCCGGTATTTTTAAATCAATAAGACGACCATTTAATTGTATATCATCATTCTGACAAGCGTATAATAAATTTAAAAAATTTTCTGGTAACAGTACTTCGCCGTTAGATGTAGAAAGAATAATTGATGGTTCACAACCGGTGTCTCGTTGAAATTGCTCAACAATTTCATTTGTCAGTCTTCGATATAAATCATTATTATCATCGGAAAGTTTTAATTTAATATTAATAATTTTATCATCAAGAAGAATTTTAAATTGTGTCAATTCACCATGTGAATTTCTTTTCTGTACATTACTAATACTATTTGAGAATGAAAATATTGTTGGCGATGGTGTACGTGACATAATAGTTTTAGAAAAACCAGAAATTTGTAGCAATGAAGTTTGACGTGACTGTGATTTTTTAAATTTATTATTCAAATCAAAAATTTCATTGTCAGTCGATAATTCTTCGCAAGACAATGCCATTGACGGTGATGACGACGGTAATTTACCATCGCTATTTCTTTTAGGTCGTTTAATTAATCTTTCATTCTCTGGTGTAGTTGTGGCTGACAATGATGAACCAAATGTCTTTCTTTTTCCCAATGAACTCTCAAAATTATCAGCACTTGATCGTCGTGAATTGTGCGACGTATCCATAACTCCAATATCATCCTCAAGCCAATCACCAATGAGCTGTTGCTCGCTATCAATAAGCGGCGCGACAATTTTATTAGCACTAGTCTGTTTAATTCTCGTCGAGCCAATTATATTTTTTCCTCTGCCTTTCAATCGCTCTATTGTTCTTTTATAATCTTCACCAGCAGATATTTTATCTTTATTTCCTAATTCATCGTTATGGATTAATATTGTTGTCTGCTTGCGACGACCATAATTCGCATTATCACCGTCATTGTCATCATCATCATCATCATCATCATCAAGTAATGATGGATTAGATGAAAAATTTTTGGTTGATATTTTAATTTGTTTCGGTGGTAAAATCATTCGTAATTTATCACGTGTTAATTTATATATTGCTTCATCCTCATCAGTCCATTCAATTGGTTCTTTTTTACGCTGCTCCTCCAACCGATATCGCCAACCTTCCAAACAATCCAACACAGACTCACCCGCTTTTGTTTTTAATCTTATATCCGCGCCATGTTCTATTAATAAATTAATCATCGAGCAATGCCCACACGACGCTGCGTCATGTAATGGTGTTATATTACCGCATTGAGCACCACCTGGGTCATTAATATTTATACCAGCGTTTATTAATAATTTAGCTATCTCTAAATGACCATAATTTGCTGCCTCATGAAGCGGTGTCCAGCCACAATTATCCCGGACATTCACTGGATGCCCAGATGATAAAAGATTCTCAACTTCACGTACATTATTATTTATACAAGCTACATGAAGTTTTGTTTCCCCTTTTTCATTTCGTTTAACCACAAATTTATTATTCCGCGACGCAGCGCGCGATCGTGTCGCCTTGGATTTTTCATTTTTACTTTGTAATTCTTTTTCAACATCGGACAATTCATCCAAATCAATATCCAATAGCGTTTCAATTGTATCAGTGGACTCGCGTGACGATTCATCGTCTATAATAATTTTCTTTTTTAATCTATTAATTTTTTCATTCAATTCTTCCGCCTCGTCCAAGCAACCACTTTCTGATAAATAAATATGCAATTCTTTCATCACTGTTATTTGCAATGGTATATCGTTACATTGAACGGCATTTGATAGTGCTTTTTCATAAACATCACGAATTTCCCAATCAGTTGATTCAGCAGTGCATGTTAATAGATCAGCGAGAAATAATGCAGAACGACACATTTCACGATTATCATCGATGCAAAGTTGTAATTCACGACGTGCATAAATTAATGCTTCATCAAAACGTTTATCATCTTTTAATGTTTGCGCTAAACTTACAAGAGCTGCACTTATTTTTGATGAATAGACAATCGGATTTTTTTCTGCACAAAATAACATACCTTCATAATATTCAACAGCTTTTTTATAGCAACTCACAGTAACTGCAGCATCGCCCATTGTTTCATATAATCTCATTTTCTTTTCATTGTCCTCTTCTTTGATTAAATCACGTTCACCATTGTCAATTGTTGCAATGATTTTTAATAATTTTTCAACAGTATCCGCTAACGATGGAGCTTTTTTATTTACATACATTGTCACAAGAATTTTACGGGCATCGGACCAACGACCTAATTTTGCTAATAATTCAACTTCGCTAATTCGTCCAGTTGCTATATCTAAAGCATCATCAGTTACTCGAGTTGAAAGATTATAGTGTCTCAAAGCCTCGTGGTAATTCTGTTGACGTTCAAACAAAGCGCCCAGAGCTAAATGTGTTCTATGTAAATCTTGAGTTAATTTATGTTTGTCACATAATTCTGCCGCTCTTTCAATTAGGTCAATTGCTTGCTCCGGTGCCTTTTGAGCATCCAAAACTAAACCTAAATTTAGTAATAACCTCGCGCGCATCATCATTATTTCCACCCGGGTAATATTTGTGTGTTCAAGTTTATCACAGAGTTTCAAACTCTTTGTGTATGCTTTCTTTGCTGCTGCTAATGCCTCAGTTTTTTCAATTGACGAATCATCATACGTTTCACTCAAACAAAAATACGTACGACCTAATGTAGCAAATGCTCGTTGTTGTTCCACTAAATTTTCAAGATCTTTTACACCTTCTAAATATTTTATTTGATGTGATAATGCTTCTTTGTAATTGCCAGAATTCGTATGAATTTCACCAATCATTCTGTGTGCTACAGCCAAATTTAATTTGTCATTAAGAATTTCACATACATTGAGTTGTTCTGTATATTCATTCAGTGCATCATCGAATTTTTCTAATTGAAAATATGAATCCCCAAGATCTTTGACAATATCTGCCAATTGCCGCATATTACCATCTCTTTTTGCACGTTGTTTTCTCTTTTTTAACTCTGAAATAAATATAATCAGTAATAATAGTATTAAAAATGCTAAACTATTTTATAAATCAACTTACTTTCCGTCTCCATTGTACAAATTAAATGTTCATAACCTTATTCTATTTATAATATAATTAATTTCTTTATTATAAACAACAATATTACAAAATATAAAAAGACAAAATACAGGAAAACATCTAGGTTGGGTCCATCACGCACACACAACTGTTTGTTCCATCTTCCATGTGCCATTTCATTCATCAGCTCATTTGCATATCGTATACACACACAAGCTCAAATGGAATTGCCACTGCGCATCCATTTGCGCAATATTCAAAAATGTTAAAATCACATTGTGTAATTATTCATGTTTAATAATTAATTTAAAGCACAAATTTAATTTTTTTAACTGTGCATAATTATCAGCAATAGATAATAATTATTAGAGTGTTTATTTTTAATCTCTAAATATAATGTCTTTAATTTTCTTTAATTATCGTCCATTGGCGCCATTTCGAGGTTAACATAACCTATTAATTCCAGTGCTGGTGTTCTATCAGTACATTTAATTTTGTGATGTTTTGTTGGACGAGTTAATCAGATTTGTTATTTTATTTATTATTAAAACACAAATATTTAAGATAAATCAAAATGAGATATGAATTGATTGGTCGTAAGACCACATTTAAAGGCAAGCCATTGTGGGAGATTCTCGGTAATTTGAAGAATTATGGTGTTGGAAGAATTGTAATTAGACAAAGGTTCCAAAGATACCCTGAACCATGTTATTTAAAAATTGTTAAAGTTGGTACACTCCCAGAGCCTCGAAAAGAACCATATGAACTAACAAAAATTAATATACCAGTGAGTATTTAAATTAAAAAAAAATATATATTTTTTTTTGTATGGATTCTCAAATATTTAATTCATTTTATTCACAGGTCCAACGAGCAATTCAAGTCCTCGCTGAGGACGTATTTCGTGGCAGGAAATTTCGAGACCTCGTTCATTTAGAAGACACAACATATAAAAGTGATTATCAATTAATACCAAAAGATGAAGAATATAAATATCTTATAGATAAGAAAAAAGATGATGTAATACTACCAAGAACAATGGATTTACCGCCACTTTTGCGTGAAATAATCATCAGAAATATGAAAGCAAAAGGTCGAGAAGTCATTGAAGAACCTAAGCTACCACTTGTCTACAACCTAGAAGGAAATAAATGTTCACGAGTTGCTGAAGAAGGTGAAAAACCGACCGTGACTTTTGAAATGGGACTTGGAAAACCAGCACTTCCACATCTTTACGCGAATGTAAAGCCAATATAAAGAGTTTCATGGGTTCGTTTTAAATTGTATACAATTAATTATTAATTAATTAAAAAAATAAATATATAAATAATCAAATTTTCGATAAATATTGACGATTCATATTTTTTTTACCGTTCAACTTAACGTTAATTTATTTAAAGTTTTATTAATAATTTATATCGCTCACAAATACTTAGTTTCTTCATTATTTCCGATGTAAGTTTATCATATTGAATTAAACTTTCATCAGAGGATTGGATAAACGCAGTATTGGTCTTTTTTTCTTTAGCAAGAGCCTAGAAATAATTTATTTGCTCACTTTTTCATCTGTTATAAATAGAAATAAATTATTAAATGCAATTATATACCTTCCAGAATTGTCGTAACTCCTGAACATCATTGCGTTTACGTACAATCCATCCACGAACATATCGTTGAATACGCAAAGCTGCTTGTTCCTTAGTCCATCGCCAGGATTTAGGATAAATTGGTCTTGGACTAGAATTATTGATCAAATTCATAAAGTAATTCCTTTTATTATTCATTGTAATTCAGAGAAAATTTTATATTACTGTTCTCTGAGCCAGAGTTTAAATGGTGGAATATCAAATAGCTTCAACCAATTGTTACTTCTTTCAGGATGTTGTGGATTTTTATTCCACAAATGTTCTGCTAAATAATCTAGACCATTGAACTCACACTTTTGGTTCTAATTCAAATTTATATTTGAATTTATTTTCATGTAATTTGGGTTATGAATACTAGTTCAAATACCTCAAGTGCATTCTGTTGGCACGCTTCAATGAGCATTTGTTCCATTGTCGATAATAAAATCGGAAATATTTTATCGTTCAAGTATTGTACAGGATTATTATCGTGTTCTAATTCTCGTTCAGACACGGATTCGTTATTTTGTCGTTGCCATTCATACAGTGGTGCAAATTTTTCCTCTGATTCTTTCAGAATGGTTTCCCATAGTGATAATTTTTTGGTTGGTTTCTTTATCAGCTCTTCATGGTAATTGATAAAAAATTCATTCGATTCATTTTCATTCTCTTCTATCGATAAAGTGTTTTCATCCTCGGAAGACTTTGAGCTCTTAGTGTCACAAGGACACAATTTATTCTCACAATTTTTCACCGAATACGGAAATAAATCATTGAAAAATTCATAACTCGAAAACATCACTGAAAAAAAATAAAAATAGAATAAATCATTTCGTTTGTTTTTCCACGGCAATATAAAAATACTTCACACCGATTCCTTGGAAATTTATAATAAACATGTCTTTTACGTGAGAAATATTTTTCAAACACAATAAATACATCAAAGTATTTTCAAATGTTGCATAAAAAATGTGCAATTAACTGTCCTGAAATCGGTGAACGACGACGACGCGGTAATTATTTTTTTATATCAACTAAACATCATGAATTAATAATTGAACATACAAATATAAAAAAATAGGTTAATTGAAATTATAAATAGCACAAAGAGCGACTGGCAATGCAAAGAATTATTATCGAACTGCAAATTGGAGATCGACACCATACTACGATTATGATATAGATTCATCTGACGTAACTGAATACAAAAGTTTGCCTGGAAGAAATTCTACATCAAGCCATGAAAGTTATTCATCAATAGGAAATATTGAAGATGTAGAAACTCCATCCCAAACATCAGAAGAAACATTGAATGGATCATCAGAGTGCTTAAGTGGCCGCGATTATTCTAGTCATCAGACACAAACTGAGGACAATTATGATGATCGAACGACAGAGTCTCGTCGAGGACATTCCCAACGATTTTTTGATAATCCTGAAACGATTTCAAGATCAACGACGACACCTCATCGCACTTATGACAAAAATTCAGCAGAAAGTCATCGTGGTCAATCGAGTTTTGCCGATGGGCGTCGACAACAATCTTGTATCAATGACGAATGTTCACCACAAAGATCTAACTTATTATTCCAAGGAAGAAATGATAGTGATTCAGAAAGGACTTGCAGCGATTCAGAAATTCAAAGCGAATCATCAGACTCTGAATCAACATTTTGTCCAGAATTATGTGAGAATGAAATTCTACAAATACCAAGTTCTAAAATACCTTGTGAGTCCCCGTGTCCAAAACAAGCTCGATTAGGTGAATAATAAAATATTATTAATTAATAAAATTATAATTTAATTTTTAAGTTTATGTTTGATTTATTTTTTTATTACATTTGAATATAATAATAATTTTAGATAAACTGAGGGAAAAACGTCAAGCTCGATTGGACAGATATATTCTCAATAAAGGATTTAATTATTTTGAAGATGTGTGTCATTGCTCACTCAAATGTCTTATGGTGCAAATTTGCCTGGATCCATTTATAAAAAAAACTATTATATCTGCGACATTTTTTTTTCTCGGCATAAAACTCTGCTTCGAACTTGATTCCTGGTATATTCCATTTTAATACAAAGTCAATTAAAATATTGATTATAATAAATTTTTGAATTCCTTATTTAACTAAAAATATCATTTAATTAATGATACAATATTAGAGAATATTTATACAGAACTTTTTTTATTTATATTAATCTTCATAATATTTATATATATGGCATAAAAATTATTTATCAATGATAAAAATATTTAAAAATTTTGTAATTTACGATTTTTCTGCTTGTAAAGTATATTTATGGTATAAAGCAGAGCGATGATAGCTAAAAGGATAAATGCTGATAAAATATATGGTATAATCATGTGATTAGATTTGGAAAAATTTCGTTTTTCTACTTCAATTGGTTTAATAACTCGAAATGAAATATCATCAAGCCAATCGATTGTTTGATTGTGAATATTATTAAGACTTCGTGATTTTCTTACGTGTCCAGCAGGACAATTCAGTATACAATCACTGCCATCCAAACAACCCGTTACTTTAACATTCATAATCATTTCGTCGGTTTCCTTCATGTTGTCAAACATAAATGCTTGAAAGATAAGATAACTTTCCAACGGTGTGACGCGATATTGTTCACGCGAACAAATTTCATGCACATCAGGATTTAAACAGCCTGATGAATCAAGAATCCACATACTATTCATTATTTTTTTCTGCCGATTATTTTCTACATAATGAACAGTCACATCGCTAATTCTTGAATATTTCCAACCTTAAATAATAAATCGATTTGTGAATGTTTTATTTATATATCATTGAATAATGAATATAAAATACAGCGCAATTACTTACCATCACCTTCACGGATTGCTGCCCTTAGAAGAATTTCTTCACCAAGTATAACGGCTCCACCTGGTTGAATTTTAACATCAAACTGATGATCTGATCCAAGTGTTTTTCGATATAAACCTACTTCAGTTTCAAATGCATTTTTATGACCACCAGTTGCAACTCGTGGCGCCATTCTTGCTGACCTGGGACAATAAAATGAATTAAACAATAAAAATGTATTATCACACATTGAATACAATAAAAAAAAAAAATATGTAAATGTCAATAATTGATTAATTAAATTTTTCATACGTGTCAAGTGTTTTTAAATTAATTCGCTTGACATGTGATGTTATTTTTTCTTGTGTTCGACATCGTAACAATACTTTAATATCATCTTTAACTTTTAGACCAGAAATAGCTGGAAATCGTAGATTCAAACAGTAAAATCGTCCATTGTCTGTTGAACAATCGTGCACACCACAATTCCAAAATAATTCATTTCGTAAATCGAAACGATATTCATCATTAATTTTTATTATTTTACATGAATCACTGGTGGCCCCTTCAATTACTGGATAATCAAATAGTTTTGGCGATAATAAAGAAGCTCGGAAGAAAATTTCATCGTCAATATTTCTACAAGACATCGAACTAATTCGAACATGACTTGACGTATCGATTTCATCTCTTTGGAATTTTGCTGCACTCATGGTGGTCGCTTGCTTTGTCACTGGAGGAATATAACGATAACCATCACGTTGAAATGGACTTCTTATTAATTCAATACTGGGTGCAAGAACAACATTTGGTGTTGTCAATGGCCGAAATATTGAATTTCTTACACGATTATCAATAACCTCTGGCAATACAAAATCAGGTTCATCAGATGGAAGATATAAATGTCTTGCAACAATTCTACTTCCATTACCACGCTTTTGATTATTATTCTTTTGTTCTTCTACATCTGCGAGCTTAACTACACTCAGTCCACATGAAAGAACAATTAAAAATCGTGACATTCGAATAAATGTCGACAAATTCATTTTCACATAACCAAAATGAAAAAAAAAAAATTATAAAATAATATTTTATTATATTTCTTCACGATGATTTACACTGAATGACTGAGTCAATAATCGAGTGACCAATGGTTTTTAAAGACCCATCTCATTATTGTTGTCTCTCATATACACATGTATATTTTTTCTTTTTATTTATTTTTTTTCTCTTTATTCTCCCTCACGCGTTTCATTTTCGTGTATCAATAGCGGGGCCGAGGTCTTCAACGTGCTGTCATTGTTCTCTCTTTGATCGAAGACATTAAATAAAAAAAAGAAGAACATCAACGTTGTCCCATTATTAACCAACCCCGTTTCGTGATTTGGGCAACGATCAAGTACTTAGCATAAAACATCACTCGCATCCTCAATTTAAAAACTCCATTAGCAACACCTGATAAGCAACAACATCTTGTTTCCTTGGTGGTTTCTCCTCTCTCTCTTTCTCTTCTTTTTGCTTTTAATTTTTTTTTCTTCTTCCATTGACGCTTCATCAATCACTGGCGTAGTTCAATAATAAAATTAATTTGTAGGTTGAAGGGATATTTTTTTTGCTTGACTACTCGTGCATCACTGCTTTGACCCAGTCACAAATTTCCGTATATTTTTCTTCTTCTTTTGTAAATTCGATCGCGTGTTTTTATTTCATTCGTGGCTTTTGTGTTTACTATTGTTTGACTATGTCACAACATTCAATGAATACATTATATGGTATATTTCATGGTCTGAGTGTATGGTGAATTGAACGTTAAATGGTACAGTATGTCAACTAACTGCAATAATAATTTCATCATTTTATTCTGGATATTGCAAATGATTTTATTTTTTTATTCATTTATATTCGTTGGTTATTTGATGTTTACTGTTTATGATATTAAACGAATATTTCATGCGATCATGGACAATTTATTTGATATAACCGCCAAAAATATTCATGTGGGTTAACGATCATATCCTGATGATGATACGATCTCGTAAAATCCAACGGAATATTTTTTATTCAATTGATAAAATGGAATTTGTATAAAATATCTTATCATTGATTATTAATTATTTTCATAACCTTGAAATAAATAGATTTATATGAATAATTTAACTGTACGGAAATTTTTTAATCGAGAAATTTTCACACTTCCGCGTTACCTTTTATGATTATCATTCGTTCCGTGAAGGATCACGTATTTTTTCAATGAAAATAAAAAAGATATATTGTATATAATTTATATATACAACACACACGGCCAGATAAACATATAAGACAAAACATACGTGATGCCTCGTTGGTCTAGGAAGTAGAAAATATATTTAAAATTTGTATATTATATAGCATACGAGGAATTTATTCTCGTTAGTACTTTAAAGCATTTGACGTGGCTCGTTTCACTTATTTTATTAATAATCATCCACTCCTTATTTAATTTTAATATTTTTCATAATATTCTCAATTGCCACAAACTCGATCTGTGAAGAAAAATTATTCCTGAATTATTATCAACGCATAATTAATTCATATAATTGATATTCCTATCTTTTTATTTTTTCATTATACTTTTAAAGTATATAATACAATCGATAATGTAATAATTAATCAAATTTACAATTTATAAAAAAACTCCAATAGTTTTACTTATCATAATTCTTTTAAATATTCATTAAGAATTCTGACTTACTTTTAAATATTTAAAAAATTTTATAATCATACCAGAAATTTAATTGAGGTCGTGGCATTCATTGGGACATCATGATAAAAAATTATCAGTATATTTCAAAATATATAATCCATATTTATATTGCTTTCAGCAGATCACTTATATATTTTCTGATATATTTATGTACGATAATCAAATATGAATATTCCACATTTGGTAAATTATTTATTATAAAAATTATATCCATGGTTATTTACTGTATCAACTTTCTGCATTAATGCATCAAACCGTGTCACTTAATGATCCTCTTTTTGATCTTAAAGTGCATTGTCACCTTACTAATTTTCGCTCATATATTTTATTTTTGCTTTTAGCTGGTGATATACGAGTACACATCTTCGTGAAAGCTATTTTTTGGAGCTATCAATGGACCGTTGTATGATCTGGAATAAAAAATGTTAATATTAAGTATGAAGATTTTGACGTGAATAATCATTGAGAAGAGTGGTGAAATAAAAAATAAAAAGAAGAGCAGTTAACAGAGGCCATGGCCCGTGGCAAATATAACTTGAGACGTTGTCCAACACGCGTCAGACTAACGGACAATTATCGTGTTAATCTTTCACTGGTGTGTGCACACTCTGTGTATATAAAAACAAAATAAAAAGTGTATTCAGAAATTTATATAAACGTATTTACAAGTTTATATGCATAATCATATACACAGTAGTGTGAATTATAAGAAAAACAAAACAACAATGAGAAATTATGAAAGAAAAATTTATGGATAAATGATCAAAAATAACGAGATGAAAATTGAAATGATTTGAGGTTATAATTTTGGCTATGGCTGTTTATAAAAATATAAACAGTCATACAGGATAATATCTATCCAACTTGTTGCAAGTTGAAATAAAAAAAAAGTGAGTATATTGCGACGCTCCCCTGCGTCTTTGGAACGCCCTGAAAAATCGACGCTTCGTTTCTCCCTACTTATCTAACAGTAAAATATTCTTCGCTAGTCCAAAGTCCACCATCCATGACCGCAGGTGCGGAAACGCATCGATTGTTGCATTAAAATTTTTATTTAGTACTTTATCATTATTAGTATCATTACGATTAAATGTATTGCAATAATTAAGGGATAAAATTCTAGAAAATTTGAATGGACTTGAGCTAAACATTTGTACACTGATATTATATTTTTTTTTTTTTCTAAATATACAGAGTAAAAGTAAGAGAAAAAATAAGGTCATTGATCTGACAGTGTGGCAATGAATAAAATTGAGGAAACAGGAAAAAGAACATTTTTTTGTTTACACCCTATTTTTACCATTTTACCAAGACAATATATTCAATTGTTATTAATAAATATATGTATTTATATTTTATTTTTATTTTTATTATCAATAGGAATAAATAATATTTTTGTCAACTTCAAATGTGAGCATATTGACTTCTGCGAAGGATTGTTAGACGTTAACATTTTTTCTGATGAATGGTCACTGGAAAACATTGTGGATCTGTAATAACGGAAGACACAATAATGCGCTGATGTCTTGACGTGTCATTCTTTGTAGACGTGTGACATATGATTTGATGGCTAATGCCAGCATACACATATCAGTCATAGTTGGAAGTACAGTAAGTAATAAAACACAAAAACATTTTGTAGTTTACTTTATTTATTTAACAGTGAATCATAAGCAATTGTCATTGAAACAGCTGGTGATATTTTTAAAGTAATGTCAACTATATATTTTTCTCTTTGGTTCTTTTTGCAGCCTTCAATTATCTAGATTATCTGACAATTATTTCAAACGGTCATCGAGTACTCATCGATAGTTTCACCATTGAATTTAAACATGAATATAATGATATAATTCATAATCTTTGAAGCGAATCAGTGACAAAATACCGGTTTACTTGAAAATAAATTAAACAAATTTATCGATGACGATGATTAACCAAATTGAATTGGAATGAATAAAAACCGGTATTATTTTTTTATCTTTTTTGCCTAAATTCAGTTATATACTTTTATATACGTTGGATATAAATATATAAATGTATGTATACATGAATAACTGAAATTTTGATGGCGTTGGGTATAACGACATTGACCCACAATTGTCCAAAGTCACTAACCCCTTAAGTCATTCGTATTTTATACATATATCTGAAATCGCAATAAATGTTTCGCGACTGGCTGATTCTACTACCGCCCCTTGGACCGTAATACCGCGACGAACAAGAAAATATTCAAGGTGAATATAATTATATATTCCTTTCAACAATTATAATTATTTACTTGTATTTATATTAATATTATTTGTTGCTTGCTAATTGTTTCATGTAAAATATTTAAAATGCAGGTGTCTTAAATGAATTAAAATTTTAAATTTATATACAAAGTTTGGATTGCGAGATGACTTGAGGATATATTTATTTAGTTGGAGCTCATAAAATATATTTGATGGGAATGACTTGAATCGCGACTGTCCTCGTCAAGACATCAACGATGATAAGAGGATTGGAGAATATGTCTAGAGAGTGCGCAACTAAAAGTCATGATGGTTGTTAGTAGACGCACTGGGCATGCATTAACAGTACTCTATCATGGATGGGCCAGTGATTCCTTCACCTGCCTGCTTTCCTTCTCTTTTTCGTTTTCTACAATTTCTTCTTCTTCTTCTTCTTCTTATTCTTCACCACCACATCATGACTTAATTCCAACTGTTTGCGGGGGACTTCATCACTGTTTTCAACCTTCACAAACATTCAGTCCATCGGGAACCTCCGTCAAAATTACATCATTCAACGCGAACTCATTTTATTATCAATGATCAATGTTTTTTTTTTTTTTTTCATTTATAAATAGTGTCTGAATATTTTTTTAAATAAGATTAATATTTATTTATTTATTCTGGTTCTTTTGTGACAATGTGGCGAATTTTACTTGCTGGATTTTGCACGGTTTGTGTTTTTTTTTTATTTAATTTTGTGTGTTTTTTAAATTTTATCTAGAAATGAAAATAGAAAAAAAAAATATTCATCGTTTTACTTCTTATTTTTTTCTTTTACTGTATTATGTAGTCTTTTTTAATAATATAATGTATTATCTCGATTTAGTTCCGGTGTAAATAGTACGTGCGTGACTTGTACATACATGTGCAAAATGAAATAGTAAATGAATAAAAAAAAAATGTATATATCTATTGTAAAAGTACAATATACAATTACTAATATTACAATCTGTACACGCGATTTATAATCGTAATTGCAATCCGCAGCCACGTGCCGTACTCTCATCCTAACTGGCCATAAACTCACAATAATAATCACTTAATTTCCAATAAGCAAAATGTATAAATAAAATTTTTAATTCAATTTTAATGAATATTTAATTTTTTAGGTTGTTGTGACGTTTGCGCAAGATTATGAAATATCAGATATTCAATGCAGTGCAACAACTGTCACACCAGATTTACTTACTGCTAAAATAAAACGTCCACTGGGCTTTAAAGGATCACCATTATTTGCTGATGATCGTGCGGCCGATCCACTTACTGATATTCACTGTCAAATACGACCAGTTACAAATCATCCAGATGAGGATAATTATTTATTAAAAGTCACCGACTTTTCACGCTGTGGAATACTTAAGAGAAATGTATGCCAAAATTAATTCAATATAAATATTTATATATTTAATTTATGTATATGTAAATTCATTTTTGTTTTATTTTGTTTTTTTTTTTTTATTTCAGGGATTTATTCACTTGAGAATTTGGTTTCCAACTTTTTCCGGTGTGGTAATGTTGTCGGATCAGGAATTAATTCTTATGTGCAGGCCACCAGAGTCAACATTAGTTCGTCATAAGGCAGCTGGATTTGCTGGAACATTGTAAATTAATATTTATATTAACATGTTTTTAATTTTTTATTTCGATAGAATTATTGATGATTTGTTTTATTTATATAGTCCACATGGTGCGAGAGTGTCGGGTGTGGTTGAAGAAACTCCAGGACGATTGGAATATGAGGTGGCACTTTATCGTGAAGCTGCTGGAAATACATCAGATTCATCAATTGGATCAGAAGCAGTTGATCAAGCTGTGCCAATTGGTACTAAACTTCAATTACGTGCGCGAATAAGTGCTGAAAGTGCATGGGGTTATATCAAATTATTAGAAGTGACAGTGAGTCCTGATCCTGATCAACCACACGCATCTGGTAGCGTTGTACTTGTTAAAGATGGATGTAGAAATCGGGATTTTGCATCAATTATTCCACATCAACCGGCGCGTTATCGTGAACGAAAAAATGAAGTGTTTCTTGATTTTGAAGCGTTTCTTTTGAGCTCAATGAGAGAACGATCAACATTGTGGATTCATTCACAGATAAAAGCATGTATGGAACCACAGGACTGTCAACCAGTATGTTCATTTTATTTCAATTAGATAAAAATGATTTATTTTTATTTATTTTTACAATAATTTATTCAAATATATTTAGGATTTTTGCTTGGATCTTTTTGAGCCATCTGGTCATGGAAAACGAAAGCGTAGAGCATCTGGATTCGTTGAAGAGACTGCGGAAAATAATTTACCAAGAGTAGAACATTTAATTAAAAAATATAATGACTCAACGCAATTTACTAAAATCAAAGAGAATATTGAATACACCGTTATGATGCCAAATGGTATGAATTAACTAATTAATTAATTAATTAATTAATTATAAATAGAGAATATTTTTATCATCAGTTGTATTATTTGAATTTAAAATATTAATTTTTCTTTTCATTACAGACCTTTATGACAAAGTTTCATTGGGACTGGAGGGAACTTGTGGAAATTTCCTATATGTTACGACTGGCCTTGGCGTGTTGCTCGTATTCTCCGCTTTTATCATGTGTTATCTTGCATCGCGACTTCACAATTTAGCCTCGAACATCCCACAGAATAAAAACATTGATGAATTAATTAGAGAACGTGCGCGAAAATATTGCGAACCCACAGGGGGTTACACTGGTCGTTCGACAATGCAATAAAAGAAACAAAAAAAGTATTATAATTCATAAATCAATTTTTCATTAATTTAATTTATTGAAAATTATCATCGCAAATAATTTTTTTTTTTTTTTTTTATGAATCATTAATTCATTTATTATACATAGTACATGTCTCTCAATTAATTTATTGAGAGATTAGCAGAGCTATGACGGGACCTGATGGTGGCGTGAGCAAAAATTGTGTTGCTTATAATTATTAGACAGGAAAAATACTCGTAATTTTATTAATTATTATTTTTAGTGTTTCATTAATTTTCTTTATTTTTTTTTTTTGATTGGGCTGGCAAAAAAAAAATTAAAATTCGGTGATTGCACGTTCTTGCTTTGTACATAAACACAAAAGAAAATTTGTTATGAACTTGAAATAACTATTAAATTATTTATCTACTGTTGACGATTTTCACGATTGAAAAAAAAAAAAACAGCGCGTGTCTTATCATGAAAAATAAAATACCGGTGTTTTTTTTTTGCTTCTTCATACGTGACACTCGTCGAAGATTAGCAAATCATTAATTACGCCGTAGCGAGTATTATAATATATATTTATTGTATTTATAATTTATGTATTTATATGTTCTGTTTGACTGATATTTATTAAAAACAAGAAAATAGAACAATATATATTGAGCATTCTTATATTCATTTATTACAAGAATAACACAAATTTAATATGGAATGACCCTTCCTCTGTCTTTGGTTTCGGTTCATATATAATTGCTTTGCATTTTTAATTTCATTGTCTGAATTTTAATTATATTACAGAATTTTATGCGACAATTTTGTTTTGTTTTTCTCACACGCTTTGTAACGGAATTTTTATCATGCAAGTATAGTTTAATTGTTTTGTCAGTCATGATTTTTTATGTTATGTAATAATATTTCGTGACGATAGCATCGTTCTTCACCCACTTTATTAAATAATTTTTAACGTAGTTTTGATAATTTTTCTCGCGTTTCTATTTTACATCGCTGACAAATATTCAATTTTCAATTTTTATTTACTTTTTTTTTCTTTTTCGTTTTAAAATTTTTATAGTACACTTAATATTTAATTTAATATTATTGAAGTCTTTATTTCAATCCCCCATATACGATGAAAAGCAATAAATTAAAATTTTTTACGTGACTGCATTATTCATACATGAGAAATTATAATTTAAAAATTCAATCATTATTTTTTTTTATAGGCGAGAAATTTTTGATAAAAAAAACCAATAATAAAATAAAGAAATTATAGTTAATTTATTTATTATTTTATTTTTGTATCTCGTGCATTTGTGAATTAATCATGGCTTCATAAGCAGCAAGCTCTTTTTTTTCCTTCCTAAGATTTCTATCCTCGAATTCCAACCTGAAATTCAAATGCTAAAATAAACACGTAATATAATTTTACAGACAAAATCTGTTGGTGAATTAAAGAATAAAATGAAATAAAATCATAAATAATTAAAAATAGCATGTTTTTATATTCATTGTGTGATTGAGCTAAACAAAAATTAATTTCTAATGTATGAAGAAAAATTAGAAAGCATTAATTACAAGAATATAAGAACGTTTATTTGGAAATCGTGCAGTATATGGATACAAAATGAGCTTTTTAAAAACATTAACGATGCATTATTATTGTTATTATTATTATTTCATCGTTTATTCAAGCTTATAATAATGGAATAAAGCTCTTCTGACCTATAAGAGGACGTAATGAAAAAAGAAAATGATGCATACAAAATCTATGTTCAAATTTAAAAATAATAATTTTGAAAATTATCGTTAAGCAACAAAAGAAAATAATAAAATTACTCAATCATATTAGCACACCTGTGCACTCAATATCATAATATATATTCTAATCTTTTGTTGCAACAGCGATACTAATAAAAAATACAAGAAATAAAAATTTTCAATAAAATAATAATAAAACCAAAACAAAACATTTATAAATAATGAATATAATTTTATTTCTTGCATTTTCTTAAATAAAAAACGAAATATAATTATTAAAATAGCAATAAATGTGTGTATTTATGTTACCTGTGTAATATAATTCTTTCAACAATTTTTTCCGTTGTCATGTCATTTCCGCTGTCCAATAATTTGAATTTATTTTGCCTCTTAGGCTCGGCGTACGGATCAGCGCCACTCTCACATAACATTATCGACGTTTGTCCATGACACACGATTGAAACATTAAAATGTTCCATCAAGTCTTTTGTTACCTCATACGGTGCGCCAATAACCACTTCATTCACATACTAAACATAAAATTCATTGTTACATCAATAAATAAAAATTGCAATTGCTCTGATTTTTTTTTTTCTTCAATTATTTTTACCTTGCATGCCAACACGCTCAATACACGCTCATGAAGATTCATAATTGGATGATTACCACATTTGTATCGATTCACTGCAGGATCAGTGTGTAATCCAACTATTAAATAATCACCTTCCTTCTTTGCAACCTCCAAAAAATCCAAATGTCCAACGTGAAATAAATCAAATGCCCCAGCAACGTAAACAATTTTATCACCTGATTGTGGACTTTTACCATCGCTAAATTGAATTATTTTTTGTGTTGTTGGTAAAAATTGTGAGCATCCAGTCCACGGACTTCGTGCTGATTTATCTTGACCCATACTTTTACTTGGCTCACGATCTACGCTGTATTCGCTGTCGCCTTGTTTAAAATGTTGTCGTGTCATTAATAACATTCGTCCAACTAAATCCGTTGTTGAAACGCCCGCGGTTCTCTGAACTTCTCTGTAATATAAAAAAAAAAACTTCATTGATAAACCGTTTTACGTAATTAATAAACATAAATTTTATCTATTATTCTGTCGTTCAATTATTTATTCATTTATTTATATTTATTTTTGACTTACCTATAACGACCGGCGGCTTTCACGAGATGATAAGTATCAACTCCATCAGCAGTCATTGTAATATCATCACCGTGCACGCAAAAATCACAATTATATTTGTCCAAGGTCTCCAACGTCGTAACATAAGGTGCACCTTCAACAACTTCGTCAACCCATTTAATTCCTCTAACCATTTTGTACCTGTGTTTAACGACACAAAAGACATTAATAATAAAATAAAGCGAAAAAAAAAATAGCTTGATAAGAGTCGAGTCATTTATTCACTATGGATTGAAATATTTTATACGTAACATTATCATGAATAATATTGGCATTTATTACAGACTCTCAAGTTGCAATAAGAAGATTCATTACAATTGAAATGTCAATTCAATATTTAATGACACAAGATATATTTATTCTTGTTATTGTTATACATCGATTGTCTTCAATTGATTTCACGACAATAATAAATTGCAAACAACCAAGAGAATAACATTTCAACAAGTTATAAGCAATGAAATTTGTCATACACGTGAATTCTAACATTTTAAAAAATTCTACAATGCAATAAAAAAATCTATTAATTTAAAAACAAACTTAATAAAATGTAACAAATAATTTTGTATTCATATATAAAATTACGTTTAGTGATATTGATTTAAAATGCAGTGGTATATTACTGCATGAGTTCTCACATTTATATTTAATAACATTTCAAATGAATAAGGTCAAGGATCCAGGACTTGATCGTTATATGCAGTTAAACTTTGCATTTAATATCAACTGATTGTACTATCAATAAATTCACATAATACCATCATCATATGATAAATAAAAAATGAATCCAATTGCATTACAATGCAAAAATAATATTTGCGTATGAAAAGAATAAATTAACAATGTGAAGAAAAATATTTTTTTAAATAAGCCAAAATATATTCTTCTAATTTTTCTTTCTTCCAGTAATTTATAAATATAAATTCCTGTGTTATCTATCACACAATATATATATACCGTTCTTCCTGTGTGAACACAGGTGGTCCTTTATGCTTTGCTATTTCTTCATCTGTATGAACACCAACAACCAAATAATCACCCAATGCTTTGGCTTGTCGTAGAGAATTGGCATGGCCAAAGTGTACCATGTCATAGCTGAAAAAAAAATAAAACCAATACAATATATTCATTCTAATAAGTTATTACATTAATAAATAATCAATTAAAATAATTTATGATATTGAAAGAATTTTTGTTTGTACATAAATATATTTTTAAAAATATTTTAAAAGATAAGAAGAAAAATTTTTCATAGGTTTGAGTACTTGAATATTTTTATTTTGATTGAAAATTAATAATTTATGTAGTGTTATTATTGTTAATAATTGGTTGATGATTTCTTACCATCCATCGCACCACACACGAACTTCCTTACGAGTTTCCGTCATTGTTTATTATTATTGTTGTAAAAATACAAATTTGTTGGTTGTCAAGTGCGGATTTGTAATTATAATTATTAAAAAATAATACTTTGACTTTAAGTGACGACGGACAACTGATTACTGAACAGAATGGAACATCGTCACATTGTAGACGGGCGCCACCAACAATTATTATATACATTTACATATGTACTTGTAAAATATACACTTATACATATGTACAAAACTTTACCATGCGCACATTATAATGCGCAGTATTTTTTCGTGCGCATTTTCAAATTGAATGACTTCACCCTGGAATTATTTTATTATAAACTGTAAAATTAATTTTGACTTCACGACTTGGTCATGATAAAAAATAAATTAATAATATATTTATAAATTTTATATTATTGATATTAGAAGTATTAGTTTATTTAAGTTTATAAAATTGTCTAGGGAATTATATTTAAGAAAGATAAAATTTTTCCTTATTGTCTTTTTTTTTTTTTGCAACTTATCTTGCCACGTATCGTCACGTTTTTCAATGTTATTTATTTTTTTTTTTTTTTTTTTTAATGAGAAGTGATTATACTATTGTATTCAAGGTTAATGAGTTTTTTATGACTAGAATTATTTTTAATGAAGTAGGAATTATTTTAAATAATAATTGATATTTGTATCTAAATTGTGTCTCATTGAAATAATAATGTTGTTGATGATTTATTTATTATTGGAAGACACAACAATCTTCGATCGATTATAATATTAGTCTGGGTATATAAGAAAAATAATGCAAATATCGCAGAGTATATTATATTAATATTGAATGTTGATATTATCACTAATTACGTAGTATTCTGAACACATCGTATGATTTCTGATACGAATTTGTCCAATGAACTGTCGAGAAATTATATTTTGCCTCCAATGAGTTCTAACTGTCATATTGATATGTATTATCAATAAACATTTTTTGAGCTTATCTCTATGACTAATTGGCTCTACAAATATTATATTGAGAAAAAAAAAACATGAATGATGTGGAGGCTCGAAAGAATTTATATGATAATTTTAATTTTAACTTTATTATTATTAATATTATACTATTTTTCAGCTACATTTTTGCAGATCATTTGAAATAGTATTTTAATTAATTTTAATGATTCATGAATTTATTTATAATAGAATATAATATAATATAATATAATTGAATGCATGTATATGTATATATGTCGTGTATGGATAACCTCAAAATTATCTAGTAGCAAATATAAAGGGTTTTAATAATTAATTTCATTACAATTAAATGTTAATCAACAACATACGGTGTACATAATATTTTTCTTATATCCTCGAGTAGTAAATTAAATGAAGATTAAAATAAAAAATATCTCTCATCACCTTTTCCTTCGTGAATGTAATTGTTAAATCTTATTCTCTTTCAATTTTTTTTCTTTTTTAGTAAGTTTAATATTTTTGTGTATTTCAAAAATATTTCATTACAGGAGGTCAATAGCCATTTCTTTGTGTGTATGATGATGATGATGATCCACTATTGCCATAGGAATTTCCATTTTGATTGTAGCTACCTGTACCTGCATTACCACCAGCATAATTACTTGAAGCATACGGTTTATTATTGTAGCCACTGCTACTCATTCCGCTACCTTTAATACATAAAATTTAAATTGTACATATATATATATCTGTTGAAAAATGCAGAGTAATGAATTAAAATTTTTTTTCAATTGTATTTAAATTAATTTTTACTAGAATTTCCGCTCCATTTTCCTCGATCACCACCGCCACCACTGCTGTTTCGATCAAATCGACCTCGATCACCGGAATCTCTACCTCCACTACCACGAGATCCAATACCTCTTGAAGCACCTCCACGTGAGCTATTGCCACGTGAACCAGATCCAGCTCCACTTCGTCCACCAAAACGACCTCCTAAAATAAAATAAATATCAACATTCACAAACTTTGTCCAATCAATATTAATAATTGGATAAAATATTTGATTTAATAATTTATTAATTTCATCTATTAAACAGAGATTGTTGAATGAAATTAGCACTTACTTTTATAGACGCCAGGATTTCTTGAAAGATCATAGAGTTTTGGATTAACAACTTGTTTAGCTTCTTCTAAAACCTGAATCAAATCGATGGCTTTGTGTGCATTGCCAGGTGTGAAAAATGCATAAGCTGTGCCAGTCCGCTGTGAACGTCCTGTACGTCCAATTCGATGAACATAATCTTCCGAGTTTGATGGATAGTCCAGATTTATCACGAATTTCACATCCTCCACATCTGAATAATTAATTTGAAAAAAGAAAACCAAATTATATGCAAGAATTATACCATTAACTTGTTCCTTTGTGGTGACTTCAACTTGTAAAGCAAACTATGACAGAAGCATTAATTTTAACTCAATTGTTATTTTGATACTATGCAAATAGAATTGACATTTAATTTAATGATCGTTGAATGAAAAAATTAATAAATCATATTTAATTGTTCTGATAATAAAATTTAATTGTGAATGAATTTTATCTTTTCTTTTATGAAAATAAATTTTCTATTTGCATAGCAGTACAGAAATATCAGCACGAGTGAATCGACCACAAAGAGCAAGCATGTATCAATTACCTGTTTCATGTTAAGGTTGGAGTGTAAATACATTTTTTTTTTTTTAATTTTTGTTTTGGAAATGTAGAGGAATCAGAGCTCAGATGGTTGTCATTGAAGTCTCGCACGAGAGTATTTTTGCGAGCTCAAGATTAATTTTCTTCTAATGTACATAGCAATTTTTACACACTTCTCTATCGCACCAAAGTATGGACCTTTTCTTTTTGTGTTCTATTTTTCATTGGACTTACAACAATTCAAAGCCCTGTATATATTTTATTTATTGATTTATTTATTTACTTTCTTTGTGCTTGCGTTGTAATTGAAGTTGCAATGTCATGAATTTCCTTGACGACTTGTTGAGGGTTGTAATTTTTTTTGTTTATTACAATTAAATCGAACCAAAATATTTGTTTGCTTTTTCATTTCGTTCATTCTCAATTGTCGCCAATGGTTTCATGATCATTGCAGAAGACATTGGTTGGATGTTGGGGCGTTTTTGCTATAAAAAAAACGGCCGAATTATAAATAATTACTAAAATTTCCCCACACATGCGATGATATTTTTTTTTTTGGTTTGTTTTTTTTTTCTGTTCATCATTATCATTTACCCTAACACATAACAGCTTCCATACTTTGGACTGTCGCAGGTAAACATAGTAGAGATAGTGTGGTTTATTCGAGTGGCACGGCTTGGAAACTCGAGGCACAGCGTTTAAACATTAGCTTGTTGTGAGATAGAGGGTAGGCGACGAGCACAAGTCACTCAGACCCCCATTCAATTATTTATTCCAATGCAAGAGAATCTCTTGCCAGAGTTGTTATCATTGATAAAACTCCGTCGCATGTGCCTCTGAAAACACATAGAACAGCACGTTACTACCAGACTGACAAGACTTGTCCTCGTTTATTTAAGATTTAATAATAAAATTCGATCGAGAGAAACATCCTAATTTAAAAATTATCTTACCCTTCAATTTTTCATTTCACCTGAAAATTTTATTTAAATATATTTCAAGTCATTTTTATAAATTGCTTTCAACTTTATCTGTAAAATTATTTTTTTATCAATTAATTTAGAGTAATTATTTAAATTTATTTGTTCAATTATCTATTATTATTATAAAATGAACTGGAATTATATTTAAATGGCCTGTGCTAGAAATTATTTACTATCGAAATTAATATCGATATTTTTTAATATGAGGATTAAATAATATTAATTTTATTTGTTATCTGCACTAATGTTTCTCTTTGAGCAAACATTATTCAATATAAAACTTGTGTGTATTATTGAAATATATTGAATTGAGAGCACCAGCGTCAATCAGTCTGGCACATGCCGTCATCCGTGGCCACCATTTAAAAATTGACTGTTTAAAAATGCGGAAGGAGAAAAAGAGAAAAATTAAAAAAAAAAAAAAAAAACGCGGTAATAACCATCGCAGCCTGACCCTTACATCTTCTAGAGAATCCGCGTAAAATAAATTTGATTCTTACCTAACCCACGTGCTGCAACATCAGTCGCCACTAAAATAGCCGATCGACTATTTCGGAATTCTACAATTAAACAATATTTAAATATTGTTTTTTAAATATACAACATTGAATTACATTTATGTAAATCAAATGTAACAATACAACTCACGATTGAGAACGTGATCTCTCTCTTGTTGACTTTTATCACCATGAATACCAATGGCATGCCATCCATGTCTATTAATTGAACGAGTAATATCATCGACCTTTCTTTTAGTTTCGACAAAAATAATTGTTTTATTCTCCGGTTCATTTGATATTTCCTCCAATAATTTCATTAATTTATTTTCCTTTTCATATTCATCACAAACATCTACTATTTGTAGAATATTATGATTGGCAGCGAGTTGCAATGAACCAACATTTATTTGTATATAATCAATTAAGAATTCTTCAGCCAAATTACGAACTTCCTTCGGCCATGTGGCTGACCACATAAGTGTTTGCCTATCAGGTCTTATTTGTTCAATAATTTTACGTATTTGTGGCTCAAAGCCCATGTCCAACATTCTATCTGCTTCATCAAGCACCAAATAAGTACATCGTCGTAAATTAGTCGTGCCACGCTCCAAAAAATCAATTAAACGACCAGGTGTAGCAATACAAATTTCAACGCCACGTTCAAGATCGCGAGCCTGTGGACCTTTTGGTGCCCCACCAAAAATACAAGTATTACGAACTTGAGATGAGACACCAAAATCCGCAGCAACTTGTTGGATTTGTTGTGCAAGCTCTCGCGTTGGTGCAAGAACTAATGCAATAGGTCCATCGCCACGATTTAAGCGTGGCTGATTATTAATATGAACAATTGCTGGAAGAATGTAAGCAAGAGTTTTTCCAGATCCTGTTTGTGCAATTCCAACCATATCACGACCTGACAATGCAATTGGCCAACCCTGCGCCTGTATTGCTGTTGGTTCATTAAATCCCTGACGTCTTAATTCAGTCAAAACATAATCTGGAAATCCACCATCCTCAAAAAAAACATTTGGTGCTGGTATTGTTGTCCCTTTAACTGTTATTTCCTTCGATGAACGATAAGCCTCAGCTCCATGTGTATTACGTGATAATACATTTGGATGTGGTTGATAAAAATTCTTACGCAATACTGATAAATTACTCATATCCCATCGTGGTTTACGTAAACGATCACCTGGCTGGCGATTTTTAAATGAATTACCACCAAATCCACCAGTGTTATTATCACGTCCACCATTGTTGGAGCCATATCGTGGTCCAGAATCACGATTTCCATAACGACTTCCACTGCTAACACCACCACCACGTACTCCACCACCACCACCACTTCCTCCTACACGTCTATCATTGCGGTCACGGTCACGAAATGCCCTGAAATGATAAATAAAATTAACGACCGTGAATCAAAATGAAAATATTAAAAAATATCAGGCATAAAAATTAATAATCTTATTATAACTATACAACATACTGTAGCTGTAGAACATGTAGGTATAAACAGAGTTTATTATTTCTCGCTCTAATTTATTTCTGGACTTTGGTGCGTTAGTATTATTGATTTTTTTAGACATTATAAATTTAACTTGATGGAGTAATAATACTTACATATTATTCTATGAGTGAATGGACTTGGATTTCAAGTTATTTTTACACTCTGTGGCTTCAAGGATCTTCACCTGTGTCAATAATATCTGATTTTCGTGATGATCTTCGCGTCAGTGCCGTCAGCGAATTCCGTTATATAGGTGTACAGCAATATAAAAGTGAAGTCGTATATGTATATGTATGTTTACATGTATTTATGTGTGTATTATATCGAATGTGAACTTCAATCTTCAATGGCGGACGTCATATAAGAAAAAAATAGTCCTTCGTAATGTTTATTATTTGTCCATGATGCATTAATTTCGTCTAGAAATTAATTTTGTGTCGCAGTATGTAATTTAGAAAAAAAAATTAAAAAATGAGGTTAAGAAACGAATATTATTTATGAAGGAATGTTTATGCAAAAAATTTTATAATAAATAATAATGTATCATGATTGCAAGTATGTTATGCTTCGTTGCGCAGTTTATGCTGCGTGATTGATAAAGAATATTTTGGCGCGATATTTAAAATTAAATTATATTTATAAAATTGAGTGGAAAAAATTGAGTTTTTTTTTTTTTATATTGATTGTTATTTTTAATATTCATATGATAACAAACCAAGTTTCACTAAATTTAAATATAAGTCGTGGGATCACAGAAACTTTTAATTCGTATAGTTAGAGAATACATACAAGTTAACAACAATTATTGATCCATGAGAGAGATTAGAAAATACTTCTTGTATTCATTTTTTGTTTTGTTCTTTTGTTGTATTTAAATAATAGAAATCTGCTATTTATAAAATTATTATAAAGTAAGAAATATTATTGAAGAGATAAACGACACACTGCAGATTGATGAGGATTGTGCAAAAATGCTATAGAAAAAAATGAAATAAAGAAATGTATACACATATACTGACGTACATATCTAAATCCAGATGTTAATTAATGATATCAACGTATCATTTACAGCTAAATCATGTTCTTTTGATAAACTAGAAATGAATACATTTCATTTCCATGGTTTTCCAATCGCCCAATTATCAACGGCGTGCAGTACATTCATCACAATCTAATTGTGTACATGTTCACGATTTAATAATGATTGGCAGATGAAAAATCGTGACGAAATCCTGTGTCACTACAACGATAGGTCGCATTGCTGCTTTGTCCATAACTCCGTTGTGTATTGTAACCGTATCCAGAATTTTGATCAACTGATGGCTTTGTAGTGTAACCATTATAAATAGATCCTGAATAAGAATTTATACCAGACTGATAAGACATTCCACCGCGATTATTGACGCTACCGCGAGTTCTGTTGCCGGTTCCGCTACTACTGCTACTACTACCACCACCACCACCACCACGATTGTCATTACTAACAGGACGTCTACTATCATTATTTCTATCCGTTGTTCTTGAAGAGGAACCGCCATATTTTTTTCCACCTGTAAAATCATATTTATATTCAAATAAATATTAATTGAATATTGAAATATATGAATGAATAATTATTATTAATATATTTTATTTTTACCTCTAGCACCAAAATTTCCGGCTTTTGCTAATTCCGCCATTTCACTTAGACGCGGATTTATATTCTGACCAGCTTCACGTAATACTGCTATCAAATCTTCAGCGTGCTTCATATTGTGTGTGGTAAAAAATGCATACGCTGTTCCAGTTTGACGTCGTCGTCCAGTTCGACCAATACGATGAATGTAATCCTCGGACGACGATGGATAATCAAAGTTTATCACGTATTTTACATCATCGACATCTGGAAAAAAAAATAATAATTTGTTTATTTGTTAATTCTGGGAGAATTAGTATTTTATAATTTATTAGATAACTGAATTAAATTTACCTAAACCACGTGCTGCTACATCAGTTGCCACCAGTATAGGAGCTCGTCCACTACGAAATTCTTGCAGAACATGATCACGTTCCTGTTGATTTTTATCTCCATGAATACTCAACGCTTGCCAACCATCTCGTCGAATATTTCGTGTAATATCATCCACTTTACGTTTAGTTTCTACGAATATTATTGTCTTATTCTCTTTTTCTGTACCAATTTCTTGCAACAAACGCTGTAGTTTAATATCCTTTTCAAATTCTTGACAAACATCAACAATTTGAATTATATTATGATTAGCTGATAGTGTCAATGAGCCAATATTTAATTGTGTATAATTTGACAAAAAATCTTCAGCTAATGCACGAACTTCCTTTGGCCATGTTGCAGACCACATGAGAATTTGACGATCAGGACGTATTTGCTCAATAATTTTACGTATTTGTGGCTCAAATCCCATATCTAACATTCTATCAGCTTCGTCCAATACTAAATAAGTACATCGGCATAAATTAGTTGTACCACGTTCCAAAAAATCTATTAATCTACCAGGTGTTGCAATACATATTTCTACACCCCGCTCAAGATCATTTGTTTGTGGGCCTTTTGGTGCGCCACCAAATATACATGTATTTCGTACTGATACTGATTCGCAAAAACAATTAGCAACTTCTTGAATTTGTTGTGCTAATTCACGAGTTGGTGCGAGAATTAATGCTATTGGACCATCGCCAGGATTCAAACGGGGTTGATGAATAATATGGACAATCGCCGGCAAAATATACTGAAATAATATGATAGTTTAGCACAAAAAAAAATTTTATTACATTTATATTGTTATTTAAACTTACTCCCAATGTTTTGCCAGATCCTGTTTGTGCTATTGCTACAAGATCTCTTCCACTAAGAGCAATTGGCCATCCTTGAGCTTGAATAGCAGTTGGATGTGTGTATCCCTGCTTTCTAATACCCTCCATGACATAAGGTGGGAAATTACCTTCCTCAAAAGTTTGAATTGGATTTGGTATATTTTCACCTTTCAATGTTATTTCTGATGCTTGACGAAATTTATCAATATCTTCATTTGATCTATTGATTAAAGCA
The DNA here is from genome assembly GCA_918226075.1 of Microctonus brassicae. NCBI lineage: Eukaryota > Metazoa > Arthropoda > Insecta > Hymenoptera > Braconidae > Microctonus > Microctonus brassicae. The sequence continues at coordinate 1,920,220 of OW445491.1, read as the reverse complement.
AAATTCATTTTTCAATTTAAATACATCATTTATATAAACTATAATCTAATGATTAATTTTTGCTTTACTGTAATTTCTTGATTAGAAATAATTTTCTTTTAAAAAAAAAATTGCTATTAACCTATTTCGCACTGCTGAATGTTCAACATAAAAATCTTTTTTTAATGGTTCCAATGATCTGATATCCCAATTGACTTTTTTTAAGGCACTACCAGGTTGTTTGCCTTTAATTCCTCCACTACCAGCATTGGGATTTCCGCCTCCACGTCCGCTAAATCGGCTATCGTTATTCCCATAATTACTTTCATATCCTCCACGTCCATTTCTATTGTTTCCGCCTCCATGGCCTCTACTGCCCTGTTCTCTATCACGGTAAAACCTTTCGACAATAGAAAAAAAAAAAAAAAATGACATAAATAAAAATCAAATACAAAAAATAAAATTTTGACATGAATTATAAACCTACAAAATTGCAATATAAATTATTTTTTTAATATAATAAATTATATTACCATTGTGTCGTAAATATTTTATAGGATAGGTCACGGTTTCGATTGTTCATGCATAATAGTCACAAAACCAATATAAAAAAAATGGCCGTTTGTTTGTTTCAATGAAATAATAAAATAAAATCAAAATATTATGAATTGACAAACGGTAATAATAAATTATAAATATTTATTATATTATATTAATCATTAATAAATTATTACTTACATTATTAATCAATGTGAATAATTATATTCAGTTGGTAATAAAGAATTTATTTATTATTTGTTTTTTTTTTTTCTCAATAGAATGATTTCGTAACGAGATACAATCAATCACAATGCATCGATGGACGTCTGAAAAATAAATCATTGACAGGTGGACTTAACACTTTATTATATAATATTCAATTAAATCTTTGGAGACATTTTGTTATTTATCAATATTGACGTTACTATTATTATATTTAATATAAAAAAGATGAAAAATTACGGAATTTATAACGGTAGCCAATAGTATTTGGACGATACCGGCACTCCCGCCAGCTCTAATCTCTGACAAGTGAATTTCCGAAAGTAGTTCCCAGTAAACTGTTGTCATGGATACGGCGTAGGAATACTGAAGATCCATATTTTGTTTGTAATAATAATATATATATATTTATAGGTAGTAGAGCAGCAGGGACGAATCACAAACATATTAAATTGCAGTTGGAGAAAAAAAATAATAGCTCATATGCTGTGGGCATGCGCGCGAGATATTTAAATTGTAAAGCGCATGCTCGGGTGATTTTGAGAAATTCCCGCGCTAAATAAATTTGTGATGATTTTATGTCGTTAGATGTAGTATTGGCTTTATTATAGATGCAATAATTTATATTTATTTGTTTTTTAATGTTATTATTGTGTAAAATGAGATTTTTCGTTATTATATTGTATGATAATTCACTTTTTTTGTTGTATAACTTGATTTAATATCACAAGATGGCGGCTCTTTCTCTTGCGTTTTTTTTCTGAAATTAGGATTGATTGTGCTGCACTCTTTATTATTTTTTTTATTAATTTGTAAATACTAAAAGTATGTTGTTTTTGAGTTATTTTTGTTTTGATACTTGTCATTGTAGTGGTAAAAATATTTATAAATTATTCACGAGTAATTGTATTTATTGAAAATTAATAATTATATTATTTTAAAATGTCGTCAGCATCGGTAAGTTATTTGAAATAGCGTGACATTTTTGTGTATAATATTATTTTGTTTAGCCTAGAAACATAACCTCATTTGTATAATTATTTTTTTTTTTTTTCATTTATGATGAATTTTCCAGGCTTGTGATACACTTCGTGTTCTTCATTTACCACCTTATTTGAGTGATGAAAAACGTAATGAATTATTCAGTAAATATGGTGCTACAAATACAAAGACAATTAGAAAATCCGAGAAATATACAACGACATTTGTTAAATTTCCAACAAAGGAGATTGCAACTAAGGCTTTTTTACAGTTGCATCAATTAGAGGTAAAGGGTCATCATTTGTCAATTGAATTTGCAAAAAAATCATTGAGTGAATTGACAGATAGTGAAACAATCAAGTCTGAAACAATTAATGAAGGAGATAAAATTGATACTGCAAATACTGCATATTTTCAAGCATTTATTAAAAAATTAAATGCTTGGACTTCGAATTATGCTTTCTCCCAACCACCACCACCTAATTTAACATATAAATATCCTTTACCAACACGAAATACCTTATTGAGAATTGCTATACAACTTGTGAGAGAGCCAGCATTTTATACACAAGTAAAATTATTTTTTATATTTATTTATAATCATCTTGTATCAAATGTGATATTTTTATTGTGAATCTAAAGTATTTTTTATTGTCTGTATTTAGGTTTTGCATTTGATGAATAAAATGAATTTACCACCACCATTTGAAGAACTTGAAGCTGAATTTCCAACACTAAAGGAAGTGTATGATATAGAAAAATATCGTGATATTTTTGGTAAAATGAATATTGAAAAAGGCGAATCACTGAATGATTATAATTTATTTAATGAAGAAACATACGATATTGAAGACCAGGCAAAAGATGATAATGAAGAGGAATCAGAAATGGAATCTGATATAGAAGATGAAAATAAACCAAAAGAAATAATTCCGGTCAAAAGAAAATTATCGCAATCAAAAAAACGTATTAAAATTCCGAAATTTATAAATCCTACCAAACAAATGTCTTCCACAATATTACCACAGAAAATAATTCGTCCTGAAGATATGTTTGAGCCAGTACAACGTGAAGAAACAAAAAATTTAAAAATAGAATTGAAAACTGTGAAAAATTTCGTAGAATCAGATGAAGCAGATGTGGAAAAAAATACACCGATACTGGAAGAAGGTGGTTTTGGTTTGATGTTTCCAGCTAAAAAAGATGACGATGATGAGGCAAATAATGAAAAACCTGAAACGTCAGAGAAATTAAAGGAGTTTATAACTTCAGAAGAATTAGCAGCAAACAGAATATCAGCAAATGGTACATACGTATATTTTCTTTATTATTTTGGAATATTAATTCTTTATAATGCTAACAATTATTTTTTTACTTTTTATTAATAGATCAACGGTTATTGCCGGTGTTCAAACAATATCATCCCGGGAAACCATCTTGTCGTTTGTACATAAAAAATTTAGCTAAACAAGTGGAAGTAAACGATTTACATTACATTTATCGTCGATATATTGTACCGAGTTTAGAAAATTCTGAATCCCAATATGACGTTCGTTTGATGCAAGATGGACGAATGAAAGGACAAGCATTTATAACATTCCAAAATATGGGCCAAGCACAACTTGCATTAAATGACACAAATGGTTATATCCTCAAAGACAAACCCATGGTCGTACAATTTGCAAAACCAACAAAAAGTTAGTTCAAATAAACAATCCCAGCGATTTAATCTGTTGAATTAATTATTTCTGTACATATTGTAAATAAATAATAAGGTTTTCTTCCTCCAAAATAAGAATAATTATATTAATTTCCCTTAAAATAAAACAAAAAACTAATTAATATTATTACAAATCATGAAATCACCATCGAAAAATTAACAGAAATAAATAAATTAAATTAAAATTCATGATAATTCAATTAATATTCATTATTATTTCCCCACAAATATTTGAATCAAAGCTGATTAAAAAATATTTCCCGCCACAAATCAAATGCAGAACTTATCAAACACAAATTAAAATTTATTCCAAACAAAAAAAAAAAAACTTCAACAAACCTAACCTAAAAAATAAAAATATAATTTTCCTAACATTCATATCTACAATAAAAAAATAATACTTATCCAAAAATATAAATCATTTCTCACATATCTATTGATACATAATTACGATAGGAAATTTTGATTTTCGTAGTGAGCATGTCATAGCCGCGTCAGCGGGGGTTTGCGCCCGCCTGGCATCTCGTAGTACAAAAAACAATCCACAGAGGGATATTGTACACACTACAGTCTACACATACTCGTGCAAATTTAGCTCATTGTCTCACTGTGTGTGGTGTGTCCCTCTATTCATTACATCGCACATTTCTCCATGCATGTGCGTTATAAAACATCATACCAAGTTAGTGTGCGTTAACACTTTGCAATTTTCTGCAGTCGTTCATTTTTATCATCCGTCATCGTAACCCCACAACACTGCTGCATAAATAAAAAAAAAAAAAAAAAGAACATCAGTGATAATATAATCCATTAATTCCATCTCATATCAATAACAATTAAATAAATCCAAAGTAAAATATAATTAATACACAATTAAAACTTCATAATAATATTCATATTAACTATGGACGCGAGTCTTTTGATTCAACACTTTCAATACGCGATACCTGTGGGCATTGTCCTAGTTTGTGCCGTACTTGTCTTTGTGTTTGGCTTTAAAAATGCCGAACAACCACCGTTTGCTCATCTCTCAGCTGTCTCTGATGTTGAACGTAAGCAGGCGAATAAAAAACGCAGTAAAATTAAGGAAAAGGTTTGTATATTCAATCAAATAAATTTATTTTATATAATTATTTTATTTTATATTTATTCCTTTCATGTTTAATGCCATTTAATAATGTTTCATCTTGTACCATATGGTTGGATGTAATTATATATCTTTATATATAATTTTTTTCACAGCTGGGTTATTTTATTAATTTTATATTGGTAACATATTCAGCGTGTTCATTTTTTAATGAGCTGTGACGTAACGATATATGGCGCATGTACAGCAGTTTTATATTTTACATGCATTCTATTTACATTTAATTTTTTTTTTTTCATTCTCAGCCATAAATCAAGGCTGTTGTTTGTTTTTGATTGTGAGAGATTATTTGAATTTATTTGATTATAAGTTTATGTATTTTTGAATTTTTTCTTGAGTTGTTTTTTATGTATATGGTGTTGTAAATTTTTTCCAGCGAGCTACGAGCAATCAGGTGGTGAATGAGAAGGCAAGTCCTGTGAAAAAAGCTTCACCAGCTAAAGCTGAAACGGTGAAAAAATCTGCAAGTAAAAATGATGAAGTTGATGGTAAATTGAAGGAGAGAAAGCAAGATGAAAATACTCCAGCTGTTGCGAAAAAAGAGAAGAGCCAAATATCAGCTAAAGCTGGAAAGGAGAATAAAGTTGAGCAAGTGAAGAATAAGAAGAATATGAAGAATTTAATTCTTGAGAAACCAGTTGATTTCGATGAAGGTATGGTATATTTTATTGATTTATTTTATTAAGAAATTTGTAGATAATTTATTATGTTTGGATTTTTATATTTTTTATTTTTTGAGAGTTTTGTTTGAATTATTGGAGGGATTTAATTTGGGGAATATATTTGTAGGTGATTGGGAGCAGGCATATTCACGAAAGGATAAGAAGAAGAAGAAGGAAGAAGAGACTCCTAAGAAAACTAAAAAATCAAAGAAAAATGATTTAATTAGTGATGTTGGTAAGAATAAAGATCAAGACAAAAATGAGATTAAAGATAAAGTTGCTAAGGAAACTGAAAATAAAGAGTTGAAGGAAAAAAATCAGAAAGATATCATTTTGGAGCCGGTGAATAATAATGTCGAGTCTGAATCTAAAATTGCTAATGTCGAGCCAAAAGACGAAGTAAAGAAGGTAAATTAAATTATTGATGATAATAAATTTTATGTATTATTTTTTTGCTTATTTTTTGTTATTTAATTATTACTCAATGTTTTATTATTTTGTAGATTAATAAAGTGGAAAAGGTCGAGGAGAAGAAGAGTGTGAAATCGAAGAAAGCCAAAAAATCTAACGATAATGAAAACACTCCGGTGCAAAATCCAGCTCGGAATGAAAAAAAATTAGTGGAAAAATTACCAGAAAAAAAAGCTGAAGATGTTATTAAAAAAAAGACTGAAACATTGAATGAAACACCAAAGGTTGTAGTAGAATCAGAAAAAAGTGCTGCAGCATTCGACGAATTGGGAGGTAAAAAAAAAAATTCAATTTAATATAATAAATCAATGAATTGATGAAAAATAAATTCTTTATTGCTATAATCTTGTGAAATTTAATTATAGATGTGTGGACTGAGGCCAAAACACAAAAAAAAAGTAAAAAAAAAGCGCGTAAAGATAATTGAAGTTACTAATAATGTCGGATGAAGTATTTTCTGCGAGAAAGAGAAAAAAGCACGTGTATGGGTAAGAAGAAAAGGAAAGATATATATTTTTTTTTTATAATGGAACGAATGGAAACTCAATCGATCAATGAGTTTGTCGTGCATTTTTGTTATTTCATAATGTGCAGCGTGTGCTCGCGATTTGATTGTAATTACAGAGCAATGCGGTATTCTCTTTCAATTTTGTATATAAAATAATGCAATGAGGTTGATGACATTCAGCCTAGTCGAGTTTATTTTTTTTTAATTATTATTTTTAAATACTTGACATTGTCCAAGTGACTCTGATACCAATAGACTTCTTATTTTCATCGTTAATTTTGGTTTTTTTTTTTACATAAACAAAACAATATAGACATTTCAATTATTTTCTTTTCATTTGTCAATAATATTCTTTTGCAACAGCAAACAAAATTATAAATCATTTATTTACTTACATCACGACATTCAATATGAATAACAATAATTATTAATATTAATTATTACGTTGCATCACAAGTGTAACAATTTTTTTGGCATTGTTGGAGCTTTTCGATCTGATCTAAGGAAGGAGAAAAAAAAATTATTGAACTCTCTTGCCGCAGTCGGCTTTAAATACAAAAACATAAAAAAAATATATATATACCTTTAGGTGTTATCTTTATTGCCAATAAATTCAATGTATTTTAGTATAATTCAATTATTCCTATACGTTTTATGATGATGCATAAATAGGTAGTACAGAATTGACATTCGTTCAGCAGAGCCAAAAAAAAAAAAAAAAAAAATACATAAATAAATATAAAGAATTTCATAAATTTTTGGTAATGGCGCACATATATACACACATTGCTGCCGCTACTTATATTTTATATAGAAAATGATAAAAAAAAAAGAGGGAAGACAGCCCGAACCATAATTGCTAATATTTTATGAAGGAAAAAAAAAATAAAAAAAAAATGGCTTATAGCATTTAATGGCTATTATTATATTTATAAAGAGATTCGAACACTTGCACTTATCGTTATTTGCTGGGATATCAAATGATAATATTTTGCAACAGCAATAACGAATGATTCAATAATAAGAAGAAAAAAAAAAAATAAGAAAAAGACAATTCATTAAGTGACTAGATATGAAGGTAGTGCAACAATGTGATAAGTGTACTCGATACCTGAATTTCGCTCGGATGGCACGTATTGTTTATCGCCTTCTTCTTCATCTTCTTCTTTTTTTTTGATTTTTTTAAAAAATGAATATTGTATTTTTTCTTTTATTATTAACACTTGCTGGTGATTAGGAATGTTATTATAGTGCTCCGAATTTTTTTGTTAAAAGGAAAAACAAACCCCGTCCTTCAAAAAATGTTATTGATTGTCCTGTTGTTGAGATAAAAATTAATTCTCATCGTGTGTGTCCTTTTTGCCCGTGCCAAATAATTTATTCATTGGGCGCGTTGTTATTATTTTATATTGATAATTATTTTTGCTGCGGCTTCACAATTATTATTCAATGGTGGTTATATAAATTTACACCATTTTCCATTATCCATCGAATCTTTATTATTTTGATCATCGATTGTTTATCAGAATAATGATATTATTTTCGTTACAGCAAAAGAATTTGAAAAAAAAATAAATAAATAAATAAATAATAATAGGTGAATCTTAAGTATAAATAATTGTCTGATAAATAAACGGTCTCAAAATAAATAATAAATATACATATAATTTATTTTTAATCTCTCTTTTTTTTTTCTTTGTTTTAATGAGATTTATTATAAAGTACTTACAGTGTCAAGGAAAATATTAAAAAAAAAAATCGATGGATAACGGACGAGAGTAAAACTGATTATAAAATTTCATTTTTCAGCATAATTAATTTTGAATTAAGAATATTTTTATAAGAACTATTCAAATCAACGATAAAAAAAATAATAAATAATGAAAATATGAAAAAAAATAAATAAATAAAAATAGAACAAACATCAACACAATTTTTATTTTCAATAGTGGTCAGCACTATTGAATATAAAAAAAAAAATATAGCATTGTACATTGTTAGAACAACAAGATATTTTGAATAATAACATTTGTAAATAATTTTAATTGTAATTGGGGTAATTATATAATGATGTAATTGAAACAGTTAAACAATTTTAATTGCATATGGCAGACTATATTCCTTGAGCGTAATTTGTCCACATTCATTTATATAAATATATAAATATATATATATATATATTACCAACACTTATTAATAATATACAAATACATTTAAGATGCCAATAATAAATGAAATGGCCTATGGTGCAATTCGATTTTTTTCCTCCTCGAACGTTTTTGAATAATTGAAAAAAGTAATAAAAAATAGCTGATGAATTTGTGAATTTAATTACAAGAAAAATATTGAATTTAAATAAAAAAAAAATATTTTTTCTTGCTGCATGGCCAATTTAAACAAATTATCGTATTTAGAATAAATATTTAGTTCATGAACATTAGTTTCTTACATTTACGTAAGATTTTTAGTGATGATTAAAATCTGATAATGAGTTGAAGGGAAAAAAAAAAATTCACAAATGTATGTATTAAATTAACATTTAATATTGTTATTGTAATTTTATGCATATTATATTTGTATATATTGGAATTATATATACTAAACATTTTATTTGTGTATGATGAGTGTTAGTTTATTATTATTTTTTTCTTTTTAAGAGGGAATTTTAATGTGATGATAAGAGAAAATAATTTTATTAATTTTTTTTCTGCAATTATTGCTTTCTTTTCTTCGTTTTTTTTTTTTCTTATTAATTGAAAGTAGGTAGTGTTTGAAAAAAAGGTGACAGGGAAGTTATTATAAATAATAAAAGGAATAATATTACGTGAGTAAGATATAAAAATAAATGAAGATAATTATATATTTTTTTAGCATTAATTGCGGCAGTTTAATTATGTGCCTGAAATTATATAATATTCCTATACTACTCGGCAATTTATAAATAAATAATCATTTAGACATATTAATTTGTTTATACAATTAAAGAAATACAAAACAATTACACATTATCATTATTAAATAAACATAAAAACAATGGATAATAATTGTTGATTTTCGTATAAATTTTTTTTGGCATTTTACCAATAAAATATTTAGGTTTTTATATTTTTTAATATTTATTTCAGGATCGTATATAACCATTTAAAGCAAATGAATAAGAAAAACAATTTTTTTTTTATCATACTTGAATAAATAAATTGAATTTTATTTATTTCTTCATTATAAAATTTATCAATTGCTGATAATTTGTTTCTTTTTTGAATACTTGCTGCATTTTCTCTTAAATTTTTTTATTTTAATCGTCTCTTGATCATTTTTCATATCACTTTTTGTGTCATTTACTGTATTATTTTTTTTATTCTTTCTAACTTTACATCTCGTCATCAATCTCGTATTTCTCTTAGCCGAGACAGTCACTTTAACTCTCATACCTTTTTTCTTTTTAATTTTTTTCTTACTCTTATTCATATTGGCAATAATCGCTGCGGTATCTTCAGAAACTTTGATCTTCTGTTGTGTCACTGTGACAGCTACTCTGATAAATGAATCATAAAGTATATCACCGCATGATTCCCCAAAGCAAAATTCTTCACCGCATTCACCGCATATTTTAACGCTACTTTCTATTATCCCTGCGCGATTTTTACTACGTCTAATTGGACTTGTAGAAATACGACGTCGTTCTTTAGCCAGTGTTTTAATCTCCAGTTTGCCCATCTCAACCTAAGAAAAATAAAAAAAAAAATAAAATCATATTAAACATATAATAAAATAAAATATATTTATAAATTAAATTTCTTCATTATTTATTTTACCAAACGCGAAAACATTTCTTCATCTTGTTTGAGTTTTGGTCGTAATGGCGTCAACATTCTCCAGTCTATTGATACTTGCTGAAGTTCTTGAAGATTAAGACTCCTCATATCAGGTGGAATTGGATCACCATATCCCCATTCTCGTTCCATCAACTTTAATTCTTTTTTCGTTGTTCTCCATGAAAAATCCTTGTCGCGTACTTTAATGTCTTCTTTTCTCACCTAATATCCCACACACATACACATACATCTACTCTCACAACTATATATATACATTTATTCATTACTACTTTAGCTAATGGATTTGTAATGTAGGCAATTAGTGATGTAAAAAAAGATAGTATAATTATTTTAAATATAATTACCTTCTCTGGTTTGATCTTGTATTCGGGACAACGTTCACGTAACCGACGAAATTCTTCTTGTGAATTACACGTAGCTTTGCTCAAGTCCGGAATAAGATTAGCATCCCTCTTGTCGTCCTTCAGTAAATCATCCAGTTGAAATGCCATTAGGAATTAATTATCTCTGTAATTCGAGAAACGCTCCCTAGATATTTTTTCTTTTTGTTTTTTTTTTTTTCAATTTATTTTATTTTATTTTTGTAACAAAAATCCTCTCGAGCCCCTCAAGATAAATGGATTAATTATTATATTTATTATGCCTATGTGAATTTTCTATCTCTCAGTAAAATTCGATATGTAAAAGAAAAAAAATTTTTTTATAATTAATTTTGATATATGATTTTTTTTTATGTTGATTTTAGGCTGTTTTAATTAGTAAAATTCGGCTCTTGGTGACACTAGACATCGTGATGAATCCCATTCACGTTGTTTCGACAGTAGACCCTATTATTATTAATTAAATTAATTAATATTATATTTTTAAACAATCGATATGAATAATAAAAAATTTTTATTTATTTCTATCAAGAACTCACATTTTTTAATGTCACAAGTTGAGAAATTATATTTTGTCCATCCCATGAATTTATATTTTCCCTCGATTCAGTCATCAAACTTTCATCATTCGAATTGCTTGAATTATCATTTGTGTGCCTATTATTTATAATATTACCGTTCATTCGTACATTGATTCGTCCGTGCTCATCAATACGTAAAGGAACAACAGAATTTAAACTGTCCATTGATGTGTCAGCGTCGTAACTGTCTAATTTTGATTTTCGATGAAGTGCATTACGAATTTTTGCTTTAGCAGCATTGGACATTCGTCGATCAGGCGATGGTGATCTAAAAATAAATAAATAATTGAATAATTAATATTAATTTTATTAAATAAAAAATTTAAGAATAATTTTATTGACAGAATAAATTTAATAAATTAATTTTTTACCTAGATCTTTCATCACTTGATTCAACTCGACGTCTTCTCAATCTCAATCGTTTCTGATAATGTGGATCCTTCTCGCTCTGTGTTCTGTATCGTGTCCCAGGCCTGGACAAAGCTTTAATCACTTTTAAAATTCACATTATCCATTCAAGGATAATTTATTTATCATAATTAATAATTAATTGACAACTTGACTATTTATTATTACTTACCTATTGGCATTCCATCGTGGTCTTGTTTCTAATGATTGACGTGGCTGGGATTTAGACCTACTAACATTTTTCTCATCTGTCGATACGTTTAATGATCTGAAATAAAAGAGAAAATTAATTCTAATAAATTTTCAACTCTTATTATATTAATGTAATAAATTATTTATTACTTTCCCAAGTCGCGACTGTTATTGTTATTAATATTTAAACCTTCTTTTTGTTCTTTTGTAATTTCTTTTGATTCTAAATCATGACAATCAGTTTCACCGTCTGTTTGTGTACCAAAATCACGTCCCGATGGCATTCGATATTTACTTGGTGTTAATAATCTATTTTCAATAATTGTCGTCGAACTTGAAGTGCCACTAATATTTTTATCCAATCCAAAATTACCAAAATTTTTTATCAATGCATTAATATTATTTGTATTAATAATATTTGAATTGTGTTCATAATTTTGCGATTGATTCATAACAAGATTTAATAATTGTAAATTATTTCCATCTAAAAAATTTGTTTCTTCAATTTTTCCAGTTAAAACAATTGCCACTTCTTTATTTAATGGCAAACGGATTAAATTATCATTAACTTTTAAACTCTCAGGTAATTCATTTGAATTATCTTTTTCATTGCTGTTTAATAAATTTATTTCATTATTTTCAATGGCATTTACTTGACACAATTGTTCTGTATTAATTGTTTTATTATCAGTCTTTGTATGTGCGTTTTGTTTATCATCATTATTTAATTTATTCATTTCTATTGAACAATTGTTGTTATTAATAACAATGTCATTATTAATTTCATTGCATTCAATAATATTCACATCATTATAATTGTCTCGTTGACGACGTTGTCGTTTTTTTTCTTTAGCAATTCGCTCAGCTGTTTCAAGAATTTCTCGCATGGCTTCTTCCTTTTTTAATTTTGCCTCTTCCTTTTCTTTTAATCGTCTTTGCTCTTCTTCAAATCTACACATTCATCATCAACCCAACAATAAATTCATTAAACTAAGATACAAATATTTTTTACTATAAAAATTTTCATTATCTTTATTAATTTACCTTTTCTTTTCTGCATCACGCTCGCGTTTTATTCTCTCCTCTTCTTCAAGCTCCTCTCTGATTTTTTGCTCCTTCTCTTCCTTACGCTTCTTATCCTTCTCCAGCAGCTGTTGCTTTATTGCACTCTGAAGCTCAAGAGCTTTTTGACGACGCGTTTCACGCTCAATAAGTATTTGAGCGTCAACCGGAATATTTTGACCTCGTAAATAAGTTTTTGAATCTGAATTTGTTGAACTTGTCGTTGAACTATCTGGACTACTTGCACTGTCATGATTAATCACCAATACCTCAATAATAAATACAAATAAAATATAATAAATCACAATGAATAAATAAAATTATTTTTATATCATTAAAAATAAAAATTTTTTAATTTTAAATATTTCTTTGCAATAATTCTAAATTAAAATTTTCTCTATGTAAAATATTGTTATTAAATTCAAGAGAGGAAATTAATATATAAGTACCTGACTGGAGTGATCCAATCGTGAAAGACCTCTCTCAAGCCAAGAGAGAGGTGGTGGATGATCATTATTACCATTTTCCGTTCCCCAAATGCTTTCCCATCTAGGTCTATTCAATTCACCAAGACGAGTGATTGAAACTCTACGTGATGATGGCAAACAGGTATCCGGTGTGTCACAATAAGGATTTTGCCAAGTTCTTTCACTCATTGGACTATCGTGTATTTTATCAAGTGGACTCAACTGCAATTCTTCAAGTACCAAATGAAAGAATAAAAATAATAAAATAATTAAAATTTACATAATGCAAGAAAAGAATTTTTTTTTCTTTTTCTTAATAAAGTAAAGATTGAAATTCACAAACTTTTAATATCATTTGGTGCGACAGTTGCCTCAATTGAGTCACTAGCATAGCCGGAAGTTTCACCCTCTCTTTCCTCATACGTATTACCTGCAGTAAGAACACGTTGTTCTATTCCACGTTGAGAATGCTTTTGAACTCGTGGATGATTTGTGTAACGTGAACCCTCCACCTCAAGGCTCGGTAGTTCCTTCAACAATGAAAATAAAAACAATAAGACTAGTAACAATATTAAAGAAAAAAAAAAATTAATGGATTTATATTGGACATCTGCATTTGCGTGACTGAAAACAAAAAAAAAAAAAGCTAAGCTATTCAACGACAGTTGATATACATAAACTCTTTGTTTATTAAATAGTGCCAACTGTTTCCAGCATTTTTCCATCGATTTATAATGTGAAAAAAAAATGACAATAAAAAATAAAATGAATTATTCATGGAGAGAAAAAATAAGAACAGTTGGAGAGTTGTTAGAAATATTTTCTTTACTTTAAATTCATTTGTTTTTTTTTTTTTTATTCTTGAAGATTGCTGTGTTATTTTAAATAAACCAAGGGATTTGAATAGTCATTTTAAATTCCATTTAGGTCAAAAGGTGGTTACCGTGCTGGTGTACAGAATGGTACAAGCTCATTGTTATGTGCGTGTTGTAGGGCTTTCTGATGCTCTGCTTCTTAGGAACGACATGAATGTCTAATGGTATATACAGAAATATTTTATATAACCAAACGTTATATCCATGTGTAAAGCAGAGGTATAAGAAAATTTCTGGGGGTTTATAGAGGGTCGTTGAACTGAACATTAACGTCAATCGATCCTTCAAAGTATGTCGGGTTGGACATAAGGGTAGTTTCTCAAGTAAAATTATATTAGAAATAATTGTATGATAATTTTTTATTTTATGGAAAATAATTTACCTGAGTTGAGTGTGTTTGATGGTGAATTTGTTGATGCTCTTTGGTGTGAATTGGTGGCAAACTTGGACTACGTTTTCGTATTAATTCTGGCAATTCTTGACGATCATTTATATTGATCATGCTACCGGTATTTGGTGAAGTTAAATTTATACTTTGAAAGCTCGTTGATATATTTGTGTCAAGACTTTTTAAACTCGTTGCACTATCATAATGTCCACAAACACGTAATGGTTTACGATTAGTTGTTTGTTCTCTTGTAGATATTTTCGTGCTGTTATTAAATATTTTTTGTATTCAATTTTTTCGAGAGAAGAAAATTTAATGAATAAATAAAATTAAATGAAATAAAATATTAAGATATGAAAAGATATATATATTTATGAATTTAATTTATTTTTATACCGTATTGTGGAATGGACTATTGGGGGTGATTTTGATATTTCCCAATGTCCATTGAGTCTTGCTATTTCTTCTGAAATAAAATCAACATATTTTTCCAATATAATTTAATCAATTAAATTATGTAGATAATTTTATAATTAATAAATAATTATTTTAATCACGAAAGAAAATAAATATAAAAACATTTTTATTTTTTTTTAATTTTATTAATTATTTTATTAATTATTTTATTAATTTTTTAATTTTATTTTATTAATTTTATTCATTATTTTATTTTATATATTTTATTAATTATTTTAAAAATAAAATAATTAATGAAATTAAATGAATTATAAAAGTAGAACAATGTGGATTAATTTTTTTTTTTTTTTTTTTTTTTTTTGGTATAATAAACAAATAATATTATGAAGAATAATGATGAAGAAAAGATTTTAATATTAGAACATACCTCTTTCTTTGGCCCATTGTAATCGCTTTTGTTCCACTAGTGATATTCTTCCCATCATATTTTTTATTTATTTTCTTTTAATTTTATCTTTCAACCCACTCCCACCCAAGACAGGCAATTATTTTTTACGTCAACAATACAAAATTGAGGGACTCGAGATAATAGAACATAAAAAGAAATTGCATCACATTGATGAACAGAACAGCGAAACGTCTAGAAGAAAAAAAAAAAAAAAAAACAATTTTATAATTCAAAAATTAATTTCTATCCAATTGTCAACTAATCAACTACAAACGTTTCATTATCCTGCCATCAATCCACCCACATAAACATCCAAATAACCAACAAACCCCCCAAAAAAAAAAAAATATCCCAATCTTATAAAAAAATTTGTTTTTACTTAAAAAATTCTTCTTTAAATCACAGCACAAAAGTAAGAAGAAATATTATGAAACAACTCATGATGATGTCTAGTTCCTCGCCGCATGTTCACCAAGGTATCCATACCCACATTGATACTCTAACCACCGAGTCAACCCCTTAAACCAACCCCTTAACTGTCGAACCGACGGGGTTTTTCGATCGTTAGGTTTCCATAGGAACAATCGTTGAATATCAACCTCTACCATTGCGCCAGCGATCGTCATTGGTGCACACTTGGTGCGAGGCATTTGGGGTTGTGTCAGGGTCGATATATACAATACATACATACATGCATACATGCATCCATTGAAAAAACCTATATACATATGTATACATATGTAAAATAATGCATCGATTGAACAGAAGATGCGCGTATTTACATTGCTCATGGGATAATGACCCTTCGGCACCTGGCTTTTGTCACGGTCATACTTTCCCATTAAGCATATATATATATAATATATATATATATACATATATATATATATACATTTACATATAAACATAAAAAGCTCATGCACATCCCAGCGTTGAAGGACAATCACCTTTTGAATATTTCTACAAAACATGTTTTTATAAATTTATTTTCTTTCGTGATTAAAATAATTATTTATTATAATTACCCAACTTTATTTTAATAAAGTTTTTTAATTAATTATAAAATATTTGGGGTAATTATCATAATTTATCAGAGGATAAATGAAGTGAATAATATAATGAAAAAATAATGTGCGAATTTAATTGAAATTATACGAGATGAATTTTTTATGTTTTGTTTGATTGATTTATTTCTTTTTTTTTTTTCTTTTATTATTTTATTTGATGTGGTCCGCGATTATGAGATCATTTAGCATGACCTCTCCTGTCATATTGTATTGGCAGCGTGTCTTGTCCCTCGATATTTTCACCTCACGATGTTCATTAGCCGCAGCAACGTTTTGTGTATAGATGTATGAAAATGTGTGGTTGTAGAGATATATTGACATGCCCAGGGTAATTTTGGACCTGCGTATCAAAAGTGGGGATAAAATAGAGCTGTATTTTGTGTATATATATGTTTGAGTTATAGATATGTATAGAGTAGGTATATGTTAAGAAAGAGAAGGGAAAGAGAGAGCGTTGGCGGCGCAAACCGTCGGCAAAAGTATCGTACCACCCTCTTGTCGGCACGCGTGCGGGTTCGCACCAGTTTCCTCTCTTTGGCGGTGGCCAGTGAGCGGTAAAGCATTGACCCGATGTGATTATAGCATCTTACGTTGTGTCGTTCAAGAGATAAAGAAAGCAACAGCGAAAAAATATAGAAAGAAACGAATAGAAAAATAGAAAAAAAAAACAAAGTGTCCACAAAACTTTTATTTTTACTTTAATTTTTTTTTTGTATTTTTTTATTTGTTAAATTTTATTTATTGTTGCGTGTGTGGATTGATTTGGTGAAGATAAAGAGACATGTTTTCTTTTTTGTTTTAGTTATCGGTGAAAATTTGAATGAAAAGAGAAATAATTTATTTCGGATTTTTTTTAAAATTTTATTTGCGAATTTTTTTTTATATAAATTTGTGGAGAAATTTCGATTGGGAAACAGTGGGAAATTGATTTTTAAATCTGGATTCGGATTACGAGTAAGATAAAAAATATGTATACATTGTATATATTATTTAGATAATTTTTTGTTTTAATTTAATTGAATTTTGTGTGATGTTTTTGGGTGAGAAAAATTAAATTGTGAGAATTTATTTTTTGAATGATTTAACAAATTTTTATTTTTATTTCATTTTCATTATTCTTTTCTTTCGTGTTGTCATCACTGTATCTTTTTTGTGAACTTTCATCCCCTTTGTGCTTATTTATTATGGGGGAACTTGAGTAAGGTACAGAGATCCACTTAAGCAAAATGTTTTAGTCACGAGATGTACAATAATAGAGAGCAGATGGAGCGTTGTTAATAATTTTCTTCATATCCATCCCCTTATCCTACATATTTATAAACAGTATAAAATATCATTGATGAAAGCACTGAAAAATATTAATTTATTCGTGAAGAAATAATAAAAAAATATATTTATTAATTGGAAAAAGAAAATAAAAGTGAAATAAAATTTTATAAATGCGACTGCGTGAAATTGTAGATACTTGTTGATCTTTCAGCGCAGTCAATTTATTTTTTTAACCATCGTAAATAAAATATTAACATGTCTATTTGTATAAAATAATAATAGAGAAAAAAAATTAATTGATAAAAATAAAAATGAAGTGAGATAAGTATGAAATAGTCAGACAAAAAAATAATTCTTGAATTTAAAATAAATGAAAATTTAATATAATATTTATATATTATTTTTTATTGTTATCATTAATTTGTAGTCTTTATAAAAATTAGATGAACGTTTGCCAATCGGATATAAATTGTTGCTTACTAACTAAACAAAAAGCCTTTTGTTACAAATTATTTGTGTTGCCAAAATTGCAAAGTTAACAATAACGATATCAGATTATTCTTCGTTATAAATATACAAAAACATTAACAAAGCTTCATTCATTTAATTTTATTTAAAATTTATGTCTTCAATATTTTATAAATAATTTAACTACAATAATAAACTTGATAATTAAATTTTTATTCATCCAATAAATATAATTTCGTCATTAAAAAACTGAAAAAATAATTTATAAATCTTTTATAATGACCTTAAAAAATAAAAAAAATAATATAAAACACATTTTTCCTTCCGCTATTTATTTAATGTTTTAATTATAATTTTGTTTATATGCGCAGTAATATTACACAGGGTCATTGTAAATTTAAATATATTTTTAGTTCATTGTAAACAACTAACAACTCTAAACTGTGTATATTTTTAAAATTTTAACTATACCCCACAAACAATTAGTAAATTCACATCATAAACAAAAAAATATTATTCAATAAATTAAAAATCATTAATTAAAAAAAAATAATTCACAAAAGACATAAAATATTTATATAAATTAATTTTATCAAAGTACATATTAATATAAATATAAATATAATATTAAATATTATTTCAACCCCCCACAAGGACAATTGTTCCTTTATTACAAATATTATTATCATGTAAATTTAATATGAATAAATAATTAATTTATCTTTCGCATATTCATAAACGGTGAAATGATGATAAATATTTAGATGAGAGATCGTGGATGAGTGTTAGCACGTGGCGCTTCATTGGGGCCACCTGTGTCATGATCAACCGACATATAGTCAACTATATATATGTATACATATACACATATGTGTATGTATTAATATATCTTTATGAATATAATAGTACAGACGTTTGAGCTGCATTTCCTTGGCACGTAATCATAACTTTATATTACAAGATGATACTCAACTTCACTTTGAATTAATATGTAATATTAAATATTATTTATTGATATTTATTTTTTATCATCAATGATAAAAATATAAAATAAAAAATAAATAAATAAATTTTACAGTTGAATGATTTTATTTAATTAAATATTTGAAAAGTTTTTGAATTATTAAATATTTATTTTATAATAAATAAAATCATTTGGTTTATTTTATGCAGTATTTATTTATTATGAAATTTATTTGTTGAATTAATTAATATGTAGAGTGGATTTTTTATTTAACGTGGTAATTTGTCACAGCTTGAATTTAATATTTAAATAAATATTTATTTATTTATGTGTGTTTGGAAGTATTAAAAATGAAACGTAGTTTAAAACTCATTTGATTTTTTGAGTTTAAAGTTATGCAAATAGTTGAAGTAGTTTCTGCTGACGTGACATTATGGAAATAATATTTTTTATTATAAAAATTCGTAAAAATGTTATGGAGTAAGCTTTTGAGTGATGTTTGCGTGGATAAATGTCAAAAATAATGTCAAATATTGAAGTTTTCACACGTGATAAATTTTCTGTTTGAACGTTTTCCGATAATACATAAGAAATCTACCACTGTGTCACGTTTCATGTGGTTAAAAGTTTACAGTGAGACGCAAAGAGCTTTAAAATTTTATATAAACATAAAAATATTCCTAAACTATTACTTTATTAATAACAAAATAAAATAGTAAATCATTTTATCTCTTATAAAAAAGAAAAAAATTATAATTAAAATTTTTTTTCCTACTTTTCTCCTTTTAGTTTATCATAATTTCACTTTTCATTTGTTTATTATTACTTTATTTACCTCATTGTTATAAAATCAACAATAATACAAGGTGTGAAATAAAATAAATTGTAAAAAATAAAACCTTGAATGTATTTAAAAAATACAAAGTAACATGATATAATACGTGCGACGCGTGCCAGTGACATTAACAAATAAATATTGTCACAATTAATCCACACATCATAAATATAATCCATATTTAATTTTTTTCTTATCTCAATTTTTTATTTTTTATTTCATCTATTTTATGCGGCGTTCGAAATTTTAAATGCGGCGGTGATGGCGTGTTTAAAATTATTTTCAGTCGTTACACGAATGTTAAAAGAATATATATATGTACATATACATATATATATATATATATATATATATATATATATATATATATAAATATAAGTAGTAATGAAAACGAAATGAAGAAGAGAAAAGCAACTGAAAAAAAAAAAAAAATTAAAGAATGAAAAAGAAAAACGAGCGAGTACAAAAATAGACGGGCGTCAACTCTTGCGCGTAACTTCGTAGAGTCTTCAAATAATCTTTGGGTACACACCCGCACGACCACCACAATCACCTCCACTGTTGCAACAATCCACTGACAGATTTTCTTTTTATCTTTTTGCTTTTAATAAACGCACCGAATTTCTCAATATTTATTTGAATTTAAATAAACATTTATCTTGTATCAAACCGCTGTTTCTTTTTGTTTCTAACTGTATAAAGACAAACAATATTTATATACATACATATAAATAGTATCTAGACAGTGTACATTACAAATCGTACTCGACATTGTCAGTGGTGACGTCAATGTGCAAAAGAATGATGAAAGAGTAGACTGAATAAAAAAAAAAAAAATAGACAAAAAACGAATGAATAAAAAATAAAATAAAATAGATAAACACAAAGAGGAAGCGGAAGACGAAGAAGACGAAGGAGAGAAATGAGAAAATGCCTGAGGGTCTGGGACATCTTATTATATACAAATGCAATATAAAAAAAAAAATAAAAAAAATGAAAAACTTTTACTCGAATAAAAGACAAAAGACACAAACAAAATTTATCTATCAAAGAATAAATTTAAAAAAAATAAAAAACAATTATTGGAAGATGGAATAAATCAATTACTTAATTAAAAGCCAAAGGCGTATAATGGATCGTTAGTAAATTAATCCACGGAGCTTTTAACCTCACGTTAATTATGTTTACTTGCGGTGACACAAATAATTAAATTGCCAAGATGTTGAGACTGTCAAACGCCACATGAATAAAGCCAATCAAGATCTCTAATCGTAATAATTAAATAATTCTGTTCCCTGCTACTGTTAATGAAAATATTTATTTTATATATTTGATAAAAAATAAATTAAATAAATTTAATACAACATGACAATTCAATGTTTAGTTCAAGATGTTGAGGAGATAAATAATGTTGAACGAGTTATATATGTGGCTAGATGAGACTAGACGCGATGGCTCTATACTTAGAACAAATAACGCAAAGACATTCTATACAATGATATATCGTAGTTGAAATGTTGATGTGTGAATACGTGTGCAAGTAAACCAAATGTGCAAGCACACATCACACATCAACCTAACGTTTATAGTTAACAGTCTTTTTTTTTATTTTTATTTTTTTATTTGCTTCACTTGTTCTCTTTGCAAAATATACCAATAGTAATAATACAATTCACCGACACAATGTCTGGTACAATATATATTTATATAAAGAAATTGAATGCACAGTCGGTGGTTTATTACTACTTGGTATAAAACTTGAATAAAAATGTTAGGAAAAATATGGACGAAATATTTATTTCGTTTTAGCGAATTCCATTGTACAATTTCGTGGTTTTATTATTTATTTTCATAGCTTTTAGTTGATGATAAACGTTCAATGGGTGTATGTGGGTATTTTGTGGTGGAGATATAAATTTTTTTCATTCTGATAAATGATGGAAGTAGAGAATTCCATGAGTGATCAGACATTCTTTGGAACTACCTGAATTATTTTTATTATTTATTAAATGGATTTTTTTTGTTTATGGTTGAATGTTTGTAATGGGAAATAGTATTTGGAATATAGTGATGAAGTATTTTAATTAATGTTGATTAAATTATGGAGAAATTTATTTATTTAATAAAATGATAAAATTTGTGTTTGTTAAAAATGAATTTTTAATTTATTTTTAATATTAAATTTGATGCGTTATGTTGAGTGATGAGTAAAAAATATATATAAATGATTTTATGTCGGTCTTGAATATTTTTATATTTAAGTGAAAACAGACATTAATTTACATCATGGTCAGACAAATAAATGTCATAACCACCACACGAAATATAAAATATTATTATATTATTTTTGACATTTTTACATCACAATATTTGGACTATAAAATAGATAAATATTATTTGTTTATGGCATATTGAACATGCTGGCATCGATTAACAAAAAAAGAAAACAAAAAATGGAAATTTATTTTATTTTATTTTCTTCTTTTTATTTCAAATGAAATAAAATAATGCAAATTTGGTCAGCTGGCAAATGTGCAAGCTGGGTCTTTTGTGAGAGTCACTCGTAATTTTATAAGGTAATAAAAAGCATGATGCAAATGAAACATTCCTGCCCGGGTTTTCCTAGATGAAAAGTACCAAGTGTAATTTATTATTGAATACCAAAAACGCAATAAAAACAGATGACGCGAAGCAATTGATGAAGAATAATGAAGAAATATGTGAAGTTGTAATAAGTGCGCAACATAAATGACAAGTGATGAATGAAGCAACGTTTTTATAAATAAATAACTTGTAGTTATATTGTTTATTAATTTATTAGTTGGTAATTAGCCAAGTTGATGTTGAACAATTGGCTTGAAGAATCATCTGAACGTCTGATTGTTATTAATTATTATTGTAATTAATAATAACATAAAAGATTTTTCTACTTGAAATTAATTTTATTATCATCATTTAATTCAAATTCAAGTTGAGTGTAATTAAATACTTGTAATTAAAAATTATTCTCGAGTATCATTATCATATTACTAACGATCAATATAAATTATTATATAAATTATAAAGTTTCCCAACAGTTAATTGCACTATTAAATTTCATTGAATAAATAAAAAATAAATTAAATGTATTAATATTATTGTGTTAATTATTATTTTTGTTTGATTGCAGATAATTTCACATTGGCAGTTGCAAAAAAAAATAATCCAAGTAACAATTTATATTTTCGACAGTGTGTACAATTTATTTTTCACAATGAACACATTTATTGATAGCAGAATGTGGAAAATATTTATGTTGTAATCCAATTGATGGAGATCGAATTTTTTCCCCAAGTGGAATTTTATTCATACGATAAATAATAAAAAAGAAAAACGTGCACAATATCTGGGATATTTTTTTTTATCTCTAGAAATTGTTTATTTGAATGAAATGATAATTTTCATTGTTAATAAATGAGTAAATAATTATATCAGAAAGTGAATTTAAATTGAGAATAAAAAAGAAAAAAATATTCTTGAATAAAATAAAGTTATTGAAGTAATGCAATTTAATTTCTGACAGAATATTTATTGTCACACTTCAATTATCACTGCCATGAATATTAAATTGCCAGTGGTTTTCAATGCAAATACAAAAATAGAATAAATCCAAAAAGATTAAAGCTACATCTCATTAAAATTTTGGTCGTAATTGTTAATTTAAAATTGCTGTAAAATACAAACAACATCCATTGAAATAATTCTAAAAAAAACAAAATTAAACCACTGTAAATGAATAATGAAAAATTATTTTCATCACATTGAATAATAATAATTGTCACGAGTTTGTTTGTATGAATATTCATTAATTAAAATGAGTGACAATAATGAGTGAGAAAATTATCACAAAGAACTAATTTTATTATACCTCAACAACTGGTTAATTTTCTTTGCAAATCGCTGCAGAAAAAAAAAACGACAAAAGGAAAAAGCAAAAATTATAAATACACAAATATAATAGCTAAAATTGTAAAGCTTTTTGTTCTGAATTGCCTGAAGGGATGGCGAGCCGCATGAAAGCTCTGTACAACCAGGTGAGCGACCTTAATATTTTTTTTTTCTATCATTTTTATTTTATTTTATTTTTTCCAATTCATTTTTATGCATTCAACAATTTCCAACACTTCATCCACCCTCTATTGTATGATTCGATTTCCCCCGAGAGCTTTTATTATGCGTCACTCGTCTCTTGGGTGCAAGTAAAACGGACTGGAGAAAAGAAAACGATTCTACATTTTGAATGTGTATACATTACTTACCATCCAATATAATATCATATTGTTACATAAATTTTTATAAAGCTTACTTGTGTATTATAAATTATTTTTCATTGTTATTAACGTACTTGAGCTTTCATCATTTCCATATCTTTATAAATTTTCAATTATAAATATTTATATTAATATATTTTTAGACAATATAAAATATTAATTGATATTTGTATTTTTAGGTGGTATTTGAAAGGAGAATTCTTTTAGGATGTACAATCCTTGTTGGATTGGCAGTGTGTGTATGGATTATAGCAATTTGTACTGATAATTGGTACACTGTATCATCACCTGATAGCCAGCCAAATGGTTTATTTCTCAAGGGTGAAGAAAAAAATGGGAGAACATTAATTTACAGAAATCAAGGATTGTGGCGAGAGTGTGTGAAGGGTATGGAACAATTGACGGAAAATATTACTGATGGATTGGTGGATTATCGTGAGTGATTTTTTGAATTATTTATTTAATTATCATTCATCAATTGAATTAATTTAATTAATGTAGATTTGTTTGGATATTTAATCAATTTATTTTTGATTATTTTAAAATTGAATGTGAATTTCTGCAATTGACTGATGGATTAATTAATTAATCAATTTATTTATTTAAATGTTTTTTTTATGTTTGCAGAGAAATGTACGTATCGGGAAATGTTTCCCACTGAGGAAAAAATTCATTCTGATCCGTATTTCGATGAGACATTTCTTGGTGGGTATTTTATTTTTTTTTTATTTTTTGATGTAGATTTAATCAGAGAAAAATTATTTATTTTTTATTTTTCAGGCTATGCGAGAACTCAAGTGTCATTTGCTATTATAAGTTTAATTGTTATGATAATGGGATTTTCATTTTCGATTTATACATTTAGAAATCCACGATATATGTTTAAAAGATTGGCTGGTGGTATTCATTTTATCAGTGGTGAGTTGATGAATAATAAAATTTTATATAATGTTTCATTTTTATTTATTTTATTTTTTTCTATGATCTGATTGGTGAATTAATTTTTCTATAGCTGCATGTTCAATGGTGGTGATTCAAGTGGTTTTATCAGCGAAGGATTATGGCAGCAAAAATACTGTGCAAGGTTTTCCCAAAGATTCAATAACTAATTTTGGTTATTCACTTGTGTTAGGTTGGTTTGTTTTTATGGGAAATCTTATTGCTGGCTGTGCGTTTATTTTGTTTTCAAAAAAACGAAAACGTGATAAAGCACCAACTGAAGAGATTGCAATGGCTGATGAGCCAACAATAATTGGTCGTTGATATGAAAAGAATGAAAAAATAATTAATAATAAACAAAAAAAAAGAAGAAGCAAATAAATAAGCAAAATTTATTTGCTTTACATATTTTTCTCTAATTCATATCTCTCTATTTCTTCCTCAAGTTGCACATTGGTGATTTAATATTTTGTTTCTAAATTCTATTTGCTATGAAACAAAAAAAAAAAAATCACCCACAATGAAAAGACATTGTAAATATATATAAAATTAAAATTTTGTTGATTTTTTTTTCTCGTTTAATTGAGCAATAAATGTAAAATTATTTTAAGATTTTTAATAAGCTCAATAATTATTCTAATAAATAAATAATAATTTAATAATCAAGCCAAATAAATGAAAGAATTATTTAATTAAATAATTAATAATGTGATAAAATATTCAATTGAGTATAATTAATTAATGATACAAAAAAGAAAAATTTTATTACGACAGAATTAATATTTGAATAAATTATTGTATTTTATTTTCTCTCACCTGTATGAAATAAGTTGTAAAAATTATCTTTCACTTATCACACAGCAATACGTTTATCATTTCAATGTGCACTTAAATTCAAACTCACATTTATTATCCATTCTATATTGAATAAACTCTCACTTTATCCTCTCCTGAGAGAAAATTTACTCTTGGCACACGTGCGATAAACAAATGATATATAATGCTCGTATAATGTTTTCATAATAAATTTAAAATTGTAAACAATAAATAAAGTAAATGCAATATATATAATTCAATACGATGGACATTATAAATTTTCATTTCAAGTATTTTTGATTAATTTTAATATATTTGACAGCGTGAGAAAAAAAAAATTTCATTGAAACAAAAAAAAAATAAATAATAAAAAAAAAAGTAAATATAAAATTAATTTAACATGAGAATAATTTTTTTTTTTCATTCATTCATAAATATTCTTATTGCATAAACAATTCCACCTCAATACGCACATTATTATTATTGAATAATTAAATTATTCTTCTATATTAATTTGGAATAAATTATCGTATATGTACAAACATTTTATATTATATATTATGATTAATTAATTAATCAGCTATTTTAATTAATTAATTATATATCAGTCTATAACATTCATTCGATAATCAGTCGATATAAAAGACAATTGACAAATTAATAATTATTGGCAGTTATTTGTAAAGATTTTTTGTTTCTTTATATTCCGACATAAATTTTTCTTTTTCATTTTTTGTTGCTTTTAGTTCTTAAAGTTGGCAGTATTTATCGCCGCTATATTTTCTGTCATGCTTGGGTGTAATGTGTGTGACTCAGGGGGAAACAATAAGTTTTTTCTCGTCCTCTCTATGGCACGACAGCACTTCAACTTTGACTTTTCTTGTTTTATTTTTTTTCTTCTCGCTCTCAGAACTTTCATCGCTTGAGTCGCTCTCAGGATATTCCACGAGCTTCGCGTATCTATGAGAAAATAAACAGACATATAAATACATAAATAAATAAATAAATAGATAAATAAATGTATAATAATAATTAATGATAGAAAATAAATTTGATTTATGTATATTATATAATTGTGTGATAAATATTTTACCTGACGCTGTATCAAACTGGAGTTGTACGTCTAAAAGCTTCGAGTGGCCATTCACTGTTGCGAGCTGTTGATGGAACAGGCGAAAATGGTGTTTCAAGATCAAATGTCACGAATTCATGATGAATATTTGGACTACATTGATCGTGTAATACATCAGCTGTTGTGCTAATCTGTTTCAAGTGAATTATCAAATTAATAAAATGTTTTTCATATTAATTAATAATATACCAGTCGACTATTTAATTTAATGAATATGTAAATGAAATAATTTGAGAATAAAATTAATATTTTTATTTTTAAAATGAATATTCATGCGATAATAAAATGAGAAAATGTAAAATAAAATTTTTAAATTTGGACTTTAATAAAAACGAGTGTTTTTTTTTTTTATTATGAATTCTCATTATTTTTTCTTTTTTTAATTTTTTTCATCTCACCGTCTGAGTAGTGAGGTCACGAGGAAATTGTCTTGGATACTGGTGATAATCGAGACTGGGTGGCGGCGGTAAGAACTCATCAAAATCTACTTGATCTATAGAATCCCTGCCAAAGAAATAACGTTTTTGATGGCGTTCACAGAGAAAGCTGCTGTGCACGTGACTTGGATGTGAATTTGGCTGATGGACATGATTACCCAAATGGTAAACTTCCTGAAAAAAAATAAAAAAATTCATATAAAACAAAAAGAAAAGAAAAAAAAAAATAATATAATTAAATAATACAAGAAAATATGATGATAAATTTAATAATTAAAATAATAAACTAACTTCGCAATTTTTTTCTCTCGAATCACGTTTACCAAAGTCTCGTTGATGCCAAGATATGTACAGAAATATTGCTGAAGTACCAGCAACTTCAGTGGTGATAAATCCACTGACGTACAATAAAAATGAAAATCCATATCTGTAAGTGAATGGTGGACCCTGGAAACAATTTTAAAAATTGCAATTAAATATTTAAAGTAATGAAGAACTAAAAGAACAAGAAGAAGAAGAAGAAGAAGAAGAAGAAGAAGGAGGAGGAAGAATAAAAAAAAAACATAAAAGAAAAAGATTGAAAACAAACAATTGATGAAAATTGTTTCTGACAAGTTTTCTCTACTTCAACGAAACTATATTCTCGTTCCAATCACTTTTTTATTTATTTCTTTCACTTCACTACTTCAATACACTCAATGCACACGTGTTCTTTAGTGTCTTGTCAACCATCGTGTTTCCTATTTGTTTTCGATCTTCACAATAAAAAGTTAATCGAAGTCATAGCTTGAGAGAAACTGTAAAAATTACTCACCTGAAATGACGATCTTGGTCTGAGCTTGCTTCCTACTTCCGATTTGAACACCGATATGTACATAATCATTCCAACGAGCATTAATAAACCTGTTGATGATGAATAAAAAAAATATATAAAAATACTCAATCAACAATATTTAATTTTAATATTAAAAATAAAAGAAATAAATAAAAAATAATATAAATGTAAATGGAAAATTAAAGAGATATAAAGAATATTCCTCTGGGAGCTTTTTTGTATTTTATCATGAATATATTTATTTAATAATATGAATGGAGATGTATGCTCAGTGATGTGGGAATTTCACTAGGGATATGAGACCGTCACGAAGTTAATATAACAGTATGTATACATAGAAAAGCTATGTAAAATTGTCAAAAGTAAACTTGATTCAACTTAGAAAATGGATGATTAAATATTTATAAATAAACTAAATATAAAATCGTGTAATTTAAATTTATTAAAAATTTTTTCAGTTCATTTTCCATCACAGAATATAATGTTTATTTAGATAGTATTAATATTTTTGGGCTTACCACAAATAGTAAAGACTACACCAGCAATGAAGATACACAATTGATGTCGAGGACGTGAAATATGAGCAGTAAAGTAACAAACTTCAGCTATCACTAATAGCAATGTTGCTATGAAGAAAAACATTGCAGATTTTGTTACTGCATCTGGAAATATTGATAAAGAAAATTATTAAATATTTAGAATGAATTATTAATTAATTTATTGTTGTTTTAGACTGATGAAAATTAATTGAGGGATTGGACACATTTTTTATTACATGGTATAGCCATTGTTGAGTCACTGGGATCAGGACTGTATTCCTCGTTTGGAAAATAGTCGATACTTGAACACTCGTATTGCATGCGCGAACCTGTGAGCAAAAATTTTGTAAATATTCCTATTACCATCATCCATCAAAATTTATTATAAATTAATAACGCAAAAAAAATTTTTCCTCATATTTATAAAATACCATTAAAAAATTTTTTTTTTATCTCATTTAAATTATTTTTATTATTAAAAAATATGTTGAAAATTATTTTTTCATATTTATAAAATATTATTGAAATAATACCATTAAAAAAATTTTTTTTCATCTCATTTAAATTATTTTTATTATTAAAAAATATGTTGAAAATTATTTTCTCATATTTATAAAATATTATTGAAATTATACTATTAAAAAATTTTTTTTTCATTTCATTTAAATTATTTTTATTATTAAACAATATGTTGAAAATTATTTTTTCATATTTATAAAATATTATTGAAATAATACTATTGAAAAAAATTTTTTTCATCTCATTAAAATTATTTTTATTATTAAAAAATATGTTAAAAAATTTTTTTAATCGTATTTATGTTATAATTATTATAAAATGGAGTAGAAAATATTTTTTTCAAACTCATATCTATCATTGTTATTAAATAATACGGTTGGAAATTTTTTTTTTTCAATTTTATCTTCATTATTATTAAAAAATGAGTAAGAAAAAATTTTTTTCTAGTTTATATATTTTATTATCATTAAAATATACGCTGGGGAAAAATTATTTTTGCTTTGTAACTATACGAGTGAGTTAGTGTGTAAATAATAACGTGGAGATAAACAAAAATATTAATTTTTTTTTTCGTACACAAAGCAAGAATAAAATTGTGAGTGGACATGGGTGGTATGTAAAAAAATGAAAAATATCTTCAACGTTGTGTTGAACAAACTGAGAAAGATTACCGTGGATAATATTACCGAGAAATTACATACATAAATATATTTAAACAAAACTAGAGAGTATTTCATGTGTGCTATGACTTGTCCATTCTCTAAAAAGATTTATATCCTCTGACCAGGTGGACTTTATTCAGACTAACACATCAAGATAATTATTTACTGTATGTACATATATTCAAAGGTAAATATAAAATGAAAATATCAATGCATTTGTTTATATCAAGAAAGAACAAAAAATATTATTTATATCCAGCGCGAGTAAAAATTTATTTTATATTCTTCATCGTTTTTTTTTTTTTTACTATGTTTAATAGTCAATGAACTCCAATGAACCCTGATTTATCAAAGGAACTAAAAGCTCTGGAAGAGATAGATAATATACACATTGTACTATAATATCCTTTGTCTTTTAGTTCTTTGTCCTAGTCAATATTTAACGCATTTCAAATAGAATAAAATTTCGTTCAACAAAAATAGGGAATAAAAATTTTTTTATTTTTTTGGCTTTTAAATTTATTATTAATTTTTTTTGTTTCTCTTTTTTTATTACACTCGTTTGTGCAAACAATTCAGGTGCTCGCGGGAATTAAAGTTTACACGAACATCATTTCGTTGTGAAAATTATAAAATAATAATATATAAAAAAAAAAAAATTAATTTGAATTAACTAGCAAATGAAAAATGTATATAAATATTTGTTTTTGATTATTAGGAATTTTAGACACGTTTCGACATGTATGACACAACATAGAGGTCAACTTTCTAACGCTAAAAAAAAAAATTGTGGCATTTGTATTTGTTGTTCCGACTGATTAGATCTTTGGAATATATATTTCTCTTTATGTACATATTATTTGTGTGGATACATATGTATTGTATGCAATACATAAATGGGTGCACAGGCTGGTGTACGTGATCCGAATAGTAAAGGGTCATAGAACCAACAGCAACAACGTGATACGTCTATCGTATTAGTGAAAGAAAAAAAAAAAAAAAAAAAAAACTGCTGATGCAAAAGAGACGAGTGGAAAAAATATAAAAAAATACAAAATTTTTATTAGAGCAAAGCTGGAAAAAGAACTTTATGCATTATCGTCATTTGTTGATGTGTCCCGGCGTAGAATAATAAATAAATTTTTATTCAAGCTTATGTTTATAAATAAATATTTATTTGATAAATTTTTATTTTAAAATTTTGCTTTCTCATTTTATTTTAAAAATTTGTTTTTCCAATACACAGCTTTTTTTTTTTTAACTAAATATCGAAGTTCGTGTGATTAATAGAGAATAGAGTAAACAAATAATTAACAGAAATAGAGAAAAATAATAAAGATAAACAAATGAATAAAATAATGAAAAAGAAAAAATTCTGAATAAAAAAATTAAATAATAAATGAGAACACTTAATTAATAGTGTATTTTATTTATTTTCTAATAGATTGAATGAATTTTCCTGTCGAAAATTTTCCACAGGATGTAAATAAATAAGATAAATATCAAACATTATTTTATTAATTAATTTATTTATTTATCATGTATATAAATTCTCTCTGGTCTTGATCTCACAGTTAAGTTGGATTGCAAATAAATATTTTAGAATTCCCCCGAGGGATCTGCGCGGCTTTTTCGATTAGCGAGGGAGAATAAAGTAAAGTCAATGTGGAATCCAATTGCCAACGTGACTACGAGAATTTTTTAATTCAACTTGTTTTATTTTTTGAGCTTTATTTTTATTATTATTCTCTATCGCAATATTCAAGTTTCACTTCTCTTTTTTTTTTCTTTCTTTTTATTATTTATTTTCCTCCCTTGTACTACTACTATGTATACACATTTCCTCTTTGGGAGGCAGTTGGAAAATGAATAGTGGGGATAGTGAAAGGATAGAAGAAAGAGGAGACAGTTAAGCGGAAGGAGAAGGAGTGGTTTCCGGTACGTTGGATAACGAGTCATTTCCTCATGACTCTCCTCATCTTTCCTTCAAACATTTCATCTATTTCTCTATCATGCTCTTTCTCTTCATTTCGTATTTGACCTCCTGCTCCTAGTTTTCTTCTTTTACTTCTTTAAATTCCTTTTTTTTTCTCTTTATTTTCCTCTATTAATTCATCTCGCTCCCTCACATTTATTCAAATAACATCAAATGCCTTTCTCTCTTCGCCACCGGAATTCACTAACACTCCCCACGAATATTACCTCAGATAAACTATCTCCGTGGTGCTTTTTAAATTTTTATTCCGTCTATTTTCCCGTGACAAATCGACAGATTGATTTTAAAGTTGTTGAAAAATTTTTATATACATATAATATAATTATTATAATATATATTTCAAAGGAAAAAAAAATTTTATTCAATGGATTTTAACTGATATAAAATGTAAAAAAAAATATTACGAGAAAAAAAGTGCTGATGAAAGTGGAAATTTATTTTTTTTTCAGTTGGTTTAAAGTTTTAAATATAAAATTGTGTGTATAAAGTTCAAGGAATATATATATATATAACTTACTTATGGCAACACAAACTCTCCAAAGACCGCTGTAAGTGACTTTGCTGTCCGGTTCGACTGATGTATTTGTTGAAAATGGTTTTGGTAATTTTTCCTCAGTAAATAACCATTCACCAGTGCCAATAGCAATTGATACAATTACAAGAGATAAAAACGCTGACATACAGGAAGCAATGCTTAAACTATTACCACTTGTTTTGTTGTTATTATTTTTATTACAATTATCAGTAATTGCAGAAGTGTAATCACTTGCTGGTATTGTTAAATGATTAATTCTATTGTCTTGGTCCTCATAACCACAACAGCAACAGTTGTAACAAGACATCACGACCAACTGTCGCTTTCGTATTGTCGTTGCATTCCTGGATTAAATAATAAATATAAATTCACAATGATATTTATTATTTGTTCATTGATAAAATTATCTATTAAATAATGTGAAATAAAACATTTTTTTTTTTTCGTGTCTTGGAATTAATTTATCATTTATATCATGCAGTAAATAATTAAATAAATTATTATTTATACATACTTGGATGTGAGTCAGGAGAAAAAATTTTTTTCTACAATTTGTTGAGTGAAAATTTATGTTTTTTAAACTGTTGTTATAAAATGGATCCTTGAATATTGAGTTGTACTACTTCACTTGCATCTCGCTTGAAATTTCATTCTAATCCTTTATCAAAATAAATAACCACATGAGCATATAAATATATTTATATATAATAATAAAAAAAAATATATAAAAATAATGAAAAATAATAAAAAAAACATTTTTCTTACATTTATTTATTAATTTAATTTTTCGTATTATTTTATTATTAATATTAATTTAATTATTTGACGACTGTAATGCAAAAAAGATTTTCAAGTGTGAGGATTTATAAATTTTTCCACTGTAAAAAGTATTAAAAATTCATTTAATTTATTTTAATTTTTTTGCACGTTGTAAAATTTTTTCTTATTTAATTCTTTCTTTTCCCTCTTATTTCCGACACTTCTATTTACCGAAAGCTCATTCCACACCTTATATACAACTCTCTTTTCATTCATTCACTGATATATGTACACTTCCAATTCATTCACTTGGCTATACGTCAGTGTAGGGTTTCTATTCCGCGAGATTATCAAGACTTGAGCTTTGACCTGAAGTTATCGATCCTTACTATGCTTGCAATTGCTCTCTCACTTTCAGCTCCTACCGTGTTCCTCTTTGCTCTTTATTCTCTTTTGTACTTGTCTTTTGTTATAACACCAGAAAATTTACGTTTGATCAATTTGCCAATTCAATCAATAATATAATTACACTAAACATTTTATAAAATAAATTTAATACAGTTATAATAAAATTTTTAGATGCTCAAAGCTCTTTTATAAAATTATTATTCATTCTTTTATTATTCATCATATTTATATTTATAAAATATATTTAAACAAATGATCTGTATATAAGTGTAAGTGTAGGTGTATATAAGGGCTGTGTACTGTAAACATTGTCCAATTATATTAGCCAATAATTTCTTTTATATAAAAATTTATATAAAATTTTTTTATAAATTTATTTAATATTTTTTTATTTAATTTTATTAATTATATAATTTTTATAATTTATATAATTATATAGTTTATATAATTTATATGATTATATTTAATATATGAATAAATTTATATTAAATTTTAAATAAATAAAAATTTATATAAATTTATTTGATATTTTTTTATTTAATTTTATTATTTATATAATTGTATAATTCATATAATTTATATTGTTATATTGTTATAAATAAATAAACAAATTAATTTATATAAAATTTTAGATGAATAAAAATTTATATAAAGTTATAAAAAATTTTAAACTTTATTTTTTTTTTGTCTGTTCAATTTATTTTATTTTTCAATTTTTTTTTGTGCCTGGGAATTTTTGTTTATAAATAATTAGTAGATGGAGTATTATTCGGATTCATTTATTTATTTGTTTATTATTTTGTTTAATTTCGAAATAATTTTTAATGATTCTGAATTTTTATATTTGAAAAAATTGGAAATTGTTTAAATGAGTAAAAAAGAGATATTTGAGATTGACATTTGGTAGGACAAAATATTCATAAATTTGCTTGTATGATACCACATCATTCGTAGCTAATTGCAATCAATTCCAGGCGCTCGTTAGGGCGACAACGAAATTACGGGGCTTTATTAAATTAGGGAAAAGGACCCGGAGCTTTTGTTGAAGAGAATATCACGTTGGCAGGTGTTGCAAAAGGGAAGCGAATGCCTTTCAGATTAATAAAAGCAAGAGAGACAACTAGATCAATGTCTCTAATAAATATACATACATGCCCTTAATATATATACATATATACAATATACATACATACCTATATATACATAGAAATCTAGAGTACCTATATATGTATATTTATTATATTAAAGCAAGCAGCTTGAAATTTTGTTTAGAACGTTGACATACATGACAATGTAGACAACGTAAATAATATGTTCCACTCAGTGATTTAAAACATTATTTATATATAATTTAATTTATTATAAATATTTATAATATATTTGCATGATAATATTTTTATTATTTGAATAATATTAATTTTTTTCGTGATAATAATTTAATTTTTTCAATTATTTCAATTATAAAATACGTTGAATAATTATTTTTATTGTTTTATTATGCACAAAAAATTCTCAGCAATTGAATAATTATTATTCAATAAATTAATTTGTATTATATATCATTTATTGTTATATTAAAAAGTTATTTCAGAGATTGATAATTTATATTATTTATATATAATTTAATTCTTTATAAATATTTATATTATATTTGCATGATAATATTTTTATTATTTAAATAGTATTAATTTTATTTATGATAATTATTCAATTTTATTTCATTTATAAAATACGTAAAATAATTATTTTTTTCGTTTTATTATGCACGAAAAAATTCTCAACAATTGTATAATTATTATTCAATAAATTAATTTAAATTATGTTATTATTTATCGTTATATTAATAAGTTATTTTCGATATTGATAATTTATATTACGTTTGTGAATATTGAATTGTAAATATGACACAGCTCTACTGCAAATCATCGTCGTCATCAAGTTTGTTATTAAATTTGTACATCGGAGGATATTCGAATTTCGTTCGTGACTTGGAAATGTATATAAATCATCTATATACCTATATCTTCTCGTTTAGTTTCCGTTTTCTGCACGTAGATGTGAAGACGAACAAGAAAATGAGAGAAATGCAAGTCGATCAATTCTAAATATACTCAGAAGATAATAAAACAAAAAAATGAAATAAAATAAAATAAACCAAACAAAAAATTACAGAAAAAAAATAATCAACTGAAAAATTGTATAAAAAAATTTTTTACACACACATTAATATTCATAATACATGTATACATATATATTTAATTATATCTGCTCTTCATATACGACTTTAGAGTTGTTTGAAATAAATTTATTCGCTAGGTAAAACTTTATTCTATTGGGAATATTCAAAACTAGATGCGTTAAAAAAAATCAATTACGAAGATGAGCTTGCAGGAAAAAACTTGCACATACACGCATGCAGATATATTTATTTACTGATATATATACACTAAATAAATATTCAAACACATGCAGAAGTTATGCAATACACTCGGTAAAATAATACTTTCTAAAAAGTTTTTATAAAAAATTCGAATAATTTAATTATTTTTTCATTTTCACATTGTTCAAATTTATATTCATACATATGACAATTTATTTACCTACATGTCTGTACATACATACGTGTATTCAATATACGTCATGTATTTATATTCTATTATTGTTTAATTTATTCGTGGAAAATATATCTAGAGGATTTATAAAGCAGGTGACTGAGTGAAATGCAACGTAAGAGAACTATACACTTTAAAATATATAAATAAATACTTTTGTCAAGTCACGGACGCTAGATTTCTAGAATATAAATTAACCTGACGACTAGTATATGTATATACTTCTATGTAAAAAAGTCTTAGTACATAAGAAAGACGAAGGGTGAAAAATAATGCATCTTCAAAGAATACTTTTACTAAAGTCGAGATCAAGATAAATTACTTTCATATAAGTCAACTTTTGTTTTTAAACCTTAAAAAAAAATTTGTTTAACATTTGTTTATACATCATACACATCAGAGTTGATAAAGCACACATATATATACGTATAAAAAATTAGATACATCATAAAATATAAATTTAAAAACAAAAAAAAAAAAATATATTTACATTTTTCACTGAATTATCAATGAAATATTTAATTGATAATTTAAATCAATTAAAGTGTGTTTAAATTATTTAAAAAAATTAATTCCAACTGTGTCTATTCAGTATTAATAAATAAAATATAATAAATAAATTATATTCAAGATTATACATTATTTTAAATTCATTTTTCGTTAATATAATGAAATATATTCATGATACGATTTATGCTGGTACATCAACATGAAAATTAATCCTCCTTGTGTACATAAATATACATATGTATATGTGTATGAATATATACACCTACATGTATAACAAGAGTTATAACGAGGTGAAATACTATAGAGTAAGAGAGAAATAGATGAAAAAAAAAAAAAGTGAGATAGATTGTGTTGTTAAGTTCTGCAAGCTTGAAGTACAGTAACTACCCTCGTTTGACCCTCTTCTTGTTGGAGATTTTATTTCCACACTGTTACAAGCTTCCACTTCAAGTCAGATACTTTCAACTATGTACTGGAGACATAAGTACATGTAGATATATAAATATAAATACATATATATACATTGTATATATATTTTAATTGTTAAATTTATAAAAAACAATTTTTAGATTTGATGATATAGCACGTGTTTCAAGGAATAATAATTAATAAAAGGAAAATAAAATAAATAAAGGAAGATTTATTTGTGTATTATTTAGTGTGTGTTTGATTATGTGTGCTTGCAACTAGTTCAAAATCTCCAGTGCAAAACGATGCTGTGAAGCATGTAGAATTACGACTTCTTTCGTTCTGGTTCATGAATTACAAAGTGTCGTCGTTGTTCTTGTCAATGTCGCTCTAGTTTTCGTTTATGTTTATACGTATATGTATTCAAAGATTCGCCTTGGTTTTATGTTTATACTTGTGCTTAAACTTATAAGTACGGTTTTACGGTGGAGCTTGCGGATAAGAAAAATAAGATGGGTGTGTGATGAAAAGGATTGACCATTGAAAGAAAATTTTCGTCGCCTTTCGTGTCTTTTGTAATTTATCCAAAGCTTAAATACAAAGACATTTTTAACCAACAATTATTTTCTCTATGTACAATGTACATATACATACATATATATAACATTTGTACATATATAAAACTTTTATTTAGAATGTTTCTTTTATGTTTAATTTAAGAATTCTCAT
Source organism: Microctonus brassicae (assembly GCA_918226075.1). Classification (NCBI taxonomy): domain Eukaryota; kingdom Metazoa; phylum Arthropoda; class Insecta; order Hymenoptera; family Braconidae; genus Microctonus; species Microctonus brassicae. The sequence continues at coordinate 1,882,187 of OW445491.1, read as the reverse complement.
TTGTATATTAAAGAAATATTTTTATTTCACTTTTTTATAAAAAGCTTTGAATTAAAATTTTTTTTCTAATATTATTTCCATGGTATTTTATTATTTGATATTTAAATTATTCATGTGACCCTAAAATATTCATCTTACGAATTAATTTAAAATATAAAACTATAACATTAAAAATGGGGAAAAATCCAATCTTCAATTTTACAAAAAATGTTTTTTATTACTAATGAATTTTAATTTATTTTGTATCATTCACTTTTGTATTGCAGGTATTTTATTGAATATATATTTGTGTGCTTATAAATACGTTTATAAGCTATTATTTATTAATAAATATATAGACGATAAATGCATGAATATATTAAGGTTTATTAAATATTTATGAAAAATATTGGGAAAATAAAATTCATGTAATGTTGATGTGATGCAGACAACGTGCGAGTGTCGCATGTTTGTACCACGAGGTTTGAGCCAGTGCTTTTTCTCACATTTAAATTTTCATGTAAACCACTACTCAAATAATAATAATAATAAATTATGTGAAATTAAAATTACGAATGTCGAATAAAATAACAATTTTTATATATAATTGTAAAAGAAAAATAAAAAATACCTTTTTCTTTATTTCTTCATTCTTCTAACTTTGGAGCTTTCACAATCAATTAAAAAAATGAATAAAAAAAATATTTTGAATAATTATTATTCATTTAGTTCACGTGAATTTTCACTAATAAAAATTGAGTAAAAAAATTCAATATATAAATTATTTAAAACTCACGTTATTAAAATAAATTTTTGGGATTATTAAATCGCGAAAGTAAACATAACAAGTAAATATATTCTCGATGATAATATTACAAACAAATATTCATAAATAAATGCGTGAGAAAATTAACCGCCATTAAAAAGAGTAAATATAAAATTATTTAATAATACAGATATGAATCACTGGAGTGAAGTAAATAGTGTATTTAAAATATTGTTGCACGAGCGAGGCAGTGAATTCAACTGCCGGTCGACGCCCGGTCGTCGTTGTCGCACCACCCGCACAAAACCACCACCACCACCACCACCAATACTATATGCATCCACCCACTATGCGGCCCTGCGCCCTCTTCATCCTCTTTTCGCAATATTCTCTCCACTGTCTTTCCTTCTCTTCCACACATAATATTCCTTCATGTATATATACATACACACATACTCGTATACACAAATTCAACCCCCTGATATCCAGTTACTTTTCCCACTGAGAACAACGGCGCCACCTGCGTAATTTCCCCGATGTAGAGCGCAACTGATGTTATATTATAAGGTTAATACGACTTTACTATCGCGCGCGTCTTTAATATATAAAACCGTCACACTCTGCGTCGCATTTTTCCCAATGACTCTTGGAACTAGTTATTGTATTATTTGCAAGTTACAACGTGCAGTAGAGCACACGTTTACAGGATTCCATGGGGATTTATTTGATAATTATGCATTTATATTTGTGGAAAAATTCAGAGAGTGAAAAATAAAATTTTTCGACGATATTTTTTTTTTATTGTTATTTAGTACTTAATTTATTTTAATATAATTTTAGTATTATATTAATTTGTTAAATATTTTGGTTTTTTAATGATGGAAATATATTTTTTGGAATTATTATAAATTATGTATTTGTTTATAATTATTTATATTAAAATATTAAAGTTGATTGTTGGGAATTTTTTGAAAATTTTATTATTGTTTATAATGATTTATTTATTTATATTATTTATATAAATAATTCGAAGATTATTGTTGAGAATTTTTTTTTAATTTTATTATTGTTTATAATTTTTTTTTTATATTATTTATATAAAAAATTCAGAGATTATTGTTGAGAATTTTTTTTTTAATTTTATTATTGTTTATAATTTTTTTTTTTATATTATTTATATTATTTATATAAAATATTCGAAGATTATTGTCGAGAATTTTTTTTTTTTTTGAATTTTATTATTGTTTATAATGATTTATTATTTATATTATTCATATTATTTATATAAAAATCCTAATGATATTTGTGAGTAATTTATTTATTAAATTTTATTATTATATTATTTTTGATGAATTTAGCTGAAAAAATAATAATAATTTTCGCTGTTTATTTATATTAAAATTTATACGAATTTTTAATACTATTTTAAAATAAATTATTTTTTTTTTCTCTTTTTATTGCTATATTTACTGCATATTACATACAAATATATACGCTAAAATAAATTATATACAAATAAAAAAGTTGAATTATAAAATTTATTTATTTTTATTCTCTGCATTTTTATTTTTCTTTGTTTTAAAGTTACTGCCCATTATTTTTTCCCTCAAGCTTTTTTGTATTATTGTTTTTTGAACTACTCGAGTTTGAAAGAAACTCATGAAAAGTACCTGTTGGATGGCTTTTCATTAGGAAAATAACCATATATATATATATACACTCAAAAGTATTATAAAATAAGTTGAGAAAGTTGTTTAGTAAATTTACAAAATGACTTATGCAAAGCTGTATCTCTCATCAGTGCGAATAAAAGTTTTTTTGTTCAACGTGGTCTTTGTTGAGTGTCATCAACGATGAAATTCCAAGTGGTAAATTTTATTTCTCAATTGATTTATACATATATATATTAAGAGATAAATGATTCAATATTATTTGACATTATATTGCAAATTATTATTCATTTAAATTGATCCTGGCATTATTCAAATGATATGAATAAAGATGGTCGCTTTGGGTTTTGCATTTGCACTAGACACTTAAAGTAAAGTGATGAATGCAATTTCCCATGTGGTATATACACATGTTATATGTACATATGTACTCAGAGAGAGAGAGAGAAAGAAATAAATGTCATAAAGCAAAGAAAAAAATAAAAATAGAGCTAATCGTAAATATTTTTCAAGGCGTTTCATCATAAAATCCAAGGTGACAAGCCCTAGTTTTATACTCATTAGTTATATTTTTTTATTTTGCACAGAATATATTCCAGTTATCAGATATAACTGAATAAATACAAATGTTAATCAATACTGCGTCAGCAGTTTTCTCTAATTTTAATTCAATCAAATTCATCAGTCATTTTATTCTCTGAAAAAAATAAAAAAACACGATGATACATAAAAAAAAAATTGCTCACATATCAAAATGTAAATTAGAATTAATTCCAACAGTTATATAATACATCTTCATAAGAGAATATTAAAAAAAATAAATAAAAAATAGAAATTAAAATTTTTTCAAATAATTCTCATAATTTTATTAATATCAACAAAAAATTTTAGAACCTTTAATTTCTCGAATATTCATTAATAAATTATCCTGAAAATAAATTTACTCTAATGTAGAATAAGAAAAACCCGAAGAATAATTTTTTTAAAAAGTTTATCAAAATAATATTCCAATATAAAATAAATAAAATAAATAAAATAAATAAAATAAATAAAATAAATAAAATAAATAAAATAAATTCATTGTAGCAATGATCAAATAATAATTAAAATAAAGTGATCACGTCTCAATAAACCATTAAAAATATATATTTATATTGTAAAGGAATGAATGGAGTATCTAACATTGACGTAATTCAACAATATTTTTCCAACCCACCCGGTACAACAAACGTTCCCATAATAGCAACACGCGTTCATAGCATGACGTATTTCACCATCCACTCCCTATTGAAATCGCTCATCATAAGCAAAACCATCTCTATATCCTACAACACATATACTGTACATATGTATTTATGTATAGGTATAAATACATTCATCTCCCCTCTCTCATTCACAAACCCCACCAACAGTTTGTTTGACGTTAATATTTCCATCTCTATTTAAATCTCATTTTCTCACTTGCACACAATTTTTTTCTTCTTTCTCATGGCCAAGCTGCGACCTTCCCTCTCCTTTTTACTCGTCAAACACACCGACATATATACACTATTATATTACTATATCACATGAGGAGAGAAGTATTTTAGTATAGTCGTGCAGTTTACTTCGTAGCCATACGGTGAATTTTATCAGAGTTATTTTGACCTAGTGCCAGTTCAGAGTTGCATCAGCAGCATTTTTTACTGTGTAATATTTGTTTATTCGTGCACGTTTTTAATACTTTGTAAGTATTTAATATTTTTAATATGATAATACTATTATATTAATATTTATTATTGTGATTTTATTTGTAATAAATATTTTATTTCAACTATAGACTTGTTGAGGAAATTCGTAAGACGCATTTCATGAAAATGTGCCTTAGTATTTATTATTTTTTGTTATTTTATATATTTTTTTTTTTAATAAATTGGATTTTTAGATTATTTTTCTTTTAATGATTTTTGTTTATGAATTGTTAAGTTTATTTTAGGATGTTGGTATGAATTATAATTAATTTGACAGTGATGAAAAATAATTTTGGTGTTTGAGAGTTTAGATGAAGTTTCTTGTTGCTTATGTTAGTTACATGCGTATTAATTCATCTCGAACATGACGACGTTCTAATTAGACGTCTGTATAGATAATTATGTATATGTAAATGTAGTATATATGTATCGGGTAGGTATATATACATATCTATGTATCTGACATGTTGTAGCAGTGGTTTGGATATGTAGGTATTTAATATCTAAATAATTCGTGATTGCTTCAATAATTTGAATGTAATTTATTGTTAATTTTTAACAATTGAGTGACGTGATTTTATTCATTCAGACGAAAATATTTAAAATTATTAATAAATTTTACTATAGTTTAATTACAAATTAAAGATTGTATATTTAAAATAAAATTATTATTTCTATTTTTCATCGAATTTTTCCTGTTGACGAATTTATTTTTTATCAAAATAATAAAATGTCGTTGTGGTTAATTTTTTTTTTATCACGTCACATTTTTCTTTGTGTCAACACGTTTATTTCTAACTGATGATTAAGCATTTAGTGTCTCAATGATTTGTCATTGATGTTTGAAGGAAATTTAAGTAAAAAAATTACGTTATAATATAATTTAGTTTCTTAAACATTTATAAAATGTTTATCAATACATTTAATATATAAACAGTAATTTTATTGTTAATATAAAATTTCACAATGTTTCATTATGATATTTAGGTATTTAATGATATAAATAAATATTAATAAACATTGTAAATTAATTTTTTTCTTTTAGTATAAATATTTTCGTAATTTCAAATTTTACTGCCAGTCAATTTATACGGTTTATGTTTAAACTATATGACCCATATAAATATATAAACACAAATGAAACATTTAATATCATATTATTTATATACATCTGCACGTTTCGACAGTATACCAATAAAATTATTAACAGCAAAAATAAATGTGCAAGCCGGCACATTTTATTTCTTCACGACAAATTATTGTCGGTCAAATATAAATTTTTTAACATTATAAAAATTCACAATTTCATTTTAAATCTCTCATTATTTTTTTCTTCAACTCCTCATTCCCACAAATATAATAAAATTCCAAACAAAACTAATTCCTAACTCACATCATAATCATTTTTATTTTTCACAATACAAAATACATAATATAATTTTTTTTTTCCTACGTATTTTTACAGAAAATGGAAAGAACTTTTTGGATTGGCCTCGGTGCTTTACTCATGTGTATAAGCTTGCCGAATGTTTCATCCTACTCAAGTGAGTACATCAAGTGTATATGTATACATAAAATACATACATACAAGTACATATGTACACAATCTATATCGTGTCATTTTATTACAATGGGATTTTGAAAGTAGCTTGAGTTTCTCTGTAAAGACCAAGATAAAGACTCTCTTATACGTACTCTTGGTCACTTCATTTTTGCCAAAGGATATTAATGTTAGTATTACGAGCTCACATATACATAGAGTTATATAAACACATATATTGTCATACATATATACAATTATTTCTACTTGAAAATAAATTAGCGATTCAATGATTGCTCTCTCTCTTTATAATACACAATTTTTATTTAAATTTTCTCACGTAATTCTTTTTTATTTATCTATTTATTTCAATTTTATTTTCACTATTTTGTTTATTTATATGATGCCTATTATTTACTATTTAAACTTATCTCATTTTGCGCATTTAATACCGCGAGAAAATTCCCATTATTTATTATTATCTTTGGAGCGTTCTCAATAACAAGGTCATATTGCAATAAAAATTATAAAATATGTTGATCAATTTCAGAAAGTAAATTTTCTCATTATTTATTGTATTATTATAAAAACTTTTAAATATAATAAAATTCCATTTATTTTTATGCACTACGATCAAACTGAAAATACATTCTATAATTTTATATCTTATAAAAATATTAAATTGAAATATTTTTGTTTATTTTGTTATTCATTGAGAGAATAAAAATATAAATTTGCTTTTATATCGTGTAATAAATTGTTTTTATGAAGAAAAATTGTACACACTTGTTGCGCATAATTGTTTTCTATAATTATGATTTCTTAAAGTGATTGCACAAGTGTCCATGAAATATTTATTATATTTAATACTTGTTATAACATGTATGTAAAAGGTGCGTTTTTTTTTTCTCATTGTCAACTAGGACAGTTGGCCTAAATATTGTTTCTTTATTTCCGGTATTTTTTCATGCGTTGTCTTATCAGGAAATATAAAAATAAATTACACAGATTGACCTTAATGGTTCAATAAGTTGTTGATGAATGTCATGACACTTTCCATCGTGGCAACTCGTGATAATTATATTGAGAAGCAATCGATGAAGGATTGATAAAGGGCAAATTGTTTGTGCTATATATTGTCTATAATATGTGTATTTAGTCAAGGGATATGATGACAAAATAGAGTGAAATTGCAATGGGTATTATTATTACATCGATGAAATAAAATTACTGTAATTTACCGATGACGATATTACGATTTATTACGGTGGAATACACTTTGTTAACGTCATTTTTGCAACGGTTTAATGAGCATTCAATAATATAACGATCGATGAATGATGACGTGGGAATAAATGTGTATATTTATAGATGCATAATGGAGAAAAAAAAAAAAATGAAACAAGAGAAGAAAAAAAAAAGAACAATGGATAAAATAAAATAAAAAAAAAATCAACTGGCGCAGTTTTCAATTGAAATATCTATTTATTTAATATACATGTATATCCATGAGCTTCTTTATTTTGTTCATGATGAATGAGCTGGAAGCTTTATAAGCTTTTTGGCGAGTTAAATGCGATTCCTGTGATGCTGTGTGTAATTTTTTTCTTTTTATTCTACTTCTGCTATTTTTGACACACATTTTCTATTGTATTTCAATTCATTTGAACATCAGAAAGTATTTTAATGAATACTTGGAATACATTTGTGCAGTAATAACCAACGAACATTGTGTAATATTCATCGAATTATTTTTTTGTGTTAATTTTATCATTTAGAATTTTTTCTTAATTTTTTTTTTTTGGTTTTTTAGAATATGGACGATCTTGCAAGGACATCGGCTGTCAGAGAAATGAGGTTTGTGTCATGGAGACTGATCCTTGTACATATGCAGCACGTGATCAATGTGGATCTTACCCAACCTGCAAAAGAACTAGCGATTCTGGTGGTAAAAATTACATTCAAAAATAAATTAATATTTATTTTCATTATCTCTTTTCCTTATTTTTATTTTTTTATAACGTATCTACCTATATTAATATACACACTCATCAACACAGGTTTGAGTTGCACTACAAAAATATGTCCAGCTGGACAATATTGCAGAACAATTAATGGTGTACCAACATGCACCGATACTTCATCCAATCTCGGTGAGCAAATTTCCATTGAATTATTATTAATATTTTTTTTTTTATTACTATTATTATTTCTACACGCTCCATCTATATTTCATTCATCATTGCTTGCAAATAACAACATATACATCGCAATATTTTATTTTTTTTAAATTTATTCAATTGCGAATATAACCGAGCAAAAAACAAAAAAAATTAATAAAAAATTGCTTTAAACGCTGGATGATAAAATATTGCTGAAACTAACGTTATTTAAATAAATATTTTTTTTGTTTTTCATTCTCAATATTCTCTATGGTTAAATGAGCACAAGCCAATGTTTACTCATGTCGTTATTATTTTATTAACTCCTCGATCGGTGCAATATTTTTTCATTTTTTTTTTATTTCCAAATTTTTTTTTTTCCAAACAACTTGGTCGTGTCCACTTAACGTTCGTGGGGACGTATGGCAATGCCTATTATCGTAAAAGCTTGAACAAACCTTCAACCTTATACACCTACACTCGCCATATTACATCCCCAGTGGGTCTTTTTTCCCCTGGTGCTTTACCTTTCTCTCAACTCGTTATATACATGAACGAGCGTGCATAGATGTGATGCTATATTCCCAGTGTATTTAACATCTGTATGTGTATATAAATATGTACATATGTGACGTGTATGTACTCTGGTGTATATCGAATATTTTTACACACCTTTTCCGTCGATCATTGCCACTTTAGTTCTCTCTCGGTATTTTAAACCCCTGAACTATATCCGAGACCTTTTTACATCATGTGCACTCTGCACTTTTTTCATGCTCTGCCCTCTCATGAGAATAAATATTTTTCCTCTTTTATTTTTCATCCTGTTAACTACTAAAATATCGAGGAATAACGAAAACCTATAATGAATTGATTATTTTTTTTTTTTTTTAATGAAGAAAAAAAATTAATGAAAGAAAAAATATCTGATTTTTGATTTATTAATTAATTTGATGGGTTTTTTTAATAATGGTGTTATTATTAGTTATAATATTTTTTGCTTGTGGATTTAATGTTGTATTTAATAATGGTGAATTGAGAAGTGTGAATGAGTTCAAAGTATGAAAGGTAAATTGCAAACGTCGACTGAGGGATGCCACATTCTGTTTATCCAGTTTCACAATTTAACCTTTTACATTTCCATACATGAAGTTTTTTTTTTTTTCTTTGATGCAGTACACATAGGACTCACATTTAATCCACACTCATTCGTTTCATCTTTTATCCTTCGTACATGAAACACAATCCTTTGTGCAATGTTACTGCTCTTTAGTTCAGTTTGTTAGTGTCGAATTATTTTTATTTTCTTTTTAATTCTACATTTTATGTTTAATGTTTTGTCGATTAACTACTGTAAAACATTTTTCACATGCACTCTCCTATTACTTTCCTTAAAAAAAAGTCTTTTATGACATTGTCAAATAGAAAATAAAATAAAATAAAATAAAAATTAAATATATTCATTTTAATAATAATAATTTACTTCATATCATAATTCCAGACTATTACACATAATTGCATGGAACATTCTACGGTGATTGTGCCTGGATATTTAATATTTTTTTTATACCTACCGTAGAATATTGGTAAACATTTGCGCACTGTAGAATATTTATTTGCACATTATATTATCTATTTTACTTAAAAATAAAAGCTACTAAAAATTCTCATAATAAAATATATTAACATTTATTCATTTATTTACTTCTTCTTTTGCGTGTTATTTTTTCGTTCCTCTTCAACTGCGTGTGTGTGACCCTCTAGATCAAGTATATATCTGAATACGTAATACGCAAATTGTAAAATCGCCAGAACACGAATAATATATTCAACCACTTGATATATAATTTGCCTCTCAATGTTTCCTGCTGTGGAAAAATATATCTTCATGTATATTCATCATTAAATATATTAAAATACGTTGAATCTTGAAATGAAACATTACATCCAATTAAATAATTAATTCCAATTATTGTGTGAGACATAAACCTCATCTGATGTCAATTAGAAAAAAATAAAATAAATAAATAAATGAAAGAAGAAAATAAATAAAACAGTACTGGGATGAAATAAATTTTACAGAATACGATTCGTCTGGAGTTTCTTCAGTAAACGGTCATCGTGTTGATGGAAATATCAATCAAAATCATGGAGTAACAAATACCAATGTCAATCCTTATTCAAATGCAAATGCTCCACCACCAGAGCATCATGATGTTGGATCAAATATTCGACCAGCAAATACTAATTTTGGACTTGGATATCCACCCGATCCAACCAACTCCGCCAACAATAATAATAATTATCCATCGTATCCAGGCGTGTCTAATAATAGTCAAAGACCATCGCAATCTGACACTGATAAATACGGATATCCAACGCAAAATCGTACGCCACAACAACCAGGAATTTATCCACCATACAATGGTGGTTATCCATTATATCCGACTAATCAACAGCCTGGTTATACACACAATCAATATCCAAATTATCCATATAATAATCGTAATTCGTATAATTCAAGAAGACCATTTAATTCATCAAATAATATTCTTCCGTGCGTTACAACATTTGGATTCAGTATCATTGGATTTATTTTAATTACGAAATATCTTTCGTGATGCGATGTTACTTAATTATATGAAATTAATAAGCTTTTTTAATTATACGATCCTGCGTGAACATTTGTTTTTTTTTATTTTGAGTGTTTCAGTCATTTTATTGTACACACGTTCGATAAATTAAATTTTTTAGTTCTTTGTTCATTTTATTTCATGTTCTCATTATTATCGTGAATATTTACTTAAAAAACTACGGCGTGGTGTACTCTCGTTGATTGAATTGAATTCATTACTTAATGAAATTTAGGTGGATAATAGTAGATACGTTGTACAATTTAATATAAACAAAAACAAAAAGTAGTTTATTTTTTAATTATTTAATTCTTTTTATACATACTGATTAAATTTGCGTTTAAAAACGTAATACACAATTTTTTTTTTTTATTAGATAAAAACTATTAAAAAGAGATGAATAAATGTTATTTGTTTACTAATATTTATTGATAAGGCATCTAACTATATAAGAATATATTTAAATATATATTCTTATGAATGTATGCTGCTTTGGTAAATATTATTAAAATAAGTTCAAGTTCAAATTGATAAACAGAATGATTGAGAAAAACAATATTATAATCTTTGCCTTACAATTAAATCTTCCGTCCCCTAACATAAATGTACTGATATAAACAAAGACCAAATGAAAATTTCACAATAACTCCGACCCATATATATGTATATAATATTAATAATAATAATAATAATAATAATAATGATAATAATATTAACAATATCATATTAATTAAATATATAAATGTACATTTTTATTTATTTTTATATCTGTATTGCTGTTAATGTTAAATGCATTAATGTTTAATAAATAATTAAATATTTAGGTTTATTAGAGGTAAATTTATAATAACAATAATGATAATTTATTAATTATTTAATGAAATTGCGTGTTATATTATTTATTATGTAATTATCATTTTGGTATATTTATTGAGAAATTTCTTTGACATTAATAATATATAAATTATAAATAAACTTTGCCCTTTATATAAAATGTTATCACACAGTTATCAGGTGATAAAGACAAATTTTTATTTCACTGAAATTATATTAATATGACGCATGATTAACGTGTGCATTAATGCTTCTTTAAATTGATGAAATAAAAATTACTAATACTAATAATAAAATTTTGTTAAGTGCCTTTTATAACTCCCTAAATAAATTTTGTACTAATGAACAGCATTTCACTAATTATATTAATTGAATGCCAGATTTTTACTGTATAAATGCGCAAATTCAAACGAAATCTCATTAAAAATGAATTTAATGTAAAAGGAAAAATAAATACGAGGAGGTAAAAATAAATTATAAAGGCTGAATGCTTTTCAATGCGTGCTTTCCAACCTGCTTTGCAGTAATTATGATGCAAAATTTTAAGGAATCGAAATAAAAATAAAAAATTAATTCTGAATTTTTAGATGAAGAAAAAAAATGTTCTCAACTCTTTAAAAAATTGATTTCCTCGAAAATTAAATTATTATCATTAATCAAATAATTATCCCAACTCTCTGTTGCATTATATAAAATTATATTGATAATAAAAATATTTAATAATCAAAGAGTTTTATAATTGAATTTATTTCATCGAATGTATTGAGAATACATGAAAAATGAGAATACTCGATATCAACAGCTCCAATAGGACGCAGACCCAATGGTCGTCATCATCACACTGTGAAACCAATTCGACCACCAACTCCACCACCAAGATCATCTTCATTTGGACATGGCAGTCGTTATCCAAGTGCTCCTGGTAGGAACTCTATAGGAATTCGGTATCCAACACCAAACCGGGACTACACTGGTAGGAATAGTGGTGATGGATCAAGAGGTCGCATAACAAACCCAGGCTATTACAAAGGCGACTCAAACTATTATGATACTCATATTAATACAGACAGTCGAGGAAATCGAATTTGGACATTTTCTGGTTGATAATTGGAAAGTTGGAAATCATCCGGAATTTTCGGAGCCGGATCATGACAGCCAATGGCATTAACTAACCGCATTTACACTACTTAATTAATGAGTACTTAGATATATTATAATACTCTTTTAATATAACAATGAAAAACTAAATAGGAAAATTTTAGTGATTTGAGAATAATTTTTTGTCTCTTGTAATTAATTTTATTTGTTTAATCACCAGTGCCATTATGTCGAAGACAAATATTGTACTGCCTTCGTCGAATAATAATACTCGTTGTCTGTATAATTATATGTATGTATATACATTTATATTTTTATTCCTGACAATTATACAATAATCAAATTCATTGTACTCGTGAAAGCACTTTGAAAAAAAAAAAAAAAAATATACACATAAATGTGAATATTTATTTATTACCAGAATATTAATATTAATTCTTAACCATTATTTACGGATTATTTACAGCAATCCGAAGCCATAAAAAATAATAAAAAATAAACTCAAGCATGCAGCTTACTAATTTGATTGTCGTCTTTTGATAAATTTCAAACAAAATTGACTTTGTCATATTCATGTGAGTCATTTTATTCAGACTGGCATGAATCAAAAGCACGTGAATACCACTCTTTCTGACTGATAATTAATCATCAAGTTCTTCTCTTAGTATATAGCATGCTGTTGGGATAAATGTTTCATTATAAGGAACATAAAATATTGTTCAATTTAGAACTGAACATAATTACAGAACACGATGGAGATGGAAGTGGAAATATGCATCGCCAACAAACAACGGGAATTGAAAGCTCTTCTGGAACATCATCATCATCAATGGGTTCGAAAGCAAGCTCCAGTAATTTAGGATATCCAGGGGGTTTGGGATATCCTTCAGCTCCTGTCGATGAATCAAAAAAATCTAGCTCCTACCCAGTTAATTCAGGATATCCAGGGGGTTTGGGATATCCTTCTGCACCTGTTGATGATTCAAAAAAATCTAGTTCTTATCCAACTAATTCTGGATATCCATCATCACGTAGTTCAGGATATCCTGCAGGTTCAGGTTATCCCGCAAGTTCTGGTTACCCTACAAATTCAGGATATCCAGCAAGTTCAGGTTATCCCACAAATTCAGGATATCCAGCAAACTCAGGTTATCCTACAAATTCAGGTTATCCCGCAAGCTCAGGTTATCCTACAAATTCAGGTTATCCCGCAAGCTCAGGTTACCCATCAGGAGATGCAATGAGAAAAACAAGTTCTAGTAATGTTAATGCAGGTTACCCAGGTCAGTATCCTCAAAGCGGAAATCCTTATGCTGGTTATCCTCAAAATGGATATCCTCAAGGTGGATATAATCAAAATGGATATCCTCAAGGACAATATCCACAAAATGGTGGCTATCCTGGACAATATAATTCGCAGTATCCCTCTCGTGGAGGATATCCACAATATCCTCAACAACCAAAAAAACCAAGCATCGGCGAACAGCTTACAAATTTTGCTAAAAATTTAGCTACACGAGTTATTACTCAAACAATTGCTGATAAAGTTGTTGGAAAACATTAAAAATATCTTCGTATAAATACTCCAATTATTGTTTTTCCTTTTTAGGATTTTTTTTTTCTTAAGTTGTCATTGATATATTTATACAAATAATGTTTTGCAGATTTTTGAAAATAAATAGTAGGAATTCAAACTGAAACAGATGTATTTTATTAAATATGAAGTTAAGTAGAATAGAAATTGAGTGGAAAAAAAAATACTTCAGTTTTTATTGAAGAGCTTTTTTTTTTTTCAAAAGCGTTCAGAACAAAGTGATGGAAGTAAATAAAGGTAGAATTATCTGATAGCAAAAAGGATCGCAAAGTATCTGTAAATGTGATCCTATATCACAGTGAACATTTTCAACGTGAGTAGCACTGGGCTTTATGTTTGACGTGTTCAGTGTTGAATTAAATTATCTGTGAATGGATATCTCATGTAGCTGAGATACTCTTTACTGTCATATATTATTTCATCATTGATTTAGACCTTTGAAGTGTTCTAAATCAATATCAAAGATTATTCATTTATTATCAATCATTGAGAAATAAATACCAATTATTCAAATAATCATAAAAATACTTTACTATGATATTGAAAAGAGCACTAAATATTTATTAATTACTCGAATAATTCTTTGAAAATTAAATTTAAAGAAAAAAAAAATATTCCAAGTATTCTCCATTATCGATAAAAAATTTTCAACTGAAATAATTTTATTTATATTTTTTATTTTCCATTGTAGAAAACGATTTTCTGGTTTGTCATGAGTCGGTAAAACGTTTCTTATCTCTTATCAGCATGTATATAATTCGAGTTCGTGAACATATATAATTGATAACAGGGAAAGTTTTATTTGGAATTTGTGATAAATACGAAATCGTTGTTTTACTTCGTTGATATTTTTATTTGTTCATTATTCCCTCGAGCATTTTGTATTGAGCTTGCAGATGGTGCTGAATGGATTTTTCCATTCTCATGAATGTTCTTTGGATTACGACGGCGCGGGCGTCAGGATTTTATTTAAAACTCACAAGTCAGTCGACGTATAACGACCGTGCATCGGCGTCACTTGGTCCTGACGCGTCCTGTCGTCAGCACACAGCTGAGTAACGAATAATTAATTCGAGAAAGGGACCCATGTGACTATTGACAATTACAATTATCCATTATAAATTCCATAATGTTTCAAAGTATTAAAAAAAATTGGTGATGATCGTGCAAGTGTCGGAATTTAAATCCATTTTATTTATTTTATTTCATAATAATTTTTCGTGAATAAAACTCATTCATATTTAATTAAAAAAAAAAAACAAATTAATTCCATTAATTAAATAAAATTAAAATGTGATTTTATAGTTAATATTATTTAATACTCAGTAAATATTTGTGAAATACGTGATATAATTAATTTTTTTTTTTATTTCAATAATGGAGTTATGAGTGAAGTTATTGGCAATTACAGAACGAAATTATCGCTGCTTCAACGAATAAAAATCGTATATAAAAAACCCATTTTATGGATGAATGTTATGTCATCAACGAGAGGTAATCAAAATATAAAAAATAATTTTGCGACAAATAGTTTAGCAATATAATATCAGTGCGCAAAGACGTTTCACCATTAAAATAAACATAAACAAAATCACATATCAAAGAAAAAATAAAATATTAATCATGTTATAACCAATATAAAAAAAAAAAACCATAATATTATTGTCTTGTACAAATCAGCGAGAAAAGCTCATAGTCTCTCATGATAAATTTGTTTCTTAGACAATGGTTTATTTAGATAAGGTTTATATTTGACAATTCACGCGGATACACGAGGGGTGACCTTTTGTTTCCTTGTAAGAAAAGTCCTCTGCCGGAAATTGGAATGCCAAACAGGACACGTAAGAACAAAGAATGTCTTCTGGTAGTAGGGTATTGTTATGAGGCACGATCTCGATGCTTTGTCCCAAAACTCTAGGGCTATTTTCATCTACAATTTCATTACACAATTGAGATTGCTACGTTGTTATGTGTACAACAAACGTATGGAAACATACTTTAATAATACCGGGCTTTGAAATTATTACTATATACATTTACTAGTTTAGTTTTAGATCCATACAATAACCATAAAATAAACAACCAATATTCATGGTATAACTTGAGATATAGGTCTGAAACCCTCGTCAAAGAAAATTATGATCACGAATATTCTCTCGATAAATTTTCATCATGAAAAGTATTTATATATTTATTATTTTCGTGAATGAAATACGTGAAGATTTTATTGTTGTTTATTATAAATAATAAATTAAACAAGAATTAAATTCGTTGATGTGTTGGTAATTATTTATAATTTGACTTAATTAAGTTCTTGATATAATCCAATAATGATAGAAGCTTTTCGCGCACTCGACCGCAAATTTATTACTCCTGCAAGCTTTCACTTTGCCCGAGAGCATTAGTAGATAAAAGATGAGAGAGTAAGTTTATAAGACATGATCAAACTAGAATGTGCTAGTGTAGGCAAATACGAAATAATAAATGTTAAATAAGGGAATGTAAAAAATAAAAAAAAATAGTGTAAAGAATTTTGATAAGTATTTTTATGTTTTTTTTTTTTTTTCAAAATCGATGATGGTTTTTTTTTTTCTTTTGAAAATTGCTAAAGGAGAATTTTTTTTCGTGTGTTACAATAGCAAATATTTTAACTACATATCGGAATTATTTACTTGTAAAAACATTCAACAGCAATAGTTTATTGATTTTCATCGTTCATTTGTCAATGTCAAAAAAACCATGTATATATTGGACGTATTTGTTGTCAGGTTTCACGTGTTAAACATAAATTTAACGACACAACTTGCACAAAAAAATAATGAGAAGAAAGAAAAAAGGCAAATACTACATAAAAGAAAAAGAAAAAAAATTACAACTCAACAAGAACAGGAATAAATGAAATACTCTAATTACCTATCTGTCATGATTTTACAGAGGGCGAAAACTTGGGCATCATTGGATTTGGTTGGTGAAGTACATCCTATGGAACAACTCATAAGTTCGTGTAATTTGATACAGTTAAAAAAGAACAACGAAGAAAAGAAAAAATAAACTAAAAGCACAAAAAACACAAGAAAAAAGTATACATTGAAGCTTGTTAAAGTATAATCCACAGTAATGAGATCAAAGCTAAGATTAGGACAAGTAGAAATTTTTTTCCTAGATTTGCTTCAATCTTGAGAACATTGTATGGCATAATTGCTTAAGATACTGGTGATACATGTTGGAAATTTTAATGACCATTTAGAATACTAAAAAGTTTTAATGATAAAACTTAAGAAATATAAATATATTAAATTAATTTAAATACAAAAAGAAAATATACCATCTAAATTTGGAAAAATTAAATAACTGATGAAAAAAGAAAAATGGAAAATTATCAAATTCAAAATATAACTCGATGGTCAGAATTAACGAGTGTTAATCCAATGAATTGTACATCAATGATGGATTCACTTTGTAGTGAATTTATTGTTCCACCTGATCATGCACTTATTCAACGAGTGGTAAATGTGATAGTACCAACATTTTTCGGTCCAATTGGCGTGCTTGGTCTAATTGGTAATTCACTTGTGGTTATTGTTGTTGCATTAAATCCTGGAATGAGATCAACAACAAATATATTAATTATAAATCTCGCTGTGGCTGATTTATTATTTGTTATATTTTGTATACCATTTACTGCTACGGATTTTGTTCTTATGTATTGGCCATTTGGCAATGTGTGGTGTAAAATTGTTCAATATTTAATTATTGTCACGGCCTGTGCTAGCGTTTACACCCTCGTTCTCATGAGTCTTGACAGGTGAGTGTTGAATTTATTTTAATTAATATAAATAATAAAACAATCACTTGGCTATTTTATTATTTATAGCTATTCTATTTAGTTCAAATTAATTTGCTTTGTTGAGAATTGTAGAAAGAAAAATTTAATTATATCAACAGGTATCTTGCTGTAGTTCATCCCATTGCTTCAATGACAGTAAGAACAGAAAATCACGCATTTTTAGCAACTTGTATTGCTTGGTTGGTTATCCTTGCAGGATCTATTCCCGCACTTTTTATTCACGATGAGGTGAGCAGTTATTAAATATAATTGTTCCCCCACGAGCTTCCAGAAGAATAATAAAAAAAAAACCTGCAAATAAATTTCTCAAATAATAACAATTGAAAAAAGAATTCATTAAATATTTTTCCTATGAAATAATATTAAATTCACATTTTTCGGAAGCTCGAAATTAATATTATTGGATAAAATTCAGTAAATAACAATATCTAATATCTGCAGATTTATTCACCATTTCAGAGTCCTGGTATGCAAGCAAATCAAACATTTTGTCGAATACGACAGGATGTTAATTGGCCATTATTTCAGCTTACATTTTTTCTCGTTAGTTATGTGATACCATTAACACTTATATGCGGTCTTTATGTCTGTATGTTGGTGAGACTTTGGCGTGGTGCACGAACAAGTGCAGAAAGTCGTCGTGGAAGAAGAAGAGTTACAAGATTGGTGATTGTTGTCGTTGGTGTATTCGCAATTTGTTGGTGTCCAATTCAGGTTTGTAAAATAATTATTAAATATCATTTATAAAATTTATATTTATTTTTATTAATTTATTATTTTAGTTAATATTGGTAGCAAAATCATTGGATTCTTATCCAATTACAACGACATCGGTGATGGTACAAGTAGCAAGTCATGTATTGGCGTATATGAATAGCTGTGTGAATCCAATTCTTTATGCATTTTTAAGTGAAAATTTTCGTAAAGCCTTCAGGAAAATTATTTATTGCAAGCCAAGATATGATTCAAGAGGTTGTGGTCCACAGACTAAGACAACGAGAGCTGCTAGTAGTGGTGATATTCTCTAGGTGAGTAAAATAAAACTATTATTATTTTTTATCTTTATACAAAAACGTCATTTTTTATATTAGATAGAAAAAAAAATCCAATAGTGTGTGTAAGCGAATTCTTGTATATAAAGAAAGATTCGAGGTCAATGTCAATTTGTTGTGAACCCCAACGGACAAAAACCTATCTTCGTTTTCTCTGTCTGATTGAAGCATGAGAACCCATTCACAAGGTGCTTCGCACTGAATTTTTTTTCTGCCAAGAAAAAAAAAAATAGCGAGAGAAAAAAAAAATTTGCGAGTTGTAATAAAAGAGTTCAGATCATTATTTTAATTTATTGTGTTTAATAATAGAGGAAGTGTCTCTTTTAGTAGATTTTAAATTAATACATTGTAATTAGTCATCCTTTGACTATCTACTATTTTATTACTCTTTTATTTATTTATTTATTTTTATTTTTTCACAATTTTTTTTTTATCTCACTTTTATTCTCCAGTATTTTTACACTATTAATTGCACATCATCGTGTGTTTTTCGCGCTGATTTAGTTATAAAATAACAGGAATATTTTTGTTTGAAAGAAAAATAAAAGAGCAAGAGAGAAATAAAATAAAATAAGAAAAAATTTCCGTCATCAATTTCTTTTCTTTGCTCTATTTTTTCTTTTTTCTTAACGAGTAACGATGGCTCCATTGTACCTCATAAAAAAACCAGTATCAGAGTGATCTTAAATATTCTATCCATTATAGATAATTTATTTCAACTATAGTTGAATTATTTAACGAGAAAACAATTTTTTTTTTTTTTGATGTATCTTCTTTGCTATTATTTTATCGATAAGAAAAAAATCCAATGAAATGATTTACACTATGTATTCTTAGGATATTATTTTTTGTGTTTACCTCGCGACAAAATGAAGAAGATTTTGTTGTTAACAATGTGTAAGATATACCGTGAATGTAAGAATATAATATATATGATCTATTATATCAGAAGGGATGTAAATCACATACGTTGTTGCTCGCCACCCTCTTATTGTACAGAAAACAGATGACAAAGGGTGACTATGCCACCAGGAGGAGTAAAAGAAAAAAAGAAAATAAATGCCTTGAAGGGCGATACAAAACATTATAGTTGTTGTACTGAGAGTTGGTAGATACAAGTAATTTTGAGAGTGAAAGTCTTCATTCTGAAGAAAACAGACGATGAAGAAAAAAAAAATGATAAAGTGAATAACGAATATAATGAGAGAAGATTCTCGTTTGGAATTTTCCTCTTCTCTTTTTTTTTTTTTTTCTATCTCAAGGGGATATATTTACGTTTAAAAAACACGCGATCAATAAAGCACGAGGGAAAAATTAGTAATTTGAAATATATTTTAGAGTTGAAGAAAATTTTTTTCTCTTCTTTATTTATTATTTTTTTTTTTTTTTTTTGCATTTATGACGCTTTTTTTTCTGGTCGTCGTTAACGTCAGATCATGATGCAGAGAAGAAAATGCCTTTAGTCTCTGTTAACTTATATTCTTGAGTGGCGATCAGTAACAGAACACAAGGGGTTGTCAAACTTT
Source organism: Microctonus brassicae (assembly GCA_918226075.1). NCBI lineage: Eukaryota > Metazoa > Arthropoda > Insecta > Hymenoptera > Braconidae > Microctonus > Microctonus brassicae. The sequence continues at coordinate 1,861,756 of OW445491.1, read as the reverse complement.
TTTCATTATACGGTCGTAAGTAAAATTCTTAAGCTTTATATTTTTTTTTTCTTGTATTATTTCTTTTTTTTTTTTTTCCTTATAATTTCGTTCGTTAAACTAAAATAAAATTTTTTCTTTACATTATTTCATGTTGTGTATATTACACAGACAAATTATTCCCGAATATATATTTTATTTTTATTAGAAATATAATTAAAAAGTAAATAAATGAATAAATGGTAAAGGTAATATTTTTTTACTTTGGAAAAAAAATTTTTTTTTATTTATTTTTCATTGAGAAAATAACTTTTTACGCAAAACCCAACGCATATCTTCATTTATTTCATTCATTAATACCAACGCTGAGGGATAATTAACGCGACGAGTCGGTAATTAACTTCTTCGACTTGAAATTCACGATGTGGAAACTTCCTCATTTCGTTTTCGCGCTTTAGATAAAAACGAATGAGTTTTTTGTCATACCGATTGATGAGTGTAGTGGCAGTCGTTTCAATATTTTTTTTTTTTTCTTTATATTCATCGACATCTATGGGTGTGTATATATTGTATATAACAAGGGCGATGGGTGAAAAATTGGTTCAGTTCACAGTAATTTGTCACGCTAATTAAAGTCATTAATCACAGGAGTTATATATGTAAAATTCTTTCGAAAATTTTTTCTTTATATTCAGCCACTGATTTCATTCAAAATCTAAAAACAATATTCATCACTAATATTTATATTTATTCTTCAATACCAGAAAAAAAAAAAAAGAGCTAAAAATCACAATTAAACTTAATAAAAAATTTAATTTAAAATAAAAAAAATAAAATTTAATTATTAGGAAATTAAATTAAGTAAATTATTTATCGTTTCATTATACTTTCGGATATTCACTATAGTTTATAAATAAAATAACGAGCGAGGGGAAAAAAAAAAAAAATTGTAAAAAAAAATCGGATAATTTAATAAAATCATAAAGGTTGTAAAAAGCTCTCCAGTTTTTTTTTTCCCCATAGGATTTTTTATATAATTAATTTAATTGATATCGTTATATATCACAAAACATTAATAGCATCTCAATCGAATAACGTTTGAAAATTCCAATGACATTTCCAAAGTCAATCGAAAATAATGTACCATTATAAAAATAGAAAAAACTTAAAATATTGTTAAAAAAAAAAAAAACGAAAAAAAAATAATAAATATATACATCTTATGTTTCCAATTTCATCAGATGAAATTCTATCACCTTCTCCCCCCCCCCCCCCCCTTCCCCCTTGATATCAAATAGCTTTTGAGACACGTGTCAGACGATACGAAATAGATTGTATTGATGTGTGGTGACCCATCAAATATAATTCGAGTGGACAAGGTCGTTGATACTAACAAAAAGAAAGATAAAAAATAAATAAATAAATGGATAAATAAAAAAATACAATCTTGAAGGATAGGAAAGTGAAAAAAAAAAAAAATTATTATTAGATAATAAAAATTGAATTTGTCGATTGAATGTTTACGTGACTTCAATTTATAAATTTTTATTATATCTTTTTGTTTTTTAAAAAAATTTTTCATTTCTTCCCTCTTTAGACAATGAATTGAACGAAATGTTCATTTCCACTCTCATCATATTCATCTCTTCTATTATCTTTTTCTTTCTTTCTATTATCCTTTTCACTATCTTTCACATATAATCCAAAACATATTCGAGCGCAGAATCAACACACCACAAATGCGCTCTGCCGTAAATTCAACCAGAAACTTTAGTCAGGATGACCTGAAAATGCTCTTGTTGCTCCGCATGAGCTTTCAGTGGAATTCACCACTCAACATCTACCACCGGATATTCATTTTATCATACATATACACAACCACACACATGTGTGTAAATATTTTTTTATATATAAATTTCAGTGTTGATATTATGAAATTGATTTAATTTAAAAATAAATAATAAAAATATAAAATATAAAATTATATATATATATGCCAATGACAGTTTAATGATTGTGTGTATGTGTATGTATGTATGTATGACATACAATGAAGTGAATGATCAAGAGTTTTACCTTACATCCTTTAGCTTAACATGTCGTATTTCCCAAAGCGCGTAACTTGAGGCCAATATCCAAACGAGATAAGGCAAAGACGTTAATCCCTTATGAGGCTACGAGCTTTATTACTATCCCAATGGTATGTATGTATATGTATATGTATATATACAAAGGATATCAGGAGTATAATATGAGGATACGTTTATATTTGTGTTGATATCTTGGCATTTGTCATAACTTTATTAAAGTCATAACAGATCACGAATAGTGTTTTATTTTTATTCTCAATTGCTTTTATTTATTTATTTATTTATTTATTTATTTATTTTATATAAATATACTTGGATAGATGAATAAAATGATGAGGATTATAAGTCAATTATAAGATTCAGATATTTATATATATTTATAAATTTATAAATAAAATATTAATTCCTAATATTGTCGATTTGATTATATTTTTTGTTTATGTATTATTATAAATAGGACGTGAATAAAAAATATAATTATCATGTTGGATAGTCATTGGAAATTGTAATATTAAACACTACAATCTTCGATACATTTATATATTTTTATTTAATTATTTTTTTTTTATATAAATCTCATAATTAAAAATTTCTTCAAATGTAATTTTTTTTTTCTTTTTTTGTAATGTTGATAGTGAATTTTGGTGAAATTATTTTTTTTTTATGTTACAGACAGACGAGAAATACGAATAGGAAATCTATCAATTATTTATAATGCAATGTCAGTGAGAAGTTTAATAAATAAAAAAAAAATATAATATAATACAACAATTTATATGTACAGATGGCACGAATGGATTTTAATTTAATTGTGAAATTTAGTGTATACGTATAATAAGTATAAAACAGATCTATCAAGACAGAGTGAACCTTTGTCAAATTACTTCCGGTTGCTATGGACAATATATGATAAAGTACTTTATCGTACGTTGCCATTGACGACGTACTACATTTTTCTTGATAAATCCCACAGACGAAAAGAAAAAAAAAAAATAGTACTTTGTCGTACGTTGCCCGTAGCAACTACTGTCTGACAAAGGGTGGCTTTTTGGTAATCAAAAAATTCACAAAACAAAAAGAAACAAAATATACCAAAGAATTTGTTTTAATTAATTATAGAAAAAAAAAAAAAAAGAAAAAAAAAGTGTGTTCATTTCTATACTAAAAATCATTTTCTCTCATCGAATAAATTATCAATAATTCTCACTCTAAATATTATATAATAAAAAATATAAATAAATTATTATTTATTTTTCTATGAATTAATTCGCGATTAAAATTAATTTAAAAAAAAAAAATCACACAAACATTTATTATAATTATTTACTATAAATTATTTTTAAATATTTACTATAAAAATAATTTATAGTAAATAATTCTGTTACAAATAATTTTATTAATTTGTAATTACTCAGAGTACAAGATTTATAATATGTAAACGTTATTAATTCAAGTGCATTAATTATTTAAATTACAAAGGGAAAATTATTTGATCCTTCTCTCTCAGTGAATTCGAACACAAACAATTCCGTTTGATGAATAACAAGAGAAAGCACACTGTGTATACAAGATACTATATCAACTATACGTGTTCATGGACATGATCAGAAACTTTGAGCCAGCCATATATTCAACATCAAATAATTCAACATCCTATAATTACTGCCGTATCAATTTATCCAATTGACACAAAATTTAAATCGTGCTGATAACGTTATTTACATTGATTATAATCATATTTAATACAATTAAATAATTTAATTCGTAATCATTTAAATAAATTTATATATATTATATATAAAAGAAGAAGTTTATTTATATTTATTTATTCTCTGTTGAATACGAATAAAAAATATTCGTATATAAAATTGAATTTAAAAAAGAGTTCACAGAAGTTTTTTATTTTTCCTTCTTCTTTTATATTCTCACATTTTATTTTTTTTTTTTTACACAGCTATAAATCGACACGATTGACACAATCGGAGATGGCCTAAAGTTCTCAAGGATTTATTTTCGTCAGAATATCATCTAAGCACATATGTGTACATATATACATATATATTTATATGTATGTATGTATGCAGGAAAGCAGAAAAGTTTAGTGAAGAGAAATGAGAATGTTCGTTGGTAATTTTTTTTTTTTTTTTTTTTTTCATTACGATAAAAGTTCGTTGAAATATGTATAGATTTTATTTATACAATGTTTTGTATCGAGTTAAAAATAATTTATCGTTATTATTTACATCATGTGCTTGAGGTTGGAAATAAAATTTTTATTTATTTATTTTTATCGATGGAAATTAGTGATTGAATTTTTTATTTTTTATTTTTTATTATTCACTTTTCGATTGGCTATAAATATTATTGACTAAATTAAGCTTAACATTTATTAATAATTCATTTGAGAGATGGATAAGTAAGTGTGAATAGATAAAATAAATAAATCAATGATTGAAAAATGATAAAAATTAAGATAAATCGAAGAGAAAAATTGTAATGAGAAATTTATTTTATAATGTTACAGTTGGATTTTTTTCTTTTTTTTTTTTTTATTTTCTTGATTTATAACTGTGTGTATTAACTTGTACATTTGGTATTTCAATTTATATTGATTACTTGAATAAGAAAAGAACGTGAAGAACGAATGGCTTTCAATTTCTTGGAATGGTTAAACCAGTTACTTTTCGGTAAAACTCATTTCGACTGTGCTTGCGCGTTGCGAATGTACGTACATCTTTACCCATTGGAGTAAAAAAGGGGAGAAATGAAAAAGTATTTACCTTTCCACTACCACTATCGTTACAAGTGAATCGTGCGAATACACGAAATTACGGATTTATATAGCTCTCTGAGAAAATAAATTGGCGCTGAGTTAATGAGTGATATCATCACCATGACCAAAACTTTCAGTTCATTTCAATTTATCATTTATCAATTATATTTAAATTAAATAATTTTAATTAATACTTAATCAATTATTTTAAATTAATTTCAATAATTTAATTATATAAATATATTAATATAAAATATTTTCTTCATGAAATTTTAAAATGTAAATTTATTTTTTATTTTACTTAACTTTTACTTTTTGTACGTTTAAAAAGTTTTAAAATTGCTTCGCTGGCTTTTGAGAGTTCTTCATAATTTTTAGTGAAATAGTGTGAGCATCTTTCTTCAAGATCTCTTATCTGAAAACCTTTATCCCACGTTTATAAATACTTGAAGCATTGTACGTTTGAAGCGCATTATTGAGAGGACAAAATTGAAAGTTGAAGAATTTAATGTTACGATAAAAGTCTTTGAAATTTTATTGTCTTCAATGCCAATACATACAGACATTAAATTCAATGTATTCAATGAATCTTCACTTCTTCATTGCGTTTCAATACATTTATTTGATTCCTCTGTACACAAGTGAATTTTATTCTCGAGTGTAAAGTGCGTCTGAGCAAACATTTATTCGTTCTCCTTTATAACGAATTTACTCATGCAAATTCCATAAATTATTTCACATAAAAATTCAAACACATCATTCGTAAAGTAAAATCGATTGACACATTACTTCTATTTATCTTCCAATACAAGAAAAAAATAATGCACATTAATTATTAACAAAAGAAAAATAATAATATTAATTAATTAATTCAAGTTTGTGATTTATTTTTTCTCGAATATTTTTTTTTTTTCTAATTTAAATAGTAAAAAAATTTTCATTGAAGTAGCTACGGGTGTTTTTTTTTCCTTTCAACGTTCTGTGACACACAGAGAGTGTGAAAAAAAAATATATTTATAAATAAATATAATTGGAAATAATATTTGCGATTATAAAATGTGAGGAGTGAAATTTTGTCAAACTTTTTCTTCAGTTCACTATAAAGAAATAATTCTCTTCAACTCTTTTGTGTGTCAGCCTTTTTCATGCGCATCATAAAGACTCTTTTGCATGGAGATAAATAAATATTCACGCGTGAGAGAACATAAAATGCCACAGGCAAATAATCTTCCTTTTTTTTTTTTTTTATATTGTCCTCAATATGAACGTATGACATTGTGCAGTAGAACAGAAACACAATTGAAAATTTTTCATATTGACATTCATATTCACATATGAAAATTTTATTCATTTATAGAATCCTACATACAATATTAATGTTCATGTCAGCGTAAATAATAAATGCGTGTAAATAATAAATTCTGTAAAATAAAAATTATAAAAAAAAAAAACTTTCAATCGATGAAGTGTTATATTAAATGTAATTTATATTATTAATATTCACGAGATATAATTATAATAAATAACAATAATTAACTGTTTTATCGTATTGAATCAATACTAAGGACAATGAAAATGAAGAAAAAAATTATTATGTTACTTTGAAGGATTTTAATTAATTATTTGAAATTAATAAAAATATAATGAATATAAAAAAAGTATTTATAATAAATAAATTAAGTTGAATAAAATATCGAATCTGCGGATGACGGCATATGAGCCCCAGCCTCTTCCGCATGATTACCGATTAAAAAAAATATATATATATATATGTGGTGCTCGTCGATATTATAAATATAAAAAAAAATATCAAAACGATTTTATATTAATTTTATTTTTAATTTTTTTTCCTTTTATAAAATACATATTCATTCAATATTGAAAGTTGCACTGTATTAAATAAATATATACATGAATATTCACCACATATTATATATAAATAATAATTGTGATTATTTAAAAAAATTCAAATACACTGAAAAAAAAAAAAAATGAATAATAAATATTTATTAAATGCAATTAATTTTAGTGTAGAAATTCTAGTGTAATAATATTTATACATGTTAATTGTTAAGATATATTTTCATTTATTGTAATAATATATATATATATCATCGTTGAGTAATTATTTAACTGTAAATTGAATGAATAATTATGTGGATATATTAATGACAATGTTTTAGTTGGTAAATAGATGATAATAAAAAAAGATAATTAAATGAAAATTAATTTTTATGAAAATAATTTATTGAATTTTCGACAAAATTTTATTTTATTTTTTTTTTTTATTATTTATTTGTTGTTGTTGCAGTGAGTGAATTATTCATATCTAATATCACTTACATTTTGTAGGGTGGATTACAAATATAAATTGTGCAGATACGAACCATATCGTGCTGACGTTCTCAACCAGAACAATAACAAAAATGAAAATGAAGAGGGTAAAATTGTTCGAGCACTTGTGGGGTTTCGTATAAAATTACACCAACTTTTTTGTTTTACGACAATGTCACTATATAAATATTTATAACCTCATATAAATAAATGCATTTCTACTACAAAATTCCTTGAAATAAAAAAAAAAAAAAAAAAACAAAAATAAATAAATAAATAAAAAATATATTAGGTATGTGATCATATTTATCAACGTCTCTGTATGTCCAGTTGAAATATTTCTCCAATTTTTCATATCATGAACTACTAAATTGAGCTATAAAAGATCATCATTCTCGAACATATATAAAAAAAAAAAAAGAATAAAATAAAATTCTGTCACTGTATTTATCCGATATTTTTAGTGACCCAAGACTTGAAAAAATTCAGGGACCAACAAAATATTTGACCATGAGTGACGAAGGTTCTAAAGAAAAATGACAAAAAAAAAAATTTAAAAAGCTTTTCATAATGATATTAATTTTTTTTTCCATTACATAAGTGAAATAAAATGAAAAAAAAATATTTTCTTTTGTTTTAAAGTGTAAAATTGTCGTTGGCATATGGAAAATGTGAGAGTCATGTAAACACTACTACATTATGCGTATCATAAGAGCGTAAAGTTAAGTGACTTTTCATGTTACATTATAATAGTTTATTAATCTCATTTAATTGCACTAACACTGGTGTGTTAATATAGTATCATTTATTTTTATTGAACGAAAATAATATTAATAAAATAAAATGATAGAGTTTGATTTGATAGAATGAAATTTAATTAATAAATGATAGATTGGAAAAAAAATTTTTTTTTTTATTATTTTTGTTGATAATTCCTGATTTTTTATTTAATTAAATTGAAGAACGATGCATGTAGCAGATTAAAGGGTAATAGGATGTAGTAAATACCCCCTAAAGGCGTACACATAGGTTACAAAATAAACAGAACAATGAAAATTATTTCATAATATTTCCACAAGAAAAATTCAATATTATTTTTCATTGATTATTATTTTCTTTGTTAATTAATAAACATGTTTAATTAAATACTATAATTAAATATCCATAACAAAACTTTGCATACTCTATAGTTAATTAAATGTGACAGCTGATAAGGTTTCTCATGAAACCTTATAAAAAATATTTCAAGTTTTTGGGGTCAACGGTTAAATTAATTGCTGAGGAAATTTTATCAGGAATAATTTTATGTCATTAAAGGGTTCGTTGGAAATTACTTCGAGATAGACTGAACTTTTTTTTTATATTACTCTTTTTATTTTTTCATCAATTTTAACAAGGGAATAAAAAAAAAATAAGAGATGCGGCGAGTTACGGAAATCCTGCGAGATACTTGAACAATAAAATAAATGACAGATATTGAAATGATGATTTTTTTTTTTTTCTTATCCTTCATGTCTTTATTATTTTTCAGCTCCATTTTGTCATTACACAATTTTTTTTCCATCTCTATTTTTATCACTCAAGAGAAAAACAATTGTGCAATGTCAGCTTTAATAATAAGACTTTATTATTCTGCTTCACAAATCTTATTTCATTTAACTCATCTTCACTTATTTACTCGTATTTTATTCGTTGTCAGAAAAATTTCTTTTTCCTTTTTTTCTTTTTTTTTTATTCACTCCTTTCATTTATTTAGTTTAAGACTTTATGGTAGTGGCACGCAATAACCTACGTCAAATGGATTTCCTAGTTGCTTGCAAGCTCATGAAGTGGACTTTTGCATCTGGCAGCAATGCACGGAAAAAATTAATCCTTGGAAAAATTATATAAGAAAAAAATAAAAAGACAGATTTGCGTGCTAGAAAAATTTACAGAGAAAAAGTCGGTTGTTGATAATAAAAATAAAAAAAAAAAAGTTATTTAAATAAAAAAAAAAAAGAAAAATAGATTGATACAAGAGATTGAAAAAGCTACAAGGGATTTTTTTTTTATTTATATATTTACTTTAAAAATATATTTACACATAAGACAAAAAGTTCAAGTCCTTTCCATTTACCCCACATTTATACAGGGGTAAAAAACTACATCATGAAGCGATACATCAATATATATGGCGATTTGAAACAAAGTAATATCAACTTTCATTGTAAATGTCTTTATAAAGTCGATGCGGTCTCTGGAGAACCATCGTGTTATTTTATGACGATCGAAGGATAATGGAGTTTTCATAAATGTTCTTATTTATAAAACTCATGCCATGCGTGGCATATGAGTGAGTTGTGTTTTTCATTTTATTTTTTACTCTTGTTCTTTTTTTTTTTTTTTTATACAGACAGAACATGAGAGATACGTTTATAAAAGGATTTTCTCATTCGCCACTGGCAAACAAATTTAGTTTTTTTTTTCCATCGAGTATTTATTATTTTTTAATACTCTTATTTTTTTATTTTTTATTACTCTGTCCGGGAATAATTGAATATAATACATGTGCTTATCATGCTTCATTCTCTCGACAGATTTCTGCCCGAATAAAATATTATAATACGATTAAATGAAATTATAATTAATATAATTATTTATTTTCATGTTCATTTATTATTTAATATCATTAATCATAATGTATGATGTTATAATGTTGAATAATATCAAATAATATGCAGTGTTATATGTATAATAATTAAAAAAATAATGAAAATAAAATATATTTATAAAAATTATCAGAAAAAAAAATATTAGTTATTTTTATTTTATAATTATTAATTTGTTTCAGCTTTATTATTCATCACTGGTTTATTCAATTTGTTGTTAATATTGATCATAATTTTATTGTGGTTATGATAAATAATTAATTATATAATTAATATTTGATAATTAAATAATTGAATGAATTTCATTGAGATAAATTAAATTCACATAAAAATTCAAATCTTTTTCTAAAGCATTTTCTTACAATAAACAAAATTTTTTTCTACTTACTCCATACACATGTACACATTTGAATGTTATACAAAATCGATAAGAGCTTTTTATTCTGCATCTCTGTAGTGCTTATTTGTGCGGCGAACGAATTTTTTCTCTTCCCCCGGAATTGGCTTGAATATAAACGTATGGGGTGAATCAAAAAATAGACAATTTAGCGTGAAGAAACGTTGATGTGCCGAGGCGAACTAACTATCACAAGTGTACATGGTGGAAAAGAAGACACATAGCAAAAAAAAATATATATATACAGTATAATACAAAATCAATCGATTATTTTAACGAAAACGAATAAAATAAGAAAAAAAAATGATGAAGAAAAAGGAAACCTTTGAGGATGATTTTTCCAACTAAACGAAGTCTGATTTTATTTCCATGGCATGACAAGTTCTGTCTTCTATCAATAAATAAAAAAATAATACAAGAAAAAAAATGAAAGGAATATATAAAATGGATAAAATCGATATGAATTCAAAGATAAAATATTGCAAGATAAAAAAAATCAACAAATACAATATTTATTTTCGACATTTTTCTATATATTTATGTGTGTCTATATACATATTTATATTATTATTACATATATATATGTACATATATATTGCATAGTAGACGTAGAAAAAATTTAAAAGGTTATGCTGAGAATTTAAAGTCATAACATGCGCGTCAACCCAGAGGTTTTATAAAGATTTCATATTTAACGGAGATGGATCGTGTCGCGTTGGGGATGAAAGCTCAACCGCGGGCACAAACCAAGGAAAATACATTCAAAATTGTAGGACACAACAACGAGCATGCGGGGGGTAGTATAAGTGAAACAAATCATGAGATCCCAAGATGTGTCACGTTTTCTTCTAGAAAATATACAGACTTTGGTTTATAAAAAATAAAAATAATGTAGAATAAAAATATGTCTATAAAATTCAAACTTGAAATTTTTTTAAATTAATATAAATATTTATCTATAGTATTAATTAATATTTTTTAAACATTTGTTAAATAATATTTGAGAATGATAAGAGAAAAAAAAATGAACAAAAATTTTGGTATAATTAAAAATTAATTAATCAATATTATATAAATGTTGGAAATTAATTATATATTTGATTAGTTCTTCAATTAATCTGTCGTTGACAACCTTTTATTATTATATATTCCTCTCTAGAAATAGAATTTGATATAATTTACCAATGATGAAAATGAAATTGAATATTGATGAGAGTAAATTTCATTCTAGAGAAATTAAATTTATCTTATCGTTAACCAACAATAGTCGACGAAAGTCTGTTGTATAATGAATTATTAAGCTCAATTTCTTGCCCTCTTCTTCTTATACATATCACCCTTTATCACTCCACTCACCAAAGGGTAGTGCACAACCCTCCTGAGAAAGTACATAAATGTACTTTCCGCACCATTAACTATCCACATAGTAAAACATTCTTAATTTATCCTTTTGTTCAATTCTAACTTTGTATTTTATTATTCACCATTCATTGTCTAATAATTACACAAATTAATCACATCATTCATAACAATTTATATAAAAGCATGAAAATCTGTTGAATAACTCTTTTAATATCTATCAATAATTTTATTCACAAGAACAAAAAATATTAATTAATAATTATTCTTTTGCTTCTTTCTAATTTTTTTATTTTCCTTTTCATTTTCTAGTGATTTATCAAAAACACATTGGAATAGATATAATATTTTACTCATTGTCTTTATCATTCAGAATAGAGCTCTGCATCAAATCGATTATTCCAAATCCTTTATGTATATGGTGAAGCTGATATATGAAAAATTTATTCAACGAAAAATCTGGTGATTGTATAAAAGCAAAGAAAAAAAAAAATATATAAAATAAAAATGTATGGAAAAAAAAAAAAATCTGCTATCGTGAGCATATAATAAAACTACAAAATCGATGTAAGAATGACGGTGTCTTACGAGTATGTTTGTGTGTGACATGAATATCGAGATTAGAGTGTTGAATATTCTAATGAAGTTGGACCATTGCCAAAATGCATTATCTTTTTTCGGTCTCTATTTATTTCTAATCGATTGACGAATATTTATGCATAAATAATATGAAAATAAAAATTCTCATCTGGCAATTAAGTTGAAATATTATCCAATTGTTAAATTAAATTATTGATAAATAAAACTATTTATTTTTAACTAAACAATTTTGCATGACAAGTGAATTTATTTTCTTTTATTATTCATTTTTTTTTTTTTATTATTTTTATTTTTCAGATGGTATTATAAATATTCGTGGTATTGTTGTTATTTGGTTGTGAATATTTACGAGTGTATTTGAATGGTTACATATAAATGTTGCAAATATTGATACAATCATCAGTTTGTATGAATGATGTAGAGACATCGATTGAATATTGTTAGTTAAATGTGTGCATCAATTTATATGACTATGGTTTATTTTCCTTGACGAGCTTGCATTTATCTCTAAAGCACATAGTATTTTATATTTATAAAGTTAAATTCATACGAATTGCAATTTAAATTTTTTAAATAAAAATATTGTTATACAACGAAGCATGGAAAATACGTGGAATAATAATACTAGATAATAAATTTTGTTTATTTTCCTTTGCTTGTATTTAACGTTCAAAGGATTTACATTATGATATTAAATTCGGTAAATGGTCAAAGGTTTTAATTATGTGAGTAAATGAATTTTATTTATTTATTTTTTTTTATTTAAATTATTATACTTTGTTTTTGATGTGATCAATTGCATTAAAATCTCATATCGTCATGCTATCATAAATTTTATCTCAACTGCAGGAATGTTATAAAATTAACTGTGAAATGAAATAATAATTGGGTAGATATTTAATGATGAATATTAAAATGAATAAAAATTACTGATGGAAAAATAAAAATAAAATAAAACGATTATCAGGATAAATTGAAAATTTATCTCTACAAAAAGGATTAAATATATATTAAAATTGTATTTTTAGCAAGTATAAATTATACATGTGAAATATAATTTTATAATGAATAAAAAAAAAAAAAATTGGAGTAAAGTGAAAAAAATTGCGAGAAAAAAAAATAAAAGAAAGCTTTAAATTCTATTACAGAAATTGTGCAATTAAAGTTAGACAGATTATATAACAAATGAGATAGAGATGAGAAAGTCTACGAAAAAGAAACAAATAAATAAATAATTAAAAAAAAAAACGAGATGATTTCAGATTAACATAGAAATTTTGTTATTGCTATCGTTAGAAATATAATCACGCGTTGTATTTTTTATAACGCATTTGCATTCAGATGTGCCAGTGTTGTATGGAGCTGTTGCGCGTGCCATGGGATAAGGATAATGGGAAAAAATGTGGACGGTTACGTAGTGAAAAAATAAATAAATAAATAAATAAATTGTAACGAGTAGTAGTGAGGTAAGAGTAACACAACTGGAACGAACAAAAAGTCGTTAACGATGGCCAACATTTTCTGCTCTGCTTGCGCGATAAATGATGTTAACTCATGAAGCTGAGTTGGCAGGCATCAATGTTATATATGTATATATATATATATATATATATATATGATCTGAGTTATGTGAAAAGCTTGTTACTTGTGCTGTACTAGAGAGTCCATTACCCTTTAATCCAGATTCATTTTTATTACAACACTGCAAGCGAAATGAAAGTTTAGAGATTAAAGTGAAAAAAATTAATTCTGTAAAACTTTTTTGATTTTTTATAATTATAAATTAGAGAAAAGAAAATTATTTTCTGTGATATTGTGATTATAATTACTCCATTGTTTTTGTTGTTTCATTTTAATTGAAAGACATTTTGTTGGATTAAAATTGAAAAGTATAAATTTGAAAATTGAATGAAATTTTTTTATTATAACAAATTCAAAAAAAAAAATATTATTATTTAAAATATACGTGAAGCTTTGGATTTAATATTAAATTCTATGGAGCGTTATGTTTTACATATTCAAAATTGAAAGGAGCTTGGAGGAAATGAATAAAATAGAAATTAAAGTTTGACAACTTTTTAATTTTTAATTATAAAAAGTAAATTAAAAAATACATGTATTCTAATGTAGTTTACAACTTGAGCATTGAATTTAATACTAACTCCCACTCACCGACATAAAATACATGAAGAAAAAAAAAACAATAGAAATATTGAGGGAGTAAAAAATAAATGAATTATTTTCTTCATTTTAATTTTTCATCATAAAAATTAGGTACAAAAAAAAAATAAAAAAATCCCCTATAAGTTGTGTGATTGAAAATGGACATTTGAAATCAAATTTAATATTAAATCTCATGAACCAGCATAGTAGATAAAAAATTAAACAAAAGAAAAAGAATTGAACAGTTAAATAAAAATAAAAAAATAAAATTAACTGCAATAACGAAAGAGTATATAAAATAGTACAGAAAGTGGATCCCCCAGCGCAACTGGTTGCCAGATCCATTTTAAATTCGATAAGAGATCACCCATGGGAATAACGAGACGACAGAAAAGAAGACGCATATGCTGGTTGCGTCCAGTGTTCTAAGCGAGAGGGTGAATTAAATAAGACAATTCCTGGTACAAAAGAAAATAATAAAAAAAAAAAAAAATACAAAACTCACTCGAGAACAATCTTCACTATATTATCTGACTCAGCACTTCATATATTCCCAAGACAGTCATTCGATATTCTCACAATTGATGTGAAGCATTATAAAACTTCGCTAAATATCTATGTATTTAATAATTAAATATAAAAAAAAAAAAAAAAAAATCACAAGTTTGTACTAATTAAAAAAAAATCAAAATTATCTTTTTCTTCATTTGATAAAATAAATATTAAATAAATTCTTGTAGTTATTTTATAAACGTATAAAGATAAATAATTTTATTATTGACCTCATTTTGTTCTTGTCACTAATTGATTAAATTAAGAAAAAAATTGATGATGATATAAACAACTGTTCTGATAGTAATAATATTAATTCAAGTGGAGGTACTACTTCTATCTTTCAACACTGTGTCTATCTGACGAAGATCCACGAGTCTCGTGGCACTGAAATGTCTGTTATAAATCTCTCCACAGGGTGATGTATCGCCACACGTGTCAACTAAACAAAAGGGTGAGTTGGAAAAAGAGAGAAAAAGAGTGTGAAGCAGATAGAGCACGTCGAGAGGGACAAATGAGAGACATCCAAACATATTTAGGAATTGTTGAAATGTTATATACTTATCATCAATAGAAATATTTGGATTTATTATATAATTCTGTTGCTGTTTGTTTAACAACTAAGATTAATTCAGTATCATAATTGTTAAATGGTCAGAAAAAAAAGAAACAAATTGCCAAATCAGAAAAAATAATAATTTTTATTTAATTAAAAATTTTGTGATAAAAAATTTATCAAAATATTTACAATTTCTTTAAAATAATATTCAGTTAAATTTTTTCGCAATTATTATTTCATTTCCTGTCGTCATTTTTACTATCACCGACATTGAGAATTCGTAATCTAAGAAAAAAAAATCTTTTCCAATATTAAATTCAACGACACGATTATTGTGAATGCGATATTTTTTTATATATCTTTATCATTCGAATACACACAATGGTATTACAGATATTACGACTCAATAAATTTTCATCAGTGAAAATTGCGCCTTTTTATTTCATTCCATTCCCTCTGAGATTCATCCGCTTTTCTATCTGCCTATTTTTCACAGCCATTCTTTGACCTCTTCACACCCATTTTTCGCCTACTCTATTAACCATTCGTTTCCTTTTTTTTTTTTTTTTTCTTTCTTTCCTACTTATCCACACTTTCTCCATCGCTCCCCTTTGCTCTTTTCACTTTCTCTCACATGCAGACTCAAGGAGAAAACAGACATTTGTTATTTATTTTCAACCATACAACTTAGAGAGAAGATTGAAGTCTTGACCTACACACATCGAATCTATTTCACAATAGACACTCCTCTTCCTCTTTGCCTCCCTCTTCACAATATGATTGTCCATCAAGGTCAATCAGAAAACAAAATTGTATTCCAATACAACAATCATATTAATATTAAATATTTTAATTAATCATTCAAGATAATTCAAATAACAAAAAAGAAAAAAAAAAATTCGTTCATTTATTTTCTTCTCATTAATTATTTTATCATAAGACAATTAATATAATTTATATTTATTATTTATAGACGTTAGAATTATTTATATATGCATCAGGATTTCCTCGATTTTTCTATCTCATTTATATTATAATTTATTTATTTATTTTTTTTCTTTTTTTTTCGAGCCATTTATATATATGATGCAACACTCGATAATATGCACGAACACGTTTCCTAATCCAAATCTGAGCCCAGCCAAACGTTGACAGAGAATTTAGTGTCCTCGAGGGGAACTATATATACTTTACGTGGGAAGTTACAAGACATTTGTGTGTGTATGTAAAGTTTGAGCGCATTTATATGACAGGACATTTCCTTGAAAGTGAACAAATCCAATCCAATAAAATATTTGTACATGTTTTTTGCATTCCAATATTATATATAAAAGATATTCCAATAGAATATATCCATTAACAATTATTGCAATAAATTTCATCCATCAATAAATTCCACATGCATTTAATTGAAATGTCAATCAATAAATGATACGATCATGAGTATAATTAATCACGAATAATTTAGTATTATTTGTAATTAAATAGGTAACTGATAATGATGAACAATTTAATTGGTACATTGTGCATAGATTGTGTGTGTGGATATATAATTTTAATCCATCAATTATGCTGAGTTAATTATTATTGTTTTGAATTAAATTAGGACATGAGAGAATTGTAGTGGATGAAATTTAATGCACATATGTCATTAAAATATATATTTTAGGTTATATTTAATCATTAACATTTGAGTTAGCCACCGATTTAGTTACAGTCCCTTGGGTTAAGTGCTCTTGTTCCTTGAAAGATTGATGTGGTTGCTATAAAGGTTTAGTAAAGTGTAGTAGTAATGGCAGGATGCCCAGAAATTTGACTACTGAATTGTTGGATAAATTTTATTTGTTTTCGAAAGTATATAAATAAATTTATATATTGTTTGTTATATTTTATACAGTGATATTTATATCATAGAGATTTTAGCATGAAATTGGAGATTTAATTTGGAAATTTAGTTATTTATTTCTTGATAAATAATAAAAATGATTGGATAATTATTATGAATTTATGTATAGGTATTTTGTAATTTGAATAAAGGAGGAGTATTTTACGTTAATTAAATTTTAATGCATAGATTAATTATAATTCATAATATAAATTTGCAGTTTGTTAGTGGATGCAGATTTTCATTATTATAATTTTTTTTTTATTTTTAATTGTAATCGATAATAATTTTTTCATTAAAAAAATTATTTTATTCTGTCAAATATTTCTTTCTTCTATACACATTGGATATAATTATTAATTTGCCATTGATTAATTAAATTTATTTAAATAAATAAGTCGGTATGAAATTGAAAAAAAAAAAATTATTGAAATTTTTATTTAGAATTAAAAATAAAAAATTCTTCCTCACATAATTTTTAAATTATTTCACTTTAGATATATATATATATCTATATAAAAGACATTATTTTTTATGTAATGAAATAAGAGAAAAAATTATTTTATAAATGTTATATGAATGATAAAAAATATTAATTTATTTTCAATATGATAATTAATATATCAGACTATTATTATTAATTAACATATCATATAAATGATGTATTTATAATTGTATGATTATAATATGGATATAATAGATTCGCATTTCTGGTCTGATAAATAGTATAGCTAATAAATATTAATTCTTGTGTGTATTTTAATGAATATCTAAATCATGGCATTCAGTGATAAATTTTGCACATGGATAAAGATAAATTAACGCAACAATAAAATAACTGAAACAAATAATCAATAAAGCATTTTTGATTTACGAATTATCTCTCGCTTTTATATACATATAAAAAAAGAGAAAAAAGATTTTTTTTTCGTATATAAAAAATTCAATAGATAAATAATAAATTATGAGAAAAAAATTCATTCACATTATTTTTCACTATCAATTGTTGAATAAAATAATCTTAAAAGTTATATGAAAATCGACTTATCTACATGCATATCATATCACTTGGATACATAAAATACTGTATTCATAAGAAAAAGCTTTAAGAAGCTTTTAAGCTCGATGAAAAAAAAAAAAAAAAAAAAAATTTTTTTATCTAACTTCCTGAATAATATTGTCGACTTTTTGCATTGAAAAAAAAATATTTATGTGTATGTATGTACTAAAAAAAAAATTTTCAAAGCCTCAAGGTAAAATGGACACACCCACGAAAAATAACATTCTTCAAATTTGTCGTTTTAAAATTCGTATCATTAAAAAATCGACACTTTTAATTTTATCTTTCAGTAGAAGACATGTGTTATAATAATTAATTTTTCAAGACAATATTAATTTTAGTATTTACACTTGTGTACATATTTTTATTTTTTTATTGCTTTATAGCTTTATCATTTAATTGCTGTGATCCTCGATTAATTTATTTACCATTGATAATTATATAATTAATCAGATGTTTAATATGATTTTTTATAAGAGGATAAAAATAAAAATTTCAGATGTGATATTTTTATTTACAATTTTTTACTGAAAAAATTATGAAAATAATTCTGTGTGAAAATATTTGTACATCAATTTATTATGAGATTAATTATATTAAATGTAAATATAGTATTTATTCATGTCATTTTATTTATATATTTATTTTGTGTTTATTTACTTAAGAAAAATTTTCCATTGATATTTTAGAATGAGGAGCTCAATTTTATTTAAAAGCTGTGCTATAATTATTAAAGGTCATTAACAAACTGCTGTTAATGTCGTCCAATAGCAATAAAATTTTTAATTAGTTTATTCATTTTTATAATTATTTTACTTTGTTGAGGGGCACACGCGAATAACATTGACAAAGCTTTCAATGTCAAATATTTTATTTCATGATTGACATTTTTACGATTTTTTTTTTATCTTCACAATTTTTTTTTTTTTTCAATTTTTTCTCACAGTACGAAAATAAAAAGAAACTGAGAAAATATTCCTCTAATTAATGAAATAGATTGTAATTATTCCAATTAAATTCACATTCTGCTATCGTCATTGTGATTTAATGTTCCACGTACCAAAATGTTATCATTAATTAATTAATAAGAGAATAAACACAGTAAATTATTACGCAAATATAAATATATATTTAAATAAAAATTTATACAACAGCCAAATAAATTACAAATTTTTTTTTTTTAATATTTCCAACGATTTATTTGTAGCTGATAATTATTAATGATAAAAATTCTATTATTGCACAGAGTACAAAAGTCATTTCCGTCACATCAGTGCAAGAAACTCTTTATTCTTTCACAATATAAATAAACTAAATCAATAAATAAAAAAATAAATCAGTAAAACTGATTTTTTATAGAAAAAAAAAAAAATTGTCTAGAATTTTTAATAACATTCATATAGCGTAGCCAACATGTAACTTAATAAATGACACGATTGATAAATATTTTATGTAAATTTATGTAATCTCAAAAAAAAAAAAAAAAACTTGAAATTGTCATAGCGCATTTATCGTAAAGTTGCATAAAATTTGTTATTCAATTCGGTCACGAAATTATCCAGTTGAAAACAACAAAAAAAAAAAAAAAAATAAGTACATCATAGATATATATTATATAAATGTATATAAATTACAAGTGAAAATAAATGAATAAATCATCTCATTAAAATTTAAATATTTTATCTATTTAGAGTAAGGACAATTTGTAAATTTTTGCCTAAAATTCTTTACAATTATTATTTTTCTACATATAAACATCTTTATCATAAATACTTCCAACAAATATATAAAGATAAAGATAATACAAGAGAATAATTTCAAGTCATACAATTAAATAGAAAAATACCTGTGATTAATTCTGTTAAAATGAATTATTACTCATCAGTAAATATTTATTTTACAAAATAACTTTCAATCCAATACATTTAAAATATATTTATAATTTTTTAAATTAATTCCTCAACACATCTACAATAAAATTCACAATATACAGATAATCATAAAATGATTAGATTGGATATTATAAAAATTAATTGCAATAATTCAATATTGTTATCATTACGTATCATTGATATTTCATAATTTAATATTACGTCTGACATTATAAGATAAATAAAAATGAATTAATAAATCAATTATGCAATTAATCCGGAATTTCAAGTTTTTCTATCTTATTCATATAAATATAATAATCAAAGTCGAAATTTGCATTGCAAGGTCATGTAATAATAATGTATAATAATAATACAAAGATTTATACAAATGATTTACAGGAGGGAAATAAAATAATATGAGGAAAAAAAAAAATAAATTATATTCGCATAACCCGCCACAAATGAGGCTTATAATCGTCGGCCAATGAAATACGTTACTTCTTCATGTTCCACTACAACCATCGGTCATTTGACCAACGCTATCAATTTCGTTAGTATATAAGTGATTGTAAGTAAAGTGTCGCGTGTCATTCGAGTGAGCCGGGTCTCACTCTCATCAACTTATATATTATTTTATCACACATAAAATTACCTATTATATTTATTTTACATTACAAATAATAATTTATAAAATAATTCCTAACTAAACATCAACAGTATACGCAATAAAAAAATTAATATAAAGTGAATCATTAATTTATAAAATATAAAACAAATAAATAAAAATGTATTTATAATTTTATTCTATTGAAAAATTGAAGAAAAAAAAAAAAAATAGTATAAATTAAGTAAAATAAATTCGTATATTTTATTTATAGGATTGATAAATATACTATAAAGATGTCATTATTTAGTTATTTGTTGACAATTTTATTTATTGGTTATTGTGCTCATGGCGCGAGTATTCCACAACAGTCAATTTCAATTCAACGGACAGATCTCTGTGACAGGTAATAAAATTTTAATTATATTTTAATTGATTTCGTAATAATGGTGCCTTTTAATTAACGTCTGTATTTTCTTACATCACATTTTCTTCGTGCATTATAAACTTAAATAATAAAAAGAAAAACAACAAACGTGATAATTATAACTAAAGAATAATTTTGAAAGCAATTGAAATTATTAATTGTGTATACGCATTATTATTTCTCCAGTTATTATTTATTTATTTATTTATACAATTTTATTTCTTCATTTAAATGAAGAAGAATAAATAGCAATGTTTATACATTTATTTCAACCCACTGTCCAGAAATAAATTACTAAACTGACGCCACATTGTTACACAAACTTTAGAAATAACTTTCATTAAACTTATATATTATATAACAATATATATACATATTCTATTATGTTTGTGAGAGGACTATGCAAGTTTGGACACGCTTACACAAACAAAAAGCCACATTTCGGCTAATAGAGATTCGATGGAGCGACCTATCAACCCTTTGCGGCCCCAAAACTTTGCGGCTTATCGTTCTCCCCTAAACTTCGATCCTTCACTTTCCCTCACCCACACACATCATACAGATAGATAAATAATATAAAAGGACTTTAAAATCACGTGATATTAAATTACAAATAATAAATATATTCCCAAAAAAAAAAAAAAAAATATTATTTTCATCCACTCTTTTCTCTAATTAATTATTTTTTTTTCTCCCTCTCATTTCATTCACACAAAGTCGCGTGTACAGAGACTAATTGTACTTTATCAATACGTCGTGTCGTTTAACTATCCACGAATAATACATAGCTTATCACCACAAATAAAAAAAAAGAAATTATAAATATAAACGAAACGTTTGCGAATAATGCAAAGAAAAAATTTTGTAAATATAAAATTTAAAAGAAAATATATTGTGTATATTTATTTGTATATATTATTGAGTTTAATTTACATGAAATATTATTTTAAAAGTGTATCAAATTGTATTGTTGATTTATATTTTTAAATTTGTATAATATTTATATTTAAATGAAAGGATAGAATTTTCGGTATATTCACATATTTATTTTAAATAACGGAGATTGCAAACGTTTGTGTTATCATATAAATACACGAGAGATTTCCATCACATCTCTATATCCATTCTAGATATATAAAGATATATATGCGTATATATGTACTCGTATTTTATTCCCCACTACAAAGACACTCAAAATCCCTTCACATCTCTCTACTTCATTTAATGTCCTTGATTTAAGTGCACTGTCTCTGCAAACAATCTTGTACGTTACCTTCGTAATTTATTTCACCATTTTATTTATCATTATTACTTTTTATATATTCACATATATTTTATTTATTTATTTTTTATTCTATTCTTTCCTTTACTAACAAAAAAAAGAAAAAAATATATGTATATATGTATCTGAATAGTATAAAATAATAAAAAGAAAAAATATATTTTATATCTTCAGTTGTTTATTAATCCTTTAACCAGTTGCGTGTCTGAATTAAAATAATAATATTCACCAGAGCAAAAATTAAAAAATTAAAAATTAATATATCTCTGTAGTGAATATATACAACCAACGGAAATGCAAAAAGTTGTCACTCACTCATTTACATATACACTCGAGCTTGTTCTTCCGTTTCCTCTGTAAACCGCACGCGTTGTGTATAATATTTAGTTTTGTCACTGTATTAAATAAGCAATTTTGAAGATAAGAAATAAAGTGCGATGATAATAAGAAGAATAGACTGTGAAACAAGTTAAAGACACACGAAATTTTACGTGAAAACATTGCAAGAAAAAAATTTATTTATCCAATTTATAATTCTTCATTTTTATTTTAATCTTTTAAATTTTTTACTTCTTAAAATTTCTATATTTTATTTAATTGTCATTTTCGTGTAGACAATAGTTGATAATTAATTTTCCATACATGACTTAGTACACTTTCATATTATAATGTATATGTAATTCATCCCGTCGTGCTTGGTTGACAGGTCGAGAACTGGCTCTGAATTTTCTATAGTTGAATGTAATTCAATGCAAATTCAAATTATGCATTCTTGCGATACAATTAAGCTCAATATACATATATATTTATATTATATATATTCATATTAATATTAGAAAGTGATGTGGAATAAAAAACTGGCGTCCTATCTATTCATACATGTGAAATAAAATAATGAGATATGATAATAATATATAAAGAAAAGAAATTAAGAAAAAAAAATTTTTTATTATCATTAGTGTCGTTAAATGTTTTTTTACTTTTTTTTTTTTTGTATTATCACATTGATAAATTGAGTATCGCAAATTTTAATCGGATTGTGAATTGTTCGTAAGGTCATGCCTGTTCATTAAGATATCAAGATTATATTTGTGTGTAATTAATTGACCGAGTTTAATTTACACCGTTCTTTGCAGATAATCGAATAGATTTTAATCGACTCAATGTCGTGTGATTAAATTCTTATTGAATAAATAATTTATATATGTGAAGGGTATGTTTAAAGTAGAACAAGATCAGTTTGAACATTAATTAGGAAAATTTGATAAGGAGTAATTTGTAATTGAAAAAAAAATTTTATTTGTTGTATGGGAAAAAAATTAATTTTATTTTTGAATAATGAGGTGATAAAAAAAACGATTGATACTCCATGTAACATTTATATTTTGTTATCAATCTTTGATAACAATGACAAAGGGAATCCAACAATATTTATATGTCATTTCTTTTTCATTTTTTATATACTTTTTCCCCCAGTTTTATCAGATTTATCGTTAAACACTTGTGAGAATAATAAGAATTTTGTTATAGTTATTAATTTTTTTCCCGATTAAAATCTCTGATGATTATTATAATTTTATCAAACTAAGACAATCTGATTTATCAAACAATTTATTACTATTCAATAAAATTATTGCTAGTAAGGAATTAATTCTATAATAAATTACAAAATAAATTTTTTGACGTAAAAAAAAAAAAAAAAATAAACTAAATTGAGGCAGATAGAATTAAATGAGCGGTTTTATTTCTTTCATCTAGCTCATTTCGTTTCACACTACACGTCACATGGATAATTCATGCGATAAAAAATTGTAAATTGCGTCATACAACGTTAGACGAATAAACAATACAACTAAATATGTGTATAGATAACACGTACACACCCCTCTTGGTTTCTAACAACATTTTAGTCGTTTCAAGTGAAGTCATTTATTTAATACTAATAATATAGTATATGGTCTTCAACCGTCGACCTTTATATAGTAATATAATATAATAGTTATAATATTATCTCATGTGCTTTAATACAAAATAATGAGACATGGGTGTATAAACCTCTTAGAGAAAATGTTCACGATCATTTAAGAACTAAAACAATTAGGATAATTTTTATTCTCGACCTTTTGCTAATTTTTTTTTTTTTAAACTATTATAAAAAAAATATATTTTATATCGTCATTTAAATGATAAATGATGAAGAGTGTTTTATAATTTTTCATGTTGTATTTTTAATTTTGTGTTATTTATTGAGTAAAATGAAATGAGGAGGGAAAAGAGTTGAAGAAAGACTGGCAACATTATGTTGGGACAAATTTTATGCTTTTATTTTTATGAAGATGATTTGTGGAGACCTGGAGAACAGGAAAAAAATAAAAAGAAAATAAATTTAGAAGTGTTGTTAAAATAAGTGAATAGGTCTCTATATAAATTAGCTCTTTTATATTTACAAATTTTTTTTTGCTTTTTGGTTTTTTAGTAAAATTTATTGCAATGGTGAGTTACTTAAGACTGTACAATTGGCAGAAATATTTCCTGATAGTAAAACATTTGTGGATCATTATCAGTTGCAAGATCCAGATGTGACAATGGCAAAGTGAGTAAAATAAATTACTATTTATTTATAATAAATTTATTTTTACTGTATAAAATTATATTATGGTATGTTATTGAAATTCTATATAAGATTTATTAGTACATTTTATTTTTTCTTTAAGATAATAATGTAAATGTATATTTTATATAGATGTTAAATTGAGTTTTTTCATGTTTATGTACATAAAATTTCGTATAAAAATTCATTTCTAACTCATTCACAAAGTCATTACCCGTGGGAATTTTTCCACCCACAAAATGAAAATGTTCATGGAATGGAAAATTCTTGGCTTGGTAGACTCGATGATGAGGGAAGGAAGGGAAGAAAGATAAAAAAAAAAAAATATCTAAAATCCCTTGAGGTGTCCAACGAAAATTTAATCTGTAAATTTGAAATTTTTATAATTTTTCTTCAAATATGAATGGAAAAAAAAATCAAAAAATATTCTAGCTATTTATTTAATTTAATAATTCAGTAAAAAATAAATTATGATCATAAAAAAAATTTAAATGCTATCATATTTATTACAGCTTTGCAGCTTTTATGACAGCAACTAATGGTAAACCAAATCGTAATCAGACTGCTAAATTTGTTGAAGAAAATTTCGCATTAGAAAATGAAGTATTACCATGGCTACCACCAGACTGGGAACCATATCCTCCATTATTTAAAATTATTGAAGATGAAAATTATCGTGACTGGGCTTATGGACTAAATCAAATATGGAAAAATCTCTCAAGACAAATGTCACCAAGTGTTATAGCACATCCCGAACGACACAGTTTTATACCCGTTGAGAATGGGTTCGTCGTACCAGGCGGCAGATTTCAAGGTTCATAAATAAATATAAAATTCACCAAACTTTTATTTTTATTATCATCGTTCGACCCAATTTTTTTCATTTATTTCGCCCACAACTTTCAAGTTCCTCATTCGATTTTCCAAACAACTATACAACAAATTATTATCATTAATAAAAAATATCAAAATACATATTTCCATATTTCAAGTTATATTAAATTATTTTTATTTATTCCAGAATTTTATTATTGGGACAGTTATTGGGTAGTCGAAGGTTTATTACTCTCAGGCATGCCAAATACAGCAAGAGGAATAATTTCAAATTTTTTATCAATGGTGAGACGTTATGGTTTTATTCCAAATGGTGGTCGTGTCTATTACTTAATGAGAAGTCAACCCCCATTACTTATTCCCATGGTAAATATATTTTTTACTACAAAAAAAAAATAAAATAAAATAAAATAAATATATAAATTATTTTTGCTCTACTGTGATTCATAAATTATCAATCATATAAATATGATAAATTTTATTTAAAAAAATTCTACCAACGAAAATATCAGTGAAAATGTGTTGAGTAAAAACTAAAAATTTCGCTCAGATCTAAATACACATAACATAAAGTTAAATGGTATAAATACATATACATATACGAATGAAAAAAAAGAAAAAAAATTTTCTTCTATAAAATATAGTTATGTGTCTCAGGGTAGAAATAACGTTTCCTCCCCATGAGGGAGTAAGCCAGTGGACCCGTTTTTCTAGAATCTAATACCACCCTGAGCACCTGCAGCTCACATAATTTTTCAACCTTTATTTTAGCTTTTTTTCTCACTATTTTTTCATCCTACTTTGTTTTTCACTGTTTTGTTAATGTTACGCTTTAATTTAATACCAACCACCGTCCAATGGCCATTCTGATTTTGTCAGGTGTACAAAAATCACAAAACCACTTTAAAATAGCTTTATAAAATATATATATTCATATAAGTATATTGGAAAA
Source organism: Microctonus brassicae (assembly GCA_918226075.1). NCBI lineage: Eukaryota > Metazoa > Arthropoda > Insecta > Hymenoptera > Braconidae > Microctonus > Microctonus brassicae. The sequence continues at coordinate 1,834,773 of OW445491.1, read as the reverse complement.
AATAAATTTCATGTCTAGACATTGAAAAGTTCGGGTATATTATTTTTAGAGACAATTTATTTTTTATTCGATCCACTTTTTTCCTTGTCATCCAAAGATTAAAGCGACGCTTTTTTTTTTTTTTTTTATCAATATCATTTTATTCACCGTCCAAATTTCCACTTCAAAAATTTATTCCGCGTTATATATTCAAGTTAATCCAGAGAAAATTTGAGCTTTCGAGTAAATTGTAAATAAAATAACAAAAAAATTATGGAATAAAATAAATATTGGATTAAATATAACATTTAGCTGTTAATTTTTCGGTAGTTTATCATTTTGCAAAGTTTATTTGACATGTATACATATCTATTTTAGTGAGAAAATAAATATATCATAATAAAATATAGACAACATATATATATAAATAAATAAATACATATATTTTAGAGAAAGCAAATCTCCTGACGTGAAATTTCAGCTGCACTGACAAAAGTTGTAATGTCAGTTGGCGAATTCACGTGTAAACGTCAAGACCAATCTCATATACGACGTATTTACTTATATATACATACATATATACATATATTTACATCTCTTAATCTTAAATGTCAGAGATAATATTTTGTTTAAATATCTTTCGCCTAATTACACTCGAAAATTATAAAAACTTGACGAATAATTGACACAGATGGATAAAATATTTTTTGATTTGAATCTTCAACACAAAATATTCCTTATTATTTAATTTTAATATCATAAATAATATTTATAATAAATTAATTTCGATTATTTATTTCCAGATGAAATTATATGTGGAATTTACCAATGATGTTAAATTTTTATCAGAAAATTTGGGAATGTTGGAGAAAGAATTTTTATTTTTTCATCGAATGAAGACAGTTAATGTTACAAAAAATAAAAAAACATATTTAATGGCACGTTATATTGTAAATAGTGAAGGTCCACGTCCAGAAAGTTATCGGTAAGTTTTTAAAATCAAATTAATTATTAATAATTTGTAAATTTATGTATAAATCCATTTTTTAATTTACACGCTCTGGAATTAATATTAAATTATGGTTAATTGTGGCAATGAATTTACAATTCAAAAGCTCTATTTACCTCTCACCATTCTCTTCATCTCTCTCTTCCTACCGTAATAGCATAAAAGTCAACCAATATACAGAGAAATGGTATAATAATGCAATGTTGTGGCAAACCGCACGGTCAAACATAACTCGTGAATATACAAATGATTCATACCCTCGTAATCGTGTACCAATGGGAGTTTGCTCCAATGAATAATTCTCACAACATTAACCATAGCACTAACAATAAGTAACATACACTCGCAATGAAAAAAATAAATAAATAAATAAATATAAATAAATACTCAATATGTTTAATAAAATTTTAAAATGTTTGATAAAAATATTTTGAACGAAAAAAATTAAAGTAAAATAAAATTATTTTATATTCTATTTAATAAATTTTTATTTTATTATTCAAGAAGCATTTGTTTATGGTTTATGGGTTTAATATTCATTGTGAATGGAATTTTTCCTGTTCGATGAAAATTATTCAAGCCTCGATTATATCGGATAGTAAATTATTCGTTCGTGTCATTATTTTCTATAAATATGTAAAATTGTCGAGGCATCAAATGCCACGTGCATTTATCGATGTCGCGTCTGACACAAAATATACATCATCTACTTTATTAATAATACTTATAAGAGACGGTAGTGCAACGTCGTTCAATAATGTCAGTCATTTTCGTCATCTTTATCACCGTTTGAACTAAAATATCAGTTTATTCACTTCAATGATGTTTCAATCCCTCTTTTCATTGACATCGAACGTTGAACGATCTCCTCCATAAAACTTATACGCATGACAGCGTATTCTTTATGACCGAAGAAGACATCTCATGATTAAGAAATTGAGAAAAAGTTGACTGGGAAAAATAATCAATTATTTAAAAGAATCATTTATAAAATAATATTGTATTAAAAAATTTTTAATTCTAAAATACATTTGAGAATTTAATTTGTTTGTGATTAATTTTTATTAATTTTATTTTGTTATAGGGAAGATTATAAATTGGGACAAATGTTTAAAACCAATGAATCACAACGGAATTTTTATAATAATATAAAAGCAGGCGCTGAAAGTGGTTGGGATTTTTCATCACGTTGGTTTATTCCTTCTAATGAATCCGATATGGGAAATCTCCTTGATATTAGTACAAGTGATATTATTCCTGTTGATCTTAATGCTTTTCTTCAAAATAATGCACAGCTTTTAAGTAAATTCAATAATTTACTTGGCAATTATAAAGTGAGTAGAAAAAAATTATTTATCTCTAAAATTTTTTTTACACTTTTTTTTTTTCGAAATAAAATTCTCCAATAAATTTTATCTATCAAATTGGAGATCAATGGAAGATGGAAAATTGATCCAATATTAGAACTCGCGTGCACTCGAGAGCATGAAGAAATAAATAATTGAGAAATAATAAAAATAAAAATAAAAAAAGAAACCGTAAATGCTTGAAAGAAAAATAATAACGAAATAAATGAAACAAAATTTAAATTACAAATTATATTCGAGTATAATTCCAAAGCACAACACAATTAAAAAAAATATACACATTCGTATATAATAATAAATTAAAAAACTTTACGAAATATATTTTTATATTAGTATTATGTTTATTTATATATAATATTTTAACAGGAAATTGAGTGCAACTTGTTTAGCTGATCAATCATTTTTGTAACAACATCCGCATCCCCTCGGTGATATAAATTTACTGACACATTTTTTTTTTTTATAGTCTTTTCTTCGTTCTTTTTTTATTTTACTTTGTTTTTCTTTTTTTTCTTTATTATCATATAGAAATACTAAAACCCCTGGGACGTAAACGCGTTAACGAATACAAATTGTTCCACTCGTTTTACATCTTTACAACCTTCGCTGACAATATTTAGGTTATAAATCAACTAAACCGATTTTTTTTTCCCCGCAATTAATCAAAAAAAAAAATTTTTTTTTCTTACTATTCACGATTTTCAGAAAGCAAAGCTGTACCGAAATATTGCAATGTCATATCAGATAGCTATTGACGAAGTTTTGTGGAATAATGAAGAAGGAATTTGGTTGGATTATGATATAAAAAATGAAAAGCCAAGAAATAATTTTTATCCAACAAATCTCACTCCACTTTATACAAATAGTTTTAATTTTTCACAAAAAGAATATTATGCAAAAAGAGTAGTGGAATATTTAAAGTCACAGGGGATTGGTAAATATATGGGTGGATTACCAACTTCAATAAAACAAACAGGACAACAGTGGGATTCACCAAATGCCTGGCCACCACTTCAATCAATTGTTGTTCAAGGACTTCGTAATACAGAATCCGAGCCAGCTTTAAGTGCGGCGAAAGAGTTTGCGGACAGGTGGGTTAAATCCAACTACATGGGCTATCGTGAAAGTGAACAAATGTATGAAAAGGTAAACAATTGAAATAATTATCATATTAATTATTTTTATCATAATTTAAAAAATGTTTTTTTTTTTTTTTTTCATTTTAATTTTTCATATTAATAATTTTTATTTATCGTTGGACATTTATTACAATCAAGATAGTAAAAAAATTGTAATTTAAAGCACTCATTAATAGTGTGAATGAAGAAGTTAATAACCGGAAATATTTTCCGCATTTATTTTCATGAATATTTATTTTTATTCATTTATTTTGTAAGTTAAGCAGTCGCTGATTTAATGTTCCGATAATTTACAATCACACTCTTATTCTCTCTCTCTCTCTCTTCCTTCTTTCTCCTTTCTGTTCTATGGTATTAAATAGAAAAGTGAAAAATTATGAAGTAACTTTTCATTGAATGAAACATAAAACAAATAGAGAAAATAAAATATAAAATTGTGAGTTTATAATTTAAATCAAATTTAGGATTTGTGAGTCATTTGATAAATCGCCATTTCGCGTGCATTCACACAAACATATGTGTGAAAGTAATGTACATATATACCCATGATTGCAACTACCTAAAAAATGAAGTAAAAAAAAAGAAGAACGAACACATCGATCATAAAAATAAATAAAAAAAAAGAAAAAAAAATTTTTTTTTTTTTGTTTTTTTTTTCATACTTCTCACCATATTTGGATTACATTGATGTGACGTGAGGGATAATCATGATATATATTTCGTCCAACCTATTGCACATCGTCAAACTTATTCACCCTCGATAAATTTTATTTCATCTATATACAAATTCCCTATGTATATACGTAGGATTATAATGAAATGAAAAAAGAATAAAACGAATTCTCCCAGGGCCAGAGTGATATATAATTTTCCACAGGAAGGAAAAATTAGTAATAAAAAAAAAAAAAAAAAAAGAAAGGAAATAATAAAATGTAAAAAAAAAAAAAAATTAATAAACGTAGGCGGATGATGAAAGAGGAAATAAAATTGGCCACGAGGTGATAATAAAAATTGAATGAATTGACTCTACCTCACCGATGCATATATTCATAAATGTGGATATAAATAGTCATATATTCAGAATCAATTTTGACTAGAAACCGCAATGTGTGACAGGAAATAAAAACCGCATGGCTGAGGTTACCAATGCGAACAAATTTTCTCCCCTCGCAAGCTGTTTGTAAAAGTAGTAGAATAGAATATAACCACAACGCTGGTTCGTTACATTCGTTCATTCAATCATATATATACATATATATATATATGTGTATATAAAACAATTTCAACTGGGCTAAAAAGGAAAAAAAAAATGTATTTTTTACCCCTGTTATCACTCGACATGTACGCAAAAGTTTGATGATACCGCACGCAGTCTTTATCTTCCGTTTTTTTTTCTTTCATTGGCTTTTTGGTTCAACCACTTTTATACTATTTTCTTTTTCCACCCCATCGCAATGCCTATGACACAATAAAACATTCCAAATGTGTACATACCGTAAATTCCCCAATGTTCAAATTTATTTCTCGTTAAAATCGCATTTCCAATGCAATCAAATTCTTTTAGACCCCCAAAAGAAAAAAAAATCTTATGCTGAACACAAGAAAAAATATAAATAAAATAAATTTGTTTATATTCCGCAAGATAATAAGCAAAGTAAACAAATAAATAAATAAATAAATAAATGAATAGTAATATAAAATGAATAAACTTGCAAAATAAAAATTAAAAATTCATGAATTCGTTAATTTAAAAAGTCATTTAAATTCATGAGCTGTCTTGTATATGTATATATAAATTTTTTTCTTAAATTTTTATTGATCTCAGATTGTAGTAATATCAATCAAAAATCGATTTACCTATTTAACTTCAAACAACATACATAAATACATCAGAATTACACGTAAATAGTGTTTAAGTAAAGTAAGATATACTATTTTCCATGTTATAAGAAGAAGGGAAATTTGTCACAACTAATCCTGACTATATTCCTCTTACCCAACAATGCCTCTTACACACATACATACATACATATTTATTCCACTCGTCAACTCATCCCTCCACAATCACAACTAAAATTTCATACATCAAATATTCTCATCAAGTGACAAAATAATAAAACAAATTCCAAATAAAAAAATAAATAAATTCCTCCCAGCTCTCTTTTCATTAAAAAAATCCACACACACACACACACCTCACATATACATAAACCCATCATCATTAATCTAAAAATATATCTATCAGTTGCTTTCAATAGTTATCACTGTCATGAAATTGAAATATTTTTCCCCCCCAGTCAAACGATGCAAAAAAAAAAAAAATACTCTATTATCTCTCGTGTAGAGGAAATAAATAAATAAAAAAAAATACATATGTACACTGTTCATTATAGAGTATATTTATATATATATAATACAGTGGAAAAGAGATGAGAGAAGGATATGTTGTGCCCAGCAGGCGCATTAATTCACAACCTCTCGATGTAAATCATGCTCAACCATTTGCGGTCACTTCCGCTTGAGAGCATTCAAACTTCACCCTCCCACACTTTCTCCCTCTCTATATCGTTCGTTGAATCATACTGAATATCTCTATATGTACATGTAGATGTATGTATGTTTATGATACAATGGCGTGTGCGTTTGCCAAGAAGGTGCGCAGCTGGCGATAGGCTTGATGGCACATGATGCATGAGAATATATTCGTGCAATTCCCATCTATTCACAATCATTATCATAAACCGTCGAGTGCGATTGATATTTTGTTTTACAATCCTCTATTATATACATATACATATCTATATATATATGTATATATGTATAATCAAGCTGGTATATTGTTATTTTCATTGATATAAATCCAGCAAATAAACAAATGTTTCTTTGTTTTTGAATATTATTTGAAAAATTTTCATTGTTGTATAAATTATCTGGTAATATTAAATGAGAGAGAAATAAATTTATAGATTCAGGGGGGATATATTCTTCGTGGTGTATTTTACATTGAATCATTTGTCAAGTCAATGTAAAGATATTGAAATGAGAAATATTTATTGAAGATGAAAAACTGGTAGAAAAAAAATATTGTGAAAATAAGAAGAGAACACGAAGAGAGAATATATAAGGTGGGTGTGACGTTTGATGGCATGAGGATAAATCAATTCCAGGACATGAAGTTAAAAAAAAAAAAAATAGAAAGGAGAAATTATTATAAAAAAAAAAAAATATATTTTTATATAGTGGAAAAACTTGATGTAGGAGGCTGGTAAATGTCACGTTGTTGTACACATGTCACGACACATTCCATAACAATGTGAGATGATTTCCACAGAATCCAGAAGAGAGTTAGTCCTCTTTCTATTCGTTTTCCCCTACGCAAAACCAAAAATAGGTTACCGGAAACTCTTTGCTCGACAGTTTTATATTCGTTTGAAAGAAAAAAAAAAAATAAGAATGAAATGAAAAAAAAATATAAAATCTGGGGAGATGATCAATACGAAACATGTGTAAATATTTAAATAAAATATTTAATATTATCACGAAATGGTAACAAATCTTGGGTTATTTTTTTATGAGCTTTTGAATGATATAGATAAAATCTTGATTAAACTTGTAATATAGTTTGTATTTTTTTTTTCTTTTTTAACTAGAGGATTTATGAAAATATTATTAATGATTGTTCCTTCATGTCGAATCATTTATTCAACTTTATGTCTGATCCAAGATTATGTACATCGCCTGATGTTTCTACGCTCTATGTTATGTAGATTAGTAATGTAGTTCGTCCAACCCACGCGTCAAAGTGAGCAGACTTGTGAGAAATTATCTGATACGCAGTACAAGTTACATGAAGGCTTCACTTAGTCTATGTTTGACGCTCGATTAGAATATTAGAGAACCTCACCCTCGGTGAATATTCTATGGAAGTAAAAATAGCATGAAGATGAAGGGAGGCTATACGTGATTTAGCATCAGGAGTTGATGTGTTTTGCTCCTGGAGCTCATGTTCATGAAACAAACTTTGCATGATATTTTTTACTTATTTTTTTAATACGTTTTCATTAATTTTTTTTCTTTCAACATATTGCAGGCACTTTGCTCATTGGTTAAAATTATTCCCCGATGAATAATAAAAAAAGTTCGAAAGCTTTTTTTATGATAGATATATTTAAAAAAATAAATAAATAAATTTTTATTTTTTGTTGATAGAAAATTTATTATTTTTTATTGTGATTTATGTTAAATTGTATTTTTATTTTCTTGCTCATTAGTTAACGTTATTCCCTGATGAATAATAAAAAAAGTTCGAAAGCTTTTTCTATAATATATATATATTTGAAAAAAAAAAAAAAAATGTTTTTTTATTTTTTGTTGATAGAAAATTTATTATTTTTTATTGTAATTTATGTTAAATTGTATTTTTATTTTCTTGCTCATTAGTTAACGTTATTCCCTGATGAATAATAAAAAAAGTTCGAAAGCTTTTTCTATAATATATATATATATATATTTAGAAAAAAAAAAAAAAATTTTTTTTTATTTTTTGTTGATAGAAAATTTATTATTTTTTATTGTAATTTATGTTAAATTGTATTTTTATTTTATTTTCTTTGTTTAGTATGATGCAACGAATCCAGGGGCATATGGTGGTGGTGGTGAATATGTGGTACAGCCTGGATTTGGATGGACCAATGGAGTTGATCTTGAATTTCTTTTCACATATCCTGACTTGACGCCAAACGAAAATACGTACATTCGTGAAGATGACAAAAATAGTAAGTATTTAACACTAATAAAATAACAAAGTCAATCAGAGAAATAAAAAATAAATTATTAGCAAATATTTAACTTGACCACTAAACGAATATTAAATATTTTCATTAAAATATTGAATAGAAAATAAAAAAATAAACCACGTCGACAATAATTATTTAATTTTTGCATTTCAACAAATGAGGAAATAATTTAATAATTTTTTATCGCGTCGACAGCGATTCAATTACTTTTAAAAATATTTGTTTTTACAATTTAATTATTGTCCCAGTGGCAATGTAATTTCTTTTTTATGGTTAAAAACAACGCGAAGAAAAAAATGAAAGAAAACGAAATTAATTCTGAGGATCAAAGCCACTAAAGTACTTATAAAATAAATATCTTAATATACATATATATATATATATATATATATATATATATATATACACTTTAATTTTATTTTTCTCTTAAATTACTCAATACATCGTCAATAAGATCTTTTGTGGAAATTTAAATTCCCATGAACAATTTTTTTTTTTCCATTTATTATATATTCAAGCTCGTAAAATTTTAAGGTACGATAACTTTTTGTTGATCCAATAACCCTCAACGCATTTTCGCGCCCTTATTCCACATAAAACGTCATCGGTAAATGCCTGAGCCATTAAAATAAATTTTAATAGGTTTATATACCTTATACTTTTTTTTTTTTTTCACCTTTTACTTAAGAATTCATGTAAATATAAACCAGACAGCTCTGATAATTGATAATTCCATAGGATAAAATAATGAATAATTTTCATAAATTTAAAATAATTTGAAATTTTTGTATAATTTTTTAAAAACTTATTCAGAATTTTATTTTATTATTTTTTTTTTGTCAATCAATTTATCTGAATGATTAAAAATTCATTTGTCCACTCGTTATTAAATCAAAATAATTATGAAATTTTATTTTAATTAAAGAATTTGATTGAAAGCATAAAGGATTGGACATTTTGTAAGACAATTGTAAGAAAAGTTTTGTAATCTATAATCGCAGTGAAACGCAAAGTGGACGATAATGGAAATGGATATTGCTTAGGAAATCGATATTCCTCAGCGGGTGTCGTCACGTGAATTAAATCGGAACTCGTACTACTCTGCGCAATGTTTGCTCTCTCGTAGCCTTGTCATTTGCTCAGAGACGTGAAAACAATTATACGAATTTCAACCATTGAATTTCCCTTATTTCTGTATGCCCCATCAACATTGCATTTATTCCAAGTGAATGTGTTAAAAGTAAAAGAAAAAAAAAAAGAAGTGTTGAACTATAAATTTTCATTTGTATACATTAATATAAATTTATTTATTTATTTATTTATTTATTCATTTGTTTATTTTATTTATTTTCTAGATAGGATTGACCCTTTGATCCAACTGATACAACCTAGAAGGAGGTTCGGTAAATTATTTGCATAAACTAGTCTGATCAATTTAATCTGCAGGAATAAAACGAAAGAAATTTCGTGAATGAAAAAAAAAAAATCAAATTAATATTTTAGTATGTATAAAATTAAATATTTTAAGAATGTGTAATAATTCTAGTATAAATATAATAGAATTAAAATGTATTAATTATGAAATAATTTATATATCAGTATTTAAAAAAATAATATGTGAGAAAAAATTTCCTACTTGAAATTTCTGACAGTATTTGTCATTCATTTAAAATAATGCCAAGTTTAATTTTATTTTCTTACTTCATCTTCTTTTTTTTTTTTGGAATGTGTAACAATAATTCTACATAAACATTATAAAAATGAAATGAAGATGAAAAGTAATAAATTATTGATGAATAAAATGAATTTATCACAGTGTAATTATTAAAATTGTTATTTTATCTTGTTTACCATAAAAAATATTGTCATTTAAATATATTTTAAATTGAAGTAAAACAATATAGTAAAAATGTAATTATACTCGATGAATAAAACGATTTATTTTCGTTTAGTTATATTTTTTTCCATTTTATTTTTTAGATTTTTCGTTTAATCATTTTTGAATGGAAACTCATACATAGCCTTTTGCTAGGCGTCTCTCAATACAACGGTTCACTGCTCACAGCGTATCGCTACTCGAGTTAGATTACACGTAAATGTAATGAACCCACTAGCACTCTCATTTACAAAGCTCATCCAACCCTGTTTACCAGTTACTCGTTTGCATTTTAACTCACTAGAAATGTTTCATCCTCCCATCCACTCCTGTCCCGCATATTGTCAAGCAAATATTCTACGTCACTTTGAATTCGTCTATGCACATTTTGTTTTATGATACTTTCACATACATTTCAAACATGTATGAATGAATTGTCGTTCGACAATTTAACAATTCACTCGAAAAAAAATCGCACTAAGCACATAATCGATTTGTCCTGAATTAAAATTAAAAAGAAAGAACACTCTGTAAAACTCGCTTTTGAGTTTTTTGAAGCAGAAATGTAGAAAAAAAAATTTTGTGATTATTAAACTCACTTTTTATCTCCATTGTCGTATCCAAGTTTATAAAAATCTTTCAGGACAACGTTAAATGTTGCTGTGATTTCGCCTTGGACTTTCATTCGTGTTACTGGAACAACCAGGAAAAAAATCGATGAATTATATAATTTATTCATGATAAACAGTAAAAAATAATTGAGAAAAAAACGTGAAAAAAAATTTTTTATTGAATTAATTAGTGAATATATTTATATTTACATTCACGACCACTTCCAGATGCAAGAATTGATGGTTGAATTAATTCTGGCCGTCTGCCAGTGATCCAGGCAGTTATTTGATGTAATATTGAGGAAGATTCTGGTACATATACAGGAATTCTAAATAAATTAACCAATCAACAATTAATTGAACGTGAATGATGTATTATTCGGATGTGAGAAGTATAATTAATTGTGGTCATGTTTACCTTCTCTCATGTCGGCCTGATGTGAATGGTATATGACACACACCATATCCTCGTATTACATCATGTCCAAACAAATCTAATCCATACACTGATAATACAATTTGAGGCCCTGTAAAACATTCATTAAAACATTGAATTTTTAATATTTAAATTACTAAGAAGAAAAATGAACGAAAAAAAAAAAAAAATTAACTAAAAGCTGAAAGCATCAAATTTTCAAATAGAAATCGTGACTATAATACCTAAGGGACTCTTTTGAAAGTTGACGATGTAAGAAGAATAATAATTATGAAGGTTACAACTATTAAAGTTCTAAAAATATTATATAAATAAAAATTTATAAATTAAAATTTCCGTATAATTTTTTTAATTTAAAAATTAATACTTGTCGTTATTAAAATTAATATTTCCACTTGTTTTTTATGTTTCATCAGATTAATTGTGTTATGTTTCAAATAATCCTCGTACGTTTTAATCACCAGGATTTTAATTTTAAAATAAAATAGCTTGAATTCTTCAACTCATTTTCTCCATAAAATATTTATTTTCTAACAAAAAAAAAAAAAAATGTTCAACTTACAACCGTGAGGTATGGTGGATTTAAAAGTAACATCTAATGGAAAATTCCATGCGGCAATGCGCTTCAGATCACTGCTGCATTTACACATCTGAGTTAAACCCTCTTCAATACCCTGTGAATATTTTTAAAATACAAAAATAACATGAAATAAATTAAATCCTTTTGTGAATATTTTAAATCTCGAATATAATCCACTTGTCGCTTATATTTCATCTATAAATAAAAAGCTTAATTCTACACATACAGAAAAGCTGATTAAAAAAATAATATGCGTTTGTGGATATAAATTTATAGACGAAACGCAACAAGGGATGCATGAAAAATGCTAACTTTATGTTTTATTAAATAATAATCTCACCGTAACAACACTCCAGTCCGGTCCATAATGATAAATATATTTACAATATGCATTATCTATTTCATAAAATTCTCCATATTCAATTGAACCAGTTACACAAACGAAAAATTCACCTTCCGCCATTTCACGTCATAAATTTTGTGGTCAACTTATGTTTTCGGTTAAATAATTGTCTTGAATTGGATAAAAAAATTATTCACTGATTCTGTAAGCAAAAAGTAACGAATATATAACAATGAATGATTATAAAAAAAATTTTATATACACAATTGTTGTCATGGCAACGCTAGTTCAAATAAATCTCACCAGGTTTTTGTGGAGAAAAAAAAATCATTAAAATATAATTAAATAAAAATATCAATCATTCATTTAATTATTAATTAATTATTAAAAGTATTGATCAATAAGGAGTTGGAATAATTTGATTGAAATATATATTTTCTCAATTTTTGGTATGAATAAAATTTTTTCCATTTTTTCGGTATTTTAAATTTTATTTTTATTTTGGAATAGCACTAGGGCTCATGTAAATGCTCGAGCCACAAACTGCATTCTCGTTTTATAATGAGAAATAATGTACAACTTCATTTGATATTAACCTACATGCAACAATGATTGTTACTATGATTTTTTATTTTAATTTGTTTTTTTTTTAAATCAAAAACGTGATTTAATATTATATACCAATTTTATATACACGATGATTGAGTGTGTGTGTTCGTATGTGTTATTGTTTTTATGTTCCATCGTTAAACGTTTATCTTTTTCTTCATTTCATTATTTATTCATTCTTTTTGATTATTAAAAGAAAATTGAAAGCACCAACGACGGGGCTGCTGTTATGACACGTCAATGCTTTCAAATTCTTCTAATATTCAACGTAAAAATCTTTGTCATACCGTGTTTAAAACCACCGAATAAACATACGAGAACATTTGGCCGAATTTTATATGCATAATGCAATGAATATGAACAATTGATTTCACTGTTGATGGTAAATATTGTCAAATTCAACAATTAATTGTTTTATACTCGAAAACGATTTGTAATTTATATTTAATCGTCGAGTATATTTATCAATTGAAACGTGATCGTGATTTTATAAATCTCTTTCGTTTTTTTTTTCTTTCATTTTTAGTGTATTTGATGATCTATGATCTCTCATTCCACTATCGAATTTGATTTCAACGATAAGTTTTCGTTTACTTTATTAAACTATAAATGACTCTATGTAAAATTATTTGTGTTCGTAACGTTTCCTGTTTAAATTCCACAAATGTTTTTTTTTTATTCTCTACTGCGATTAATGTTTCTTATAACAAATAGCGTGATATTATCCTTTTTTTTCTTTTGTTTTCTGCAATTATTCTTGTGTCATTATTTACTTTCCCGATGCGATTTCCTTCATTCGATTTAAAGCCGATCCAGCTTTAAACCAACCAATTTGCAAATCATTTAACGTATGATTAAGCGTAATTGTTTCCACTTTTCCATCTTTATGTTTGATCTCAGCCTTGAGAGGCTGCAAAAAAAAAATAAACACAATAAATAAACAAATGTAATCATAAATAAATTAATTTTAATTTGCTCATTTTTAATCATTAAAAAAAAATTTACCTTTCCTGGTGCGAGATCTTTCAAACCAAGCAAACTTATTTTATCAGTCGGTTGAATTTTATCATAATCACTTGGATCAGCGAATGTTAATGGCAGTAAACCTTGTTTCTTTAAATTGGTCTCGTGAATACGCGCAAAACTTTTAACAATAATTGCTCGTCCACCAAGATGACGTGGCTCAAGTGCAGCATGCTCGCGTGATGATCCCTCTCCGTAATTTTCATCGCCAACCGCCACCCATCTCACACCATTTTTCTTATAATGACGTGCTACTTCTGGTACACCATTCCACTCGCCATTCAATTGATTTTTAATTTTATTAACTTCACCATTCTCTGAATTAACAGCGCCGATAAACATATTATTTGAAATATTATCCAAATGTCCACGATATTTAAGCCATGGGCCAGCAGCGGAAATATGATCGGTCGTACATTTACCCTTAACTTTAATTAATACCGTTAAATCAGTGAGATCTTTGCCGTCCCATTTGTCAAATGGTTCAAGTAATTGTAATCGTTGTGATTTAGGGTCAACCTCAACTCTAACTTTGCTTCCATCGGATGGTGGCGCGGCATAAGTATCTGCGCCGGGATCAAATCCACGCTGTGGCAATTCATCACCAAATGGATTGTCCAATAAAAATTCTTTGCCATCTTTACCTTTAAGTTTATCTGTCACTGGATTAAAGTCTAATCGTCCGGCGATTGATAGAGCAGTAACGAGCTCAGGACTCGTGACAAACGCGTGTGTTGCTGGATTAGCATCATTGCGTCCGGTAAAATTACGATTGTATGATGTGACAATGGTATTTTTTTCACCTTTTTTAACATCTTTACGATCCCATTGACCAATGCACGGTCCACAGGCGTTAGCAAGTACAGTACCACCAAAATCACGGAATGTCTGGGCAATTCCGTCGCGTTCAATTGTCGCACGAATTTGTTCTGATCCAGGTGTGACATTAAATGGCGTTTTTGACTTTAAACCATGTTTAATTACTTGTTTTGCGATACTTGCGCATCTTCCCATGTCCTCGTATGAGCTATTTGTACACGAGCCAATTAATCCAACTTTAATTTCATTGGGCCAACCATTTTTCTTTGCAATTTCGCCAAGTTTTGATATTGGATGAGCTAAATCGGGTGTAAATGGCCCATTAACATGCGGCTCAAGTGTTGAAAGATCCAATTCAATTAATTGATCGTATTTAGCATTGGCATCGGCTGTCAATAAACTTGATTTAAACATATCGGCAGCAGCTGCCACTGATGCACGTTCAGTTGCTTTCAAATAATCTTGCATACGATAATTATATGGGAATACTGATGTTGTTGCACCAATTTCTGCACCCATATTGCAAATTGTTGCCATACCTGTGCAACTAATGCTGTCTACACCTGGACCAAAGTATTCAACAATCGCACCAGTTCCACCTTTAACCGTTAAAATTCCAGCAACTTTCAAAATAATATCCTTGGGACTTGTCCATCCTTTTAGTTCACCAGTTAGCTTTACACCAATTACTTTTGGACACTTTAATTCCCATGGAATGTTTGCCATTACATCAACGGCATCAGCACCACCAACACCAATACATAAACCACCTAAACCTCCACCATTTGGTGTATGTGAATCTGTACCAATCATTAATAATCCCGGGAATGCGTAATTTTCAAGAATAATTTGATGAATGATTCCCGAGCCAGGATTCCAAAATCCTACACCGTATTTAGCACCGGCTGTTTGCAAAAAATTATATACCTCTTTGTTTATGTCTTTAGCACGGCTTAAATCTTCACTGCCACCAATTTGAGCTTCAATTAAATGATCGCAATGGATTGTCGATGGTACAGCGACTTTGGGCAGACCTGATTGAATAAAAATTCATTAAATGAATTATTTTTTTCTATTATTTTATTATTAGGCGTGAAATTTTTCAAATAATATTTTTTTTTTTACCGGAGCTTATAAACTGTAACATTGCCATTTGTGCCGTGGCATCTTGCATTGCAACACGATCAGGACGAAGACGTAAATAGCTGGTACCACGAACAATTTCTTGCTTTTGTGGCTCATCGATATGAGAATATAAAACTTTTTCGGACAATGTTAACGGTCGTCCTAATCTATAATATTTAATAATTTTATTTATTAAATTGAAATATAATTTAATCACATTTATTTAAATTATGTTGTTTAATTACCTTTTCTTCACTATTTTTAAATTCTCGTCCAATTTGTCGTATGGTAGATAAGTTGATTGATCGAATTTGGACATTGCCACTTTTGCAGCAGCAAAACTTAATGGACTTACGCTGAAACATCTTTGCTGAATGTCCGCAGCAAATCCCGATAATTTCTGTAATTATATTAAATAATTAACATAATGTAATAAATAAACACAGAAAAAATCTAATTCAATCTTTGAATAATTTTAATTTTTCTAAATGTTCCAGTAATATATACAAATATATACATAAGCCGGTTTGTAATATTATCAACCTGATAAATCAAAATACTCTTTGTTATCTTTCAATATCTTATCAAAGCGTAATTCAATATTTCATCAAAGATTATTCAAAATATCATTTTACTTCAATTAATTATTTAATCAATGAAATGAAAAATATTATTAATATATTCTTGAAGGTGAACTTCAGTGATATTTGAGATTGAGACGGATTTAAATAATATACTTTTGGCTCTCAACGTAGTTGCAAAACCAAAAAAAGTCACAAGCAACATGCGCACTGTGTAATTCGCAACATAACCTCACAATCTCATAACAGATTATACAATTCAATATGTACATTTGATATAGATATATATTAACGTGTATGTATATGAAT
This sequence comes from Microctonus brassicae, assembly GCA_918226075.1. Lineage (NCBI taxonomy): Eukaryota > Metazoa > Arthropoda > Insecta > Hymenoptera > Braconidae > Microctonus > Microctonus brassicae. The sequence continues at coordinate 1,818,171 of OW445491.1, read as the reverse complement.
ATTATGTTATGTAAGCTCTTAAAAATATTTTTCTATTACGTGATGAATTTTTTTATTGCAATTTGGAATTTAATCTTAAAATTCAACCCAATTTACATTGAGGTTAGTTTTAAATTGCTAATTCACATACGAATTTTTTTGGAGTACATGATAAATTTTCTTGATGACATTTAACATTTTTCACGTGACATCCATCTATTTGACCTGTATTTCCTTTTTTTTTTCTCTCTTTCTTATATAAATACACCCACGCAAAAAAATTAGCGAATAAATTAATATTATGGAGTACATTTATGAATTTATGTAAAAGGCAAAAAAAAAAATAAATTGAGTAATAATATTGGTTATAAAATAACAATTAAATTGAATTTAAAAAAATGACAAATGAATAAAATATAGAATGTTTTTTTGATTGTTGCATACCTGTGCCCGAAAAATTCTGGCGCAGTACGACATTGTTGTAATAATGAGGTCTTCGCACTTGATGTAATAATATTTTATCACCCTAATTTAATTCTCGTTTTACGAGCGCAAGCGCTGTTTAATCTTTCGTTATTGTTGAAACAAAAAAAAAAAATTAATTTATTTTTTTCTCTTACGTAGCAGTCCTTCTCAAACCGGCCACCAGAGAACTAAATTAAATTCCGTCTAAAAATTTCCGTCGATGTCGTTATCGTCAAAGTCGCACACATGACATCATGACCTCATCCCGAATTATTAATTGATCACGCATGCGCTACATATTCCTCTTTCATCGCTCACAGGTATATATCATATCAACAAAAAAAAAATATTATAAATATAATTAATCTATAAATTAAATGTTATCGTTTACTGATAATATTGGTAACTATGAATAAAATTGTTCAGCTAGTGATTCCACTCCAACTCCATTCTGAACCACGTAGTGAAAATTTCAATTTTTATAGGTTAACTTTCGGCTGAAAGTTTTTTTAATTTTGTAAAAAAACTTTTGGAGCAATGACAAATGAAACTAATTATTTAATATTATAGAACAAGTGATTTAGGTCGAAGATAATTCATAATACCAAATATATTTATTTTATAATATTTTTTTATAAATATAACTTGAAAAAATAAAAAAATCGCGCTCTTTTACATAACATTTTTTACGCGCCAAATATGAATTTAATTTTATCGTAATAAGATAACTAAACTCTGCAATAACAAAAAAAATATTCGCGCATTACTTAATTACCATAAATAAATTCACAAATATAATAAATAAAAATAAAAAAAAAAAAACAAAACTAATTAATATAATAAATCACTTGCATTAATGATTAAAAAAAATAAAAAAAAAAAATTATTATTTATGCATTCTACTTATTGAAAATACATAATATAAATAATATGCCGAAAGTGCATTTATTTAACAGCTCTCTCACATTAATCTCTTCAAGGTTATATAGAAGTACAAAAATAATGAGGTCAGGCCTTGTAATTTAAAAATAGTGGTCGCGCAATGAACCGGATAAATTCACATCATATGTCAATGGAGGATATGTCAACTGCATAATTAAAGGATAAACAAAATTACTCTTGTCCACCAAAAAAAAAAAAAAAAAATAAAATAAAATAAAAAATACATATTATACATATATATAAAATATTCTCGAAGGACATCCACCCTCTTTTGATCTCCATTCTCTTTTTCTCCCTCTGGGCGTCTCCTTCATATGGCCCAGTTTCGCATATCACATATCCTGACTTCCATTATTCCTTTTATTTTTTTTTTCTCCATTTCACCATACATCAGCTAAAGTAATTTGACATATGCGCTCAGCAATCTTGTCGCAGTATGATCGTGCCAATGAATCAAACTCACATATTCCTATATAATACCTATGTGCCCACAGGTTACAAATGTGATTGCTCATGTACTTACTCAGTGACAAAAGAGAACAAATAAAAATAAAATATAAAAACGAAAGGAAAAACCCTATTTATTTTATCTCACATTATCTTTCACTCAAATAAATAAAAAAAATAAATAAATAAATAAATATTAATATTTAATATTTATTTCCCAGTCTATAAATAAAAAAAAACTTGAAATAATTCACGAATTATAATTCAAAATTTTTAAAATAAAAAATAATTCTCATTAAATTTTCAATAAAATGTAAATTAAATTATTTTCTTCATTTTCTATTTATTATAAATTTTTATATATAAAATGCTAAATATTTTCTTGAACTTTTCGTAATTTTTACACAACATGTACTCTAAAATACTCTTCCAATATCCAAACCATTATATTAAATCCAATCGTTGGTTATATTTAATTTCACCATCAGTCATTAAAATCCATACAATTATAATTGAAACCTTCGGGTCACCTTTGTACTTTGCCAACCAACACCGCTGCAATTATTATACACAGTACAAATATATCCACTTATATACACACATATACATACCTAGAGGGAAGTCTATATATACTATAAATATATATCGTTGAGAGATCGTGATGGCTACTGAAGTGGGTGCGCGTGCCTTGTGCCGCCCGATCAAGATCAACGAACGTGACAGCAACAGGGCGAGCAATAACGTAATTTTTATTTATTTATATAATTTTTTTCTTTTACCTTTCATTACAACCTTCTATTTCAATTTAATAACCACATTGCGTTCCCTATATTCATAATCCATCGTTCTTTATAAAATAAAGCTCATATATAATATTATTTGTAACAATAAATAAATTGTTCCATCATCTTTAAATAATTCTAAATTCAATCGTGATTAATTCAATATTTATTCGACCTCGGCAATATTTATTTACATTATCTGAATATATTTATTATTGTTATCGTGTCCATGATGTTTAATAATGCGGGGGTGTGGCTTTGTGCGAACTCTTCGCGATTTATTATTGCCTTTAAGGCATCAAAATGCGAACAAGATCGAACTCTCACTTTCGCTCGTCGTCTTGTCAGCTAAAATTCCCCGAGGGTCTAATAAATATTTTACACATGGCTACTGCATTTTCATTGTATATATATTATATATGTATATACATATGTATATATTACTTATATATATATATATATCACCCTTTAAATTTCATTCTCACTCGTACAAACTATTTTTTATTTTTTATTTTTTTTATTAAATTCTTCCTTTTACTTAATTCATTTTTTTTTTTTCTTTTGAGTTTTTATCTTTCGAGTGTTGTGAAATACGACGGATAAATAAATACACTTACATTCGTGTATTATTCTTGCGATTGGGGCCGACATCGCACAATTGTGTCCATGTGCAGTGCAGAAAGTGCATTAAATCGTTACACGGATGTGGCACGCGGACCACCCATTTGGTTTGAACATTTTATTTATTTTCAATGTTCATTTCTGTATTTGAACATATTGTAGAAAATTAATTTACAATTTATTCTAGTCAGGAATTGATTTTAAAAATTTTTTTTTAATAGAATTAATAGATAGAAAAATGATTATAAAATATTTATTTTGTGTTTTTTTTATATTTAGGATAAATAAATATTTATTTAAGATCAATGGTTATAGATTATTGTTGACAGTGGTAGCCAATGGAGCATGCCCTCGATTGACCGTGGTGATCATTCATGTATAACGGCACGAGAGCGTAAATTTATTATACATATGGAGATTAATCTTTGTATAACGTTACCTTGACTTGTAATAATTTTCTTCATGTATACACATTTGTTTATTCATGTGCCTCAAATACTTAAGAGTATAAAGAAATGAATGGCTCAATTTATATCACTACACTGAGATATAAAAAAAGGGAATTTAAATAGAAGAAGCTGAGGAAAAAACATAAAAAAATTATTTTGGCATTTTTGTTCTATTTAATTTAATTTGTAATAAAAAATTTTATTGGATTGGTTTTTTATTTTTATTTCACGAGTAATTCAATGAATGACTTGTCTGAATTTTCATGATTCACGTATTGGTACATCTGGTTGTCTTTGAACAAGTTGTCGAATAAGGAATCGAGTCTGATTTTTAATCGCTGTGTAGAATTTGTAATTTGCAATGACATTACTTTAGAATAAGTAGATAATTGTTATAAATATTTCTTACCGACATTTTTAATTGTTATAATTCTTTTAATATTCTTCTAAGGTTTAAATCCATATTTCGTAAGGTGATACATGAAATAATACTCATACAACATACATTATTTATATATTTATATATTTATTTATTTATTTTTTCTTTTTTTTTCGAGCCTTTAAAGGTGTCTTTTTATGTCCAAAATAATTTATATAATCATATATATTTTTTATTATTATTATTTTCGATAATTTGCAGGTGTTCGAAGTACAGATAAATTATAAAATAATAAATAAAAGTAACTTTAAAGTATTATTATTAGTAATATTTAAAAATTCTTACTTCTTTCTTTTTCTTTTTTTATTTTTGTCATTTAGCAATTTGGAATATCGAACTTGCAGTACATTTGTAATTGCTTGGGGCGGATTCCCCCGCAATTTATACACATATATTCATCTGTGTGTGTGTGTGCCATGGCCATGACGCAATTCCAGAGAAAGTACCGACACTCACTGTTAAAAAAGCATTATTATATTCATGTGAATAAACGTTGTGTGGATGCGATGATTTTCTACCCATGCATCAAAAGAAAAAAAATATATAAAATATTAAATAAGAAAAATTACTTCGATATATATATTATATGAGGGTTAAGCCATGTTTGGTACATAAATATACGCAAGGTGAAAACAATTACGTAAGAAAATAAAATTCCTTTTTATTTTTTCTTCACAATTTATATATTTTTTTTTTTTTTCTTTACTCATTTACTTCTTTTCATTTTCAATAAATTCGTTCAACATGAATTGTAATTAAATTTCAAACGTACATTTATGTACCTATATGTGTATGTAAAATGGTCGATAATGCCATGGGCAAGTGATGGCACTCATAAGTCATCATTCGTCTTTACATACCGGTTTTCATTAGTCCTTCATTGTATAAAATTGAAGGAAGAAAAAAATAAAATAAATAAATAAGTAAATGAAATTAATTTGATATGATGATGAAAATGTTGAATTATTGAGCTCGAGATCGTTATATGAAGGCGAAAGTATGTGATATCGCATCGTTGAAACGATTATAAGATTCTTACAGTTAGACAATTATGAGGAATTTTGTTGATCGAGCAATTATTTACTTTGGTTTGTTTGTTCTGTTTATTTATTTTATTTTCTTCCTTTACGAAAGGCACAATAATTTCTTGTTTACTATTTTTAAACTATTGATAGAAATAACATACACGTATATAAATTAACAAACAAAAAGGCGAAATAATTATCCAAGTGTATAATATAATATTAAAATTTATTATACAATAGTAAATGTTTTTATATTTCTTTTTATTTTTTTCTCTTTATATTCCTTCAAGTTTTAATGATGATTAAATTTTTCTCATGACATTAACAGAATATAGTAATGTGTATTATTTATTAAATTATCATTGGAAAATATATTTATTGGCGTGTGTTTAAATTCCATTTCTACATTGCATCATAAAGAAATAAATATGGAAGACGTTATTGTTTAAAAGAATTAATTTTATTTTTCTGATAATTTCTTTTATTTTTTTTATTTTTTATAAATTGATAAAATAATATTAATCATTCTTACCTGATTATTATAATAAATCAGATTACGTTATACAGATTGGGTTTAATATATAAATATAAATATATTTTTAAATGTTTATATCAGAAGTGTGGAGTCAGTAAAGTGAAAAAAAAAAAATTAGTGATAAATTATAAGTTAAGATTTATATATGTATAACGAATTTACATTGCGACGTATTACACATTTACATCGAAAGGGAAAGCATGTCCTGAGGCTTTCGTGTGCGTCTTACTTTGCAATATAATATTGTCCCAATTGCCATGGGCATAAAAGAATTTTGCGCAAAACTCCACCCACTTATTTAATAATTATTCAATATCAAAGAAGAAAAAAAATAAAATAATATATTAATTCGCATTATCTCTTATAATTATTTTTGCATTTGAATTATATTTATGCACTACAGTAATATTATAAATAAAAAATTATATAATTTATTAAATATTGATATCATATTTAATTTAGAATTTTTCAAAATAAATTAATCATACTTGTATTCAGACATTTTAAATAATTGAAAATAAAAATATTTTTTTTATTATAAAGATGAAATAGGTTATTATGAATTGTTATTAATTATTGTAGATATATAGTTTATATTCATATTCTTATTGAATAGAAGATTGATGACTTGACAAATCACAAAGTTATTTAGAATTTATTTTTTTTTTTTTTTGTTACAAAAAATTGCTCCATAAATTCTTATTCTTTATTTGTCATTGTTTATTGTATATTGTGAATAATCTCACCTAAAATATCATATTGAATGAATATAATTATTGACATTATTATTAAGGTTAGTTTTTTATTCTATTTCATTCATTTGAATTTATATTTTATTTTTTTTCTTTCATTTATTATTTTGACTTCTTATTAAAACGAAGGAATAATATTACACGTTCGCAAACATGCAAGTATCTACTATAGATAAAAATATATAATTACATTCACTATTTAATATGCGAGCAACTTTCATGAGAAGACGTATGTAAACATTATAAAAATTTCACATTACTCCTCATCGAATATATGACATGAAAAAAAAATAGAATCTAAAGCAATTATAATTGTAAATATATTTCATAACAGATACATCAAAACATTTTCCCATGATATTTGGATCAATAGCACATGTCGATTATATACCTATCAATGATTTATACATATTTATATATGTATTAAATTAATTGATATTTATTTTTATTCATATTTTTTCTCTTCTTGATACACTTATTTTTTTATTTTATATATTACCCAATATTCCATTAAGACATTTATAATCGTCCATATAAAAATGTTTCTGATGTTTGTGTCACCTCGAAACATTATTTATACACTTTTACAATTGGCAATAATCCATTAAAATCCATTAAACAATGATATGAAATTTATTATAAAAAAAAAAATCGAAGAGAAAAAAAATTTTAGTAAGAAAAAAAAAATTTTTTTCTCTTTTTTTTTTTTTTCTTTAACAATAGTTGTTATTTTATTATTAGTTTTATTTTATTTTATTGTAGTGTCAGTGCTGTGCTGACAATTCGATTTGAGATATTATTTCCTCACGATTAAATCATCGCTAGGTGAACGTTGAGAATTGTATTGATTTAAAATACAGCTGCGTATATAAAGTGACAGTATAAAGTGTCTTATGTATGTATCATGTGTATTTGAGTATAACCATATTTGGTAAATCGATCTATGAACACCATCGTTCAATGGATAATAGTTGTACCATATATTGCCAATAATTTAACCATAAAAAAAAAAATTCTCTCTACCATTGTATCAAATATTTATACTTAATTGTCTTTGACAAAATAAATGTAACACAATAAAAATTCAAATTTCTCATTGTTACATAATTTATTGCAAGTAATATTATTTTCCCAAGGTATTTTTCGTGTTAACAAATTTTTTTATTTAATTTAATTTAATTCAATATAATTTCATACTTGCATTTATATTAATTACGTAAAGGATGAAAGAAAAAGAAGAAAAAAAACATTTAAATTATAATTTTATTTTTCTCACTATTAATTTATTTTTTTCTTTCTTTTTTTTTTATTTGGATCTCGTTCATGGGAATGGCGTGGTCATCGTTACATATATTATGGTGGTCGTTGCACCACAATCGCCGTAAGCCATCATACAATATGATTGACGCTCCGTGACTCACCCATGATAGAATCCAGAATTTTAATTCATCAGTTGGTATTAAGGAGAATAGATATAAAAAAAAAAATAAAAAAATAATACGTAAGAATAAGTCTTCCTCATTTCCCCTATTTAAATTCTACATTAATGCACTTTGATGATCAATAACAATCAATCTGACAGTCCCTAAAGTGCTGTGATATAGTTAATAACTATTTATATTTTTTACTCACTGTCAAATTGATTTTTTTTTTTCTTGACATTGATAAATTATTAAAATTTAATTTACAGTTAATACGATAATTTTTTTTTTTTTTCCATTAAATCTTACACTTCTTTTTTTATTATAATTAATTTCTTATCGAGTATTTTCATCAGTATCCAACAGTGTACGGGATAATTCATCGTTCTTTTATTTAAAATGTACGTGAGAAATAAAAAAAAAAAATTTATTTCATTAGGAGAAAAAAATTTTTTTTTTCTATTATTTTTTTTCTTCATTTTTTTTTTTTTTTGATAGTCATGATATTGATTGGTGTAGGTACACATTGACATGTAAATTACGAGTACAGGGGAATGCAAAAGTCGTTTTATATCGCTGGAAGACGAGAGGAAAATAATTAAATTCAGAAAATGAAAAATATACAAATTATAACTCAATAGTTCATTGCAAGCATTAATTCTCACTTAATAACATTTTTCTCTGTAAAATTTTCGACTTCACATAACAGAGGACACTTATTGTGTATCTAAACTCATTATACTAATACGTTTGTAACAAAAAAAAAATTTTTTTTCCCACAATGAACATTATAAATAATATTGTAAAAGAGTGAAGACATTTTTTTAAAATTAAAATTTAATGAACAATCATCAAGGTCTCAGTGTGTTTACTCCCAATTTAATTTTTCTCTTTTTCTTCTTACTTTTATTTAATTTTTTTTTATACTCTACAATTTTATAAGTGAAAAAATTTCTTTTACGTCGGATCAAGGCTGCAATTATATTGCAAAACAATAATGTTGAAACATTAATCTGTTGATAAGTTTATCCCAACACTTATTGTCTAAATAAACAGCTGATAATATAACATAAACACGAAAAAAATTAGAAATGTAAAAAAGAACAAAATAAAAAAAAAAAGAAAAGGTATTAAATAAAAATCTTGTTGACAAATTGTTTGAACGTGATTAGAGCTATTAAATAAAGTGGACACGCGAGTTTGCACATATGAATTTCATGATATATCCTAACCAATACCAGTTATTATACATTTATCACTAATTGCAATACTAATAATCCTATAACTAAACAATAAAAAAAAATAAATAAAATATCTGTCATCAAGTCAATCGAGAAATCAATTTTAATTTCAATATACAAATTATTAAATCACAATCTTCCATACATTAATTAATTTCAGCACATAAATTACTATCATACCATAAAAAAAAAAAAATAAAATAATAAAACCCATGAAAATAATAAAAAAAAAAACAACTTTGATGGTTCATTTTGCTAAGATAGAAAGTGATAACGTGAAAAATAAAATGTTTATAACTCTATAAAATTTAGCTTGACGATTGTTGAACAAGTGAAACTATTTCTTAATGGTCCTAAATACAATCTGATGTCTAATCAGTTCATCATTACATATTCGCAGAAAAAATACAGACATGATTCACACATGTCATCTGACCATTTCACTGAAATAAAACGCATTCAATTTTTTTTTTAATACACATTTTATTATTTTTTATTATCATTTATCTCACAAGACAAACGTAACACACAACTTTAACTTTTTATATATATTTTATACTTAATACTTTACCTCTTTCAGCCATACATCTCTCCCCATCGTATATATCTCACACTCTATTACATAAAATGATCGGCGTGGTCACGCCGAAAGTCGCGTTTATGTACAATATTTTTATTATATTATATACATATATAGGAACTCGTTTTTCCGCCCGCCATATTGACAAACTGACAGACAAACACGCAATTTACGAATGCACATGTACGACACTTTGGGGACAACGTTTTTGAACACGTTCATGCATTTGCAAGGGAAAACGAGGGGCGATTTATATTTGTATGATGTATTATAATGAATAAATACATACTCGCATACATGAGCCATGGTGATCTGGGCCATGGACCGTATTATGGGGGAATTTACTGGGACATTTATATGTATACACAAACACAAATACCCCACCCATCGTGTTCAAGCCTTCTCAGTGTCTTTTTTTGCGCCGGTAATACAACGGAAACATATACAAGACGATTTTTACTTTGGCGCTCACCTGTGTACCTGTGTGTTCTCATCCGCACACTGCGGGGGCTTTTACTAGGTGAGCACGCGACTCGTCCGAGGGTCCAGTATCAATCGTGCACTCAAACTGAAAACAACTTGCCCCCCTTGTAGTGGGAAAAAAATATCAGACAATAAATTTATAGTAATTTATATCAAGTAATAAAAAATTTTTTTTTATTTTTTATTGACGAGTGCATTTTTATTTATATTTATTTTTTATTTTTTGAGATCATTTGGTGGGTGTTGGAGTGTTATTTAGTCGCGCCAATGATGGGGCGGCTGATTATTTTAACCCTATTCGGGCTGCTCGCACTCGGATACTCAGAAAGTAAGTTTGCAAATAATTTTATTTTGTAGAAATATTTTCTGCAATTTTTTTTACGACACTTTGTGGATGATGTTTTATTATTTTTGTTATTGAGAGTGATGTACGCGTCATTCAGGTCGTTGATATGTAATTTTACAATGAGAAAAAAAATTGTCTGAATAGTTTAAAGGTAAATTGCAACATGAGCAAGTGGAGCAAACGCTAGTGGACAAGGCCGATGTCATGTTTACATCAAGAATATTTATTCTCTTAACATAAATGTTTATATAATAATAATAATTATTATTACAAAAATATCTTTTATCACTGATGTATAAATATATTCTCTGTCTTCCTAATATCAAAATTGTCATGAAACAATTTTATTGCATCTAATAGAAAATAAAAATAAAAAATTGATAAAAATAAAATCGTATAAAACAATTTAATATCCGGCAACATAAACGATAATAAAATTAATATTAACATATTATATACTTGGTATTGACTCGTTATAATCTTTTTTCCATTGAGAGAAACCTCTAGAAACAGAGACACAACTATGCAAACGACTAATATAGAAATTATTGCATAGGTCATATGCTTTAAGTTGATGATGTCAACTTTGAGGACGCGTTGACCATTACAATTTTTAATTTACATCAGAAAAATAAAATACACATCAACAATACAAATTTATTAATTTAATTCAATCACAAATTAAAAAAAAAAACAATAGTAATATTAAGATAATAAAAAAGGAAATAGTGAAATATATTTTAATTATTTCATTATTAATTTTTCAGAATGTCCAAAAAGAAAAATTTCTCCTGGTCGAGAAATTATTTGTTACACATCAACGTTTGAATAGTAATATTAAGATAATAAAAAAGGAAATAGTGAAATATATTTTAATTATTTCATTATTAATTTTTCAGAATGTCCAAAAAGAAAAATTTCTCCTGGTCGAGAAATTATTTGTTACACATCAACGTTTGATATTGAACTACTTGAGGATACAATTTGTAAGTGCACTACCCTTATTCATCAAGGTCATGATATCCAGGATTTAACCACAATTGGTAAGTGAATAAATTAAAAAATAAAATAATATTCAAATTATTGAAGAAGAATAATAAATTTTAATAATAATGCTGAAGTAATTTGAGGTTGACATAATGGATGAATGGAATTGATTACATTTTATCAGACAAATGAAATTCGATCACTTACCTGTAACTAAATACATATGTGTATGTATATAATATACATATATATAAAGAGATATATAATAAACAGATAAATAAATACGTGTCCTTGCACTTGCAACAGGATATCGAATCCTCGTGATGGAATAATCACCGATGTGCACGTGTAAATAATGAATAAATACTCAACAAAAAAAAAAAAAAAAAATAGTTAGTCATTCTTATTATAAACTTCGTCATCTTAATTATTAAAACATTAATTTACTTACAAATCCTCTTATTTAATATATATATATATAATGTATATTAATGAAGAAATCGACTGGAATATAAGTTACATCTCGAATTACGGAAGCGAAAAATTTTACTAACGTGATATTGAAAAGTGAAAGAGAAGTGTGATGAAATGAAAAAAAAAAAATCACAAACGGAAATAAATTTCATATTTCTATATAGAGGAAATATAATGACTTGATTTTACCACAGTGAAGAAGAAAAAAAAAATGATGAAACATTTTTTTTTTTTTTGGCAAATGAACACGCAAGAAATAAAGACTTTTCCATTCAATTTTCGCGTGCACACTGGATGTTTTTTTTTTATTTGTATTTATATGATCGCGACGAGCACGCGTGCTGTTTATATACACTTAAATTATTCAAACGAGATTAATTTTATTCATTGTTACTATTATTTTATAGAGTTTTTCTTTATTAGAGACGAAATATTCCCGGAGGGATAAATATAAATAATTTTAAAAGCGTTTACTTTCGCTTATATTATTAAGAATTTCTATTTTGTCATTTTAATTATAGATAACTGTAATTATTATATTATAAATAAATTTATTATTATTATTATCGTCATCAGTAATGATTTATTTATATATAAACATAAAGACTTTGAAGCTATCGTTAATTCCTCATAAGGAATTTGAATTGCCCCACCCAAACACGATCGCGATTATCGCAAAAAATCATGATTACGTAAAATTGAAATAGACTTTTATATACATGTATGTTTATAAATAAATACAAATACAATGTTAAACTTTTGGCGTCATCCGGTTCTGCATCCATAAGAAAGACACAAAAGTTGTGAAATAAATTTTGCAACGCCCCTGACCTGATCAGTCTTCATGTAAAAATATTCCAACAATTTGTCTAATAAAAAAATTTCTAAATAATCCGACACACGTTGATATAAATAATAAATATAACAGAAGGATATACATGTAAATAACAATCATGATTGAGTTATATATAATAAGGTCAATTAAGAGTAAGATAATTAATTGTTTGATTATCATAACAAAACATTAGAAAAAAAAAAAAATAAAAAATGACAAAACAGAAAATGATTTAAAAAATTTTATAATTTATATCACGACAATATATCCTGAGAAAAATCTTAAGACAATGCAATATATGAGTAAAGGATATGTATCAATTATAAATAACAATTATCAAGATTGTATTTTTTTTTAAACTAAACCGGATTTTATATATATGTATAAATAATTTATATATTAAATTTATTCTGATCGTGAAATATAAATTGATATTTTGTAATTGCTCCAAATTAAATTGTTGAAGATTTATTAAATACCTAAAGTCGCGTGTCCTTAAATACACATGTGTAATTACATATACTGTGTGTTATTTAATTAATTTATTTACTGATTTATGTAAGGTTTATTATATACATAAATATTGTATAGAACAAATGGCGATTTGGACCGCAACCTCAAACGATACGTAAAACCGTCTGGTTGTGAAGCAAATGGTAATTTAAGGCGACGAGGTCGTCGCGTCTTTCATTCAATCGTGCGATCTCTCCTTTTTATTTCTCACTCTCTCCATTGCTGAGAAATTCTTTTACTCACTTGTACTCTCAATTGTATTATATACATTTATGTACATATGTATATAATACATGTCGGCATTGAACTCGAAAGTAAAGGAATTAAATGCGAAAAATTCATGGATCGTGAATCACGACAAGGAATATTATTGATATTATATTCAATGCTTTGTGTTTATTGTTTTAAATGCTAATAAGTTTTATTTTATTTTTCATATTTATAGGCATTTATCCATATATATATATATACAAATATTGAAAAATAATTTTTTTTAATAAATCATTCACACATCACCGTGACATTTGACACAAACACAATTGCAAAAGTGGCGTCATTGATTCGTTAATTTACCAAAGCAATTCACTTATATTTTTATCATTATATTGTTTGTATTAATTTTTTTCTATTATTATATTTTATTTTTTAATCATTCTCTCATCTTTCCTCTAATGTTTATGATAAGATAAAAATCAAAGATTAAGTATAAAACTCATAGATAAATTTACACAATTTATTTATATTATAAATATTTTTAATTCAATTTTATTTTTCATTTTACATTTTATTTCAGGGCTCGACAATCTCCGGAAGTCCTTGAAGGAGATTAATCCTGTGCTCCAGTTTGTCGTGAGTATAAGTGATGCCCGGGGCATACTGAAAACTTCAGCGAATTCTCGACAAGAAGCTGTCGCACGGATAGTTAACATCTTCAACGAGGTAATAATACACTTTAGAATTCAATATTATTAAAAAATAAATAAATAAATTGAATTAATGAAGGCCTAGATTTATTTTCTCAACACACATTCATTTAATTGAACATCGTCCAATGATTTTACTTTCTTTCGTGCTCTCTCTCTCTCTCGTAACTATACATATGTACAGAATACAAACTCGTGCAAGGCTAGTGCACTTCCGGAATAATCACCAAAAATGGATAATTTTCTTACGATTAATTATCTTCATTAATTTATTATTTATAATTAATTTTAATTTTTTTATAGGTTGACGGTGTTGAACTTAACGTAACAGCAGGAACAAAAGAGCGATTAGTGCATTTTGTTCAAGGATTAAAAGATGAAATGACAAGAAAATCAATGAAAAAACGTATTATCATACAATTACCAACTAAAGCTGAAGAACTTGCTAAACAATTTAACATCAAAGGTCTTTCCAAGTGAGTTATCCAATTATCATTTAAATAATAATCAAACAAATTTGTATATAAATAGAAATAATGTTGTTATTAGTCAACATTTATATAGATAAATAATTAAATGTCCAACGACCATTGAATCTTCTTATCCTTGAGCTAGATACAGGTTTAGTTGGACATCTGGTGCAATCAACGCACCAGTTTTCTTAATACGGGGAAACAGTATTACTTTTTTTTATTTTATTTTGGCTTAATATGGTGTACACTTAACTTACGATAAAACGATGTAGAGTCATGATGATTAACAATTAAGAATTTTCCTAAGTGTATTATTGTTCATTTATAATTTATTATAGATTTTAGTTTTTATTGCTGTTTGTTTTAGATTTGTTGATTTGTTTACAATACCAACGCATTATTTAATGGATAATAATGATAAATACAAGACATTTCATCCGTCACGATTGATGGGACTGTTTGATTTACTTAATACAGACAGTCTTGTTGATCTTGTTCATGGCCTTGGTGCAGCAAAGAGAAAAATTCTTATTTCCTTACCGGCTAGTGGTTACAAGTTTACCTTAAAGATCAAGGATAAAAATACAGCGGGTGATAATACTGAAGAAGAAATACCTGGTATAATTAATAGACGAGAATTGTGTGATTTTATTTCGAAAGGAGAGTGGACTATTGAGAGGGATGAAGATCTTACAGCACCATATGCATTTCAAAATAATACTTGGATTGCTTTTGAAGATAAAATATCAGCAGGAATTAAAGTGAAGATTTTTTTTTTTTAATAAAAATACTTTTTGATCGAATTTAAATTGTGAATTTTATTTTTTTTATTTTTTAGGGCAAATATGTTCTTCTTCGTGATCTAGCTGGAGTATCTATTAGTGATGTTGAAAATGATAGGACGACTGATTGTGGAAAAAGTCTTATTGATCATATTTATCACTCGTTCACTGATAATAAACGAAAAAGTCGAGAAGCAGTTTTATCTGCTTTGCAAAATGATATTTACGTTAGTTGAAATTTTTTATATGACTTGATGATAATTTTATGGATGATATGAATTTTTATTTATTAAAAATAATTTGTTTTTATTTTAGAATACGGAAAAATCGTATCCAAATAATTTAAAGTCATCTGACTTTAGGATATCTCGTGTTGTTGACATTGATGGAAAAATTCATTCGATACGTGAAAATACTCAAACTGAATTTTCATGCAACAGACAAGGATATTTTGTTCATCCAAAGAGTTGTAATCGGTGAGAATAATCATTCGATTCAAGTATTTAATTTATATTAATTCCTCTTTCTGAATTATAATCTGGATTATTTTCACTTTTCAGATTCTATCGTTGCGTTAAATTCAATCAAGAAATAGAAAATTATAGTGTCTTTGAGTTTGATTGTCCAGCAGGTTTGGCCTTTGATGAACAAACAGAAGTTTGTGTATGGCCGGGATCATTACCAGAAGGTTCGCCTTGTCCTGGTAGTCCTGAGATAGCACCAACAACTGCACGAAGATTCCGTTGTCCTGGAAACGGCTACTATGCAGATCCTCAAAACTGCAGATGGTTCTTTGCCTGTATCGATTTAGGTAAAAAATATTTTAATTCATGATAATATTCCCAAATAAATTTAAACAAAATAATTAAATAATAAAATATAAAATATATCCAATATTTTCAGGTGAACATAAAATGATGGCATATGAATTTCAATGTCCTTACGGATTGGTATTTGACGAGCGTAAATTAGTCTGTGAATGGCCGTGGTTAGTGCCTGAATGTGCTGGAAAAAATTATGAGCACAATGGTGGTACCGGTGGGCAGGGTGGTTATGGTGGCCATGGAGTCGATGGTGGATATGGTGGTAATAGAGGCGATGGTGGATATGGTGGAAATGGAGGCGATGGTGGATATGGTGGGAATGGAGGTGATGGTGGATATGGTGGAAATGGAGGCGATGGTGGATATGGTGGGAATGGAGGTAATGGTGGATATGGTGGGAATGGTGGATACGATAAATCAAATAAAGGTGGCCACGATGGTGGGTCTAAAGGTGGTCATGGTGGATACGACGATGAATCATCTCATGATGGCAACAATAATTCAGGACACGGTGGATATGATGATGGATCTCAAGAAGGTCATAACGAATCAGGCAGTGATGGATATGATGAATCAAACAAAGGCAACCACGGTGGTGGATCCAAAGGTGGTCATGGTGGATACGATGATGGATCTTCAAATGATGGCCACAAGGGCTATGGAGAATCAGGACAAGACGGTCATAGTGGATATGATGAATCCAAAAAAGGTGAACATGATGGTGGATCTTCTCATGGTGATCCAGGAGTAACAAAGCATCCAAATCATGATGGAGAATCCTTTCATGACGATCACGGTGGCCATGAACAGCCAGGACACGATGGGCAAATAGGTCAAGGTGGATATGACGAGTCACATGATGGAACTAATAATGGTGAGGGATATCCTCAGGGTGGTCCGGGTGGATTTGATGAATCAAATAATAATGGACATGATCATAAGTCTTCTAATGATGGTCATGAAACATTAGAACATAATGGCGGTGATGAAGGATATGACAAATCTCATCATGAAGAATCTTCACATGGCGGTTCAAATGGTCGTGAAGATTCTGGACAAGGTGAATATAATGGAGGAGTAACTTCAGGCGCTGGTTATGATGAACATGGTGGTTATGGTGATAAAAATCAAGGAGGTTATGATGAATCATCAAATAAAAATGAACATCCTGATTTAGGTGATACTTCACAAATCGGTGGACATGATGAACAAGGTATAAATGGCCAAGTGACTCAAAGTGGTTATGGAAAACAAGATGGACTTGGTGGATATGCAACTAGTAGTTACACAACTTCATCAGGACATTCAACAATATCACATGATGGTTATTCACCATCTGATGGTGGACAATACACAACAAGTAGTGGAGGATATACAAAAAAATATCCTGGACCACCGACAATAATTATTGGATCAGATGGAACTGGAAATCAATACACAACTGCTGGACAAACTTATTCAAATGCGGGTCAAACATCAGGTCAACAATATTATACAGGTGGAAATATAAACGGTGGCTTTACATCATCATCAATTGGCTCAGCACAAACTGGATTCAATGACAAAACAACAAATTCAGGATATTCCACATCGTCAATATATCGTGGAGATGGCGCGACACCTAGTGGTTTTATTAAAGGTGTAACAAATCCTAGTTTTGGTCCTGCTCAAACATCTAGTGGCACTTCAGGTACAAATATAAACCTTGGAAACCAAGGTGGAACGTTTACCAGTGCCGTAACACAACCAGGATATATTCAATCGCAACCAGGTACATCTGGTTATGTTGTTACTAATGGTGTCAAGACAATTTATGATGGAACTGCAGTGCCACAAACTTCGTTGTACGATACTTCATCCTCAGGATTGGGCATTAATGGTCAAACTCCATCGGGAATAATTTCCAACGCCCCAACAGGTACATCTGGAATTTATATTGGAAACCCTGGGGCTCCTAGAGAATCCACAGTTGACTTGGGAAATGGATATTACACCAATCATGCAACAGGTGGTTACGCCAGTAGTATTACTCCTAAGGGTGGTATCACTTTTGCACCTACTGGCTCTACAATCTCGTCAGGGAATCAATATTATACAAATCAAGCTGGCACAGCGTTCACAAGCGGCCTAGGAGTAAAGGGAAACAGTGGAGCATTCACACCAGGCATTAGTTTAATACCAAATGGAAATAATTATTACGACAATAATAAGCCTGGATTCAATCTTAATATTGGCACATCAGGCACCACAGATTTCACACCACCAACATCCGTAACATCTCCCGGCAATAGATATTACACTAATCAAGCTGGTATATCTACTGATAATAATCGTGAAGTCCCGATAAAATCAACAATCAATGACGGTTACAAGACAAATGAATATTACGACAATGGTGGTCGTGGCACAATTCGATATAACAATGGTGTTGTAACCCATAAATATACTGAGGATGATGTTAGGGACCATCGTACGTCATTTAGAATTCCTCCAGCAGCGGAAGTTACTCAGAGTAATATTTTTACACCAGATCCAAATGGTGTTTATACAAAAGAAGGATTTACCAAAACAGGTCCGACCAAAACAGGCATTACTACTGCACAATTAGGCGGCACCGGGACTTATATTGCTGGAGTAAATACAGGAAGACCAATAGAAAATACCGATCATATTGGTGAAAATGCATTTGGCACAATTAATAAACAAAATACAAAAACAAATACTCAACAATCAGATATTTTTACATATTCATATGATAATACAGCATCAAGCCAATCGTCAAATGTCCAAGAAAATGGTAATATTCCAACATCATCTCAATCACCATTATTTAATATTCACGTATACAATACACCAACAATTTCACCATCAACACCCATCACTGACTCGCCTGCTATCGTTAATACTTACTCCTACGCAAACCCAACGAGTATTCAGTATCAGGAGAACATGTATCAATCGTCAAAATCATCATCAAACACTGCCTCTACTGGACTATACTCTAATCCATTCTTCACAGCACAGAGAACATATCCAACTGTTTCACCGACGGTTAAATCTGTCGGTTATACCACTGCACCTTTGGATAATTATAGAACAACGGTATTTGAAGCCGCACGAATACCAGCTGTAGTATCAACTATTAAACCTATTTTAGATAATGGTTATAAATCTGTAATATCATCTACATCAATACCAAAACCAGTTGAAAATGTAAATTACAATGATGATTACAAGGATGAAGATTTAACATTGATTAATTCAGATAAAACTAGTGATGATCAATTCTTAAATGTTGGATTGTCTTTTCCACAATCGAGCAGTACTTCTCCACCTTTCTCCACAGGTGCACCAGGATATTTCTCCTCTCAACAATATCCACAAAATCTCCAACAACAGAGAATTACTCCTTCGGTGAATTATCAACAATCCACGAATGAAGACGAAGATGCGAATGGAAATTTAGGTCTTACCATCGATCGTATAAACGGTGATTTTGGTGAAAGAATTAATCAAGGTGGATCATTATCCAAAGGATCTATTTCTTACCAGCAATCTAATGTGAATATTCCAAAGCAGGTATGTTATTATTGATATAATTAATTAATCCTTATTTCAATCGATTGATTGAAGATTTATAATTATTTGATGCTGCGTTTTATTATTGGTTTCTATTTTTTTTATTTTATTTTTAGGTGTATCAGAGACCAAGTACAATTGCTCCACTGCAGCCTGTTGAAAATTACAGACAAGAAACGTCTCCAGTTAAAGGCAATGTTGGTGGTGGCTATAATTATCCCAAGCCAAATAAAGAATTCATCAAATCTTCAACACCAAAAATTTCTTATTCAACCGCACGACCAATTGAAAGCAATGTTTCACCAGCAAATCCATTGATTAATCGTAATGAGGTTGAAAAACTCGTGACTAATTATAATAATAGAGGGAACATTAAATTTACAGCGCGCGGTGACTTTGAAGACATGAGTGGTGATGACACATATGACAGTGAAAAATCATCTGGTAAAATAGCATCGTTAAATCGAGACTACACAACGTCACAGCCAAGAGTAACAACATATTCTGGTGGTTACAAAAGAATTTCTACTACGCCAAGATATGAAGTGAATAAATTAACTGATGTTGGACATGTGAAAGATAATAGAAAAGTAATTGTTAAATTTAGTGATCTTCATCCAATTTTATTGGGAAAACTTGGCGCTGAATGTACTTGTAAAGCTGATCCATTTACCAGTTTCAAAGGAAATAAACCATTATTAATTGATTCATCTAATGGAAAAATTGATTTAAGAAATTATGACGAATCTGATGTTTACGTTGACTTGGAAAATAGGCATGAAACCGAATTATTAAATTACAAAGAGGATTCAAAAGCATATCAATCAACATCACCAAGACCTATCTCTCATGTTACTCCAGTTGTCGCTGTATTTAATGGAGTTAAATCCGCTAAATCTCAAAGTCGTCGACCATCTGCAAGTTATCTTCCAGCATCAACACCCTGTCCATCTCCACCATCATCGCATTATCTTCCATCCACAACGTCATCGCCACTTCGAGTCTCTGCCAGTGACATTGAAGCAAGCGCTTCTTACTCTTCTGGTTCAGTTAGATCACGCAGTGGAAAAAGTCTCGATTCATCCAATGGCAATAAAAATACATTATCCACAATTGATCATATGGATCCAGATGAAATTGGTGTACTTGAAATGAGTGCAGAGGGTGAAGCTAAATGTGCACGTCCAGGTTTATTCCGACATCCAAAATATTGCAATAAATTTTACGTTTGTCATTGGGATGAATGGAAGAAGAAATTTACACTTCATATATTTAAATGTCCAATTCATTTAACATTTGATAATCGTGCTAGTGCTTGCAATTGGCCAAGCAAAGGACCAGCATGTCAAGATGATAATATTCTCGTTTAATTATAACATTTTTTTTTTATTCTTACTAAATAGTCATGTGTTGATAATTAATTAATTTCATTTTATTCTATTGATTGATTAATTTATCTTTTTTAATTTCATCCACTAGATTTATTAATGAAAAGAAATTTATTAAACACATGGCTGATATTTTATTCTATTCTATTGATCGAATACTACTGTAATAACGTGAATATAAATTGGAAATTGTTACCATCATGAAATTAAATTGTAGACGAAGTGGGCGGTATGTGCACGCGTGCAATTGTAAGTAGCGCGAAAGTGCGTCGCAGTCGGGCCACGAGTGAAAGTCGATCGAAGTTTTCGATCCATAAATCCACATTGAAATACGATATAACAAATATTGAACCAACGGTGCGGTTAGTTTTTCATTCGATTCAACCAAACGATCTATAAAATCAATCAGCGTAATATGTCTTTTAATGTCTTTTATTTTTTTGTCTTATCAATGTAAATAACGTTATCTTCAAAATTTGTAAATAAGGAAATGAGAAAAAATTTGCGGCAATTATTAGAAAATATGGAAAAAAATTGATAAACTTTTAATTTTTATATTTTAATCCGACGTTTTAATACGAAATAATCCTAATATGTATGTATATAATTATGATAATTATCCAGCTGCCTTTTTAATACTCCAATGCCTTATTTAGGATTCAATGTTACACAAAAATCGAACGCTTTATATTTTTTATACGTAAAAAATTATTTCATAACTATGAACAAACAAACAAAAAAAAAGTATCAACATTATATATTATAAATTGTGATTTCTTTTTTTTTTTTTTTGATACAAATTATTTCTAACATACAGGAATATATTATTTATTATTCACTCTTCACATTTGTATTTTAAATTTAAAATAAATATAAATATATGAGTATACATATAAAATCGTCTGGAGAACTTATTTATGTTGGAAGTTAGACTTTCATTTGGGCTATAATATGTTCAGTCGAAATGTAGTCACACATCTTTCTCCCGCCATCGAACACTTCCTCACTTCTACCGTCTCCACCTCAATAATTTCTTGTCATTAACCAAAACGTTGTGTATATGGCAAAGAAACACGCAAACATGTAATCATGCAATTGATATTCCCATAACATGATATAAAATTCCCCTCTCAATATCATCAACCACCACTCATTAATAACATCAAATAAAATAATTAAAAAGAAAAAAAAATTAGTATACAATATAAAATAAAAATTTCTAATGATAATTTTTCAATATAATGAAAAATAAAATTTGTTTAGATAAGATAAAGAAATAAAAGTATAAAAGAAATGAAAAAATTCGGTCAATAAACAGTTATACAACTGTAATAATAAAAAAAATTAATATGACCTGAAATTTGAATGTGTATTTTGTGAATAGAAAACATCAAGATAATCATCAAATTCTAATTATTTCTCTGTAGATTGAATAGAAATGAGAAGAAGAGAAATAATTTCAACGGGTCATCCTTCGCCTGGAGGCAAATCAACGAACATTTAGAGAAAGAAAGTTATGTAGGTCTTACACAAAAATATTTTGCAATATTATTTTTTTTTCTCCCATCATCCAAAACAATTCATAAACTAAAAAACAAAATATGTATAATTTATTAATTTAAATTGCACATTAAGAATAAAATAATTTTAAATACATATATGAAGATGATAATTTATTAGATCATTATAAACGACAATTTTAATATCAAGTCTGTATTTATGCGTGTATGTAAGTTTCTGTCAACTGAATAAATCTTGTCATTTAGTCGTTGGTAAAATGACTGTGGAGTGTGCAAAAGTATCTCAGATGACTAATCTATTCGCGCGACAGTTAAATACATCCAGTTCTCACATCGTTATGGCACATTATCATTCATAAATTTTGTTACAAGTCCACAGGCATGTTTTATATTTGGCACACTCACATACACACCAAACATAACTCGAAACCGAAAATTTAAAGTGGATATAATAATGGTGTCTTTCACCTCTCATTTATAAAGTTGCAATATAACCAGTTCTTCTACACCACAAGGATAAAAAGAAAGGAAAATATAAAAACGAGGTGACGGTGAAGAAGTAAAATACGATGGAGAAATTATATGGGATATTCCCATTGTGGTATTTTAAAAGTGTGCCATCAAAAGCGAACGCGCGCTCATTGAACATGACCCACTGATACATATTCAAATAAGATTTTATCAAATATTTTATATAAATATTTACATACAAATATATATCTGAATAATTGTTTATACATATATATTTTATATATAAAAAATAAATGAATAAGAAATTGAAAGTAGGAGAATAAAACAAATTTTTATTCATCAAATTACTTTGCCTAATTTCAATTGTACACTTTGAAATTCAATAAAATTTTCATTTTTATTTCTTTACAACTTCTTACCAATGATTATTGTTTGTTTATTTATTTATGTATATGTGTGTAGATAAAAATTATGGCCGTATATATTAGTGTGATTATATGGACACGACGGACAACGATGGCAAGTCAGAATTACTAGAGATTTATTAATTTGACATACACAGACATTTCGCTCTATTAATAAGTCCACGACAAGTTCCTGCTTTGAAAATTATATAGTGTACGAAACCAGTTAAATTTGCAAATATATCTATACATAAATACATGTACATACATAATATGTATATATGTATTAGTGTCAACGTAATTATTTTCTAGATCAACCTGATTTCTCAGAATTCAAATATATTACACTGACTAATGCATTTATAGATCTTAAATCATCAGTAATATTAATTTACAAAATTAATTGCTCATATATAATAATATATAAATAGTCACAGTTTAGTTAAACAAAAAATAATTTAATGAATAAATAAATAAGAAATTAAATCAAATACAGAAAAAAAAAAAAATTATAAAATTGGTAACAGTAAAATATGAAAAATTTAATAATTTAAAAATTTAATGATTATACACATAAACAAATGTCCTCGTATACAGTTACAATAAATAATTGTATATTTTTTATCTGTCACCAATGATCAGTGAAGTGTTACGAGTGAATGCACAATCGTGAAGTGATCAACATTTAAAATACTGTGTCACTATATATCTTTTTGTTAAATATATACAGTAAATTATTATTATTTATTATATGTATATATATATATTAGAATAAATAAGCAAGTATATTGATGTGATATTATACTTATATAGAGAATAGTAGGGAGCGAGTTTACATTCGATTGTCGTATTTAAAAGTGGAAGTGGGAGTTAAGTTACTTTGTAATAAAGCGGGGCGGAGAAAGAGAAAATAGAGACGCCGGAGCATGGAGCAGGTAGTTGAAGCTCGGAAGTGATATAAAGGCGTAGCTTTGTGCCCGGGAGGTTTAACGCACCTGGAACTGCAGACAGGAAACAACAACAACGACGCGAGCGTTCAGCGTTCCCCATTGGGGTGTTGTTGCTGCCACACCACAATTAAACATCATGTAAGTCATGAATAAATATATTTTTTATCAATTAAACCTCTCGAGATACGAAATTAAAAATAAATCCATTCGCTTAATTTCCATTGAATTTTAATATTAATTTATTTCCATGTTTAAATTAGGATTCATTTTTATTGTCAGTAATTTTTTATTTAAAATAAAATCAGTTTGAATATTATATTTTATTGTCGAGGCTTTTATTGTATTGTTGAGTTTTAATGTTCATGAGCGAAGAACTAATTGCATTTTGTTTAGCGAAGCGTTATGTAAATAATTGTTTTTTTAATATGAATTCATGTTGGTATTCATTGCCTTGTTATGAAACGACATACAGTGTGCAAATGTGTTACATATGTGTACATATGTTTATATAAACATTATTATTAATGTATCTCGACGTTATTTCTTATCATTTGCATATTTACATGACCCTTGGTTTCACTTTATCGTCAGTTTTTCATACAGAATCGTTACTGAAAAAAAAAAGAAAATGAATATAAGATACAGAATGAATAAATAATGAATTATTCAATATTAAATTAATTCATTAATATTTTTAGTATTGTGAAATGTGTGTATTTATTTGTCAGTCATTGGCTTCGTATATTGTAATAAATAATATTGCAGCTATGAGCAAAGAATTCAAATTGCAACATATTGTATATTCTTAATTTTGTTTTTTAGACATTTTATCTTACCTAAATGAGCATCTGATAATTAAAATCACATTTGTATTTATAAAGTCACAAATTCGCCTTGAAATCGGACCAGAAAGTGAAAGGGTTTTGAATTTTATCTTGCCCAACTTTAATTCACGATGCGTTATATAAAAATATTTTTTTTTTTACTCATAATTCACATTTAATAAAAAAACAAATCTGAAATTTTACGAAATTAAATTAAATATATAATTGTATATCTATGATCATGAATATTAATTTTACGAATGGGAATATTTATGTATATGGGAATAATTTATTTAGATAAATTAAAAAAAATTCGAATGATTAAGGTAACAAGGTCATCAAGATAAAGTTATTACCGTTATTTATCACTTTCCCTTCGTTGTGTTCCGATTAGAAAGTGGGGTAAGTCGATCGTGCATGAACGAACGACAGAATACAGGTCCTGTGTCCTTATTAGTTCTCGTTGTAGTTGCATTAGTTCTTGTTGGATTATTAGTTAGTATTTGATTGGTACGCCCCAAGAAAATCCAGTTCCACTTTTCATTTTTATTGCGTTTCTATAGTAGCAGAGAAATCGTTATTTCATTATTTAATTTAATTTTTTTCATATTCATATTGAAGAAAAAAAAAATGTAAATATTTATTTTCTCCAAGAATAATCAATTTTAATTAGTTTTATTATTTTTTTTATTCTATAATTGTTATTCATTTCGATATTATTATTATTGTAGATAACTTTTAGTTGAATATTTTATATTTTTTAGAATGGTAGAACGTTTGAAATATTGAAATTAATTTTCTGTAAATGAGAATGTTCGTTCCATAATATTTAATTTATGCTGATTAGTGTTTAGAAATTGAAGGCACGTTGATTATCAATGATGATTATTTGACTAGCGAGTGAAAGGGAATATAAGAAGATGAGTATTCTCATCTCATGTGGTTTACACATAATTCATACACGATGAAAAAATAAATAAAAATACTTGTGGCTGGCCCAGGTGATTTACAGAAATTTTATTCGAAGAATATAAATCATATAACACCAATTTATAAATTTATTTATTTATTTTTTCTCCTTTTTTATATGAATTGCTCAATCCCCAAGAAAAATTTACTCACTTTCTCCTCAATGTAATATGATAAATTGCCTATTATATTATCACCACAATTGTTAACATCACATAGAAATAAAATATTTGATAATTGGGACATAAAACAAAAAAACAAAATAAATTTCAAAATAATTCTCGTACTTTAAAAGATCTCACATTGATAATTTTTATTTCACTACGTTTATTTTATTTATTTTTTTTTCCTCTACGCTTTTACTTTGACGCGGAGCCAGATATTTTACAACATAGACTTGACAACTCGTCGAGTTACTTCATGTTCTCTGTCCCCCGAAGCAGTGAAAGTACCGGTTGAACTTTACCCACACACAGAACTTAATACATTCTAACTGAATTTTAATAAGCTCAAAACCACATCATCATCATATAATATAAATAAATAAAAATATTATTCATACATAAATTATAATTATATTTTTTTTAATTTTACCTAGGTTGGTGTGGACGATACTGCTGGGATTAACAGCGGGTCTATTGGTCAACGCAGCTCGTCCTGATCCACCAAGATCAGGCATAACAACAGTTGGTTCGCTAAAATTGGCAACCGCTGAAGATTGCGTTGGTTTAGTGGCGTTCTCCGCAACATCAAGCACCAATAACGTAACTAATTTTCACCTAATTAACAAAACAAAATTATAAATTAATTTTTTCACATGAAAATATATTTAATATTATTTTATTTATTTATTTTAAGGATGCACAACTTATATTCCGTGAGACATTGGTGAACAAAGGCGTTGGTTATATTGCAGAAACTGGAATATTTACCACACATTGTCCGGGAATTTATCATATTAGCTTTGCGGGATATGGTAGTGATTTGAAACTTACATTAAAACGAAAAGCAAACAATTCTAATAGTTGGAAACCCATTGTATCAACTGGTAGTCGTTATGGTGGTGCAAATCAAGTTATTCTGGATTGCGACGTTGGCGATCAGTTTGCAGTATTTGTTGATGCTGGAAAATCAAATGAGGGAACTACTTTCTCGGGTTATCGAATTGCCAAGAAGTAAAAACAGATTCATATTGATGAAAGAAATTAAAACAAAAATCGATTTGACTTTGGTTTATGTGTATGGTTGATTCGATGATATTTCGTGTGAAATAAGGCCACATGTGTGCCTGTGCATTGTTCGGAACATTCCCACCAAGATAAATAAAAAAAAAAAAAAATGATGAAAGACGTTAGGGAGATTTGAAAAGAAAAATACGAAATCTACAACAAACAAATTTAACGCAAAACTTTGAGAAGAAAAGAAAAAACAAACAAAAAAGAGGAATGAAATTGTTCGCCTTGACGCTACTCCCGATGTACCTTTTTTCTTATAATGCGTGAAATAATTATTTGACTTTGTATAAATTGGATTTTAGTTACATTTGGATGATAATTTTTGGTTGTCCTCTTTATATATTTTGTCGGATTAGACATACTGTGATAGTTCCTGAATTATCGTCGTTCTTAAATGCTCTCTGAAATTTTATTCTCTTTCATATGTGTCAATTAATATCTTCAATAGTTTATCTGGGAATTTTTTTTTTTATTTTAAAAGTTTATTTTTGTTAATCTCTTTTCTATTTCTTATTATTTTCTCTTTTTCTATTATTTCATTGGTGAAAATTAGTTGATATTTACGTGCGATGTTTTGCTTCATCTACCTTTTTTATTTTCTTCTCAATTTTCCAATGTTTCCATTTTTCATTTCGTCTTTTTTTCCTTTTTATTTCTTCTACACACCTATTTCTACATTTTTCTAGTCTATTGTTATCTTATTGTCAATCTTTGTATCTATTCTCTTCTCTCAATTTCCTCTGTTTTTCTACAATCTCTATTCCTAGTCTATCAATTTTTTCTCCACATTTTCTTCAATTTCTTTTTTTTATTTTACTCTACTCTCAACAATTTTATCTTCATATCTTATTTTCCTCCTGATTTTTCAATCAATCTCTCAATTTCTACTACTTATCTCCTCTCTTTTCTATACACACTTTCTTTTTTCATTTTCATTTCTCTATCAAAAATTCCTTTCTTTCCTTCTATCTTTCTTCTATTTTTCTTGCATGAATTTTCTTCCTTAAATCTACTTCTTCTTACTATTTCTATGTACTTTTCACTACCCACACCAGTATTATGACTTCGAAATTGTACGCCATGTCTTGCCATCTCGTACTTCTTAATAATTTTCGATGAACTGGCTTGTCTATAATTTTTTTTCCCAACTTTATCCATCTATCTGTGTTTCCATCTAACGTCTGTTCTGCTTTTCCTATCAGAATCTTCTTCCTCTGCTTCTATTGTTTATACATTTTTATTTTATGTTAAATACTATTGATTGCTACTATTCCATTGTCTTCTCTCTACTCTTCTGTAAAAATTCGTTCTCACCTCTCTTCTTCTATCAAAACACTGTCAAATACTATTTACTAAACTCTATTCCCCTTTCTTTTCACTTTGCTCTTCCAACTATTTTACTTCTTCATCTTATTTTTTCACCGTTACTATTTTTCTCCTCTCTCTTCTCTCTTCTCCAAGCTTGACTATATTTTATTATTCGCTTTTCTACTCTCAATAAATCTTCTATTCAACTGCAAAGCTCAATGCTGTGATTTTACAATCTTTTCCCTGTTTTCTTATTTCTTATTTTCCTTTCACTTTTTTTTTACTGTCAACTATTTTTATTCTTACTATTTTATTTCACTCTTCAAATCTACAATAAAAAATCCTCTGTCTTCCAATTATTCTTCATATTTTCTCATTTCTTGTACTCTAAATTTCTTTTCCTTTCTTCCTTTTTTCTTCCTTCCTACATCTTTTTTTTCTACAGCAACATACCACCGTTTCCTCTAGTCTATCAAATTGAACTTTCTACTCAATGAAATTTTTATCTTACTGTAAATTGTAAAACTCTTTCTAAATGGAAACTTTATATATTTTTATTATTTTTTTTTTAATTCACTGTGATAGTCTTTATTGACTACAAACTATTACTATTTTATTTTTCTCTTACTCTTTGTTTTTTTATTATTAATTCTTCTCTTATAAACAAAATTATTATCACATGTACTAAATTTAATTTTCACAAAATTCCAACTGGAAAATTAAATTTACTTATTTTCATTCTTATGTTTATCCTCAATTTATAATGAATAATAAAAAAATCTTATGCACTGTAATACATAATTCTTTTTTCTTTCTTTCTTTCTTATTTTGCTACATCTTTTTTCATTTCATCTTTAACGCCTTGTCTCAGTTCTTTATTTTCACAAACTTCTCTACTTCAATCTTTGTCTATAAAAAATAAATTGTATCCTAATTCTCCTTTCCACGGATCTATCACAGTTTCCCTGAATTAAAATGGGATAAAAAAAAATCCTATTATCAATTACTTCCCAATATTATTCAACATATATATCTATCTATACTTTTTGTTTATATACTTGAATTAAAAAAGAAAAAAGTTTGTTATCACAATGAAAAAAAATAATATATTTCTCATACATATACATATTTACACCTATATATTCAACCTGATGTCGATTAAAAAAATTAATCTATTGGTAAAAACAAAGAGTTTAATTTTTCAACAGACAAAAAAATTAATAATAAATCATTGTGAAATCCCAACCTTCAACTGTGTCAATAATTAAATACTAAGCTCAACTGGACCCTGTTCAAGTCCTTTATAACGATTGACAATCGGATAAACTTCTTCATGAAGAAATTCCGTGACTTGTTCAGGCGATCTGCCAATAAATGTAGCGGGATCCAACAACGAATCGAGTTCATTCAAAATTGGTTTGAAATACACGTCGTTCTTAATTCTCTGAACGAGATCATTGTCCAAACCATGTTGCTTTACTTGTGCGCCAGCTTCATGCGAAAGTACACGAATTTTTTCATGACAAATTTGTCGATCACCGCCAGCCTTACACATTGCCATAATAACATTCTCCGTGGACATAAATGGTAATTCTTGCGCTACATGACGGGCAATTACTTTTGGATAAACAACTAAACCTTCAGTGATATTTTGTAATGTCATTAAAACAACATCAGCACTGAGGAATGCTTCAGCAAGTGTAATACGACGATTTGCCGAGTCATCAAGTGTTCTCTCCATCCATTGAGTCGCTGCAGTTTGCAAAGTATTACCAACTAATGTCATTAAATGACGTGCAATGCTGCAACAACGTTCAGAACGCATTGGATTACGTTTATAGGGCATTGCACTGGAGCCAATTTGTGTTTTTTCAAATGGCTCTTCAATTTCTTTCATATTTGCGAGAATTCTTATATCACTGCATATCTAAAATAATTAATTATATTTCATTAGAAAATTAATTTATTCGATTTAAAGAACTTTTTAAATAAATATTATTGATATCTACTTTATGAACAGTCGCTCCAAGAGATGCTAATACATTTAAACATTCAACGTCAACTTTTCTGCTGTAGGTTTGTCCAGTAACTGAATAATATTTTTCAAAACCAGCCATTTTTGTCACTAAAACGTCCAATTGTTTAACTTTATCACCGTCACCTGAGAAAGAAAAATTATAAATCAATATTTTTTCATTAATCATTTTAAAAAAAAATGAATAAATGAATAAAAAGAAAAAAAAAATAAAATAAAATACAAAAGGATGAGTGATTTTTTTTATTTTACCGTTGAATAATTGGAGAAAAGATGCTTGAGTCCCAGTGGTTCCTTTAACTCCACGGAATTTAAGATCATCGCGTGCACGACGAATTGCCCGTTCGTCCATGAGTAAATCATGAAGCCAAAGTGTTGCACGTTTACCAACAGTTGTCAATTGTGCTGGTTGGAGATGAGTAAATCCAAGTGTAGGTAGAGATTTATATTCATCAGAAAATTTTGCCAGTCTTGATAAAACTCCAGCGAGCTTTGGAAGTAGAATATCAAAGCCAGAACGAAGCACCAGTAGATCCTACAATTTTTTTAATTACTTGATAAATATTTATAAGAAGAAATTTGTATGATTTAATTTTTTTTTTTCCCAGTTATTTATTCATTTGCTGATTGGATTATTACGGTATTGTCTCCAACGTAGCAGCTGGTAGCACCAAGATGAATAATGGGTGCGGCATTAGGACATTGTGCACCAAAGACATGCACGTGTGCCATAACATCATGCCGAGTTAATTTTTCTTCTTTAGCAGCTGCAGCAAAATCAATTTTGTCTACGTTCGCCTCCATCTCTGCTATCTGTTCCGATGTTACATGCAAACCCAATTCCTAAAACACATAAATAAAAAATATAATTATACAATTTGTCAGCAGAAAATAAATATCAATTGTCTAAAATTTATTTTATAAATTCTAATTATTTGGAAGAAATATTTAGATTAATATAATGAATTTTTTTTGCTTCAATTAATTTTTTTCTGTACTAATTTCGAATTAATATTTAATTAACAGGCGGGTCTATGAATGAATTGGATTTGAATCATCTTTTCGTAGAAGATCCGCTGTGTATTATTTTTTTTTTTCTTCTTTTACGTTGGGATTTTATCTCCCTGACTTCAAACCACGTTATCTGATTAGATAAAAGGGCTTGGTGTATCATAGTGCGGCGAGTAATTTTCATCGTGTGTAAATTTTGCGCCATTCCTGATTACCTGTTGAAGCGAATAAGATACAATAAAACATCACTTAATCATCAGGAGAATAAAAATATAAAATTAATCATGTCATCTATCGTTATTATTGCCAGTGTGGCAATTAAAATACTTAAATTGGTGAGAAATTTTGCAGTGAAAAATCATTATTGTTCTGTAAATTTAATAATATTCACAAGTGAACACAGTGACATAATAATTATTAAACTAGCTTGGAAAATAATTGAAAAATCTTATCGACAAAATTTTTTTAAAACATTTTAAGATAATATAATTTATATTAATGTGATGTGAAAGTGATTGATATGATGAATTATCGTATGAATTATTTTTTTTTTGTGAAAATGCCTATAGGGCATCATTATTATTGTAAAGAATTCTGATTCATTCTACTCATTACCACGTATCTGTGATAAAAAGATAACGGACATTTGTATTTGTCGAATGATTACAATTCTCGATGACACACAAAATGATAAATATTGTTTAAAAATTTAATCTACACTTTCTTACATAAATAATATTTGTTTATAGTGTGAATAATTTTTATTATTTATGATATTTATATACTCTGCAATTGTTACAGGTGATGAATTTAATTATTCTTATACTTTATCGAACGGGATATGGCGGTGAATTCTTGGGTGTGGGTGGCACGTGGAACTTGAATGAGGACAAGAATCCAGACGCGGAGATTGTCGCTTCCGGTGTCTTTGTTGGATTTTTTATTTATACGAGTGTTGTATTGTTGACTTATTGCTTTGGAACAACAAAACATAAAAAAACTCTTGTTGTAAGTGTAAAATATTATTCTAAATGAATATTTTAAGAAAAAAAGCTAACTGTAAAATATATTTTACAAAAATTATTTTGTTTTGTTTATTTTACTAGGAAATTATTATGAACTTTGTTGGAATGTTTATGTTTATTGCTGTTGGTGGTACTGCCCTTCACTATTGGCATGGATATCAATCAGAGCACAAGTATCTTCATGTCGACAATGAGAGACAGGTGAATAAAATTAAATAGACGAAAAAATTTCGATAATAAAAAATTTAATTATTCTTATATTTATTTTTTTTTTTTTTTTTTTTCATAGATTGGGTTGGCTGTGGGTTCATTGTGTGTATTGGAAGGTGCAACATATCTTGTCGATACACTACTGAGTTTCTACGCATTTGCTGAAGATGGATACAATTAAAATAATCAGTCATAATTAATTAAAAAAAAAAATTGAAATATCATTCGCGACTTTGTAAAATCGATTCATAATTATTCAGAGTGTGTTCAACATATTTAAACATTTTTATATTCTCAACATATATATAAATGTAGCCATTCACCAATCGAATCATTTCATGAATAATAATTATATATAAACATTTCAATTTTATACATACATTATTAATAATCATTTCTATCGTAATTTTAAAACTATAAAATATTTTTTAATTGGAAGTAATTTATAAATTTATAACTTGTATTAAATTTATTCCAAATAAAGTATCTGATTAAATTTTATCGTTAGAATTTTTCAAGCTCGCTTGTTTTGCTATTTTCTTTTTTTCATTCATTGTATTCGTATAATTTATTCACGTGTAAAAGACACAATCGAAGAGAAAATAATTGATAAATTATCAAATACAATATAAAAAAAAATATTGTAAAATATGAAGTGCCTGAAAGGGATACAAAAAAATTATGTAATATTGATGAAATTAATTCACCTGGTAAGTAATTGTCAGTGAAATTGTGAAGAAAAAATTAAATTAATAATTGAATGAAAAATAAAAATTATTTTGACAAGATTAAAAATCTTCAATATACTATTTTTTCAGATATTGAGCTGCATATCACTTGTATTAATAATACACTATGAAGCTTATGAATTACCCAGATGGATTTGGATTATTTATACCATCGATTCACTCACCTACATCATCATTATACTCGTAATACTATTATGTTATGTGTTTAAATCAAATTATCAGAGTTACGATTTTTATTTTACGGTATTTGGAATTCCAACAAATGTTGCTGGTACTTTTGGTGGATTTATTCAAGAATTATGTATTGAACCACCAGATGCTGATAATGGACCAAATCAAATATATTTATCTTCATTACTACTAAGTAAGTTTTATTTTTACATCAATAAAAAAAATTTTTTTCTTTGTAATAAATTTAATTTATGATATTTACTAATTATTATTTCTAGTTATTTCGATATTAATGATAACGCAAGTGGCATTGACGATGTATATTACCCGGAAAAAATGTCAACAAAATGTCGAGAATATTTCCGGCACGCAACAACATAGTTAACAAATCATTAATGAAAAATGATTATATAAAAAAAAAAAAAAAAATATTAATCTTAATTTTTACCAATTTTAAATTAAAATTAAATTCAATAGGATAATTTAAGGTTATATATATATCAAGATATTATTCTCCTTAATTATTATTATATATTATTAAATGTGAAGTACTATCATTTAATATAAAATAAAAATTTTTTTTTTCTTTCATTATTTTATTCAATTGAGAGTAACTTCAGGATGTTAAAATTTAATTAACAACACGCAGGACAAATATGGGCAATTGCACGACAATTTCACCACCTCGATGTAATTATAACATACCAAAAGAAACTATTAGAATAGCATTACAATGTAAAATCTGTGGATTTGTAAGTTAATTACACTCAATTATAATTAATAATATTATTATCAATTAAATAAAATTTTCATTTTAACATTTAATTATTATACATTCACAAATATATAACATACAAAAAAATTTTTTTCTCTTTTTACAGATTGTTTGTATTGTGGCCACAATCATTTATATATTTTTACCACTAACATTTTTTAATTTTTCCATCACGGCACTTTCAATGCCCGCATTTCTCACTGGTTATATAATTATAAATGCCGTTGGTATAATTGAAAATTTTTCAAATCGTCACAATGTTATTATCGTGAGTAAAATATAATACATTCAAAAACAAAAAAAACAAAAATAACATTAATAATCATTAATTAATTGATAAACTAATTATCAATTGTCTTTCATGCTAAATTGTTAAATGACAGGATATTTATTTTAATACACTTGGTACGTGTGCTAATTTATGGTGTGTTATTGACCTGATGCGTGATTGGATCTCGTGGCTCATTAAGAAAAGTGAATCATCTGCACCCAGCTACTACGGGTGAGACAAAAAAAAAATATATTAATTACACAATAATAATACAAAACAAAAAAAAATTTTTTTTTCTCATTTACAGCCTTGAATATTTTTTGTTGATCCTAACATTAATTCTCAATATCACAACGATGGTGATTCAATTATCAGTTATTTTACGTTCAGTTGAACGACGAAGTATACCACGTCATGATTAATTTTAGAAATTAACAAAAAAATAATAATAATACATAATTAATGGCTAACGATGAATTAATTTATTCATTAATTAATTAATTAATTCATTCATTCATTCAATTATTATATTATATTTTGACATTGAAATAATATGACGATTAAAGTTCTCATTTGCTAATGAATATTTATTCTAATTAACGCATTTTGAAAATGACCTGGAAATGCAAAATGTCAACGGAAGAAAAAGATGAAATAAAATCAAGCAACCGAGACATAAACCAATTGATCTTATATATGACCCTACAATTTTTACGTCATTCACCGACTCACTATATCTTCCCTTCTTCTGTCATCTTCACATCTTTTATAATAGTATCACACCCACGTTGAACCCGGAGATAGTTGACTGTGGGATTGCTCACCAACTTTAATAATACCAAATTAATGCATCTCAAAAAAAAAAAAAATAAATTAAACATAAAATATATTTATATACAAATCGACTCAAAAACTTTATAATTAAACAATAATTAATTTTCCCCACGAGGCTTCTACAATATTACAAATATGCAGCAGGTGCTCATTGTATATATCAAGGGTTGTTTCAAACCCCCCCCCCTGCAATTCAAACCACCAGACAAAAATTTGTTATGTTTTCATGTTCGATCGATTTTTATATCCACGTTGAACGACAAACACGTTCATACACGTGTGTATTAAATAAAATAAAACACAATAAACTCCCTCTATCACCAGATATTTATTACCTCAGTCTAATTCACAATGCAAGTACATATCTACCTATATAAACTCTCGAATGATACAGAAAAAATAATATTATAAAGTAGCATGTATAGTATAACTACATTGCGACCCTGTTTTCTCAAGCGCACAACCAAGTTGAACAAGTACAGTCAAAACAGAAGTGTCGCTACTATATGCATGGTCAGTTATACTTGCATTATATAGTTCTTTCATTATTTTTCTCTACATACATTTACGATCGATAGACTACAAAGGCTGTGCTACCATAAATGCTAGAAAAATCCCTGCTTCTATACATTGTACAATCTACCTCAATTTTAAATATACATATTAATGAATCATGTATTTAATCGCAGTGTATATTATATCATATCAAATAATAAAAATCACCTCGAAGAGAAACAAAAAAAGAAAAAAAAAATCAACACGAAATAAATATTAATTTCAATACAACAATTTTAATTGCTTAAAATTATTTGGTTTTCCCTACAAATGAAATATCAAATTTTTCCATCGAATTATTTATTTATTCATTTTCCAAATGAATATAAAAATAAAATTCTCTTCGAAATTAAAAATATAAATTTTTTTTTCAACTAAATATTTATTTTAATTATTATAAATAATATAATCATGATGGATTTTGCCATTGAATGAAAGACCGCACCCAGACCATCACAAAACTCCTTCTCCAACACCTCATTCTCTTTCTCATTTCATCTTGCATCAGCAATGAATATACATATGTAAATTTTCACCGTGTGTTTATCACCAATACATTAATAAATGTTTACGTGACGTAGTCATTGGTATGTAGCCTAGCCACAGCCATTGTAAATATATATATGCATCATTATTATACGTATACTATATGTATCTATGTATGTATGTATATTTTAAATACAACAATATTCCCCTCCTTCATTTCCGCCCCACTAGCATGCACGATCGTTTTATATTCCTATCTTTCTTGTGCTTGCTATAACCTCGTATCAGTGTATTATACGCACACGGTGTATAGTACTACTACTCTCTGTACACATTCTGGACTCGCCTTTCAGAATTTACTGTGCCCCCCGACGTCGTCAAGACGCCTTGTGTTGTCACGCTCCACGTTCCAGTTTAACTTTTGAATGCGACACGGTTACATGCGCTCTTTAAAACATTTTCATACTAACAACAAATCGTATATTCATTCATTCTTATTTTACGTTGTGTCATTGGATTAAATAATTTCGTAAGATATTTCAAATTATTCAATAACTTGTAATTTATTTTGTGGGAATTTATCAAATTATATTGTGCAGTAAATCAGTGGAGCTAAGATAAAAAATATTTAATTGTATATTGAAATTGTTGTATAGTTTATTAAACTGAGAGTATAGTGAAGAAATTGATATTAAGGACGTGAATTTAATTTCTTTGAGGATAATAAAATATTAAAGTGAATTTTATTTAAAAAGTTTGGAAATTTCGTTTAGATAAATTTTATTTTATTTTGTTATAGAGGAAATTTATATCGAGATAATTATTTGGATTTAAGTGCGATTTCTCTTGTGAGAGAGTCGAACATATTTTTTTGTATTTACTTGAGATCAGTAAATCTATCAAACTGGGAGACGGAAGAGGAAGACCAAAGAGGGTCAGGATGGCGGACGAAACTTCATCAACACCGCCGGTGGTAAAAGAACGTTCTTCTATTCACATCTCACGAATAATTGTGAAAATCGTTGAAATTGTTAGTATATATATTTTTTACTATACTAATATAATATCTAGTTACTTATTTATTTTTATCATCTATAAATTGACACTTGCAACATCATGACCTTGGTTTCATCTGTGCACTTTCACCATAGTAACATTTATTCATTTTATTTTTCTTTTTTTCTCATTACGAATAATTATGAAGCAACTGATTCAATGCCATAATAATATGTTTATTAATTAATATATATTTTTTGTTTATTTAGATTCTTGCAGTATTTATTATTGGATTAATGGTGGATCCGTTGAATTCATATCAGCGAATTTATAACAGAATCCGCACACGATTGGCCGATGTTGCAATTATTTATATTTCAGTTGCTGGATATTTAATAATTAATTTGCTATTTGTTATTGGTTACACACTTGGCGACAAAATACCAAAAAGAACGGTAAATATATTTCATTATTAATATTATTTATAAATACATAAAATATAAATATTATAAATTCAAAATAAAAAAATAAAAAAAATTTTTTTTTTCTTCACGTGAATAAATCTATATAAATAATTGTTTGCAATGGCTTTGAAAATATTACGTAACAATTATATGCTTCTATATGGTGTTGTGTAATAAATGGAAACTCATTTCCGCAAGTAAATTATTTTCCCGTATAATATATAAATACTCACATAATTAATGCGTATAATAAATTTATTTATTTATTTTTTTCAATACACACGTGTAATTATTATTTAATTTTTTATGCATTAATGAATTGTTGAAATGCTTTTGAATTACCCTAAGGTATTCGGGCAAATGAATTAAACGTTAGATTAATTACCTATTTTATTAATTATTAAATACATAAATTCATTCACGTATAATCATTGATAATAAATGGTGAAGGAACTAACAAATAGCATTATTCGTTACCGTTTTCACATTCTACGTCTCATCATTATTCATTTGCACAACTGACTCACACACCCATCTACTGTTTATATAGTATTAGTATACGACTAGCTAATTAACAGGATTATTAAAGCTTCTGCACGAATATATAACTGATAATTCTACAACTGGATAAATTTTTATTATCTAAAAAAATCTGAGCGTTATTAAATATGTTTAAGAATTAAAAAAAAATATATATATACATAATATACACAATTCTTTTTCTATTCAATCAAATAAATTAATAATATTTTGCAATTTTATTTATGAAACATAAAATATAATGAATTATAGTAAAAAATAAGTCACTGTAAATTTTTTCATTGTAGTGTAAAATAAGGTTGGCATTTATGTGGCAATTTATTATATCAAACGATAGTCTGAGCTATTTAATAGTGTCCCACACCTGTGTGACCTCACAATATTTATTCACCATCATTGGTTTTCATTTTATATTCCACGGAATACAAATAATTTATTGCTACGATCACATTTTTTTTTTTTTTACATTGTATATGAAAAGAAAAAAAAAATATGTTTCATGGATTCATTGTTATATTTATTTAATTTCAGTCAATCATGTTCTCAGCTGTTGGTTCAATTCTACATGTGGTTGCTGCCAGCGTTATGATTCACAATTGGAGAACAGTTATGGGCTCTTATGTTGATTTTCATAATAATGCTACTAATTCAAGCAAACAATACAATGATATGTTGATATCATCTGCAGTATTTACATTTATAAATGCTGTTGTTTTTGGCATTGATGTTTTTGTAACTATGAAATATACGTAGCAGAATAGTGCACGACAGTACGATATTACATTGAGAGAAGTAGGTCGTTACTGATCGTGCATTATTTCCATTTTATTTAAATGAAATGCGCTGATTATTTAACTCAAAAATATATTGAGTTTTAATTTTTATTATTAAATTATTATTTTTAAATATTAGATTGACAATTTAATTGTCGAATAATAACGTACACATGGGAAATATTTTAAATGTACAACGCTGTAAACCCAAAGTTCAAATTATTCAACATGTTAACTCTAATCCGTCCAATAGAAAATTAATTATTATATTTAATAATTAATATTATGTATTGTATTATTACACTCATTTTTTTATTTTTTTTTTTTTTTGAACTGTTTTCATGACGAAATATTAAATATATTTAGTAGAATGTTGACGCATGAATTTATTTTTAGTTTGTGC
This sequence comes from Microctonus brassicae, assembly GCA_918226075.1. Classification (NCBI taxonomy): domain Eukaryota; kingdom Metazoa; phylum Arthropoda; class Insecta; order Hymenoptera; family Braconidae; genus Microctonus; species Microctonus brassicae. The sequence continues at coordinate 1,777,907 of OW445491.1, read as the reverse complement.
ACTGAAGAAAATTTTATATAAAGATATTATACACGTTTAGGAAGATAGAGGAGAAAAAAAAAATTAATTGATGATTAATGCATAACCTCGTGCCCATAATTATTCCGTCCATAATAAATAAAGCATTATATAGATGTAGATTAATCTATATACGTAGAATTATTGTCGATATACATATAAATAAGTGACTTTACAAGATTAAAATTATATAAAACATTTTTAATATACGTATAAATTTAAAAATATATTTTTATGTCTCAGTAGCAATACTTGCAATATTTGTCTTGAATTTATATATAAATATGTTTAATAAATTAATGTATTATGCAAAATAATGATAGTATTAATAATAAATATTATCGTTATAATGTAGTGAAATTAATTTTGAATATATTATAAAGTCAATTAATAATTTTGCGAATAATTTCACTCTGAATGAAAGCTAAATTCAGAGCGATGGAAAAAAAAAAGTATCTTGTTTGTTTTTTGAATAAATATTAATCAACTATCTCTGCACACTGAATATATTATAGTGAATAAGTGAAAGATAAAAATTAATTAACGATGCGAAATTTTAATGAAAGCAGAAACGAAATAATTTCTATAAATATATTTCCGGATAATGTTAATTATTTATCATTCACAAAACCAATAAGAGCACTTCAACTGGTAAGGAAATTTAAAAATCGTTATAATATGATGGAAAATAATTGAATAATTATTTTCTTTAGATAAAAAAATAAATAAATAAATAAATAAATATTGTTCTTTGTTCCTTTTTTTGTCTTTTGTGGAATGTAGATAATGATTAGCTTACTTTTTGCATTAAATATTTACACAATTGCAAAAAATTCACCATATGGACCAGTTGAGGGAATTATGTTGAGTGCTGTATTTGGCAGTTTCTTTTTTATTATTTTTATAGATATCATCAGTCAATTTGCAGGCGAACCAATCCCAGATACTCCGGTAAATAAATAAATGAATGAATGAATGAATAATACCGATAGAAAAAAAAAAAAACGCAGACCAGAGAAGGAAAAAAAAATAGCAATGATTTTTATATAATGAATTATTGTGAAATAAAAGAAAAATGGTATTTATTATTTAGATGTTCCTGTTTGGTGTTGTTGGATCACTATTATTTCTGTTAGCATCAGGTGGAATATTTTTTGTAGCTAGAAAATCAGAGATTAAAAATGTGTGGAGATTAATTGTATCAATAGCACTATCAACAACGTGTGCATTTTTATTTCTATTGGATATTCTCCTAATATTTTTTTATGGATATAAATAAATTCTCGTAATTATAAATATCAATAATAAAAAATAACAATATAAAATTTCTCACAATTTTATTTTTTATTTTCATTTTATATATTCAACGATTTTATCTACATATCTATATGAAAAACATGAACATACTCATAATTATATAGACAAATGACAGTTGCAATAACTGTCAATGATAGACAAGTCAATGGAGAATGATGTATCACATAATGTTATAAACAAATCAATATTATATGAAATACAAAATATTATTAAGCATTTTTGAGTGATCTACGAAAAAAAATATATATCATCATGAAATCACAAGGTAAATTATTATTTTAATAATTAAATTGTTAATACAAAATAATATATTTTGATTTTGTTGTGCGTTAAGTTATTGATGAAATCCAATAATTAAATGCGTTGAGAAATAATCTTGCCTTCAGATTTAACATGCTTTTGTAAAGAACCGCCAATGATGACACGCAAACTATTTATGCGATCACGTGCAAGAACGTTAATTTACGTACCTGATGATGGACCAAGATACATTAGAGCTATGATACCACTTAGACTATTATTATTTGTAAATATTCTACAATTTTATTTCAATATATAAAATTATAGATCGAATGAAATTTATTTAATATGATGAAAATAACAAATAATATTTTTCTTCTTTTTTGTTTTATATTAATAGATATTGACATTTATGTTATTTACAACATTGATTTATATGGTCTCATTAGCGTCACCTGGAATAGCAGGCGCACCTGCAGTTTTCGTTATTTCAATGTCAAGTATATATTTATTTTTCGACGTCATTCATATTATTGGATATTTTAGTGACAGTCAAACTGTCGAATACCCGGTAAATAAATATATCAATCTATGAATATAAAATATTATTTGAATGTAATAACTGATAATTATAAGTAAAAAAAAATAATTTCAAGTAAAAAAATGTTTTGAATAAATTTTTACAGATGATATTCGGTAGTTTAATAGGAATATTCATTTTCACTGTCATGGGTGGTGTTATGTGTTTTGGGGTACTCGCAAACTCATGGGGTCGAATGCTTGGATTGGTTCTGTGCTTTGTCATTTCGTATCTTCATCTAGCTGATTGTCTCCTAGCACTTGGGTAAATGATCTAATAAATATAATCACTAAACAAATGAATGATAACTTATTCTTTTCTTTTGTGTGAATCGTTAGATATTGGCGACATAAATATCCGAATCGTCGAAAGTGTGGTCCACCACCTGATGCAATGACAACAATTGGAACCGGCAACGGTGTTGGTGATGGTTATTCAGAACATTTTCAAAGAAATAATACGTACATAAAATCTGATCCTGTTGCTGCATCATCAACATTACCACCATTACAGACAAGATAATAATTTCAATTGAAACAAATAAATAAATAATTCGCCATTGAATGAATTTTTAAATAATACATTTCAATATACAATTCAAAAGTCTTAAATGTAAGAAAATACCAAATATACGAATTTCGATATGAATCGATTAATATTATTATTAATGTATCTTCGTACCAAGTTACGCAAGTATGATGTACACACAACTACGAGTGGAGTAATTACAAAAGAACGTCACTATGAATATCAGTATGGAAAATCCAAACCAATACGAGTTGCAAATCAACCTCACAGTATGGAATGTCCTAAACATAATTTGAAAACAAATGAATATCCAATGATTGCTGCAAAATCAATGCAAACAGAAGTCAATTTAGTTCAATCTGAAGCACAGGTGGATGTCATTAAACTTCTTTATAAAAAATTGATCATAATTCACATGATACAATTAATTATGCGTACCTGTAGACAACCAGAATCGACGTTAAAGAGAATCCAGCTCAAATTGAAGTATCGTATGGATATTTGGGGGTGGAAGAAGAGGGAGGGCATGAAGAGGGTACATAAGAGGTTTTTGAGGTAGATTTTAGGGTAGAAGAAGTGCACGTCGGGATATATAAAGAGAGTAACTTCAGTGAGAGAGAATGAGGAGTAGGGCAGGGAGAAGGGCATGGAGATATGAGAAGAAATTGGAGGAAGTTGAGCGACAGAAAGAGGGAAAAGGGTTGGGAGGAGGAAAGAAGAGAGTATTTTGAGTCAAGGGGTTGGAAGTTGGAGAGATTGGGGAAGATAAAAGAGTCGTGGTATTAGGGAAGAGAAGTGAAGACGTGAGAACATGTATGGTAGAGATGTAAAGCAGGGTGGAGTGTGTGTGTAGCGGCAAAGGGGTAGATTAAGAGAAGTTTTTGAGGCGCAGAATGAGTAATAATGTGATAAGGTTGTATTGGATATGATGAATTGAAACCCCAAGGGGACAAAAATAAAATTATTGATGTTCCTGTCTGGTGTTTTTGGATGACTATTATTTCTCTTAGTATCAGATAGAATATTTTTCGTAGTCGGAAAATCAGAGATTAAAAATGTGTGGAGATTAATTGTATCAATAGCACTATCAACAACGTATGAATTTTTATATCTATTGGATATTCTCCTGATATTTTTTTAAGGATATAAATAAATTCTCGTAATTATGAATATCAATAATAAAAAATAACAATATAAAATTTCTCACAATTTTATTTTTTATTTTCATTTTATATATTCAACGATTTTATCTACATATCTATATGAAAAACATGAACATACTCATAATTATATAGACAAATGACAGTTGCAATAACTGTCAATGATAGACAAGTCAATGGAGAATGATGTATCACATAATGTTATAAACAAATCAATATTATATGAAATACAAAATATTATTAAGCATTTTTGAGTGATCTACGAAAAAAAAAATATATCATCATGAAATCACAAGGTAAATTATTATTCTAATAATTAAATTGTTGATACAAAATAATATATTTTGATTTTGTTGTGCGTTAAGTTATTGATGAAATTCAATAATTAAATGCGTTGAGAAATAATCTTGCCTTCAGATTTAACATGCTTTTGTAAAGAACCGCCAATGATGACACGCAAACTATTTATGCGATCACGTGAAAGAACGTTAATTTACGTACCTGATGATGGACCAAGATACATTAGAGCTATGATACCACTTAGACTATTATTATTTGTAAATATTCTACAATTTTATTTCAATATATAAAATTATAGATCGAATGAAATTTATTTAATATGATGAAAATAACAAATAAAATTTTTCTTCTTTTTTGTTTTATATTAATAGGTATTGACATTTATGTTATTTACAATATTGATTTATATGGTCTCATTACCGTCACCTGGAATAGCAGGCGCACCTGCAGTTTTCGTTATTTCAATGTCAAGTATATATTTATTTTTCGACGTCATTCATATTATTGGATATTTTAGTGACAGTCAAACTGTCGAATACCCGGTAAATAAATATATCAATCTATGAATATAAAATACTATTTGAATGTAATAACTGATAATTATAAGTAAAAAAAAATAATTCCTCAAAATAATTTCAAGTAAAAAAATGTTTTGAATAAATTTTTACAGATGATATTCGGTAGTTTAATAGGAATATTCATTTTCACTGTCATGGGTGGTGTTATGTGTTTTGGGGTACTCTCAAACTCATGGGGTCGAATGCTTGGATTGCTTCTATGCTTTGTCATTTCGTATCTTCATCTAGTTGACTGTCTCCTAGCACTTGGGTAAATGATCTAATAAATATAATCACTAAACAAATGAATGATAACTTATTCTTTTCTTTTGTGTGAATCGTTAGATATTGGCGACATAAATATTCGAATCGTCGAAAGTGTGGTCCACCACCTGATGCAATGACAACAATTGGAACCGGCAATGGTGTTGGTGATGGTTATTCAGAACATTTTCAAAGAAATAATACGTACATAAAATCTGATCCTGTTGCTGCATCATCAACATTACCACCATTACAGACAAGATAATGATTTCAATTGAAACAAATAAATAAATAATCCACCATTGAATGAATTTTTAAATAATACATTTCAATATACAATTCAAAAGTCTTAAATGTAAGAAAATACCAAATATACGAATTTCGATATGAATCAATTAATATTATTATTAATGTATCTTCGTATCAAGTTACGCAAGTATGATGTACACACAACTACGAGTGGAGTAATTACAAAAGAACGTCACTATGAATATCAGTATGGAAAATCCAAACCAATACAAGTTGCAAATCAACCTCACAATATGGAATGTCCTAAACATAATTTGAAAACAAATGAATATCCAATGATTGCTGCAAAATCAATGCAAACAGAAGCCAATTTAGTTGAATCTGAAGTACAGGTGGATGTCATTAAACTTCTTTATAAAAAATTGATCATAATTCACATGATACAATTAATTATGCGTACCTGTAGACAACCAGAATCGACGTCAAAGAGAATCCAGCTCAAATTGAAGTATATATCGTATGGATATTTGGGGGTGGAAGAAGAGGGTACATGAGAGGTTTTTGAGGTAGATTTTAGGGTAGAAGTGCACGTCGGGATATATAAAGAGAGTAACTTCAGTGGGAGAGAATGAGAAGTAGGGCAGGGAGAAGGGCATGGAGATATGAGAAGAAATTGGAGGAAGTTGAGAGACAGAAAGAGGGAAAAGGGTTGGGAGGAGGAAAGAAAAGAGTATTTTGAGTCAAGGGGTTGGAAGTTGGAGAGATTGGGGAAGATAAGGGAGTCGGTGGTATTGGGGAAGAGAAGTGTATGTGTGTGTGCGTAGCGGCAAAGGGATAGATTAAGAGTAGTTTTTGAGGCGTAGAATAAGTAATAATGTAATAAGATTGTATTGGATATAATGAATTAAAACCCCAAGGGGACAAAAATAAAATTATAGATGTTCCTGTCTGGTGTTTTTGGATGACTATTATTTCTCTTAGTATCAGATAGAATATTTTTCGTAGTCGGAAAATCAGAGATTAAAAATGTGTGGAGATTAATTGTATCAATAGCACTATCAACAACGTATGAATTTTTATATCTATTGGATATTCTCCTAATATTTTTTTAAGGATATGAATAAATTCTCGTTATTATTAATATCAATAATAAAAAATAACAATGTAAAATTTCTCACAGTTTTATTTTTTATTTTCATTTTATATATTCAACGATTTCATCTACGTATCTATATATCTATACAATAAACATACTCATAATTATATAGACAAATGACAGTTGCAGTAACTGTCAATGATAGACAACTCAATGGAGAATGATCCATTACATAATGTTATAAACAAATCAATATTATATAAAATACAAAATATTATTAAGAATTTTCGAGTGATTTACGATAAAAAAAAATATATCATCATGAACTCACAAGGTAAACTATCATTTTGATAATTAATTATTTATTACAAAATGGTATATTTCGATTTTGTTGTTCGTTAAATTATTGATGTAATGAAATAATTAAACGCGTTGATAAAAAATTGTGCCTTCAGCTTCAAAAGGCTTTCGTAAAAAACCATCAAGGATGACACGCAAAAAATTTATGCGATCACGTGCAAAAACATTAATTTACGTACCTGACGATGGACCGAGATATATGAAAGCTATGATACCAATTAGAATACTCATATTTGTAAATATTCTACAATTTTGTTTCAATATATCAAATTATCGATCGAATAAAATTTATTTAATATGATGAAAATAATAAATAAAATTTTTCTTCCTTTTTGTTTCATATTAATAGATAATGACAATTATATTATTAGCAATAATTATTTATCATACCTCATTCATTATTCCTGAAATACGAACCACAACTTCAATTCTCCTTATTGCATTGTCATTAGCATATTTACTTTTTGGCCTCGTTCATATTATTGGATATTTTAGTGCCAGTCACACTGTCGGATACCCGGTAAAAAAAAAAATTTTAATCCATAAATATAAAATACTATTTGAATAAAAAAACTCATAATATTAAGAAAAAAAATAAAATAATTCCTCAATATAATTTCAAGTGTTTTGAATAAATTTTTCCAGATGATATTTGGTAGTTTTGTAGCCTTTTTTCTTTTCTCATTGATGGGAACTTTTCTTACTGGTGAATCAACAATAAGGACATGGTCTCGAGTATTTGCATTTATTTTATGCTTCAGCATTGCTTTTCTTTATGCACTTGACGTTCTCTTAGCAATTGGGTAAATAATCTAATAAATAGAATCACTAAACAATGAATTATAACTTATTTTATTTTTTGTGTGAATCGTTAGGTATTGGCGACATAAATATTCGAATCGTCGAAAGTGTGGTCCGCCATACAATGAAATAACAATAAATGGAACCGGCAACGGTAAAGGTTGTCTAGTACATTATCAAGGAAATAATACGTGGACAAGATCTAATTATGTTGCTGCATCATCAACATTACCACCATTACAGACAAGATAATAATTTCAATTGAAACAAATAAATAAATAATCCACCATTGAATGAATTATTAAATTATACATTTCAATATACAAATCAAAAGTCTCAAATTTAAGAAAATACCAAAAATACGAATTTGATATAAATCAATTAATATTATTATTAATGTGTCTTCGTATCAAGTTACGCAAGTATGATGTACACACAACTACGAGTGGAGTAATTACAAAAGAACGTCACGACGAATATCAGGGAAAAGGGCTGGGAGGAGGAAAGAAAAGAGTATTTTGAGTCAAGGGGTTGGAAGTTGGAGAGATTGGGGAAGATAAGTGTATGTGTGTGTGCGTAGCGGCAAAGGGATAGATTAAGAGTAGTTTTTGAGGCGTAGAATAAGTAATAATGTAATAAGATTGTATTGGATATAATGAATTAAAACCCCAAGGGGACAAAAATAAAATTATAGATGTTCCTGACTGGTGTTTTTGGATGACTATTATTTCTCTTAGTATCAGATGGAATATTTTTCGTAGCCGGAAAATCAGGGATTAAAAATGTGTGGAGATTAATTGTATCAATAGCACTATCAACAACGTGTGCATTTTTATCTCTATTGGTTATTCTCCTGATATTTTTTTAAGGATATAAATTAATTTTCGTAATTAATAATATCAATAATAAAAAATAACAATGTAAAATTTCTCACGGTTTTATTTTTTATTTTCATTTTATATATTCAGCGATATTATCTACGTATCTATATATCTATATAATAAACATACTCATAATTATATAGACAAATGACAGTTGCAATAACTGTCAATGATAGACAAGTCAATGGAGAATGATGTATCACATAATGTTATAAACAAATCAATATTATATGAAATACAAAATATAAGTGAGCATTTTCGAGTGATCTACGATAAAAAAAGAAATATTCCATCATGAACTCACAAGGTAAACTATTATTTTACTAATTAATTATTTATTACAAAATAGAAAATTTCAATTTTGTTGTTCGTTAAATTATTGATGAAATTGAATAATTAAACGCGTTGATGAAAAATTTTGCCTTCAAATTTAGCATGCTTTTGTGATGAACCGCCAATGATGACACGCAAACAATTTATGCAATCACATGCAAAAACGTTAATTTACGTATCTGACGATGGACCGAGATATATGAAAGCTATGATACCAATTAGAATACTCATATTTGTAAATATTCTACAATTTTGTTTCAATATATCAAATTATCGATCGAATAAAATTTATTTAATATGATGAAAATAACAAATACAATTTTTCTTCCTTTTTGTTTCATATTAATAGGTAATGACACTTGTATTATTAGCAACAATTACTTATCATAGCGGATTATTTTACCGTGAACTACGACCCTCAACTTTAGTTCTTGTTATTGCAGTGTCATCAACATATTTACTTTTTGGCCTCGTTCATATTATTGGATATTTTAGTGACACTCCAACTGTCGAATACCCGGTAAAAAAAAATTTTAATCTATGAATATAAAATACTATTTGAATGTAATAACTGATAATTATAAGAAAAAAAAAATAATTCCTCAATATAATTTCAAGTAAAAAAATGTTTTGAATAAATTTTTCCAGATGATATTTGGTAGTTTTATAGCCTTTTTTCTTTTTTCATTGATGGGTACTATTATTATTGGTGAATCAGCAATAATAAGATGGTCTCGAGTATTCGCATTGGTTTTATGTTATACCCTTGGTTTTCTTTATGCAATTGACGTTCTTCTAGCAATTGGGTAAATAATCTCATGAATAGAATCACTAAACAAATGAATTATAACTTATTCTTTTTTTTTTTTTTTTTTTTTTGTGTAAATCGTTAGATATTGGCGACATAAATATTCGAATCGTCGGAAATTAGGTCCGCCACATGATGAAATAACAATAGATGGAACCAACAACGGTGGTGATGATGGTAGTAGTTGTCTAGTACATTTTCAAGAAAATAATACGTAGGCGAGATCTAATTATGTTGCTGCATCATCAACATTACCACCATTACAGACAAGATAATTATTTAAATTGAAACAAATAAATGAATAATTCACCATTGAATGAATTATTAAATTATACATTTCAATATACAAATCAAAAGTCTCAAATTTAAGAAAATACAAAATATACGAATTTAATATTAGCCGGAAAATCAGGAATTAAAAATGTGTGGAGATCAATTGTATCAATAGCACTATCAACAACGTGTGCATCTTTATTTCTATTGGATAATCTTCCAATAATTCTTTATGAATATAAATAAATTTTTGTAATTAATAATATCAATAATAAAAAATAAAAATATATAAAATTTCTCAAAGTTTTATTTTTTATTTTTATTTTATATATTCAACGATTTCATTTACGTATCTATGTATCTATATAATAAACATAAACATACTCATAATTATATAGACAAATGACAGTTGCAATAACTGTCAATGATAGGCAAGTCAATGAAGAAAGATTTATTGTGCAATGTTATAAACAAATCAATATTATATGAAATACAAAATATTATTGAGCATTTTCGAGTGATCTACGATAAAAAAAAATATATCATCATGAACTCACAAGGTAAATTATTATTTTAATAATTAAATTGTTAATATAAAATAATATATATTAATTTTTTGTTGTGCATCAAGTTATTAATAAAATCCAATAATTAAAAGCGTTAATAAAAAATTTTTCCTTCAAATTTAACATACTTTTGTAAAGAACCATCAAGGATGACACGCAAACAATTTATGCGATCACGTGCAAAAACGTTAATTTATGTACCTGACGATGGACCGAGATATATCAGAGCTGTAATACCAATTAGAATACTCATATTTGTAAATATTCTAAAATTTTGTTTCAATATATAAAATTATAGATCGAATGAAATTTATTTAATATGATGAAAATAACGAATAAAATTTGTTTTTCTTTTTGTTTTATATTAATAGGTATTAACATTTACATTATTTATAATGCTTATTTATGTTGCCGCATTATCTCACCCTGAAATACGTGATGCACCTGCAGTTTACCTTACTGGATTGTCATGTGCATATTTATTTTTCGACTTTGTTCACGTCATTGGGCATTTTAATGCCGATCAAACTCTCGAATACCCGGTAAAGAAAAATATCAATCTATAAATATAAAGTACTATTTGAATATAATAACTGATAATAATAAGAAATAAAAATAATTCATCAATATAATTTCAAGTATAAAAATGTTTTGAATAAATTTTTACAGATGGTATTCGGTAGTTTTATAGCCATGTTCTTTTTCTCATTCATGGGTACTATTATTATTTATCTGTTACCATTTTTATCATGGGCTCGAATATGTACATTCATCCTGTGCTATATCCTGGCATTTCTTCATGGAACTGACGTTCTCCTAGCAATTTTGTAAATATTCTAATAAATATAATCACTAAACAAATTAATTATAATTTATTCTATTCTTTTGTGTGAATTCGTTAGATATTGGCGACATAAATATTCGAATCGTCGAAAGTCTGGTCCACAACCACATGAAATGACAATAATTGGAATGAACAACGATGATAGTGGTGGTGGTGGTGGCTATCCAGTATATTTTCAAAGAAATAATACGTACATAAAATCTAATCCTGTTGCTGCATCATCAACATTACCACCATTACAGGCAAGATAATGATTTCAATTGAAACAAATAAATAAATAATCCACCATTGAATGAATTTTTAAATAATACATTTCAATATACAATTCAAAAGTTTTAAATGTAAGAAAATACCGATTATGCCAATTTAATATAAATCAATTAATATTATTATTATTGTGTCTTTGAATTAAGTTACGCAAATATGATGTACACACAAGTACAAGTGGAGTAATTACAAAAGAACGTCATGGTGAATATCAGTATGAAGAATCCAACAAAACACGTGTTGCAAATCAACCTTACGATATGGAATGTCCTAAACATTATATAAAAAATGATTATCCAATGATTGCTGCAAGATCAATGCAAACAGGAACCAGTTCAGTTCAACGTGAAGCACAGGTGGATGTTGTTAAACTTCTTTATAAAAAATTGATCATAATTCACATGATACAATTAGTTACATGTTCCTGTAGACAACCAGAATCGACGTCAAAGAGAATCCAGCTCAAATTGGCAATCAATGCGATCTATGTCTCCGTCATTTAGGCCCAAATCAGGTAGATCCAGAACAATACAGAGGTCCCCCGATTCGTGATACGTTGCCAACAAAGTTTCAAGCAGCTGCCACATCAACGCCATTGCATTCGGTATCATCATCGTCAAATATGACACAACAAAATGCTAAATTTTCCATGCCCAGTGGAATAAAAAAAGCTCCTTGTTGTGAATCGTAAGATGCAAATTTATTTACAATTGTTCATTTTTCATTTTGAAGAAATATTTTGTTTTATATATTTGGTTATTATTTGTTTTTTTCTTTTTGTCATGGAAATTTTAGCTGTGACTGTTCGTCGAGGAAACATGGGAAAAAATTACCAATACAATATTTACCTCAACCACCGCCAAATCAGCAGCGTACAGAAAATTTAGAATCGGTAGATCGACAGATTGTATCTACAATAGAGACAGATCCAAATCATAATTTGAATACTATGAGCACAAATGTTCAATCAGGCAATATAATTTCGTGTTGAACGAAAGAAAATTTATAATAATTTAAATATGTATTAAAAATATGAAATTTTTGCTTTATAGATACGACAGTAGAAATGGTTGAGGAGGAACAACTAGATGAATCGCAACAGGTCTATGAATCTCGTAAGATTTAATTTATCAATGTATTTATGTTAATTGAAAATAAAAGAAAAATTTATCAAGCGTTATTGTTTTGTATTTCACAAGGAACACCACCAAATACAAAACCAATGATGGGAAAATTATCATCAATATCCGGATGTTTATCTAAAAGCTCATCGTCAACAATGCTCATACGTAAAAATAAACGAACACAAACAAAGTTAGAAAATCCAAAGAAAAATATTGAAGTTTCCCATCAAAATGTTGAAAGTCACAGTAAACCATTAATGAAAAAAAAAAAATCAGCAGTCAATGAAATTGAAGTACAAAGTGTGAGTTTGAGTTCAACAAATGAAATAATAAACAATGCCGTTCGTACAGCTAATACTGGCCACATTACTAACCCAAGTACATCTCGTGCTTCGCCAAGAAGTAAGACAAGGAACAAGGAATACATCTATGTCAATATGAACCGGGCTCGTGATGCGTCAAAAAATACGACAACATCCGACGAACCCAGCTATGTGAGCATGGACCAATTTCGTGGTACGCCAATGAATGAGACATGGACGAATGAACACAGCTATGTGAGCATCGATTCGCCTCCTGGTCCGTCAAGAAGTAAGACAATAACCAACGAACACACCTACGTGAACACGGGCTCATCTCGTAGTACGCCAAAGCATGAGACAATGAAGAATAAAGGGAGCTATGTCATCAAAGACTTATCTCGTGATACGCCAAAAAAAAAGACAATGACCAATGAACCCAGCTTTGTGATCGTGGACTCATCTCGTGGTACGCCAAAATATGAGACAATATCCAACGAACCCAGCTACATTACCACGAGCGAATCTAACATATCAAAAAATGAAACAATGTACCACGAATTGCCTATAAAATCGGATAAAAAAGGAAATGAAAGAAATGATGATTCAGTAAAATTAGATAGAGATCCTGGTACTAGTAAACAAATTACACGAGATAAATTTTCAAGGAATAAATCGCCGGATATGAGGAAAACACGAGATTTTAATACAGATACAATTTATGATGTGCCAAAAATTCAAATGCGTGATGCCAACACGGATTCAAATTATGACCATCCAAGAAGACAATTGCGTGAAGTTGACAGGAGCAGAAGCCCAGTTTATGACGTGCCAAATAATTCAACACGTGAGATTAATTCAAGTCCAATTTATGACGTGCCAAGAAGTGAAGTGCGAAGAGTTGATACAAGCTTGCCCCAAGAAATCATGAGAAGTGAAGAACGTAGTATCAATGCGAATTTGTCGTATGATATACCAAGAGAAGAATTGCGCAATGATAATTTGAGCTCGCCATCTTATGAATCATCAAAAATTGAAGAACGTAATGCTAGCTTAAGCTCAACACTTACTTCAACAGCTGGAGGACTTAGTTTGACATCAGGTTTATCACATGAACTAACCGAAAATGAAATATCTATTGAAAAACTCAGCTCCACTATTGATAATGTAAAATCCGATGATCTTATTGATCCTGCGAATGTGAGTTCAATATTCGAATCAACTAAACATGAGGAACAAACTGCTACTATGACATCTGCTGATGGAGTATTAAAAATCCGTCAATTAACATCAACTGACGTTGAATATACACCATATGTGCCTGAATCAGAAATAACAACTGAAATGGCAGAAAAAATATCAAATAAATCAGAAAATTTGAAAAAATTAATGAATATCGATAAAGAATTAAAGACTGCAGATGGACAAGTATCAAATTCAAATGATGGAAATCGTAATTTGAATACGCCAAGTACTTCAAAACGAACAAAGACATTGTATCGCGAACCATCGGCAAAATCGGATAAAAAAGAGACTGAAAAAAAAGACGATTCAATAAAATTACATAATGATCCTGGCACTAGTAAACGACATGTATTGGATAAGCGTCCAAGGAATCAATCGCCGGATATGAAGAAAAAAGGCGCTACCAGTGAAGCTTCAGCATCTGGTGAGAGAAATGTTCCCACGAGATTATTTGAAAGTGTTAGAACAAAATATAATAATCCACAGCAAAAAACAGAGTATAAAAGTCCAATGAAAGATGAAGCTGCCAGTGAAACACACAAAAGACCCAGAGCTAATTCAGGTTCATTATTATTCCGACCGCATCCATCAGCAAAAAATCCCTATGAGCCAATTCCAATGAAAATTTTATCGACTCCACGACCAAACAGAGAAAATCCTATTAATAAATCCATGTATGATAAATCAAGGAAAGAGCAAATAGTAAAATTATCAGGACCATTAAAGAGAAATCCACAGGTCAACAGAGATGATTTCGATCGATCAATGTATAAACAAATGAAATTCTTACATAAAATATATAATTTAATTAGATGAGATGAATTATTTTAATATTTTTTCGCAGGAAAGTTAATATAATTGGCAATACAATACGTAAAATTCATTGTCCTATATGTTCCAAAGCAAAACGGCCATGTAATCACTGTTTACTGTAAGTGAAGCCGATAAAAAATAATATATATAAATTTATTGATACAAATTAATTTGAAAATATTGGCTTATATTAATTATTTAATTTGTTTCAGACGCGATGGAAAAAATTAAAAATTAAAGCAAGAAAACTGGAGTCAATTGTTACAAGTTTTGGAATATTTGAATATAAACAATCATTTAATATATTTTTTTTTTCAAGAGGTTTGTAATGTCGTATTTTGTAAATAATTAAAATAATATTCAAGTTATCTTGGATATATATATATTTTCAACGCGTATTAACAATTTATAATATATTTATGTTATACAAGTTTTGTTTAATTCTGTTTTTAATTTATTATTTAATAACAGGGTGCATTCAAAAATATAATAAATCATTTATGATATATATCCGCAGATTATACAAAAGTCATATTTTATAATTATTTTTACCGACTTGATTTTCTTCTCTGGCGCCGTTAAATATCAATGACATTAGCGAGAAATATATTCAATGAAATTGAATCAATATTTAGAAATAAAAAAAAATGTGTGTTTTTTTTAATATAAACTTATTCAGATAGAAGATTGTTTTCTTTTTACTTCAATTATAATTCTTTTCGATTTCTTTCTCTTTGATTTACTAATCTAACATGCATAAAAATTTTATATTGACAAGTTTTTTTATCAAAATAATAAATGATTAAATAAATGTATTACGTGATCTGTTGATTACTATTTCTTTTTCAATTATTTTCTTGATCACTAAAAGTGATTGACATAATTATTATTAATAAGTAATAAAGATATTAGAAATAAATGGAATATATATATAAATAATCTTATTAGAAATCATATTTTCATTAACAACTATTTTTTCAATGTATTAGATAAAAAAAAAATCAATCTTCGAGAATTATTCATTTGATTTTGAATAAAATTAATATATAATTGAAAATAGATTAGAAAAAAGAGAGAAAAAATAATTAATAAATGGATATAGAAAATTCTATTATATCCATATGCTAAAAATGAAATATAAATAAATTTCAAATTCTTATTATACCAAATTTTTGATAGTATTTCTGCTCAAAATTGGACGTGGTTGTTTATTCAATTGATTTTGATTATCATTACGAATAGTCAAACCTGGATGAAATCCTGTTCGACCTAAACCAAATGATTTTGTATTGAATTTCGGCACATGCGAAACCATTCCATTATTTATAATAATTTTTTGATTATCATTCAATGAATTCATGACAGAAAATTCATTTTGTGACATTTCATAATTATTATCATATCTAATACTATAATCATGATCAAGTGACTGATTAGTTTGAATAATATTAGCGTCACGTGATACGTTTTCTAAATGATAATTTTTAAAACGATCATTACTAATTAAATTCTCATGATAAATATCATAATTAATATGAGGAAACGCAGGACTAAATGGCGTACAGTTCGATTGTCGCATCATCAATGGATTATTTTCATTATTTATTAATGATGTAGGACAATATTTTAATTGTGCATTTCCATCATTAACAAATTGTTGATGATTTGGTTTCATTTGATGAAATCCATGATTATTAAACTGTTCAGTATCCAAACTCAAACCCTGATCGAAGTATGGTGAAAAACTTTTATCAACAAATTCAGAAAGTGCTGCAGATTGATTTCGAACAATTGCAGCTTTATCAACATACGATTGCTCGTACGTAAACGGAATAATATTATTTCCTCCATACAGTATATTATTGTAATTAATAGATATATTTTCTTTATCTTGTTTACTCGATCCGTGATAAATTAATTTATTATCAAACTGTCGATGGTGAAATTTATTTGGATTTTCTGCTGATAATTCCAAGCTCGACTTATAAGTCCTTAAATTACCATTAATATCTCGAAGTTTACGAAAATGATAATTATTATCCTTCTTCTTATTAGGATTAGCAATTTTTTTTCCCGATCCAATTGGAAAAGGTAGAGTATTATTTTTTACTCTGATATTGCATTCAGAGCTTGCTCGGTTAGCTTCATTTAATTTTCGTCGACCCATATAATTTTGCTTTCGTTGTGAATTTTTATAATCTCTTTGAAATGCGTTATCTCCTAATTTATAACGATTAAATTCATCGTATTCATCATCAATGTATGACGCAATACTGTCATTTAAAAATTCATCACGACTTGTATTTCTTGTGGATTTTTTATTTGAATCCAGATATCTTTCATGAATTTCAACGTGATCATTTTCATCGACAACACCACTTTCCTCCATCTTGCAAAATTAATTCACATAATAATATATATTTACATAAATATTAATGCATAAAATCGAGTATTAACAATATAAATAATAATAAAAAAAAATATTAATTCATATTCAATCTTGTGTTTGTGAAACATTCAAGGGAGAAAATTTCATTATTTGTGTCGAATATTAAGATAACATTTTATAATAAATATATCTTTATATGTGTATATATTATTTTTAAACAAAAGATAACCCCAAAGTCAAGACAATCATTGTGCAATTTTCATCAAGAAAATATTTTACAAGTCAATAAAATTAAACTTTAAATATCTAGAAAAATATTTATCGAAATAATGTTGTTGTATATTAATATTATAATAATTAATATAATTTATGGGATAAATAGATAATTAAATTACAGACCATTTCTGCTTTGGCTAAATAAATCCATAACCGGCGCCACGTGCTGAATTTATTTTGATCACTAAAATTATAACGCATCTCTTTGGATGCATAACGAGTTGCTAATGGACTTCTGTAGTCTTGATATTCACTAATGTCCGCCATTATTTATCATTCAATAAATATTCGATTATTTGAATAATAACAAAAGAACACAATGAAGCACAACAATCGTCAATATAAGGTTACACAACACTGCAGTCAACTGTCAGCAGTTACTAAAATATAATTGTAGATTGAAGGCGAATTTACATTGACAACAAAATGGCGGACTCCGGCATTCCGCGCGAAATTTTGAATTCATATTGATAAATTATTAATGAATAAATGTGAATAAATTCCCTTTGAAATGCAAATAAAAATAATTTATCGAAGTGAAAGAAATATAATTGAAATATTCAACAATTTTATTTATAAGTGATGGATTGTTGTATAAAGCGTTGAATTATTATGTCACGTAATTTTTTTTCCGACAATTAAAATATTTTCAATTAAAAATCTACATCAACAATATTTATTTTTTTATTCTTGTAAATTAATTTAATTTAAAAGAAAAAAACTTATTTGAGTATCATCGCATTGTTGTATATAAATCGGTCAGCGCGATGATTGGATAATTTGAATTTCGCGCGAGTATTATATACCGCCATTGAACAGCCTCTAAAGATCCCGCCAAAATTATATACTTGAAAAGTCGCGGGATCCAACGACCAATCACATGCCGAGAAATGACCGACGCCATTGTTGCTTTTTCTCGGAACAAAGTCAATTGGCGTTATTACATTTTTTTCACCCAAATTAGTTATTAAATTACATTTATAATCTATTAAACAAATACACGATGCATGATTAGTGTTAAATCGGATTCATTACTACTCCCATTATCAAATTACATAACGAAAAGTGGAGAAAAAGTGTTTGAAAAACTAAAATTAACGACAAATTTGCAATTTTTTTCCCCTATATAAAAATTTCGACGCCGTGTTAATAAATAAAAATCGATTTTCATAGTGCAGAAAATACATATAATACATATGAATATAAGTAAAATAAATGAATATAATATATGAACATAAGTGAAATAATATTCGTGAAGTGATAAGAGAAACAAAGTGATAAAAAAAAAGTGGAAGCGTGAGAATATATTTTCCTGTTCAATTTTGCATTATCAAGTCAACAAACCGGTCATGAAAGGTATAATTACACTGTACAACATAATAATTATAAATATAAATAATATAAAAAAATTTATTTTAGCAAAGTTCACAAATGAAAAGGAATCAGAATTCTCTTCAGTTAAATTTACCAATCAACTTTATATATTTTTATTTAAAACAGGAAAAAAAAAAATACATACATGCATATACATATATGTATGTATGCATGTACATAAATTGTTGATGTTATGTGTATTATGGTGAGTTTACTATGGAGATTATCTATAAGAAAAGTCCCCACGTTCTATTTTTAACGTGGGACTTGAATGATGACCAGATTCATTGTTCTCTGCCTTTTCTCTCTTACAAATAATTTTTTTTTTTATATTCAATGCCAAACTAAACGAATATTCTTCACATTATATACAAAATTTCGTTTGTTATAATAAATAAACTCATTTGATTGTTCCACAAACACAAATAGATTGATGAAAAATTAAAATTTCCATATTCATGCATGAATTTTTGATATTTATAAAGAAATAAGAAGATTAAAAAAAAGATATTTACCACATTGTACGGAGTTAACTTCGGATGTGCCCAATCGATGGTTAAATCCACACCAGGAAATAAATTTGTTCTATCTGGAACAAGTCTACGTCGTCCCATAGCCGCAGCAATATGCGTATTATATGATATTAATGCATTTTTAATTCTCCCATCTGAATAACGATAAATTGCCACGTTTCTAACTTCAGTTGTGGTTTCGCAAATTTTCTGTGAAATAATTATAAATTATAAAAACAATACATCAACACTATTCCTCTTTATTAGGAGAGAAAGTATCAATTGAATATTTTTTCTCTTCTTTTCTTATTTATTTTATTTATTATTTCTTTTATGTATCTTTAATCTTAAATCTTGCTTACCCTTATAAAAGTTTTTGTGTCGAGATTCTGTGGCAATTGTGAAACACATAATCGACAATTGTTAATGCTAAGGACCACGCCAATTTTCCGACCTGGTCTGATCTCATAATTATTTAATTCTTTAATTGCACGATTGGCATCGGAAGCGTTTGTGTACATTACAAAACAATAACCACGATTTGTTCCAGAAAAATCCATCATCAATCGTATTTCATAAATTTCACCAATACTACGAAATATTGGATAAAGTTCATGTTCATATAAATTCCTTGGAATTTTTCCAACAAAAATTTCACAGCCTGGATCTGGTGGTGGACCAATCCACCCTGGTGGTGGTCCCAATTTTCTTTGTCCATTAACTTGAGTTATTGTACAACCCGAATCAGCTTCCAATTTTAAGATTTGTTTACTCGTCTCAAAATGATTCTCAATATTGCGGATCTCAGCATTACAATTATTTTCACGCAAATCATTATCATTATCATTTAATAAAGAGCTTTGAGACCATTTACGATCTAGAATGAACCAAATAATTATTTTTCATTCTTATTCCGCAATATAAATAATTATTCATCAAAGATTTTTGTACAAACAAGATGAATACTTTTTTTTTTTTTCTCATACAAATAATTATATAATTAATTTATTTTTCATCTTACCTGACATATTATTATTTAAATATAATAATTGGTTATTTTTTGAATTTGATTCTCCACACAAATCTTCATACCACGTAGAAATACCTGAGTGTCCATCGTCACTATCATTTATTGTTGAATTAAATTTATTCTCATCTGCAGAGACAAATTCCAATGAATTATTTTCCATTTTTTTATAAATTCAAATTGTTTTTTGTTTCTTTCTATTTCTATTATTTATATTCATTGAAGATTTAAACTATTCGTATAAGAACGCGTAACACGCTTGAAATCTTGTAGAGAACGATGTTTATACGACCAGGTCACAAAGTGTATTGAGATTTGAGGGTCGAAATCCGATGCGAGGACGTTAAACGCATTATGGTGGGGAGCACAAGGAACCAATAATACCATAAGATTTTTTTTGTTTTATTCTTTCCAAGAGAAACTCTTATACACACATATATATTTTAATTTTTCCCTTGTTTATTTATTCGATAATAAATTATATCAATAATACTTCATGTCTCATTGTCATTAAATATTGTTTAATAATTTCGAAATATCTTCAAAAATAACAATGAAAAAATATCTATTGTCTATCAATAAATAATTTAATAAAATTTTATTTTTCAAATAAAAATATTCCAACAAAAATTATTCAGCAAAATAATTTTATAATTAATAAATAAATATAATAATATATTAAACGAATTATTTATCCTTTGTCACAATTAAATTATCATATGTGGCTATTATTTTATTTAATTATTTATTTATTTCCATCTTTATTTCTGTCTCTATTCTCTTTCCCTCTCTATTGTAATAATACATGGAAAGACAATTCTAAAAATTAAGACGATTGTCATTTTTATATCCTGGCACATTCGATTCTATGAATATGATGGAGTCGTGATTGTTATCCTTATATAGTTTGTGGAGATATATTACGTATATATATATATTGCGTATTAGCTACACCAAAACCAAAAGACGTTACTGTATAACGTTCGTAGAAATTCTGTTAATTCCAAATGCTGCGCTTACATTGTTGCATCCATCCACAAACGAGAAATCTATGACCAAGTTTACAATTTATAGGTGGGCTCGCCTACATATTCATACAAAGCAAAATAACAATTCTGTTGTCCTAAAAAAAAATCCAACTCATCTAAAAAACGTTGAAAATTAAACAAAACAAAAAAATAAAAATAAAGAAAAAAAAAAAGATTCCTAAAAATAAATATTAATGCAGTGTAAAGTTTCTTGCATAGTTTTTTTATTTTTTATTTAATAAATATGGCACAAAATTGGTTATTTTATTTTATTAAATTTTATTTTAATGTTGTTTATTTTATTCTATTCTTCGACCATTGATTGATGTTATTTGAAAACAGTTCAACAATGAGAAGAAAAAAAAAAAAAAGGAAAATACTAAATGATTGATGTGATGTAATTCTTTATTTATTTATTTATTTATTATTCATGGTGACCCATGGAAAGTCTTGCGTTATCCCACGCCAGTGTCGCGTTGTGCGATAATGGCATTGTTTCTTTGGGTGTACATATGTATATACGCAAGTCCTCATTACGTGACACGGAGGCCTCCGCCTGTAACATAAACATGAGCCAAGCTATCTCCTTCAGTTTGCGTTCGTCGTTACAATCCTTCAGAGTGGGTTTTCCATCGTGTCTCTTTTGAATTTCCGGACGCACCTCGCGATTCCACAGCACTTGTTTATTACACGCCCGCATAAGCAAACATATTTTTTTATTTATTTAAATTGAAATAAATATTAGTAATATATATTTATGCAATTGCAATTAATATTGGATGAATTATTATTGATGATTTTGTGTATGAAAATAATTAGTGGGAAAAATTGAAACAGTGATTGGGTAATGGTATGAATTTACCGAGTGCACTCGATATTCATTGATTTTATTAAAGAAAAAAATCACCAAGTCTAAAAGAAATTATGTGGAATCGTAAAGTATTCATCAGGATTATTGAAGTGGTAAGAATTTCATTTTTTTTAATAATTTTTTTCATTGACATATAGTATATAATTTAATTATACAACAGTCCTATTCACTTGTATTTTTTTTTTTTTTCCTCGAAAACAATCACGTCATATGTACATGAAAATACTGTATTTAAATTTTTAATTCATTCAAAGTGAGAAACATTTTTTTTTTTTTAATTCCATTCATTATACAATAATAATTAATTATTCTCAGCAATTTCAGTAATGTTTTTTCTTTCTTTTCTCTATTCTATTCATTTTTATTTATTTTTTTCTAGCTTCTTTGTATTGCATGTGTGGTAGCACTTCGTGTGACTGAGGATGAGAGTCGAAGAGTCATCAGTTACCTCAGATATCGCAGCAGAGAATGGCCACTGTTGAATAATGTTACTTGGGGAACTGTAGGTAAGAAAAAAAATTTTTTGTGTCTCACTATCGAGTCAATTTTTTATTTATTTATTTATTTATTTATTTATTCATTTCTTTATATATTTATTTCAATGAATTTTGTTTGTTTTTATGTCCACGTCCTTGATCTATCTTTGTGTCAATAGGTGCAGCACTCGCAACAGCAACTTGTGGTGGTTACGTGATAATCACCGTGGGCCTACTAGTTGCAGCCGCAACTGGAGAACTTCGAGGTCGAAAGACCGTAAGTCCCTTTAAGTTTATCATCATCAACATCATCATTATCATATGTCATTTATTTATTATATAATTGCTCAATCATTTCCCGTTGCGTTCGCGAAATTATCAAATTTATTTATCCAATGGCAAAATGAAAAGAAACTGAGGTAAAAAAAAAAAATAGATTTCGTAGCGTGAGAATACATATTTATTCATTCGAATGTTGACATTGAGATGGAAGGTTGAAAAATAAGAAAAATAAAAAAAAAAATTATTGTTGTTAATGCAAAGAAATATGTTCACGCGTGTCTACACACGTAACCCATACATTTTATAAATAAGCATATAATTGTGACACACTTAATATGTTTCATACAACAACGATATTATGAGTCATAAATTAGAGCGCAAATGTTGAATCTACCGCATCCTTCGTATATAATAATCCTTGATCCTGAAGTGATCAAGAAATTGCGGTCGTAGAAATAATTTATCTGCATTGAATGACAGATGAATAATAAAAAATAATAAACGTGAGAAAATAATGTGAGATTGTTTAGTCATCTGGATCGTTGTTGATGATACATATTTTATGTTTATAATTAAATAGTTCAATTAATTCCGGAATTATTTATCTAAGAATAGTTAATTTTTAATGACGATTCTTTAATGGAATTTTTATTTTATTACTGGGTTTGGCATGTCCTTCTATTTGTTGTACAATAATTGTTCTATAGAAAATTCATTCATTCAAAAGTTCATTAAAAGAAATAAAAAAAAAAAATAAAGGAAAGAAGTGATTTATCTTTCATCTAATTTATTGTTTAAAAATATTTAATTACAAAATATATATAAATACTTCTTTCCTGAGGAGTTTCACGATCGTTTCGTTTACATTTATTAAATATTCATCGCTCGTTCATCTTTTTTTTTTCTCTCTTTTTTCATTTACGTAATCGAAATAAATTTATTATTATTCTTGGCTATTTTTATATATTTATTTACGATAATTTTTCTTTTTTTCTCAAGGAACTTTGTCTACTTGGACTCGGCGTTATTCTGTTTGGTATTGTCGGTGCATTGACATTAGCATCAATTGAAAATATACCAAATGATTTAGTTGATAATGCCGCAGTACTTGGTGCACTTTGTCTTATAACTGCTCTCGTTTTTATTGCTGATTTACTGATGACCGCACCCGAACAAAAAACAAAACAAGATGGAACACAGACAGTGATTGTTAAAGATTCAGGCAAGTTCCAGGATGAATTTAATTCACCAAAAATTCGCATCCAGACAGTTGAGGCTTAATATAAAAAATTTAATTCTAATTGTAATATTATTATTTTAATTAATAATTTTTTTTTAACTATGAAAATTAATAATAAATTAAAACATTTAAATACATAAAATATTTTTGCAACTTATTTCACTTATTCACTTTGTTATTTTATTTTATTTTTTAAATACAGTGAAACCAATTCCAACATTAACGAGCGATATGGACACAAGAATTCCAATGACAAATGAAAATAAAACTAGTGGCGAAGTTAATGAAGCATTTGAAAAAGTTGGCGATCGTCGAATGACAGAAAATAATAATTTAGAAACGACTTCACCATCACGAGATGATAATAATGATCGTCATGCAACTGGACAACGTCCGCGTACAGCACCAGCTGACGTTGGTGTTGTCGTTGAACCTACCAAAGATTATGACGAGGGTGATATACCATTTATTGATAATGAACGTTATCAAACAAATGGTAATTATGTAAATAATGGCCATCATTATCGTTATGATACTGATCGTTATCGAGACGCTGAAACATTGGTGAGAAATAATTTTAATGACGAGAGAAATGACGGCAGAATTTTTTATCAAGGACACGATATTATTATGCGTCCTTCAGACGAAGTTGACACACCTAAATTTCCAAATACTAGAGACACTACAAATGACACAATGTTTTCCAAAATGTTAAATCCAAGTGTGAAAATAATGAAAATTGATCGCGATACGGAAATGAATAATTTTGATAATCATGGACGGTGAGAGAAAAAAATTAATTGCACATTGAAAAAAAATTATGTACTCTTAAATAATTTATTATATGAACAATTAATATATTATATTAATAGTTAATATATTTTATTAGTTAATAATAAAATGTGTTAGATGCAGATATCAATTTATTAATTTTTTTTTTCTTTTTTTTTTCAATGTGCATTTTTGTAATTATTTGTTAGGAATTTTTAAATTGTATTTATTGTTTATTTTAGTTATTCGGATTCGAGTCAATATGATAATATGCCAATGCGAATAGCACCAGGGATTTTGAAGAAAGGTCGTGATGCATATCATCATGCATCGTCAATGCGAAATTATCGGGGAACCGAGAGAAATAAAGATGAAATTGAAATGCTTGAAGAGTGGGTTGGTGTGTTAAGAAAATCAACGACTGGAACACAAACTACTCCTGCATTACCATCATCGCCCATTGATCCAGGCTATGTGCGACACACTGCCAATAATTGGCCACATGATTTTAAATCAAAAACTCCTGGATCGAGTCCTAATCGTTAAATTAAAAAATCATAATTATATTAATGGAATTATGCTATGCAAAGGAAAAGAAAAAAATTATTACTGATTGTTTTTTTTTTCTTTTTAATATACATTTATAAATTTTAATACAAAAAAAATAATGAGTGTCGGTTTTTTGTTTTTGTAAAGGGTGATGATATAACAAAACAAAGAGAAAAAAAAAATTAAGAAAAACATTTTTGTTAGTCTTCAACATTTAAAAAGAAATTATTCCATACAACAATATTGTCATTTTATCCATTTTGTGATTAATATAAATAAAATGGAATAAAATGCGCAATTCGTTTCTCATTATTAGCGTGAATTTCATATCGTGTGTAATTATACTAATTTTCTTATACACTTTATGAATATAAACGCTGATTAATCAATTTAAATTGATAATATTTAATGAGAAACGATTTTATATTTTGTAACAGAGTAAATTGTTTTTTTTTTCTTTCTTAAGAATGATAAAAGAGAAAGATTATTTAAGATTTAACTACTAACAATTATTATTTATGACTTATTATTCAATATCGACTTGGCGTACTTAATTATTTCGACACGTTCTCATCTCAGGATTTATTATTTATTATCTTGTTGCAATGCAATATCATTTGTTATTAACTAATGTCTCTTTTTGTGCCCGATGATTAATAAAAAAATAATTGGGCACAATATTCTAAACTGATATTGGATTATAACAATTAACCCATTATATTTTTTTCTATCTCATATTATTGTTTGATAAATTTGTTTTTTTTTTTCATTTTTCTCATTGTTATCTCTGCATAAATGTGTATTTTATTATATTTACAATACCGATACGATTTATTGTTGTATTTTGAGTATTCGTAGAATATCGTATCAATGAAGAATTTTTGACTTGAATTTATTAATTCCGAATCGTTGACTAAATGGCCGGATGCCAAAAATTAAAAAAAAAACAATTACAAGACTGAATTGCAAAATTTCATCTCGAAAACAATTACAATTATATTTTTTTATTTTATCTCAGTCCATATGTCATTCCTGCGGTCTGATTATTCGTTGTACGTTGTTCCATTGTTATATATTGTCGAATTAAACGTGAAATTTCATGTGCTTGCTCTGTTTGCAAACGGGTAATTCGCTGTTGCATCAAATTACCACATTTCATATCCAAGTAAAGTGATCCCTCCTCTGATTTCACTTTTCGCGTTGATATAACCTCAGAGTATGGATAATGATACATTGTTTCCTGAAATTAATTTCATTGAATATTAATAACATTATAACAAAAACATAATGATTTAGTTACGTACATTTGAAAAAAAAAAAAAATTAAATAAAAATTTTCTCTTATTAAAAAAAAATTACATACGTGAGTTATTAAATCGATAAAGTGGACTCCATGTCGATTGAGAGCAAGAATATGATCGCCACCTTTCTCTTTACCATTTTCTGGCACTCGTTTCACCGCAAAGAAGCTGGATCCAAACAGTGGCCACTTTGAAAGTATTTCTAAAAATTAGAAAATAAATAAATTCAATATTAAAAACTTTGTAACTAAAATCAACCACTCTAAATTAAATTTTCAATTTAAATACCTAAGACCTGTGCCTTGCACACAGCAGATGTATTATGTTGAATATTATTCCACGCTTGTTGAACTAAATTACCCCATTGTTGAGGTTTAGGTTCACGTAAACTCAACGCAGGCTTTGGTAATAAATATTTTATTTCTTTTGTCGATGGATCATGGGCCATATCTGCTGCTCTATGTAATAATGCTGCAATTTGTGCCATATCATACTGCAACAGCAAGAAAAAAAAAAATTCGAATCATCGCAAACATTTATCTACAACCAAGAAAATAAATAAATAATTACACAGAGACTTACAATGACTTCTTGGGGTAAATGTTCGCCAGGAATAACCAACAAAAGTCCTTCCAAATAGTCCGGTGCAATCTGGTTGAACACAACTTCTATATACAAGGCTGTATCCAACCGAAGTGGATAATACCAGACGGATCTATGAAAAGAAAAATAAGAAAAAAAAAAAAAATAATGGAAGAAATAAATAAAAAATAAAAACGTAAAATTAGCTGCAGTTAAATTCATGAAGAAATTGATGATGACTGATGTAAGGCAGAATAAAAATAAATAAATACACGATAATAACATATAAAAACTCACCGGCAAAATATAAGATAAAACACTTGATGATTCTTGTGTAGTTCTGTGGTGACATCAAGGACATACTCATCTCTAGCGAGTGGCATCGTGAAAGCATCACCATCAACAATACAATACAATGAGAATTCATCCATCTCATGTGGATTTCTCACGGATATGACGCTGCACATTTCCTCGATGACATCCTTCAAGTATGACAATAACAGCAGCAGAAGAAAATAGATACAATGACCAAAAAAGAAAGGAAACAATTGCAAAAAAAAAGTAATTTATAAAAATAAGAAAAATTTTCTCTTGGTAGAAAAAAAAAAATGTAAAAAAATCTTTTTTTTTTTTATATTTTAGTTATTAGAAAATGTGCAACAAACCTGAACAACTGTTGTACATTTGGTATTAATAACTCTTTCTGTACCACCAGGTAATCTGTAAATTTGCCGTTTCGCATTACGTCCAGCGCTAATTGCCATTATTTCTTCGACACTTGGTACATTTTTACGTCCACCGTATTTAACAGTTTTTCGTAAATTCTGTAGACAAACAGTCGCTGTACCATGATAAGCTCGTCGTTTATCATACGCAGCTGTCTCTAAATATTTAATTAAATAAGGCCTCAGTCCTTCGCTACATGTAAAATATGCTGCGACAATACTGAAAAGTCTCCAACCTCTTTGACAACTGTCAGGATTTGGACTTTTATTATTAGTAGTTTGTTTCATCAATTGACAATAAACTTCATCGCGAAGTGCCTCAAATTTGTGACAATGCTATTAAAAATAAATAACAAATTAATAAATAAATACACATAGTAATATATTAATTAAAAATATATTACAAGTAGAAAGTTACAAATAATTTTCTTCACTTACCATTAATATTGTATAGACACACTTGACTTCGCTCATATCCGGAGGCAGTGGCTGGTCGCCCATATAACGCATCAAACATAAGAAACATTCAACAGCGAGAGTGCTTAATTCACTATCAAGTCGTAATAAACTTTGTTCAATTGGTACAGTTGAAAATTTAACAAGATCAACTTGCTCTTTCCACGTCCATTCAGCCCCGTCTGGTTGTCCTTTATTTTTCTTACCCTTTTTCTTGCTCTTCAATGATTCTATAACCTTGAGTGAACCACTTATCGATCCATCCGCGGTCTTCATCATCTCAAACCTGCACATAAACGAATATACCACCATCTCATATATAAATACATACAAATAATAGTTATTTTCATGATTGCAATCGATTGTATGGCGCCATCGCGATGCTTTTTATTTTATTTTCATATAAATAACGTTTCAATATATTTTTTTTTTTTTTTTACTTATTTTAAATTGAGAGAACAAAGTAAAATTGTGTATAGAAAATAATAGAGGGTGTTTTGTATTTACTGGGATGCGCATCATTTTCTTGTGAAAGACGAATGAAGAGCAGTGTGCAGGAAAACGATCGGTTGTGCTTGTTGTAAAAATCATGGATTGATGGATATCGTGTAGGTGATTTTTTATATGGGTGTCTTATGCTTTCTCAATACAGTGTGGCTGTGTGTGTGTGTGGATATAAAGACGAGCCCAATTGCATAAGTCGTCGCCCAAGGCGAATATATTTATAATACATAAATGTACGTAAATATATTTCTCATGAAAATTTTTCTTCCAATGATGGAAGAATATTTTAGTTGGCATAAAAACATTAATTTAACATTATGAAGCATTGCAATAATCTCAATTATATACATCACAAATGTATATTTATGTTTAAGTATATAGGTATGTGATTGTATGTATGTATGTAAATAAATATAAATATTAAAAAATGTGAGTGAGTGAATGACGATTGAGTAGAGGAGAATTGTTATTTCTTCTTATGTCTTATGAATATTTTAATTTGTTAACCAATTGACGACATTTTTTATGTGAAAGTGCGAATGACCGAGATGAATTAATGAATGTTATTTAGGACAAAGTTTACGTGAGTTCACGACTACTTAATCATTATTTATTGTCGTAATTTTTTTTATTTCCTTTTTTTTTTTTTTGTTTAATAATAATTGAATTGCTGAAGTTATTTCATTGCAAATATTATACACACGAGATGGAGAAGAGGGGAAAGGAATGAATGGATTTAAAATTCTATCAGTGGCACTGGTTTTACATTAAAGGAATGGGAAAATTTTTTTCTTTTTTTTTTTTCCGTTCCAAACTCAATTTCCGCATTTACTTTTTCATCACACACTTGGTGGCACGCTCTGGGACTTGCAATTGTCGACATTTTTCTCGTGAAAGTTTTCATTACTGTTGAGAGAGTGGTCTCTTTCTCTCTTGCATACTTTATTTATTTATTTTTTTCTTTTTTATTCCCCTCGAACAAAATACCCAAGTATGATTAACATCAAACGCGACTAATTTTATACAATTAATTAATAATTATTATTCATGTAATACATACTTCTCTGTACTTTGTCTGAAGTTTAACATGGCATATTGTAACAAAGAATGTTTGCCATCGTTTATAACTGGTCCAGATTCGTAGAATCCTTCCTCTGGTGATTTGCTCATTTCTTCAGGCGGTTGCCTCCATTCTTGTGCTTGATTATTGTGATGTTGACTGTTGCGCTGATTTTTCTGATGATTATTAATGCACGTTTGATTAACTGGTGATCCATGACCAGCCATACGATTTATTGGTGAATGATTATTATCACGATTAACATGATTGGATTGATTATAAATTTGATTATGTTGCGCATGTGAATTCCCATGATTTGTAGGCGCATGAATTGACTTTGTTATTTGTGAAACGTGATTCTCATGCTGTATTGCTTTGTGTTGAGGCTTCTGTTCAATCTAAAATAAACAAAATAAAAATACAAAATTAAATAAATAATAAATATTAAATAATTCATTGTATTTGATTGACGCAAATAATTATATTAATTTCATTGAATTATATTTTCATATATCATAAACTTGCAATAATTTTCTCATTTTATTCTCTATAATATTTATTGCTTTATCGATTTATTTATTTTCTCCCTTTGTTTATATTTTATACATATGTATTATGTATACCATTTATATATACCATCGATCTTTTACTTCTTGAGCGCACGCGAGAGTAAACGAGTTCTTTAAACCAATCCAAATGCCCTGGCAATACCTTCCCTATACTGGTCATTTAGAGCGGAATGCAATTCGCGAAGGCTCGCGCGTGTGTACTCGCTTGCTTGTGGAATGCATTCGATTGCGTTTAAACTTGTATATAAAAATATTTCCATTCATTTTACTATCAATTTGATAAACATCATATAAAACATACTATTAAAGACGAAAATAAATATTAAAAAATAATTAAAACAAATTAATTCCCATTCAAATAATTCAATATTATAAATTTAAATTATAATTATTTATTACAATGTTATATTCATCATGTCAAATGAACTTGTGCATATGCAAAATACAGTTATCCCGTGGGATTAACGAGAACGCGTTATGTATATAAACTATAAACTATTTTTTTTTTTATGTTACACTTGACGGAGTTTTAACTTGTAAATAATTAACGCTCGGATTCATATGAATTTTTTATGATTTATTTTATTTGTAACCGTCCCGAATGGCTACTCGACTGACGCGTCTTGCTTGTCATGGATACATATATAAATAAAAAGCTCATTTAACATTCGCGAATAGAAACAGAGATAAGTAATAAAATAATTATTAAAAATTATGTGTATACATATAAGCCGGAAGTTTACATTAAACTTGTTCATATATATATACAACTAAAACTCGTCTCAACCTGATTGCTGGAACGTTTGACCTTCTCGTCGAGTTTCTGCAGTGTTTCCTGAATAGTCGTAAATGTTTTATCATTGCTCTTCTCTTCAGATTGCACTTGCTGATGTTGCTGTACCTCATTTTGCATTCGTAATTCCTCAAATCTCTTTAATATTTCACGTACACTTAATTTACTTCCGTCCTGTTTTTCCTCAGTAATTGTTTCCATTTTAGATTTTTTTCTTTCAACATTTCCACGATTTCCTGACAATTGATCATTATTGTAATAATCTCGAATAAATCCCTGGAGTCTTATTTCTTCAGCTGATGATTGATTATTAGTATCATTATTATTATTATTGATATTATTGTTGTTGTTGTTGTTGTTATTATTATTTGCAGAAGATGGTGATGATGAAAAGCTTGGTGAAGTCGAGTCACTAAATTTTTTCATTGCTTCATCACGATTTTCATTTGACGCTGAAGAATGTCTACCATTTCGCAATTGGCATCCTACTTCCATTCGTAACTCTTCAATTGTTGGTTGTCGTTGTGTACCACGTGTTAATTTACCCTGTTCGTTTGACATCATTATTTTTGTCATATCAATACGTGGAATATTCTCATAATCATAGGCTGAAGTAATATTATTTCGTTGCTGATCAGTGCGTTGTAAATAATCATTGTTTTGCTTTGATGGTGCAATGACAGTTGTATGAATTGCATCAACCTTGGTGGTCTTTCTCGTCACGTTCTTGTTCATGTCCAATCGTGTCTCGCTACACCCGGAAGACTTTCGGTTTGGTTGCTGTTGGCTGGTGATGATGCACTTGCCGTTGCTTATACGTTCATTGCAGGTTTCGTCTCGTGAAAATAATTTGGCGAATCGACCTCGCTGACCCACTTGCATTGATCTGTCCATGTTCTCATATTTGGACGCTTTGCTTTCCAAAAATGCGCCAGAATCATCAGTATGTCCGTATTCATCGCTACTTAATTCAGAATCTGATGATTTTATTAATAAACTATCTGGTGAATTTGTTTTTCTTTCTTCATCAGATAAACTACGATATTCATTTTTCATTATCATGCTTGGAAAATTTGGATTAACACGATGATAATTATTATCATTAGTTATGGATAATTTTTTATCTATTTTAGATTTTTCCCAATTATTCATTTCAAATTTATGCAATAATTCAGAACGTTTTACAATTCTACGGACATTCATGGACGTTGGCTTTCCATTCATTGAACGTAATTCACATTCAGATGGGTCTAAATAATCCGTGAATTGATTTAATATTTCTGGACGATGTTTTTGTCGTCGTCTCAAGGTCTGTGGCAACTCTGCCCAATTGTTTGACATGCATTTTGAAAATACACCATCTCCGTCAGTTACTTCACGTTCCATATTTCCTTTCTTTTTTCTTTTTTTTCTTCTTATTATTTATATTCTCTTTTTTTATATATTTTTAATGGCACTTTAAACTTTTATAATTTTCATTTCAATACATAAGTCACTTCACCTTGAAGACTTTGACCACACGCATTATTGCTCACAATCAACTTTAATATTATCCCAACTGTACAATAAACATAAAAATTATTCAAATTTATTATTTAATTATCAATAATTTTTTTTCTTCTTTTTTTTTTTCCATTACTAATTTTCATAAATAACGATCAGTCTGCCTTTCATTCTTAATTCAACTTATATCAATAAATAAAATTCCACCGCCTGAATGTCACAGTCAGCTTTTTTTTTCTAGAAAGTTACTCATATAAAAATTGATATTAATTTAATAACAATGACAATATAAAATAATGCATCGACATGCATTATTTTATTTTAATAATACTATATACAACGGGGGAAAAAAAAAAAAATATAACAAATGAGGACGGTAATTATACACGTCGACCTTAATCTTCAAATTGTCCTGTCAATAATAAAATAAAAAAAAAATTCCAAACAACTGTATTCACTTGAACAGGTGGGAAAATAATATGTAGGAATATAAAATTTTTACGATGTGTAATTTTCATTTCCTCTTCTTCCTCACGGCCACGCGCGAACTAACATTAACTTCCTCTTCCTCATCTTCTTTCATCAGTGAAAAACATTAGTAGGTACATGTACGTATAAATAAATATACATACTACCTACAATATATACCGTATTAAATTCAATACACCTATCGTACTATATTGTATTTTTTTTTTTTTTTCTATTCGCATACCGTGAGAAATAACGTCGTCGTTGTCGTCGTATAGAGAAGATCGCGCGCGTGGGATCTTTGCTTTGGACAATGCCGGCTCGGCTTGAGTTTAATTATAATTATCTCCAGCACTAACAAACTCTCTTAGGACCTAACCATATCGCGAATGAGAAAGGCATAAACTTTCTTGTAAAATCCCGGTCTCAGTAGAACGCCCCTTCATGTTCCCCGCAATATCATTTTACCTGATATGTATATTTATAATATATAATTGTAAATAAAAATTTATATCTGTGCAATGAAAATTATTTCATGCGCACTGATTGTTTATATGCATTTCACTTAATACAATGAAAATTATTGTTTAATAATGGGGTAGTTGTCGGTGAAATTGCGCATGCAATGACAAATTGACGTGAAAGTCTTAAATTTTTTTTTAAATTATTTACCAATCTCTTTTTATATATTTTTTTATATTCTGTTTAATAATTAAAAATAAAAATGTATTTCATTGAGAATAAATTGTTCAATGATTTTGTTTTTTTTTTTATAATAATTATTAATTATTGATAATTATGAATAAGAATTAATAAAGGCAAAATTGATCGTTATTTAATTGTAGCAAAACTATCACTCACAATTGATGTAAATAAAATTAATAAATGGATATAATAAATTAATTTATTTGTTTAATGTGTTTATTATTTTGTTTCAGTATGTACGATTGAAAAGGATTGTATTTTCCTTTTTTTTTTTATGTGAGAATTAATCGAGAATACGTCGCATCGATGCGACTGCGGCCGATAAACTAGCGAGGATTCAGGCGGAATTGTTGAGCTCGCGCGTGCGAGTCGTGACCGTTCAGTAGTAGGGCCTTTGGACGACTGTTATCTGGGTCGTTCCCCACCAGGTGGCTGACTGTTATGTACATATCATGTGTACATGTATGTATGAAGACGTATGTAAGCGGCAAGAGTGAGTACACAAATATGTTTATTGCTGATGAGATTATTTATTTTTATTTTAAATTCTTCACACCATCTCAATAATTTTTTACTCAATGATTATCATCGTTTTTTTTTTTTTTTTCTTCTTTATAATTTCACCTTTTTGACTATGAATATCTTGAATATTGGAAAATAATTAGTTAATTATTTTTATAAATGATTTATTGAAATTAATAGAGAGAAGAAAGGAAAAATTTATCAGGGAATTTGAGTGGATAAAATTTTTTATTTCCCTTACATATATTTCGTTGAATTTTATCTCAATTGTCTTCAAGATGCTTCTTTCAATTATCTTCAAGACGTAAAAATTTAATATTTATTACAAGTCATTGATAGAAAAAATAAAATAAAAAGAAAGAGTTAAATTGAGACTCGCGTGAGAGTGTGCGATTCATTTTACTCAATTGGTGGACTTGTAGCAATGTTGAAGAATAAGAATCCAGGTAAAAAACACTATGCCAAGGAGAATAAAGACCGCGCCTAAACGATTTCTCACTAAGAAAAAAAAAAAAAAAAAAAAACAACAATGCATACTAACATCATCATCGTTATTATTTTATCATCATCCTCATCATCATTTTACTACCACTGCATTATCATTTTCGCGCGCGCGCGCGATGAAATAGAAATCCATACCGGAAGTAAAAGAAAAAAAAAAAAATAGTGGTACATCACTCATGGATTTATGAATAGCAATTGCCGGAAGAATATAAGAAAAAATTTTACAATGTGTCGATTTCCATTTAATAATACAACGTTTAATACTATATAGTTTTGAAATAAATCTTAATAACATTTATTCTCACACACTGTTGTTTTTAAATAATATATATATTCATAAATAAATACACGCAAATAGCAATATAGAACTGCAATTTACTTTTATCACAGAGTGAAAATATGGAAAGCCAGAATTATTTTCATATGACGAAGAAATTAATTTATCCTTACAGATAAACATAATGTTTACATGAGTATTTAATATGCATGTCCTTTCATCTATAAATATATAAATATATATGTGTAGAAAGTCTTATTTTATTAAATTTTTTTTCTTCAAGTATAATATATTTACATAAATATTTTATATATTTTAATTCATTTCCGGATTTAAACTCTTCAAAACTTTGGCTATTTTTATTTGTTTGCAAATAACCAACTGATGGACAATATATTTATTTATCTCTTTCTATATTTATTTATCTGCCATTCACGTTCTCTCTGTTGTCACGTTCCAGTATCGATTATCGTAACGACTATCCTGCAGCATTCTCTTGCGCAGTAATTTCTAAATCGTCGAGGCAATGATTTTATCTGTTGGCCTGCCACATTGCCAAGAGAAATACACGACGTGAAAAATTATTTATATGTATATAAATACATGGATATATGTGTGTTATAGACGTGGGAAAGGTATATATACACGGTGGGCCTCAATATTATCAAGGAAACACGAGAAATAAAAAAAAAATATTTAAACGTCCTTGATCTCGAATGCTGAGTTGAGAATGTTGTTTATACAATTTATGTAGCGCATTTTATAGAATTTTTTTTCATTTTATTTTAATTTTAATATGAAATATTTCGATGAAATTGTTAGAGTGAATTTTTCATTATTTTTTTATTTTAGATTTTTTATGCGTATATTTATTTCGACGACCCCTCGGTTGTAACGATATTTTTTAACCGGTTGTTTCCGGGTCTCTGTTCGAAGCGCAGGTGCGTTAATATATACAATGAGTGTGTGAAAAAATATATAATACACCTGAATTTAAAAGTCTTTTTAAATATTTCAACGCATTTCATTTTACATAATACAATAAAAATAGTAAAAAAAAAAAATAAAACACTTAAATCTGTCATGATAAAATATTTATAAATTTTATAGAAATTTATATTTTTATATTTTATATTCACATATTTAATTTATTATTTAATTCAACTTGTGGATCAATAATTAATTTTTTTTATACAAACTCTCTTTTGACTTGTTTTCTCCTTGCTCTCGATTTTTTTATTTTATTTTATTTTTTATTTTTTCTTTATTTCACCCTGGACATCCACTCCCATTACATATAACCCGTTGAATTCACGTGTGCGGTAATTTGTATACGCTGCGTGATAAAAAGAAAAAAATTAAGTCGAGAGCAAAGAGAAGTTGGTAGAGCGCAAAAAAAAAATTAAGTAAAGAAAAAAAAAAAAATGAGAACGTGCATCACGGTAAATCGTTGTGGACTTTAATTTACGAAAGCCTATAAATGGTTTCCCGGTGCGTAGAATTATATATATGGGTATATATAATATATATGTAAGCGTGTATATATGTATGTAAGTATGTGCAAAAGCCTAGTATATATAGAAACTTGTTCGATTGGACAATCTTGGAGAACTCTCGCTGAAATGCATCCGAGTATTCGTCTTCCAACAAATGTCTTTGTATTATTTTTTTTATTTTACCTTTTGCATTTGTCCCATCAATCACAAGATCCAGTCAACTTGACGTACTTCGACCCATTTATATTTATATATAGATATATATAAAATACACAGACATTTTTTAAGTATCGACTTTGACTTTCGAGATAATAAAATATGGGAAAAAAAAAAAATAAATAAATAAATGAAAGAAAGAAAGAAAAATAAAAATGTGTTAATGTCCAATAAGTCAAGAAATACGACTTTCGTGTGAACAACAGGTGAAGGCTCTTGTGTTTAATGACGAAATGAGAGGAAGAAAAATATGGAAAAATTAAATGAATAGTGAGAAAGAACGAGAAAACATGAAATGGAATTTGGGCCATTAGGTGATGCAGAGATGATTGT
Organism: Microctonus brassicae; assembly: GCA_918226075.1. NCBI lineage: Eukaryota > Metazoa > Arthropoda > Insecta > Hymenoptera > Braconidae > Microctonus > Microctonus brassicae. The sequence continues at coordinate 1,740,175 of OW445491.1, read as the reverse complement.
ACCAATGGATAAATTAACAATTCAAACGTACAGTTTCCGTTTGAAATATATTTTTTTTTTTTCTTTCCTTCAATACATCTTACACGCCTTATTACTATATAAAACAAAGTGAAGGTATTGTCCTTCACGTAATAGACACGTAGGAATTGCTACTTGAACTCAAAATTGAATATAAATATATACCTTTATAAGAAAAGAGAAAATTGAAGATTTATTATGTTTATATGAATACATAAATCATATATTATATGCACATTGAATTTTCTTAAGGAATGTCAATGGCACTGTACTACTATTTTATGTCAAGTCCTCATTTTTCGCTTAACCCAAATGACCCTGGCGCCAATACATAAATAGCATTTGTCTTTTTAACAATCATTTGAAGTGAAGTATTTTTTTTTTTGTATTGTAAAAAATCCTTTTGGATAAATTTTTAAGTCAAGAAAAAAAATTTTTACATTCTACATATTTATATATTATATATGTATAGATATGTATGTATAATATTTATAATAAAATGACGGGATTCTCTTGCAATAATAATTTCACGAGTCACTACACAACATATGATGAATATATAAAATGCAGTACTTGCATGATGATAAAGTTGTAAAATAGTAGAATTATAATTTACAAAATACCGTGCACACGGTGCACACTATATTATTTTAAAAGAACCGCACAAAATGTATATATACACACGACGCGCATCGCAGATGAAATATAACAATTAAAATGTCCATATTATATTCTCGTCAACGCCCCTTAATGAGTTTAATTATTTTCAACGTCGCGCGTCGGTTTATATACCCGAGTAAAAATCATATTTAAATGCATAAACATAAAAATATATAAAAAACATTCGTGTCTGAGGCCGGAAATAATTTCGTTATATGTACACATCCCTGACATGCTCCAAGACACTTTGCAACAAATGAAAATAAAATAAAATCAGTAGATAAATAAATTAAAAATTAAATAGAATAAAAAAAAAAAATGAAAATAAATATTTTTTTCTTTCGCTGGATATTTAGATTTTTCCTTCACAGAACTTTCAATCTGATCTAACGATGCTCGGCACGAGATCGATAAGCCCGTTGGCCGATTTGCAATCAGAACATGTAAAATACCACAAAGCCAATGTACACACATACGTATACATATACATATATATCAATATCTAAACACTCAGTGGTGTAAATTGGCTTTCCAGTGAGTGGTCATATGTGCTGGTCGTTGATTCATTTCTTTTCTTTACTTAATCATCATCATTATTATGATTTTTTTATTTCCTTCATTCACTTGATGCGCTGATGTACTTCATCTTTCGCCTTCCTTCTTCCTCTCTATTTTTTTTTTTTTTTTATTTTATTTATTTATTCCATATATAGATATACATTTTACTACCCAGTTACTTACTTATACTTATTGCTACTTGGCTCACATGAACGCGCAACGCGTACGAGTCCCAGATTATAAATACCATAGAGAAGAGAGATACTCTCACGGTTAATATTACAACTTCTCTTCTAATCGTTTTGTGTTTGTATATGAATATATATTTATACTGTATTGGACTCGTCGATTTCTCTTCACACATCACGCACTAATATAAAGAAATAATAATACTACATCCTTTTTAAATGCGTATAGACATTTGCGTTTGTAATGTCGCGGCATGAGACTTAAAGATTAGTTATTGGGATAAGAAATTAATGAATTAGCATGATATTATTTTTCGGGCGTTTCGAATATATCGAGGTCGAGAGGTCGGGATACATCTTCGATGTTATAACTTATAAGTAACGGTTTTCAATGAATTCATATGGGGGAATGTATTTATGTGTGTATGGACGTATGTAGATGTAGATATTGTATGTATTTATATATAGTATATGGTTGTTTTATATTACTACAACTTCAACCTGACCCAACTATTGGTCACGGACCGTTGACGAAGTAGATATATACATAATGCTGGATCATTCGGTACCGCCTTGCACTTCTTTTACATTTTTTCTTTTTTTTTTTTTTATTTATTTATTCATTTATTGAATTTCCTTTTTTTTTTTTTTCATTGCGAATTATTACTGTATGAAAAATAAAGGGTTGCAAAAATCCTGACGTGACAATACTTGTCACAGGGTGTGATTATATACTGGCATTTATAATCAATACGCACGAATGATTGTCTGGATATTAGAACCGTTAGAAAAATTTATATACAAGTGGAATAATTATTTAGAAAATTATTTTTCTATTTTTTTTTTTTATTGCATGGATGAATAATTATTGTCACCGCCCATCTTATGTTCATTTCACCGGAAGAATTTCATCATTGGTAATTGACAATTTACATCTATTGCAAAATTTATGCGTAGAGAAAAATATTGTGTATGCAATGTAGGTCTCTGTGAGACTCATTATGAAATTTCTTTTATGGTTATTATATTTGTGTATATGTAATGGCGCGATGATGAATATGAGGAAGAAAAATATTAGTAGATAATATGTTATTCGAATACGTGGATATATATCTTCTGGCCAATTGGTTATGTATAATATAGTGAGCAAGAAAGAGAGACATCTTGAGGTCGGCCGCACCTAAATATCTCACTAAAGGCACGCAGCGTTAATTTCTTTAGGAGCTTGTTGACGCTTATACTATCACTTTACATCGCTGCGTATTCATATACATTCTAAAATGACATGTGTGTCTCATTCATTTGCTCTGTCTCCCTCTCATTCGTTCGATACTTTTTTTTTTCAATTATTTCTTCGCGTTCATTCCCGTGTGCAATAATTTATTTAACGCATTGCGTAAGACGATATATTATTTTTATTCGAATATGTATGTATGTATTTCTTTCGACCTCGAATCATTGAGCTGAAATACCATTGATGATCATATAACCAGTTGTGATGGAGCATACCACAAATTAATTTATGTTTAAATCATTCGATAATGAATATGTAGATAAATGAGGAAAATGTTAATTAATTTTGTGTTATTTATGAAAGGGAATAGAGAAAAGAAAAAAAATTAATTGATAGAATACATGATTTTGTTGTGACTCACCATACGAATGTAATTGCTGATCATTTCAGCGAGTTGTGGTGCACGAGTTGTGTGCAATGGTAATCGTACACCTGATGAAATTGCCAATGTACAAACACCAGATCTCGTTGAACTGACAGAAACAATGTCTTCTAATGATAATGTCTCTAAAATTATTAATTCTCCTGATATAGTTCGTTTTAATAATCTTAATCCGTGATGAGACACTGCTACGTGTTGGGCTTCTGGATGCTGAGGTCCAATCTTGAAAGAATAAACAAGCAGATAATATTAAAGAATTTTTATTGATAGTTGAAATATTATTTTTTGTTTGCATTTTTATTTATTTAGTAGATAAAGTAACTTACTGATACTGGAAATATCCGGGCGAAATAAAGTGGCCATTGTTTTGCCATGTCAACGATATTTTTTTTGATAGTAATTTTGTGTTGAGTACTTTGAAGATTGTCCAATGTAACCCCATAATTATCGAGCATTTTAAGCATGTTGTGACGTTCTTCTTTAGTAATTCGAATGCTGGATGTGGCGAGTACATCATAAGCAATTTGACAAAATACTAAATGTAATGCAAGTGGACTTGGTAATGTTTCATTTGGTGCAAAGACTTCTTTTTTAATTCTCAAAGTCCACGATACACGATTGTATGTAAAATGTGTGGTTGATGTTGGTGGATGAAGTTTTGTATCAATAATTTCTTGAACTTTTTCGATTTCTGGTTTTTCAGCTGGTGGTAAAACTGGTTTAAGAAATTCTGGCCACTCTTCAATTTCAATTCTCTCTAATTTGTCTGTTTGATGCGTTGACGCAACACTTGAACGTCTGTCAATATCATGATCTAATTTTTTATAACTCTGTCGTGCAACGACAAATGATTCACGTGTATTTGGAACAACTCCAAATTCTCTAGTTGACGGTAATCCAAAGCTATCTCGAGATTTTGGTGATAAATCACGTACCATACCAAACGAATCACGTTTAGAATTATCAAACATATCCCTAGAATATTTTGAATCAAAAATATCGGAATTGATCTCACGACGCGAATCAAAATCCGAACTTCTATCACCTCGCGTTGAGCTTCCAACATCAATGCTGTCTTTTCCATAAAAATCTTTACTTAATTTCTGATCACGATGATCCTCATGACTGTCGCGTAAATGCTTTTGCGATGCAAATAAATCCCGACTTTGACTAAACATATTCTGACTGTTAGAGAAATGTTCATGGGTATCAGAGTCTGGCGACCTACGAAAGTTGTCCCGATTCTTGGGTTCAACTGGCGCCGGTGGTGAACGAGGTTGTGGCACACCTGATTGACTAAAAATAAAATTAATATAAAAATAAATACTTACATACAGATATATAAAATCAATATATTTATTCAAACCAGCAATACGAGTTTAATTATCTGTACCTGTTACTGTAAACACTGCCGCCTCTTGGACTTGGTGGTTGTGGCGGAGTAATTGGCGGTGGTGGTGGTACAGGTCGACTCTCCATCCTCTCAATCTGCGTTCTCACAACTTGAGCTTGCGTCATCATGTCAGTGGTACCCTTCGATGTAACACTTTGCGTGTCATCCGCTGTAGAAGCATAATCATCCCATCTTCCGCCTGATAAATATAGAGAAAGAAAGAAAGAAAGAATGAATAAAAATTAATAATAATTTAATTCATTTGCTTGTATTCAATGGAAGGTGAAAAAATTTTTTTTTTTTTTTTTTGATAATGAGTAGGATATTATTAATTATTCAATAGTTGATTACCCAATTGTTGTTGAAGAAGAAGCTTTCGATTGTCCTCGAGCCGATTGACCTTTATATCGTCACGAGGCAATGCTGGTTTCTCTGTTGTCTTTGTTGATCGTACACTGTGTGTTGCAGTGACTTTCTCTAAACGTTGTCGCATCTCCGAGCTGAGTTTGAGTTTACCAATGCTGCCTGGTGATGGTCTTTGTGCACCAACTTCGTATCCTGACCTAAACCAAAGGGTAAAGCAATTTATTGGGTATATATTCAAGTTTTATATTTGACAATTTGTTTCGGTGAACAAAATGTTGGGATAGAAAAATTTCATAACTTACTTGGATTTCTTTTTACGTTTTTCGCCTTCTTCTTTATATCCATTTTCATGTTTTGTTGTTATATTCGGTTGAATAACCGAGTGATTTTCAATTGGTGATTCAGCATTCACACCATTTATAATCTCAAATTCTTCCCATTCAACACTACCTCCCTCATTGCTTGCATTTCCATTATTTCCATTATATTCCTGATATTGTGGAGTAATTTTACGTTGATTCTGGTGCTGACGCATTTTAAATTCCGTAAAACTGTCTTGATTTTGTGTTTCATTTGAATCGCTGGGTGGTGGCCAACGCCATTTTCCAATTCTTACTGTTTTTGCTCGTCCATAGGGATCCAAAAATGGTCGGGATTCAGATGGATCATGAGCGTCTAATGGTGGTGGCATTGGTGGCGGTGGTGGTACACCTTTGTTATTATTAAATATTGATGGACTATTATCAGTGCTGCTTTTACGATTTTTTAATTCACTCAAAACATTTGTAAAATTATTTTGTATATTGCCACGACCTGAACTAGAACGTTTTAATTCTGGTGTCGATGATATTTTTCTTTCAATGCTTATTTTTCTTGTTGAATATTCAACGCTCGTTTTTCTCGTGAGATCATGATTTTTTCGCGGTGGACTTTGAGATCTGTGAACTTGTGCTTTAACTGTCACAGTTTCTAATCGTTGATTAATTGGTGTTGACGATTGTGACGAATTTATGGCACGTTGTGTTTGTTCAGTTTCAACAAATGGAGATAGTGGCTGTTGTGCACCATTTTGAACGAGTAATTGTTGGAATGCCTGATTTTGTGCCAATAATTGTTGTTGAATTTGTAAATTTTGCGCCATGGCACTTTGCAAAAATGCACGTTGAAGATTTTGTTGATACGCGACCATGTCAGGATTTGTATTGGGTGGAGAATTTGGATATTGGGGTATATTTAATCCCTGCATATTGTAAATAGGAATCGGTAAATAACCTGATCCCATATTTATATTTGGACTTTGTCCAGGTGGTATTTGTTGTTGTGGTGGTGGCGAAAACATTGGCATCATCATTGGCGGTGAAATCATTCCCGGTGACATTGGACTAAAATTAAATGCAGAATTCTGATTAGGAATATCCATTTTTCCACCGCCTTTAATTGTCTTTGATAGATCCATTGACAATCCTTTCAATACAATGTCATCAGTTAATGCATCTAAAAATTCGTCTAAATTTTCGGGTTTATTCGTTGAAGTATTTAATTTTGACGAACTTCCTTTAATGCTTGCAGCTAAACTTCGAGCATCCGAAAGTTCATCTAAATTTCCATCGAGAACGGGCATAAATAATTCGTCCAAAAATTGATCAACATCAGACGCTTGACTTGGCACTCGAACACGTCGCACATGTGAAGCTAAAGACGGTGCTTCGCTGGTGTCTGACATCGCTGAAGATTTACCACCATATTCACTTTTTTCAATGTACGCACGACTCGATTGACTTCCGGGTAATGCACGTTTGCTTGGATATTGCGATTTAATAAATCGTGTTTGTGATCTTATATAGCTGCTTTTGTCATCTTCAGATCTGCCAGTTTGACTCACTGATTGAATATCAGGATATTCAAAATCAATTGTCAAATCCTCTTCTTCGACAATATTAGGCTCGGTACTCCTACCAATCCTGCTATATTTCCTCTCTTGCGACATTTCAGAGCGACTCATATAGTCAGCATTAGTTACTGCTGATACTTCACCAATTCTCTCTAAACTATGATAACGTTCATTTAATTTTGATGATGAAAGTCCCAAGTTAGCAAGTTTACTTGGCGATGAAACAATTTCTGATTGCAATAAATTATCAAGACTTCTACTGCGTTGTTTCTCTTTCTCAAAGTAACGATCGTTTAATGCTGATTGTCGTGACAGTCCCATTTCACCAGATGATTCGAGAACAGGTTCGTGCGATTGCTTTCTCGTCTATGAAAAATAAAATGACATTTATAAATGATCAATACGGATTAATTCGATAATGATAAAAAAAAAAAAAAAAAAAATAACAAGAAATTAAATAAAAACATAGTAAAGAGAGAAAAAAAAATGTTTATGTTTGTTGATTGACGGAACCCCGAACGATTGGAATGATAAAAAATAAACAAATAACTAACAGGTGATTTTACAACTGGTGGCTGAGGTGGTGGAACTGCTGGTCGTCTAGGCGACTGAATTTCCGGTTCTACCGGCTTATCAACCACCTTTGGCACTGGTTTTCTCTCGAGCGGTTGAAAGGTCTTTAATACTGGCACTGGTATATCCATGTCTTGTTCCAATTCACGAATGACTTGAATATGCTATATTAACGAAAGAAAAATAGAATCAAACATTATGACTGTTCAAGAGAAAATTCACACGCTCATATTCTACATTTTCGCTTTATTTTAAACAATACAATGTTGATGATGAAGATCCATGATTATTCCAACTCTCACCGCTAACGGTATTAATACATATGTACATTTATTGCATACATATACATTCATATACATAATGTATATAACTGCGTATATATGCACTTACCTCTCTCTTTTTAATTGGCGGAAAGCTGTTCTTTCGTTGTTCAAGAAACATGTGTTTTGCCGCGGGGAATGCTGGTGCTAATTCCATTTCTGATATTAAATCAAGAACGTAATCGCATCCATTTGTTTCGGTAACAATAGCATCGAGTCCATCCAGTTGATTCCAAAGAGTTACCGTCCAACCAGTGATGTCAACGCCGTGACTTTGAACAGCTACATTTGCTAATTCCTCACACGTTGTCCATGAATCAATCGCGCATGTTGTTGTTTCTCCTATTTGTTTATTTATTTATTTATTTTCTTTTATAAACTCTGATGAGGAGTTGTGTGAAATAAAAAAATTACATCAATAAATTTTATTTACCGTCGTAAAATCCAACGGTGAGGGCCATGTTGACTCGGTTTCTATTAGCTCGCCATTCAAGGACACAAGGTGGATAATTTCTTGGCACATGATGAGTTGATAATTGATTGTTATTCATGATTCTTAATACTGTTCGTTCACCTTGAAGTAACTTTCGTTGACAGTAGGTTTTGTAACCATTGTAAGCGTGATCCGAAACATATCTGATGGGTTTAATTAATTTAATTATAGAATATATTGAATATTTAATTTTTTTATTCTAGTGTGATTTTTAATTGTTATAACGTACTTTAAAAAATATTTAAATAACGTTGGCGTTGGTTGAAATGCTGATAAACAATTCGCCAATAATAACCATCCACGTTCACAATTTGCATCATTTTCATTTTTCCAAGTTTGATTTGCAAGTTGACACAAAATTTCATCTCGTAATTTTTCATTTACAATTCCTTTATTGACAATATAATCGCCCAATGCCTGTTCACGTTTTCCACTGAGATTATTTTCATTCATAAATCTCAATATCATTTTAAATATCATCAATGAATCCGTGTAATCTTGATCACGGGCTTTTGCTAAAAATGGAGTTTTTATTGGTTCGCGTTTCATTCCAAAAATATGGCTTTTGAAATAGATATTTGTGAATTTTGAAAATTGATGCTGATCAATATCCGATGGTAAACTATAATTGATCGGCAATGGAATAGTATGCCCAACAACCTTCAACAAATTTCTCTCTGTATGAGTCGGTTGCCAGTCTATTAAAAAATGAAAAAAATAAATAAATCAACATTTTCAGTAACAAATAAAAATTAATAATTTTCAAATTGGCAAATGGAAAAAAATAAACAATCCATACCGTCAAGTTTACTGTAAATAAACGCTAGTTCAGCTGGAATTTCCAAATGATTTACACCAGCAACTGCTCGAGATGATCTTTCTTGCTCTTCTCTTTGTTGTTTTGCTTTAGCTCTTTCCCTACTTGCTCTCTCAATTTCCGCACGTTTTGCCATTTCATTCTTCAATATTTTAAAATTCTCTCGTTCTTTCTTGCCTCTATATAATTTTTGTGCCATGACAACGCCTCGTTTTAACGCACGGAATTTTTTTCTTTCACGATATCCACGATAAACTGCCTGAAGTAAAACGGTGCTACGAGAAATATTGAGAAATCGTCGACGAGCAAGAAAACCACGTGCATAACTAAAAATTAAAATAATTAATGGTAATAAAATATAAATTTTTCTTTTTATTCCATAATCATTATCTTTGATATTAAAATAAAAATGAATATACCAACCGTTGAACTGTTATCGCAGCTCGTTCAAGTATCAACGCTCTGTTGTATTCCAAATTTCTTTCCAATGATTCCCTGAGAAAAACTCGAGTTAATCCTAATTGATACTGATCATGTGCATCAGCGGGCGCAGCTTTATCCAATATTATACGACATAATTCCTTATTGGGCGCGCCTCTTGGTAAACGCGTTGATATCAAGTAACGATAACGATCAACAAAATGACCAAATAAAAGACGAACCGGATAACCGGTCTTTCTAATTCGTATTGTCTCTAACATTCCTGTATAACGTAGCTGTTCTAATACACATGGCATGTCAAATTTCATTGGTGATTTGTCATTATTTGGTTTTATACAACGCACAAACCACGGATTACATTGTGACATTGATTCAAGTAATTGCTGAAGACTGTCATGGAATCGTGCTGCTACTGTTGGCGTACGCGGTTTCATTGTAACAAAACGTCCATTTGGTTTATTAACTGTTTTATTTGCCTCGTGTGCTGATCTTACGTGTTGAAACATTTTGCTGACCATTTGTATTTTACTGCCAATAAGTAATTCAACAACGTCCGGTCTTAATGTGTCACGATTTTTATCCAAAAATCCATCCACATTATACCACACTTGTCCCGCATAATGTTTTATTGCAAATTCAGCCGAGTTCATTCGTGGTCGTGAGTAAAGTTCACTCAGCGCATGATTGTAATGACATTTCTCAAGGAATGAAAGGTCAGTGGCTTTTGGAAAATTACTTTCATCATCTAATAGATGAAGTATGCCTACTGGTTTTTTAGCAATCAAATGAATAACTGGTAAATTATCCTGTAAAAAGCAAATTATTATTATTATTAATTTATTAATTCATTTTTTTTTGTATTTTAATTTATTTAATATTAATTTTTTAATATTTACAGTATAATTTATTGTTGTCCAATCAATTTTTTCTTTAGCATATTCCTGTTGTTCCAATTTAAATATATGTTTATTAAAGTAAAAATGTAAATTTTCATTTGCATAATTTATGCATAATTGTTCAAAACTATTTTCGGTAAAATTTTCAAATCCAAATATATCTAAAATTGATATTGCTGACGTTTGTTTCGTTCCTTTGTACACAATATGATTAACACGTGCTACAAGCCATGAAAATAATGAACTGTAAAGTGCTTTGGCAAATGCATCTCTTGCATCTAAAGCTTGATCAATATTTAGCGCTGTTAATACTCGTTCATTTCTCGCTTCCTAAATATAAATAAACAAAATTATATCCATGATATTAAATAAATATTTAAAATTATAATAAGAAGAAGAATAGAATTTTTATAATAACAAACCGTTGTTTTGGTCGTGAGTGCTCGAATAATTCCATCAGCATTAATTTGAAGTAAATGCGCAGCCCAACGTATTTCCGCGTCTGAGCCAACTTCAACGCCTTCCTGTCCATGTCGCATTTGTTTACGATGAAAATAAACATTACCTAAATGCAAAACACTCGCGAGAATACGAAAAATTGTGTCTTGCTCTTCGGAAGTAAATCCAAGTACTTGCATTGCTGATAAAAGTGCTTTAAAATCTTGAGTATCATGTTTACCATCAATTTCACAACTTCCACCCTGAAATAATAATTTAATACTATTATTATTAACCATTTATTCCATTAAATTAATAGCACAAAATTAATTTCTTTTTAATTTACTGTCACATTGAGATAAAAAAAAATTAACTGAGAATTATTTATTATATTTATGATTTATTTTCTGGTTTGAGTTGATATGACGCTAGATTTTTCACGCACCTGGTTGAGGTAGAAATACTTGTCTGGTGTAAGAAGACCGTACTTGTCTCTGAGTTGTTGATCAAGGCCAGCTAGAAGCTCATAGAATACATGATAGTTTCTCTCGTCTGAAGCTTGAGTTACAATTCTGCTCTTCTCTAATAAATACTGCGTTACTCGTCCACCAACGATAACTCCGCTGGAGAAAAATAATAATGAAAAGTAATCCGATGAATAAATAAATATTGAACATGAGGAAAATGTTGATGAAACAAGTTTGACGTGTAGATTTATTTTAAATAATTCTTTAATGAACGAAAAAATTACTTACTCTCTAAAATGTACTTCTAAGTATTTTCCAAAGCGACTGCTATTATCATTTCTTGGTGTTTTCGCATTGCCAAAACTCTCTAAAAGTGGTGCTGCCTCTAATATTTGTTCGGTTACAAGATTACTGGGCGCACGATTTACCGCAGCGAGATATTGCATCACAAGTTTTGTCGATTCAGTTTTACCTGATCCAGACTCACCCGAAATTACAACTACTTGATTGGCACTTGGATTATTTGCCGCAGAAACTTGACTATATGCTGAAGAACCCACTGCGAATAGATGTCTGTTTATAAAAAAAAAAAAAAATTTTTTTTTACATCACCAATTTTTATCTGATAATTTTGGGATTTTTCTTGTTCATTAATTTATTTTTTATATATTATAACTTACGGTGGCAACGTGCCGAGAATTCTTCCTTCGTATAATTTCACCTGATCCAAGCCGTAAATATCAAACATTTTATAAGGATTGACAGCAACAAGAATACTTCCCGTGTAAGTCTAAAAATGAAATAATAAAAACCGGTTATAAAAATGAAAATTTTAATTGATATATTTATGAAAATGAAAATTTATTTCAATAGCTTACATATATTAATTCTTTATCATATCTTATTTTGAGATTCCATAGTAAGGACGCCTCATTTAGATCACTAGAAAAATAATAATAGATAAAATTTAATTTACTTTCATTTGTTATAAAATAATTTATTTTATTTTACTTTAATTGAATCATGTCTTCAACGCCATTCTGTCCAAGATCCTGCCGCGGTCGAACGCCAGTGAGATTTGTAAGTGTAAACGTCTGTGGCTGTACAAAACAAATAAACAAAACGTAAGAAAATTAGAATATTTTTGCATTAAATCTCAAAACAATTTATCGTAGCTTTCACTGTAAATTTTTCCCACAATTTTTTATTACATTATTCATTAGGAAGCAAGTTAACGATGAAATGTAGTCTATCTTTCGTTTATTTTTCTCTCAATTTGGTTTTGAATTACTTTGACCCATCGTCATGTGTCTTTGCGACGTGCTTTGCTTACAAGTCCAAGTCCATTCCAATCCCTCGGTCAAAATGAACAAAAAAATATCAAATAAAATCCCCTCGCGAAATAAATTCACGATTCCTTTCTCAAGGTCGTGAACATGTTTAATAAAGATGATATGCACTTGAATTATGTACGACTGAACTCGATAAAATCCACACGATAAATGTTCTCAATATTTTTTTCTTCTTTCTAAATTACTTTTTTTTCTTTTCACAATAAAACTTTTTCAATTCTTTTCATACAATATCCAATGTGATATATGATTGAGGTGATTGACATTGCCTTCTGAAATGCAGTCAAGCGTTTTCTCAAGACGTTTCCATTGCTCATACTTGATTTGATCTACTTTTTTTTTTTTTTTCTAATTTTCTTCACGGATCACTTATTTATACACTTTCGACTTGAATCAAGTGTTTTCTGTAGATATTATTGCCTGAAGTAGTGGTCAAAACACTGTATTTTACTGGAGCATGAATGAAATGACAAGAATTTTACACAGAAAAGACAACACAAATTTTCATATCGCGTGCAATTTTTATTCTTTTTACCATAGCTCCATAATTAATCTCATAAATCTTATACAGTAACGCATGCAACCCTTTCATTTCTTCAGGCAAATGTGTTTTTTCTTGTTCAACCCACTCGCTTCAATACACTCAAGGATTTCATACCGGTAAATACCCCCCCGTATATATACAAATAAAAGATAAATTGTTGTAATAAAAAATTGAGCAGTGAAAAAAAAAAAAAAAAATAACGGTGCTTCTGAATTCGCGAATGTGTTCACATACTCGTATATATATATGATGCACTCAAGAGACCGTTCACGTGAGACTTCACCGGATGCACCGGTCTAAATCTGACTGTGCAACGATCACGCTGCATCAGCATTGGCGCAGCCATACTAACATGCATTATTTTATTTTTTTCTTTCTCTATATATCATTGTTCATTGGAGATTAATTTCTTTTTTTCTTAGAATCACCGACTAAATCATACAGAGTATCATTTTATACAACCAACATTGATCCATAATGACCTACTTGATGTTAGTTTAACAGAAGAATAATTTTATTTTTTTATATTAAATAGAAATATTTATTTAAATTCACCAAATGTTAAATACATTTTTTTTTTGCATTGATGCACTATGTTATGTGTAAGTAGACACTGCGTTAACATTTGCTGACTTTATTTTCGTACGTTGTATCATTTATAAAAATATCATGCAGTATATGATTGTCTTTGACAATATATTGTTTCAATGATTTGATAAATATATGTCAGGGTATATTATTGAAACAATAAAAATTATTATGATATATTTGAAGTCTTTGAAATTATACTGTGTGTTATTTAGTAGAGTATTTTTATTTATTTTTTCTATCATACCAACCATGAAATTTAACCACTTTCGCGGAAGTGTCGATGTATTTAATGAGGTATGTGAATTATAATTCAATATTGTAAGAGAATTTTTATATAACTTCATTTATAAATTCTACATCATGTGCAGCAAAATACATTGCTTCCTTATCTGCTTTTATTTTTTTCTTACTCTCAAATAACAAGAAATAAAAATAAATTCATTGATGAAATTTAATATTGAAAGAAATGAATGTGTAGATAAATTTAATATTACATAATCTTTTGACTCTTGAGTGATTGATCATTTGTGTCGATATGAAGATAAATAATTTTATTCATGTCCCAACAAATGAGAGGAAAGAATTTTTTTTTTTTAGTGATTGGTATTTGTGATAAGTTGATGTTTTCAAAATAGGACAACGATCAGATAAAAGATTTTCTTTATGAATAGAGTTTTTGGTATGAAAGAATTATTTATGCTGATGAAAAGAGTTAATTAATAGAAATAGAAATTAATTTATTTCACAATACCTTGCCGGCAATGACTGCTTGAACAGAAAGAACATTTGCTGCTCGATGGTATTCCAAGACTTCACCTGGAAGCACATGTCCAACGCCTGGGTCGAACCACACCAGTTCACCCTAAAAATTTAATTCGTATTGTTACATTCAATTTACAATAAGTTCATTGGACTATTAATTAAATAAATTTCGTATTATTATTGATGTTAAACACTAAATTTATATCACACTTGTTTCAATAGAAGTTGTCCTGCAGCTTTTAAAAATTTTTCCATCCCCTGTTTATCTTTACAATCACTCGGTTTTTTTACAACACTCGAAACTTTTCGTCTACCAGTACAAAATCCAAAAATAGATGTTGATGGTGCTGGTGATACTGATTGTGCATTGTGAATGTCACTTAATGATTTTGAATGAGGATTCTTCGCAGATTTTTTCACAAAATTCGTAGGATCTTTCGTTAATTTTGTAGACAATCGAGGATTTTTAAAGTCAGTTGTTTGACGATTTTCAAGTGTCTTTGATGTAACTTTTGTGGATGTGGTCGATGGGATGGAATTTGAATTTTTTCTTGGACTTTTTGTGTAAAGAGGTAGAGTTGTTGAAATAACCGGTGTTTCTCTACCTTTATTTCTTGATTGTGGACGATTTCCATTGTCACTAGTTCTAGTTTTAGCATTATGCCAAGTCGATATAGTCGATTGATTATTTCTTATCTTTTTAGCATCACGAATTATTCGATTTTCACTTTCATTTACGCCAGTTTTCATTAATGACCTAGACTCTTTACGATGATCTGTTGTTTTACTACTTATAGCAAAATTAATTGTCACGTAATCAATTTCTTGTTTTGTCTTTAATTTATCATTACTGCCAAGACTTTTATAACTCGTCCCCACAACTTCTACATTGTCAATTATTCGTCGTCTTGACACTGCTCTCAATTCTTTACCAATGCTTTCACTTTTTTTCTCATTACACTGCAAAATTTTATTACGTCCATCCAATTTAACATCGTGCTCTTGATAAGTTGATGATTTTGACGATGATGATTTACGTAAAATTTTTCCAGATATTTTTTTGCAATCAAGTTTCATTTCACTATGATCATTTAATGATTGACGAAAATTATTCAAAATTCTACCATCAAACTCGTCTTCTGTTGAATCAATATCACGTTCTCGATATAATTTTAAACTGTTGGTCGATCGTCGAAGAATTGATTCCCTTGATACCACTGGCAAAGATAATTTTCGTCTTCTAATTTTGCCATAAATTGGTGCTTCTCTACTTGCCGATTCTTTTGGCGGTCTTACAGCACACCAATCAGTTGTTGATTCACTGCGTAAATTTCTACTGGAATGAATGATCTTTGGCAAGGTCGAAGGCCTGGGTACTAGGCCACGAGTAATGTCTCGAAGTTGATTTGAAACTGTGAGAAAATCAGCGACAGACCTCGCACCGCCTCGTCTACCAAGCGAACCCTCTCTCCTCTTTCCGGTATTGCGTGTATTTGTTGCATTCTTCAGATACGAGGAGGAGGAGGATTGTTTGGTGAATTCATCTATTCGTCTTGTCTCATCCTTTCTCTCAGAATTAATTATTCGTCCAGTTTCGAGTAGGCTATTGCTCTTCCTACGTATTGCAACTTGGATTGGAGTTCGTGGTGCCTCAAAGCTCGTTCTACGATTGAGAATTTCCTGTCGAGATACACGACGTGTCTCAACAAAACCTGAAGCATAATTATCCATAAGTTTTTTTGATTTTCTCCCAATTGATGGGAGTGTACTTGGTCGTGAGTCCAAATAATAATTATGCACCCGGTCATTTTCATCATCTGACCTCTTCCAATGATGTTGAAGAGTGTGAGCGTGTCTTTCGATACCATCGTTCGCCACTGCTCGTCGTCGTTCCAAGATCTCACGACGAGATATACCAATTTTCTCGCTCAACCGTAACGCTTCCGGGTTACTGAAATGTTTTACAACTTGACGACCGCCACCAGTCACGACCTCGTCATGCCTTTGCACATTACTGGATACAGTGATTCTTAACCTCGACAACGTCGAATTTGACGCATCTTTATCTGGGTCTGGGCCATTAGAATTATGCAATCCACGTCGTCGCGCTAACGGTCCGCCATTATTTGCATGATAAGTTTCTGACATGGTGGGCTTTAATTTCGGACGAATTTTTGGTTTTATCGTTAAGCTTTTGGTGGTCCCACGTTCGTTTTGCGTTCGTTTTAATGTTGACGCCATTATAAAACAAATAAGGCTTTTTGGAATTAGGGACCATCGCTCAATTGGCGACAAATCATTATTAAATCAAACACAACTATTCACACGTATTACAAACATTGTTTTTTCTTCTCCCCGTTTATCCTACGCATGGTCTCACCACATATGCTTGCATTCCACCACGAGGCGCAGCCGAGATGTTTTCTTGATCGAAACGAGTCGCAAGACTCTCTCGAGAACCAACTCACTTCCGTTCACTTCGAGGTCATTGCACGAGCTGGTACCGGGATTGCCGTACCAGTGGCCTCTTTGTAATGGAGTTCTCTTTTACGTTTTCCACGCGTACACACATTAATTCTCTGCCGCATATCTCATTTATTCATTTATTTATTTATTTTTTATTCTTCAACCAAATCAATTCTTTATTCTTGGTATATTCTTCGTCCAAATTTCATTCCATGAATTTTTTTCCAAAACTTTCGATGCTTGTAACCCGGTCAATGGCTCTATGTTAAGTATATATTTCAAGCAAAGAACATAAGAATTTATGTACACGATTTCTCATGCCATTTCCTCGAGGGTCGTTGCACTTTACAAGACCTACCAACGTCATATACATCAGGACATATATATCTATGTATGTATTTATTTTTCTGTCAGTTTGTTTGCATGTCGAATGACCTCTGTCAACGTCGAAGACTTAGTTAATAAACGAGACACGAACAAATCAATTTGAGGCCGCGCTCTCTTATTTACAACGCGCGTTTTGCATTTTCAATTTCTTCTTCACCATACAACAAATTCAACAGCTATATATAAAACATGTGAGTTAGGAGAGCACATAAAGTACTCAAAAGTTTAATGAGTTTAATAGGTCACTGGTTCAAAATGTCAAATAAAAAATATTTATTACTTCAATACTATTCACGTATATGTTTATACACAATATAATTTACAATAAATAACAGTCACACAAGAGGATTTTTAAAAAAACATTTTTTTTTGCCAAGTGACGATGTGATCTCTAAATAGTTTCACTGCATTCAAATGTCAATCAATCAATCAATCATACTGGACAATGTTTATTCGATGAATGCGATTATAAATATGTTCAAATCTACAAAAAATACTATTATAAAAATATAAATAAAAAATATATATAATAAACGATCTGGTCTTGAGGATGTTCGATGCACAACTGAAAGCTCGATGTATTTCTCGTAGCGATTGCTCTTGTTGCACATTGGCGTAGATATTTTTAAATTAATTCATAAAGTTAATTGGCCGCTCATCGAAGCGTTGGCTTCTTGTCTGGTATATAGCAATAATATAATATCCAACCTACGAGCGCCCTCGCAACACCTTCAATAATTATTTATATACTCATCTGAACGCTGATATTACTTTCTTGTTTCTTTTTATAATAAATAAATGTATAAATAAAATAAATACACATTAAAGGCCACTTATGTCATCATATACTTATTCGTTTCGTGTTTCAACAGTAAAATAAATTAGCAATGAGAGGAAAAAAAAATTTATAACTCGCGCCAATGTATTGAAAGAGCTTTGGGGTGGAACCAAGCGTGCTCATATACGCTCTTATATAAATTACGCACTAAATAACCACGCGTATATGGCTTGTGTAGTGCATTAGAACGGGAAATGTTATAACGAGAGGTTGATACAACTGGGGAATTAAAAAAATTCATACAGAAGCAAAAGAAACAAAAATTAAAATACTTAAAAATTCTCCAACTTCATTAAACTCTTTCTCACCTTTTTAAAATTCAATTAGTTTTTATTTTTTTTTTCTTTCTATTAACTTCATTCGTGCAAATGTTGATTAACGTTTGCGCAATATGAAAGATGGATATTTAACTGTCAAGTGTCGCGGTGAAAAGTGCTGTTTGGCACGTGCTAATACTATGCAATTGTTTGTGCCTGCGATCTACAGATCATTGACATCAACAAAACGAATAAGACGATAGATATTATACGGCTTTTATAAGCGTGTGCTTATGTAGTTTCACGCGTGATCTTTCAATGCAGTCTCTGTATGTCCACACACCAGGTATTGTCGCGATGTCATATAAAGCTATGTGTACAGATGTGTGTATATAAAAATATACTTATATATGTACAGCTGTGAGTCACGTCAGCCGGAAACTTTGCGATTGCGGAACGTGCGGGTACATATACTTATATAGAAGACATAGATATTATATACAAGTATACGTGTATATATATATAAATTAATAATTATATCTATCTATCTATCTATCCATTGAACAATAATGTTAAATGATACACTGGATAATTTAATATTGAACTCACCGTTTCCCATTCGTTGTACATCATATGATTAATATCGTGATTTTCATTGGCAAAACTTCATCTTTATTGACTTATTAAAATATAACTCCTCGAATTTTTTTTTAGTTATATTTCACTTCCTTCCTGAAAGTAAATTAATCAGGCATTTAATTATCGTCATTTTAATAGTGGGAAAACATTTATTTTTTTGAGTATTATTTTAATCAGGAAATAAAAATGAGATTTGGTATGAAAATAAATTGAGATAAATTAATAAATTGAAGGGACTTTTTGAAGAATTTTATAAAAGCATTGACGCTTTAGGATGAAAAAAAAATTTGTTGAAGCGATAAATAAGACATTGTGAATTATCTGAAGCGACAATTATCATTTTTATTAATGTGAAGTGTAAATTAAAAATTATAATTATAATGAAAGCAGAGAAAGAATGAGTGGTTGAAGATTGGGGGGTATATATAAATACTTCAAGTGTATATTCATGTCTTGTTGATGAGATATATATATATACATATACAATCAATCAATCATCACGACAAAGTGTAGCTTATATTCGCAAGTGAGAGTACGTTAATGTATAGAAATATATAAATTCATTACAATATTTTATATGTATTTGTTTAGAAATTCCATGTACTGCAGAATTATCTTATTGTCGCGTCCTTCTTGTGTATATGTATATACCTAATTGGCGCAATGAGAATGCGCATTTCGTAATTTTATGGCAATTCAAGTTGGTCACTGTCGATTGGTGTACGCGCGCGTAGGTGCAGCCGCATTTAACAACAACAGACTCAGAGATTAGATAAAAAAAAAATCGTCACTGAGAACAATGGACTGTAATATAGTGTAGGTTTTATTTGTATATAAAAGCATACATAATTATGTATACATTTTGTATTATATATTAAAATACATACACCACTTTAGGTGAATTGTTATATACGCGTTTCGACACGCGTTCGATTGTCCATTGTGTGCATTCATTGAAAGTGGACATCTTTTAGTCATCATTGCAGTTAAATAATGGAAAAATTATTTATTCTACAGTTTTAAATAATACCATAGTGAAAATATTTATCGTGTGTATATTATATACTTCAAGTTTATTTGATTTGCTTTCCAAAATTAAAGAGTGAATTTTTTTTTTTCTTTCTTATTTGTTCGATTTTCTTTAGCTTTTTTTCTTCCATTGTTTTCCGAACTTTCGAGGGAAAGTTTTGACACCGATAATTTGCCCGTGAAAAAATAATTTATAAACAAACTGTTATGACAATTTTATTCAAAAATAAATATCAGAAAAATTAAAAAAGACATAATATTAAATTTTGTATTTAATAAATGAAAAAAAATACAAAAAATTGATAGCATTTATGTTTGAGCATTTTGTTAATTGACGTTAATAAATTGTGAAGATTCTAAATATATTATTTGCAATTAATAGAGCATTTAATGTGAGTCATAAAATTAACAATTAAATTACACATGAGAAATTCTTTGTGATGGCCTTGCACTAGTATAATTCTCACGCGAGAATAAATATTAGTGAATGGCATTGTAAATAAAATGACTGAGTGTTTGCTTTCAATCATGATTAATCTAAGCATTTTAGTGGTTGATTATGCGAATATTGTATGTATTTATCATGAGTAAATAGTATTCAGTAAGATTATAACTGCAGTAGTAGGATGAAATGAGGGTTTTCTTGAGCAGATATCGAGGTCAGACAGAGAAAGCAGCAACTCTGCGCGACTGCGGTGATACAACGACTTTCTTGCGTAATTCATAATTGCTTATCCCGCGTGTCTGTAAATCGAAATTGAAGCATCACGCTTGTTTCAAATACCGGAAGACAAAATAAATATATATGTATTTATTTATTTATTTATTTATTTATGTGTATGCGTAGAAAAATTAAATTGCTATGAGGATATTGCAGTGCTTTTGTCTAGAAGCAAATGTATAATTATAAAATGTAGTCAATTGTTGATTGAAGATTGTGAGGATGAATTTTCAATTAAATTGGAAATAAACAAATGATGGGATTTAAATATAAAATGTGAAATTGCAATTTATGTATAACAATGAGAAAAAGATTTTATTGTGATTATTTGTTTGTGGTTATTATTGTAGTGTTATATTGTGTTGAAATTATAGTTTACAGAAATAATACCACAGATATGTGATGGAATATATGTACAGTTCTATACAAGGAGATATTTAATGTTTTCTATTGCACAAAAGTGTATAGGTACATATATTGATAATAAAGTTTATTATTTTTTTCTTTATTTCACACTGCTCGTGAGTATTAGTTTTCAAAGGATTTTATGTTAATTGCCATTTAAATAAAAAAAAACTTTCTCTATGAAATGCAATAATAAATTTATTTAAGTGATAATAATGAACAAAAATTTCATAAACTTTTTATAAAAGATTTATGATTAAAGTTTTAATTATTTTTTGATTTTATTAGATTTAATTTAAATACAATAAATAAATATCTTATATCACGGAAGTACTGATAAATAATACGGATGTGTTTTTATAATATATAAAAATTAATAAATCTTTTTACGCAATTATTTAATGTATGAATTTATGTTTAGATATGTGAGAGCACTTGCATTATAGTTTAGTGTAATGACACATCGTGACTATGTGAATCTTAAGAGAATGCGCAATGCATTATATATAAACGATGAAGAAGAATATATGTACGTTATGCAGTGTAGTATATATTATATACATGATATGTGTATGTATAAAAAACGCGACATATAAAAATTGTTGGATCGAGGGAGAAAGGCATTCAAGGCGATCATCTTTGAGCGAATTGTTTGTCTACAAAGTGCATTAAAATCTTTCTAAAGATGAAAATGACGAAAGGGTTTGAATATATAAATAAATATAAATAAATATATAAATAAATAAACCCATCGATCTCTTGCCTAACAATAATTATATATGACACGCAATAGACAGAATATTTTACTGAAAATTATTTACCACACCTTTTACTTTTTGCCATGTGAAATAATTTTTTTAATAATTTATTTTTTCTTATTTATTTAATTGGATTATTTTGACACTGACTTTATACTGCGTGTATTCAATATATGGAAAACGATTTATTATGTGTAAAGTAAATATTTATGGTGTGGTTTTAGAATAATTTCAAAATTTAAACAGATAAAATTTTTATCAGTTTTCATTTTTAATTAAATTCTCAATGTTGGGTCGAGAAGAATTATTGTTTTTTTTTTTTGAGAAAGATGAATAACAATATGTGCAGAAATGATATTATACTTTCCGATTGAGTTAATATTGATGGAATGAATTTTGTTTGGGGGTGGACGATTCAAGTAAGCATTTGATGGGGATATGTACTCCAAAAACGAGAGTAATAGTAATGGAATAACCGGTAAAAGTTATTCCTTGATGAAATTCCAATGTTTCATTTACGATGAAATCATCGAAGAGGCAAAAGAACCGGTATTCCCGTTGTATTAGTGTGTATATTCAGTTTCCGTGAGACGATCTCGCTCGTGGGAGCAATGTGGCATCGAAATCTCCACATCCTTCAGTATATACTCTTGAGAACTTTATACACACATCATATATATCTGACCCTTAACCACAATGAAAATAAACAAGGAATATTCAACAACAACAACAACAACAACAATGATAACAATAACAAGTGCTATCAAATTACACAAACGCCGAAAATAATTTTGTAAAAAGAAAAAAAATTATTCTCAAAGTTCTTTGATGCGTTTTTTTCCTTTTAAGAAAAAAATATACACAATTTTTTTATTTTTTTATTGTATTACCTTTCAATTTTTTCCAATGGCAATGTTTTAATATTTTTATCTCACAAATTGCACCGAGAATAAAACCAAAATTAAACAATCAAAAATAATAAATTAAAAAATCCAACGAAAATGAATCGAAAATTATAAAAACGTTTGTTTATTTATATATTATATTAAATTATTCACGTTCTTCACAATAATTTGAAAATATTTTTTATCATCACTAAAAAAAACACCACTAATAATATTTTATAAAAATAATATCAAACAAATAATTGTGATATAAAATATTACACACTAAATATTTTATACTAAAGTACACTCAGAGCTTCATGATATAGAATTTTAATTATCGAGAGACTCGCGACGACTGTCTGCCGCATGAACACAGCTCAACTCGAGGTATGCGGTCGACCTCGCCTAAGAGATAGTTTCTCTTGTCTCCACAAGGCGCCACAGTCCACACTTTTGTACCGTTATAAGCGTTTATTACAGGTGGCTGGTATACCTGGACTGAAACGATGAGAGTGCAAACGAGCAAACTTTTCGTCTTACCTTTACCTCCACTTTACAAAGTACGACTATATCCCACTGTCTATGTGTGTGTATATATGTACACATTCTTTATTATATATATATTAGATATATAGACGCCTCAACTCTATGGATACATAGATAAATTATTTTACTGATTTACATATCATATTTTACTAGTTACTTTGAATTTTTTCTAAATAGTCTTTATGCATACCACGACGAGTTTAAATGGGGGTCACACTAACTTTTACGTTGAGGTTGAGGCCGTTGTCCTCTGTCTCTTTCAATAGAACGCAAATTTAAATTGAAAACTCCGTGGTTTTGCCGCTTGATAAATATAATTCACTCAAAAGTATTTGATGCAGACGATCTTACACCTGTTTACTTAAATGCTTTTGTGGTAGAATACAGAAAGAGAGAGGGAGCGAAAAGGACATTTGGAATTGTGGTTTTTTAATTTCATCGGTATATTAGGTATGTATTGGAAATGTTGAAAGGTTCACTGCACTCGGAAAAATTTTTTTTCATCTTATTTAAGGTTATATGTATATTTTTTTTAAATATTACATCGTTGGTAATTGATTCGGTTTTTTGTTACAATTGCGGCGATTGATTATTGGATGTTTATTAAATTTTTACTGTGTTATTAATGACAATTATAATTTTAGGATAAGTGGAGGTTTAGATGATGAAAAAAAAAAATGGATAAATAAATAATAAATGCTGAAGGAAAAAAATAAAAACAAAAAAAAAGGAAAAATACGATGAAATGAGAACTTTCACCCGCCATGAAACACGCGGGAAATGTTTTATGATTATACTGGATCAATCGGTATATAATTTGGTTTGTGAAACAAGAGAATTTAAAATCATAAAACAATTGTGGATATTAATTATTCATTTCCGTATTTTTTTTTTATTTGTTTTTCTTTTCTTGATTGGGATTTATATTTATTTAATTTTATGTATTGAGGTTTTAATTCAGAGGGAAAAAAAATTGTTTAATCAATTTATTTTTTATATTTATATTCCGAGTGGGATATACACATGTGACCTAGCTAATTATATCGCGTATTACTTGATATGCAAAGAATGCCTGTAAGGCGATTGATTTCCATTCACCGTTCTCGCTCCTGCGCGTGTAACTCAACAATGTTTTTACAGCTAGTAATAATAATTCATAAATATAAATTAAACTGTGTAATTCCTCGTGCAAATTATTATTTCGTTACATTATTTTATACACATTCCAAACATTGTTCAATTGGAATTTTTCCAATTAATAAAATTTTCAGAATCGTAAAAATGAAAAAAAGAAATTTAATTAACAAAATAAATTATCATTTATTATTTTTAAATGATTCCTAAAATGTTTTTATCTAAGAATTACCAGAAGGATATTATAACATGTATATTTACTAACCGATAATACTTTGAGATTTATCAACGTTTAATAATGAAAAAAATTTATTTACCACATTAAGATACAATTAAATATTGTGATTGATATAATGATAATGTTTATTTGTAGTGGAAAATGATAAAACAGAAATTATTATAAAATATGAAAGAGGTTAAATTTATAGTACACTATCTGTTCCTAAAGATGGCACTGTCTGTATATTAAAATTCTTCCGAATACGCGTGACCAAGATAATCTTTCTCGTAAACCACAATTTATTTTATCTGCACAACGATTATTTCAAACTCGATTTCAAAAGCTCCGTGTGGCTTTATCAGGCTTTCATCAATATGGTTTCCACCACATTTCGTAATTTTCACTGAGTGAATTTTCCCACTATTGAGTCTTTATCGATAAAACTGAATAACTTTAACGTTATTATATTATTTATAAAACAAATATACATATATATATATATATTTATCAAAAAATTATACATAATTGACATACAGATATTGCAAAATATATACATATTTGCATCGTAATGTAGAACGTATTTAAATATACATGTATGACTGCGATTTTCCATTGAGTTAATGACCTCAACAAAGTAATTAATCATTGTAATTACACGCGATATTAACATAACGTATATAATATATATTTTTATATACATATGTGTATGTATATAAAGTATATATATACAATGTGTTTTATCAGACAAAGCCGTGGTAAAGCAATATCATCCAAAATTGAATCCTCGTGTTAATCATTTGGGCTTTCACTTTGAATATGTATAATAAATTATTTTCTCGTTATCAAGATTAAACGTGACAAGTTATTTTATTTATATATTATATATATACACGTGTTTTATTATAATAATGAAATGTAATTATATTCTCAAACGATCAATGGAGTATATAATAAAATGTGAGTTGTAAAAAATAAACAAAAGACACGATTGTTTGATATGACACGTGCATAAGATGAAAAATATATAAAGAAAGCATAAAGATTATTTTTATTTCGATATATATTATTTATATATATATATATATTTGTACAGATGTGTCTTGTGTGCAATTTGCTATGTATATACACTGAAAGTGAAGCAATTTTTCCGATTGATATGGATGAGACGCTCGAGTTTTGATGTACGCTCAATTTCAAATGGAAAATCATGTTGGGATTGGATTTTGTACGTGAGCTGAAATAAAGTAAATGCCGTGAGTTTTCTCGCTTGTTCGGACGTACGTAACCCGATATGCTCAAGATGAATTCACAATTTTTCTCATTGGCAAATGAAAAAAAAATATATGTACATGTATAGATAAATATGAAAATAAAATCGAAAGATATATTTTATTTGTATTATTAGAATTTATAGGTGAAATAATTTTTGGACTATCTAGTATGATATTAAATTTATTTTTTATTCTATCTATTTTAACTCGGGCTTGTTTATTATATTGCATTATGAGGTGTGATACAATCGTTTTAAAATCGGGGCGCGATGCCAGGAAAAAAAAAAAAAGGAACTTTATATTATAACGATGGTGCGAATTTTTTTATTTTTTTTCTATCACATTTTGGAACATTTATTTTTTTCTTTTTCATTTGAGTGAAATGTATACGAGAAAATTGCGAATAGTTTGAAAGCCGGGAAGAAAGTGGATGGGATTTTGAATACATATATAAGAAAATAGGAGAATGAGAGAGAATGCTTGGGATATTTCTATACGCTCGCAACTTAAATTGGCTCGATAAAAGTTTCTAGAAACAAAAGCGGCGTGCGCGAGTTGCCACGCGCTTCTATATATTATCAGAAACATCTGCCAAATGTTATTACAACTTTGAATGAAGAACGACCGGCATTATACGACGAGACGCCCATAGAACATTTTTATACAACTGCATTTTTTTTTATTTATTCAACATATAAAAAAAAAAAGAAAAATTCTCACGATTTATTTACAGCAGACACTTTATTTAATTTCATTTAATATTTAATATATTTCTCTTTCTTCTTCCAACTGTAATATATATAAATCTCTTTAAAATTAATTCAAACATACTCATTAAATAAATTAAATTTAATAAATCAAAAAATTATTATTAGATAAAATTTTATTTTCATCTTCTAAATTTATATTTATATTTAATATATCAAATATATTTATTATTTGAAAACACTTATGATTCTCAATTAAATATCCAAATACGCTCAATTTATACTGAGTATATATGTATATTTTCCTCTTGTTCTCCCTCGCGACTCGCAGAGAATACATATACAGAATCGAAATGAAAAGATATAGAATCGAAAGAGGGAAAATTATACGGTATCGTTCCACGATGATTCATCACGCCATTTGAGTCTGGAATCAGAGTATAGATCAGTGAGAACGATAACATAATTTACGGGACACGCAGTATAGGTTTATGGGGATTGGAAATTCTATAGCATAAAGCCAAACGAAGGGAGGAGAGGGAGATCGATCGAGATGTTGAGCATGAGAGGAAGCGAGAGAAGAAGAGAAATTTATAGATTAATAGAACGTGCGGGCAACAAAGCGCGCGCAAGAGAGCGAGAGAGAGAGTGAAATCGAAACGATTGCCGATGTTTGGTCTATGTATACACAACCCTGTGGAACAATCACTAATCGAATTAATTGGCCAAATCGGTAGTCACGATGCAGTTACAATTAATCTGCCTAGAGGTTTGTTGCTCATTATCTTTGTGGTATATTTCGCATTTAAATATAGCAAATATATTTTATAGTTGATTCATATAAATAAGTTCTGGTATGAGAATTAAATATTTAGATTCAAATTATAATCCAGTGGAAATAAAAATTATCAATTTATTTATTTATTTGAAATTACAGATTTAAATGAACAAATATGTGATTGTGTTATTTTTTTAAGGTGTCAGATATTTAATTAAATTTTTAATTAATTTGTAGAATTATTATAGTAGGATAGAAAAAAAATTTAGAAAAAAATTTTGTGAATTTAAGTTTAAATATTTTCTATAACACAAAATAATTATTTATTGATCAGCGAAACAAATCAATAAATATTATTTATATACTTGAATTATTATATATCACACTGCAATATGATCATACTATAAATAATAAAATATATAATTTCATCTGTCTGTATATAATAATTTACACTTGTATTATTTACTCGTGTAATAATTCATCTGATATTTGAAATATTAAATAATAGTAAAATAGATCGCTGCATTTATGAATCAAACGTGAATAATTATAATCCAGGAGAAGTATAAAAAGAGAATGAAATAGATAAAAATGCAAAAAGTAAATTTTTTTTCACGATAATATTAGTTTATATATAAATATACAAAAGTATATTATAAATTTTTTCCAGAAATTGTCTTTGCTCTTGCGTTTTTCTTTCATATATATTTTTCTCATCACTTTTTTTTATTTTTTAAACATATATCACATGTTATATGAGTTCATATAAGCGAGTTAGAGTCAAGTATGGATATTTATCGTGAGTGAAGAGAGTATGAGTGAGGTAGATATAGTCAACGAGAAAGAGAAGAGCAAACGTTCGCGGAAGCTCCGTCGTTATTTCATCGTTATTCTGCCGTTATTTTCCAGCAAGCGGTTAAGCGAGAATTATTGCGTCTGTCCGCTCCTGAAACGGCAGAGTCCACTGATGTCCTGCAACCGTACATACATACATACATATATAAAAAAATACATACACATTATTATACCTATATGTATATTAAAATAATATATAAAATCTATCGTGTGTTTTAAAATTGCCTTTGATAATTCTCATCCCTTTTACACTTTTCTATCCCTTTTATAATTTATCTCAACCACTTTATATATTATATTTAACTTCAATTTTTTATATTACAACTAATTAATGTTTACATTTTAATTTGCATATAATTAATGATATAACTAGATATTTATTTATTTATTTATTTGGTAGGAAAAAAAAATTTTGATGAATTTTATTTGAAATAATATTTAACGATATAAATAATATGATTTGAAACACTTGTAAAATTGAACATAAAAAAATAACACACGTATTTATTTTATATTAAATGGCAAATACGTGACGCGAAAGCTTTATATATATAAATATATATGTGCGTGTGTGTGTGTGTGTGTGTGTGTATAAAAATGTTATAAAGTGACTATTAAAGTTTATAAAAGAATGTGACGCTACAAAAGAGTCTGTCAATGACTTTGAAGCTTTATCATTTTGTGATTTGATATATTTAACAATAAAAATAAAAAAAAAAATTGACAACAATATATATATATGTATACTGGGTTATTATATATATCGACAAGTGAAGATATAAATACAAATGTGTTTGGATTTATTATTAAATGCATTTGTATTTTTTTTTTATGTGACAAATAATATATTTATCCTGGAATAAAACTTTAAATTGTAAAATGTTTATTGGCTGAATATGGTTTATATGATTATATATATGGATAGAGAAAAAGACAGCATTTAAAATTGTAATACACTTTATATTCCAGCAATAGTGCATCGCGACGTTTTTATATATACATATATGTACATATGTATATAATATCCATATACTGCAGCTTTTGGATTTTCAAATGGAGCCGTCGCTTAGCCAACCATGAAAAGTGTATATATATTAACCAAAATCATACTGCATAACTGACAATACATATAAAAAATTTAAATTCCATTTCGTTTAAAATATTTTTCGTACTGTCAATAAATTAAAAATATTAAAAAAAAAATTTATTTTACCTAATATAAATAATAAAATAATACAAAGATCATAAATATATATTAATAATAATATATATAAATATATATTAGACATAAAAATTATTTATATATATATTAATTTATATACTAAACTATTAAAAGAGTAGATCATCTCTATATCGCGCGCGCCGTTCGAATGGAATAAGAGCGCGCAAGATAATTGTTTTGAATAATCCTATAGTGCGCGGGGAGGCGCGCGCAGGTGTCTGACCAGACACAGATCAGAGTGAGACTGTACGGGGGTTCCCATGGATACAAGCGCGCGCGCGCTTGACAGATATCTTTTGCGCCCCGCGTAAGAGAGAAGGAAATGGAATATGTACAACACACGAGCGGCGTGCGCGACGTTCTCTCATACACAAACACTTCTCTTAACTCTGTATATATACAATATATATATATAATATAAATACATATATATTATATTCCGGTATATGTATATGAGTTTGTCAGTTACCTATAATACAGTGGTGGGATGTCTTTGCTCTCATAGGGACAAGGGATAAAAGGTGGGGAGATGTGTGGGCGTGGCGCCACATCCCCAACGAAGAAATTGTATCCGGGTGTATACAACACGGACCCGCCTTCTCCTGCCACTCATCCCCCGCTTATCTTAAATATATATATATATATGTGTGTGTGTGTTGTCTCATCTCACACCCTCGTATATTGCTCGCTCCTTTGCGGCAACACCGCCGACGCCAATCGTTTCATTTTTATTATCGCTCTTAAAACAACCGAGCCACGACCGACCATCGATCCACATTAGCGGCTAATTTCACGTTATTATCCACCCACTTTTACCCTTCTCATTGCCCGATTTTTCAGTTAGATATATATGTATATATATTTTGTATATATTTTTGTCATTCTTCACTTTATTCATCCCTATATTTTTTATATTGAAACAAAATGGTATTAATTAATCAAAAAAAAAGAAAAAGAAAATTTATTGATTATTTTATTTATTCATTCATTTATCTTTTCACCTATTTATTTATTCATTTATTTTAAATATATATATACATATGTATATATATATATATATATATAATGCGACGAGTTGTATATTTTAGATACTAATTGGTAATTTTTATTTTTTGTATGCATTTTATTTATTTTACTTGGTGAGATTATAATTTCTTTATTACAAGAAAATTTACGAGGCGAGTGTAATTAACGCGAGTAACTCGATTAGACTTGGCACGTATATATATATATATATATATATATATATATATATATATATATGTATGTATATATATATATAGTATATAGTCTAGGCGATAAATGAACGCGAGGGAAAATATACTAAAGGTGTAATCGTAGGTTTGCCGATAATGTATATATAGTTTAGGTATGTATATGTATGTATATATATATATATTTACTTGGGTCTCACTCACACGTGTTCTCTCACTTTGTGTTGTTCTCTTTATATTGGATATACTGTGATAGCGATGCGAAGGGAAACCGGGTGCGGGGTAATTAATTTACGCGGGGACAAAACCGGTAACGAGTTGGGCGCATGCAAGCTCTCGCTTCGGGAAACTCTCACGCGATAACTCTCCTCGAGTGTATTTAGCGGACGCTACTATACCGCGTGTGCTGGAGCACCGTGCTCGGAATCTCGTTTAAATTGAGTCGCCGAGTTTAATTGGCTATTTATTTAAAGTTAGAAGTTTTGTGTTCGAAGTCAATTATTACGGTTGAATACAGCCGCTGGAGTTAAAGGTCTTGGGATTTCTATATGTACTATAATTTTATATATATTTATATGTATATATGTTTGAATACTCATTGGATAGGAGCGATGTGCAGGATATGTTTTTTTTATTGTTTTTAATTTTTTTTGGATAATTGTTCATGAATATATGTGAGGAAAAAATTATTTTAAATAATAATATAGGAAAATTTGAGCTTTGGAAGTATAAGGGGATATTTTGTATTTATTTAAGAATTATCGATGAGAAAAAAAAATAATTTATGGTGCGATAATAATTATGATGAAGCTGATGATTCGTTAACATAATAAAAAATTAATTTTTAATCCCTCCATACATAGAAAAAAATAGAGAATAAAATTTGATGTTAGTATAGGAATTATGGAAAAAATATATTCAACAATTAAACATTTTTTGTTTTAGAATATAATTATTTTTCTGTTACTTTTATGTACACATATTCACTCGCTTTATATACATTATTGTATCAATATTATATTACTATGCACTTATACTTTATATATATATTCATACATCTAAACAAATATATTTAAATTAGCATTTATATATCACTGAGGAAATGTTCGTTGAGGTGGAAATGAAGTTGTCTGTGGAGAGAAATTTTCAGTCACAAGGGAATAAATATGTTTACATTAAACTATTCACCCTACGACAAAATTTATCTCCCTTGTCCATTGTTTTATTCTGGTGAAATAATTAAAAAGAAAAATAGAAGTAAATTAATCCAATGAAAAAAAAAAAAAAAAAAAATACCAGTAATATACAGACTATTACATTCATTTGAGGATCATCAATAAAATCGACGTGACAATCGTTATAGTATTCATTGAGGGTTGCTCGCACCCCCTGGAAAATTCTCCCAATTGTCATCATATCATATAATACAACCCTCCCATTTCACCAATGCATTTTGCGCAATCACCAAAATAACACGTGTCAAGGTTGTGTTAGACAATGATCGTTAAGGGTTGATATTCGTTTCTTTCTTTTATTTTATTTTATTTTATTTTTTTCCCTCAAAGCATGATGGCATTGGCGTTGAAGTTTCTCTGATACATTGATGACACATAAGGGGTTGGTTCATTGCTATACTATAATAGTTTTGCACCCTTCTTGCACACACTCCTTCTTCGTTTCATGTTCTCTCATTTCTTTTTTCTCTATACTACTTTCTCGTTTGTTCCTGAATGAATGTGTGTGTGTGTGTGTGTGTGCGATGTTAGGAGAGACACGTCAGCAGTCTACGTTGTCCACAGTCGGAGCATTTGGGACATTGGACATGTCCCTTGGGACCATCCCTACAGCATAAGCGCGCAACTCCAGAGGGCAAAGGAGAGAATTCGAGTGCGCAGTAAGATGGAAAGATCGATGGTCCCGATAGGGTGACTGTTTTTGATCGCTCGCCAACTCGTGTTAAGATTTCCTATTCCCTCATTTTCATCCCCTAATTTCCTAATCGTATTTCTTCTTTAATTACAATTCTATCTATGTATATAAGTAAATTTCACGTTAATTATAATTCTATGAATCAGTATTATTTATGTTTATACCAATTGGTATAACAATGATAAATGAGGATAGACATAAGAAGTTTTTGTTTATTTATAATTTAGCGCTTACACGAATTGTCATTAATTGATGTGGCATATATAGAAAATCGAGATGTGTGATATTGTTAATTCTTCAACTCTTGATGGAATGATAAATCGCGTGTTTCATCAAGAGAAAGTTTTACATTTATTTATATATTTCTATATATATATTTCATTAAAATTAATACAGTGTGTTTAATTACGTTAATTTGTGCAACTATATTTTAACATCAAATATAAAATTAAAATTACAGATAAAGTTTATTTATTAGAAAGATAATTATATAAAACTTTTTTTTTTTTTTATTATACTAAATCAAAATTAGTGTTGAGATTTATTTTGTTTTAATTTTTTTTTTCTTCTTCTTGAAAATTCTATTTATTTTCTTAGTTGATTATATGAATGAGATGTCGCAGACGAGCGAGCGCATAACGAGACATAAAAATAAATCTACGTAAAACGAATATCTATATATATATATAAGAGGGCTGAGATTAATGAAATGGCCGTGGGCGACGGCACCGGCTGAGCAAGGGACCAACATATATACGTATAATACATATACATATATATGTATATACCTACATATGAAAGAATATAATAAGGTATATATGAATTGGTGGCGGTCGCGCGAGTTAGGTGAGAAAGGTAATATGAAAAGCAAGAAATTTGATGAGATGAAGATCTTGAAAGAAGTGAGTTTATAATATTCTTGAACGAATTATATATGATGATGGCCAACATCACAGCGGGAATAATACCATAAGTCTTGGACAGTTGATCGACCTAATTTACTTTATATTTAATTAAAACTTTACAATAATCCCTCATTTATTTCTCAAAATAAAATAAAATATAAAGCAATGATTATAAATAAAATAATTATCTAATCGAATTTCTATATCTAAAAATTAAATACACCAATGAATTAATTAATTAATTAATTTATTCATGTACAATAATACATATGTATATATGTACATATGTACTGTATATATGTATATGAAAATACCAACGAATATATATATCTAAAAATTGTATAAAAGAATTATATCGTAATTCAGGTTGAAAGATGGACTCGTTAAAAAATAATCACCGAATTAAATCGAGACACTCGGCCGTGTAAACAACCCCTCAAAATGCCTAGCAATGTTGCACTATTGCTGGTGTATAGGGGGAAGAGGTGGGGGATGGGGTAGTGTAGTCGCAACCCCCGAGGTTTTAGATCTACTGTTCTCTCTCTTACTTTATATTACTTTGTAACTCTGTGTTGTTTGGTGCTCTCTTCCAATAATAAATGGCACCCTTGGGTACCGCAAATGAACCACGAAATGCTGGCAGTGTCCTGCGACCAACCTGTCGCTTGGGCTGAATCCGACGGTGGAGTGTCGACCATCTGTCCATTTTTATTATTTCTTTTTCTCTATCTTTTTCCATTTCTCACTCGGGTTCATGAATTTTTTTTTTTTTTTTTTTCTATTCTTCTGTTGTACTTTTGATCGTCAGAGCAAACGATCACGATCATCGAGAGATAAACTTATGTACCATTCGGCACCCGCTTCAAGTCCAGTTTTCATTTATCGTGACATATCACACGTTTATTATTATTGTTATGATGATGATAATAATAATAAATATGTATATATGTATATATATATATATTTTTTTTTGATTATTACACCCCCATATTTACAACCCTATGATATGAATTTGACGCTTATAAATGCAATGATGAGATAAAATGTATTATGATTTTAATGTGCCAAATGTTGTGCCACAGATAGACGAATAATCGAGCGTAAAATTTGAAAATTTTTCATTATATAACGAATGTTAAATTATTTGACAATGGCATAAGGGTCATTTCTTGCGGTTCAGTACACTATGAATTTTCATGGAGGGTTAAGAGGTATATATTATATAAATATATGTCTTTGTATAATTTTATTTTGTGTGTAAAATAAATATAATTTATTGCATTCAATAAATTAAAATATTTAAGAGTATAATTATATGAATTTTAGATCAGAGTTTGAAGAAAGTTTGGTCGTTCAGAAAGGGTAGAATTATATATTCCATGTTTTCCCTTTTGGATATTTTATATTTAACAATTTGAAAAAAAAAAAAATTACAAAGTTTAACTTTATATTTAAATATATGTATCTTATGATATATTTTTATTTCATAACATTCTGAAATTTATTAATAATTTTCTGATATTATATATATTATATACACTTCTTTGTTTATTATTTTAATTAATCGTCTATTGTTGAAACATTTTTTAACCATGTATGTTTAATATTCATTTAAATATAAAATTTCTGCGTGATATATGATGATAGCGCGCTTACACATTTGTGCACTGCAGTCAGTGTCGTTTATATTGTTGGATATAGTGCAGACTGTGTACATGTTGATACGTTTAGTATCATAAATAACCCAAGAATAATAAATAAATAAATAAATAAATAAATATGATTGCGGTAAATCATAATTATTCACAACGAGTACACAAGAGACAGAGAAATTAGAGAACGAGTTAGAATAGTGTATATAAATATAACCGCAGCACAAAACCGTCACTTTTAATTTCAGAAGAGTATGGGAACGCAAGTTTGACACATTTTCATTGCAAATTTATAGCAACACCATATATTTATCATTATATAGGATATAAAATTTTTGAGAGAATACAGTTCGATGAGTGATTAATTGCATCGAAAATACATTGCAAAATATATATTCTCTCGACATATCGATTATTTATTCATAAATATATATTATATATATGTATATTTTTATATTAAACAAACATTCTATCCATTATTCTAAAACAAAATTATCAAATAGAAATATAATCAAAGTAATGTTTATTAAAATGATTGATATATAAATGAATTTAAAATTTTCAATGAATTTCGATAACTTTTTTTTATTTTTTTTTTTTTTATTGCATATATGTGTTGTATAAAAATTTTATGTGTTTATATACACGCATTGAAGGGGTGGCTTTAGACTAGGGTAGTTGAAAATAGACTAGAGAGACTCTGAAAATAACGAACAAAGTGGTGAATATAACTATACACACATTTTCCACTTGGGTATCGTTACTTTGTCGTGCACAGGCCGGAAAATTGTTTACTGGATTGTTTAAACGAAATTTAGTAAAGCTTACTGATTTTATATCACAACCAACGCCGCCCGGGGGAGTTACCTTGGATTATATACATTAACAAAGTTAGCACTGTTGGATTTTCATTTTGTCATTGTGCACATAAATGCATTCACGACCTTATAAATATATTTCTTCAACCCCTCACGAAAAAAAAAAAAAAAAGAATAAACAAATAAAAAACTAATTAATATAAGAAACTTCAGCTTACTATATAAAAATATTAAACAAATTAAATATTGAATGAATATATATTTTTTTATTTAGAAAATAATTCCACAGATTTAAAATCAATTTTATTTTTATGCAATAAATAAATATTAATTTTCGTATTAGGAATAATATGATGAATATATATAAAGGTTTAATACTACAAAATGTATATTAGAATCCCCTTGCATATCTCAATGTTATACGTCTGTTAAATGTCTATAAATATATGGACATTGAGATGATATTTATGGGGTCCTGTGAGTCAGGGGGTTGCGTTGGTTTCTGCCACCGTGAATCGACCCATCTGGTCAAAAGTGGCGATCGTAATGTCCCGTTGAATATCACCTATAATTTTGGGTAATATATTACCTGGTAATTCGTTGTGTATTGATGTAAGACGCAATTATGAAGAATTTTCGAACCCTCTGCAAGCCAACGCTTTTACCACATCCACCACATGTCCATCGTCATTCCCGTCTGCAGATATACATATAGACTACATATATATATTTATATTACTATTATATATATATGTATATACATGTATAAATAAATACATACATCATTATATTCATCTTGATGTTATTATTATCGTAAAATGTATATATTTTTCAATGATGTTTAAGTTTTATTTTTTACATTCCGTCAATTTTCGCAGGTGTTTGATAAATATTTTTTTAATCTTGAGATATAAATTTATTTATCCAATACAGAATTAAATAAAAATGTATATGGGAATTTTATTTTTATTTTAATAACATTGACAAAAAATAAAAATGAATATATTGATTAATTTTATTTATTTTTTCTTCATTAATTTTATTATTCATTTTTATTTAATGAATTATATGTATATTGATATATATTATTATAATAATATAATAAATAAATAAAGAATGGAAATATAGTATAATTATTTGATACGAAAATTTTCCCGTGTGCGCAAATATTATTTTTCTTTCAATACAAAATTAAATAAAAATGTGCATGAAAATTTTATTTTAATTTTAATAACATTGAAAAAAAAATTAAAATAAATATATTAATTAATTTTATTATTCATTTTTATATTTAATGAATATATATATATCAATATTATATTATAATACAGAATTAAATAAAAATGTGTATATAAATTTAATTTTAATTTTAATAACAATGAAAAAAAATAAATAAAAATAAATATAATAATTAATTTTTTTTTTTATTAATTTTATTATTAAATTCCATTCAATAAATATATATTGATATAATAATATAATAATATAATAAATAATCGAATAATAAAAAAATAATATAATTAATTAATCCTAAAATTTTCCCGTGCTCGCAAATAATATTTTTTTTTTTCCTCAGTGAATTTAAATGAAATGAATGTTTCTCTTTTCTACATATATAACAAGTAAAATTTCGGATATATATGCAAAGGAGCTCACAATTATATTCGAGGTTAAATACTCAAGTGTACATATATACACATATTACAAAGTAAAAGTTTTATACGATGTGAGGTGGTGCGTTGGATTGGTGGAGGTTTATATAGTAGCGTGCGGCGCGAGTGCCAGAGAGACAGATTAGACTCGTAATAAACTGCTGGGGGTGTGTATATATATATACATACATACATACATACTTGCATATATATACATATATATGTATAGTCATGGTGGAAACGGTCCACTTGGGAGTCACTAAGACACTGCCAGTTGGAAACTGGCCTGAAACAGATTTAAACTCGTTTCCTCGGGGTTCTTTAGGCTTGCAGTCCGCCCTGTCTCTGCTTGAACTTATATATATGTATATATATATGGATAATTTTATATCTATATATGTATACAGTTGAAAGAGTAAGTTTGCCGCCTTTTAATTAGTTGCTCGTTCAACGCGCACAAGCAAGAGAACCTCTTTTGCCCGTCAGGCATTTTATTTTGCATCAACGACTTTTATACATATTGCGAATGTGTAGCATATTACAGCTTCATTTCTCTTCATTTGTTTATACGTATAAAATTATGAGAAGAAAAAAAAAATGGTGATGAATATGTAATAATAAATGAAAACAAAGCATTAATAATAAATTTTTTTTTATTTATTATTTTATATTTAATATTCATCGATGATGGAATGATTAATTATCTGACGACATTTGAATTTGTTATTTATGAATTGTTAATTTTATTTGTTGATTATATATTGGGATTATTAATAATAATTATTATAGGAAAATTTGTCCTGGTGGTTTATGAATTTTTAACGATTTTGAATAATGATTTTATAGAACTGTAAAAAATTTATTTTTGAATATTGTTTTATTTGTTAGCTTTATATTAAAAATTTTATTTGATAGTAGAAATAGATTTTAGTGATATTTTAATACTGAATAAAGTATATATATATATATATACTTTATACACATTAGATTTATAATAGATAAATAATGAAAATGAGAAAGAGTTTGTCCCATGGCGACACGTTGAATAGGTTATAGTTCTTACCGTTGGAAATTATTTAATTCTCGGATGATACATAAATTAAGTTGAAATCGGTATAAAAGGGGTTGGTGCAAGTGAGTGGAGTGCTTTGGCCTTCTTGCACACACCACCAGTCGCAACCAGTTAGCGTGAGGGTGCTCTAGGGTGCCATACAACGTTTCCCATTCACTATATATTGACTTCGTGCTCGCTTTTCCTTTCTCTCATTCTATTTATATGCAATCTAACTCTCTTACTCTATTGCATTCTCTATTTTACCTCCTCATTCTCTTTCCTCTTGTTTGATTTCTCGCTCTTGCTCTACCTTCCTCTTAACCCTTTACAATGCCTTCGCCACTGTCTAATAGAATTACCGTCCACGTTCTCAAAGTTGGACTACGAATTGGTGGATTGAAATTATTCACGTTATTATATTCGTTTTTCAATTTATTTTTTAACTAATCGCCAATTTTTTTTTTCTTTTTATTATTTATAGATTTGATAAATTTTTGTATTGTTGGTTATGTGGATAAAAAAATCTTGTTTCAAGTTTTGACAATTTTTTAATTTATTTTATTTATTAATTCATTTAATATTTATTTTAATATTGAAAAAAAAATTTTATTTCTAGTCAGCTGCGTTTAAAAAATTCCAGTTATAATAATTAAACATAAATATTTTTTATTTGTTTATTGCATTATTAATAATGTGGATAAAAAAATCTAGTTTCAAGTTTTGACAATTTTTTAATTTATTTTATTTATTAATTGATTTAATATTTATTTCAATATTAAATTAAAATTTTATTTCTAGTCAGCTGCGTTTAAAAAATTCCAGTTATAATAATTAAACATAAATATTTTTTATTTGTTTATTGCATTATTAATAATGTGGATAAAAAAATCTAGTTTCAAGTTTTGACAATTTTTTAATTTATTTTATTTATTAATTGATTTAATATTTATTTCAATATTAAATTAAAATTTTATTTCTAGTCAGCTGCGTTTAAAAAATTCCAGTTATAATAATTAAACATAAATATTTTTTATTTGTTTATTGCATTATTAATAATGTGGATAAAAAAATCTAGTTTCAAGTTTTGACAATTTTTTAATTTATTTTATTTATTAATTGATTTAATATTTATTTCAATATTAAATTAAAATTTTATTTCTAGTCAGCTGCGTTTAAAAAATTCAAATTATAGTAAAACATAATTATTTTTTATTATTTGATTATATTTCGTGAATTTTCACTTCTATTTTAGCACATAAAAAATTAATTCAATCGATTATTTATTGAATTAATCAATAAAAAATATAAAAAGAAAAATATTTATATTTATTTATATTTTATATAGTGGGAATAAATTGAGAGATAATTTATTGCATAAAGATTTCTCATGAAATTGACAATATATATACAAAATACAGGATTACGCGACATTTATTGAGATCACTAGATAAAATATATATTGTAATATGAGTCCATTAAACCATAAGTCCCGTGCGAAGCGATGTGTCATTGAGATATACATACAGGGCGGAGGAAGAGGGATGAGATGGTTAGGGATGTAATAATTCGAATTTGGTGCGACAGCACAACCGAAGAGTGTTGGATGGGGTTGCGGTGGGTTGTGGGTATAAAAGTATACATGTATCTACCTTCCACGGTATCTCTCGCGTGGATTACGAAATATGTTCCCTAATCCTATGGACGCACGCCCATCGCGAGGGTTGTTTTACCCTTAAGGGGAACTCACGGATTATCATACGCGATAAGCTAATTTTTTCTTTTTTTTTTTTTTTATTTTATTCCTTACTCTTTTTCCTCGCTTTCTACTTTAGCATAAATCGAAAATACGTCGCAGTATTTGCGCAAGATAAAAGTGAAAAGCCAAAAGAAATATATACCTATATAGAAAATAAAAAATAGCTTGGAAATAAATGAATTTTTAAGGAGTGAAGTTGTCTCTCTGCGAGATATCAGAAGAAATATTATTACACTGAAGAAACAAGAGAGAAAAAAAAAATTGAGAATATTCGTGAGTTATATGAAAATTATAATACATATTTATTTAATCATATTTACTGAAAAATTTTGAAAAAAAATGTCATGGTGTATTTTTTATTTTAAATTTATTTTTATTTTTATTTATTTGAATGTTTTAAAACTTTTTTTTTGATGATTTATATTTCATTTTCATATTGAAAAAATGACGACAAAACTAAATATTAATATTTTCATAAACAAATATTTTTTCGAAATACAAAAAATAATTTTTATTTTTTTTTTAAATTTATTTTTATTTATTTAAATGTTTAAAAAAATTTTTTTGACATTTTATATTTTGTTCTTATATTGAAAAAATAACGACATAACTAAATATTAATATTTTTATAAACAAATACTTTTTCACAATAAAAAAAACAATTTTTATTTTTTTTTTAAATTAATTTTTATTTTGATTTTTATTTTTATTTATTTAAATGTTTAAAAAAATTTTTTTGACATTTTAAATTTTGTTTATATATTGAAGAAATAACGACATAACTAAATATTAATATTTTTATAAACAAATATTTTTTCACAATACAAAAAACAATTTTTATTTTTTTTTTAAATTAATTTTTATTTTGATTTTTATTTATTTAAATGTTTAAAAAATTTTTTTTGACATTTTATATTTTGTTTATATATTGAAGAAATAACGACGTAACTAAATATTAATATTTTTATAAACAAATAATTTTTCACAATACAAAAAACAATTTTTATTTTTTTTTTCATCACACACCACCCTGAAACATCCCAGTATGTTAACCCACAACATGGTATTCCCCCATTTTCTTATTTATTTCCGTCTAAAATCTCATTCGCGTGAAATATATCGGGCTATACAAACCCTCCCCGACTCGGTATGCGAATTCACGGCATGATTTTTCATTAAAGTGTCTACCAAGACTGAGATATGACCAGGACATTGAATGTGAACTCTGGAATAGGTCTATATACGTACTCATATATTCCATATACATTCCTATATATACATATACATTTATCCTAAGATATATAAAATATATATTATATACGAGGATGTAAAATGTAATCGCGTCTGCGAAAGATGAGAGGGTTTGAGAAGCGAC
Organism: Microctonus brassicae; assembly: GCA_918226075.1. NCBI lineage: Eukaryota > Metazoa > Arthropoda > Insecta > Hymenoptera > Braconidae > Microctonus > Microctonus brassicae. The sequence continues at coordinate 1,698,256 of OW445491.1, read as the reverse complement.
ACGAGTACGCAAACTTATATATACGCAGTTGAGTATATAAACAATATATATCGTGAAGAATTCTGCAAGAGATACATCTACTCGCGACTTTCCCACGAGCATGATAAGGACAACGTCATGCGAGGTCGCACAATCTGAAGAGAAATACCCAGACAGCTATATTACAAGTTTCCATCTCGTACATCTCACTCGCATCATCTTTCTCTCCTATTCATTTTGTCTTTCTTGTAATATTATTTTCTCTTTGTATATGTAAACTTGTGTGTAGCTTATATATTTATACATATGTATAAGCCTTCGAGAGAGAAAGAGAGCATGAAGAAAAGCAAAGCTTCTCACTTATTCTTTTAGTTAAACTCAAGAAGAGTATATGTATTTATATGCTGGAGACGTTTTGAGCACCTTCCAAAGTGCTGGCATGCATAGCACACTGGTAATACCGTCCATTTATTTCCTCGTAATTCTTGGCATCTCACACCCGCTTCATCCTCTCTAGACAGACGTCATATATACATAAATGCAGTTGTATATATACGTATGGTAATATTTTTTTTTTTTTAGTAGTTGCCGAAATGTGAATTGAGAAAATAGATTTAAAAAATTTAGTTTCTTTTTTTTTTTTATTAGTTATTAAAACGACGGGGAATTTTATTGAATATATAGAGCTTATTTATTAAATGGTGACGTTTATTATTGTGTAAATAAAAATATAACAATATAATTTATAGAGAAATTACGAAATAAAAATTATGAGAGTACTGAAAAAAAAATCTTTCGTTTTTAATTTTTATTTTATTTCTGTAGTATTTATTTTTTTTAGTTAATTAACTATTGAGGTCGCAAAATATCACGTAGAATTATTTAAAGAGCTATCACATGACTTTGTGACATGAAAAAAAAAAAAATAGAATGGAAGAATAAAATGAATAATAAGAGAAAATAAAAAATAAATTGTCATTGGTTGAAACGGATATTGAGTTCGCTTCAGTTGATGATCTAACACACTGTTGTGTGTTCAGTTTGCCTCCTCATGTGCCCCCGATCAAACACATTAGCACCGACTTCCGGTCTTCTAAGTGGTAGCCATTGTCCTCTTACCACCAAAAAGCATACAGTCATATAATATATCTCATCACGTGCATATAAACCATTATTGTGAAAGGAAAACATCAGACACGTCTGCTTATACTTCTTCCTCTCATCTCAATTCATTCTACCTCCGTCATCATCATACACATCCACCCACTATAAAATACACTAACATACACTCAAACACATGTACATATCCCTACAAGTGTTTATATTCCCTCGTTTATCGGGAAATTGAGGGAAATTGAACAAGCCAAAAATGAAGCAAAAGCCACTCAATAAAATACTTTTATTTTTCAAGTATCATCATCACCTTTATATACTTTTGCACATAGATATTCATATACATACATTTATACATCTACTCTACTGACAAAATATAAATTAACTCACCGGAAATGGATCGTTTTTATTTTTAATATCTACTGAAATATGAAATCGAAGAAAAAAATAATAAATATTTTTTTTCCTCATTTTAATTATATTTCTCGAATTTTTTTAAAACAAATTTCATTTGTTCTTTCATTTTATAATGTTGTTACGATATTTATATAAATATATCGTTAACGATACAACATATACAGATATATATATTTATCGCTCTCTCACTCGTCTCACGCATCCCCAAGAGAATTCGCGTATCATCGTAATTTCACGGCGCGTTACCTACGCGAAATAACTCAAGGGACACAGAGAGCTACATTGCTATGTAGTATAACCTTCAGGCTTTAAACAAGCCACGAAATTGGTTTACTTTTGAGCAAAAGCCCGTGCGCCATTTCTGCCTACCGATAGCAGTAACAGTGGTGGCAAACGTACCGGTAGCATCAAAAGTAGTAGTAGTAGTAGAGTATAAAGAGGGTGGTGGTGGTGGTGTAGCTATAGTATTGGTAGAGGAACCTTTTTGCAGAGACATGAACGAAGAGAGTATAAAAAGTGTAAGCGAGATTGTACACACACACTCACACATTTTATATACGCTATATACAATTTGAATTACAGCAAACGATGCGCAGAGTGGGAAAGAAAAGAAAAGAAAAAAAAAAAATAATAATAAAAGAGAATATCCAGCCTAATTTCGTCTACTTCACTTCTTCCTCCCTTACTCGCTCGTCTCACCAACCAACGACATCCCCTTGCTTTTACACAGGATACGCCCCTTCCGCGGCTTTTCATTTTAAAATTAGCCTTTTAAATTGGCTCACCTTCATATACCACTTCTGTACACATTTATTTTTTTTTTTTTATTATGAAAAAATAAAAATCAAAGGAACGAATAAATTTAGAGTTTGTATAAAGCTTTTGCTATTGCCATTTTTAATACAGTGAAATGATGGAAATTATTTATTAACCGAAAGATGTTATTTTTCATTTTGATTGGGAAAATAAAAAAAAAATGTTGATAATTTATTTCCTGTTGAGTCAACAAATTTTTTTCTTGGCCTTTGCTGTGTCTTCAGTTGATGCCAAACTGTCATCCACCCTCTTTTCACATATTGAAGCTTTAGTATGAGGAAAAAAAAAAGAAAAAAAGTCAGTGATATCTCAAGGGAATTTTCGCCTCATTCGTTCTTTGCTGTCTCTTCACTCGTGATTTCACTCGTTGCAGTATGTAAGTGTAACTTTTGTGACCTAATACAAATCTATAGCAATATATCATCACATATACATACACATATATGTATAGGATAATGAAAGAAACTGTATAAAATTGTGGGAAGTGGTGGAAGAGAAATATATCAGAGATATTTTGGTATCAGATTTTTTGATATCGTTACGTGTGATGCATAACTATGTTGACTTTCAGTCTTTCTATGTAGATTTAGTGTATATATCCAAATGTATATACATTTGTGGTGGATAGAGGTGTGTGTGTACATGGTGGAGATTCATTTGAAGAAGGGAGAGAAGTCGAATCGACGTAGCCTGCGGCCAAAGTCCCATGGGTCCCATAATGTGTGTTGCAACCTCTTCCTCGCAAGCTCCCTGTAGCTTTTACAGTTATCAGGTTTGGCCATATGCATGAATGCATGGTAAAATCCTTGACAGTCTATATATCCTGTAATTCTTCAATCTCTCTATCCAATACATATTAACAATATATAATAAATAATTACCCCATCAATTTATCTGAATTAAATAAAAAATAACGAGAAATAAAATTTTTTTTTCACTATTTTTTCTCTTAATTAAAAATAATTATTAATTAAAATATTATGGTATTGTGATATATTATTATTGGTCATTGTGAAGATTATCATGATGAAAATGATAAAAAATTCTGCGAATAAGTCGAAGAGAAAATGGAATATAAAATAAATATAAAGAAAAATAAAAATGTACAAGGACAATATTGCTTATATATGTATGTATATTTCAGTGAGGGTGGGTCAGAGATGGTTATTTTTATTTATGAGGAAACCACCATGAAAAAATATAAGGGAGTAGTAAATGCGCGCCCTGTCACGCACCCCCATACAAAAACTCTCTATTCCCCTTGTGTCCACCAGCAATATGTTAGGGATTTTCACAAGTTGAATATCCACTCGGCGACAAATTTTCTTGTTCTCCAATAATATATAAGGGGATTTATAAATATATTTATATCATATCTCTCTTATAGTATTTGTGGTCTATATATAAACTGCATATGGTAATTGCCTTTTATAAGCTGCTATTCTGCAATCGACAATTACAATTTCATATACAGTCAAATAAGAAAATAAAATAATGAAATAAAAATAATATAAAAGTAAATATGAATTGTTATATTTATTATGCAATTATTTTTTTTTATTTTATGTGACGATTAATTATTATTAATTGTAGATTAACGAGTGATATAAAGTAACTGTTTAATATATTTTATTTATATTTATAGATTAACATTAATATATATTAAATATCTTTTGTGTGATTTAGCGACCGTTTTCACCACGAGATAATAGCCTAATTAATTCGATCACTAATTACCGCAGCGACCATCACCGTGTCATGGTCAACTGGTATGAGTTATTGCGGTCTTACACACATACATACTATATATAATGAAAACAAATACTATATCATATAGTACATATAAATATTTATTGAAAAATAAAACAATTTCATTTTTTACATTTTAGAATTTTTTTTTTTCCCGATGTATTTAATAATTATTAATATTCATGTATAATAATAACAATAATATTATTATTGCTATGAATATAAAATGATAATGTATAATATGATTTTATATGATAATTATTAAAATTTGATACAACTAAATTGGGAAATTTTCATTAAATATATTAAATTTAACATTTCAATATTAAATAAAATTATTTGCTTTAATTAGAATTTTTTTTTTTTTCATTTTATACTATCTATATGTAGTTAATTAACAATATAAATTACAATATTCAAGTATTAAGTAATTGTTTTTTAAACAAATAATCAATTTTTTTTGTATTTTTATTCATTAGCTAAATAATTCAACAAAAAAATAAATATAAAATTATATTTTTAAAATTTCACAAAATTTTTCTCAAATAAATTCCATATTTGTTTACTTGTCTCCCATCAAAAATAACAATCATATAAACATACCTATATATTATAAACATTTATTCTTGACTTTATTTTTTTTTTTTATTTTGATAGGATTAATGGAAGAATTTATTGACTTCTATTAGCTAAATCCCGCAAAACGATCAACAAAGCTCACAGGGTCCAAGTTCCCTCTCTCTCCCTCTCTTTCTCTTTGTATACATAAGCATATATATCTATACCTATGTATACATAGACATCGACATAGATCCATGATAATGGCATTGTCGAGTGTGTCGAATCGAAAGTCAAAGAGCTCCTGTCGTGATCCGCCATGTAATTCGTCCATCCAATAAAGATATGTATATATATATACATACATATACATGTATACATATGTGTCAGATAGAGAGAGAGACAGAGGGTGGGAATGTGTCGTATCAATAAAGAGAGAGAGAGAGAAAGAGAAAGCAAGAACGAGATAGATTGTGAATGAGGGGAAAGTCAAAATGTCGCAATCTATCGTTCTATTTGTTAGCGAGCTTAGCAAATCACCCCCAACGAGCTTACTTGGTACTTGGCTTCACTACGAGGGTGCTAAGCCAAGGTTTCCTGTCTTCTCGTTTATATGTGCATATACCTTATACACTTATATACATTTTACGTAGCCATATACACAGGATAATATGTATGGAGAAAGCGAAAATGTTGTGTCGACCAATCACAGCTTTACACAAACGATATCTCTGCTAATTTCCTCACAAATATATATACTATATTACTATCCCCTATAAATATACATATATACATATGTAAATCCTTCTTTTTATAAAATTTGAAAATTTTTTTGGGAATAAATGATGAAAATAAAATTTAAAAAATTAATATTTCTTTCATTATTATTTTAAATTAATCTTGAATATTATTATTTATTTTTTCACTTGTGTTCTATTGAATTATATTCAATCAATTATTCTGTAGAAAAAAAAAAAAGGTTAGATATATATTATGATTATCATTCATTGTATTTAAATCTCATAGGAAATAATTTTCAAATTAAAAAGCAGAAACAGAAGAAAAAAAAAAAGTATAAAAAATAACTGATGCAGGAAATTTGATGTCATGGCAGTTAGGGGGGAAATGCTACAATTTAAACTTACAAATTCGTCCATAAAAAACCGCAATATTTTTTTTTTTTCCTAGGGGTTAAAAAAAAAAAATATTACTACGTATATAAAACTCTATACATATTTATATATATAAATATAAAAAAAACTGCGAAAAGAGTGAATGAGAGTTAGGAAGGAGGAGCATTATTGTCACCCTCTGTACAACAATCGCGGTCATATTTTCCGATTAGAGGGCGCGGCGGCATTCACTTATAAGCCATACCATAACACTTGTCCGCCAGGCGCGCGTTATGATGCCTATTCCTTCCACTGAAAATGTCGCGGGGGTGCGGTTATACGCATTGTCGTATTATATATGTATATATACAGAACGTATATACATAAATGCGTGTACATACAAGAGAAATCGGGCAAGTGGCGGGGGTGCAAGAGGGTGCAGCAACAGCAGTCGAGTTGGGATTCCAGGGGGAGTAGATTTATGATCACCTTGGGCACTGATTCACGCGCGTTTCTATAGTAGTAGTAGCTACATATAGTGTACTATATATGTATATAATATATATTGTATACAAGTTGAGGGTTGTGACATGAGAGCCACATGCTCATTCACCACCCTATATATATTTGTATGTGTTTATAGACAGGCACGTTCTTGTGCACGACGTGTCAGTGCTCCCGCAAGACCAAACCGCGCGTGTTACACTAGGAATTTCCATCGCGTATAATTATTATTTTATGGGCATCATGAGCCTCGTCAAAATTGCATTGGGGACATTGTATGAATGAATACGCATGTCAATTATAATATATATTTTGTATATAGTGGAATATATATTTTTTATATATGTGTGTAATTTATTTTTTATTATGAAATATATCGGTGAGATTGATTGTAAAATAATATGTTTTTGGGGATAAGAAGAAATGTATAATTAGGTTTTTTTTTTTTTTATGTCATTCAATTTGGCGAACACGCAAGTGTCTTTGAATCAATAAAATTCTTTTTGATTGCGATGGATTATATGAATTAAGTCAGAGATGTATGAATGTGTTTTTATGTATCGGGGTAATATTTATATATATATGAAGGAATAAGGTAAAATAAAGAATGATGAATGTATAAAGAGTTTCATCTGATGAATTACATAGCGTGTAAAAATAAATTATGACCACACGCATATTTGAACATTATTTTTATTCATTTTTTTTTTTTAATAATGGAAAGAACAAAAAATAATAACACTATCATATGTGAATTGGTGTGTCATCATATACATTGCTGTAGCCATAATAATAAAAACTGAGTGCACATAATATGATGTTTCGGTGTAAATAGGCGGGGATGAAACGTCTCATTTACACGAGAGTGTACATAAATTCATTTCCACATTTTTCTTTATTTTAAAAAATGAATAAGAATTTTGAAATTTTTTTCGTTCAGAAATTTTATCATCAAAATTGTTTCTTTGCACGGAATGGATAATTTTACATGGCCTGGTTTCAACATCTCTCAAAGAGAGATCACGCCACATACAGGTATATACATAAAATAAATATACATATATATACCTAATATACCTATACGTAAAATATTTAAGTGTATACATATAATAAACGTTAAAATGCACTGTCAATTATCGCTATTAATTCGATAAATTTTTTCTTCCAATATTCAAAGACTTTTATTTTTATTACTTGATGCAAAATTATATATTATATATTTCGCATTTGTTGAATATATAAACATATGATGTATGAAATTATTTAAATAAAAAATAAAAATGTTTGAGTGGAGTAAATAAGAATTTGTTGTTGTGAATGTGGTGAGAGTGTCAAGTAAAGAGATATAGAGAATTGTAAGATTGGCATTGTAACAAATGAATGTTTCCCCGGCGGGAATTTTCTGATGAAGGGAGGGCAAGACGCAAAAGAGAGAAGAGACACTTGCACATAGTCAATGTCTATAACAAGGCAAGGTGTGTTGAACGCCCCGGGACGTCGTCGTGCAAGAACTTTCATCTCTACCGCGGCGCAAGTTCAATCGACTCGCACTTTATTTTTCTCTCACTCACTATATCTTCGTTTCAATCCTCCTTATACGTCTTCGCACACTAATAAATATATATTATGTATATTCACACAAATATATACATATATAATGTGTCTATAATATATATCCAAGTCCTTTTCGGAAGTGAATAATATCATTGAATTGATATTGATGAATTGATTTATCGTTTTTCAGTTGAACAAAAAATTAAATGAAAGAAAAAAAATATATTATATTATAATATTTGCTTTTTTTTTCTTCTCTCTTCTTGTTTTACAAATTAGGCAATGGCTATTAATAATAAATATTACTATTATAACTACAGTGAAATTAAAAGACATGAGAAATAAAAAAAAAAAATTTTTTTTTCATCAGTGGCAAATTGCTGTCAATTAAAATACCAAAGTTTAATGCACACGCAGATGTATTAGTGTATTAAATAAAAAAAAAATTAAGCGCGTGTGTCGATGCTTATATTCATGTTTATATTTAAAAAATAAAAATGGCGTCTATATAATAAAATGGTAGTAAATAATTTATGCAAAACACAGCGCGGTAAAATTGAAGGTGGAAAAATAAAAGAGGTGAAAATCGAAATCGTTAAAATATATAGATAGCTATTTATTTTAATTTAATGTTCATTATATGACCACAGCATCAGCGATATACTTAACACATCCGTTGGGTTCTCTTTATTTTCTCTATTTATTTATCTCTTTTACTCACATTGCACATTATATACTTGCACTTACATATATGAATTATACAGTTACAAAACATCTTGTTCACTCCAATTTCTTTTGTATATTCATATACAAGCTATACTACACATTGCTTTGAAAATATTCCTCAGGCTTTAAATTTTATTGCTTACACATAACGCGCAGCAAACGTCACTCGCAAATTCTCGTCTACAATAATATACTTTCAGAAAAAATATTGCAATACATATAACGCAAAGATAAAAGCAAAAAATCACACAACAAAAAGAAAAAAAATAAAAGAACAAAATAAAACACAGTACAATGTTTTATTATCATTTTCTTTTCCCTTTTTTTTTTCCTCTTTCTTCTTTACTTTTCTTTTCTTTTAATAGTCTTTATCCTTTATGTTTTACTTTTACACGAACGATTTCGGAGATGAGAGAGAGACACGCTATAATTTTGCGCGTACGATGGGCGTCGATGAAGAGATTTCGCGCGCGGCGAAACAACATGTATATAACCCAAGTGCACATACAAATGTATTACATATAGCCTACTACATAGAATATATACATAGTGTAAAATGCAGTTCAACGTATGAGCACACGTTTAATGCGCATATATACGTTCTTATTTTTATTTATTTTTATTTTTTTTTTTTGTGTTTTTCTTTTATATATATTTTCTGTTCCTATCTCTTCATAACAATATATGCTGGAGCATAAAAGCTACTGTGGTGGTGTGTCTCAAGTGTTCATACTCCACTCGTTCCTACGGTCGTATAACGTTTAACATTTAAGCCTTTAGAAGGTTGTAACGATTGGCCCTCCCTGTAATTATCGCTGAGGCGGCGGCGCCTTGAGGTCTTCATTACGTCCGGAAACATCCTTGTTATTTCTCTCTGTACGGTGGGTTAATATACATATATACATATGCGTGTGTGTGTGTTTGTGTGTGTACATATGAGAGCAAATGTGTCTAAGCGTTTGTACAGTCGCATCATCTTCATGCCAAAGTGTAAATGTATATGCGAATATCTCTTCACAAGTACATTACACACTTGGGAATTTTCTTCTTGGTATTATATGCATGGACTTGGTGCATAAATATATTTATATATGTGGGGATGAACAATAAAAATGTTTTGAGGTCGTCGCGCGCGAGTCGTTAAATGTGAAAGAGAATGGAGAAAAAAAATAAATAATAAATAAATAAATTGTGTATGAGGAAAAAATGAAATATAAGATGAGGAAGAATAAAAGATTTTTAAGTGTTCTCGTTTATGAGATATGAAGATCTCAAAGATGAGTGGCTTATGACGTTTAATTTATGAGCGGGGGGGTTTTTTAATTTAATAGTTTTGTCATGGGGTATTTAAATATTTATGTATACTTTGTGTAATTTAGGAAAGTATGAAAAGAGTTGGATTTGATTGTGATGTGAAAAAAGAAGTTTAGATAATTGTTTTTAATTTGTTATAAGTGATAATTTTATTTTTTGTTATTTTATTAATTATTTTTATTGTTGTTGGATGTTAATAGTTTGAAATATTTATTATGATTTAATGAAGTGAGTTAATCAATAAATTGCTGAGTCAAAAAATAAATTAATAAATAAATATGTGAATGAGAGAAGAGATAAATAGTACAATTAAATGTAATATTTTTTCTTCTTATTATGCATATCAGTATAATTATATTTTAATTATTTACATGTGTATAGTTAGTGTAATTCTTCATGACTAGAGTGAAATAATATGTGAAGAAAATTTATTTCACTGACTTACATACATTATTTGTATTTATGAATGTATATAATTAATTCGTAATTATTATTTTATTTTATTTTTATCTTTTAATTTCGCGTTTGTTTATTCATTTATGAGTTTCGCAATTGATATATACCGAGGACAAAAATAAATATATAAATACGAGTGATAAAATATTTATTTAAATAATGTTATGCAATCGTGTGTGAAGATAAAAAAAAAAATTGGTATTCCCATGTTGGTAAGTATATATAAACTGATAATAATTTATAAAATGACATCAGTTGATTGTTGAATCTCACTGAAGACACATCATGACACGAATTACATTTATCTTATTTACACTTTGCTTATTTTACATCTGTAAGTTTATTTTCAATTAATTTTACTAAATAAAAATTAAATTTATATTAATGAATAATTTATTTATTTTTTTTTTTTTTCATCATCAACTGTTTTATTTACAGATTCTAATGCTGAGACAATTATAGATTGTGGTCCAAACTCTGATCCAGCACCATGTGGAAGTTCCTGCGAGAGCACTTGCAAAGATCCAAGATTAAAAATGTGCAAAGTTAATCCTGACGTCAGTTTAATTTATTATCTATCATTCACTCGCACTATTTTTTTTCTTCTATCAATATAATTACATAATATTTATAATATATAATTGTTATTTCAGACGTGCCCAACTGAATGCCGATGTCAAGGAGGATTTGTGAGGAATGAAAAAACCGGTCAGTGCATTCCACCAGATCAATGTCCAAAAAAATCATGTCGCAATAAATAAATCATTAAAAAACGATCAATAATATTAAATATATCCATAAATTTAATTACAAAATAATTTTTTTCATCTTCTCCAATTAATTCTACATCTCTATATACATAAAAAAAAAAAAAAAAAATCTCATTAATCAACATAAATCATTGTCGAACAAAAAATAAACTGATAAAATAAATTAAATAATAAATTTCACCAAATTCACACTTTGCTCAATTATTTCCCATTCTATTCAACAATAAAAAATATCTATAATACATATATACGTATGTATACATATCTATTCTATATACCAATATACTTATATGTATATAGAAAAGAACAGTGTGCTCTCAATCTCGACGCAATGGAATCGAATCAAAATGAACCTCTCAGAGGATCGGCGTTGGGAATTAATTTTCGTCGGTTTTAGCTCGTCCCGGGTCGTCCGGCGCTGAATCGATAGCCCCCGTGTGCGCACACGATGGGAGTTGAGAGGCAAAATGAGAGGGAGAGAAAGAGCAATGAGGAGAGAAATGGTGGTGGAGTATAGAAGCAGAGAGCATTGAGGATGATAGAGGTGGAAGAAGGGAAAATGATGCGGTGTGGGTGCTCGTGCGTCGTCTCTCGATTTACTTCGGCGTGAGGGAGAGAAGACGACTATGAGGGAAGATAGAGCGACGAGGGCTGGGCGCAGAGGAATTCATACGGGGCGCCATATTTCAGTTAAAGCGCGCGCGGCACTCAGAGGGTGGCGCGGTTCGATGTGCCTCTGTGCTCGGGGTTGCCATGGCAATTAATTACCTTTCATCCCTTCTCTCTTCCGACCTGGCCTATGCTCTTCTATAACGGGTGCGCCATGGAGAAATAGCTGAGGCGAATCAACAAATTTTTTTCATCTTATTTACGTAGATTATTTATAATATAATTTATTTTTTTTATGTATTATATTCAATGCGATTTAATTATTTTGTCAATGGTAATTTATTTTTATTTGTTTATTTATTTTATTATCATTTATGTTGGGGTTGTTTTTGGCTTGTTGGAATTGGGGTAGATAATTTTTTTTTTTTTTGTGATTAATTTTAGGAGTTTAGAAATTATTAGACGAAAAAAAAAATTGTTTTTTTGTCTTGGGTAATTTAATTTATTTTATTATTTTTTTTTTTTTGTTTTTTGTTTGGAGTTGAGGATTTGAGTTAATTTTATTTCTCACCCGGTGTATCGCGAGGGTATAAAGCAGATGAGATCGTAGCTTTTCGGGGGTAGTGTGGCCACTGGGAGATAATAGTGTAACTGATAGTAGTGGCTAACTATGAAGTCTTCCTTGCTACACTGTCGGATTTTCGTCCGTACTTATATTCGTTTATTTTCACGTGTGTATATAAATGTATGTATGTGTATATGTACACATATGTACAATTGCTTCCTCTCTTCAGAGTTAATTTTTGGTTTTCCCAAGGCTATCATCGTTTTACCAAGAATTAAATATTTTTTTTATTTTTGTATATGTAAAAATGTCCAACTTTGTAATTATAAAAATTTAAATCAAAGTGAAATTATATTTATAAATTAACCCTAATCCCAATTTCAATCTGTGAAATAAATTTAATTTATTTATTCCACAAATTAAGAAATAAAATATAAAATTAAAAAAAAAAAATTCTCTGCAACAAATAGATAAATTAATAATTAAAAAAAATCATGTAGAAATTTATTATTACGCGTGAAATCAACATTCCACTCGGAGTTTTATCATCATTAAACAATATATATAATTACAACAATTCCATGAAAACATATATTGACATTAATTTTCATTGTCTATACAAGAGAGAGAAAAAAAAAAAATGAAAATAAAATAATAATCGCTATGGAATTTACTGAAGAATGTGACCTGCCCTCTTTAATATCAAGCGAATCTGATTATAAATGTCTTTAAATTTATTTTTCCTCATTTTATATTTCTCACTTGGTCCCTTTAACGATCCGAGAAATAAAATAAAAATGAATATAGTTAAAGAAAGAGACAACTTTACAAAGTGCGCGTGCAAGGGCCATTGGAGTCGATAGATACATAAATTCTCGAAATCCATAGCGAGAAACTCGTAACAAACGACGCAAGTTCGCGTTCGCGCGTTTCTTCATCTTCTTCTTCTTCTTCTTCTTCTTCACTATCTCGATGAAGAGCCGAAAGGGAACCGCCAGCGCAACGTATCAATCTAAATTACAAATTCCATCGTACACAATGGGACTGTGCGCGGCACTACAACGGGATAGAGAGAGGCGTGAAGAGAGGAACCGAAGCGACAGAAAACGAAATAACGCACATATATATATATAGTTATATATAAATGTATATATATATATATAAGCAGTATGAGTAAGAGAAAAAAATAAATAGAATAACATTGAGAGAGAATAAAAAGAAGAAGAAGAAGAAAAATGAAGGGAATAAAGGGACGAGCGCGTTAATACGCAGCCTCAAGGAAGATTGTATTCGGGCGTTTGCGAGTGAGGAGCATATTAACTTAATTTATTTGTCCTTTATTTGGCTGTCAGACCGCCGACAGACGTACCGCAGTGGCGTCACTCCTGGAAATCTTAATTTCCTTGTATATTATAACTAATATAACTCTTTCATATTCCTTTTTTATTTTATTTTATTTTCTTTTCTTTTCATTCTCTCATAACGTTCACCACCACAAAACACAATGACGTCTACTAAAAATAATTTATCATCCACAATATTCTTTATTACAATATGCAATATATTAAAATTGATAATTATTAACAGTGGAAATAAATTTATTTTATATATACATCAGTGATTTTTTTCTTTTCTTTTTTTTTTTTTTAATGAAGTAACGATAAAGGAAAACATGAAAAGGTTTGACGTTATTCTACCACCATAAAAGTCAAGTTTACGCCATGAGCGATAATGCTTGTAATCCGAATATAATTCTTGTTGGAGGGGTTGAAACAGATTTGGTGGAGAATCACGTTAGCGCTCAGCAGGGGGGTGAATGTCTCTCACTTGATGTTTGTTCCCCTCGAATGCTTGTGGTTTGGTTTATACGCACATTTTCTATGTATAATGTATATGTTATAGCATTGAGATCCCATGAAAGCTTAGGGAAAATTTTGGGGCATGTGTATGTATGTATAAGAGATCGATTAATCAAAGGGAGGGAAACACACGTTGGATTTTCTGATGATGTTTTCGAATGAGAGTTGAAAATAAAGTGACAAAGAAATTAATGACATTTACACGATTGTTGATATTAACTCCTAATTTATATTAATAATACATTATCGAATTAATGTATATTAATTTGTAGACATTTATAATTATTTCTTCGATTAGATGAATGTCAAAAAGAATTTATTATACAAAATTTTGAAATAGAGAGGTAAAATATATTAAAGAAAATCTGCAGTGAATTTCCGTTTTGTATAATTCATTGTCGAGTTTTTTTTTTATTCTGAATATCTCATTCAATGTCTTTCAATCGCGGTGATGGATGACTCAAGATTTTTATCCTTGATGCAAGGGAGGATTTTATATAGTACAAAGTCAAAAAAAAAAAAAAATAGAACACGAGAAGATCGAACACACGTTCGCAGATCGCGTCGCGCGTTTGGAACTTAAAAAATGATATCTCACAAATGCTCTAGCGAGATCGCTGCCTTCCGGCGACATTTCCATGAGCTTCACCAATGTCTATATGTACCTACCTTATATAAATATACATCTCTATATGTATATTATACATATACATGTGTATAAAATAGGGTGGACGAAGACGTGACCGATGATGTTAAGACTTTGAGTCGCGCGCGTTGGTTGTGAACGATTGGAATCTTTTGACGAAAATTCATTTCCCTATTATTTCGCTACGTCGCCCATGAGACATATGAATCGTTAACCTATCTTCACATTACACACATATACATTCGTGAACATACATACTCTTTTGATAATATAATGCATGAATTATTAAAGAGCTTTTTAAATTAATAAAAAATAATAAAAAACAAAGTTGAAATGACGAATTTTATTTTTCTTGAAGAAATATAATTTTATATTATTTTGTTATTTTTTTTTTCTTTTGATCTTTAGTGATCTTAGTTTATATTGGAATATACATACGTTTGTTGTTCACGGGATCGACTGATAGTCATAAGGGGGTACATTGAAGGCGTGCCAGTCGCGTGCCAGACATCCATCATCCCTTTAAACGATGCTTCGACTCTCGTGTATGCCCAAGTGGCGATCCTGAAGCAGTAATACATAAATACACACTCACACGTATTTATATATGGCTACGTGGTATATATGTGTATAAATACACGCACGGGAATGTGAGAATAAATCGAGTTAAGGCGACGAATAGCCAGTTAAATATTGTCACAACGTTGACACGTGTGGGAGATATATTTTTCTCGAGAAAATTGTGGACAAAATAAAGCTCTTAATCATTTAATTCGTAAATATTTCGACATTTCAAACTGATTTATTTACCTTGAAAATAATTAACATAAAACACAAACATTTCTTAATATTTTCGTAGTGAAAAAAAAAAATTTTTTTAAATATTATATTTATTTTTCAGCATTGAAAATTATTTATTAAGTATTATTACGATAATTATATTAAATAGAAAAAAATATCTATAAATTATTAATAATTCTAGACATGCACTATGAATTAAAATTAAATATATAAAGAGTAAATAAATTAATCGACGTTATTATAAGAGAAAAATTTATTTTATTTATTTTTTTTTTTCGATTTGCATCTTAATGATTCGTTAGAAATTACTGTCTAAAGTGCTTCGCAGTATTTTTGTGGTTGTGTATTAACGAACAATAGGGATTGTAAACACAAATACATATTATTTAGATGTATATGTATATACCGCACAGTGGTAAATATGTATGTGTTTGTATGTATAAAATTTGGAATGGCGAGATGAGAGGGAGGAGGATGGCCCATAGCTAATAAATTCGCGCGCGCGGCTCCGCAGTGCCTGGGGCGGAAGTTTTTTAATCGCGGAGCATGGAAGCGACGCGGAGGCGCAGCCGAGCGTGAGGCACAGCACCCCCGGGAACTACCCCTGCTAACTGAACGAACGAGAGAGCGAGAAGGTATCTACGGGAGCGCTTGTCATTTTAAATCACTGCGCCCTGGCCGCACGCCGCCATCCCTCTTTTGCTTCTGATACATACATACATATATATGTATGTACATGGGCAGCTCTTGGCACTCTTGTTCGTCCTCTTGTTTATATGCAATCGCTCCTCAATCCTCACGTATAAATGCATTTTATTAAAAAATTTTTACACGTATAAATAAATTTGATTTATATTTTTATTTCGTCTTTTAAATTTCATTTTTATTTTTTATTTTGACAATTTGTTATGCTTGGAATGAAAGATTGGGAATGTTTTATTTTATTGGAGACTGATTAAATGGAGAGGAAAAATTTAGGATTATTTATTTATCACTGGTTTCAGTTGTATTTTAATAAAATAATGATAAACTCATGTTTAGTGAATTTTTATACGATAAAATAAATATTAATAAAACAAATAATTAATATTATTGATTTGTGTTGATTGTTTTATTAAAATCATGCTTGTGAAATAATTTTTAATATTCATCTTTCATTTTATCAGTTGTGAATTAATAAAAATAAATATTAACTTGATATTAAAATTATTTTTTCGACACAAAACTCCTGAATATAAAACATTTTTTTTTTTCCTTAATTTTCACGATTGTTATTTAATTATTTTTTTTATATAACACTCATGTAGATAGGTTAGAAAAAAAGTGATGAATGTTTATTTTATTTAGTTGAAAATACGAGAAAAAAAAATTATTGTGGCAAAGTTAACGCAATTAAATCGATTGTTTAGAATGATTAATGAGGATAATTTCTCTCTGTTGCTCTTGCATCAGTATAACAACCCCCGGAGAGTTGACAATGTCACAGAATATACATGACACCCCGGAGAGAATCCCTTTTCGTTGAGACACCAAGTCTCGCCATCTCAATTTTCATATATACTAACATAATGGATATTGTTATAGATAATATCCAAAGTGCCCAAGGCATATTTCGAATTCTCGACTGCATGCCGGACATTAAACTTCTTAATATATACATATACATATAAAATACATATATATATCTATTTATCTATCTATGTATATGTATATAGATGCATATAGTGCCATAGTACAACTTGGCATTCTAGGATTTACACAGACGACTCGACAAACTGCTTGAGGCAATGAGCTCTTCCTGGATTTTGCACTTTACCGATTATTGCTTTGTTGTCTTGTCGATCGTAAACGTAACAGCGAACGCCCGCAAATATTACATTGTACTAGTGCATTTGCCGTTACACATAACTATACATATACATATATACTCTAGCTAAAATGTATATATACATAATAATCTCCAACAGTAATATTTTATAACAATGAAAAAAAAATGAAAAAAAAAATGAATTTCTATAAATAAATTTCTTATAAAAGATTATCATTCTTTTATCTCATTTTATAAATTCATTTAATTTCATATCAAAAATATATTCATCTCTTTCATTCAATAAATACTTTATTAATTTAATTGTCTGTACAATAAATAAAATTAAATAAAATAAAAAAAAATATATTAATTGGGTCATTGTATTGTGCAATAATTTTTGTTTGTCTTCCAATCGTATTGTATGTATAATTACTGAATAATAAAATTAGAGAGAATAATTGTAGAAACAAAAATTCACTTCCTGTTGTAATTTTATTTAGTAAAATCATCAGTATATTGCACTGATGTGGCTCATTAAATTGAGTGTGTGTATATAACGCCTTGAGCGTTCAACACAAATGATTCAACAGATTCATTATATCTCAGTGGTAATTAATATTCTATATAAATGTCGGAGATAGCGGACGTAAAGCGAGCGGATAAAATAAAAGAAGATGAATATAAAATTAAGAAGAATAAAAAACAAATATTTTTTTATTTTTTTCTTAAGAAAAAGCAAGGAAGAAGGAATAAGAGGTGAAAGATGAAGACAAACAGCTGCGGCCGCAGAGTAGTCATCGTGACGGTGGCAGACTCTGAGACGCCGCTATCGGAGGAAGTGAGGTCGACCTCGTAGAAGAACCCTCACTCGAGCGTGGGAGCAATACTTTCCATGATTATCATGGAAAATAAATACATCACGAAGAACGATCAATCGCGAATTGCTTACAATCATTATATGTACATATAAAACAAAATTATATATCCACCCATCAAAGTTAAATAAACAACGATTGAGCATATTATCTATTATATAAATATTGTCTTTAACGCATCCTATATATTGCCAATATCAAGATTCCATTGGAATAATAATAAAAATAAAAATAAATAAAAATATAAAAATAAAAAATTATAAACTAACATATAATTCTCATTTGTTTACGGGAATTTTAAAACATATGTTTTTGTCATGAGATAACTCACAGATAATTTGCACCCCCATAAAATATAAATATACATATACATATATATATAAATATATTTATATCTATAATTAATCAGAAATAAAAAAAAAAAAATAATATATTTACATATTTTTTCATGTCTCAAATTTGTCATCAGAGAGTAAATAAATTATTCTTCTTATATACACGACGTGTGTGTATATATTTGTGCATTAATATATACATTTGTGATTTATTTAATGATGAAAAAAAATGTTTATCTTTAATTTATATATTATTTTTTATTGTTGTTATTCTGTTTCAGATTCTTCTCATGTTGCTAAACACCAGAGGGGTTGACAAAATCACACGAGATGTATATAAAAAATATAACCGGCTGCGTGTCAAATTGTCGTTCATATCACTCCCCCTTTGTCTCATGTATATATGTGAGTGTTATATAATATCTATATACTATATACTTGTGTAGTTTTATATAAAAATAAAGACAAAAACCCATGGAAATGCGGTGAGTACACGTCAACATTTTTATATTTATATTAACATAGATATGGTCTTATGTATATATATTATATACTATACATTTTCTTTGATATATATTATATATACATGTGTATATGTATATAAATTATATATATATATATATTGTTGGTTTATTCGCTTGCTCTCATCTTTCTAATGGAGGCTCAATAGCACGTGCTGCCACGTGGCATTGAGTTAAGCAAACTATCGATTATAGGATTTTACGCTAAGCAAGCTGTATAGGATTACCCACCGGCGATTGTTCGATAGAGCCACACTAGATTTGTTGCTCTTTTTTCGCGCACTTTATACATATAAATCCACATGTATTTACAACGATATCAAGCAACGCCTCCTTTTCCTCTTTACACCCACAAATATACAATAGAAATAATATTTACGAGCTGTATTAATAGCCAACGATATTTATTAACTATTTTCCAGGAATTATTTATTTATTATTTATATTAATATACATCAAGATTAGTTAATTTATAATATTGAATTAAATATTTGAATTAAGAAAATTATAAATTTATATTTATTTGATGTCGAAAATTTTTTTCTTTTTTTTTTTGGATAATTTATATTTATAATTATTAATTGTTTTGTTATGGAAAAATGGAAATTATTATTTTATTTAAATGCGTTTTATTCAGTATTGATGAATGTCACATTGACAGGTAATTTACTCATTAGTAATATTTTTATTTTATTATTTCTGAATATAATTAATAGATTTTTTTTTAGTTGATAAAATTTTTTTTTTTTTTTTTCATCGTCACTGTATTTTTTTTTTTTATAATTAGTATCGCGATTATTTACATATAGAAAAAATTATATTGAATAAAGAGCTGTATAAATTAATTGACAATATTTTTAAAAGAATAATTTATTTTATCTCTGTGTTAATAATAAATTTATTTTTCAAGTTCATTAATCAAATAAATATATTTCTTTATTTCTATATTCAATAAATATATATATTTTTTTTTTCTCATAGGTAATAATCGAAATATTTTATTCAATATATTATATTAGTGGGAAATGTGTATATTAAAAAGAGAAACCGTAAATAATTCCCCCTTTTTGCTCTATTAATGCAGCACTAAATATATACATTTTTTTTTTTTTTTCGTTTACCTTTTTAAAAATGAAATAACGGTGCGTGACTAATGTAGAAAACAAATATGACTTTGATTGTCCGTGATTAATTGTTGCACGTTTTTATATAATATAATACCTAATAGAGTAATATGTGTATATACCCTATTTTTTTTTTATTTATTTATTTTTCGTTATGGGAGTGGAAAAAAAAACAATTTTCACGGCGATTAGAATTGAAACGCACGCGTATTGCTTGTTTTATACCTATGGTGTTTGCTCCAATATATTTTTCCCATGACGCTAAATGAGCCATAGTGAATTATATACGTGTGCCATTTAATTCGATGTGGTTGACTCGGAATTCTCACTAAATAATTTGAAAATAATCGATCGCTTGTAGATATTTTATATACGATTAAATATTATAATATAATATAATAGTCAACTATTTATATAAAGTGATAAAAAAAATTGTTACCGCGCCCATTTCCTCTTACTATTCACTTTATTCCTCTTTTAAATTAAACATCAATCATACACAATCACATTCCATTGTCGACAACTAGTCAATGAACAGCGGAATATATTTAAACTCTGACATATAAAATTTTTTAATAATAATTAACTCATTTTTGCATTATATACATTTGATATCAATTGAACAATTGTTTATTTCATTCATGGTCTATATTGTAAAGCAGGAAGTGTCTGGTATACAATGTAAAAATAATTAAAAAGTAAATATTATCCATTCGCATAAATAGATAACAGCTGAAAAAAATAAATAAAATATATTTTAATTTCTTCAATTTAATTCATCTACATATCAATTTATGTTTATGTACTTGTAATATTATTTTGTAATGATAATCCGAGAGTGTAATTAGGGAAGAAAACGTTAAATGAGTCATATAAAATAAGAGAATAAATACAGAGGGTTCTCGAATGAAATATCCAAGTGCGATAAGACGTTAAACTCTTTGAATAAAATCACACGCGTAAGATCACTTTGTAACTGACCCCGGCATCCTGCCTACACATCAATTCATATATTATTTAATGAATAACTATTGATTCTCATCATATATATTCTCCGCAAATATAATACAATATTAAAATAAAATAATATTAATAAATTTATAATGATAAACTGTCATGCCACGCAAAACTTTGTAACATAAAAAAAAAAAAAAAACTCAATTACTTTCTATTCATTTTAAATTCCAATAATTTATTATATTACTATCTCCTTTCTCCATTAATAATAAATATAAATACATAAACGATCCAATGTATTTATATTGATTAACGATACACACGATATATATTCGATGTTTAATAAAAGAAATATATAATTCTTTTTATAAATACGCAGGTGTGTGGTAAAAATATCAAGAAGAAAAAAAAAAAATACCTATTACAATTTTAAAAGTATATTAAATAAAATAAAAAAAAAAATAAAGCAATTGAGTTTTGAATATATTCGCGAATGGTGGGAAAAAATAATGAGAGGTCATAAGGAAGAGATGGACGTTGGATATATCTTGAAAATACAAAGGAAGAAGAGAATTTTCATATAAACTAAAAGATATAATATAATATAAAAAATATATACATATAAAAACCCATACTTTCATACGCATACATACATATATCTACATATTATCAATACATATATATGATATATTGTACATATATATATGTATGCATACGCCTTGACTAAGTATACATTTTATCCGTAACGTGTTCGCCATTACCCTACAACGTCGAGGCCATGGGGCTAAGTAACGGCTATAATATGACGACGATACATGAACGAATCATCAAATAAGTAAGAGTGAGAGAATGAGAGACAGGGGGTCGGTTCACTTGTAATGTAATGTGTATGCAACATAAGTGGCCATCAGCCAACATAAACAATCGCCATGGTAAGTATAAGGTGAGGAGTGCCCTCTTCATGGCTTCTTTCTCAATTTATATGTTGCCTTGTCTCGCGCACATTGCCATTGAATTTAAATTAATATCTCGCTTCTTTGTCTTCCATTTATCTACGCAATATTATATATAAACACATACATGTGTAAGTTTATATATATAAATATATTTACGTGTGTGTGTGGATTGGCAGAACAACTTGTGGTGGGCTTCAAATATGCTTATATATATTTACGTTTATGTATGTATGTATTATGTTGCGGATATATACTGAGAGATCGTCGCGTTGTTTGAGAGACTGTGGGCACGAGAGGGTAATAGAGCCATTATCGCTGGATAACTTCATCATCGTACATTGGCGTCGGCAATTTTTATATATATTTATTCCAGCTGGGTTTAAATATTTTATATGCGTATGTTTGTATAAAGTATTTTTATGTGTGTGTATTATATATAAAGCTTATTCTCACTGTTGTTATTACGTTGTTGTAATGTTGGTAAGGGGGATAGAGAGAGAGGGAGGATATAGCTTGGTGGATAGCAAGCGATTTTGGGGTAAACGAGCGTGTACTTTGGTAAAATTGAAAAGAACGTGTATGTACAATTTTTTATTTTTATTTATTCATTTAGTTTTTTATTTTATTTTATTTTATTTTTTTTTTTTTGGGTGAGATTCTCTTGGCGTCGTTATCGTGTGTACATGTGTGTGGATGTTTGATCGCTTCGATTATCGGTGCAGAAGAGAAGAGGAGAAGAATAAAAGACGAAAAAATAAAAATGAGGAATTATAATTTTTTTTTTTTGTTAGTTTATTTTTTCGATTTAATTCGGTAAATTATTGTGATCGACATGGATATTGTTATTATATTCTGTTGAATATATAAGCACGGTCGTTTCAATCGCATTAACGGACAAATTTACGCTTGGCGGAGAGGCGAGGAGGGGTGTGTGTATGTGGAGATGAAAAAATTGTAAGCGAGATGTGAGGAGGAGAAAAAAAAAATGAATGAAGAGGAAAAGAAGTCATTGGTAAATGTTGTGCTTTTTTTTTTTTTTTCTTTGATCTTTCTTCTTCACTCGTTTCTTTGGCCAATGTCTACAGAAGATTGACCACCTCTGATGGGTAATGGAGTCCTGATTACAAAGCACGCTACACACTCAGCCCTGCCCCCAGTTTATATCAATATCTTCATTTCACACAGACACATACACACGTAAATATACATTCAAAACACTGTTAATCGAATTTTTTGCCGCTCCTATTCACATTTAATTTATTTCTTCAATTGTCATCTTTAAAGAGCCCACAAGAAAAAAATAAAATAAAGAGAAAAGTTTTTATTAAACAAAAATTTAATCTTTTTTCTTTCTTAGTATATTTTCTTTTTTTTTTTTTTTTTTGTTGTTGTATATGTTCTGACAATTTGCTTCAAATTGGCAAGTTGGTCCCACGACACGACCTACTGCAAATCGCAAACTTTTCCAACTTTATTTTATTATTTTTTAACTCAATATCATGAAGAACAAAAGAAATAAGGGTGAAGGAAAATACAAAAGATATGGAAGGGAGTGTAGAGTGATCGGTGAGGTGTAAAGTACATCGATATATGCTTACGTATGTGTGGGGGTATGATGATGCGTGGGTGAGAAAAGGGAATATAGTGACTGTGAAAGAGTGAGAAAAAAAGCGTCGAGTCAGCGCGAATGTGAATCCCAAAGAAAACGACGGGTGTGAGAATGCGCGAGGGAGCAACGATGAAATAAACTGTATTGGGTATTTTACTTTCTCGTTGTACCATTGGTTAACCTGCACCATCTTCAATTCGTTCATCTCCTCGCAAACTCATTCTCTTTCTTCACCCTATTTCAACTTTACGCCATTTTATCTTCAATTTATATTTCTTTACACATAAAATTTACAATTTTATATATTTAAAATTGCCTGAAACTTTATTTATTTATCACACCCAGAGAAATGTTTTATCAAAAAGATAACAACAAATATAATAATCTTTTTATTGAATTATTGATTTATAATTATGATAATTAATATTATATAATTAAAATTATAAATTAAATTTTTAAATATATATTTATTTTACAATTTCATCAGCGACTTTTTTTATAGTTTATTTCATGGTGTTATGTGATTTAATAATTACAGCCTTAATTATTATCTAATGTTTTCTACTGATTGATGTACACAAGAAAAAAAAAAATTAATACAACAAATTAAATTTATTCAATTGAAAAATTCAGAACAAAGTTGAATTAAATTTAAATTATTCAAAACGATTGATATATTTCTTCGTTTAAAAATGTATTATTTATTTCTCCGAGTGTGTATTGTAATACAAGTTATAAAAATATTCTATAGATGAAATAATACAGGACGTAATAAGCGGTGCCGTATGATTAGCGTTATTTACGGGTGGTTAACTATTATCTCATAAATCAACTTGGACGACGTTATTAAACAATGCTGCGCGTATCCGTGCGTGCAACACGTCCATCTTCATCGCTTATCTCCTCACATATGTACATACAAATACATAGAGCTAAATAAAAAATATCCTATGCATTTATTTATAAAGACAATTGAGTGTCTATGCAGATAAATTAATGGTAAAAAGACTATTTAATATTCTGAATAAATCTGTGAAAAAAAAAATTAAAAAAATGTATTAAACATGCAAATATTATTTTATATTATTTTTATAGATAAATATATCTTTAATTATTAGCTGTGAAGATTTTTTTATAACGTTCAAATGATCCAAAAGTAAATTCACGTAGGTTGAAAGAGTGCGAGAGTTGTATAAAACGAAGGAATAAAAAATAAAATAAAAAGAATTTTGCTATTGCGTGAATATATTTATATATACACGTGAAATATACTGTGGTGAATGTTCTGGGATTCAAGGCACGTCATCCAACCAGTGGTACGTCATTCGCCCTGCTGCTAATCAGAACTAACCGCCGCCGCGTGCTTTGGATGGCGAACGATCTCGAAAAGACAAAGACGATTCAAGTGAAAGAACGAATGTGATGAAAAAAGATGGGGTGAATTTTTTGTCGTACGACGACACACAGCTATGTAGCAGCCATCTTTGCATTTCGTTGACGTAAGTAAAAGTAAGAGAGGGAATATGAGGAAGGAAATAGTATAGGTATAATACGCATATATATAAGAGACAAGTATTTCGGTAGCAGCCCCTCTTTATGGTTGCTTTATACTTTGACTATTTGTTTTTTTTTTTGTCTTCTCTGTTTCCTCGATTTTTTCCCAATCGCACACACCTTTTCTCTCTTTCTATATTTTCTGTATATGTACAAGTGTAGGTGAGTGTGTGTCAAATGTCCTGTAGTTGCACGTACCTCCTGCTCCTCTTGTTTATGGGGATGATTTGACTTGCAAAACGGGGCCACAAGAGGATCCTGAACATTTCAACATTTTGTGTCGACGTAGAAATGTCGTCTTAGCACTTTTATATCAAGAAAAATTGTCACAATATATATACATAGATATATGGATTTATATATACAATAAATTATTATTTATACATATATACCAATAATTTTGTCAATAGTAAAATTAATAATCAAATAAAATTGTTAAATTTACTGTGAGAATTTTTCTTTCATTTTTTTTTTCTTCTTTATTATTTATTTCATTTGATTCACTTTTTTTTTTGTTGATTAATTTTTATTAATTGGTAATTAATTACATGGGTATTTAAATTATATTTTAAAATAAAATTAATAATCAAATAAAATTGTTAAATTTACTGTGGGAATTTTTCTTTCATTTTTCTTCTTGATTATTTATTTTATTTAATTCAATTTTTTTTGTTGATTAATTTTTATTAATTGGTAATTAATTACATAAGTATTTAAATTATATTTTTAAGTAAAATTAATAATCAAATAAAATTGTTAAATTTACTGTGAGAATTTTTCTTTCATTTTTCTTCTTTATTATTTTATTTTATTTTTGTTATTTTACTTTTATTAATTGATAATTAATTGCACAAGTATTTAAAATTGTATTTATTGATGGCAGACAACGTAACTCGTTAGAAAGACACTTTACGTCGCAGGTAGTTAATTGCCTCGATGTTTACATAGTCACAGCGCAGTTTCTCTATGTTCTTCAGCATTTACGCGAGTGGCACCACTACGATTAACGCGAGCGGCACTTAATTAGTCGTTGGACACCGGGACATGGGTGTACAAAACCCCTAGGCATATATCGTCACTCACTTACTCTCACCCATGTATTCTACAAATAAAACCCATACATACACACTGCACATTTATCCAAACATCCACAGAGAAAAATTTATATTCATCCACCTGATTCCAAACACACATTTATACACACAAATTAAAAAATTTGTAACATCCCCAAATCAACTAAACATACAAAAAAAAACCCTCTCATAATATAATTAAATTAAATAATTAAACAAACATAAAAAGAATAAAAAAAAAAAAAGAAAGTAATAATATATAATTCCAATTTATTTTATTTAACACATTTTTAATAGAAATAAAATTATCTTTTCGTTATCCAGCTTTATTTGTTAACTCGTTCGCGCGCTCAATGTTCAAATAATGAAATCATCAAGACAAAAAGACAGAGAGGAAGATAATAATGTGAGAAATAAACTCAAGAATATATAGAAAGTGTATAATGAGGATAAGACGCAAATAATATATACTGCCAAAAAGTTTTACGTTCGTACAAAGGGTCTTTCTAATTTACACCAACACAATTTACTTTTAATCATATATATATATATATATATACACATACATATATACGTATGCACATTTCTTATGTACTCTACAGCTGTATGTAGATAGATCTAGCTCCCTTATATATATTCTTGTGTGTCTCATACCGACGGAACTTTGTCGACGATTAAAACGCTTTAGTAATTAACTAAGGTCTCTTCACCTCTTGCGGTAACATTTACTGAGTCTCTTTATATAAATATATATGTATATATGTGTACCTTATGTATGGATATATACGTATATAAAGGAGGTGTATGTATTGTATATAGCTCATGGCCTCTAACAACCCCGAGTGTCTCCGCAATAACGAGAGAGAGAGGATTCTCGAGCTTTTACATCCCCTCTCTTCAATATATAATGTGTATATATGTATATATAGTTTTATATACCTTGTGACGCTTATTTAGGGGTGGTTGGTTAGGGGTTGCCCCAGCAACGGTGAACAGAAACCCTCTCGCGTTGCCACGGAAACATTTTCTCTCTTATATATAATTTTTTTTTTTTTTTCTTGTATTTTCTTTTTTTTTTTTTTTCGTCCACACCTTGTCCATTCTGTTTTTCCCATTTTGTTTCATTCTCTTGCGCGCTTTGTCGAGATTCAATTCAAACAGAGCGTAAATATCGGTTATATACCCGCTAGGATCTTAGAGAAAAGAAAATATATATGTTGATATGATGAAAGAGAGAGAAAAGTAGAAATGAAATGAAATAATATGACGTGAAATGTGAAATTAAAATAAAAGTTTATTCAATTTTTTATTTCAATGATTTTTTGATTTATTTTTTCTTGAAATTTATTATTAAATGTCGGTAGTTTGTTTTATGTGTATGTATATAATGTGAGGATCGATGATAGGAGTTTGATTTTGAGAAGGATGATGAAGTTAAAAAAAGGTAAAAAAAAGAAAAAATTTGAGAACGGTGTGGGAGTTATGAAAAATTGATCGAGCGCGATATCTCACGTTTAAGGCGAGAAAAACTTATGGGTTGAACGAAGCAGGGCACGCGTCTGCTATACATCAAATTTCCACAGTGACTTGCGCGTACGATGTTATATATATACGTTGGGTTTAATATAAAAGTTAAATAACGATACACGAGCGCCATGACGGAAATGGGAAATAATCTTCATGAATATAAGGCTCCATTTTCCCAAGGGATATAAAACGACATGGGCTCAGATGGTATAATACATGCGACATGCGTATAATTTTCTACTCCTTAAATTCATGTATATATATATGCATAAATATATTTTTTTTTGTTTAGTTTTTTCTAAATAATATATAATTTATTTTTAAATATTTAAGTGATTATAATAATTTTTCTACGATTTTATTCCGAGTCCTACGCATATTTTTATTTGTAATATTTGCGAAGCATATCTATATACATAAATAAATAGATAAATAAATAAATAAAATGAAAAGGGGTGAAAGGGGTTGGTGTATAAAGGAATAAGTGGAGAATGGAAAACTGGGGTTAATTTTAATTTCCTAATTTTTGCCATCCACAGTCTCGGGACGCTTTGGGGCAAAGGTAATTTTCTCCCCCGAAGAGAATAGACGTAATTACTTAACGCCTTCGAGTCCACCCTCTGCTATATACTCGCGCTCTTTCCCTTCATCTTTCTCTCCCACCGTCTCTCACTTATTAAAAGAGGATCGAGCCCCGGAGGCCACAAGAACAGAATAGCAATGTAGGGGTGGTGATGAAAATACACGCCCCCATGGCTGGTTAAAAAGGACCACCCTTGAAAAAAAATTGACGTAGTACAAAAGGCGCGAAGAATTTTTTTTTCATAATCAAACTATCAATAGAAAAAAAAATTATTTAAATGAGAATAATTAAAAAACGAAAAATATTTATAAATCTTCAATTATTATAAATTTAACCTTGATATATATATACATTAAACGTCAGGGAATTATTACAATTCCCCATTGTAATAATTACAAAATTCTTTTTGATGTGAAAAAAAAAAAAAAAATTTTTTTTTTTTCCCCATAAAATATAAATCAATTCAAAAAAAGTATAAAATTAAAATTTCATCAAAACTATTGAATTGTGAATGAAGTTGAAACAGAATAATATACCATAAAAAAATATCACCAAGATTTTTATATCAAGTTATATATCACATATAAATGTTTTTGTGTTGGATGACATATGAGGGGTAGTTTTAGTTGTATATATTGGGGGGTTACAGCGACGTTTGTAAGGGAGGAGCCATCTTGCGGCTGGATTCGGGGCAGTCGCCAATTGATTCGTCCCCACCAGTGTCCATCAGTCGCGCACATAGTGGAAATACGCGATAGAAGGGGCCGCGTCAATTCAATTCCAGGGTAAAAAACCAGTTGCCGGGCGTGCCTGATGTTGGGAATGGTGTATGGGGATTGGTTGGATACATCGCGGATCCCCGGAACCCAACACAATGTTAACCAATGATCATAAGTCTGGGTGGAAACCCAAACGGGTTTTCATACTGATATTATACTGGTGGGGAAGTTCTCGCGTTAGTATCTGTTCAGATAGTATTGTGCCGTTGGCTCGTGCCGTAGTGGTCCACCCTGTTCATACAACACCCGATACAAATTGTTCTCTACATAACGTCAACACACAACAATTGTCATCGTTTAAATTATTGTTGAATCGCGAAATTATAAGTCTCAAATGTATTATCAATAAAATACGTTTGGTGATTTAATGAATTTTTGTTTCTTTGTGTGAACAATTATTGATAAAGTTTTGTGTGTTATTTGAAATTGGATAGAAGTGAATATTTATAACAAGTGTTTTAATGCTCGTTATGTATGAAGGAGACATTTGTTTGGTGATTCTGTTTTATGGATAAATTAAATTTAATAATAAGACTAATGTGCGGTTTTAGTGGTTGTTGTCTGATATTTAAGTTCATTATGATAGTTTTACAGTGAATTAAATAATTGTGAATAAGATTATCATATTTATGCGACGGTTTAGGTGATTTTAAATATCATTATACTTGGTTGATATTCAAACTTTAGTGTGAAAATTTGTCAGAACATTTGTTTACATATCTCTGAGGATGTTAAAAATATCAGTGAAAATTTTCGATCAATTGTGACAAAAGAAACACGTGATATGGATATCTGTGTGACATTTAGTGATAATCAAAAGCAAAATGACAATAAAAACAGGCGGACAGATACGTAAATATTTGTAAAAAACTTGTTGTTCGTTATCCGTCGGATAAAAAAATTGTAATATACGTGAAATTGAATCATTTAATATAATTAAAATACCTAAATATCAATTTTAAGACTGACTTTGATACATTAATCATCGAACGCAAGTGTTGAGAAACGTATTTTAGCCAAATTTTATCAACACCAAATTTATCTGAACGTTTCAAGTGCAGTGACAATGCTTCTAAATTCATGTAAAAATTAATTTACAATATAAGAACTGGACAAAATTAATTATAAATGTCTGTAGAATACAGTTCCCGTGGAACGTGAAAAAAAATCAAAGAAAATTGTCACGTTGGTGCCAAACATGGTTCTTGAGCCAGGAGGTGGCCTGTCGTTCCCACCGCCTCCTGGTGGTGGGACAGCTGGTGCTGGTGGATCATTACTGGCCCCAGCTAGGCTATTTCAGAGGGCGACACCGGTATTTCCATTTCATCTTGCTGGATGGCCAACACATCATGCGGTATTAGGCAATGTACAAAGTCAGGTGCAACAAACAATGCAGGCGCAGCATCAAGCCGCTGTCAGATTTCTCAGTCATCATCATCCTCATCATCCCCATCCTACGTTAACTAATCATCCACTTGTACCAGGAATAACTGCCCATCATCCTGGTGCTCATCACCTACATCATTCTGGTGATCATCCAGATGAGGAAGATGATAAAAAAGGTGATAATTACATGAATAAAATATAAAATAACACAATTTATATATTTGCATTTTATTTTTACATATTTTTATATTTATTTTGTGAAAACACCAAAAAAAAAAAAAAATTATAAATTGTTCCCATGATAAATGAGCTTAATCTTTTCTCGTTTATTGTTGAAACGATCATTCCCAAACGAATTTTTACAATCGGAAAATCTAGAATACAATGTCCGAGAAAACGGTCCATTGGGATTTTCGTAACGCGGTCAATCATAAGATCGTTCCCTTTAGTCTCGTGGGATCGCTTACACAATCCAGCCCACAACCAAGCTCTCTGTTCACACATACATATAAATACATGTATATATATATATTTATATCGCTTGTGGTTTATTTTTTTCGTCAGCCGACGGACGTGGAATAACATTTTGCAAGAATGTGCACGAGGGGTGAAAATCTCTTTTTTACGTGATTCCATTCACACCCTCTAAACTTTTGTCTTATTTATATTCAAACCAACATTAAGCCATGACTATATCAAGTGAGTGTTATAAACTACTGTAACTTTGTATCGTCATTGATTTTATTGTGGTGAATTACATTGGAAAAATAAAAAGACAATTTAATTTTATATTCAGGAAATAATAATATTTTATGAATATAAAATAAAAGATTTTTATGATAGAAAAATTTGTATTTAAATTAAAAAAAATTAACGCTAGTAGCGAATATTATTCAAGTTTAAATTAACTGGGGAAATGGATCGTTAAGAAATCATGGTTGGACGATATAATGGTAGAAGTTTATGCTGGAGGAGACATCAGGATTATTGCGCCGAGGGTGACTCGTCGCGTGTTTTAGCTTCAGCAAATTATACTGCTATCTTTATACATATATACATAATACACTATTGCTACTACTATTTCTCTCTACCGTTTATAATTTCTTTGATTACCATCCGCAGCATTTCGCCTATTCACACAGTTCGCACACACAAAATTTAATCATCAAAAAAAAACAAGAAAAGACGAAGAAATAAACGTGGAATTTTTCTAGTTTATATATTTAAGTATAGGTATCAGATCAGAATAACTAAATTATCGATAACAATAGAACAATGATGGATTCTCGTCGACAGATGTGATTCGATAATGCTTGTTAACAATAACAAGTTTTAGTACATATATATATAATAATATAAATTTGAAATTTATCGTCATAATTGCAAAATGAATGAAAAATAAATTGTAGGTAAAAATTAGGTCTATGACAGTTGTATAAAAACTTTTTATTATATTTCTCATTATCAAAGTGTAATCAAAATAAGACATCACCCAATGATGATCACCATTAATTTTCCGCCGTTTTATGAAGATAATTCTTGAATGTAAGAGAAAAAAACGAGTATTTTAGGGCTGCGATGAAGTTAACTCTCGGTTTGTTCATATATCTTCCACGAATTGAAGACTCCCCAGTGGTCTATTATGTTGAAACGATATTTGCCGCGGTTGTATAGGAATATAACGAGTCTCGAGGACTCTTTCTTTTTTTTTTTTTTTTTTTGTCAATCTTCACTCTCTACCTAATACCTCACCTTCATCTTCAACCTAATCGCTTAATAATGACGGGATATACGCGTACTCTTTTTAGATCATTGCCCTATAACAAAAAAAATACATTCCTCTAAATTAAAAAATCACATTCAACATTTTCCCGCGAGACTCATTTGTTTCTTATTTTTTGCTCATACCCAACCACAAATTTATAATTTTTTATAATCTCAACATTTAGATATATATATATACATTTATAATACATAAATAATATTTCGATAAAACTCTGAGAAAGAAAATAATAAAAGAAATAAATATTTATTTTAATTCACTAGAATCACTTTCATTTTAAAACAAAAAAAATTTTATATATATTTATTTCATTATTTTTTTTTTTTCTTTTATTTTCATCGACATAAAATCACATGGAAGAACATCCATTAACTTTCATTAAATAAACGTCGAAGATTTTCACGAACAAAGATTGTGATAAACGATAAATATATACATATACGTATATGGTATATTTATTGAAGTGGATGAGTGTATTTCGCGCGCGCTCGCGGGAAGAAAAGAAAAATCCTGAAGGGAAGAACAAAACAAGCCGGCTGAGGGGGTAATAACTTAATTTAAACTAAACTACAGTTTAATAATTCTTGGCCAGGCCGTCCGTAGAAGATGCAACGGGCAACCAGCAATTTAAGAGCCGCCGTTAACTGCCGGTCGTTAGTCCCTTTTCAAAACTTCTTTCTTTCTCTTATATATACCTTTATCGATGTACATATATGTACACGTAGAACTATGTATAGGTAATCCCTTCTCTCCTTAACCTTCTTCCTTACTTCTTATTTTTATTTTTCCTCTTCTCTTATAACTCCATAGTATTTCGCTCCTTTTATATATTACCATGTCTTTTTTCTTTTTATTTTCTTTTATATATATATTCCTTCTGCCTTTTCTTCAGCCGCTCTCTCTCTCTCTCTCTCTAATTTATACATACACATATGTATATATTTAATACAGCGAAAAGTTAATCCGCAAATGCCGCTTGCGTGTCTCTACAATTGTGCCGCTGTGGGCACAAAATCTCGCGCGTTTATATAGCTACCGACAAATTGAATCATCGCAAAATTTTAAATCATTGGAAAATATACTCTCGCACTAACGACTAAATTGATCCTACGATTGTTAGATATAATAATACTATTTCTATAGTTATATATTGTTGTATTCAAATGTGTTTATGTATTTATGTGATCATATAATTTGTAATTTTTCTTCTTATTTTTTTTTTTTCGTCTTTTTATCTCATCTCAGACATCGTTATATATCGAGACAGCTGGCGTGTTTTGACAGGTATATCGTGTTATATTTATCCATGTATGTATACGTATAATATTCATCAATGACGCTATTGTCCATCATCATCATCATCATCTTATACATATGCGTAATAATTATGAAGAAAAATTTCGACTGTTATAAATTTACATATGGACGTTCTGAAATAATTTCACGATAAAGAATAAAATAAGATGAAATATACAAAGCATAAAAATAAAATATTATGATAATAATAATTTTGTCGCACAAATACATGGACACATATATATATATTATATACATTCGCGTACATATACGTTATCGCAGATAACCTCCAAGCGGTATAATATTTTATTAATATTACTATTATTATTTACTTATTATTTTTTATTTCATTTATTTATTCATTTTTAATTTTTGATCTTGCCGTCGCACATTATTAAACATATAATTCATACTCAGTGTATAGTCTATATCTTCTCATTAATTTTTTTATTTATTTTTTTTTTTTGCTTTAGTTTGACATGACATATATGTCTTGTTATATTTTTGTTTGACAGTGCCGATCTGTCTGATGCGCGCACTCATCTAATTTTCTTATCGTGTTTGTGCTCCAGAACGAAGGCAAAAGTGACTTAAATAGGAAGAGAGAAAGAGTGATAGGATATGATAGGAGAGAGAATGAGAGCAAGAGCGAATGCAAAAATATACGAATGAGTGTTGAATAAAGAATTCAAAGCTAAAAGGAAAACATTAATTAAATAGTCTGGTGCGCGAGTGCATCTACACGCGGGTGGATTTGTTACGGCCGACGGAGCATAGATACGCTTTGTATTTATATGCTCCGCTAATTGTCTTTAATGATAATAATCTTGAATTACAATTGTTCGCGAGTTCGCACTAAGGGTTTATACCTATATAAACACATTTATATATATGTTTAAATTGAGGGAGGACGCGCGTAAAGGGGTGGAAGAACGCGCGTTGTTTCATATCAATTCAAGTCACGGCGGAAATTAAAACAAGTTCCACGAACCCACTTATTTAATGTTTATATACGTTGCAATTAAATTTTTTAAATATTTGATTATATAAAAAATTAAATTCATCAGTGAAAAATTGTTATTAAATTAAAATGAAATTTTAACTTTGTGGCTCAGTTATAAATTCACATGTAAATATATAAATATTGTGGTTTTTCTTTTGTTTTTCAATTTAAATTTATTTATCGCAGTTGTGATAATGTGTGTGATAATTATTGTAATGAAAATGAGAAGGAAAAAAAAATTATTTAAAGAGGAAATAAATATTTTTATAACGATCGAATATACATTGGGGAAAAAAAATTATTTTCTTATTTTTATACTTTGTTGATTCAGTTTTTTTTTTTTTTAACAACATTGTTCGCATAATGTGTAATGGATGATAATTAATATTGTTATTTATCTTATGTATTAGTTGGTAGAATCGTTTTAACTATACAGACACACTGGCTTAACAATTATCATTAATTATCCCCGTATGGATATAATTATAACATATCGTTATAAAATATAAAATATATATTCAAACGTATAAATATAAATGAATATATATGTATTATAGATATAACACACCCTTCTCACTATCAAAATCATTGACAGAACATAATATATGTATATTTCTATCAATAATATATTTATAAACGTAGATGAATTTAAATAATAACGATGCAAATCATTTTCTCAATTGATTGAATATTAAACATTGACTTCTGTTAATAATAATTAAATTTTATTAGAATTCTGGTGCAATCACATTTCCATATATCTATACGACGAAAATATATGTATACATATGTGATCAAGCTGGAAATATAATTGCAGGAAATATCTGTGTATAAAAATAACGACGGAAAAATAAAAAAAAATTAAAAATGAAAAAAAAAAAAAAAAATAAAGAAATTAATTTGTGATAAACGACGACGGTTGCGTCGATTGAATATTAATCATCTCAAGTATATATCAACATTTTAATTAGATACACATACATCATCCACATAATCATATAAATTCATATTAAAATATAATTTCCCAATTAAAAGAAAATAATTCATAAAAAAAATAAATATATTTATATTTCAACAAAACAAGGCGAAAAAAAAATAAATAAATAAAAAATAGTACGCGTACGGTAAAATTAATTACACATACATTGAATAAACATTTAAAAATTAATTAATTCATTATTTTTATATACATAATATACATAAATATAAACACATTCGATAATGGTTTTTTATTTTATTTACGAAAAATAAATTCCCTGATGCTTACTCATCCACACGCGATTCGTCACGTCAAGTGAAAAAAATAAATATACCTATTTGCAATCATATAAACAATTATAAAATAAAATAAAATAAATACCTAACGTTATACACATATTATATATATTTATATAATATATAAATCAAGAGCAACGTGAAAGAAAATTATATTACAATTTATATTCTTTATAATTTCTCACAAATAAAAAGAAACAATGTAGCTTAAATATCTAAAAGCTCTAAATCAATATCGACCTTTACCTTCGTAAACGAATGATCCGATTCTCATCATTTATCTACATATCTATACGTATATACATATATATTTATGTGCTCTCATTTAAAACAATCGGTCCCGCACCAGGTTGCTCCGTGGGCTGACGCTCAAAGCGTCGCTTACACGCAACAGAGATAATATTCTTCGGGAAATGACACGCCAGGGGGTAACAACCCGCGCATGGGTTAGTAATTGGGCTATACCCAACTCATGGCACGCAATTTCTTTCTTAACCTCCCTTACCTTGTTTTTAGCTACATACATATAAGCATATCGACAACATTTATATATGTATGTATACATTATTGATAATAATATACTGTGAGTTTATATATTTGTATTATTGTGTATGTGGAATTTAGCATGACATATTTATTATATAGAATATGATGAGATATGGATTTTTAAATATGTGACAAGTTTATACCTGCAGTTAATGAATATTATTTTTTGTTTTTTTTATTTTTTTATTTGATATAAATGGATGATGGTCAATATTTTTTCACGTGGAGAATTTTTTTATAAATCTGATTAATTATATGAAAGTGCCACTGCGTTGTGAATATACACGCACGGGTTATTATTTATTTATTTATTTATTTTGTTTAATATTCAATTCTTTTCAATTTATTTCATGATACACGTGTGTTTGTACTTGTTTTTGTAATTGTTAAGAGTGCAATAAACTCGGGGGACATAATATTTATTGAAATAATTGTGTATGTGGAGGAAGAAAATATTGTGAAGTTATAAATGGAATTAATTTGTTTTATTGAAAGTTTTGAATTTAGTTTTTATTTAATTTGATTTAATTTTTTTTTAATTATTTAATTATAATATTGGTATGTTGAGCTGTAGTTCTTGGGTTTATAGTTTGAATTAATTATTTTATTAGAAAATTGGAGAAAATTTTCAATTTTATTTGTTTTGTTTATGTTTATGGATTTGAAAAAATTTTCCTGATTTTTTTTTTTTTTTTTTTTATAAATATTTATCAGTGATTTTTTTTATATTTAGAGTTTATTGCTGGTCATAAATCGACAGTTCCATTTATTTAAACAATTTATTTTTCTGCGGTTATTTCTGAATTGTTCTGTGATCTTTTTACTGACTATAAACTTCACTTCAATATTTTCTAACCATCAGATATTTCAGCTTGAAACGTCAAAATTTCCCATCGCTTTTATTTATTTTTATACCACAATTTATTTCCTTCATTAATTAATTTTTTCCCGTAATAACTAAACTTAAAATCAAATAATTATATCATTATATTTTTTAATTAAAATCCAACAAGTTTCATCCGCAACAATTATTCAAAAATAAATAACATAAAATAATCTACATTTAAAATTAATATTCATAATTAATTTTAATTTCCTTGATGTGTAATTTTAAATTAAATAAATATTTCAAAGTATTAATCAAATATTCAAACGTGTAATTTAATTGAAAAAAATTATATTTTTCATCTCAAAGTGTTCATCAATAAATATAAATAAATATATATAATAAAATCGTTAAAAATATCGGGAATAAAATTGAAAAAAAAATTAAATATATTTATTTTTTATACAGAAAAAATTGAATAAAAAAAATTTCTTTTTTCATTTTTATTTTAATATCATTGAGATATTGAGCAAGATAAATATGTATCTCAAGCCACGCGTATTATTTTCTCTGCTTCTGAACTGAAAATTCCTACAGAGCAGCATAACGGCCGCTCAATTTTACGCTCGAAAAATATCTATATAAAAAAGACTCAAGCCCAGAGGCCAGTATACATACATTCATACTATATGCATGTGTATACAGGTACCAATAACTTCCCTTGGGCATCGCGAGACGCCAACGACGTTCAAAGTCTCGTGGATCGCACGCTATATATATATATATGTATGTATATACCGTAGGGTATTAATATATAATTAACTGGTTGGCTTGTGTAGATGGAATCTTACGTAAAAATAAAAATGAAAAGAAATAATAAACACGTTCGTCTCTTTATCGTTAAATTCACAAAAGTTTTCCTCAAAAAATAAAAAAATAAATATTAATAATGACAAAATAAATTGAATGAATATATAACCAAATTACATTAACAAGTTGTTACAGGTTATCCATACATCAAATCGATTACAAAATCATCTAAATTGAATTAATTCAATTCCATCGATAAATAAACATCTATTCCAGTATATACATAATTTTATTTATTTATTTTTTTTTTTCTTCATTTTTAAATCACTAATCCCACAAAATATTTAATAAATTATATCCATTACCAATGGATTATGAATTATAATAAATTATAATATATCTTAATCCACATGAAAGTATAATTATTATTTTTTTTAATATTTAATTCGTCGGATATTTTTTATTATCAACTAAATTTCCATTCGCCTTCTTTTTTTTTTTTTTAATATATATATAAAATAAAACCCAGGTATATATTAATTAAATACATTCGTATAAACGTGTAAAAATAATTAGTTTATTTACAAACGTACGAAATAAATTAATTATTAATAATATTCCTTATTTAAAAAATAATAAAACTTCTTCACAGAATTAAAAAAAAATTTTTTATTACATAAATTAATTATTAATAATATTCCTTATTTAAAAAATAATAAAACAACTTATCAAACTTGAGAAGTATTGTCTAATTAATCTCATAAATAAAATAAATCAATTAAAAATAAATATAAATAATTTATAAATACATAATTTCATTTTATTATTTTTCTACTTCTTCACAGAATTTAAAAAAAATTTTTTATTACATAATATCCATATACGAATATATATATTTATATATATTCATCTATCATGATAGAGGTCAAGTGGGGAATAGATAGACACACTGAAAAAGGTACCTATATAAACTCGGTTATATATACTTGTAAGAGAATGAAGTGGTGGAAGTAGCTGGCGGCAGTCTCTCATTACGCGAGATATTTAATTCAAACTCGTCCGACAGGACTTTGCGCGCGCGCTCGCTCGAGTTGACGAGCAACCAACGAGAGAGGGAGATAAAGAAAGAGTGTAAAAAGTAGGGTAGGTAGCATGGATACAAGTATATATATACTTGTATAAATACATACACACACATATATTATAACCTTTGGGGATATATTGAAGCTTGGAAAGAGGGGGTTGAAGCAGGCGTCAGGAGGATTGATGGTGTCTAGATGCAAATGTGTAGTAAGTCGGGCACGCAAGGCAACGTATATAACCCACCTACCGACGCCTTATGCCAGTTAACGCCTTACAGCTTAATAATCCCTTTCTATATAATATCCAAATTCTCCTGATGCCTATTACTTATATATTTATATATTTATTAATCATTTTATTTATTATTTTTTTTTATTTTACCTCTTTATTTTAATTATTCCTCGCGTGATTAAATTTTTATTGTCTTCAATTTATCAATAATAAACGTGAAACAATTTTAAATTAATTAAATTATTAATTGTAGTATTTATTTTTTTTCTTTTTTTCTTTGGACATTTATTTCAATTTTCATGGCAGTGTGAATGTGAAATTAAAATAGGTATTGCAAAAGGTCAGGGACTTTATATACGAGAATTGTGAGTATACTCAACTCACTAACGTATATAATACAGCGAGTGTAATTGTAATAATTGATCGTGAAATTTATTGTCCCCTGTGGGCGAGCGACAGTGAACGCGCACAAAACCCGAGAAATTTTCTATGTTTATATATGTATATATTTTCTATGTATACGCGAATTTCATGCGGCTTAGTGCTTGTACATGTTGAAACAAGTAAAGCAATGAGAATAAGTGAGATAGTGTGTTTCCCTTGAGACCTTGGGGATGTCGTTTCAGTGCTAATGACTTTGTTGGCTTGCGCTTAACAAGACTACCTTCTAAATGCAGAGACGACACTACAGCTGATGGCACTTACAAACGTCTTTGGGTAAATCAGTGATTACACTATATACATACCGTGTATATATATATTTTATACAAATGTAAAGCTCACGGTGAACTATAAAGGAAAATTGTTGCGACTTATCTTTTGCTAAGTTTATAAATACCATTTCTTTTTTATTTTATAATTAAGACCTGAATTCTCATTGGATAAATTTTTTTTTCCTGTTCATTTTGCGGCTTTTGCCTGAGAAACAAAATGCCATGGTGTAAATCAAGGGGATGATATTTATATAAATGTTCCTTGTGTCGAAAAAAAAGTTCAGTGTAGGTTAGAGAAAAACAAAATGTATTTCAATTATGAAAAATGTTTTTGTTAATTGTAAAAAATGTCTTTGCAGATGCAGTAATGTTTTTATTTTTTTTTTTTTATCTCTTCGTTTTATTAAATATTGTATGAGTAATTAGTATACTTGGTGGTGATGCTAATAATATTCCGTGTGATCAAGTGATCATCGGGTAATCGCGCAAATATTTTTTATGTGTGCGAACGTGTATGAAAATTTTTTAAAGACATTTTTTTTTTTTTTATGTATATTATAAGTATGGCTGAAAGTCAACACAACATGATGTGATGCATTGCGTGTGCACGCGACACTCTCACTCTAACATTTTGCACAGACATTCACATAAAAACACGTTTATGATTAAAGTTTTGATGTCTATAATTATATATTTATAAATTTTCAAAAGCTCCCACTGTCGCATTCTCAATTTTTCTCTCATCTATCTATATTTATACATTCACACCATTAATAAATTATTTTTCTTTCATTGATTTTGTGTGCCCAAAGCCATAAACAAAAATTAATCTCTCCAATATATTCAGGAATTTTTTAATAATTTTTTTTTTTTTTCATATAAATTAAATTCTGATCTAACATTTATCTTCATATTGATGACAGAAACATTATAATTAAAATTTTTAATTCTATAATACAACATAATTAATTCCATATTTAAAAAAATAAATTAAACATTTTCATTTATATCTTTAAATTATAAAAAATAAAATATTTTTATTCTTGGATGTAATTAATTATACTAATTTTATTCAATTGACTTTGTAGAATTATTTTGATCTCACCTCAGACTTCAATGTCGTATTATATACATATATAAATACATATATCTAATATAAAGTTAAAGAAAAAAAAAAAAAAGAATTAAAGATTGCCACAAGCGATTTTCTCTACCCACAAGACGCAATTCTTCAAGCTGCCACTGTGCGCCTGGTACCAGGTCTCATTCCGGATTATGGATTATCAATAATGAGAGTCTCGATCGATATCCATCGAGGTGATGCGGCATTCTCACGGATTATTTCATATATATCCTATCTAAATACATATATACTTGAATGTGTCCAAAGCAAGCGCACGCTGAGACAGTGTCGCAGTGTGTGCGAATAAATCGTGCCTAATTATGAGGATTAATCCAATAGCAAGACATTTTTCATTGTCATTAACGCCGCGGGATAATGCGACGATGAGAGAAGCAAAAGCAGTTTTCAAATATCTATATACATTATTCGTATACATATTTTATTTATTTATTTTTTTTTTTCTCTCGATCAGTTTTACTGTATAAATATATACAACCAGTCAAGGAATACCAAAAAGTATATTATTATCCCATTAAACTTTTTCAAAAGAAATAAAAGTATATATTATAACTTGGTGCACTTAAAAAAGATGAACGATATCATGAATAAAAAAGAAAGTAATAAAATAAAAAATATTTATTTTAATATTATAAGTAAAAAGAAAATTGAATTTTATTCAACATCAATATTTTTTTTTATACTCACAAATTTGTATCAGAATAAAAAAGCCTTTTTTTTCCTCTTTATTCTTCTATAATAAAAGAAGATATTATAGTTGAATATCATAGTATATAATATAAAAAAAAAAAAAAAAAAATGAAAAATATTAAATAAAATTACGATTTTATATCAGATCGTATATAATCTCATTTTCGATATTTATACATACACAAAGTTTCCACCCCCGATTGCTCCACTCTTCACCCATTTTTTGCCTGTTTTTGTGTGATATACATGTATATTTATAACGCTGTGAGGAAGAAGGAGAGCGAGAGCAAAAGAAAAAGACACTGAGGGCAAGGAAGATAAGTTTATATTGCGATTGTGGGGTCAATCATAATTCTCGATCTCTTATTCAATTCCCTGTGTCCCATATTAGCATACATACGAGAGCAAAACAATCGTGTGCGTTGCGAAAAAGATTTTCTAACATTGATAACGCTCAAAGTTTTTTTTTTTTTCTTCTCCTTTTATTTTTGTATATATGTATGTGAATGTTTGTATAGCATTTTATGTACAAGATTGTCCTAATAAAATCATGAAATTTCATGTTTATTCAATATAGAATAATAATATAAATGAAAATATAGAGAAGGGAAGATAGTGACAAAGACATAGATTGACTTGAGCAAAATTACATCGTTTCTTTTATGTACAATATATAAATTGTTATCTACAGTACAGGGTCAAGACCGTGTGTATATACACACACATATACACACATTGCTAATAAAAAAAATGCACAATTTTATTATGGCCAATTTGATT
Source organism: Microctonus brassicae (assembly GCA_918226075.1). NCBI lineage: Eukaryota > Metazoa > Arthropoda > Insecta > Hymenoptera > Braconidae > Microctonus > Microctonus brassicae. The sequence goes on along the minus strand of OW445491.1, from coordinate 1,655,442 downwards.
CACATTTACATATTTATTTACATGTAAATATAAATTATATATGAATAATATTTATTTAATATTTAAATTATAATATTTTCATGATTATTAATAAGACAAATTATTTAAACATATTCATTTAAATATATTTAATTTTTAATAATATATTTATATTATTATATTTTTATAAAATATAAATGTAAGTAATTATGTTTTAATTTATTATTTTTTATTTATTATTATTATTATTTATATATTATTTTAATATTGTAATTTATTATTTTATATTATTCTAGGATGTGATGGCGAATCGGATGAGGGTGGAAGTAAAAGAAGAAGAAGCAGAACGAATTTCAATAGTTGGCAACTGGAAGAACTGGAACGTGCTTTCATGTCCAGTCACTATCCAGACGTATTTATGCGCGAAGCATTGGCTGCAAGATTGGAATTGAAGGAGAGCCGTGTAGCCGTAAGTTTCATATCATATATTACACATAATCTCAGTGTAATTAAAAAATAAAAATAAAAATAAAGAGAAAAAATTAATTCAATTAAAAAGAATTAAATCAACTAGAAATATTAAAAATGGAAAGAAAAAAAAATTATTTTTCGTTTATATAAAATTCAAATTTATGTAAAATTAAATAATACACTTTGTCAATTTATTTTGACACATAAGTAATCAACTGTTCATTCACATTAATCTCATGTTGTCATTATATCTGCGACGTTGATGTGAAGAAGAAAAATAATAATAAATGAATAGAGATTGGTTTATTTTGATAGACAGTAGTGAATTTAATATACCGAGGGTGTATTTTATCTATACACACTGATGTAAATAGAGAAGTTTAGAGAACTTCAACGAGGGTTCCATGCCTCGAAAGCTGCATCTATATAGGCATCATGATATGAACAGACGTTAGGGGGTTGCGATAGTCTACTAGCTCTCGACTCCTGACCGGCTTTCGACCCTTTGCCTTGTTCTTTTTCTCTTTTGCTCTTTTACTCTTTGCTCTTGGATATTTTCTCTCGGGAGTAGTTGGTCCATCTGTTCCAAGCGACCAGTGCGGTTATATGTGTACCTTTAAAAAGAAAATGGGAAAAAAAAAAAATGGCAACAAATGGAAGTTCAACTGAAAAAGATCAACCAAAATAAATTCACATTCAACGATACTACTACACCAGAATAATTGTATATAAATTACTATACATATTTTTTTTTTAGATATATAAATATTTATAATATATAATAATTATTTAGGTATATAAATATTTTATTCAGTTATTAATTTTTTGAAATACCAATGCAGATTTATGTATGGAAAGTTGAGAGTTAAAAATATAATAACGAAAAATGTTTTAGAATATTTCGTAATAATTTTGTGATATTTAAATTTATATAATATGTAAAAATACAGATATATATTTATACTGTATATTACCTATTATATAATCATGATAAATGTGATTATAAAAAAAATTATTCAACGAAAATATATATTTATATGTTGGGAATAAAATTTAACAATGAATAGGAAAAATAAAATAAATGAATAAATAAATATTAAAATGGATAAATTTTTTTATTACTGGTCGTGCGATTTGTAACGTGACGTGATTACACCCTCGTAAATTTATAGATATTTTATATATAGAGAAAAAAAAAAAATAGTGAGAGGAGATGAAAGGGCGAGCCTCAATTTCACGGCCGGTCGAGCGACATTTTATTTGCGTGTAACCCACAAAAAATTACAAAGCACCATATAAATATGTATATGTATATATATTTTTATTCTCTGCATTTTTCCATCTTATTGCCATGGAAAATCTGCGCGCAATACACGTGCAGTATAATATAATAATATATTTATTAATATTAGTTGCTTGGAAATTTAGTAATTTTATAACATGTGAGATTATTTGTTTATGATCGCACTTAAAAAATGTGTCAAAGGGAGAAAAGCACATTTATCAAGAATATAATAAAATAAAATAGAATATAGAACAGAGGGTTCTGCATTGCAGAAAAAAAAAATGAATGAATAAATTTGATTTTACGATAAATAAATTATTGAAAATTGAAAAAATTTACCAAACGAGTATAATCGGATGATGTGTCACCCACACATCATTGCAATGTCATGTACAAGTTGATTATCCTGACTCTTTTTTCTCTTATCTCAATATTAACATTTGGAATCATTTAAAGATTAGATATCAAACGCACAAACAGATGTGATGTGAATGCGAGGGAAGAAAATAAAATGTGTATAAATATATTTAGATAATTCCGGGTCATTTAGTTTCAGTATGAACTGCAATCTTGGGGTATTTATTATAATAATAATTTTTAATTCTATTGTTATTTAATGCGACATATTGTTGAGGATAGAACGAATAAAATTGAATAGTTTCTCTATTTTTTTCTTGAGTGATGAGAAGTTTATTAGAAAGAGCGAGAAAGGTTTCTGCATATCGATCGTTAACTTCGCGTGAGACTTGCGCCGCTTACTCGACAAAGCTCTATGTATTATATATACATAAGTATTCTGTATATATGTACATATATATATACATTTATATTGAGCTTTTATGTATGTAGATGTATGCATAATCTTCCTTTGCGTTTTCTGTAGACTGTGTATAAATTCATATTGCTAATGTCTTCATTTCTTTTTTCTCTCAAACTATTTTTCTCTCATGCACTTTGTGGTGGTGTTCCATTCCCTCAGGCACCCGGCACTTTTGCACCCACGCAAGTTAAGCACCCTCAAATCACCTCTGATGATGTGTCTGTGTAGTTACTGCTATTACTACTGGCGTTATTGGTATTAAATTGAGGGTACAAATGTGAATATATTTTTTTTTACAATCTTTGTCGATTATTTTTTTCTTTTACGATTATTATATTGTGAATTATTTTTTTATTTGTATTTTTTTTTTGTTTGATTTTGTTTATCAAAGGTTTGGTTCCAAAATCGTCGGGCAAAATGGAGGAAAAAGGAGCACACGAAAAAAGGTCCTGGTAGACCGGCGCACAATGCCCATCCACAGAGTTGTAGCGGTGAACCAATACCACCAGAAGAATTGAGGAGAAAAGAGCGTGAGAGGCGACAAAAAAAGCTTCTGAAAACATTGGAGAGACAACAACGAAAGCTCGCTGCCAAGGTGATTAAATATAATTTTCATTTATTATAATTTATTATTTTATTCAAGCTCGTTTGCTCTGTTATTTTTATTTTAATTTTGCCACTTTTCTCTTTTTATATTCTTTAAAAAATCCTGTAAAGTCCTGTCTTCTTATAATTTTTTTTCTCTTTATTCCTTCTTCATTTTAAACTTATTCTTCAACTTAAATTTTCATTCCTCATTGAAGTCTGAAAATAAATAAAAAAAAAAGTCATAAAATTACCCAGAACTTTTTTCTTGAAAAACTAAAAATTTTTTTTTTTCTCTTATGAATATCCACAGGGTATAACGGTGGATTTGACAACACTGAGGGCAGAATGGGAGTCAAGAAGTGCTGGTGGTACCAGTGGCACTACCTTGAATGGTCATCTAAGTGGTTCCTTTGGTCAATTAGGATGTTTAAATGACGGGAGCAGTGTCTCAGGTTCAGGCAATGATGCAAATGAGGAAATTGATGTTGTTGGTGGTTTAGATTCGTGCAGCGAAAGCGGAAGTGAACGAATGGATTCAGCAGCAGATGGTTCTATTGATGGAGAAAGTTATTCCCGACATATTAGTGATCACAATGAATTATCTGGCAGAACATCTCATACACCAAATGAACATCAAACAACAAATGGCCATTTAAATTTTAATTTGGAATTAAATCATCAGCAGGGAATTCATCGTTGGGGTTTAAGTTTACTTGAACGACGACGTGAACTTGTTAATTTAACGAATAATGTTGTTCGTCGTTCTAGTGAAAGCTCACGTTGTCTTGGACGTCATGATGATGATGTACAAAGTGGTAGCATTGATTTGTCAGTGAAAGGTCGTGAAGAAAGACGACGATTAAATCCATTTTCTATTGACAGTTTATTAGGTAATAATAATACGCGATCTAGTGCATCAAGATGTGAACAAAATCGTCCATCAACTCCTTCAACATTGTCGAATGGTAGACAATCAAGTTCACCAACGTCACCGATATCTGTGCCGACTTCGCCATCAACAACGTAGTCCCTAATTCAATCCTAGCGATGAAATAAAAATAAAACAAACAAAAAATAAAATAATGGAGACTGAATTCAAAAAAAAAATTAATAAATAAATAAATGAATGAATAAATTTATCGGTCGATGATTCCCATAAATGTTTTTTTTTTTTTTTATGGTATATTAATTAAAATAGAAAATTATCATCATCGATCTAAACATATCTTTGTTGTGCATCGACCAATTAATTCGACGATGTAAGTGTGCAATAAAAAATAAAAAAAAAACAGTGAGTGAATGAGAGTGTAGTCAAGAGTTTTTAATTGTAAGTTATGAGATACAAGAAGAAGAATTTTGAGAAAAAAATAAAAGAGATTAATAATAAAAATGTAAAGAAATAATTATTACAAAAGATTTCTTGAGAGAATAAAAAATAATAAAAGAAGTATTTAAATAAAATCGTAAAAATGAAAAAAAAAAACCTTGACTGTATAAGATTGCAATTGTATTTAATGTAAATAGCAATTTAATTTAATTTCCATTATGGTGAATGTGCGAATATAATGCATTGAATCGATTATATGCGAGATATTAATTTAAAGCAATAGAAGTTGAAATAAAACAAAAAGAGATAAAAAGAGAGTGGGAGTATGGCTATTCATTTGTCTGACACCACGACATTATGTAAATATAAATAAGAATGGCAGGCTGGTAACAATAATAAAAAAATAAATAAATAAAACACAATATAAAACCAATTGTTCAAACACAAAAAAAAAAAAATTAAAATAAATACAATCAACAAATCAATATTGCTAAATAAAATTACACGATGAATAAATTCAATAAAAAAAAAAAATACCAACTAAATAATTCATCATAAATACAAAATGTATAAATTGAATTTAAAAATTTTTCCGAAATAAAAATTAACGTTGCCACAAAAACAATTCCACACATACACACACACACAACACTCTAACGAGACGTAAAAAACAAAAGCGTTCTCTATCGATATATCTATTATATTATATATTAATTTATTCTAAAAAGAAAAAAAAGGAAAAAAAAAAAATTCAAACAACAAAAAAAAAAACAGACTTTATTCTATTATATTTCCCTGATTAAATTCCCACCTCATCAAGCGACCATTGATTAACTATTTATAAAAAAATATCTGTACATATATACCTACAAATATATATGTAGAATATGTTGGTGCTTTGGTTTATGACTTCAAGTGATGACGGGGCGAGCCAACGTATGCAATAGAAGACAACAAATATGCAGCACATATGGACAATGAGTTGTTGCCTCGTAATTTACGTCCGGGTCGGAAGGAAAGCGCAATTGTGCAGCAGCGAACGCCGCAAAACTTTATATTACGTGAGTATTGTGACGTACCAACGACAATGGAAGCCATTGTGCCCTCGAGCAAAGCCGCAATAATATTATTAGTCGTTTTGTACAGCTCCATACACTGTGATAAGTCTCATTTACACTCCACGTTATGTCCACGGTATTCACAGCTACGATGATAGTGTATTATTATATTATAAATATTACATGGTACAAGAGCTTTAAAGCTCTACTGTATAGGTATAGGTATATTATAATCTCAATGGCTGGTCTTGTTACACATTTTACACCATTGTTTCATTCTCTATTTATTTTCACAATGTGAAAAGTAAGAATTAAATAAATTTATTATAATATTTATATAGAAATTTATAATTAATTTTTATTTAGTTTGTTAATTATACTATTTCAAATTGAATCTATATTTTAGTATAGAAATTGAAAATTTATTTGCAATTATTAAAATCGTAGTATTATAAAGTTACAAATTTTTTTTTCTCAATTAATTTTATTTTTATCTTGGAAATAAATTTCATCAGTTGAATTATTTTATTAATTTATCAGCGTTTTAGTAGATCAACTAAAGAGGAATAAATTATAAAATATAGAACAGATGATAGATCTTTTGTAGCTCAATTGTCTTTCGCAAGTGTCCTTTCTCAAAATTCATGTTTATTTATTTTTTCAAATTATTTAGCAAACGATTTATTACCACAACGCGTGATTAAAAAAAAAATATAAAAAAGAAGATCCAGTTCGATCGTTCACTGATTGCGCTTGTGCATTGGCCGAACATCAAGATGATGTTCATAATGTATTATATTTATACATGCATTCATTCGTTTTATATACAGACCGGGTGCGCGCCGCAGTTATTATAACAGACATTTTGTGGGTTAGAGGTCGCGAGCTCAGCATAAACCATTTGTGGCCCCGATCAACTATCGATATACTCTGCGATATTTCCCATGAGTAGTAATATTTATATCGTATTGTAGGAGTATTATCAAACACTCACGATCTTCGACAAGGCCCACTCGGGGTGGGCCCCACCCACACACGCGGTCCGGATTAAATATCCGGACCTCACCTCATCTTTATTTTATTTTTGCTTCTCTTTTATTTATCCTTAATATTTTTTTCTTCATTATATTCCTTCTATCTTTTTCTCGTGTTGTTTCTCATCTCATCATACAAACCGTGCGAATATATATTCAATACTTTGTGTGCACCGAGAGCACAATTTTTCCCGCATCAATATGCATATATTCGTCGCGACGAGCTGCATATCGATTTTTCATTCATCAAGTATTATATAGAAACATTAAAAAATAAAAATAAATAAAATATACCTATCGATTTTCGTTGTATGTTTGATAAGTTTATAAAGGATGAGTTAATAATAATGCATGAAATTATATGTATAAAAATAATAAAAATAAAAAGGGAAAATAAATAAATTGTTAGGGAGACTAATTTTGACGATGAATTTAAATTATTCTCTGCACCTTGTGCTTATTTTATATTGATATATACGTTGTATGATGATGTTTATATTTATTATTTATTTATTCGTGATGGCGGATGTCGAGAGCGGAAGACACAATGAACACTGGGGGGAATTTTTTATTTATTTATTAAATTATATTTTTACTTTTTTTAATGGGTTCTTATATACGAATATTGAAAAAGTTTCATCCTTTCATCCTCATTCTTCTCATCACTCACTTAATATTCGCATATGTCTGTGTATATGTTTTATTCCCTTTCTTACAATATATGTGAGAGAGTCAAAAGATTTTAGATAAAAAATTAATAGCCAGGCTTTTGGCAAAGAGGCCAAAAATATTTATTATCCGATCTAGAAAGAAATAAAAGAAAGGAAGAAAAAAAATATTTATTATAATAATGAGGATAAGAGAAATGTATGCGCGCACACACTTTGCAGCTTTAACTGGCAGGAAGAAATTTTATTACTGAATTTTTTATACAAGATTTTAGATATCCACTTGGAGTTTTCTTTTTTTTTTTTTGTTCTTTCTTTTATTGTATGTATCGCATGATTCAATCCCAAAAATATTTTTACATATTTTATAAACGTTATATTAAACTTCGTTTACAGACGAACGAATTGAAAGTTGAATGCAAGAGTAGAAGGAGGTAAAATCAAATCAATATTCAATCTTTTATCCTCTCGATTCCGCCCATGTTTTACACACCCCTCAGGGGCATCACGATATCTTCGTTGCTCGCACGTCCACACACGATTATTTTCACTTTTTCCATCGTTTAATACATTTATAAATGTGCATACATATACATACTTGATAAAGATAACGAGTAAGGAAGTTCTACATTGCAAAAAAAAAAAAAGGAAAGAAAAAAATATTGCAGTAAATTCCAGATTATTTAATTAATCGAAAGTAAATTAATTCAATATCACATCAAGTTAGTATTTTATTTCATTAATTTGAGAATGGAAAAAATTGAAATAAAATATTCAAGATTAATTATTTTATTAATACAACTTCAATAAAATAATCAAAACAAATTAATAATTTATTCAACAAATCGTTTTGTGTAATAAAAAATAATATTTACACATAAATTATCAATCCATGTCTATTTTTATATCCAAAACAAATTATAATCTCCAAATTTTCATTTCAATTTATCCAAATTCGTGTCAAAAAAATAAAACATCAACCTAAATTCAAATAATTTTTTTTTTTCATTATTATACATATAAATATTAGAATGTTTCATTTTAAGGCGTTATTTTTTTTGTCTGTAATCAGTGAAAATCTGATGATTTATAAAGAAGATAAATATTCCCATCATTCGAAAAAAAAATTCAGAGTTAATGCGAGAGGCTTAACGAATTTAAAAATTCAATTTCCCATATAAATTTTTTTTTCGACTTCAACTCGATTTTTCGGTACTCAAAAATTTTTTTTTGATGCTATTACATTGTAAGTTCAGCATCATAGCATTCATTGTAAGATAAAAATTAATGTCAAATCAGTAAATTCGAGTTTAAAAAAAATTCTTTATAAATTATAATCAACTTTCACCTTTCCAGCTCTACAACTCAAAAACTGCCGGTCGGAGAGCATTTACGATAAGCAACTTTTTTGTAGCAAATTTAATGCTCTATAAAAGCTGTCCATTGATTTTTTCCAAAAAAAATTTTCGATCACCAAAAAAACGATTTGTAGTCAAAAAAAAGAAAAATATATTTCTCGAATCGAATTTTTGAATTCACTAAGCTTTTCATTTATCATAGACGAAAAAAAACATCGCTTAAAAATAAAACACCCTAATACATATCATCCCCAACAACCAAAAATAATTAATAAAATTTATTTTCTCTCAAAATAAACCAAGTATAACTATTATATTTCCCATCATCGATTTACTCGATAATCATTGATGCATTTTCATTCCAAAAAATTTTCTCAAGTCTTTATCATACATATATACAATAAATACAGACCATGGATAGGTAATATGAACGATAAGTATCTCGAGACGGTTCTTCAAGGCACACTACTACTATATGTATACATATGTACCTACTATGGCGATGGTTATATACGATTCGCGCGTTTGGCGAGCAGAGTGTGTGCACTCGTATGTTTTTGATGGCGGCCGAGAGGCACCCAGAAGTAAATCTAAGGTTTACGAGGCAGTACCCGCCCCTTACTAGCACCTCCTCAAGCGCTCGTCCCACAGTTCCACGCGCTCACAATGCAATACATACTTATATACATACATCCACATGTATATGTATAATATACATATGTATGATTACATACAAGCTAACAAGAACAACACTTATGTATAAACACATTTCAGGACGATATGTTTCTTGTAATAAATCGTCTTGGCACATAGCGCAACTTCAAAGAAATGAAAGATATCACATAGTCATCAGAGAGAAGAATAAAAATAAATAAATAAATAAAGAAAAAAAAAAAAAAGAATTAGAATTTTTTAATTTTTTTTTTTGTGGAAATAAATAAATATGAATTTATATCGCGAATGATTTGCAAGAATTAGAATTTATTTTATCTGCTTGGTTTACTGCACACGATGATAGTTATGTAGTTGGATATATGTATAAATATTTTTGTTCAATGATGGAGAATTTATCGAGACATTTATTCAAGAATATTTCTCTCAAGATTCACATCATCGGTGATTTGATGTGTGTATAGAGAGTAGTAAGACAACAATGTTTGTTGGATGTATATGAGTATTAGAGAACTTTGGTAATATAGTTATTATCCAACGATGAGGGTGGATAGTAAGAGAGTATACATATAGAGGAGGAAAGAGAGAATGATGAAAAGAATGAGAGAAGGCGCCTGAAGGCTTGAGAAGAAAGCGACGAACCCTGCATTAAAAACCAATTTTTGGTACCGAAAAAACCTCTCTTCGCCCCGGCGTAATAACAGGCCTGATAATCTATAGTAGGTTTTCTGTCCCGAGACAAGAGAATCACTATGTGTATCTTAACTATGAACGTTGCGCGCATCAAAAACTCCTCTTTCACTCTCTATTTTGTATTTTATTCTTCATATATATGTGTTTTTTATTTGATGTATATATTTTACTGAAGAGGTTGAGAGGATAATCGAGTGAAATTGATGCTCTTTATGCCTGGGGCCGTGACTTTTTTTCAATTAAAATAGACAGGACATGTTATAACTTGAAGGGAAAAAAATAACAGCTGTCAAATGTTTTATACATTCTTTAGTTTTTTTCACCTGTAAGAAAACACAGGTTTGCTTATTTTTTATTTTATTTTTTCTTCACAGAAGTTGTAGATATTTTAATTTATTTTGTCCGTAAATATTATGCATTAACTTTAAATGTCAATTTATCATTTTTTCATTTATAAAAAGAAAAGCAAAATTTTGAAGAAAGTAATTTCGTTTTTCTATTTTATTTTGTTTATTAAATATATGTATAATTTAATATTTTATTGAATTTTTTATCTTATAAATATTTTTCCACACGTAAAAATTATATTTTCTTAAATCTCAAAGTACTAAACTATTATAAAACAATTTTCCTATACTATTCTGTTGCGCTTTTATCTATTCGCAAAATTGTGCAATAAAATCTGTACATGCATATACATTTTCAAAACACTTCTCTTTATAGTCTCCACTGAATATTTGGTTATATAGCATTCCGCATACCTACACTCTACACACACAGATATTCATTTTGTCAGTAAATTTCTATTAAGGACTTGGAGCTCCACGTTCAAAACAATTGGCCATTAAATCGAACGGTCCCGCGGTAGATAATAACTAGCAATAATCGTTGGGCCACCAGTTATTCGCAACTGTGACTATGTACAACTGCATGTACACACCAGCAAAATAGTTTGATATAAATACAATACATATATAATGTATAATTGTGTATTTATAAAATATATGTATGGGTATATAATAGATAGATAGATAGAATTTTAGTTTGGGACGGGTGAATTCTACATTGGCGCGGAGAAAACAAACGAGCATCGGTAATGAGAGGCCAATTAGAAACACCCCGTCGATGGAATTATCCCTTGGAACGTTTGAAAATTCAAACTGCCGGCTTACGAGAGAGAGAATTCACTATGTTAATGCCTGTTGGGCACGCGAAGTAGCTACTACCGTCATTCCACCATCCTCTCTTTGTACATATACACTATATCTATTTTATTTCACTCTCACCTCTTTTATCGTCGGTCTCTTTGTCTCAGTCAGTCTTTATTCACTGGGCCCTCTTTTATATATATAAATATACTTCATTCTGTATAAGTCTATCATCCGTTTTGCAATAGACACAATCGTGCTTGAGGAATAATGCCTCAATCATGAATTTTTTTTTTATTTTTATTCTTCATTTTCTTCGTTGCAACATTGTCGATGGTAATTGCTTTTTTTTTTTTGTTTTTATTTTGGTTTTGGGGGATTTCGTAAATATTCTTTTTTGTGAGGATTATTATTATCTATATGTGTAAAAAAATTGAATGTGTTAATATTGTAATTTACATTTTAACGATGTAGATGATTAATTGACTACTGAATATGAAAGTGAAAGAAAAAAAAATAATATGTAGATATTTATTTATCAACAAATATATATTTTTTTTATTTGCAATAGTGTTGCGTAAAGATTATTTATTGTTTACTGAATGATTATATTTATGTGTATATGTGTATTTTTATTTTTCATTTTTTTTTTTTTTGTCTTTTGTAATAATATTCATGACAAACATAAATTTATTAAAATTGATATAATTCTATGTTTGTGTACACATATATTTGTCTTACTGTGGGAATTTATTGTTAATTGTTTTACGCTTAAATCTCAGTGTCTACATGTGAATATATATTCGATAAAAAAATTCAATCTTGCGTACTAAATTAAATAAAAAAAAAATATAATACATATTAAATTCATATTTTTATACGTACATTTAATAATGATAATAAATAAAAGTTTGAGATATATTTTTCGTTGCTTTTACAAATGCAACTTATACCATGAGGTTATACACTTTGGTCTCGCTCAATTTGCACTCGCGTATAATTAACCCGAGTATGAAAAATGGCTGGCCACGTGCTACTGTATACAGCGACCGTCAACTAAAAGATTTATAGTTATTAATTTTATAATGAACTCGTCAAACGGTATACGGGACCCAGTTTGTAAATACATTTTACACTTAATTCATATATCAGGACTGTCCTGAATATTTCCTCAGTCTCTGTAGATTGTTTCATCTGCCAACATTTTACACGTAATGTTTTATAAAAATTTACTTTCAACTAATTGAGAGACATTTAATGAAAAATCATTCTATCAACATTTTCATTCGTTGATAAAAAAATTAATTCAGATAAAAAGAATAAAAGAAAAATATTTAATTGAAGCAAATTATTAATGATGGTATATTAAAAATTTTTGTCGAGTCACAAAGAAAAAAAACAAAATTAAACCATCAAGGGATTAGGTATATATGTATATAATAATATATATATTTAGTATATTGAAATAGATCCTAAAATTAAATGGATATGTGGATATATATTAGCCGGAAGTAGCTCGTTTCTCAAAAGGTAATGTTCGTGAAGCGGAAGTGAATGGATCCCGTTAATGGTCAGACTGAAAAATATATAACCCACTAAATTTAGCGTGGGATCATCGAAATTCTTTTGTATATAGATACGTATACCTGACGTTGGGGGAGAAATAACGATAATAATAATAAATAAATAAATAAACGAAGTGAAGATAGAAAAAAATAAATTTATGGTTCATAATAGGAAACCCAGGGGACTCTCTATGGGTTGGACATATTCTAAATTGATCCGTCATCCATCCGTATAGGTATCTCATAATTAATTTCGTCCTTCAGGTGAAGTCGAGCGAGCCAAAGTTTAACGATTGAATTTCATTCCGCGAATTCGACACGCTTGTTATATATTATTTCACTGACAGAAAACACTTCATTTCCGTTTATTATTATGTCTTATTTCATTTCATATTATTTTATTTTATTTTTTCATGGGATCTTTATTACTATTATCACTATGAATATTATTATTTCAATAGAGTGCTGCAGACAATGTGTAATCAACTGTCTTTTATATATTTCTTTATTTTTTATTAGCAAGACAAATTAATCAATGACATTTAATTTTTATTTCAGTTTATATTTATACTTTATCATTTTTATTTTTATATATTTATTATTATTCGAAAGTTTTGACTGCATTAAAGAATGGATTATAATGAAATTTATCTACATAGAGATAATAATGATGTGTACGATGTATGTAGTTAAAAAAAAATTTTTTCAACAAAGGTGTGAACTCTTTAAAACCAAGGTGTCGGCTCGTCAGCACACATATACATTGCACACATTTACAATAAATATATATACATATATTTATATATTGTGTTAGTAATGGAAGGTGTTGGTGGACGGGGGAAAAGAGGGAGTAGCCGACGATCATTTATTATCTCAAGATTGAATTTCTCCTCGCTTGGGTCCAGTCAAGTGAGCGCGGCGCAGCCTCGGTTTTTTTTAATTAAAATATCGTTATGGGTAGGCGTGGATATGAACTGCGGTACGATTTTACTCATCCTCATGATGGCCATTCTTCGCTTCTTACTCCAAGAAAAAAAAAAATCTCAGCAAAAAAAAAAAAAAAAAAAAAAAAAAATTTTTTTTTAAATAATTTCGAAATAAAAAAAAATTTCCATTGACCATATTCACTATATACTCACTCGGAAACACATGTAGGTATATTTCAAACATATATATGTATATATATATAAATGTAAAAATTCTATTTCTATCCGCGGTCGTGAGTTTAATTAAAAATTAATCGCTGCAAATTAATTTGAACGCAAAAAAAGAGCGCGCGCCTTTTTCGCATTGAATTCATACACACATTTAATTTCAGCGTGTGTTCATGTATATATTTATTGTATATATATGTACACACAGGTATATAATCGGGCGTTGGAAGGGGGTGGAGCGGGCGATTGTAGGGGGCGTGACCGTTAAGTTAGCCGATCGTTGGTAAGGCAACGTGTTCGATAATCGAAATACACTGTTGGGCAGCCGCCACAAGATTCCGATATAATATAACGAAACAAAAGGTTGTATATACGTGAACTGGTTATTCGCGTTAGCAAACCGCTCTGATACATGTGAAAGAACAAGTATATAGAGTACACATACATGTATTTTACAAGTGTGAAGTGTGAGATAGCAGAAGATATGTGTGCAAAGTTTGTCGGGAATCTCCTCGCAGGCCTGAGAGCCAAAAGCCACAGAGTATATTAATGCGATGGTGTTGGCAGCGATACGCCGGATTGTTTAAGCTTGTGAGGATACAATGGGCACACACGAATAGGCTTTTACCTCAGTCTCAAGCTCGGCAAAATGGTCCGGTTGATTATTAATACCTCGTTATCGTTTGGGGTGTTATAGAAATATGCCCACGGCGAAATATACCGTGAGGCAAAATCTATATCGAGATTCTCACCGGTTTTGTATCTCTTGTACATAAATGATATCCGAAAGGTTTATATGATGAGCCGTGTAAAGGAACAGGAAGAAGTATGGCAAATAGAATTGATAGATTGAGTGTAGAAAATTAATATTCCTTGATGAAACATTTGTCCTTTTGTATAAATATCCGAATATAAACTTGAAAATTTGGTATTTATAATTTGTTTAGAATTTAATATCGAGGGGTCCACATTAGGAAACTAATTTTATACTCTACTATTTCTTCATCAATCGCTTTTATTCGGTATATAAAAGAAGATTGTGTTTATTAATCGCTCTATATTATTACTATACTATAATTTTAAATAATTTTATAGTGTATCACAATTTATTATAAATTATTATTGCGTTTATTTAAAAATTCTTTTTATTCCAGTTTTATCTCGTAAATTTTATTGACGTTAATATGCTGGTAGCTAGGTTATATTCGATTGTATATAGTATATATAGATGCGTAAAATTCGCATGGAGAATACGTTATATATAATTTATTTATTTATTTTTATTTTTATTCACTTCATTTTTTTTTTTTTCCACTATTTTTTTCCTGTTCCACAGTCGTCTTCGGCGCGCAAGGAAGCGCGCAGCATTCATAAAACAGCCGTAAAACACTAAACGGCTGTAAAGCTGCCGCCTCGACGAAACGCGCAAGGAGAGAGAACTAGTGAGAGAACAAGATGTGAGTCTCTGTTATGTTTAGTTGTGTATTGTCGAATGTATATGTGTATATTACACACGTATAACAAGTAAGTGCCTTAGCATCGTGGACTTTTATATACATATATATTTCTTTTGCGGTGCGCACCGATAGAGACACGCATCCTTCGACGCTAAATCACCCTATGACCACGCCCCAAAGCCCTCTCTTCGCACCCTCTCGCCCTCTGCAAATCCGACACTTTTATTCTACCTTTTCCCGTGACTATTTTATTTTTTTTATTCATTCATTTTTTATCCATTTATTTATTTTTTTTTTTCTCCATCTCGCGTTCACCTACATAAATATATACATTTCTTCACACAAATTTCCTACCGCTCAAGCCTCTAATATTATTCAAATACTTCTGAATTAATTATTTTATTATCCTCCATACTGAAAAAAAACTGGAAAAAAAAAAATTCAATAACAGAAAAAATGTACATAAAAATAAATAGAAGATAATAAATTATAAAAGGAAAGTTAAATGCTAATAACTAAATCTTCTATATTGAAAATCACCTTTTTTTTTTTTTTTTATATATATATATATTTCACTTATTATTATTTATAATCATTATTGTTGCTGTTGAATAATCCTTAATATACATATAATATAAATATATTATATATTTTTGTGTCTTGATATAAAGCAATATTTATTTATTTTTTCTGATCATATAAACGAGGAATTTAGTGCCAGCTCGCGCTTGTCCGGACAACCAATCATCCCGCGGCGGTCCAAGCATTCAAGACTTGGCAAGTATAGAGATATATATATACAAAGAAAGAGAAAGAAAGATAGTACAGTGATGCGATGGAATATTGTTCCTTCGTTGCTCTCTCCAATATGAAAGGGAGAAATCCCCCCGAGAACGTAATCTTACGTATCAATTAGCCTCACAGTCTGAGGGGCCTTACCCCCCGCGGGCCTTTGACTGTCCGCCGCGTAGTGAGTCTTTCTTCGTTCAACTTCACTTATATATGTATTTTCATGCAGTGAGATGGTGAAAGACGAGGTGTGAGAAACTCAAGACACAACGTGTGTGTATATTATATATAAATACAAATTTATATTTGTATGTATAAGTATGCAGACACAAACATGTTTTTTTATATAGCATTCTAACTACCATTTACAACGTCTTCATTGGAACCGCAGGGTTTTTTTTTTTTATTGTGTAGGTAGAATATACATATGTGTATGTATGTTTGGAAGTGGACTGGACTTTTGATGACTCTCTTTCGTGTACGAGTGCGGGATCTTCTGGCAAACAACACCACCTGGACAGGTAGGTATATGAGACGCTCGGTCTCATCTTATATCATGCATCTTTTATTAAAGGAAGACCATGGAATGAGATATACGTTTTGAGTGTTATGCTACACGTGTTGTGAAAAGCGTGAAAAAGTCTTGAGATTGGATTCATTGTTACGGTTTGTTTTTTATATTTGTTGTGATTTATTTTATTATTATTTTTTTTTTATTGTTATATAATTGAAATGTATTGTAATATCAAGATTATACAATAAATATATTTTTTTTTATTCAGCGCTTTTTATGTTTTTTTCATTAATTTTTTATTCTTTTTTTTTTTATAGTTTATTACGATTTTTTGATTCGGATTGGTTAATGAAAGAAATTGATTTGATTTAGAGGATGATGAGAGAAAAAAGAATAAAAGAATTATTGGATGAATAATGAAGAAATTTAATTCGTTTTTAGGTTTTTTTTTTTTTTATATTATTTTATCGAATTTTTATTCGGGGATAATGATGCGAAAGAGTCCAGGTGAGAGAATTGAAATAAGGGCACAGGGTGTTTATGGATTAGTCGACTTTTTGGGGCGCCCCCTGCTGATGGTGGCTGATCATCGTCTTTGGCAGTTTTATTTTTTTTTTTTTATCCCTACGTTTAGGCCTCCGCCTACTATTTTTCGTGTACGACTATACCAACCAACCTTTTTATTTTTTTTTTTTTTTTCTTTTATTTATCATGTCCATGAGTGTTAAGTAATATATTATGGGGATAACACCTGGGTTTGACTGGCCACAACAAAGATTTGATCATATATATCCCTTCAAAAATTGTCTATAAATACATTTACACATATTTAATATCCATATCCAAAAATAACAGTAGAAAAAAAAAAAAATATACACATATATAAACTTTAATAAATCATTTTGTGCAAAGTTCGTTAACTGAATTTCATTTCAGAGAAATCTTGAATCTTTTATATTATATTTTTTATTTATTATTTATCTCCATTCCTTGATTTTAATTTATTTCCACAATTATAATTGTTTAATGATAAATTGATAGGTCAGACATTTAAAAAAAAAAATATTATTTTAATTTCATAGCAATTTTAACAAACAAATCCTTTCATTCTCATAATTACTTAACGATGAATCGATTGATTAATTAAATTAAATAAAAAAAATCGTACCAAATTCCAAAATAATTATCAATCAATATTAAAATTCAAGAAAGAAAATTTTAATAAATAAATTTGCCTAAATCAAACATTAAAAAATAATTTCATACCAATTTACAAACAAAGTAAATAATAATAAAAATAAAAAAAATACTACAAGAATAAATTTTTTAAAAATATTTACGTAAACTTATATTTATAAAAAAATCCATGTGGAATTAACGAATTCAGATGGGCCCGCGTTCACACCTTCAATGATTAACTCGAACATAATTTTCTCATGGGGTTACACACTTGCGTTCAATGGGCGTAGGTTGAAGCGTCATATATACTCATAAGTATTTTTATAAACCTATACACATGTAGTAGACCCACATGAAAGTGAGTACGAAAATACGACGATGAAGAATGAGAAAGAAACGACTATATAAATGTGCTTGCACATGTATACAATGTATATATATAAAGAAGTATATAAGGTAAGAAAGAGCAATAGCAGCAGAAGGTGTCGGGCAATACTTTTCAAGGCGTCTGTCGCCGCTTGACGTCTTAATGCACGTCGAGAATAATCTCACCACCAATTTATTACACTCTTTCTCATTTCTTCGTTCCTCTCTCTATGTATATACATATCCTGAGTATATAGTATATGTATGGTGTATATATACCATCGGCGGCTAATTTTTTTTCTTTTTTTTTTTTCACTCATCGCCCTCTTGCGGTCTGCATGCTCTTTCATGTGCACAGAATACCTTTTTGGATCGTGTCTCACCTCAGTATTTTTTTTTTTTGTTTTGTTTATAATTTTTTTTTCCCCTTTTTGGCGTATATATAAGTACGTGTATGTGTACACGTGTGTGTGTATTGGCGTTTGCATGTGGAGGATGAGAGAATTGTCAAGAAAAAAAAAAAAAAATTTTATGTGTAAATATTGGGGGAAATAATTACTAGTTTTGGGATTTTTTTAAATATTTTTTTTTTTGATTTTAATACGGTTTTTTGGTCTTTGTGAAATTTTTATGAAGTGCATGGAGAAGATTAATTTGATTTAGAAATTTTAAAATTAGTTTGGGTTATTAATAAATATTAATTATTAAATTATTGAATTGTAGAGTGAAAATTTATTATCATGTTGTAAATAATTTAGATTGATTTATAGTTGAATTTTCAACTATTTTAAATTAAGTCTGCCACTGTTTTATAAAAAAAAAAATTTTGAAATAAAAATTATAATTATTTATTTTTTATTTTTTATTATTATTGTATTGTTTATCAACGTTGATTAAATCTTGGCGCCATCTTGCCTCAGTGTGTCTTTATATGTAAATTTTAATTCGTCCTGTCATTTTATTTTTATTTTAAAGACACCGCCTTAATAGAATATGTAATTTGAATTTTTTTTTTTTTGAATAATATTCATTGAAACCGCAAGAATGAAGAAACGATCACGCGTATGATGTGGGTGAAATAAAAACAGTCATATATACACACATATAATGTAGTCAGCAAGTCGTGTATATACACATATATAAAAAAAATATATACATGTACATATATATACAGATATAATTGAGCCGGTTGGTAATAAATTTATTAATTTAATGGGATTTCAGCGGTAAAAAAGTTATTTTTCAAAGCGGATTATAAATGTTTCATGGATTTGGCTACTGATTATCTTCACATTTACACACACACACACTCACGTTAAAATATCTTGTTTCACATAATATCCGCACATTAAATGTCAAAAAATAAAATGACAAATCACTTAAAAAAATTAAAATATATTAAAACCTATAAAAAAAAAAAAATATATTGAAACAAATATTGAAATAATTTGTAGTTTAATTATATAGTTCTACATGTTTTTTGGGTCACGTTCTCAATGGATGATGATGAAAAAAAAAAATTAAATGTATACCTGAAAATAAAAATGAATTCAAAAATAAAATAAAAAACAAATGGACAAGTGAAAAAAATTATTTTGGAGGCCGCGAGGTTAGAAAAAATGGCAGCGACGGCGACGCGTCGTGAAGAATATGAGAATGAGGACGGTTAATCCTGTCGATGGTAAAGAAGCCGGTAAATCTTTTGCTTGTATAATAATTTAATAACGTATCTATATCCAACCATTATGTATGTAATATATAATACATAGATATCTCTATTTGTATTCCATGCAGACGACACGACGTTTATTCTCTTCTCATTCTGCATCGAGGAGTCGTAGTCATCACGACGACGATGAAGTAAAAGAAGAAGAAGAAAAAGAATGTTTTTTTTTCTTCTTGGTCGCGTAACAAAGAACGAGAGAAATCCACGTTTATTCTTTTTTATATCTATAAATAATCGTTCTCTGGATTAAAGAGGGTATATAACAACCATCGTTGGACTACCCAAAGCGTCCTTATATACATCCATAACTTGATTTTATTTCGATTCAAGGCACAGCTTAAAAAATATTGCTCTCAAATTAAAAATAAAATGAAGAAAAAATCACACGATGGAAGCACAGACATAGATTAAAATAAAAGAATTATGTATACATATAATAACTAAAACCAAAAATAATTAAAGGTAACAGGTATACACATATATTAAAAATTAAAAAAAAAATAAAATATACACACATATATGTATATTAAAAATAATTTTTTGATAATTGATCGTGGACGTTTCAATCGTCATAACGAAGGGGCGTGATGGAATGTATTTATTATTTTTTTTTTCTTCCTACAAATTATTTTAAATATTTATTTTTTCTTCCTTCTTTTTTTTTGTTTTTTTTTTTTACCAATACACATTTGTATAAACAATTTCGTTTGGTAATTATTGGATATTTTTTTATTTTGTTTTCCAAAAGTGAAGAGAGGATGAGACAGTGACCGAATGCGCAAAATGAAAATGAAAGGAGAGAAACGAAAAAATATAAAAAGAAGAGCTGGAGATAAAAAAAAAATAATAAATAAAACAACGTCGCGGCAGCTGTTGGCCAAATTAAGTGATCATCTCGTCATCATCAGTGCGGTGCCGCCTTGAAGGCAGAGTCTAAACTCATGAAAGATCTATCGGTCTCACTTGTTTGTATTTATTTTCATCTCTATCTTCCTTTATTATGTCCACCCATGTATGTATGTATGTATCTATGGATGTATAACGTGCTGCAGGACTCTTGAGGCGGTGCTGAGCTCCGTGAAATTAGCATTGGGATATCGTAAAGGAAGGCACTCCTCTCTCTTTTGAGTGCGTGTGAAGATAGAAAAGAGCATACGTGTATGTTGTATATGGTATATGATATTACATGAATGTATACGTATGTAAAAACACGAAGATAAATAGAGAATTATATTAAAGAATAATTATATATTAATATTAATGTTTCTATTGTTATATGAATTTAATAAATCAGTATAAAAAATTTTTTCTATTTATTTACAGTGTGACTATTATATAATTAAATATTTTGACACAATAAATAGATAACTAATTGTCAGATTGATATGATTAAATGATTATTATTACAAAATTCATTGAGATTATAATTTATTTTTATTTGCTCTGCCATTAAAAAATTTATGAATTCATTAATTGATGAAAGATTGTAAAATTTAATTTTATTTTACTCATAAAAATGTTTTATTGAATATTTCCGCTGGTTTGAGATGAAATTATATTTTTATAAATTGTGTATTTGCATCGGAGAGTGAGCAAAGAGTGGAAAAAAAAATAATAAAAGTGACGAATAGGGAGAAAAAAAATTCTCTTGGATAAATATATATGGGGACACACATGACAATGACGAGATGAAAGATATGACGCAGAAGAGAGTGATATGGCGAACGTTTCTCGTCAAATGAAACAATGAACCAACCAACCGTCATGGTTTGTACAAATCTCCTGGCTTAGTGCAATGGTGAGTTGCTCTTTCACATTTTCCCTTAACTCCCTCGTTTTTTTTTTCCTCAATTTTTCATACTTTTATTTTTTTTCCTGCATTTCTTGAGCTCTTTCTCATTTCCCGCCTTCATTCGACCACTGCACACACAACGGCAATATTCTACAGAGAATGCTGTAAATATATACGTATATGTGAATGTTTTTGTGGATTTAGATGACCTCTCTCGTTGTCATGGTGACTCACATCCTCATTTTTTTCACTTCATTTTTTTTTATTTTGTTACACTCACACTTCCTTCATCGTCACTTCTTCTTTTTTTTTTCTTCTTCTTCTCCTTCATCTTTATATCACTCTGATATGTCAACTTGTAGAAAACGAGAGTCAGTTATCATTTATCTTTTCTCACATTATTTTTCCAATATCTCTTCGCGCACAAACCGCTCGCGTAATTCGATTTACACTGAGAAAACAAAAGTGTCTAAAAGAACTAGAAGAAGATGAAGAAAAGAGAAAAATAATCTTAAGAATAAAATATATTGAAGAATAATATAAATGTGATATGATTTGTAAAAAATCCAAGTGAAAGGTGATTTTTTTTTTTCATCCCACAGGAGCTTTTTATATTTGAATGATTTTCATCTCGCATGAGAACATGCGAACGGATATAAAACGAGAAATAAAATTGTGTGTGATGGAGAAATGAATGCTCTTTGAAAAGAAAAAAAAAACAAAAAAAAAAAAAAGTCACTCTTGGTTTGTCCAGCAAATGGTGATTTTTCGACACCATCTTCTATATATTCCTTGTATATATATATGTATATACATCTACACATATATAAATATTACACTGTCAAGCTTCAGGGTGTGCAAAGTTCATCCCCTCATTCAGTTCGTCCTCTCTGGACCTTATTTTTTTCTCCTTTGCAATCTATCGACGACGATTTCTACAGATATCGCCATCGGTCTACCGGCAGATTTTTATCCTATATACATTTATATATGTATATGTATTTGTACATATACGCAGAAACATTCCTTGAAGACTAAGAACTTATATAAAACAGAAAAAAAATATATATTCTCGTGTGATTGTATATAAAGTCACTTTTTTTTTTTTTCGCGTCTTTTCCCCTTGAATCCTTCTAAATCCGAAGGGATGATTATTTATATATATGTATTCTACACTTTGGTATATCCCCTCGTTTTCGCATACGAACCGGCAAATTTATCAAGCAATTGCCGAGGATCGGACCCGCAAAATCGTCGGGTAGACCAAATCAAATTACTACACTGACAATCCTGTATCATATCACCAGATTTATTTATTTTTTTCTTCTTCTCATTTTTTATTTCTTGCAAAATAAATTTTATTCATCACAGACAAATAAAAAATTTAATAAATACAATAATTATACATCATATAAATGGTGAATATAAAAATTGAAAATGTTTTTAAATAAGAATGAGACACTCTGGAGAGATGAACAATTTCACGGGTTAAAATTTGAATTAGAATTTTTTTTTTTATTTCTCAACGATTAAAATCCACCTCAACTCTATCTCGTTATGTTTTTATATATGTGTGTATATATGTTCATATATTTAACTCTGTATCTCGTTTATACATATCAAATATATTCAACCCCAACATTCATGAGCTATGAAAGTAAAATAAAATGAAAGTATATGAAAGAATAAAAAAAAAAAACAAAATCATATTACACGTTCGTCAGTGCTCGCAAATTGTGAGTGCGGGCGTCGCTCGTTTCATGGCGTAAAAGGGCAACATGATAAGCGACTAGTTTGTGCGCTTTGCCTGTTGTAATACATAAAACAAGAAAAAAAAAAAAAATTAAAAAGAATGAATAACGGAAAGAAAAAAAAAAAAAGAAACGAGCTATACACGAAGATAAAAAAGAGCGGCGGAAAATCATACCAAACGAATGATGGAATAAAAAAGGGAAGCGAAAAAAAAAAAAAAAATAAAAGCCAGAGGAAGAGGAAAAGAGTGGGACAGAGAGAAAAACGAAAGAAAAAAAAAATATAACGATGGAAAGAAAGGTAAAAGTTGTAAACGCAAATGTTGGGCAAAGATAAAAACTTGGTTTCGTATATATTATATAACGTGTGTTTGCCAAATGAAATTTTCCACCCTCACTGTACATATGTAATCCAAACAAACATATATCCACCAATACATATGTACAAAACATCTATGTACAGGTGAAACATTGAAGAACTCAAATCTTTTTATTTTTTTTCTTCTTTTCTTTTCCCAAATATGTTGGTATCACACAGCACACTCCTCTATTTATATTTCTCCCTCGGGATTAATAATTTAATATTATATCCACTAATATCTCGGTCTCCTTTACCGATAAAGAAGTTTCCCAAGTGATATAAACATTTTGAATTATATTTATTAATTAAATAAATACGTAAAAATAATGCAGAATAAAATTATCCAAAAATTTTTTTAAGTTTAAGTTGTTCTTTTTTTTTCTTTTTTTTTTGTGGATGTTACAAATCTCTAAATATTTATCGTATTGTATGTGTCTATAGTTGGATGTTACTGCTGGATGATACGATATAGTCCAGAGGATTGTACATTCATCATGAGTTATTAAACAAGGTATAACAAAAGGGATATGGAACTGCACTCTTGGGCGAGTAAAAAAAGGCGCGGTGAGATAGAATCGCTTAACTAGTATACTTCGGGTGCGATGATAGATGGCCCCGAGGATTAAGCATCATGGCAGCCACAGTATTTTCTTCTTGCATTCTCTCATCATAAGATATACTTGTATATGTATCTATGTATATATTTACAATCGTTTTTTGTTAAACAAACGACTTTTTACCTTTGAGAAATCCTGATAATAATACTAACTCTTTTACTATTTTTTATGCGATACTAATCTCGTTTTTAAATGTATATAAAAATTTACTGATTATTTATTTCCTTGTGCTTTTTAGTATTTCAATCATAATTTATTTATTTTGTATTATTTTATTAATTTTTCTTTTGGGTTTAATTTAGTGATCGATTAATTATTTTTTTGATTGATATTAAATATTTATTTGTGAATTGTTTAGGTATGTTTTTTTAATTTTTCAACAAACCACAACGTGACCGAGTTCGTGAACGTCAAAGTGAGAGGAAATAAATTAAGTTAATTTATGTCTTCCTGGGTTTAGTGCGAACAATTAGAAATGTACTATTGAATCGATGGAATAAATAACTGTGTCACGGTATAATTTTTGCGTTGGAATAATTATTAAAAATACAGGTTAATAAAAAAGTATTGATTGTTAATACAAATCAAGACATAAACAAAAGCTACATAAATATATAAATTTATAATTGTCAACCACAATTTATTAATATTACACGATGTATAAAAGACTTGAGGTTTAAAATCGATTTCGAATTCTGCAGAGCTTTTGTAAAAGTTCAGTAATTTTCTCTTTGTTAATAATTTTTATTTATTAAAATAACTCGACACCTCATTATCAACATTATCATCAATTAATCAATTTATTTAATTCACTATCAAAATTAAATTCATAATCCAGAATAAAATAATTATTTTACTTTAAACGTGACAATAAAATAAATTAAATAATTTTTTTCTCTTAATTTACTCAATGGATTTTTCTATAGATAATTTTGTCGCTTTTATTTTCTATTTTCTGCGGTTTCTCTTCTTTTTTTTTTTAAATCAGTTTTATCATGACATTCGATAGACGATCACTGGTGGATGATTGGTTTATTTCAAGAGATTGATCCAACGAATATATATTGCTCGTTATATAAAACTAACGTGCATATACATAAATAAACTTACACACATAGACAAACAAAAGTTGGATTTGGATCAGAAATGAAACCATCCGCCACCGAACGTTACCTATGGGAACATCAATTAAAAATTCGTTTGCGCGACGTGACTGCCGTGGTCGATGCGCTGCCGTTTCGTGCGATCGTCCAACAACGCTTTTTAATTGGATTCGAGCGAGATGGAGATAGAAAATGGACGTTGATAGAGAGCAGAATCAAAAAAAAAAAAATAAATAAATAAATAAATAAACATAAAAAAAGAATTAAAAATGAAATAAAAAATTTTTTATCCATCCACCAATAGTAAATTTACTGTATAAATAAACAATATAATATGTTAAATTAATTAATTATTTATCATTGTGTATTTATATAAAATACACGAGAAAATTAATCAAATGATAAATCAATGACTAAATAATTTAATATTATTTTTAATCACGAATTATTGTTGATACTTTAACTCAGTGATTTGTTGCAAAATCAATCGAGTAAATCGTTCACTATATTTACACTCACACATACACATATATATTTGCACATTACATCAGATGGTTGCACAGTGAGATTTATAATTTATCGATTTTACGCCAGAATCATGAGTAACAGGCGCATGAGGAAAATTACACGTAGGATTGTCGAATAATAAAGTGTTAGTATCGAAACGTGCCTGGAGGATACGGCACGTTTGAAAATCAAGATAATATATAAATTCAACGTATTCTTAAATAATTAAATTAACTGTATCATTTACACTCTATCCAAAATTATGTACATGTATATAATATAAATATAATATTTGTATAAACATTATTAAATGTATTAAATATAAATTTATTTGCATCCTAAATCGTTTGAATATGTGTTCAATAAATTTTTAACGCATTTGAATTAATTTAAATTACAGATTAATATTTAATGAATAGTGTTAATTGACAACGCAATTATGTGATGTTAATTAAACATTAGCGCCGCGCAATTGTGTGGTGGCATCTGATAATATTGTTTGGTATTAAGAACGAATTTTATTGCAAATGATAAAATTAAATCGTGACCTGAATTATCAGCTGTAAGAAAAAATTTATATTGTTATCATTTGTTGGTTTTTATCACAATTTTATATTTGTTGTTATTGAACTATTTTTTTTTTTTTTCATTCTACTGAGAGGAATGTTTAGGCTTGTATTGATAATTTTTATTTTGGTGATTTTAGTGACATAATTGTTCATCAAATCAATTTAATTTTTAAAAAAATTCTAAGTGGTGAATTTAAAATGAAATTAAGGAAAAATAAATTTCTGTATTTTAATTTTTGTATTTTTAAAATTGAATCGGGAAGAAAATTTTTATTTGGAATGGAAAAAATTATCGTGCGAGATTGTAGAAAACATAATATGATTGTTTAATATACGTTTGTACATAATTATTAATTATTAATCTATTTATTATTATGTAGCTTTGATAGTCAAATAAAATTTATTATTATATTTAGCTAGGATTAATAATTTCATGGTATTATACTGGCTGGTTATCTAAAAAAAAAAAATATATATATTTATATATTATACGTACATACACAATTATCATCATTGCATTTTGTTCATAGATTATAAATATTTATTTATACATAATTATATGCAATATTATCGCTGAATAACACGGACAGTCAGTAACAAAATTACATCATACAAGTATACATAAGTACATATATTTATTTATATATATTTATTATATATCAAGTCGACCACTCATTATGTATTTAATTATTTATTGATCCATTTTTTTTTCCTTTGAAATTTAGGGACAACAGAATGATAAACAAAAACACGCGTAGGAATTGTAGAATTAATCTTTCCATTCGCTGAACGTTTTGTTTATGCAGAAAAATATTTTATTGCATTATAATAAAGTCCTTTTTTCAATTTTTTTCTTTTTTTTGATATGTCCCAGATTGACTCAGAATTTAAATTAATACTGCAAAATTTTAATTTAATAATCCTTCATTATTTCATCCACATTTAAATTGTCCTTATACCGCAAAAATTATTTTTACAAATTTTTTAAACAATTAAATTATATGTTTATATATATATTTGTATATATTTTATTTAACGCACCCTGTCAATCAGTATTTCAGCTCAATAATGAATAAACAATTAGGTAATAAATCAAAATTTTCATATGTTTATGTATTTATATATTTAAATTTTTGATTAAAAAGAAAAAATACTTTTTGTTGTCCCCATCATGGAATATTATCCAATGACATTTACATCAAAAATTTGTTTTATTTTTTATCCTTCAATATCAATATTATAGCGGTAATAATAACAATAGTAATAATGATAATAATTGCGTGGCGATTTGAAATTGGCAGTAATTAATTTCAAGATAATTAAATTGCTATCATCGTAGCTCAAAATTATCTTTATCATCATATAATTCCTTATATCAATCTCGCAAATTTTTTCAACATTTATATAGAATCCTAATTTATTTTATTATATACACATTTTATTTATAACACGCACACTTGTGTCCTTTCTAATTATTTGATTTCACAAACTTACGCACGAACTCAATCGCACATAGTGATATAATTTTTTTATTATCATCAATTGCATAAAAGTCTTTTTGATTTGTCCTGAAATTATATTTTATATATAATTCGTCGTATTTTAATCATCACCGATCCTGCTATTTAATGAAATTTATTCATATTTCTTTACTTTATCTCCTTCATATTCTTCAGTTGATAAATACATCACAGCAGGAAATATTATTAACCGCAGTCGGACAATTATAACGCCGATTCATCCTCTTGAAGTTATCTAGGAGTAGGCGGTGGTGGTGGTGGTCATACAGCGCTACCACTGTAGAATCCAGCTCGACCAGTAATACCGACACCTCGAGATTTTCGTTCACATTCGAGTGTGCTAAATGTATTTTGTGCAATATGCGGCTTTCGTTTTGGTAATGTCATACTTCGTTGACTTGAATTGGAACTTGAACTAGTGCCCGCTTCCGAAACTCTAAGTGTTCCTGAATAAATTGTGCCGCAATTTTGATACATCGACTGTGGCTGAATTGCCGACACAGTTGGACTATTTTGATGTTTCAACATTATCGGTACAGTTTGTCCAGCAAGACTGTTGTACCGACTGTAGGCCAATGGCGCATCAAGTAATGATTCATGTTTGGAATTGTTCTCTGGATAACCAACAACATGCCTGGGATCAAGAACAGCCATTACATTTGAAGTTGTCATCATCGAATCATTTGGTACTTGTTCAATTCGTGCGCCAGTACAAAATTCAACATATCTTGGTTCCTGATTGAGAGCATGATCTTTTCCTTCAGTGAACGCGATGATATTTTGTCGTGAATCTGATAGTATTCTTGAATCCATAAGTCCTTCCTTATCGACAAAACCGCTCAATCGTGAATCAACAACATTCGCGTCTGCTTTATCGACAAATGTGAAACGTGGATCGGTAATTACAGTTTGTGAATCGGGATATGCCGGTAACATGTGCGATAAATCTGTTTTTTCGACGTAGCTTATTGCTTGTGGATTAGAAGCGCATATATCGGGCGCAGACTTGCACAGTAAAGATGTACCTTCTTCAGCCAGACGTTGCGGTCCTAAAATCACGTCTGTCAAATGACATAAATATAAGCATTAATGAATTTTATATCGCACGCATGCAATTATAATAATATGTGTAAGTCAGTTAAAATTATAGTTAGCTTTTAATACTAGGTAATTTTTTTTTCGTCGTGTTATTGAAAAAGATAATCTGGTCTTGTCTGATTAAGAATTTTCATGTTTATTAAAATCACCTTTTGTTGGTGGATCAAAATCTCTTGCTTGTGGTACCCCAGGTGGTTTGTGATGTGCACGAACAAGATATTCTGATGAAACACCACGTTGCTCACGTAATTTTCTATCAGCACCCGGCACCATAACTCGAACCTAAAATAATTAATGAAGTTGGATCTATTCTCTTAAATTCACGAATAAATTTCGTGATAGATTTCTAAATATTTATTTTTAATTCAACCATTTCTTCCACTGTAGAAAATCGTGCCATATATCCAGATACCGTTAAAAGAGCGGCAATTTCCGCTAGTATCAAAGCAATTCCCGAGAGTTGAAGACACCAACCGTACTGATATTGCGGAAGTCCGCCGTCCTCGTTTGAACTTGATGTAGATGAAAGGCTGTACCTTTTTGGTGATTCAAAGGAAGCATCTGAGAGAGCTGACGCGAGAATTATCAGACCACCACCCAACGAAAGTCCTGCAAGCAAAGAAGAGAGTTCATGCGAGAGTCTGCGAACGAGCACAGTGTCCATTACACGATAATTTTATACTGACCTTAAGTATAAAAGAGATTTAAAAAAAGTTTCCTTTCAACTCTAATGAAAATTAATAAAAACTTAACTACATTTTTTCTCTATTTCTTACAACCTACATCACAAGCAATTCATTTTTCCTTCCCACTACAATGACAAATTACATGATAACCAATAGGGATTACATAACACAAAATATATCATGGATCTAATTGTCTTTTGAAGCGGCAAGAAACCGAATGACTTTCTCAGTGCTATAAACTTGAAATAAAAAAGAAACCAAAAGAAATATAAGACGATGATATCGACAACGATTTGTAGTTGGAACAATTTTCACGTAAGCTTTCCACTGGGATTTCGATAGAGTTTTTATTACGCTCCTATAGTTTTTATTTCTTCTATCTACCTCCTATTCCCTCATCTTCACCCGGTATCTCTCGCTAGTTTCAAGTGCTTCATTCCATTTTAAACGACTGTGCGACGATTACATATTCACATATTATTGCCAGCCGCAAAAAAGCTCATTTATTCCCATCACTATACATATCTTCAGTCGCATGAGTGACATTTTAAAAAAACCAATGAAAGGCCAATAAAATTCTTATCCCCAAGAAGTTCCTACGAAATCTGTCATCGCTATAGCGATAAGCGCATAAAAATTTCAGCAATATATACATACGCAAGTGTATAAATGAACGACTAGCGCGTGATCAGAATGAAAAGTATTTCTTTTGACAATCATACTACGAGAGCACGTAAAAAAAAAAAGAAATACAACATAGGTAGAAAGATGTAAAATCTTTTGGTCCCATGAGACAACTCACATTGCATATATATTATATCTGCAGAGTTTGCAAACTGTCTATTTTTTTTTCTTCTTACTATTATATTTTATCTTCATTCCAAACATTCATTTTTTTTTCCTCGCTCACCTTCGCCTGCTCATTGCCATTTTCCGTTCATTCTTTTTATTCGCATTTCCTTATTTTTACATCTTCACGTCCGAAGAGCATAAAAGTATAGCGGAACGTAAAAATTTGCATTGCAATAAAACCAGAGTTTAAGGTCGTGGCTGTATATAAACGAGCGCGCAATCTCACTATATGCCTTTAGATTTTGTATACATATCTATATGTATATTAAATTTATACACAAAGTTTTCGCGTATAGTCGCGTGAGCCTTTAGTGCACGCTCCAAAAATCGCGACCCTCGTGTGCTTTGGAGGAGATAAAAAGTGAATGTCTGACCTCACAATGGCTGTTTTCACTGCTAATAGTTTCACTATTTTCATTGTGCGCTTAGAAATACACATATACACATGGTGTTCCTTTTTTTATATGTTCTTTCACCCATTTTCTAGTTTCTCATACCAGCATATTGTCCTGTTATTATCACACATAAATGTTTCCTGTCGCATTTTCGTTTTTCTTCCCAATGTTAATTTTTTTCTCTTCATTCCACCATTCAATATTTTTTTATTGTTTGTGGTTAATGAATATAGATCTCTATTATATTATGGTCACTGGCAGAAGTGCATACACAAAGTGTGAATGAACGCGAAGAAAATGTGCACAAAGTGCTCGTTAGATAAAAATGTCGACCAATGACGCGCAACTACAATTGAAGCGTATTCATATATATGTATGTATATATAGCAAAAGATATGAAAGAATGAGAAATGAAGAAAGAGCATAAAAAATAGTGAAGTTGAAAGAAAGATAAAAAATAATTGGTCTAGGGGACTTTGACGAAATTACAATTGAATATTTTTTATTCCGTCTCTTTTACCATTTTCGTAATTAACTTTCAGTCTCACTTTGCTTCAAGTTATTTTTTATTCTCATTATATCAAGGACAACTCGATCTAGGAAAGGTATCTTTGGGTCAAACAACTCTCGAATTACCTGCGAAATCCGTTTGACAATTCCTTACATATATGTATGCGTTTTGTTTGAAGAAAGCACACAAACGCGTCAACTAGAATCGAGATGGAAGAAAGTGAAGACAATGGATGGGATATGGACGAGGAGACAGTGAATAAAATGACAAAGGAAAGAACAATAGACTTTACTCTAGTGAAGATTCGTTTCTTCCTTTTTTTTTTTTCCATGAGAATTAATGGCCACTCGTTATACTGACGGGATTGTGAGAGAAAGATGAAAATGAAACTTCTTGAACGACACGAACAAAGGTCAATTCCACTCAAAAAAATGTCATTTGAACCAGACATGACTATAACTATCTCTTTACTTCTTTATAAACTTTTAATGATTGAAAATATAATAATAAATAATTAAATACTATGTGTTTTAGTTCCTTATTTTCTGTTATAAATTCAGATTTTAAAATACGGTAAGTTGAGTAATTTTTTTTTTTCCTTTGTTTGACGAAACAAAAAGGAGTAAAAGTGTTTTTCATCCAACTTTGTTTCAAATATTTAGCCAATAACTTCTTTCTTCCATGACTTCTTCTTCGAACTTCTTTTGATATGTATTTCTTTTGTCTTCTTATCTGATCTTCACTGTACTCGTTATATTATAAGTTCTGCCTTTTTTTTGTTCTTTTAACGTTTATTTTCGCTGCACGTACCGTATATCCTCGTTCTATTTGTCCATCGCAACTCTTCCCAAACCTTTTTTTTGGCCTTCCTCCCAATCTTACGGCAAATATTTGCCAAGAACGAAGGCGTCAGTGGCACAACGTTGAAGACGCACGTTGGAGAAAAACGAGGTATATATTTATGGAAAGAGAAAGAGAATCTCATTTCACTTCTCACTCTCTGGAAAAGCTCTCGCGAGAGAAAATAACTTTTTCTTTATCCATTCACGTGAGTTGCCTAGCAGCGTCCTTGGATCAAGCGCTCAGTCATTTATTCTTTTCTAAAAACTAAGATGGGGAATCCGAATTTCGTACTCCTTCACGTCAGATTGTCTCAATGTTTTTCCTTCATTTTCTTTAATTCTTTTACCAAGTCTTTTTCTCTGTTTCTTCTAGCTTTCGATCACTTTATACTGGATCACTCCTTAAATGTTGAATTTGTCTGCCACTTTGAAATTTCATTGTAGTTCCAAATGATTGAAACTTGAATGCTTCATAAAATAGACACACGTTCAATAATTACTTACAATAATTACACTAATATTATTGTTCAATCTCTCATCTCCTCATTATTGTTCTGCAGTTATGTACAAACCAATAAGATCAAAGTTAACAAACTTTATACTCTGTACCTGGTAATACAACACTCGTGGAGAATTTTGTGCCTTGTGTGTACATAATACATTCTCGTACATGTACACAGAATATATAAACATATATTTACGTGAACGAAAGGTTTCTACAAGGCAATCTCACTTGATTGAACATCACTCGGAAAGTCCTTTTGCTCCTATGTATAACCCAAAACCAAAATTCCTCTCCAAAGTTTGGATCATTCAGCCTTGAGGTGTATAAACATCAGAAAGTTTCCTGTACGAGATTCAGCGAAATAATTTCCTTTTCCTTCTCATTTAGACATGGCTGCTTCAGTTATTATTTAAAATATATTTTATCATTGCTTGAAGTAGTGCAATGATACTGTTGGTTATTATAGAATACAATAAAATATTCAATTATATTTAAATTGAGAATAATTGATACATGGATGATGGAGTCATGACTGTTCTAAATTTGTATACACTGCTCTGTACAGTTGACTGTCTCTCCCCTGTGTTCTATTGCTAGTGAACGAATATTTACCCAGGAACTCTCGACGTCCCTCTGGCACATAGCGGTGAGCATAAATTCACATTGCGTCCCTCCTGGTTGGTTTATGTTTACGGGATTAAATAACTTGACCCAGTGGCAACATATCATCCATGTCAAGAGATGGCATATCTCTCTGTCTACGTACGTACATATGTACAACTATGTCTCTCTGTGAATATGTATTCGATATATAATACACAAATGTATACTAAACCTATAAATCTTACATGAAAAAAAAAAAATAAAGAATAATTTTTATATTTAATGTTAATTTTTCACGTGAAAAAAAAAATTTTTAATTAATTAATTTCAATGTTGAATTCATCGTAAAAATAAAACATTGATTCATATCCCATTTTTTATATTTTATACGTATCTAATAAATATATATTTGATTTATATATTTTATAAATACGCAATATTTATTTATCAGGTCAAGTTTCATTATGCACTACTACTGTTGTCTCAATTTCATTCTACATCAATTTTATTAAAATTACAACGCCCGGTTGAATAACGCACAAGAACCATCCTCAAGATACACCTAACGACCTTGTTATCACATGACCAGGTTGACTCTCTCAACATACTCTTCACTTCTTCCACGTAACCTACCACACATACATATATATTCCCACTTCACATATATCTATTTCCTCATTGTACACTTTGCGAGGTCAAGTTCTGTCCCACTCAAACAAGTTTCCTACATTCATATAATTTTCCATCATCATCATCATCATCATCATCCAAATTATCATCGTTATATTGCTAATAACATCAATATAATTATTAATTTCTACGCATTATCCTCAGCAATTTACCAATGCGATTCACATTCATTAAAGATATCATTGCACAAGCTTGCCCAATTAAAATCCATGCACATAATCGAATTCATTTCCATGCTCGTTCTATCTTTATCTATTATTGCTTGTACATATGTGTGTATATATTTATACATAGCTCTGCTTGTATGGCAAAAGGGGCGTTTCGAGTTTCTCGCTTTGTATGTCCACACCAGAGGAGCACACCTGCAAAATGATTGTGCATGGCCGCATATAATTCTTGGCATTGTGGCGTGCGCCATAGCCGTTATACGAGTTAACGCTGTTGGCGATAATTAGGCCTATCGGACGTTGGCAGAATTTGCTTGTCTCTCTGCTCATTTATTTGCTCCCTCACTCTGCGCTATCTTTCTTCCTCATTTGTGTGTGCTTTAGTGTCTCTCATTCACAGTGTGATCTTCGCATTCCCCAATGTTCTACAATACTGAACAACATTTCATTCCACTATATGAGAGCTATTCAATAGCTTCGAGCTCATTCTCGAATACCGTTCACGCCCGACACACAAATCCTATGATTATTATATTCGTGTATTGATAAATATCTGAATATTTTTTTTTCTTGAATTTTATTCCGAATAGATCTAGAGTATATATTTGTTTATGGATATGCTGGGATGAGATAACATACGAATTTTCTGATTTTTTTCTGTCTCATTGTTGTTAAAGCTCGACGGTATATTCGTTGTCCATGGAGAATCGGTGAAGCGCAATGGATAGACATTTGCATTTGCCATCAGGGTATATAGAAAACTAAAGAGAAGCGGGTGGAGAAAGAGGAAATATGACGACAACGACGAGGAGAAGGCAGAATAATGTTGAAAGCACAACGAGTAAAATTCTCTCTGTGTCTAGCATAGAATTTTTGCATCGCTTGCAACGTTTTTCTCTCGTTTATTCTCGTTATTTTCTCATCGTGCAGCTCTGTATCTCAATATAATATGTTTGTGAGAGATATATCAGTGAGATTATGTACAGTCTATCCCTCAATTATTAATGAATTGCCTCAGTCGTCGTTTATTCTATTTTATTTCTTGTCATTCAATTTGTTTCTTCATTGATTCCTCATTTAGATTACGTAATGTAAAGTCATTTATTGATAACAACATTCAAGGCAATTTTTTATTAATATTGTTTATTTATAATATTGACTATTGAGATTTTAATGAAAGTTTGAAGACAAGTGATGAGCTCTGCATTTCGATAGGATTAATTTTGGTGTTATATCTTCTATTTTAGCTGGGGTTCGATGAGAGTTGGAGATGTATGAGGCTGGTTGTAGGATGATAGTTAAGATGTTGTGAAGTAAAGTGTGTGTATATTCATGAGAAAGTTGGAGGGAAAAGGGAGAGAAGAAGAAGGGTAATATCTACTGGGATAATTATTCGCGTGAAGTGCAATTATTTACTCGCTAGTGGGTGCCAGAACTAAACTTGGACTTGAAATAAACTTGGAATACTCAGGCAGCTATCATTAATTCTAATTTCTCCTTCTCTGTTTACACGTACGAACACTCTATTCTCATCTTGCATTAATTTATTTTTAATTCTTCACAATTGAACGACAGTAAAAAAAAAAATTTGAAAATTCAATTGCTAATAATTATTTCTTGAGTGAAGAAACTATTTTTTTTTTTCGTGTATGTAATACAACCAGTTGGGGGTTTTACTAGACTTGAAAAAGCTCAATGAAGTTATTAAGAAAAGATGTGTCGAAAATGGTGAGAAAAGTTGAAGATAAAAATTATTTTATTTCTTTTTTTTTTTTGTTCATTTTAACGACTGTTTAATTTTTTCTGGCGAGGATGTGAGTTAAATAGTCAGCGTTGAGTATATTCAAAACTTTCTGCAGTTGACATATGACACACGAGCCCTGAGGTAATCTATTTGCTGATGTTTGCATATAAAAAGAAAGTTGATCTCATAGAAAGAGAAAATTAAATTTATTTTGTGTGAATGAAAAAAAAAAAAAAAAAGTATAAATAAAAAATGTAAAGAGAAAGAAAAATATTGAGAGTTATATAGAAATGGAGACCGAGAAATGTAAGTAATACATGCGCTGTAAAATTGAATGAGAGAAATTTTTTTCAATTGTCTTG
The DNA here is from genome assembly GCA_918226075.1 of Microctonus brassicae. Classification (NCBI taxonomy): domain Eukaryota; kingdom Metazoa; phylum Arthropoda; class Insecta; order Hymenoptera; family Braconidae; genus Microctonus; species Microctonus brassicae. The sequence goes on along the minus strand of OW445491.1, from coordinate 1,618,916 downwards.
AGCTTGCGGAATGTGACGAAGTTGAGTGAACAGAATGAGAAAAATTATTCTAGTTGGATAAGAAAAAATAGAAGCTCACGATTACTTTTTACTGGTAGGTATGAAGCGAGTGGAAACGAAAATATTGGGAAAATCCTGCGAAAAATAAAGAGAATAAGAAAGGACAAAGATCCATTATGGCGAATTGGATTTATTCAACGTGCATGCGCGCGTGTGCAAATAAGTTCAATAGAAAGAATGACTGACGGATATTTAAATTGAAGACTACGTGATGTAAAAACAGTGCATTGAATTTCATTCACTCACATGAATCGAGAAATCTACTTTAAATATTTTTTTACATGAAGATATTAATGGAAATAATCAATGGGAATCAGGAAAAAAATTTATTGAAGTTAATATTGAATAAATAATATTTAAATATTTTTTTACATGAAAATTTCAATGGAAATAATCAATAGAATCAGGAAAAAAATTCAATGAAGTTAATATTGAATAAATAATATTTAATTGCGTAGTCTGATGGAGATAATAAATTTTTTTTTTTCAGCGCAGTATATTAATAATTTTATTTCCTAGTCAATTGAATAAATTATTCTGTTGGATAATCTCCACTTTATATTCAATACTGTTATTTTCAAATACAACAAAACACTAATGAAACAACGAAAAATAAAATAATCTCTTTGTTAGATCAGACAAAAGTTAAGACGGTTCAAACCAAAACTCACTAATTCTCTCTACACCATTGTGTTTTCTCGACCGGAAATCGTATGGATTAACCTACTCCAGATTAAATGTGAATGACTCTTTGGATTCCTGAACAATCACCACGACATTACAAGCCAAAGAAAAAAAAAAAAAAAACAAATAAGATGATAATTAATTCCCCAAGAAAGTAAAACAAAAAAAATTTTTTTTTTTTAAATTGCACAAAAGCACAATTGACATTTCAAAAATTCCACCAACAAAACTTTCAACATTATATCCAATACTCTTCGATTCACCAACTGTCTCGCACGCCATTATATTTTATAGCATTTACAGAATTTTAAAAATAAAATCCGAATGTGACCGGAAATGAAAAATCTTTCTTAAGTAGAACACGTGTTTTTGGTCTGACCTGAAAGCAAAATCGACGAAACGAAAAGACCCGGACATTCAATACGAGGGGACGTATAGTTAAAATATATAGGAAATGAACAAATCTATATAAATCTATAGAGTAAAAAAAAAAAAAAAAAAGTGCAGGGGAAAGGATAGCGTGCGCGTACAGGGGATGATATATGTAGTTCGCCGTTTAGACCCCAGTGAGTCGCGTCGAGATATCGTGATTTAGAAGCATTCGCGGTATAGAACCTCTCTCTTTCTTCCTTAGTTTCTCTTTCGCTTTTTTTTTTTTTTCTCTTTCATTTTACTACACGAGTATGAGGAAAAGCTCGTAAAAGATTCGTGTTGAGAAAAGTATGAGGTCGAAGTCGCTCGAGACGTTTATTATACCAAGTCACCAGTGTTTCATTTAAAAATACTCTCTTCACACAATTTTCGACCTGAAAGGAAATATTTCAAACAAAATAAAAAAGAGAAAAAAAAAAAAGAATTCAATAAAAAAATTCTCTTTACCACTTACACGAATAAAAAAATAATAATATTAATCAACAGATAATATTAAACTAAAGCTTAAGTGAGTTTGTTCGTCAGTTGTATTATTAAATATGAATAATTTATACTCTCACACAAAGAGAATAAAAATTTAAAGTAATACACTCTCGTTAGAAACTCTAATCTCATTTAATCCGATAACATTAAAGGAAAAAAAAAAATATATATACATACATACTGAATATTAAGGCTGACATTGTTAGAATTATTCACTGAAGATGACAAGAAGAGCTTTGTCTTGAATATAACATGTATGTGTAAATATGTAATAAATTACGATGAACTATATATTAGTTGAATATAATTAATTAGTTATTGTTGATGATGACATTGTCTTTCAGCTTAGCCAAGTATATATGAGCTTTATAAGCTTTGAGATAAGTTAATAATGAAACTGAGTTTTCATCAAGTTGTTGAATAATTTAATATTTTTCCTTTCTCTAAACACATACATGTACATTGGATAAATAGTATGTATATTATTTCTTACTCTTATTTCTCTTATTCTTCTTTTTCTTCTTTCAGAGAGTTACAAAACTCTTAAAACTACTGCACTTCATTTCATTGCTTGTATCTCTTCTTTACCTTGCACTCTCTTTTTCAATTATTTCTTCCCTTGTTTCATTTAAATTTCACTTTAGTCCTTCTCACTTTCTCACACACTCTTGTCTGTTAATAATTTTTGTCTTGAAATACGAGACACATATTTGTATACAAAATTATTATTATATTCACGTTGAGAAACTTTGAATTTATCTTTAACTGTCAAGTTTATATATTATTTAGGTACATTTATAATATACATGTACTATGTAACAGTTTATAATATATCATAATATTCTGCAAGCTCTTAAATATGTTTCTTCTATATTATTACATAATTCAGTAAGTTCTTGTATCGCTGTCATATCTTATAACTCAACGGATTTCATTTCATTTTCACTCTTGTCTCTCCATTGATTTCATTTTATATCAAACGTTTACATTTTATATTTACGACTGATGTAAATTTATATAAATTCTCAAAGAATATTTTATGGTACATGTAATTTGTTTGACAGACATTTATGCTAATGAAAAGTGTGCTTTACACAAAATGAAATATGTTTCAGGATAAATAGTGACAGATGAATAAATATACTTACAATTTTAAAATTTATAAATATATATTTTCGTGGAAAAATATAGAATAAACGATTTTCTATTCGTGGAAATATTTTTCAGATAGTTTAAATAGTGAGGAGAAGATTTCTCAGTGAAGGTTGAGATTTAAGAAAGAGCAGAGGGTGAATTCGCGTGCAGAAAAAGAAACATCGATCAGAATAGCAGTGGAATAATAAAGCTCGAATGGTTTGAGACAAAAGAAGTAAAAAAAAAAAATATATCAACCACGTTCTGCTTAGCATAGAAAACTCATTTTATATTCCAAGCTCTAGATTTCATGGCGCCAAAAAAATTCAGTTAATAATAATTTTTTTTTCTCCATTCTCTATTTTCTTTTTTATATAATTTATCTACTTTTTTTTTATATTGCTTTTCCGTTTTGCTCTTTAGTTTTTATCAACTGATGATCATCCATCATTTTCCCATGCTCTTCCAATGCGTGTTTATATATCGAAGCTTTTAAGCTCGCTAATTCTGATAGTGTACACACAGTATAAAGTTTCTTCTGGCTGTTTCAATTTCTGTATTTGTTTGGGTGCAACCTCTGCTAGCGGGTCATACAAAATTCCGTCGACGGTTCATTCTACCACTATCGGTTGACGTCACCCATTTTCTCACTCTCATTCTCCTCATTCTATTTTCCAATGAGACCACATTCGTGCAATGTCGTACTGTATGCTTGCTGCTCGAGTATACATCCAGTTGGGAGTTTCATTAAAAGCCCAAAATCCGAGTTGTCGAAGTAGTTTTGTTGCAAATAGCAAGCGGACTAACACATTTCGTTGTCGCACAGGTAGATATGGCAAATATCCAACATTATTTCATCACTATGCATGAGATAATTTCATATATTTATATTTCAGTTTCATTGTTCCTTTTAGAAACCTATTTCAGGTGTGAATTAATTTTTTTTTTTCTAATTTATTTTTATTCAATAATATTTAGTGAATATTTTTATTTACTTTTTAATTTATATTGAGGCAATTTGAATAGCTCTGTTAATTATTTATGTAAATGTTATTAATATACACGTTATTATTAAATGAAAAAGCACTTGGTAATATTTTATTTTAATATTTAGATGTAAAATATTTTCATCAGAGTTTCAATTTCTTTTATTTTATTTTATTCTTTTCAATATTTTTGCTCGGTCTATGTGAAATGTATCATGGTTATATCTGAATATTCATATTAATATATATTTATATTATATTATACGTATTCGTGTCGGATAAAAAATTGTAATAAGGTGTGTAGTGAAAGTGAATTATATTGAAATGTTAAATTCAATCCAATAGTGAAAAAGGAGAGAAATAAAATCAATTTGATTTCTGAGATGTCTTTGGAGTTCTAACAATATTGCCACAGACTTGAATCACCCTTAAATCCTATCAGGATTTCACAAAGGCTCACGAAGTTACGTGTATATTGATTTATTCATAGATTACTTCAAATCACAAATGAAAGATGAAAATGAAGAGAAGAAATAAAAATAATATTCATTATTAAATTATTTTTTCATTTATCTCCTTTTTCATATTCAACTCTCCAATTTTTTTGTTATATAAATTTTTTTTTTAATACTCTCTTCCCCCAGTTGATATAATGGACGGTTGCAAAATCTCAGCGATGTGAAGTTTAAAATTATGGGGTGAAGGGTTGGTAGAAAAAAAAAATTTTTTTTTTTTAACGCGTAAAGCAGAAATATAGCGACGTAAAAAAAAATATCGCTCGAATTCTGGCATCGTTGATTTTTTTTTTATATATATTCCAACGTCGAATATTAATTTAAAATTAACTTTATGCATGAACAATCTTTTGCATCTACTCCAAAGCTCAAATGAACTTTTGCATAATTAAGTGTCTATACTTTTTGTTAGCGTTGCAATTTTGCGCGAGGAAAAATAAAAAAATAGAGAAAAATCATGAGGGAACAAGGGAATATGCTTGTGTAACTGAAGTTCATGCAGATGCGACTAACATGATAAAATCATGAGTTGTCCTTCCTGGATTAAAGTGAGAAAAAAAAAATATTTATCAATATTTAAAAACACTCAACAAAATATAAATGGTTACAGCAGCTGGTACTAAAGTCATTAATTATTTTCCCTTGTTATCCAGAATTTTGTCATGATAAAATTTTTATCAACGTACTGAACATTATTACTGAACAATATTGAATGAAAATTATTTCATGCGATTACATCCTCGCAAAATATTCAAAACGATGAAATAAAATATAAAATAAAAAATAAAATTGATATGAATTGACTTTACTGTTGTTTACAGTTGAATTGACAAGAAAAGAAAAAATATTGAGGTGAAGAAAAGGATTCCTCATGCTCACTAGAGTCCCTGGAGTATATATAAATAGTGGTTGTCGTTGAATTTTCAGTTGATTCGGCAATATGAGGTTGAAAGCAGACGAAAAGACGACAAGTGGAGCGAAAGGTATGGCTGATGCACACGCGAAACGAAAACGGAGGTCGTTCATGGTCGAGGGCATGAAATCGCTAAAAGGAATGCGCGGTCGACTGAAAGGAGACCAACCCCCTGTACACTTCATCCCCTTTTCGCCGGTTGCGTCGTTGCGTTTCCCAAAAAAAAAAAAAAGGATTGAATAAAAAAATAAAATCGGGAAAGAATTTCAAAAGCTAAAATAGAAATAATAAAAAATTCATCTAAAGTGGAGATGTAAACTAAATCGGTTCCTTTTCCATCACAATATATATATATATTTACAAATAAATATAAACAAATTTTAAAATAAAAGTATTTTTTTATAATTTTTTTATATCTTTATCTTTAAATATCTTCAAATAAATTTTAATATATCTATAAAATATTTTATTTTCCCACTAAAATTTGTGACGATTTTTTTGATAAAAATGTTGCGAAGTAAAAATCGATACTGAAATTATTCACAAAGTATTTTTTTGAACATACACACACCCACACATATGTATATATTTTTTTTATTTTCTCATCAAGCCAGTATGTATACCAGAATCTTCCATTCTCTCTTATATCCAAGCACTTTGGGTAATGTGTGGGCTTTGCTGCGTTAACCTCAACTTATCCACTATTTTGCACACTTCCATACACACACACACACACACATATATATATATCTATAAATATTCGCTTGTATAGATATAATACGCACATGACTTGTAAATTGATGAAAACTAATGCCTGAGAGTTTGTGTATTCATCATTCTAAAAGCTCAACCACTCAAGTAACATTTGAGCTTTTTATCCGAGAATTTATTTTATTACTAAAATTGTTAAATTATAAAAAAAAGCAAAAAGAAAACATAACCATAATTTATTTCAATATATATTTAATAAATTATAATTATCTAAATAAATAAAATAATTATTCAATTTTTTATCACTAAATTTATCTTTGATTTTATATTATAAAATTAAATTTCGACGTTTATATTCACATATATTGTAATTGAAATTAATTCAATTCACATTGTCAACTGGATAGTTAATGTTTCGAAAGGGATAAAACAACTGAGCGCGCTTGTCACGACACAGGATCCAAAGTGGTGATAGGTGTGGCAAAAGCTTTACTTATACCACCACAATCTCGTAACTTTCATTCTACACCAGTGGTAAAATCGCATACCAGTCGTTGCTATAATTCCTCGTGTCGTCTGACTAAGCATTTCCTATCGTAGTGCGACCAGTTTCGTATACTCGTAACGCTCACACAATGTCTGACCAAATCATTGGGATTTCTCCTTTCTCCAATTTATCCTTTAACCTATATGTTTCTTCCTTTCTCAGTTATTTCATGTCACTTCTCATTCTATCTTTATTAGTTATCTTTCTCTTGTTCTGTCCAACCTTTCTTGGGTCTCTCAACTTCCTATCCAGTCTACCACTTAATTCTCTGTCCCATCAACGCGTAACCCCCTATTTTCCCTCTGACGTTATTGCCAAGACCATATTGCCCGATCGCTTTTTGGCGTGATCGACCCTCGCTAATTGCTCGCTCTATTCTCAACTTCACCTTCAATATTCTCCTCATATTTATTTTGTCATTACTTAACATTTCCAATTTTCATTATTTCTTTTATTTATTTTTATCCTCAATCAAATTATTCCATCCAATAAAAATACTCAAATTAAAAAATATTTCATATCGATAAAAGAAAGAAAAAAAAATTTATAAATTATATTCCGATATTTTTTTGCATTATCCTTTCAACGAAAAAAAAAAAAAAAAATCACGTGTAAAAATATACATATATTTATATACCGCTATCATAATAACCTGAAGGAAATGACGCGTGTAATTGAATCTTTTTCAACGATAAAACGATATTATTCTTTATTCTCGATTATATTCCCCATACATTTTTCTCCCCAATTTTTTTTTTCCTTCTTCACTCCTGACATAACGCTCACAATTGATCGCAATGTCATGATGTAATAATGCTGTACGCAACAATGAGCACATCATCGATTGGAGTAAAATAAAAAATAAAGAAGAAATAAAAAAAATAATACATAAAAGTAAAAAAAATAAATAAAAGTGTAAAATTTGATAGCATCGTTGAACGTTGGAGATCCCACTTAGGGAAGTCTCGTTAGTCACGATGAGAAGAAGCTGCCTATAGTCCAATCTCTCGTTAGGATATCGATTTAAAGTGAAATCGAGCGTGTAATCGAGAGACGTTGGCAGAAGGCTATCTCACTCGCTTCCACCCACCCTCCATCCCCATATACACACACACATACACAGAGACGTAGACACATATATACACACCGGATGTTCCATGGTTGCAATAAACGCTGTACTTTGCTTCTCCCTCTGAAGATAGTTAGGTAATTGAAGTTGAACTCGATGAGAATTTCTCTGGGCACATTTATTGAATGCATTTATTTATTATATAAATATACAATATACATTGTATACATAAATATTTATGTATGTGTATGTGTATGTAATGTAAAGTTTGAATAAATGCATATTTGTGGATGAAAAGCCAACGTACGAAGTCTACACTTCTTCATCTCATCATCAACTCAATTATAACTATGCTTCAACAATTTATAATTCGACGTCCTGGACCTGTGCGACCTTTTCACAATTCTCATTCTCTTGCTCTTGTATTTTACTCTCTACTACTATCATCACAACTACAGTCTGTGACTTTGGGTTTATAGCTTCTTCCTCTTTGGTACACGCAAGTCGGTTAAACGTTATTACTTCAGCTGCTATGGATAATTTCTCGCATTTGTTCGTTGGTTTCGTGCTTATACTATTGCTATGAATTTTCTTGTGCATGTAACTATTACAATTGTTCTCGTGAGCAGGTTACATATTTTGACTGGACTAAAATAAAAAGTGAGAATGAAAGGAGAGGTAGTAAGTAAAGGCAACTCGTGTATAATTCTCGGAGTTGTACGCATTTATCATCAAGTCACGCACTAATGACGGTGAGAAAGAATAAATTACAAATGCCCCAGTGAATAATGGTTTATAAATTAATTTAAGTGAAAGAATAATTAAATTTGTATTGAATTAATAATTTGGTAAAATATAAATTAATGATTGATAATTTTATCTCATTAATTGCCAGAAGATTATTATCAAACTGTTAATAATTATCTAATAATTCATTGATAAATAGTAGAAAAAAAAATAATAGAAAATTAGTGAATGAAAATATGAAATAAAAAAATTATATACAATATTTATAGCTTTGTGTGAATGTGTGAGTTTGTATATTCGCCTGGAGAAACGGAGGATAAAGAAGCTATCGGGATTTGTGATTCTTGGTGGTCGTGAAAAAAGATAGAAAAATATATAGAGAAAAAATAAAAATAAAAGAAGATAAAAAAGATAGTATGAGGTGAATCTGGTCGTAGTAAAAATCCATTGGCGATCTTTGTGAGTAAATCCATGAAGAATTGAGCTGAAGATCTTCACATGGTACAGTATATAGTAAAGCATCAGATTCAGCAGCCAGCATTACCATCAGAAAAACGAAATCTGTGTGAGTCTAGACTCCAGACCATCCAATGAGAGCTAAATCAGACTAATCCAATAGCCCTAAGCCTTATCCCACACCCTCTTACTTTCGTATATCTTTAGCTTTGATCTCTTGGTCTCGTTCTCTTGCTCTTCCTTATTGTCTTCATCACCAAACTTCGAGCCCCATCGTCTTTTTATCTATATCAGTGCTACGACTGCGATTACTAGTTCTCTCCTACAATTTCTGTCACGACGAGTTGTCGCGTGTCATCGCACTATCTCTTCGTATCACTTTGGCTTTTTGGACACACAATTACGAGACTATAAAAGCACTATTTAACTATCTATTTATGGAATCTTAATTATGTGTAAGTATAAATAAAATACCGTTGTATTTAATTCGTTTTTTTTTTTTATAAAGAATTGTATTGATGTTTTTTATCTATTAATTTATTTACTTGTTTCGATTTGTAAACGGGGGTTTATGTATGGTTGAGACTATTTTAATAATGTCAACTGAGTCGAGGATGGATAAACACAATGTGCAACCAAGTGAAGTTGAAGAGAGTAAATGAAATAAAAAAAATATATAAAGAAAACTACAAAGGGTAAATAAAAAGGGTCAGCCTTTCTTTTGTCCTACAGGTAGAAATGAAGAAGATGTAACAAGAGTAAGGCGAGAGAAGTACTTGCTGACGAGTATAACGAGGCGAAATGTTAGGTTGGGTAGATGTAAGAGAAAACGAATTGACTATTTTTTTTTTTCCATTTTTCTTTCTATTGCTCTTCATATTTTTTTTTTTATTTTTATTCTTTCTTAATCTTATTTTCTGTTCAACTCTGAACACGTAACTGGAAATGGGAATTGCGATAATCAGTGTTGAATTTCTACGGTGGAATCATTTAATTTAATTTTGTCAAGCGTATTAACTGCGTGACGTGAGCTTCAATTTTTGTATAACTTTTCACTTATTTTATCTCGTTTGTTATTTCATATAAATTTTTTTTTATTTATTATTCCACCTCTTTATTCATTCTTTATTAATCTTCCATTCAATCAGCTCATGAAGATTGAACTGTTCATTCAGGATAGTAAGGTATATGAGTAAAAGCTCAATCTATTTTGAGCACAAAAAAAAATTTTTTTAATAATGAATTTATATATGAGTGTTGATTTTTATGAAACTTGGCTTTGATTCCTTTGAAAAAGCTCGTTTTTCCCATTCTTATTTCCTATAGACTTCTGAATAAATATATATATATGTATGTACATAAAAAAAAAAAGAATATGAAAAACCCCACTGTGAGTTCTGAAAATACGAGCTTACTTATTCCGGAAAGAATCTTTCCTCTCATGCAATTCCCTTTCTTTGAAAATGCTCTGGCTCTTTATTCAGAATAAATATAAAAAAATAAAACTGAGACCTCAGGGATGAACTTAAGAAAATCCTCATGGTAAATTCGTGAAAAACAATTGTCTTTGCTTTTCTATTTTTCCACTAAATATAAATGGTCAGTCAGTCCAACTATATCAAACGTACCAAAAATAAAACCGTAACATAAAATAAGAAAAAAAAAAAAAAGATTTTACATAAAATTACAGGAAGAAAAAAATTTAATAAAAGTAAAAGAGTATTTGATTTAATAATAAAAAAAACAAATTCAAAATTAAATAAATAGTCTGGTGTATTAAATAAAATATTTATAAAAGTATAAAAATAATTATAAAGCTTCTGAAATTTTTTTTTTCAGTGCATAAAAAATATAAAAAATAAAAATTAAGAGACTGAAAAACCTTAAGCCGAATATGATGGTGAAATGAATGTATTCACTGAGCTTTTTTGCTCATGAGCTCATGCAAAAAGTCGCTCTTTAGGGCGTTGACAATAACAATGATGGCAACGTGCAACGTAGAGTTACGTAAACTATAAATAAAACACAAATACATATGGAAGATCTTTCATATAATGTGAATGAATGTATAGACTTTGTATACACGAGAAGGTATTTATATAGAGTTGGTTACGTGCTCGTGATCCGCACGTGCTTTTCGTTGTGTTGAGGGCAAAAGATGAAGAATCGTATTGTTGGCTTCACGATGGAAAGTGATGCTGATACACAATGACATCCTACATTCTTTAGACAGGGTAAAAAAATAAGAAAAAAAAAAAACAAGAAAGACTTAAAGGAGAGTGAGGAAGAGAAAGTGGAAAGCTTTCAGTACGTGACCAGTGAACCAATAAGCGCGTGTGGTCGTTCACTTACTGTCTCCTTCAACGCTTCAAAACCTCCCAGGAATAACGAAAAAATCGTGTGAGAGAAAAAGAAGCCACACAAAAGTGTGAAAGAAAAAAACAAAATGAAAGAATCAAACAAGGATATTTTATTCTTTTAAACGTACATTGAAGTTGCTACTATTTATTCTTTACGTTTTTGTGATTGTTAATTTTGTTCTCGGCTTTTATTTTATTTTATCGTTTATACAAAAGCTATTGTATTCATGCATTTGCGGTTTGTGCACATACATCAAGTGAAAGAGAGTGTTATTTATTGTGTGTACTCACCGCCAAGGAGAAATAGTCCGCAGGCAATTACGGTTTTGTGATCGGCATAGCAGTGGCCAATCATTGCTGAAAATGTTCCAGCGAGAATTAATGCGACAGCTGCTACTTGAAATGGCGCTGATATTCTGAAAATAAACATTAATATGAATATAATTTCACAGTTGATAATAATAGAAATGTAGATATTGAAAAATGTATCATAAATTAATTTTCTTTTTTTTTTCGTTACTTTTATAATAAAGGAAAAAAAAATTATGTTAATAAATTAGGAGGGTAAAGTTTGCTCGCAAGCTTTGAGGGTATGCCACAAGGGTTTCTCGTAACAACTGGAAAATCTCATTCTCACTGTGTCAGGGACTCAGAGAAAGAGAGTTTGAGGAAGGAGTTAATCAAGATTTGCGAGAGTGACACGATCCCAAGAGTACCTGACGTCACAACCCTAAATCGGATTGATCTACGCCATTAGGACTTTGCTGCTGGTACGTTATACATATGTATATATATATAATCTATCCGGATATGAAACTATATTACTATTACACTAATATATCTTCAAGAATATAAATGAATATATGCCAGAATTGTACTTGCTAATCATGATATCTTTGAGATAAAGTTTGGTATGAAATTTTTTGTCTGTTTCTAAATTTAAATTTGTATAATTATAATTTACTGAAAAAGAAAAAAATAAATAAATAAATAAATTCGTAGATAAGTAAAACAGACTAGAAAATTTACTGATGAAAAAAAAAAATATAAAAATATAGAAAAATGTTTTGTAGTTTGTTGCTGCAAGCACACAAGACCATTCAGTATAATTTTCCTCATTTCTGTCGGTTTTCACGTCATGCTGCAGCCGCTGGCGACATCGTCTAACCAACATAGCAGTACAGTACACACGTAACAGAAGAGGAAATGTCTGGAATAGGCAGACGAGACGTACGGACGTGACGGTGAAGAACACCCTAACCTTCTATATCTATACATACAGTTACATAACCCATACTATTCAACAATGTATATTCACTTATCACAATAGTACAATGTGTGCATGTTTGTGTGCACGTATCGAAGTTAATAGAACGGAATTTGCGTTTTTCTATCTCTATAAACAACATTTCACTTTATTTATTTCTCCCTTCGTCATTTTATAATAATAATTTTAAAGAATATAATAAAATATTAAAATCCAAGATAAATAAATGCATAAATAATTATCCAGGAGAAATAATTCTAATATCAATTTAATATTTGATTTGTAAATTAAAAAATAAAAGAAATTTTAAAGAAATAAATGAATAAAAATAAATAAATGAGAATAAATAAATAAATAAATAAATAAAATAAATAAATAAATCAATCAATAAAAATAAATAAATGAATGAATAAAAAAAAATGAATAAATAAATCAATCGATAAAAATAAATAAATAAATAAATAAAAATAAATAAATAAATAAATCAATGAATGAATGAATGAATTAATGAATAAATAAATAAACGAATGAATAAAAATAAATAAATAAATAAGTAAAAATAAATAAATGAATGAAAATAAATAAATAAATAAATAAAAATAAATAAATAAATAAAATAAATAAAATAAATAAATAAATCAATCAGTCATAAAAAATAAATAAATAAATAAAAATTAATAAATAAATAAATCAATCAATAAATAAATAAAAAAAATAAATAAATCAATCAGTCAATAAAAATAAATAAATAAATAAATAAAAATAAATAAATAAATGAATAAAAAAAAAAAATAAATCAATCAATCAATAAAAATAAATAAATAAATAAATGAATGAATAAATAAATGAATAAATAAATAAACGGATGAATAAAAATAAATAAATAAATAAAAATTAATAAATAAATCAATCACTCAATGAAAATAAATAAATAAATAAAAATAAAAAATTCATCGTGATGAAGGAACGAAAGAAAAAAAAAAAAAATTATTAGCCACTCGAAATAATTGAATATATATTACAACATATACAGTAGTGTTAGTTTTGGTTTTCTACTCTTTTACCAACTCCCATTTATCGTTGAAACTGGTGGATCCCCCATGTGAGCTCTACGTCACTTACGCGTGGACGTAACCAGGCCGAGCTCGTTAATAACACGACGAGCCACACAGACACAAACAGCTACATACACACACACACACACACACACAATCTATCCATCTATATACACGTATTGTCACAGTAAATAACAATAAAACTCTATTAATGCGGTAGTACTGGTAGTTACCATTGCTGGCATACCGCCAGTAGCATACCAACGTTGGCCATTCACCCTGTGGAATACACGTCGTTGCAATGCCGAAATGTCTTTACGTATTTACGTACGTAAGTATTCACAACACACATAGATTTATTTATTTATTTATTTATTTAGTTATTTAATTATTTATATAAATATATATATTCGCTCACAGTTTGTGTAGGCGATTAGTTTTTATTTTTAGTATAAATGTTTAGTTATATCACCAGAGCTTTTATATTTATAGTTATGTAAAATAAAAAAATTATGTTTATATTATTTGTTTATCAAGTTTATGTTGGAATGTATTGTTTGAAATTTGTATTTAGTCGCAATCTGAAGCTGGGTAAAATTGTTTTTATAATATTTTCCACTCTTTGTACGTGTAACTGTTTGTGCTATGGATATATATTTTTTATGTATATTATAAATGTGAAGGAAAATATATAAAGTTGTTGAATGAGCTTGTGAATCATGAAATGTTTATTTTATTCTTTAATAAAAAGTTTGGAGAAAGTTGGTGAGATAGAGACGAAGAAGAAGAAAAAGAAGAGGGCAGTCGTGTAAAATTATAATGACAACTGATGTGAATATATTATTTAAATAAAGGTATGTAAGTGTTAGGTATATGTATGTTTATATTTGTGGAATATAAATGGTAGCGATAAAAGATATAACATGTGTATATAATACCGAGTGATGTGATTTGTGCTTTTTTATTCATGGTGCTGATAGGTACATGGATATCTACATGGGATTTAAAGTGATATTTTAGAGTTAGATATTTTATTTTATTTTATTTTATTTATTTATTTATTTATCTCCATTTACGAATGTGTGTATGTATGTGAATATTTTTTTGTCCTTAATTTCAATCCAATAAAGTGAGATTTATTTATTGATTTGATTTGTTTCTATTTTTTTTTTTTATTTATGTCATGATGTGCGATATGAAAAAATGAGAAATGGATTTTGACGATATGAGAAATTTTTTATTTCAATTTCTTTCTCATTTTATTGTTTTTGTTTGAGCTTTTTCTTTGTTATTTTTTTTTTTTTTTAGGTATATCAGGGGTTCAATAAATTGGTTCCTGTGAGCGAGGTGACAAATATCATTTTTATTACGTAATTGTATCGCAATCATCAGAGCAGAAAAGGTCCAGCGGAAATGAGCTTTGTAGCCGATCCTTTATATTATATCGATATAGAATATTTTCTATTTTTTTTTTTTTTATATGTATGTTTTTATATATTTGTATCGATCCAGGACCTCGGTTGAGACTGTGGAATAGAGAATACGATCAGAGTATGTATTTCGATGGTGAAAAAAGAAATTGCACGTGTGTAAATGCCAGAATGATACTGAAAAATTTCATTTCTTCGATAGTTTTGTTGTGAAATTGAATTTTATTTCACTATAGAATTTTTTTTCCCTTAAAATAAATTGAAGAATTTAAATTAGAAATAATCTGAACAATAAAATAATCAGAGATAAATAAATTGGCGTGGGCTTAATTGAAAAAAAAAAAAAAAACAATTTGTTGAGTAATTTGTACGAATAACAATTTATTTTTTAAATTTATCCAATTGTTTTTTTTTTCTTCCTATTTTTTCTAATTAAATGCAATGAGTGGAATGAATGAGATGCCAGAATAGCGGGTACCTACAAGTCAGAAAAACTAATTGAGAAAATTTTTTAATACTCGATCTAAATGTCAGTGTCTTCTTTAACTCACTGAAAAATCTTCAAGTTAATTAATTTTTAATTATGTTTGTCGCAGACATCATTCCTCTATTAGCATATTATAAATATGTAGAAAATATTCATACAAGTAAATTCCAATATTTAGAATAAATGGTATAACGAAGAATCAATAAAAAGGAATGGTGAAACATAATCAATGATTTATAATTAAATCAAACTGTTGTTCTCTAAATATAAATCGAATTCTCTTGTTTTCCATTTTAAATGTCCTCAGCAATTTTTTCCATCAACTGCATTGATGAAATAAGAATAAGATAAATGAGATAAAAATAAGAAAATAAAAAAAAAAAAGGGACTTTGAATAAATAATTGAATAAATAAATAAAAATACGTATATATACGAATTGTGCTTTCATGGAATTGCTAATTCACGAATAAATACTTTGGAATCTCGGATGTATTTACGTTATTTAGTGTATTGGCTCTCAGCAACGAGGCACGTTTCGTAATTTGTATTGTACAAAAAGCAGATGGAAATAGATCCGAAAAAAAAAAAATAAATAAATCTTCATAAAAATAAAAACAAAATCCTAAGAGAAAATTAAAGGAAATAAAGTAAAATAATGTGGAAACAGAAAAAAAAGGAACATCTATTGGAAATTCGTACACTCTAAATATTCCAATGATGTTTCTATTTATTCTAAAAAATTTTAATCAGCAGAAATAATTTTTTTTTGTATCATAAAAATTTAATTCATATTTAATTGATAAATTAAAAAATTAATTGCAAGTTTTACGAGACTTTTACTTGAATTATATTCGATTTATCACATTAGTAAGTAGTAAGGCTGACATGAATGGTGCATTACTACTGCGACGTGGCTGATATATCGAAAATTGTAAAACTGCCAAACCCCGGACCTGGGGTTTATTTAACCATCCCTTGCTTCAGTTCAATATTCTCATGGTCAGCCACCCCTATGGCCAATTTCTCCTTTCACCTTACCGCAGCCAAAACTATTAATTTCGATTTGCTTGACCAGCATGTTCTTCGAATAATTCAATTGCTCGTAGACTCAGTCTGATAAATATAATGGCAGATGGTAAAGGGTTGGCGAATAATAAAATTAGTAAATAATATTAACGTAACATACAATATCTCTGAGTTGCTTAATAATATTTTCAATTTATCTCTCATGTGCTTAAAACAAACAAAGTTAACATTTTTCCCGGACTTTGTTACACAAAAGCACAACATTAAAAAAAAAAAAATCACTTTGCAACGTCACTTGTAGAAAAAGCTACGACAAAAAAAAAGCGTTGAATAAATTTTTGTCAAAGAATTTATTATTATTTCCACTATCGTTATTTATTTTTCTTTCTTTCTAAGCGAATGTAAAAAGGCCTGACAAAAAAAAAAAGCTCCCTGATCAAAGAGGATTTGTAGTCCGCAATAAAAAGGATTTGAATAAACAAGCGGGTAATAATACGAAACGAGAGGGAGGAAGCAAAGGGGTTGATACCAATGATCAACCGACTCGTAATGACCTTAACCCAACGACCGTGTATTTAAGGGTTGTGGCCAGTTTAAACTAGCCAGAGGGAAGTTTTGTGAGGGATCGTGGCACAAACCCCTCATCGAGTTTGTGCGCCTCTTTCATTCCTGCTATTTGGAGTTTTGTCGGTGAACAGCGTCGCTATGCATTTCTATCGGCTACTTAACCCCCGGAAAGTCACCGTACCAGCGTTATTTCCGAGTGAAAACGGACGGTTATGTATATATATGTATACATGATACTTGTTTCAAGTGAAAAAGGAAGTAGTGGTGCAGACATAGCAAGCGAAACTGGTGAGCTTCCATCGCATTGAGCAAATATTCACGTAAGCTCATCCGTAAAGTTCTCCGTATAAAACAAAAAATTGCTTTTTCTTCCACTTTCATTTCCCTTTATTATTATTATTATTATTATTATTATTATTATTATTATTATTATTATTATTATTATTAATATTATTATTTTGGTTCTCGTCTATTCCGAATTATGAGAGTAAAAGGTTTAATCCGGAGTTAATGGAAAATACTTTTTTGTTTTATTTATTTATTCCTCTTTCATTTTGAGCAATATTAATGATTTTTTTTATTTTTTTTTTCGTATCCTCATTGATCTAGAATTAATATTGCAAAAAGAGAAAATGTATATACTGCTTGCGCAAGCGTTGAAAAAAAAAAAAGGAGAGAAAGTCAACGCGTAGAGATTTCTGGATATTTTTTTCTCAATCCTATGGCGGCAAAATGCAGAAGCGTAAATTATTTCATACCTCATCTCTCTATCTCTTCCACCCTCACTCTCGTATTTCTCCTACTTCACTTTACCTTTTTACTGGTACGCTAATGGCTCCCTCGCCGTTCTGTGCCGCGATTAATGGGCAAATGGTTGGACGGGCAGTTAGAAATTCCATAAACGTTCAGAAGTTTCTCCCCTTGTGGCTAGCATTACTACTGTACGTTCTAGTCGAGGACGCAATGGTGGTAACGGATATTTCAGCAGAGTTTTAAAGCCTTACTACCGGGTATTAATGCCCTGAGACAATGTGAATATACGTATGCATATGTGTGTGCATTCATTCATGCTGGAATGGGCACATGGCGTCAACGAAAAAATTTTATCCTTTAACGAAAGTTTTAAATTGTTCGTTTTGAGCAGACATGAAAATTTTTCTGCTTATGTAATGTTATACTAAATATTTTTTACACACTTATACATTTTTTATAAGCTGTTTTTCTATATGACAAACAAAAACAATTAGTGGAAGAGTATTAAACAGTAAACAAAAAATATAAAAATTAAAATAGAATTGAATAGAAAAAATATTTTATTCTATGGCTTTGTTCAATTTTTTTTTCTATTTGCAATGTAAAATAAATTCCACAAGATTATTACTATAGTCTATATATCGATTTGAATTGCGTGGCGAGTGAAGTAATGAAAATTTAAAACCAAAAAAATAATAATGTAAAGAGAAATAAAAAAAATATAAGCGAGAGCAAATAAAAACCATAGTGAAAAATCTATGCGCACTCTGAAACACGTAGCAGGAAAATTAATGCAGTTACTGGTTTTGCCAGGACGCCACTAATTCGAGCGTCGGCCTTTTATTTATTTCCATATATGTCGCACACTCGGCAGCACTGTCGTTTTTTACCACAGCGCATACATATACAAATATAAATGCGTATACATAAATATTTTTTTTATTTTTTATTCTTTTCGTCGACGAAATTGCGTGCAAACTATTTTTCTTTTTCTACTACTATTTTTTGTTTGTAAACTACAACCGTGGTGTAGGTACACACGACAGTTATATTTGAGTTTGTGTCTACTGTGTAACCTCGTCTCTAGAATGTGCGAAGATAAAAAAATAAAATAAATAAAAAAAAAAAAATAAGCAAACAACATAACGTTATTTATTTTAAAAGAAAAATTAACCACACTCCTAACATTCTTGAATTTACCCACAAATATGTAATCAACATAAAAAAATATATACCGCATTAAATTACGTCAACAATAAATTATTATATTGGTAATTATTTTTTTTTTCTTTTCATTATGTAAAAATGAACGCAAGTTTTAATTGAATAATATTAAAAATGTCACTATGGCAGAGAGATAATCCAACGTATTTTAAAGCACATGACTAGGGATGAAATTTCATACAACCACGTTCTGCACACAATGTTTTAGATCTATAGAGTCTTTTGTTTTCTCATCTTACCAAACTGCCACTCTATTGCACATAATCACGCGATATCTTAGGTTTCATAAACGCGCACTAGATATAATGCAATATATAAAAATACATTTTGACCTTTATATCCGATACACGGTTTTAATGTTAGTAATTCTTCAACAACAACAAAGTCCACGATTGAGAAAATAATTCTTCTTAAATATATTCCCTACTTAAATCATCTTCATTCTCCATATTAACATTAACATCTGGCATTTGTCATACATTTTTCTACATTCATACGTATTCATTGAAGCACATTCATTTATTCTACATCCCCTTGCATCAAAAGCATCGCCATCTTGCCGTTAGCTATTGTTGTAAGTCTCATTGTTTAGTTCACCGGACTCGTATATGTTTATAGCTACTTACCTACCTATATTCCGAGACTATATCTACGTTACATGGGTTGGGTTATGTGTTCATGGAAAAGCGAAACGATGAAAATGCATAAAGAATTGCCTACTCCAACTGTGAATGGAATTGACTTTAATGTGTGGGCACATATGTACATAATAGCAATATGTGTGGATATAAAATGCAAACTGATGCGCTGGTATACTCATTTTCTTATTCATTCATCTCTTTCTATCATCGTTTTATGTATAAACGTATAGTTGTGTTTATATCCGCAGTTACTATTCAACGAGAGTGAGGACAGTGACGTTGAATGATCATACTGTTATGTATATTTCCATTCGAATGAACGCGAAAATAATATAACACATTCATTTTATGTAGATAAAAAATTATAATTAAATTGCAAAATGAAAAAAAAAAAAAATTTTCAGAATTTTTTTGTTTCTATTTTTTTGTGCTTTATTTTATTATTATTATTTTCATTAAAGAATGTCCATTCATATGTGATATATATGTATATTGAATAATTTCTGGTTTTATTAGTACTTTTTTTGTTTTCAACAATTTTTTTTTTGTCATTTGTTCTCTTGCACGGCTCAGTTTTAATTAAAAATCCGTTTCCGTTGTATAACACACGTCTCTACTACCCCGCTTCGTTACTTTCATTTCCATTACGGGAGAGTGAGAGGTGTTGATGGCAAAAAAAAATCGTGAAATTGAAAAAAAAAAAGAAGGATAAAACACGAGATTGGAAACAAAAAAAAACGAAGAAAAAAAAATTTGTTCGTCGCATGTCTGGCGCAATCAAATGCTCGGTAGTCCGAACAAGGACTTTCAGCTAATTTGTCGTCGTCTTTCAATTACAGTCGAGTGAAGAAAGGAGAGACTTGAAGTTAAAGGGCGTGAGAGAAGAAGAGAGAGAGAGAGAGAGAGAGAGGAATAATAGTAGGAATTTCTGCTCTTCAAAACCGCGTGTTTCGTTCTCTTTAATTAAATCAAACATGCTCGTCCATTTCATGAATAAATAATTTGCCAATTAGTCAGAATAGAAGTGAGAAAAGTCATTGCTACTTCATTCTTATGAGCTCCATTTAATATGTAAGAACCTTACATCCATTTGTGAGTTAAAGATTGAGCTAATTTGTTAATCAGTTTTTCTTTTATTCATTTTAAATTAATAATTTGATTGAGTTTATATTGTTTCCTAACCCGGACCCCCTATTGCTGTGAAATTAAATTCTCTTTAGGTATCTTCTTTCCATTTCAAAGTTGAATATCAAAATAATTTCTCAATTGGTTTTTTCTATATTTATTATTTATTATTAATTAAAAATAAAATAATAATAAATTTATTGAATGGTATATTTTTTTTATGTTCTTATATTATTTCTTCTTCCCCATTTTAACTTTAAAGTTGATGGAAAATGACTGTGTGACAATAATAAACGAGAGCTTGTGAAAGCTGTCAAGTTGGCGCTTTTCTTTATTCTGTTATTTCATCATTTTTTTTTCTCTCCTTTACAATTTTTCCATGTAAACAAAAGTGAAAAATAAAATAAGCACACATATAAACTGTTGAAACCAGAACCTCTGTTCATACCTCAACTATAAATTGTACTCCTGAAATTTTTTAATATTTTTCATTCAGTGGTCTTCCCTCCTTTCTTCCATCTTCATCTCTAGCCCATTCATTTTTTTTTTTTATTTCATTCCCTTCCACAAAACATTCAAGCATCGTGCTTGCACTACACCACGATTTACCGAGTAATTAGCACTGTTAATTGGGCTCTTTTCTCCTACTCCACGGTTCATTCTTTCCATTTTCTTTTTATTCCTTTATTTATTTATTTTCTTTTTTCCCTTTTTTTTTTTTTATTTTCGTTCTCCCACTATCCAGAATCAACTTGCCATACCGAGTTAGTAATTAATCCCTCCGATTAAATTAATCTCATCAATTCTCCAAGCATATTCAAAAAATAAATCATCAGCATATCCCTCGCAAATTAAATATCAAGAAATAAATTTATCGAAAAGATACAAATTGATTTGTATTTTAAATATATATATTTATGATTTTATTTTCTTATTGCCAATTGAAAAAAAAATTTTCATACATTTATAGATGTCATTTAAATGAGTTAGTCAGGTTGTTACTCCCGTCGGGACGTCCTCTACAGTCCCACAGGCACAGCACGTACAACATACAACGTGAGCCTATGCGACCAGATGTAGCCTGAGAGAATGTGAACGAACGAGACGAATTGCAATAGCAGAACAGCAGTTGCAGCATCACACACAGTGCATCCTGTCACCGACAGTACAACTTCTCATTCTCTCGCTTTGTTTTTCCTCGTCTGACTATTCACATTTCATTTCCCCTGTACTTTCACTCTACTATCTCAATTCACATTTTCTAATGTCTCTGTCTACAAACTCTCTGGTATTTTTGCAGTATTTTTTCCTATCTTACTGTGCACACATAGTATACCACTGCTGCTACAATATATAGTGCTTTAACGCTATTACTGTTTCCGCTCAATTCAATGTTTTCATGGACTGGATGGTACGAATAAAAAAAATGAAGATAAAAAAAAATTAAAATACTTACACTGTAAAACTGTTGATATATTCACATTGACGGGAATTCTTGTTTCACGCATGAGAAATATATTATTTACATTTCAATTAATGGAGGTTTATATTTAATGTAGTATTTTAATGAGTAAAAAATTATTTTTTTATGTTGAGTTAAAAAGTTTGTTTTATTTTCTGATTTTATTGAGAAAGATTTGAAGGGAAATTAATAATTTAGTGTTATAGATATTTTAGAGAGGTGAATTGAATTAAGATGAAGATGAAGTTGGAGGTCTTCTGGTATGTAAGAGGTTACATCGTCTTTGAAGGTATGTATTTATGTTGGAAGAGAATGGAAGGTGTACTAAGAGAATATAGTGAATTGTGTTTCTCGCCTATATGCTTTCCTTTTGATCTAATTTCACAGGAAGCCACTTAATTTAAATGGCTGGATCCTTCATCTTAACATTCTCTCACTTTTCGTCCACTACCACTATCTTCACCATCACCTCCACCATTTTGTTATATAGTTATGCTACTAGGTCTTTCCATTCAGACTTCTTTCCAAAGATGAAATTAATTGCTTCTTAAGGAACTGAAATAATGTTTTCAAAACTAACTTTGCTCTTTTACATTGACTTGATATTGTTTCCTAACCCGGACCCCCAAGTGCCGTGAAATGAAACTATCTATCAATTCACGAAGTGAATTAAATTAAATATAATAACAATGAGAAATAAATTAATATAACAAAATTATATTGAAATTAATAATAATTAATTTCTATTCAATATTATTATTCTATATTTCAATCAATCATGTTTGTTTTAATATTTTTTCATGCTCATGTATATTATTTTTTTTCATCGAACGCTCGAGCATCTAGTACAACAACAGATTGAATTATTCAAATCAGTCGCAGTTATCCAACGGCGAGTTGTCATTGTGGGAGGACGCGACTGTGTTTAGTGAAACGAACGAGAAACGAATAGTTATCTATATATGCTGCAACCATATATAGTTTCTATTTACTCTCTTTCTCCTTCGCTCTACTAAAATACCGGGGAAAACTATACGCGTCTCGCATCAGAATTGCAAATGCAATCACCGGGAGAAAAATTGGCTGTCATCTGACGTACAATAGTAGAGAAAACGCGACATAAAAATAGGGGTGTGAGTATTGTCAAGTGAACGAAAGGTAGAGGGGTAGCAGAGGAATGGCATGTTAACTTTAACACATATGCGTTTCTGTATAAAAAGTGTACCTGTATAAATTGGGTAGTAGAAAAAGAAAAAAAAAAAATATACAGCTATGAATTCAAACGTTGCTAATGAACGCAATCGATTGTAACTCGAGTTGGATTTGATAAACTCGACTTGCATGAATGATTATTATTTACTTTGTCAGATGAAAGCTCAAGTTTCTTTTTGTGTGTCATATATTCGATACATATGTACACATGGGATTATTTGTATACGTTTCATGTATGTGAAACGAATTTCTTTTGAATGTGCCGGAAAAACAAACGAAAAAAAAAAAAAAATTGATAAAATATTCAAGTTTCATCATTCGCAATTTTTTATTTTTTTTTTTATTGATATTTCTATTTATATATGGTTGAGTTATCATGTTGAATAAATATATATTTTCTACTATGCTCGCTGTGATGTAATGTGCAAATATATTTTTTCATTTTTATTTGCATGGAAATATAAAATTTATTTATTTCTCTACTCATTTTTTTTTTTTTTTTTTTAATAATCCAACCGTCACCGAGACACGTTTGTGACGACGACACACATATTGTACATATAAAAGCGAGGGTCGTTGTGCAACAGGTGACGCGTCATGGAATTGTCACTGTTACGCCGTTTGATAAAATCATATACGAAGGTAAAACATATGAGAAAGAGAACGCGAACATAGTCAAAGAGTTTATTGAACTTTTCCTCCCTCTATTTCTCTTGAGTTTAATAATATTTTTTCAGTTAAATAATAATGAAAAAATTTTATTTTTTTTTTGGGAAAACCGTGGTCGGTTGAGCATCAATGAGGAGTGACTTTTAACAACAGCCAAGATTTTATAACGACTTTGTTAATACCCACTCAGAGTCTCTCGAGAAGCACTCTCGCCCTCTCGTCCTACTTTTCGTTTTTTTTTTTCTTTTTTTCTTTTTCACACTTGAGTTCACATACCTCCCAATCTTTCTCCAGTAACTTTTCGTTACTCGAGAATTGTTGCCGCGAAGTATTGTATGGGTGAGACGCGCCACGGTGTGTGGTTGTCTCAAGCACAGAAGAAAGCTTTTATATATAGAAAAAGGTGTGTCAAGAGGACAACAGTGAGAATGAGGAACTTATTGTTGGTGAGATAAACAGAGGTAGATAGATAAAGTTTAGTAGAGAAAGAATGAAATGAAAATAGAGTCTGCAAAGTCTCGCGTTGCCTTTTGTTTTTCACAGGCGTTTTGTTTCGGGATTACGAGCTTATGAAGTATTCACGTTAATCCGCAAGTATATACCGTCAGCCAACTGGAGAAAGAGCGTTCGATGGTGCCAAAAAGAGTGAATGCTGATGAAAAGAATGAGCGGTGAATGAGAATGAATAAAAGCTAAATGAGAAGTTGAAAGGATAAAAAATTATGATGATCATTGTCATGCGTTGGCGCATTTAATGAATGAAATATATTTTAATTATTGATGGGAATTTGATTATCATTTGATATTCAATTAATGATTGTCCATCTGCCAGTTTAGAATGATCAATTCAAACGGATTGTTCATTTTATCATCAAATTAAGTGCAATTTATGTATTTATATTAATTAGAAGTAATATATTTCATCAGTGATATTTTTTCCTGTTGAATGATATTACTTTTCATTATCATAATATTAATTTATCATACCTCATCTTCGATACCACAAGTGGGGTAAATTCCAATTGATTAAATCCAAGCTCTTGCGATGTAACATCTGCTAAACTGTTGTATCTCACATTTGTACACGATGGCGAAGCAATATCTGCAATAAAATCACATTAATTATGAATTTTTATTTCATCAACTGTGAATAATTATATTATTCTTATTTTTCAGAAATTTTATTTTAAATTTAATATTAAAAAATTCTCTGAGTAAAATAAATTATCGATTTTAGTTTTTCATTTAGTTTAATAAAAATAATAAAAACCAGTTCTTTAAAATGACTTGCAGTCATTCAATTATATTAAAGCACAAGAAAAACCAACTGAAAAAATAATGAAAGAATAAAAATAAAGTGAATGCGTTTGTTTGAATTTTTTTATAAAAAATCAAGTAGAACCTCATTATTTCCCCATCATGTATAATCCTTTTTTCTTTTTATCCTCATCGCCACTGCTTTATATTACACACAAAAAAAAATTATTGAAGGGGAAAAAAAGAACAAGTAAAAGCGATGTGTGTAAAAAAAAAACCAACGAGAATATGAAGAGTAATATAAGATTGTGAAGGTTCTTTTCGCTCTCTCGGAGCTTTTTCGTCTTGCGATCGAACGAGTATGTATATATATATATTTTTTTATTATTATTTCTCTCCTCTGTCTGTTCGTCTTCATCATTCCCTATTCCATGAGCAATGTGCAATAGAGAACCCGTAAGCAACAGCAAAATTGCAGCCAATTTTTGTGAGTGCACCTTGAAATAATCATAGCGAGTGCGATGTAAGCGTTCACCATTTCTTGGCTCGTACATTTATATTCCCATCCACATGTACGCAGTTTTGGCGTACGTATATACATGTGCATATGTACATACATACATATAAAACACATATAGATGATGCGAAGAAGGTAGATAGAGTACTGCACATAGTTGAGAGATGTATTGAGTTGGTTGAGGGTGGAAAGAAGATGACGTGAATGAATTGAGAGATGGAATAGAGTGAAAGCGGATGAGTCTTGGGTTGGTTTACTGCAAAAGGCTGGTATGGCGCTAGCTATACAATATTCATGCCGCGATATTGCATCTTGAGTGGTGCCATTAAGGGTTTGAGAGTTGTGCTGTTCTGCGGGGGTAATAGTTTGTTGTCTGTTTGCTTTTGTCTGTTGCGCATATTGACGATGAAATATCTACTAATTTAATACAAATTTTATTTATGTATATAAATTTATGGAAAACATGAGAATAAATATGTAGAGGAAATAAAAAAATAAATAACAAAATTATAAAATGCTAAAGATTAATATTAATTAAATTTATCAAATTGTCATTTGGATAAATTAATTTATATTTAATAAAAATATATTTAAGGATATTGAATTAATTTATATTATAGTTATTTTTTTTGTTTAATTATAATTATTATTATTGTGTTTGATTTAATATTGATATCGTGTATTGGAAATTCATTAAGAGAATTGAATCAATGAATTCTATATGAATTAATTGTGTGTTAAAATAGTTATTTATATTTTAAATTTAATGTTGCAGTGGTTTTGTTTATAGTATATAGAATTATTAATTTTTAATTATCCATTTTTCATATAGCTAACGTAGTCTAAAAAAATTTAATTTGAATTTATATTCGTTATTAAATTATTCATGTATTTATTAATTAATTATTATTTCTTCTTTTTTATTTTTTTCTCTTTGCATATTAATTTGTAATTTATTCTGTGAATTTTTGAGAGCTTTTTATTTAATAATGTAATGAAAAATAATTGATTATTGGCTGAATACACACTTGAGATTATATTCAGCGTGCGTTTTAGGCAGTTTCGTGTCACCACGTCAACCTGCCAAGCCATTCCTTTGGAAGCAGGAACCACGACACAATTCTCTTCCTCCCTTTCATGCCACCCCACACTTTCTTCATTTCCCACAGCGCTATTATCGTCGTTCTCTATACCCCACGTGCATTAATGCCACCAAGTCGTCGTGGAATCTTGAATTCGCTTTTATCCATTGAATACGTTGAATACAAATCGCGATTTTATCAACATAATCGATCACAAATTATTCCACGTTCATTTAAATACACAAAACGTATAAAAAATATATTTAACTCAACAATTATGAATTTCCTTTAAGTAAATAAGTAAATTATATATATAAAAAAAAATTATATACATCTAAATTTAAATTTAATGACGAAATAATATTTTTTTTTTCAATATGAAATCGAAGAAAATTTATAATAAAATAAAATCGATAAATACACAAGCAAAAATAATTACGTTTTACTTGATTGCAAGTCTCCACTTAAATTGTCAAGTTTCATTTTGTGCTTGTACCTTCAGCGTGAATTCTAACCAATGACGACATGTTAAGAGCTTTTCATTCTGGTGGAATGGCTCTTTGGCGCTTTATAGGATTTCATGGTTTCTTCTTTTTTCATCACACACGCATAACCATATACACATTTCCTTTTTACATACAATACATACATACATATACATTATCATTTTAAACTTAGGTATATCCTCTCATTCGTAGAAAAGCTCGCAGTAACAAGATTCGATTCTCTTGCCAGGAAATTTCATTCCAACAAAGCTAAACATGTTCAACTCGAGACATTGTTAAAATTGTTATTCAAATAAAATGCATTCATTTTTTAATATTATTATTATATTATGTTATCGCTTATTATTATTATCATTAAAATATTATTAGAGATGTAGTACTTTTTGTACAATGCAAGTTGAAAGTCGCTTAAAAGCTCTTGATAATTTTTAAATTAGGAAAAAAAAATAATTGGAAAGTTAAAAATTTATAAAAATTACTGCGACAAACGTCTAACAAGAATGTTATATTGAAGATGCACCCAGATAGGGTTGAGGGTGAAGACATAAAGAATATATAAGAGCATATATATAGGTGTATATGTGTACATATATATGTATGTGTTTCAATATATGTATAAATCAAAAGAGCAAGAAGATAATCAGAAAGGAACCTTATTGCACAGACTGGCTTAGAAGATTATTTCTTTTTTTTTTTTTATGAGTAGCAAGATGGCCGATCAAACAAAGCAACTGAGGATAAAGTTGTTTACGATCTGCGATTGTTTGAAAAAAAAAAAAAAAAAAAGGAGGTGGAGACAATGGAAGAAAGAAAATAAGGAGAGAATATAAGATACTCTATTGCAATTGTTTGTTTGTTTGTTTGTTTGTGCTTGACAACAATGAAATGTGGGTTTGTTGAAGACAAACATGTGTGGAAAAATAATGGAAAATAAAATAAAAATATGTATAAACAAGATAATAAAATATTAAGATGCGAAGATAATATTTAAAATAATTGTTTGTGGAAAAATGAAAATGAATATAGGAAAAGTGGATTGAGACAAATAAAATAAATGGGGTGATGAAATGAGAGGGTTGTAAAAATGACATGAAAGCTCAAGTATACAATGCGTTGTACATACAACACTATACAATATTACATATATCCATGTATATATTTTCTCTCTGAGATTACAGAGAAATACCAAGTTGAGGGTTTTATATCCTCCCTCAGTATAAAACTGAAGAATAATAAAAATAATGAAAAACTTTATTACAAGTATAAAAAACTTGTGAGGAGAAAAATAAATAAATAAATAAATTTAAGGGAGAAGAAAAAATATGACATGGAATGAAATTTAGATAAAAAGAAGGGTGTCAACGGTTAAAAGTCTTTGTAGTTATTTTTTTTTCTTTGTATATTATTAAATATAAAATTAGAATGAACAAAGAAAAATATAGAATGAACACTAGGGGAGTTTTTTCTAAAGTGCAAACATATAATTGAATATTTAATTCTATAAATTGATGGTAATATTTAAATTTAAAGCTGAAAATTCATCAAATATATTTTTGAATCTCAGTTAATTTATATATTTTAATGATAGCGAGTAATTTTATTCAACCTATACGCTTTTCAGCTCACACGACGACTGGTACGCGACGTTTATTACCCCTATAAAGCATAGTCAGGGATTATTATGCGCCAGAATCAGCATGAAAGCTGCACTCTAGTAAAACGCTTAATCGCCATTGTTCAACTCCCTTAATTTCTCAGTAATTCTCCACCAACGTAAAATATTTCTTTTGTTTTTCCTATATCTTCCTTTTCTCTATAATTCTAATTTGACTATTCTACCCTTAGATTTTTCATCCCCCTGATTTCATTCTAATCTATCATCAATACAAATTAAAATAAAAATACATAAATTTTGTCACAAATTCATCAAACCTTAATTTATAATTTTAAAAAATATATTATATACCTGACTAACAGGATGTTTAACAAAAACAAAAAAATATAAATAGAAATGTAGATATCTTCCGCTCGTCAAACCATTATAAAATGTTTCGCTATTCATGAATTCACACTCGGTATTTCTCGTTAACTATACACATACGACATGTAAAATTTACTACCGCTGCATCTCGTTTCCGGTGTACGCGCACTCTTTTTGCAAATAAAACCTGAGTATCAGCCCATCACTCTATCGTGTATCCTCACCCTCCTCCCCATCCTACTTGGCCAACATCCATTCTATTTTCCATTTCACAACAGAAATTACGAGTGAAATCGATGCTTCGAAGCCATTGGTGATTTTCCACATTCTGCCCCTTTCCGTCTCGCTGTTACATCCATGTTGTGTACTATCACTACAAAAAAAAAATATATAATAAAAAATAAAAGAGAAGAGGAAAAGTATGAGAGAACCAGCTAGCAAAAGCGTTGAGGGCAATTTCAATCAAGCCGATTGAATCTCCAACACTTTGCCCCACAGAGTCTCTTTCATTCACTCTATTTTTCTCTTTCACTTTCATCTTTTCTTCCATCCTTCTCTGCTTTTTATACTGTTATATCATTCTCGAGGTTGTCATCTTGAGACCCAACCCAACCTATCACAAACTAATCCAAGTTATTCCAATACTCTAAGCATCAATGAGCTCACAATTTTTTTTCAAAGTAATTTCCCCAAGCTACTTCTTTATCATCATAACATTTTTTTTCATTATTTTTCTCTCTTCCTTCCTATCAATCTCTTAGCATGTCTATCCCCATTATCCCTGATGCACTTTACTCAATAGACAAATCAAATATCCATTATTCTACACTACCTACTCCGTCTAATCCAATTGATACTTGAATTGTAAATCAATGGGAAATTGAGACAAACATGTTTCACTTCATTTCGATGTCTCTTCTCCCTATTCAATTTCCCGTGGGATTTTCTTAGTTTGGAGTATTAACAGCATCAGTTCTAGTAACAGCTCCAGCAGCAGTAGTTGTTGTAGTAGTAGAACTAGTGGTGTTATCTAGTAATTGGTCAGCCGGTGCTGTAAGTACATAGATGGATGATCCGAATCGGGTGAGCTTGCGGTGACTGCGACGATACTCTTGGCCATAATGAAACCACACTGTATCTCAACTAATTTCCCTCATCTTATTCACCAAATTAATGTATATAATATTGTTAATTTAATCGATATTACCACACGAATTCACTCTATCTTCACCACATTTACTGTTATAATATACATCTGTATTAAACTACTTTTTGACGTTGGTCATATAATATTTAATCTCTTCAACGATTAACACTTAAACACATACCCGGAACTGTATGTCTAATCATAGCAGCGGCTATTCTACTATAAGTAGCTTTAGCTAGTCTGTTACTAGCGGTAATGTCACTGGCAGCTCTATCAGAGTTGTGATAGTGGTTTACTCGACATTCTCTTCTTCTAATTTACGTTCTGCCTTGGTGTTGTGTTGTGGTGCTGCTGCAATTGTGATAGAGGTCATTGGAATACTAGCCAAATCCAATCACCAGCTTGCGATACACAACTTGCTATCTAAGTTTACTTTCAGAACGGTGGTAATCATTCTGCCAATTAATTCAATCCCCTTAAGCTATGTAAGCAATATCTTGTGATATTCTATATTAAGTAAATATGTATATTGCAAAACGTGACTTGATACTCTTGTAAAGTGCTCAAAAGTTTTTCTTATTTATACATAAAGCTTAATATTATTATTTTTTTTTTTTTTTGTAGATCTGTATATTAATAATTTTGAATATAAGTTGTAAACTTTATCGAAACATTAATAATTGAATGATAAATAAATTTAGTAGCAAGTTTGATGATGTGGTTTAAACGCTAATATTCAAGTTAATTAAATTTTATTTTTGCTTATGATTATTATTTATTATATATAAAAATTACTAATTGTTCTTTAATCTCCACTGGGTATTTTTTATGTTAACGTTTTAAATTGATAATATTTTGTAATCAATTTATTACATTCTTATCTATTTTTTTGTTGTTAATATATGAAAGGCTTCAATGTATATTGTGAGAAAAAATAATTATTATAATATTGACACATGAATAAATGATAAATGAACTCAATTAATGATGTAGAATGTCGCGATGACAAGATTCACTGTGTATGAGTAAAGGTTATGTTCAAAGTACAATGAATCGTTGATACGACTGGTCAGAAACATTGGACTCACGCCAAATGTTCATTCGAGCGTACATTTACTGTCCTTCTGTTTCGATTCTATATCCTCATCTCTCGCTCTTTAATTCCACAATGCTCTGCACGCTGTAACGTGTTTTGTTGAAGCCGTTAACAGTACTTGATGTGAAATTCACCTCTATCATATTACCTCAATGACTTATCGACCGTATGTTTGCTACATATTATACGAAAATCCACTGCATATTCCTAAATACAATTGACTATATACAGCTCTTAATATCAATTAAAATTTATTAACGATTTAATGATGATGATGATGTTCAACTGAGGTTAACTACACCACAGTAGTGTGTAAATCATGTTTATACTCGCTCGCATAATGTCTCGGGATAATTTAATTTATTTAATTTCATTTTAATTTGATTACGATTAACAAAATTATAAAATGAAATAAAATTTCTTATTTATTTATTTTTTCTTCATAAATAATATTGACACTTTCTAAATGTTCATTTGTGTATGTTGAAGTGTACATATGTACAGTTGCTGATTTAGTCCGCAAGCTCAACTAGTATTTGAACAGTGTTAGATTCACAGGAGAATAAACCGAGAGCTTTTCGTTTACCAAAAGGTTTGACGAACACTCGCTCTTCCTCTGTGATTAAAGAATATGGTTAAACTATATGATATGCTAATTCACAGTGCGTACACACATGATGCTAAACTTGGTGTGTATTTGTCCATTTATGTGCTTTCAAACAAGATAAATCAAACATAAACTTAATATTCCAACTAACAACGTATTTTCATCAGAAATGTTTTACGCGCAATTAAAAATTTATTTCTACACTAAATTATTGCGCAAAGATTATTGCAATAAAAGCTCACATGACATTTATATCAGTGTTACTTCTTTATAAATAAATGGCGCGGATGGTATATAAATTCAGTGCGATTACACACATATTGGGGTGAAAAAAAAACAATGTATATATAATAAAAAAAAAAAGGGTATGAATTATTTGCGAACAATGTCTCTAAAGTAAAAGCTCGTGCGGACGGAAATCATAGCTGGTTTCCTCCCCTTCGTGTGCACATTTCCCTTCAGCGAACCAGAAAGCTCGATAAGCGTCCATGCAAGGAGAAACGAACGACCTCGGGAGTAAGAGAGAACCAAGACGTGTCGTATAAAAGCGGTGAGGTACAAAGTTGTGCTTTATGACCGAACGTTTAAGTTGCACACACAAGTATAGAAAAAACAAATATCTAAAATAGAACAAAACTAAATGGAAAATACAAAAAAAAAAAAAATATCAGAATGTCAAAAATTTTCTTTTATATAAAAAAAAAAAAAGAATCTCCTTAAAAGTTATGTTGTTTTGATATACCCAAAAGCTCATGGGCTAAGCTTTCACTTGATGCTTTCAACAATGTCAGAGGCTTATGTTCTTCACATAGATACGTATATTTATATATCAAAATATATATATTTATGCTGCATATGAAATAGTGCCACTGGTTGTTGCTGTAAAATCAATATGACTCGCACAGCCACCAACCCCTCAGTTCTCTCAACCGATCTACCATCACCACCACTACTCTCCACCCTTCCTTCCTTCCGTTTAGGGGAATACTCTCTACTATCATTCCGTCACTCTCTCATATATACTCCCAACTATATTTCACAATATGTTCTACATATAAAATACATATATGTAAAGCTCCAGCTATTTATTCATATAAAATATTCACAACAGAAATACGTATTAATTCGCACATCACTCATTTATCCTACACCGCAAGCTCTCGAATGAAAATTATTTCTTACACTACTCCAATAAAAATTGTAAATAAATAACCACATATTTATGTGTATATTAATTTACATCTTTTTTTTATTTTTAATATAATAAATTCTGTTTATAAATGTCAGCAAAATAATTCAATGAATATTATTCAACAGTATTTATTAGTTTAATTAATGATACTAAAATTCAGTATATTAAATATATTATGACACTGTTATTTAGTTTTGTTTTATAATTAATTTCACCACATGATAATGGTTATTTATTTTTCACTTTATATATTATTGTTTTAGATTTTATTTTTATTAATGGATGAAAGTCAACAGTGGTATCATTTTATGAATTTATGAGGCGTAAATAATATCGACAGGCGGCCGCGGATAATAATGGAAAGCCACGGCTTGGGCTTTCACCTCATATAGTATTGCATCGCAAGTGTTATAAGGGGATGTAGAAAGAGATGGGATGAATAGTGGTGGAATTGGGAAAGCAAGAGGGATGATAATTACTCGACAGAGAATAGAGGTCTGTTGTGCACACTGATGCGGTGGTGCTTGCGTTTACATAATATTATTGATCGCGACGTGGACATATCGTGAATTTAAGCTTTATGCTTAAAATATTAATGAAGCGTAGAATGCATTGACACTGTTTTATTTATGGTTGCACATATGCACATAAATTGTGCATATGAACGTTTGAGATATGACATTGAGGATATTGTGCGCTATTATTATTTATATGTAAAGTAGGGTAGTAAATAATTTTATTATCACTATGGAATATTTATATTGAGGTGTATAACACACATACTTTAGAAATCCTACATAATTCTCATAGTTTTTAATTATTTACGTTCTTGTTAAGTGAAAATTTAATTAACTTAATTGATTATACCTTCGAGGATATTTTCATCAATTAGAAAATTGTTTTATATGTGGGGGAATAATTTAATTAGCAATTTTTAAACAAGGTAAAAAAGGTTTTTGTGCTTTATTTTTTTCTTGTATATTAAAATAAATTGTTGGAATATATTTTTACCACTGGTGGGGTTTTAAAAAAATAAAAAGTGCTTCAAATATGTGGCTGTTGTTAAAAGTATGAGCCTTAATTATATAAATACTATTATGACATAGTAGAATTATATTAAATTGCACATCTAATTTTGATTATGTGCATCAACTCGTGATGAATTTACATCGTAGAAGGGATAAGAAGAGAATGTTGTAGATAATAACATTTTAAAAGCCCAAAGCAAAAAGACCTTTTGGTAAAAATATACATTTAATGAAGGAAATGATAAAATAAAATGAAACCTTGTGATAAAAGCTCTGACAATGTTCAATTTAACGAATAATCCAAAGAATTTCCTGCCTCAGATTAATTCCTCATAAATAATTCTTATCAATTAAATTATCAAATTTCTTCAGGATTTTTTTTCATAAATAAATATTGAACTCTAACTTGTTTCTATTACTAAAAACTATTTACCAACATGAATAAATATAAAAGAATTTGAAGTGCACATCAACAAATTCTAATAAAAAATCATTTAAACTGTGCATATGAACTTTTACTATTTATTTATTTCTTCGATCAATAAAGCTATTTGAACGCTCAAATCAGAAAAGAAAAAATAAAAGAGAAATATATAAAAGAAGTAAAAAACACCTGGTGCAATAAAATAGTATCAAAGAAACATTTCTCCTATTGCAAAACAGTTTGTAGTAATAGTTGATGTGTTCTACTAGCCAATTGGTCACGAAGTTTCATGATCTTTTGCTGCTAGCATTATTATACACCATTTATACTTTCTATATACTACATTTTCATTACACTTTATATAGTGTACTCACTGCACAATCGTAACCATTTCTTCCATTGCAATAATAAAAAAATAAATCTTCTCCAACGATCAATAAGATTTTTTATACTACTTGAAATTACACAAAACCTCATTTATTTATTTTCTTTTATTTCACTCAACGAAATAAAATATAATAATAAATAAATGCTAAGTGTAAAGTCATAGTGATATGTGACTGTAAAGTAATTTCCTCCTGTGCAAAATGAGCCCTCGTGTGGCTTAACGAAGTTAATCCCTGTCGAAGTTTACTTGGAGACAACCACCTGGCTCCTGGTATACGACCAAGCGAAACCAACTTTCCACCGAAGTTCGGGTTGTGTATATGTATATATACTATGTAGAAGGATGGAGAATTGTGCGTGATACGGGGGAGTTCTGCTTGGCAGAGAGGGTGCAATCATGCGGGATGTTAGATGAGTTAAAGGCATAGTGCAATATAGAAAGAAAGAGGAAGGGAATAACTGAGCAAGTAGCTTACTTCCTGCCAAAGGTATGTAATATAACTTTGAGTTGCGGTACCAAGTAATTTCTACATCGTTTCATTATGCATCACTTCAATAGAGATTATATTTTAGTTATACCTGATATTATTATCTAGATAAAAGTGGATTTTTTAATTTGAAAAGAAAAAAATAAAAATTATTAAAGTTAAATTTTTCTCGATTATAATATTTAGAATATTTTTAATATTTTACTGAAACGAAACAATTTATAATTTTATAGTTAGAAGATGAATTTATCTGTTATATCAATTTTAATATGTAAAATATTTTGATAAAAATTTTAATTGATATGAAAAAAAAAAAAAAAAACATTAAAGTTATTGCTATAGAAATTAATTTGTTTAATATTTTTTTTTTTATTTGCGTTTAGCCAAGCGAGATTATTTTATTATTTTTGTTTTCCCGATGGAACAAACGTGAGATATAAATTATCTTAGTTTTAAAAAGTATTTTCCAAGATATTACAAAGTCAAGAAAAGTTTGAATAATCCATCGACAGATTTTCAATCGATCATGATCCAAAGATGCTGCAGTCAATTTTCCTGTATTTTTCTACGCTTTTCATTACACGCTCGACTGCTCGATCGACAATCTTTCAACGTTATACACACAATTTTATACATATATTGTTGAATTTAAATATACAAATACACATATATGTATGTGCATTTGAAGTCTTGTATAAAGTTGAAATATGTAAGTTATGTCGAATGAGAATATATTTGTATACAAACGAGTATTTCAGACAGCAGATTTTTTTTTTCTCTCTCCATATTGAGATACTAAATTGAACAAGTTTTCAAGTGTCGTTATAAAGTAACGAGCCAACACATGTATAAGTATGTAGATGTATGCTATATTCATTTTTTTTTTCTTGTTCTTTTATTTGTCTCATTTTTTTTTTCTATCTCATTGTCGTTTCTGCGTTGTTGCAAATGGCAAAAAAAAAAGAAGAAGAAGAAATGAAGTTGAAACAAACTAGACTAAATTTTTGTCTCATACTAGCCAAACTTTGTATAAAGTACTGCACTTTTTTCTAATTTACACCTGGAACGCCAATATAACGGCGAAGAAAGTGTAAAAGTTGAGTGAGATAGAGTGCGAAAAAAAAAAATGTAGCGGGGTATAAGTTCCATAGTATGTGCGCAAGAAGAAAAAATAAAAGGAAATATATATGATAAGATGCTTTTTTTTTTTTTTCACCTTCAAGAAAAAGTTTTTTGTTCGAAGATTTCTGACAGTCTTCCAATAATTTTTTTTTTTCTCTCCTCCTTTGTAAGTGAATAAATTTCTCTTGGTTTACTCCTGATTCCATGATTTCATCCTGAGATTGCAGCGACAAATATATTGATTTTCATTCGAAATTCCCTTCTTTCACTCCTGTGATTTATCGATTTTTTTTTTTATTCTTCTTCATTTTTTATCTTACAAATTCAATTTTTTTTTTCTTCAATCTCACATACCTCTCTGCATCTCCATTCGCTCAACTATACCGTAACCTTTTTTCGTCGCAACTCTAATTCTCTCTTGCGTAAAAAAACTTTGCCGTACAAGGGATGGAAACAACTGAAAAGCAAGACACAATATCCAAGCAGTAAGACACGAAGAGAGACAAGAGTTCTTCTCGTTCGTAAAGTTCAATTTGTCGAAAACACAAAAGTTTGTTACAAGGTGACACAAGAGTAAAAGCAAGTCTCTCTTATATTCTCATGCAAGTAGTATACTGAGTTCATAAACACATTTGAGAGAACAACGAGCAAACCTTAAAGAAAAGAAAAAATAAGAAAAAAACCCCCGCGATTAAATTGTAAAAAATCAAAGAAGAAAACAAAAATCCATTCACAAATATATTTCTGAAGACCGGAAGTAATTTTTCCATCAGAACTGGTACACACCGGAAGGTTCAATCGATTAGAAAAAAAAAAAAAAAAACAACAAACGAGAGCAATGAGAGAGCATAGTACCGTGGTATTGCTTGGTGATGGTGGCAGAAGTGGAGCCGGACGATATTCAGCGACCGTTTGGTTAATTGCTCGAAACGATAAATTCTTAGGGGCGTTATACACCATTACTACTACTACTACTACTATTGCTATTACTATTACTATCACTACTACTATTTCTCCAATGATTCTATACCGTTGTTCCCGCTTTCTCACAAAGCCATATTAATTTGTGCTGTCGTTTCATATACCCTTTCACTTCATCCCTTTTTCGCGCTTTTATTCAATATATCACCCGGGCATTGAACGATCATGCGCAAAGGATGAGTAAATTTGTATGCATGTATGTATGAAAATGAGCTCAATGCACAGTTGTAACGATGAAATTGTGAACTTTGAATTTCATTCAACAATTTCGATAATTTGCAAATTAAACCCGAAATATTATTGGCGAAAAACGAGATATTTAGTTATATAAATTTGTATTGGATAATAATTAAATGAAATGGGAGAGATTAAAAGTGAAATATAATTTTGTATTAATTTATTTTAATTTTGATTGAGGAAATAAAAAATATTCATTTATAAGAGAAATATTAATTATTGCCTCATTATAAAAATAAGTTTTATAAGTGTATAAATTTTTTTTCGATTATTTTTTTTATAGTTGTGAAGTGATGAAAGATGTAAAGAGCAACAGGAATAATAAAATTAACTAATAGATAAAAATAAAAGTTATGTAAAATGTTGTAGGTAATGTCTTGCAATAATTTTTTTATTTTCTTCGATTTTCTTTTTTCACCTTTTTTTTTTTATTTTTTCTTTCACTTGACGAGAGGAAGTTGTAGAAAAACTTCACTTCTACTTATACTATTGTTACCCACTTTGAATATATTTTGTTTCCCTGATTTTTTTCACAAGTAGAAACATTGTAAAAACTTTTTCAACAAAACATTTTTATATTCAATCCCCCTCCCTCATTTGTCTTTATTATTTTTTCTCATTTATTAATTTATATATTTATTTAGTTTGTTATTCATTCATGATTTTTATTGCAGTTAGAAATAGGAAAATTTTCTGTTACACGATCCGATGAGCGAAAAAAGCTCGAGCAAGAAAAAAAAAAAGAAATATATATAAATCCATTAATTTTATTCTCATCTTGTGAATTCTGGATGTGTATTGTGTTCATATGTATGTATGAGTGATTTATGGTGAGCACGTGGTGGCTTGTAACTCGTTAGAGCGGAAGGAGAACGGGTCCGTGGCCAGTCAGACAACTCGAGGCCGTATAGTAAAGCTTTGAGCACGACTAACTAAGCGGAAGTGACGCCTGGTTGATAGCGGGCATCCTTGAATGCGAATTTGTTTCGTGTGACTGCTAAACACATTATATTGTACACTCATAAACACAACTATATATGTATGTATTTATTTTTAATTCATTTCCCTAACTATAGAATTTATTTTATACGTTCAAATATTTAATTTTATTTTATGGAGAATAAAAAGAATTGAGGTTGAGATGAAATAAAAAAAGTTGAGAAATCAATTTTACGCGAAAAGAAGCGTGAAAAATTACCCAGAGTAGAAAAAAGTCGAGTGTGAGGAACTCACGAAGGTGGATAAAATGTGGATATAAAGCGAGAAGAAAATGAGAAAGAGGTATGGGATAAAATTGATCGCCATTTTCTTATCGGTGTCGTTACCTCCCGTCGACAAAACTTTCATCCATGCGTCATTTTAATTGGCTTAATGCCGACAAGTTACATCGTGTGGCACATACCTAACTGAAGTATATTTTTTTGTTTCTTCAGCACACTTTCACTCTTACATTAAACATCTCCGGAGACCTCAGCGCTGAACCATGGAAAAGTTTATTCCACCCAAGTCTTTACCCAAAGGACAATTGTTCATACTGGCCAACGGAAACTTGCCTGAATTCACTTTGGATCTGACAGGAAACAAAATAATTGGTGGAGAAAGTTTGTAATTGTCGTTGGGACAACTTTGAATTTTATCCGACACTGTACGATATATTTTTAATAAATTGTTAATATTATTTCGTGACAATAAAATTGAATTTATAATTTTATTATTCATATTTATTCCGTTGACATTTATAAAAGTATTTGTGTTTAATTTATTTATAAGAATAATTAATTTAATAATTAAATTAATGCTTTTTCATTCGTATTGATATTTCTTTCATTCAGTTTTTATTATCAGTGCAATAAAATGAAGAATGAGAAATTTAATTCAAACGAGAAAAATAATTCCACCAGACTGAACGTGAAAATATTTTTTTATTATTATTAAAAATTACGAAGGACATATTATTGATGAATTTTAAAGATCTATAACGTATCCTGTATATAAACTATAACTATCCGAATTATAAATTGTCCGAAAAAATAATTTATTACATAAGTATTTCACTTTGATATTCGTAATAAAAATTCCATGAATTTTTTTATTTAATCTTCCCTTTTCTCTATGTTCCATTTATCAATGTAAGTGTGTTAAAGAATTGAACAAAGAAAAAAAGGAGAATAAAAAATTGGGAAAGAGAGTGACTGAGGCTGAAATAAAGCAAAGCAAAAATACCAATGGGACATTCCACGTTACAAAATCCATTTCGAGTACACACTCCCAAAAGTCTATACTTGTAATCTCTTCGTTCCCTTTGGAGTTTCGCTAACTTTTCAGTATCTTTTCTCATATCCTCTCAGCTACCCACTTCTTATCTTCTTCCTTTATTTCTTCTTCTTCTTCTTCTTCTTCTTCTTCTCTTTCTGATTCACATTTCGCATTAGCTCTCTTTGAATTGAACGCAGAGAAAAATGTTTGATAAAAAATAAACCGCGAAGAAAATATAAAAGTATACGCGTGAAAAAGAAAAACGATACTACAAGAAGGGAATGGCGTTCTCAACCACTCGAAAAAGTCCTTGGGACTTGTCAAGGCAAAGAAATAAAACAGCATCGCTGAGGAAAAATTCCAATACTATATACATCCACATAAAAATTTATTTTATATAAAAACGTATGTCCATGTGTTTAATTTTTTTTTTTTTCGTGTATATGTCTCTCTTTATATTTGATTCGAACATTTCACCAACTCCAAAACCACTTTAGCGTC
This sequence comes from Microctonus brassicae, assembly GCA_918226075.1. Lineage (NCBI taxonomy): Eukaryota > Metazoa > Arthropoda > Insecta > Hymenoptera > Braconidae > Microctonus > Microctonus brassicae. The sequence continues at coordinate 1,578,091 of OW445491.1, read as the reverse complement.
ATTTTTACGCTATATATTGAGAAGAGGCAAGAAAGAAAAAAATGACGTGAAGTAAAATCGTATGAGATGAAAGAAAAAAAAAAAAGAAAAAAGCGTCTCAGTTCTTCAGTTATGAACGGAGAAAAAAAAGTGAGAGATTTTTTCGCACAGACCTTTGGCGTCGCTGTTACATTATACGCGAGACTGTTTTTTGCCTATCATATATATACATATATAACAGCCCAGGGAGTCATTGGGGTTGTCGCATTCTCCCTATCCCATTCTTCCTCTCGTTTTTTCCCTCTGTGGCTTACAGTATCCGTCTTAGTGAGACGTATTAAACGTTTTGACGCGAAGTTTTTATGCCCCGCGGGGAATTTTCACGAAGGATTGCCCCAATGCGAGGACTTTGCATCTCGTTTTTTTTTTCCTCCCTTATATGAAAAGCAGAGAAAATGATGAGGAAACGAGTGAAGCCCAGGTGTGTGTGCAAAAAGTTTCATGACAGCCTGATTATTTTTCTTCATATTATGAAGATATAAAAAATATAAAGAACTAAATGAAACAATATAAAAAAATTTTTTATACTCAACTAAACATTTAATATTAATTTTATATATATTAATAATTAAATATTTACATTATTTAATTTAATATTTACAATGAGGTGAAATTAAAACGTTGGATAATTTTTTTTGAGTGTGTAAAATATTTTCATCGAATTATTACGCGATATATTTTATTTATTTTATTTATTTATTTATTTATTTATTTGTTTGTGCTGCTTTACTTCGATTAACTCTGTTCTTGTATATATTTGATGGAAAATTCTCGAAATAGAAGAGATTCTATAACTTTTATACCATCGTGTATTGTATAAAAAAATATGAAGCGTTTTTTTTTCTCAATTTCTGACAATTTGTCATAGAATATTGTATATTTTTTTTTCCCCGTAAATTTTTTGCTGACATACACAAATATACACACAAACCTCCACAGAAATATACAATCAAAGATAAAATGCTTACTATCTCAAGCGTAATTTTCTGGTTATTTTATTTCATTTCAATTTAATTTCGTTTGGTAAAATAATATTTTTTATCATCACTATTAATATTACTTCTTTCTTATTTTAATTTCGAGAATTACACCGACCGTAGAATTTTTTTTCCACATCAAGCAGCTTACCAATCGGATTACAAAAATCCCCCATGTCCCATAAAAAATATTGTCTCTTAATTTCTTCCTCGAACAATAAAAAAATAAAAAGTACATGAATGAAAAAAAATTTTTAAAAATAAATAAATAATACATTTTGAATCACTACAATAATCCGGCTTTATCGTTATCAATGAAAGCAAAAAAAAAAAAAGTATAAAAAATATCAAATAGAATCGAAAAATATTTTTTTCCATTCAAAAATAATTTTTGTTCAACGAATTGATTAAGCCCCAGTCTTATGCACTGTTTATGAATTTATAAATAAAAAAAAAATGCATTTACATTCAAGTATAAAATAAATAATAAAAGAAAATTTAATAACGGATAAAAAAAAAAAAGAAGAAGAAAAAAAAATTTATGTATTTTAACGATTTAATTCAGAGAAGAGCGAAATATTTTCCGTTCATTTTAAATTAAATAACCTGCCTAGCATTCTCTCCCTGAAATACTCAACTACCTGGATATCTCGCGCGCGGGAAGAATTTAAAGTGAGCACCACCCCCGGAAATTAGGAAAATTTGATCGGCCGGAATTACAAATAACCTCATTATCACAACTCCCACGTGGCTCATCCAAGTCGACTTGAATTTCCCTACTAAATAAATGCACATTTTCATATAATCACCCGTACCGAATATCAAAAATAAAAAATAATAAAATACTTGAATGTTAATAACTTGCCCATAACGTTTTACTTAACGATGGTTGAAAGCCAAAAGTGTTTCATTATACGAAGGGAAAAAACAAAAAGAAAAAGAAAAAAAAGGTGCTACATATCCCATAGCAATGAATGACCGTTCCATCACTCGAGTTATACGACAGGACATAAACAACTGGACGATAGTTTTATATATTTACAGGATTGTAAGCCAAAGGATGTGGTGTGAGTAGTAGATTAAAGCTACGTGAGTTGAAGTGAAATGAGGCTTTCATATATAAAATGAAAAAATGAAAAAAAACAAATTTTTTTTTTCATTTTTTATTTTTTATTTATTTATTTTTTTTATTTTTATAGGAATTCAGGACATCCCTTGGCTATTCATTGGTCTTTCTCATTTCTCTACTGTCTATATCGTGCTCTCATTGTCTTTCATTCCGAAAGAAATTATGCCGAGGTCATGAATAATGCTCTCACCATTGCTGAATACTCCGGAAATTCATGAACGCACGGATATATATGTGAGTGTGTGTATATATGTGTGTGTGTGTGTGTGTGTGTGTGTATTTATATGTATGGTAATATGGAAAAAAAAAAGATGAGGGAAATGAAATAATAGAAGAAAAAAAAAAATAGAAAATGAAAATTACGGAGATTGAATTTTATATCATTGTTCTAATTCAATTCTTGCATTGTATAAAATATATATGCATGAAGAAAATGAGTAGGAAAATGTGACTAGTGTGATATAGGAAGAATGAGAAACATAGAGAAATGTTAAAGACTTTGTCGAGAGTTGCCGCAACTCTGATGTATTCAAGATTAATGCAAACTACTAATGTTATGTTAATGTTCTCCATAGAGATATTAGCGGTTGCATACACTATGGGTATGTACCATAAATACACTGTACATTGTAAACGGGTATGTTAGCCAGTACTTTGAATTTCAAGACAAATTTCCTGGTATAAATTTAATATTTCATGAAAAAAAAAAAAAAGATAAAATAATAATTAATGCAAAATATTATTTGATGATACTATATAATTTTTTTTCGTTTTCATTAATTAATTTTTTTCTTCTCTCCACTTTAATAAAAAATAAATAAAAATAAATTTATCTCTCAAATCGATAATAAAATATAATAATGTAATAAAAAATATTGTAATAAATATTTCTATCATTTATTTCTGCGTTTTAATAATTCAAATGTTACTAATTTTTCATATTTAATGAAATCATTTGGTCTCATATTTTTTTTTTGCTTTTAGAAAATTAAAGTGTGTGCGCAACTACTATCATCAATACTCAAGTACCATTTCCCTATTACTATTTGTCTATCATTTCAATTATAACAACTTTTATAAAATCCCAAAGTATCATACACTGAAGAAAAATATTTGTTGAATGTAGTATCATTTTCTTTTACTCATTTTTATCTTTTTCTTCTCCCATCATTTGTGTCATTCTATCCAGCAACTCACAAATCCTCTCTCATTCGCCATCAACTTGTTGTAACAGTTGAAGCCTTTAGGACACAGACGAACAGACGTAAAGAATGTGGCCCTTTCTCACGACTGGACGTTCAGATAAAACTTTCGAATTTAATTCGGTTACAGTTCTCAGTCTCTTTACCCTCCTTCCTACAAGACTTTTACGAGCGGACAAACTACTGTTCACCAGGTAATTGTAGCAATAGAAATAATAGTAGTAGAGATAGTACTACTAGTAGTAGTAGTAGTAGTAGCAGCATTCGAACAAAATAGAAACAATAAAGAAAATCGTGCACAAATTTTTTGTTTATTTCTTATGTTCTTTCATGTTTCTTTCTTCTAATGATTTTTTCATTTTAACGTTCTCTCTTCTCACCAATTATATATCCACTCTGGTGTCTACTTGAAAATTATTTTCACGACGCACAAACATATCTATATCCAGCTCGCAATGGTCCAGAGCTCTGTTAGTGTCATCCAACACGTCATCCACTTATCAGATTATGTCTGTATGAAGTATATGGCGCGACGCTGTAGAGCAAAAGGTCGACGAGACGACAGAGTAGATGAGTGCACGTGACTTGTGATATGAATCCTATCTATTTATTCATCTATCCTCTCATGCAAGAATTAAAAAAAAAAAAAACTAAGAAAACTACTAATAATATTTCATAATTTTATTATAACAATCTTCAAACAAAATTCATAAATTTCTTCTCTCATTATTATATTTGTATAGTGAATATTAATTTCAATTATATCATTCGTTTTTTTTTTTTTCATTAAAATGTTGAATCGTATTTTTCTTCTTTTCATTTTAAAGATGTAAAAAAAAAATTGAAAGAGATTTAAAATCATGCTTTTATCACAAAAGAAACTGATGAGAGAAGATGAGTTTAGATCGTGCGTCGTGTCATTCTACCAACGTCGTTCTCGTCTCGTTACCCCCGTACTCACTGACGATTAATTACACCATGGTAAAACTGCGGGACGTCGACGATTTGTCTTCATTGGCGAGACGACTTATCGGGCCGCGAGGGAACTGCCAAGCGTCGTGGCGGACAAGAGAGATGCTGAACAAGATAGCGAGATGAATGCTCAAAGCCCACATTGGCTTTGTCTCTCTCGTTGCTTTTCTCCATTCTCCCTTTAACCAATGTCGTTTCATGGTGTTTCGTTCCTCCCTTCTCTCGCCGAGACCATCTATCAATTGTTTTACAATATCACCCTGTCGCAATTCACATTTTTTTACTCCGCTTTCAATTTTTCTCTTTATTTATTTTCGTTTCTTTTTCATTTTATTACTCCATCCAATTTTTTTATTTATTTATTTTTTTCCTCTTTTCATTCTGTTTGTTTTTTTTTTTTTGTTTGACACACATGCCAGTTATTTCCCGTTGCTATCCGCAGAAATATGTCAGTCAGAAATGCGTTCGATCATCCGAATGATATTTTCATTTCTATGCTTCACCACTAGCACAACAAAGTTTTATATAAACGTTACAGTATTTCTATGTAATATATATAAGCGTACACTTTTACTGTATATAGGAAAAGTTTTAGTTAAAATGGCTGTTTGTACTTTGTTTCCCTTCTATTTTTTTAATTATGAAACTGATATAGAGCTACGTTGACAGAATTGGAATAGCAAAAAGAAAAAAATAGCCAAAAGGGAAAAAAATAAAGAATAAAATGCTGAAAATAAAGTCGTAAAAGTAAAATCTATGATCGTTTGGAGAGCTATAAGGGATAGACAAAATGTCCCTTGGGAAACTTGAGACTAAAGATGCGGTAGATACAATCCCCACAAAGTTCTCTAAATATAACTATATTTTATATCTGCCTTACGTTCATTTGGACGTTGAAACTGATGTTTAAATACATAAGTTAATGTAAATATATAAACATTCATATAAATATAGACTTTATCTAGTTAATTGAGATGAACTGAATCATTTACATGTGCTAAATGAGCTTGAAACATTTTTTTTTATTGTTATTTTTATACCACTCCAATAATCATGAGTCTCAATATTCAAAATGCAATTTGTTAGGATCTATTTATTTTTCGTACATCTATTGTAAATGAAGTAAACACAATGCAAAAAAGAAAAATACAATGGCAACGATGATAAAACGTAAATTTCAATGTCTGGTAAGGTGCAATCGCATTTACAATTCTGTCAAGGCAACCTCATTCACATTTTTACATTCTATCCTGTCTCTACGAATCGTTTTTTCTATCAAGAGGACAAGTCGAATAGGAAAAACCAAAAGATATAAAAAATAAAATTGGAAAAAACGAATGAGAAATAAAATAAAATGAATAGTTGAGATGAAAATCGATGAATTTGAAAAGACATATGACACACTATTCAATGTTTCATGAGAACATTTGAAATGACATATCGATGCAATTGTACTATAAATTTTTTTTTTTTCACATCAATTTCTGTCAATATTATATATCTATATATGAACCAAATTGTTATATGTAACTTAATGCATATATGAACATGAATTTACGAATAATTTTGCATAATCACATATTCATTTCGTTTATATCTCAATATGAACAATGAACAATAAAATCAATTTTCATTTCCGTTATATATTTGCATTGAAAAGCATATTCATTTGAATAATATTTAGCAATATATATTTTATAACAATAGAAAAATTCTACAGCCACATATGTCATGATTTGGTATTTATTTATAATCGATTTATTAAATATCCATTAATGATAATATAAATATTATATTAATATTAATTTTGTCAACATCATCGAATAATTTTAAACTATTTATTATTATTATCATCATTATTATTATTATTATTATTATTATTATCAACCATATTTAATGTTGATATTTAATAAGTGATTATTATCAAAGTTTATAAATAAATATGAAAAAAATATATTAAACGAAAAATAAATGTTTTATATAAATTTTTGTCTGTAAACTTACGAATTGTGATGTTTGGAGGTTTGACAATCTTGGAGCAGACTTTAAATAGACCGAGCTTGAATTTAACACTAACTGCAGCAGTAAGTTGCCGTGGCAGATGTGGAATCACAAGTTTTTCTTCAGTATGAAGCCATGCTGGACCAAGCAGAGCAGTGGTGAGAGCTGCAAGCGCTGCCAGACCGCAAACGATTCCGCATCGGGTCATCCTGGAACCGCTTGTGCCTCCGGAGCAGCACATTTTTCAACTTCGTTACACAAACACACACATATATACGTACATATACGTGTCTCAGTTCACTTGAACACTTGCATTCACTAGTTTTTTTTATACACTTTAGCAATATCTATCACGAGTATTTTTTTTTTTTATTATTATCGTTTTATTTTTCTCTTGATAATTATTTTTTTAACTGGAAAATCAAATTAATATTATTTTGTGGATTAATTAATTCATACTGTCTTTCACTACTTACACTAAATAATTAATAAATTGTTATTAAAATTTTTTTTTCACAGTTTCAATTAATATCATTCGAATTATACTAATTTTAATTTTTTGTCATTTTTATTTTTTATTTTTATTGTTCACTTATTTATTGCAATTGTTCATTTGCAAATTGTTATTAATATTCTATGTTCACAGTTCAAATTATTTAAATACGAATTATACTTATTTTTATTTTATCACAATTTAATTATTACTAATTTTTATTTTTCATTTTTATTATTCACTTATTTATTGCAATTATTTATTTGTAAATTATTACTTAAATTCTATGTTCACAGTTCAAATTAATTAAACACAAATTATACTAAATTTAATTTTATCACAATTTAATTATTTATTTTTGTCAAAAAATTAATAAAAATAATTCATTATTATTATAAAATGTTAATTAAATTATAATTATAAATAACAAGTGTATTATTTATCATATTCAATTTCCATATTTATTATCCACTGATTTATTATTAATATTTTATGTTCACAGTTAAAATAAAAAAATTTCAAATTATATTAATTTTATTTTTATTACAAATAATTATAAAATTTTTTTCACGAAATTAATAAAAATAATTTATTATTGTTATAAAATATTTAATTATCATCATAAATCACGATTGTATTATTTATCATTTTTATTATTCACTTATTTATTGCAAAAAAAATTTTTTTTTATTCCATATATATAAAGTATTAAAAATAAAATAATAATCGAATATATTGTCACGCGTCGCCCGATATAAATAATGTTACACTACCTCGCACGAAACGGCTGTTATAATAGCCACGGTAGCGACGCGACCACTGCTCGCCGTATACTGAACGAGAGAAATGAGAAAATTTCTCAGCGCAAGTGTTTACATGAATTCGAAGGGAATTTATTTGTGTGTATATAAGTACAGAGAGTTATTGGTCGATATAAACTTGTATGCCTGCATTCCATACAGGCTTACGTGTGTATATAATATCTGATATCGACGGGCAAATAATATTGAACCGTAAAAAATGATCGGAGGTGTTTTTTTTTTTTTTTTTTAGTTCGGTACAACCTGGCCCATGCCAACTGCAGCCGTCTCCACGCTTCGATTATTACATAAATATATACTAAGAAAAATAAAAGCAAAGTGAACGCGGTGAAGTAATATAAAATATGCTGTAAAAAAATAATTATTGTCAAAAAAATAATTTGTAAAAAGTACTAGAAAAATATTTATTTATTATTTATTTTTAATTCGAGTGAAATAATTAAATTTAATGAGAGAAAAAATTTATATTATCAAAATGCCTTTGTGTTTTATTTAATTTTATACAATATTGATATTTTATTAATTATTATTATTATTTATAAATTTTTATTAATTGAAAAATATTTTATAGAATATTAATTTTTTTTTTTTTTATCATTATTTAGAGATTTTTATTATTTGAAAAATATTTTTCAGCATATTAATTTTTTTTTATTATTATATAAAGATTTTTATTATTTAAAAAAATATTTTATAGAAATGTATACGTATAAACATTGTTTTGTGTAATTACGAATGTATAAATAATAAAAAATTGTCTTACAATTTTTTTTTTCTTCTGTATAATAATTTTAACGTAAATTTATTCAATTACTTTCTTAGCTTCTTTATAATATCTGATGAATATTTATTAAAATAATGGAATTTATCAATAAATAAAGCCAGCTTCTACATTTCATTTCGTCGATATTGAACGAATAATTTAATGAAACATAAAAATGCTGTAATATTTCTAAAATACATTCATCGGAACATTTTTAAATAAATTTAATGACTGACATGATGAAAGTATTATTTGCACGTGAATAAATTGAACATTTATCGATAAAAAAAAATATTTTAACGATTATTTTTACTAACAATAAAATTCTAAAGCTCTATAAATTGCAATAATCATTAGTATTATTTAGTTGCCAAGCAAAATGAAAAAAGGAATAATAATTTAATGGCATTAGACCATTTTAGATCACCACTTTTCCATTATAATTAACGTAATCACTGGATAAATATTTATTTATTTATTTATTTATTTATTCATTCATTCATCCATTTGTTTATACATAGATAACTGCACATGAATGTTTGAATTTTATATCCCAAACACATTTTTTCACTACAGATAAAAGGTAATTTGACCAAATATCAGAAAATCGTTTGAACCCTCCAAACTGTGAATATATTATAGTGTTAGAGCATTGCAAATTCACACACACGTACACAGACGTGAATTGAATCAAATTTCGAACAAGTTAGTGTGTAGCATCCACACAAATATATACATACATAAATAAAATAAATTTTTAGAAAATCGTTTGCTATACCAACAAATTCATTTGCGTTTTTATTGAAACTAAAAACGCACGCAACGGATATTGTGAACGTTGATGAGAGAAAAAAAAAAAAAGCACATGATGGTGGTGAATACACAAAAAAAAATAACAACAAAAGTGTTATTGGAAAGAGAAAGAGGAGGAGTTAAAATACCTAAATGAGTAAAAAAAAAAAAAAGAGAAAATTCATAAAAGTCTGATGTACGCAACAGTCATTGCAATTTATATTCATTCACTGTCGATATAAAAAACTTTTTGTTAAATGAATTTTCCATTAAACAATTTTGTTTCGATATTTTGTAATCTCTGATTGTTCAGTTTTATTTATTGCTCGTTGCTGTATGAGATAAAGTAAATGAAAAAAGGAATCACAAGTGAGTCAATCAATAGCATCGATAAATTCTAACAGAAAATTGCATCATTATCGCTCAATTTGCGAATTCAATCAACGAAAATTGGAATACAAATAAATTGACTGTAACTAATACTATTTTATAATAATTCTAGTTTATATTTAAACATATATATATATATATATAAAATATTTATATTCAAAGTATAATAATAATAATAATAATAATAAGGTTCTTATATTTTATTTATTTTTTTATTTTATATTAAAATTCACTTGCTCGTATAATTAATTGCGCTTCGCTTTCTCATTTTTTTTATATTTTTTTTTTTTTCATTCCATTTGTATGTGGGTGTGTATGTATTTCTTTCCTCCCTTATGTTTCCCTAGAGTTTCTTACGCCTGAGCACACGGACACGTTCCTCTTTGGCATCGTAATCTGAGCACGATTTCGAAGGGTGGTTACTTTACCTACCTCGTTAGACGATTTCCTCGTTTTTCAGGTGATTCTCTTTCCCTTACCACGCTTCTACCCTACATTCACCCCTGTACACACAATACTCGGCAATTGGAATTAATTTTCTCGTGGCTGAAGCAAACGTTTTAACGAATTTCTTCTCATTTCGTATTTTTCTATTTATTTATTTATTTTTTTTTTTTTTTACGTAACTGAAAATCCATTAGTGATTCGTCTATTTATCTCTTTAGTTTTTTCCCCTTTTTATTTTCTCATTCACTCGCAAATCGTCGATTATATGCGTAGCTTTTCACGATTTTTTTCTTTTCTTTTTATTATGATCGCATGTTATTTTTTGCAGTATCTCTTTCGTTCTTTCTTTATCCTTTCACTTCAAGTTCCGTTTTAACCGCATATGGTTTTGCTAAACCCCACCACTGCCACTTGAACCAATGACTTTTCCACCATTTTTCTTGCGACCGAATAATATGGATACGCCATTTCCATCCGGGCATTTCACGAATTACGAGCTATCGTCAAGAATGTCTGGAGTCAAGAGTGTCTGCAGGAAAAGAGCGGCACTAGTGTAGGAAAGAAAGTAAAAAAAAAAAAAATACTGGAAAAATAGATGGAGAAGAATAAAATACAATAAAAAAAATTAAATAAAAAATTTATTCTCTCCTGGTTGAAAATATTTCCTCTCACTTTTATCAAGCCTATTTTTTTTTCTTCTGTATTTATCATAACTCAATATTTATCTTCGTGGTCATGAGTAAAAAGTGTGCGATGTGAGAAAATGTTTAGAGAATATTTAACGCATCGAAATTTGATATTAATAATTTTTTTTTTTCTTTCCAACACTAACTTTTATATTATTTTATTTTTTTCATACTTCACATGGATCCCAAGAGAACTCAGTCGAGACCCGTTAAATTCACTGATATTCCGTGAGCCTGACTTTATTTTATATTCCCCCACGTATCTCACAAGGGATCACAGGCGTGTTGTACATTTTATTTAACGCAAACTGAACCGTAATATAAATAAAAAATAACCTGAAATATATTAAATGAATAATATTATTAACCAGCAAAAATACTGATTTGAAATGAAAAATTGATTATTATTTTTACTGTTCAACTTCTTTATAAATGAAAAAAAAAAAAATTATACAACCTGAATTAATATAACTGCGAATTATAATTTTAAATTTATATAATAATATAAATAATATTTACACTGGTATAAATTTTTTATCCACAACACAAACAGGCAGTGGAATATAATGAAAAAAAAAATATAATAATTGAAATACAAAGTTTTATTGTGCAACCTCTTTATTTCATTATTATTTATTTTTGTTTTTTCGGTCCAGCAAAAGGATGAGAGAGTTTCAATGATGCTAAACTCGTTGACTAAACGGAAATACGAGATCCGTTGCCTATTAAAGTGTGGCAAAATACTGTAAATCCCTGAGCAATTGTCTTTGTCTCATTTCCTTTCAATCTTATCTTTATTTTTTGTATCCACCTCTTTCATTGCAAAAAGACTCGAGCCGAACTTTTAATTATCCGTTTCTCAAGACGATGTTGCTAAGAGAAATAAAAAGGAAAAACAAATGAGAGATAAAACAAATTGTATAACTTGCTCCAATTCCAATGACGAAGGTATTAAAACAAGTGAGAGCTTTGCAAATATTTTACAAATTTCCAATTTTTTTACAATCCTATTCTCATTTACTTCGTCATCTTGTTTTGTTTTTTTTTTTTTCCTTCTATATATCATTTGTTGTTTGTGCACATGACTGTCACGGAAAATTTCCCGGCGGGGATAGTCGAGTATTTAATTGAAAAACGTGTTATATTTGAGATTTCCCGCGGGAAAACGACACAGTGTAAAGGATTCAAAAGTGAACATACGATATTTACTAAAATAAAATGAGAAAACATTTTATACAATTTTCTTTTAGAAGAAAATTCGTGTTTGAAGTTGTGAGAACTGATCTATCCTACATAATCGTAGTTTGTTCCTCATATTTATTATAAAATCCAAAATATATCACACATAGATGTATAAAAATATATTAAAATATTATACTAAAATATTTTAGAATAACATAAATTAAATTGTCAATTTTTTAATTCCCAATATAATCAAACTAATTTGTATTCATTCAATAAATATTTATATAATAAGCACTTTAATTAAACCCACATAATAAACATAAATTACATTAACAAATTAGCTAAATAAAAATTTTATCATTACCAATTTTATTACCAAATCGAAAAAATAAAAATAATTAAACGATTAAAGCTTGGGATTAAAATATACTGAATTTAATTGCCAATAATTTTTTTTGTTCACTTGTACGCATGTCAATTAAATTTTTAAATAAAATATTTAATACCCAATCGAATGTTTCACTTTCAATTCAATTATTCGTTAAAAAATAAAAAATTCCATTCATCTCTATCAACAAAAAAGAAAATTATATATAAAAATAAAAAACTCAATTTATAATTTCAATAATAAACTGTTTATTGAAATAATCGTGCTATATTTTTATATGCAACATATCTGATTAAATTATCAAAATTTATTATTCATCGTGTCATAATTAAATCAGCTACAATAGATATGCACAGAACGCTACTTAATATTAGACATTGTCTGTCTCCTAGATATATATATTGTATCAGCTCAAACTGGGTCATCAAGACATCTTGAGATAATGAGAGACTTGAACATTGAGATATTGAGATACGAAGATGTTCAAATAGATCGATTGCTAATCGAATGTGCCACATTCATGTTATGCCTCAAGTTCTCTCATAACGGTATTTCTCACTGGCATTCCCCATCATCCATCTCAAACAAATACACTAGACACTTCTCAAGTTCTCCTCAACCTAAAGCAGATTGCTTCTGTTCAATTTCCTCAATTCCCCTATCAATAATACTTCAACATTGATATTGCAATTCAATTAATAATATTCAGACACACACTCATAAATATTCACGAGTGTTCTTTTGCAATAAAAAAAAAGCACTGCATACTATTATTTTTTCTTTTTTACAAAACACAAGATACTTCAATTCAATATTCCACTCGGTTGAATAATATTTTCCAAATGCAAAAGCATAAAAAGAAATAAAATTGAGTTAGAATGAAAAAGTGAAAAAAAAAATATTATAAAAAAAGTATTCTTTTCTATACGCTAAATTCAATATTCCGATCATCCATGTACAATATTTGTATATACAGATATTTAATCGTGCATATAAATGTGTATATATACATGTAGATACATAGCTGATATGTATAAATATAGAAATGAAATATGTTTCGAATATGATTTGAGTGATACATCCATTTGCCAGGAAATTCTCTCGCTTGATATGTATAGATATAATATAATATTCTCCAACTTCACCATCGATTATGAGTTTTCACAGTGATAAACTCGTTTATCTTTGAAGCTAGCCATATACATAAGCATCACCAATATATATATATATGTATGTATATAACCAACACGTTCAACATATCGTAAAGCGGAACAGGTGTATTATTTAATTTCTCAAATAATCACACAGAACTAACCAACTTTCCAATATCCAATAAAAAAAAAAAAATTAGACAATTATTCCTCGAATAAATTCCCAATCTAAAAATAAAGCTCAATTTTTTTTTTCCAAATAAAATATTCAATGAACCATTTAATTATTTTACCGATAAAAAATTAATCGCAACACATAAAATAATTATTAATTCCACAATAATATTTATTTATTCATCAAAGTATAATTTAAAATTATACGTGAGATAAATAAATATTTTTTATTAACCAAAGACACGAGTGCACGTTGTTAATGAAAATTATTGTTGAGATGACGATCCAACATGCGCGAAAGCCAGTGGCAGACTGGCCCTTTGTAAACTTGCGCGCCACCCCCATAGAATTGAGTTTCTCTACCCTCTTGCTGCCGCACTACTTCCCCTCATCGTCAGTTGCTTGCTTGCTACCACCACTAGTCAGGCAAATTTCTACGTTTGGCTGCTCGCGCGCGCTTCAGCATATTGAAATACACTAAACTTTATTTTCTTCCTCAATTTCAATATATTTTATGTATTGAACTCACTCGTGCTCGTTAAATGCGCGTACTATACACTCAACACTGTACATTTTACAATCGTGTAACATCCCCAAACTCCATACTTGTATTATACAAAATACTCGATACTCACTTCACTTTCTCCCCTCATTCGCCGTCTCACTGATGTAATTATATTATAATAATTATCGCAGGTGCTGTTCCATTAAATTGCCGATACGCTATACAAAAGAGCTTGCAAAATTTCACGCAACGTTTTACGTTGAATCTCTCCGCTATTGCAATATCAACATACAGATGTATATAAAATATATATTTAACAACAACGAAAATTAACACAAATAAAATATCTCCACATTTCCCGTAGTTTTGTTATTATTTCCAAAACGTCTGACTTTCACTAGCTGTTACTACTCAAATAAATATTTACCAACAATCTATATACTATATATTTGTATATATTATGTGAGATATTTACCAATACTATCATAAATTATTCCGCGTGTACTTAATTAAAAAGTAATATAATTTAAACTTTATAATTAAAATGTGAAATCGTGAGAAAAATTCATGTTTTATTTTTTACAAATAGAAATATATAAATGAAAGAAAAAAAAAAATATGAAGGCACATTTATCTCATATACTATCCAGGTACATGTATATATATGTATTTATATATATAGAGAGAGAGATATGTACAATAGTTCATTTATTTATCCAATATAAGTCATAAAGTATTGGGTATTGCGAAGAGATTTTCTCTGGTTCATGAAATCATCGCAGCGTTACACGTCAAGTTGTAACAGTGAATCGAAGAAAAAAAATAATTCAAGACAAAATTTTCTCATTGAATCACATATATACATATATACTGAGATAACACAATCATCGAGAAACCACAACATGTACCTGATATTGACTCATACATAAGACTTATACATTGCACAATTTTCCACCGTTCTTTTCATCGACAACGATAAATCTACCATCGACACGACGCAAGCTACCGCGAAACCCTCAACGATACAATTTCGAACCGCACAACACATGTACCTATGTACCTTTATCTTATATATATGTATATAATATATATATATATATACATATACACATATGTATAATGGAAACAAGTGCAGTGAAATTGCTATTGGGATGCGACAACTTCTATATTATGTATAGCCGCAAGTATGTAATATATGGATGGATGGAGATAGTAGACACGATGGTTGGTTATGTATGTAGGTATACATTTATGTATATAAAGGAAGATGTAGATGTGGTGGGTGGTCATGTGCGGAATGTGTTTACTTGGGTCAAAGGGAATAATCTGATAAGAAATGAAACGCGAGTGTGGTCCAAGTAACAAGAGATATGCTTTCATATTCACAGGGGAATACGCGAGTACTTTTGTGATAATGAATGATAATAAATTGTGTATATCTAATATCAGTGTTGAGGAATAATTAATCTAGAATAATAGTTGGATTACATTTTTAAGGGATATATGTGAAGAAAATAATTGGAAATTTTTTAAGATGAGGAAAAAAAAAATTTTTTTTTTATTTGTGTATTTTAATTAGTTTATGGATTAATTAAATTTAGAATCATTGTTAGGGGGAAAAATATTTGATTGCCTGGTAGATTGGTTTGATTTTGAATCGTCAATTGAATTAATGAAAATTTAAATATTTATTGTTTGTGAATATTTATTGAGCATTTAATAATATCAATTTATTTGATATTTGGAAATTTTATTAAACAATTTATTGACAGATAATATTAATTAATTATATTTATTTCTTGGAGTAAATATTATTAGCTGAATATTTGTATTATATTTTTTATTAATGTTTCAAGAAAAATTGTTCTGTTTTTTTTTCTTCATTTTCTCCTCTTGTTCCCTCATCCCTTTTCCCTATTTCTCAACCTCTTCTACACTTCTCAACGCCACGAAATATAATTAATCGATTATATATACAAGAGAATATTAATTTATATACGAATATCTTCCTCAACATCGCACATTCCTATCTCTCGTTCTAAATATAAAATTTAAATAAATCAATGAATTAAACTTCAATAATTAATATCAATTCGATATTACAATCATTTCCTATACTTTCCCATAAATAAACAAATGTTAATATCAATTCCATGAATAAACAAAGCTAAGAACAATATATTTCAATAAAACAATATACAGTCAATGCGATCAACTATCAACAATAAACATTTAAAACAACACATTGAAAGCAATAGTTAATATTGAATTATTGAAATGATATTAGCATTGCACCATTATATTCCTATCAATATATAGTGTGAATAATTATTTGTCCCATAACACACTTGTTTGTTAAACATACACATGATGCACAATCTATATTGAAGAGGTTATTGTCCATAGTTAAAATCAACGCGTCGTCCATTGTCATTGTTCTCATGCCCATCACGTACATGTTAACCTCAACCCGTCTAGTTAACTGATGAAAGGCGACTGCATTGAACGTATGTAGGTTGTATATACTCATATATATGTACATGCATATGTATATATTCATATAGAGAATGTGTGCATCTACACCATCGATCATGATCTGGTCGGGTTTGTGGCTTTTTTTTTTTTTTATTTATTTTCCTATCGTCATTTTGCAAAGCTCGACGCGCACTAAACACAAACGGTGAAAAATTGTTCACATACGCGTGGTGAGTGAACGTTAAACGTTTATATATAGAGACAGTGTGAGGTGATTTTGAAGGAAAATATACAGTTCGGTGAATGTGAGTGTAGTAAAAAAGATGAAATGTCAGTGAAGAAATTCTTATATTTCATGAGGTTCGCACGACCGCTGTCTAATGTTGGTATTTGAATTTTACCAAGTCATCCAAGCCATTTTTCTTCGTTCATACGTCATGTTGGGCTTAAAAGCTCAACTGATATAGTGTGTATATCTCTAGATATTTATTTATGTATATATAAATAACATATATTTACATCAAGGTATGTAAATTTAATGGATTTTATATAATGACAGGATCATTTATATTCTTTCCTTGAGCTTTTTATAACTTGACACTTCATTATATTTTTGTATACCTACTATGATGATAAACAATAGAAAATTAATTATTATTTTATTCACTATATTCAAGTAAATATTTGTAAATTTCCTCGACAATCGATAATAAATTTCATTTATTTTATTCAAAACTATTATTAATAATAAATTAAATGTATCTACTGTAAGAAAAAAATTTCTCTGCCATTAATTTAATTGATTCATTTCCTTCAAATAAATATTATCAATTATATCGATTGTACTCCAAATAATTATATAATAAACATTAATTTAGAAATCAAACAAAATCCGCGAATATAATCAAAGTTAATTGACTGTTGATTATTTGTTTGACGGTTTGTCGACAGGGCATTTCTCCCTTACATAAAATCACTCAGGCAGACTTGTATATACAAGACAGTGCAGATTATCAAGGCTAATGACACAACTACCGTTTGATAGAGAGCATGAGAAAGCTCGAATGAGAAATAAAGCAACAAACATCCACAAACGAATTTGTATATCTATAAATGTTAAAGATCCACCCTCTGCACCACCACAACCGTGCTTGAGGGTGACCATAAACACATTCTATAGCGCCTCTATACATACATCTATTCTCTTCCTGACTGATAACAGATTTTCCCGTCCAATCCATTCACGCATTCACGATAGACACAAAGCTCCTGTCAACAACGTAGCTAACAACCCTCTAAAATACGCATACGTATATTGTTACGTTGCATTTATGTGTATATATATATGTATATAATGTGTGCATGTACAAGTACAAGACGAGTATTCACGATTTCCCTGCTGATGGTACATGGAAATTGCCATCACCATAGTCAAGGAAACAAGGTAAACGCGATGGCAAACGAGCTTTCGACCATGTGAGATTTAACAGGGGGATTAAGTTTGACAACAGGGCGTAGGGTAAGTGGGTGGGTGGATTGAGAGCCGATAGGGGGAAAGAGCCAGGACGATTGAAGAAGAAAATACGACTAACTATGTAGATTTGTATTTATATTCATCGAATAGTGTGGGGTTAAGTAAACGAGGATTGTTTGGATTTGGTTTGACATTGTCAGAATTGAATGACAATCACAGTAAAGTCAATTTGTGGATTATGCAATGAAGGGATGAGGCTTAGATACATATATATAATTCATTCGTTGTTTTATTTATTTATTTGGATGATGAGTAATATTGGAATAAAAAGAAATATAAATTCAAAATCTGATACTCCAATTCATTTCTGAGGACAATGAAGCACAAAATCACGAACAGTATATAGAGATAGGGATAGTGAAGAGTTTAGTGCGAAGGACATGAAGGGGATGATGAAGATGGCGTCATAGAAGAAAGGAAGAGAAGTAGATAAAAAGAAATGGATGAAATGTGCGAAAGCCTGAAGGCGAGCACGAAGTGACAAGTACTTTTATTCAAAGAGCGCATTCAGACACGAGATCAAATTAGTTCAGAGTCTTGAGAAAGGAGAGATGTAGAAGAAAAAAAAAAGAAAGAAATTACACCTGACACCCTCTATCACCTCGTCTGCATATCCTTCTATTTCCCTATTTTTTTTTTTTTCTTTTTCACTATCGTCCTTTTTAGACGCACTGCTGCGATATCAACTCCTTATTTCCTCTGTGTTCATCTTCTTCCGTGACCTCGTTACTTGATTTTCTCGCGAGGCGCGAAAATGGAAAAAGCTCAAGAGTGGAATAGTGTACGATAGAATGTTAGAACGATGTTGAAATTTATTTAGCTTCAGAGGAAGAGTCACATTCCCATCGTGTCTATGGATGCATACGAATAAGGAAAAGCTCACAAATAATATTACCTCCAATTTAAAATAAGAGCAAATGAAAAAAAAAAATATATATTTATACATACATATATTTTTAAATTAAAATAGTGAAATCAATTAATATTATTCAATTAAATGTTGGAATTTATTTTAAAAATATCTACATGAACTTGAATAAATATTTTATGTATTTAAAGCTATCAGTAAAAATTTTTTTTCACGTCTGACTAAAACTGTATGTATCTACTGAATTATATTCGTTTTGTTTTTTTCAATTAAATAAGAAAATGAGGATTAATATTGTAATTTGAGTTTTGGAATTAACTTTAAATGTAAAATAATATTCAATGCAGTGAAATGCTGTAAAATATTCAGAAATTTTGGGAAATTTCTCCCTCCTCTGGATACATATATATATGTATCAGTGAAAACGCCCTCCAACGGGGCATTGGACAATGATTACCATGAGTGCCAATCCACAGAATGACGTTATCACAGCGCATTTTGTGGTTTCTCACTCTACCAATATACACATACACTTTCAAATCTATACATATATAAACATAAACGAACCCTCACATAGACAAAATTATATCATCATACATAGGCTATGACGTGAATGGGATGAGAGGATATATTTCATATAGTGTAAACGTCACTGCCACCGACAGTTACTCGCATCCCCTTAGCATTTCAGTAATACGGTACTGGCACAAATAATTATAATAACGAGAAAATGCAAACCGAATAAAAATGCAAAATAAATTTTTTTTTTCATGTACAAAAATTTTTTTCCCATTTTATACATATCCATATACATATCTCAATGTTTTTATAATATGTGACGGTGCGAGAATGTCGAAAAAAATAAATAAAAGCTCGAGAATAAGCTTGCACATATCTAATTAAAAATATGAATAGCAAGTGAACATGACTGCATGTCACGGTAGTGAATGTTTAGCAGAAAAAAAATAATAACTGCAATGCAATAAATAGAAGAAAAAAATCGTCGTAATAAAATAAATATAATAAACAATAAAAAAATAAATAAATAAATAAAAATTCAGATGATTTTTCCAAACTGACTTAATAAAACAAATATGAAACAAATTGAAACGATCCGATTTATCAACCACATTTTTCTCTAAATATATATCCATATCTTTGTTTATTTTCACTGATAATATTTTCCGATTAATTGAAAAGTGCATTGCAATATCAAATATACATAAATGCACATATATTTAATTTATATGTGTATATTGTGTATCTTTCGACGTGTAACGTAGCGCGAAATGAAATACCTACTCCGACAGTATATAAATGTGCAGTTGAATTAAATTGTCCAGCGACCACAATAGTCCGCGCCTATACTATATACACACGCGTAATACATATGTATATACTCGCACATCCAGAGATAAATAAATGTATAAATATATTTGCTTGAGAGAGCGACGAAGAACTTGACGAAAGATTTATATTTCTCAAATAATAAACGACGCAATTATAATTAACCGGAACATTAAACGAAGCACTTCTTACCTAACTTGAATATATATATGTATGTATATATAAATTTAAGTATATAAATAAAATGTAAGCTACTATGAAACGAGAATTTGGTCAGCTTTTACGTAAATTCCTTCTCGTTTCTGTGATATCTAATTTTTTTTTTTTTTATATATTCTCCTTTTTCTCTATCGTTTAATTTCTCATTCTCTTGCTGTGTAGGAAGTGAAATTGTGTAGATATCGAGCGACTCGTGTAGCGTAATGATGATAACCTTTATGGCTTTCACTAATTCCGAGATAACACAGACAAAGTGAGAGTCAACTTCACCTATTTTAAAGCTAAACGTGATTTCACACACATTTCCAATCCTCTCACTATCTTAATAGATATGACTGGCATAGTCTCTTAATATTAATAAATATATCCATTAAATCGTTCAGAGAAACTATTATTTACTTAGAAAAATTATCAATTGAATATTAATAATAAATTCATTTGTCGATGATAACAAAAAAAATTTTTTTACTAATAGTTTTAAAACGTGAAATATAATTGTTTAACCTTAATAAAATATCAAAGCTTATTATCAATGCATGACTTGATGAAATCCGAATTTGATTACTCACTAACTGATGAACAAAAAAAAAGGGGGGGATAGAAGAAGCTTTATCGCTATATAATAGTCGAAAATGTTGAATTGAAGAAAAAAAGAATATAAAATATATAAAGACCGCAAAAAAAAAATTGAAGACGTTATCCCTATCGATAAGGGTGAAATTTTATTAGGATATCAGAAGCCATCATCCAAAGAGAGACCTATAGACCTATACACCCACACACACACACTATAAATACACTAAAATGGAAGATAGAAGCTAAACATATACAGACAGGAGAAGAGTGAGGAATATCGAATCGATCGAGTCTCAATTTGGATAGTCGAGTCATACAAGACGAATATCCCGCTTCGTCGAGTTCAACTTCTAGCCATCATGAAGGCAACCAGACGCCTACTACAAACATCCATCACCCATATACATATATGTATATTCACACAATCATAAAGAGAAAAAGCACAAGTATACCTATAGATTCCACAGAAGAAAGCCACATTGAGCTAGAGTGCCTTGTTGAATGGATTCCACATCGATAAACGTTTTCAATGAACCCAAAAATAGGCAGACCACATAAAAAATGTATTTTCATAAATATTAGTTCTCCTTAAAAGTTAATATATACAATAAATATTATTTATTTACGAGTTACAAAAAATTTAGAAGTAACAAAAAAATTTTTGTTAAATTCTTCAAACTTTGATCTCCAATATCTTCTAAACAATAAAAGTTATGAAAAAATTGTAAGATACCTTTTTTGTAGAGCTTTCAATTTCCTATAAAAAATGTAAATAGAACTTTTCTGTACGATCAAGTGATGGCGAGATATAGACTTCGCCATATGAGACTTAAAAAAAAAATAGAAAACTGAGATGAGGAGGACCTTCCTATTAAAATTAAAAGCTCATCTTTGGAGAGCTTTCAATTTAAGCTAAATAAATAGTCGATTATTTTCACCCACCCTAATATACATATACATATATATATGTATATCTTGACTGCAGCTTTCATACTTCTCAGGTATAATTTCCTTTTACTTGCTTTCCGGTTCCGCAGTCGACAACTACTTCCACTACTACCGCAAGCACAACCGCAGCCATTATCAACCTGCCACGACGATGGGTCAGTTGTCTAGACATATGTGTTGTAGTAAGTACATGTAAACGTTATATATGTATATATACATATATATTTATGTGCTAAGTTCAACTTGAAATACATAGCCAGTAGGTAATGTGAATAGACATGGGATTTACGGTTGTCAGATTGTGGATGCGTCACGTGTTCCTGCAAGTACAATCTATCGTTTGCCCTGCGAGACTCATCAGTGATTCAAAGTAGTATAACTCAACTTCTAATTCAACAATATACTATATTCAATAGTGCTGCGAGTGTTGTGAAAATAAATATAGAGTATTAAATATTACTGATGAAAATTGAGTGAATAAATAATTTTATAAATAGATTTAATGTATTTTTCATTGTGATAATATCAAGTGGATGAAAAGTTTTGTCAACTCATTAGTGTTGGATAAAAGGGAGAATGATAAAGAGAGATATGGGTAAGAGCAAGAAAATAGGACAAGAGAATGAAGAAGGTTGTTCATAGAACGTGGAAAGTTTCTTGATTCACGATGTTTAACAAGTTTTCCCTCATTTCTCTATCCTTCACCACTGCCATCACCACTAGGTCTCTTTACGACTCTTCATTGCTTCCACGCCCATGCATTCAAATACATGTATGCATAACGATGTGTATATTATATAAATTCTCATATCCTTTTACTTTATATCTATCTATCTGTTATCCTGCTTTATTTCCTGCTCTTACTACATAAATTACAAATTCACTCACCATCACACTACTCTTACAATAGAGCTTTTATATGTGATGGTATAGAGAGGCCATTTAGTGGAGTTTAAATAGATACTTAATGATGTTAGGATTGAATTGTATATTGTAAAATTACTCACAGTAATTATTCCAATGATGGCAATTATCTGTAAGTAAAAAATAAATTGATTAATTAAAATGAATGGTAATAAATTAATTGATTTTTAATTATAAATTGCATTGATGCTGAATATTGAGAATAAAAAAATTAATGAGAGCAATTGCATTTATTATATGAGATGAAATATTAATTTCAAAGAATTCATATTTAATTAAAGTGAATTTTATTTATTTATTATCTGTAAAATGTTTTTTTATTCCCGTGTATTTAATTTAATTTTTTATTGCCCTGATTTTAAATAATGAGAAGATTATAATTAAATTGTTGTATTTTGTGTTGTAATTTTATTTAAATTATGAAATAATGTATTATAAAATTATTCATATTCAGAGAGAAAACTAATCTTGTTAAATGCCATACCAATTATTATTAATTACACATTGATTAAGCTGCATATTCACGATAAATAATATTTATTATTTATGATTAACATCATCCTGACCACATCATGCTAATGAATTTTTTTTCTTCAATTTCCATTTCAATCTAAATAAAAATATATAAAAATAAAAAGTAAAAAAAAAAAAAATTGAATGTCCTTTACTGAGCTTTCGGGTTAAGAGTTACTTTGATCTACTTCAAGGGTGGTTGAACTGAAAAAATGGATGAAGAAAATAAAAAAAAATTATGCAAGACCAAGAAAAGAAGACGAAGGAGAATAATACTGAAAGTCAAACCAAGTGAGATAGTCGAACGAATCGCACTAGGCTGCTGTAAAAAACTAGTAATTCGCATGGGGTCTATAAAAATATTTATCGTCGTCTATAAAAAAAAAAAAAATACGACGCTGCTAGTCACGAAACCTATATACATATATACTTCCATCGTGTTTCTTCTTTCTTCATCGACTATTACGCCATTATTTCTCCTTGCTCGTGGTCTATTTTTTCACCTCAACATTCGTTTTCTTCCCGCACTTTTATCCACAAGAATTTCTCTAGACCAATGTCCTTTTCTTCATCCATACTACATTCTATTTTCCACTGCTGTCGTTTCCTCACCCTCTTTTAACTTATTCCCTCATTTTCTTTTGGACCAAGACTGAAAAATCCTCAGCTAAGGTAAAGCACAAGGGACAGTGGAAGCTCTAATCTTAACGACGCTGGAGGCTGATAAACTCTCCAGCGACCACTAGCTCTATTGTTTTGGTTTTAAGGCGTCTTTTCCTTTCTTTCTAAAATAACGGTAGTAAAACATTGAAGCTTTACATTTATATATCGTTCCAGCACTTTGTTTTATTTTTCATTCATCGTTATTATTATCTATTATACATTTTTTTATTTATATTAATTTTGTAAAATAAATATCAGCTATTTATGATGATATAATTTGTGATAATATTAAATAATCTTTGGTTAATTTTGGAATATTGAAATATGTATGTATTATATGTGTGACCATTGGTTTTAGTTATTTTCATGAGACCACGGGAAATTCTCATGGGCGATTATCCCTCATTAACTATGCCCACCGTCTATTTCGATGAGTTATGAGAAAAGCAAATGCGGTATGTAGATATATATTGGATTAAAAAAAATGTTTCCGTACTAAATATCATTTATGAAAATAAAGAGATATAATATAATAAATCAATTGTTGGACTTTACGATCATGAAAATAATTAATAAATAAAATTATATATTGAAAAACTTATTGAAAATATTTAAATGTTATTCAATAATAAATAAATAAGTATATTATAAATTCATATTTTATTTTTTTTCTGTAGGAATTTGGGGGAGAAATATAGTCGAAAAAATAATGGAACTTAGTTCGTATTTTATGTTGAAGGATAAAAAGAAAAAGCACGATTTCTATCTTGTATTTCTATCTGTATGCGAAAGTGAAGCAGAAGAGTGCAATGCCCGTATCCTCGCGATCGCTAGGTGGACTCTCTCGATCGTGCACCATTATGGAAATGGACTCTCGAGTGAATGAGAATGAGAAAAGAGAAGAACCTTAAAGGCAATGTTTGAGAACTCGAGTTTTATTTTATTTTTTGCAGGAAAAAAAAATAAAAGTTTGCCCGGAAATACAAGTGTCTTCAGGACGCAAGCTCCAGCGTATATTTTACATACACCTCTGCATAAACAATGTAAAATGCGAATAAAAGTTCAAGAAATTTATATTTAATATGTATAATAAAAAAGAAAAATTAAAATAAATTAATAAAGTGTCAAAGTGTATATAAAATAAAAATTATATAAAAATAATATATTAAGTAAACTCTGCGTGGAAATTTTTGGCAGACTAAATCCTAAACGTGACATCACTGGACGTTTCACAGCAATATAAAAGCTCGAGGTCACTCGGGAAAAAGCTTGAGAGAACATATATATTTATAAATATGTATATATAAAGCAAGAGAAGTGAGAATTCTCACTCGTTTTCCCTAGTGAGCTTCGACGAGGGGTCTTATTATTCCTGAAGCTCGACTTCCGGTAAGCTCTGGCGCAAGTTTTATGGCACGTTCTCACCGCAAGCTAGCCTCGTGGATATTCCAAGTCAATGTTACTTTATATCGATCGCCCCAAGGTATCATCTATACCATTCGAAACTTCATACAATATATTTTTTTTTTTTCTCTTTATCCCATCGTGAAAAAGCAAAGTTTGCACAATAAACTCCCAACCAATATTGTACATTGGACGATGGAATATATTTTCTAAATAATATACTTCAATGTCATATTTTGATGTATATGTTTACATGATATATCTGGTCTGAAAATAAAAAATTCATACAGAGTAACAATGATGTAATATTATTTGTTGTTAGTCTTTAGATAGACACGAATAATTTTGATAAATTGATGGGAAAAATAAATATAAAATAAGGTCAAGATACTAAGTGAAATGCTATGTAATAAATAATATAAAGAAAAAATTCTGACATATAAATAATATTTATATTTATCGTAACTTGAAATAATTTTTCACTGATTTATTTTCATTTAATAAATCAGTATAAAATATTTTAATATTCAAGATAAATTTTTCCTTGAAATAATTTAATCATCAAGGTGTTATATGTAAATGTTGGTTTTAAAAGTAAATATATATTTATGGGAGAATGTAAAAGGAATATAGTTCATGTACTCTATCATGTGTCCCTTTTTACTTCTATTGTTTAGCTGGTGTCTGTTGTCCTCTCATCAAATTTCCTGTCGCCATGAGGTCTTCGCAATTTAGTAGCACCCCTTGAGGGTTTGTTTAGGCCATCATCTCATCGTGCTCGACGTCGTTTTCCTCTTCACGAAAATGTCGCGTTGAAAGATCGCATGGCATTTTCGTGGCAGACAAACGAACAACGTGAGAATGAAAAATAAAAAAAAATAAAAAGAACTAACGGAAGTAAGTCAGAGTAAGAAGAAGTGAGGGTTGAGTTTACTAACGAGCGTGGAGATAGCAACTAAGGAGATATTATACGTCTTCATAGTACACATATTTTACTGAAATGATGATTTTATATATTTTTTTTTTTCATTTCAACATTTTTTTTTTTCTTCTCAGAATGTAGAATAATGCACAAGGGTGGAAAATGGAGGGTTGCTATAGCAATAGGATGAAAACTTGAGGAAATAAGTGGAGGACCTTCGAGGTCTTTCGTTTAACCAACAAACCCGAAAGGATAAAAAAAAATCTAGGAAATATTTTTTTATACATTTGACTTTGTTTTTTTTATATTATAATCAAATCTCATTTTTAATACTGCTTTATATATGAATACATAATAAATACACGTATCATGTATTTATTTATCGATTTACATGCCTCGAAAATTTACTCGAGGAAACTCCTCCACTGAGGATAATCCTAGAATTTATTATATTCGATGAGAAAAACAAAATACAAAAATGCCTGGGAGAAAAAAAGATTTTTTTTTTTTCATTTTGGATAAGGGAGGAATATAAAAAATGAAATTGGGAGGATGGTGTGCAGTTAGTTTTGGATGAAAATGGTGTAGGAATGTGGGTCAACTCGGTAAATATCGAGTTGGGATTACAGATTGCCACGTTGCCGCGGGGTAAAAACAAACATTTGGCAGATTCTTTACGATTGGTCGTCTAAAACTTCCATTTCTACGATTTCTATCGTTCATTTCCGAACGAAATCTTCGTTGAGAAACAAATAAATATACCCGTACAATAATAATAACAAAAAAAAAAATTATTCATTCAGTATATCATGAGAAATTTACGAAAATATTTATCCAAAAAATATTACCAATAAAATTATTTTTTTATAGATAAAATTTTCCGGCAATTGTCTACAAATAAAAAACAAATTTTTTTTCATTTAAAAGTCTGCATCACTATTACAAACTGCAGAATAAAAACTTTTTTACATCACTTATATTATAACCATTAAGTCCCACTGCAAAAATGTTAGCATGGAATATTTTTTTTAGCTATATAAATATAAAATTTATTTATCTTTCTTTTTATTAGTATTCTTTTACGATCCACTTTCATGTGTGACAACGAGTGGTCACGTGGCAGGGGCGTTAACCACATGAAGCTAATTGCAGCGCACATGAAACAATGGACCTTGTCCACTATTACACAAAAAACGCGAAGCTGAAGAATAAAATAAAAAAAAAAAATAAAGGCAATGTAGAAAACAAAAAAAATGAATAAAAGAAATTGTAAAAGGTTGAGATTTGTACATTGCAGCAAAAATCCAAAAAAACCCCAATCTCTTATAACGCCATAAAAAAAAACATATATACATACATATTCACATATAAATAAATTTTAATACGGTATTCAACAACGCAATAAAAAATATAAATAAAACAAATATTGATAAAAAATTAAACATCAGCCCTTAGAAAATATTTTCAACTCAAACAAAAATTATCAATATTTTTTCCTCTCTATCCTCAATTAATTAATTACTTTATCTCCCCAACAATTCTCTCATTTAAAATTATACAAACATACACATATATACACAAAGACAACAAACTCACCATGTATAACATATTCATAAATAAACATAGTAAAATATCGTATTACCAACATTGAGTTGCGATACTTCAAAGGGTAACTCATAAAATCGTGGGCGTCGCAATTTCGATGGGTTTCCGGCTTGGCGTTTGAGATAACCAGAATACTCGATATATAATACCCATATATACATATATATAAACATATATAGAAGGCTTTATATACACATATAATATCGTAGCAGCCAGTTCTCTATTTTCCAATCTCTTCCTCTTGTCCCAGCCTTCACTCTCTCTATACAGCTGGATATTCGGAAAGCCAGGAGTCGCGCTGGTAATACGCTCGTGCCTATATACAGTATAGATAGGTATTTGAAAGGAATCTCCACCCTCCATGTTACTCGCAACCCTCTGTCTCTCTCCTCGGTCCATAAATGGGCTTTCACAAGCCCCTGTTTTGGCCAGAGAATATAGAGAGGATGGTTTCTCACACAGATATATACACCCCGGGGTGTTGAAACATTCCAACGTAGCAAACGTGTCGTGACGCAAATTCAAACTATATACATATACATATATATGTAAAGATACCAGTTATGTATACGACAAATGTATGTATATGTCACATACGCATTTTCCATGCTATGAAATTTCATTTCCAGGAATTTTCAGATTGCGTGCACCAAATCTGTTGGAAACTTTCTTGTCTCTTCGATATTTATATGTATATCTCAACGGAATATAGTGTAGTATATGTATGTGTGTGTATGTGAATGTATGAATGTATGTGAATATGTCGGGGGCGGAGGTGAATATATATTTTTTATATTTTTTTTTTTTTTTTTTTTTTTTCGTAGAAATAGTTGAATAATTCAACCCTTTTGTGTCGCGACACATGGGGTATATTGAGGTTGCTTTACGTTGAAACGATCCTGCTTGGTTTAGTGTGTTGGTATGGACACTTTTACGATACACGATGTGTGTAACATGTGGAACAAAAGACTTGCTTCATCATCGACCTCGGTGAATTTATTATCGTGAAAGCTCGCTCAAATATACAGTGTCACTGAAATGTCTTTTTTATTCTTATTTTGCACCTGGGTATTATATGTATATTTTTGTAGATGGTTGTGTAATATAGTCGGTTTTATTGAAATTCTAGAAGATTATATTCATGTAGAAAAAGAGAATTGTATTGAAGAATTTATTTCATTTTGTTTAAAATATTTTTAATATTTTTCTGTTTGATTAATAATTTTCAAGCTTATTAATTATTTATTTAAAGAAATTTGATAGGTTTAAATAATTATCTTTTGTAATTTAATACTCAAAGTGGTTCTAATAATTAATAATAAATAAAATCTACTCCCTTTGCGATATCTTTCACTATTTTTCCCTTCCTCTCTCGATATTTTTTTTTTTGTCTACCCTCTCTACTTCTCTCATTACACATCTACATTTATCTACACAATGTCTGGCTGATATGATATCACCATGACGAATGTACACCCCTAAACGACCCTATACAACCCATAAAAACACAATATTTTCAGCGTTTTTATTTATTTTTTTTTATTTTCTCTCTTTACGGTCAATAAAAAAATTCTCTATACAAATATTCTATTCTCATTTTTATTGCAATAAATATTCGAATTTTCTGTCTTTTTCTCTTACTGTCTACCTCTTTATATTTTCCTCTTACCACGATCTATATACAACAGATATGTATATGAAAAATATTACATCCCTTTACTCCAGTCTCGCCCATCGCGCTTGCAATGAACGATATTTCCAGTAAAAAGGATATACGTGTTCACTCTGGCAAAACGATATATAAATATATATGTGTATACATACACATATGAACAAGGTAAGGGGAAAGTCTCTATTTTGCGCTGACGTATATATATATACATATATAATCTTCCTTTTCATGAGGGGGCAACTCACGTGACCACCCACAGAGTATTATTTTTGCATCCCTCAGCTCACAGTTGTGATGATAAATAATTTAGCTCGCAAAGCGTTACAAGTTATTACGCTTCGTGTTGCGCACACTACTATATAGATCTTATATATTACATTGCTAGAAGAAAATTTGATTTTATGTAATATAAGCAAGAATATATTGTAGGTATATCCGTATAAAGTAAAATGATATTTATGAAGAATCAAAAATAAAATGCAGGTGAGAAAAAAATAAATAATAATTTGAAGCTTTTGATAAAATGTTTGATGAGGAATTTTTTTAATTATAATTAGTTGAATGGTGAATTATATTGTTGTTATTTAATTGAGTGTCTTTGTTTGAATTTTAAAAAATTATTAAGTGAAGAAAATTTGAAGGTATCGATAGAGAAATGATAAATAGTTGAGTCTTTTTGTATGTTGTATGAAGTTTAATTTTTCGCTGTATATGACAGCTTGATTTTGAGCTTAAAGTTAGATGGTTGAATGTATATTTAGAGATTTTCAAGCTACGAAACTGAGCTTTGTTTTTTTTTATCTTTATTTCCATTGCTTTGTGTCTACTCATTTTGACTCTTGTATCTTTCACTTCTTGTAGAACGCAAGCATCTCGAGAATTTTAATCTTGCACAATGAAACGAGCCACCGAAAGCTCGAGTAATTGGTCAACGTTCCTGAGCGAGTGAAAGCGTGAGTTAGGAAACAAATAAAAAAAATAAAATAAAGAACACAAGCGTAAAGACAATGGCAAATAAGAAGAATTAACTACGAATTTTCTTTCAACGTAGACATTATAAACAAATGACCTTTTGGTTATAATCAAAAAATTAATTTTTTATCACTGATTTTAAATGAATAAATATCTGTACAATTATTCATTATTTTTTAATTGTAAAATTTGTGGTTGTATTTTGATGGTTTATCTAATTTTTAAAATAAATTTTGGATTTTTAAGACCAGGGGAAAAATAAGTTAAATAGTCTGGGGTGAAATACAATATGAAAATGTATTTATTATAGAATGAAAAGGGTCGCATTTAATATCATTCTCACGCATGTTGAGAGTGGAGAAAAGTAAAAGGATATATACCCGAGATATTCAGCGTTTATAGTTGATTTACATTTACGATCACTCATCCCCGTCTCGACCATACTTCTGCTACAACTTATTAACTCATTCGTTTCTGCTATGAATAATTTAACAATTTAACGCCTTTGTACACTCGCTCGACCATCATATACGTACATCTACACAAAAAAAAAATATGTACAACGATCTATTTACAATATTTTTTCCAACAATATACTTTACATTTATGTGTAGAAGAAATATCTCCACAAAATTCCAGTTTATTATGCCTTAAAAAATAAAAAACAAATCAAATAGCTTCATTAAATTATTTTTCTACTAAGAAAGATCCTCCTAACAAACAAAAAAAATTCGTTTATTTTATTTTCCAATATATTAATAATTAAAAATCATTTTAAAATTATTTTCTCATGATAAAAAGTTTTTTTTACAACTTTCAACGATAAATAATACTGGTATTTAATTATCTGTTGATAAAAATGATTTAATTGTTGATAAGCTTGATATTCTCTCTTGGAAAATGTACAAGTAGAAAATTTACATGGTGAACAATTAGTTATCTTCTTTGGAGACCAGTTATTTCTTGTCTACATTTCCGATTCCAGCTTGTGATCATTGAAAGTCGGTAAAATAAATATCTTCATTGTTGTACGACTCTGCCATGAGCTGACAGTGTAGTTTCATACAGGATATTCATACGCAGTAGTTACAGACGTTAATACAGACAATTTTACCCCTGGAATTTTATTCCAACCACCCGCAAGATGGCAGTGTTTTACACGCTCATGCCAGAAAATTATTCCTCATTCACGCTCAACTTTTAACTCTATCCAGATATCAAATGGTTAATTATCTTGATAATAATCTAATTACCCAAAGAACTTGCTCGTGATATAAACGATTAATTAACAACCTGAATTTGTCCAGGAATCATTAATTAAACCCAGAACTTTTTAACTAAATTATTTTTCCTTCTTTTATGACAATAAAACTTATCACAAATGTAAAATAAAAAAATATATCTCAGATATATATTATCTATACTTGTTATTTTATTTTTATGCGAAAAGTAGCTATCACTTTTCCATCTTAATTCAAGATACAAAACTTTCATCAGTACTCCACTTAGTTATCGACGCGTTGAACTTTTTAAAAGACCGATTGCACCCAAGAGTCACTTCTTCCTTTATTTATTTATTTATTTATTTTTTTTTTTTCGTATCGATAGACGAGGGTGGATTTTACTTTGCTACTCGCGCAAAGAAAACACCAATAGAAACTTATTCATCGTCTCTTCCTTGACGTATATATACTACATACAAGAGCGCAAGCAAAACCGTAACAGTTTTACTACAGATCGTAAACTAAAAGTTTTCAAACCAAAAGTCTCAAAGACTTCCGCCCACGCGCTCGCTTGTATTTTCTACTGTCGTTCAACTCCAGGTTTCAAAGCTCACTCAAGTATAGCTAATATTCAGCTTCATGTACAAACTTTGTGTATATATATATTGTATATATTTAATATACACATATGTGTTTATTAAAAAAAATGTATAGAAAGTAGAAAGAAGAAACGAAAAGTGTAGGAAAATTTTTACAACTTGTATATGAATAGATAAGAGAAAAAAAATATAGCGAAAAACTTTTGTGCATCGTTGGCATATATGTATATCTTATAAATATTTATAAAGTGAATGTCCAAAGGTATCGTAAATCGCATTGTAATATAACTTGAAAGAAACCAGTGGAAAATTCCATGTGTGCCAGACAACATCATACGATGAAATAAAAAAGTTTAGAAAAATATCTGGCGAATTTCGTTGGTCATAAAAAAATAAATAAATAAATTCAATAATACCATAATGCATACGTAAATAAATTCACTAACATTTAATACAATCACCGTAAATTAAAATTCGTTTAATTCTGAAGTGACATAAATTAATTCGTGCAAAATGTAGTTTTAAATAAATTAGACAATATCCAGTTTAAAGTTAAAATATAAAGCTCGCACAAATGCCAAGCACGTTTATAAATATCGTGAAATTTTAATTGTACAATTAAATCTAACAGATAAATGAATTAATATTAATTGAAGAAGGCTGAATAAGTTGGTGGAGAGTGTGAATTTTTTTTTTTTTTTAGTCTAAATTAACAGTTGAATACGTGTTTTAAATGGTGGTCAGACAAGTGTGGATATATACTACATCAAATAAAGAGGATAATGATATTATATACATTGGATAAATATAACTGAATGATGTATTCATGTGTATTTATATCTAGTGTGAAAGCCTGAAGCGATCCAAATGTCGCAACTTTTGCCGGGAGGAAGTTAATTGAAAAGGGATGGCAAAAAGGGCTCGATTAATTCGCGGTGGCTCGCACTAATATTGCAACGCCCTAAAATTTCCCACTGAATACTCGAATTAACCTGCGTACTCTCACGTTGGTACACACGTAGAATTAATGACACTATACACTGGGATAAAGGAAAAAAAATTAATCTACATAAATGCTGATGTTTTAAAAAATATATACATCCCCAGAGAGAATTTTTATGAAGAAAAATCGTGATGCTTGTGACAGGATTATATATAATTCTCCTCTCATTCCTCTTCAGATATTTAATATCATTTAATAATTCACTGAATTTTATAAATTGAAAAATAAATGACTGTAATACAGCTATTGAAATTTTTTTATTACTTTAATCCCAATTTGTTCATCATTTTTTTTTTTTTACGAGTAATTATTAATATTCTACAATCTTTTTTTTTTTTTTATTCAATAAATATTTTTTATCTGTCATTTATGTTTATTTATTTTTTCATTTGCATTTTCGATCGCTTTATTCTATTAAAACTTTTTTTATTACAAAGCGAGACAATACAAATGAGCATTGAAGTAGTGAAAATTTTAAATAAAAAATAAAATAAAATATTCACAACCTCGAGAATGAGCAGGAAAATTTTTATTAAACATGGATGATATTTCTAATGGGTAATATTATATATATATATACATATAATTTTTTTGCATGGTCTGCTGCATTCGTAGCGGTCATCAGAGGGTGAGCCACGAATTCAATATCGTTAATGGAACGAAGTAAGAGGGCATAATTGAAAAAGAAGAGGTGGGACACTACTCCAGCAAATACATAGCTATCATTATACATATGTATATATTATATACATACACTACAGTATATTGTACGAATATATATACAAAAAAAAAAGCTCCAACGAAATATACATGGTGTATAGGCTTCGTGTTCGACTGAACGCGCGCACAGATTCATTTCGAGCTTTCCAAGGATATATATACATATATTTTTTTTAATTCGTGGTATTCGAGCAAATAAAAAACTTTCATGGAAATTAATTAAGCTAATGAAGTGCCACAAGGGTCATGGGGTTATTTTTTTAAAGGATTTATGTAAAGTGGAAACGAGAGTATGAGAAAGAAGAAAAAATATATCCACTTCACTGTGCGACCAAGTAGAATAAAATAGAAACTTGACGTAAAAATAAATAATACTGTGAGTGATTTAAAAAATTGTTTCTTTTCTCTTTTTTATCCACTCGATTCCCCAATGATTCTTCCTATTTTGACAATGTAATATCGACAATCCCTGGAGTAAAATTCTACTTTATTATTAATAACTTTAATTTGGCTTTATCGACAATTGGCACTCGGGAATGTCCACAAACTAAAATATCACTCGCACTTCCTCTCACTCATTCATCGTACCCTTTATCCTACTATACATACCCCTAGAGTAATCAGTATGCCAGTGTAATATCTTGAAATATTCAACGCATTTGAATACATTGACGTCTACGTACGCACACATACACACACACACACGTAAATAAATATATTGTCACATGTCTCGAGTTATAACTTACGTTCCTTTTTTATCCTGCATGTACTTTCCCCTGTGTGACACGTAACCAATCATCCCCTTGAACGATCTGTTCAGTTGATTGTAAAAAAATTTCCCCTCTCATTTGCTATTATTTGTTTGAAGTTAAAATACACATGCATAAAACTAAAAATTATAATCATAAAGAAATGTATTAATTAATTAATGTCAATCACATTGAAAGCTCCTGACAATTACTTAATTGTTTCCGTTGATTATTTCCATAAGTTAATTGAGTGTTTGAAGCTTTTAGATTTATTTGATTTTATTTTATACCAATTTTCAAACAATCTACAACGGTTTTTTTATTTCAGTTTATCATTGCCATTTATTACAATGAATTTCACAGTCATTATTTTATATGTATTAATAGAGTAACTATTGCTGCATTCGATTGTTTATGGGCATGATGAATGATTAATGTCAGAGAAATTCAAAATGAATTGTCAATTGAAATTGACGTGGACCAAGCACAGTATGCACGATAATTAACCGCTCAGTAAATATGCCGGTGAGCTTTGGAATATTCTGGTGAAAATTCATCAGTGCTAGCTGTACAACTTTATCGTTCTATTTGTGCGTGCTTGCGGAATTTACGCGGTTCAAAGTAAAGCACGCACATCATACACACAAGAAAGCGTATGTATTTGATATTGGTATATATATTTTAGGCAGTTGCTTTTCGAAGGGGATGAATTTATCCAACAAGAGCACAAATTCAAGAGGTATTTTTTCGAGGAGTTAAAACTTTTTTGTTAATTTATCCAATGGCTGATTATTTACCTCTAAAATTTCTACTTACTACACATTATAACATACACAAATATTATATATTTAATCAATCAGAAAATAATTAGAAATAAATATTATATATAATTAGTTTCTTCACTTTTTTTTTCTTTTTTCATTATCTCATTATTTCAATTCATCGAAATCAAAATTTAACAATCACATATTGCGCCGATGTAGGAACACGATATTTATAATTTCATCAATAATTCAACATGCAAACATATCTGAAATTGAACAAATTAAATGTTTGTGTATTAATAATAAAACAAAAATAAATAAAATTGTATAGATTAATAAAATTTTGCTTTAAATAATTTTCGTTCACTCTCTCCCTTTTCTATTTTTCTATTCTCACATTAATCTCCAAACTATTTATCATAAATATCCCTTGTATTATCCACATAAAATATATATCATATGTGTTGCATGAGTACGAAATATCGTGAACGGATATTTACCGATTTCTCGAAGCGAAAGCAAAATGTGCTTGACGCACATATACCAAAGTGTTTAATCGCTCATTCCAATTACACACTATTCCATATATACACATATAAATAAATATATACACATACATATGTATATATGTATTCATTCATTCTCTCTCTATATTCTCCTCATCTTCATCATCTATCTCTTCATTTAGTTTGCGTCCCAGTCATTCTATTTCTGTTCAATCTGCACAAATTCGCACACGACTGCCAGTAACTGTTGTGGCAAAATAGAGAAATTGAAAATCTACATTGTATATATATACATATACATATTCATACTATTGACTTCCGGTACACCACAACTAAACATTCGCTAGTTGTTGGCCACTACGTGCACCACTATTCAACAAAATATACATACATACGTAGAGTAAAATAGCACTTTAACAAACGTTCATCTCGCGAAAATATTATGTCATTTGTATTCTCGTGTGTGTAAATGATCCATCATTTTCATTGCCTCAATGAGGCTTCATTAGACTAATGCTCTATATAAATTACTTACCCATACGAATGATAATTTGAGGAGTAACGTTTACATTTAAACTTCAATTCCATTCGCAATGTAAATCGATCAATACTCAACAATTAAATAAAATAAATATATAAACGTAATGGGAATAAAGGTAAAGTGAGGTAAATAATTAATTTCATTAATACAGAAATATTTTCATACAATAACAATAATATAATAATAATAATAATAATAATTAGAAATATAATGACAATGATAATAGTAATAAATTGTGTATACATGATTCTTAATATAAACATTTTTTTTTCTTCTTTTCTTTGTTTGGGGCATTATTTTTTTTTATTAAGGATTTATTTTTAATTATTTTCTTTTTTTTTTTTTTGTATTTTCATATTTTTCGCTTTGTGATTTCTTAAGCTACCCGAGTGGGCTCGTGGATGGATCGTGTAAACGGGAGTGTGTGTATGAATGTGAAATTCTCAATGGAATAATGAGAAAAAAAAAAAAAAAGAAAGAGTAAAAGAAAGAGAAAGAGGAAAAAATTAATAATGATAGAAGTAAGAGTACGTGGAATAAAATAGAAATAATGAGAATGAAGGAGAAAAAGGAATATAAATTGCACTTCCATGGCCCACTCACCCCCATGTAACGAGTTTATTTTTATATATTAACATTTAATTTTTCATTTTATTTGTTGAAAATTGTATACGTGGCACTTAGCTATAAAAGAATAATCGTTAAAACAACGAGTTGAGAGGAGAAAAAAAAGGAAAAAAACTATTAGAATTAATCTACGTTTTTGCTTTCAATCCTCATCTCGCATTCTGTTATTGCATTAATTCAATTCTTTTGTTGGTATATGTGTCTGTGAGTGAGTGAGTGAGTGAGTGTGTGTGTAATATACCAGGTGTCTTAAAAGTATGGGTTGATACACTCATTCAATAAAAAAGAATAAAAAAGAAATATTTATTTTTCTGATTTCTCATTTGACGTTTCTTTGAGGGTGAAACTGAAGGGTTGAAGCTCAATATATTACGCATAAAAATCCCCTATCGACAGTCACGCAAAGGGTAACTAAATAAGTAACATAAAACATGAAAATTTATTTTTTTGATAATTAAAATTTTTTTCAAATGTTTATTTATTTTCTTATCAATAATTTCAGAGGTATCAACTCATTTAAAATTTTTAAGACACCTCAAATATGTGTATATACATTTGTATGTCCATAAAGAAATGAATAAAATGTATAAAGGAAATATCTATAGCTTGAATTTGCGTCAATTTTAATTTATACCATTGTTCTTATTTTTCTTTTTATATATATAAATTTTTTTTTTTTTTTTTCGTTTTAAAATAAAAAGTATGTATACGCAGATGGTATGTAAACTATGTATATTATAGATATTGTATATTTATTGATATTTTATATTAGAGCACATAAAAACTTTGTATCACAAAGTTATAAATAATCTTTGAACGGACTTTTTGTATTTTTGTATTTTTTTTTTATTTCGATGCATATTTTTTTTTCTTTTTTTTTTTTTTTTGAGTAATTGTCGAGCAAACGACATATGAATTTCAATGAATAATTAAATTCTGGACATTTGTACGTGTTGGAGGCACAAGAGTATAGAGACGAGTGATAGCAAGATACAATGGAAAAAAAAAAAATCTGTACTTTACATTCATTACTACGTAATGAAAAGTAAAAAAGTGACTTTGCTTTGAATACTATAACATGCACGCAACCAACCCGCTGAAACCAAATCCGGGATATAGCTCTAAAAAATTTACGAGACCCTTCGAAGCCGTTCGAACATAAAAACCGACTTTTACGATACAATAAATGAATTTTTTATTCTAACTCTTATGAGAAGTAAAACGACACATGGAAAGCTAAAAAAAAAATGAAAATAGAAGATACATATCGAATTGTTTTCTACGCTCATAAGAAAAAAAATAAATAAATAAATGGAAATAAATTAACTAAAATGCTTTGTATATATCACCATTTTTCAGACAAGTCCTGCATTTTTTTGGCGAGCGTTAAATTCTAGATAGAAAAATTTCGAGAATGCTAATAAAATTCACGAGTTTTGGTTGTCCGCCAAGTGGCAAAAGTCTCTGAAATATCACTTGGTTTTCGCTCTATATTCTTCTGCTTTATCTTTTTCCAACACGCATATAAACACACATATTCATCCATTCTTCCTTTCTCCTTTCATATAGTAAAACGAGAGAATAACGACATTACAAATAAGAAAAAGAAAAGAATGTGTTTGGTTGACATTCAGAAGGGATTTGGTAATTTTCTTCATTTTTTCTTTTTTCAGACTACGAGGAAAAATCCTTTTTCATTTATATTAATATTTTCATGGTGAATTTTTTTTTTCTTTTTCGATGAGACGAGCGGCAAACTGTCCATCCATCTCGCCTATAACGGCAATGGTGGCGTTTATTTTTCTTTTTTGTCTCGTGGCAGTGATCGTAAATAAATTTCCATAAAAAAAAAAATTTTTCTTTTTTTTTTATTTTTATCAATCTCAATACGCAAGCTCCATTCACAGTGCTGGCGCTGAGCGATCATTCGTCTTAGTTTTTCGTAGTTTCACCGTGGCAAAGGCATTGTTGCTTCTGAAAGTGCAACTAATTAAGTTAAGTTAATTTAACCCAGGACTTAACACTGTCCTTGAAATTAATATTCATTTTTGTTTTTAAATTCATTTGTAGCATAGCAGGAAAATTACACAAAACGAGAGGAATTTTCAAAAGCTCAATTAACAAAATAGCGCATTCAAACATTTGCTCAACAAACAAATAAAAAAAAAAAAAAAAAATATACATATAAATAAAAATATCCATATATGATTTTTGGATTATATAAAATACGAAAAATAAAACACAACAAAATAATTAAACACATAAATTTACGTAGAATAATAATGATAGTGTAAATTGGATGAAATTAATATAAAAAATGTTTCCAAATGAATTTTCTTTTGTGTATCTCTTCTCTTGATTGTTAATATAAATTTATTTCTTCTTTTTTTTATTGTTGTTTACTGAGGCATCAACACCCCACAGATCATACCACGGTCCACAAGTATTTTTATCTCGTTCACGATCGCTGTCCCGTCGGAGTTTCGTACGTGGCAGCAGTGTCTTCTCATTGACTTGCTGATTTTTGTCAACAATACAACTATAAGTTGACTCCTCGTCTGATGCTTCGGTTTCGGAGAAATTTTGAATCAATCCATCATCGTCGTCGCCACCACTATAAGATTTATTACGACGTTGTTCACCCTTTTTCGCTTCATTATTTTCTTTCAATTCAGCAACCACCATATTTCTCTTTGCCTCAAGACTACGTTTACGTTCTTTTTCAAGTATTGCCTTTCGCGAAATATTACCGACGAAATAAGATCTTTCATCTCTTGATGGGACCCGATACTCAGTGCGTTCGACAGCTTTAGGACGTTCAGCAGGAGTTGGAAAATCATCAAAATAATCCGATTTATCTGGAACTGAATTTCTTTCCGCTGGTTTTGGCTCTTCACGCTCATGATGATTATGTGAATTATGATCATTTGTTAATGTATTATCGCTGCTTCGTGAATCTTTACCTATACTTTGATTGCACGTTGAATTATTATCTGGACTTGATTTTCTTGATGAATTTATTTCATCTTTAATTCTTCCATTGTTCGATTCATGTTTCAATATTTTTGGAATATCAACGAGCGAACGATGTTGCCAAAGCGCCATTCCTTCTAATACTTCTGAATCACGTCGAAATCGCCAAAATGACTTTGTTCTTTTTATTAATTTTGGACTTTTCATATCATCGTCAAAAATCGATCCATTTTGTGGCAAATGTGAAATAATTGTATTTACTCGTGGTGATACTGATTTTTTATCATTTTTTAAAGTATTATTATTTGTATCATTTCTCTCGGGACTCCGGGGTGTGCTCGTGTTACGTCCACGTGGTGTACTGCTACTTCCATTTCTTCCATAAGCCACTTGAACTTTTTCAATCACTTTAATACGCTCCAATTTTGTTTCAAAATTTGATTCATAGCCACGATCTTTTTCTAATGTCCCAGAATGACGTGGATACTTTGTAATTTCACCATAAATTTCTTCTTTATCTGAATAACGTCTTTCTCTGGATGGCCGTTCACTTGGACGTTCAGGTGCGTCTTCAGTTGGTGGTCGTGGACGTTCAAAACGACGATTTGAACCACGTTCATTATTTCTTTTACGATCAGGATTTTTCTCAAATGTCCTTTCACGTTCATAAGTTGTTGAATTTTTTTCCTGATATCTGTCACGCTCAAATCGTGGTTGAATATTTCGCATTTCATTCTCATATTTTTCATAACTTGGCGGTGATTTTTCATCACGCTCAATGCTCTTACGATACTCTTCACGACGACGTTCAATAAATTTTGGTGGACTGGATTCTCGTGCATATTTTTGCGCCGTTTGCTCGAGCTTCTGTGCAATATGCTCAACTTTACGACCCGTTTCAGGAATCGTAATCGTACTATGATCTTCTGAATCTGAGCTTAACGATACTGATTCACTTTTTTCAATTTCATATTTATGATTTTCATTATGATCATTGCGATAACGATTCATTTCATTTCGATTATCATTACGTTCATCATAATATTTTTTACCATTAAATTTATTTGAATAATCATTAGCATTACCATAAGTTTCATCATCATCATCATCCTCATTGACAATTGCACGATCATCTTCATCAGACTCTTGTTCAATATCAATTTGTTCACGTTTTAAATTTTCACGACGTTCATCAGAACGTCGATTAATTTGTCCATCTCGTCCACGATCATCACCATTAATATAACGACCACTACGATCCATCTCCGATCTTCCACGTGGCTGATCATACTCTGTTTTTCTACTTGATTCATTTTTATGTTCGCCTCGTTTCTTTTCTCTTGTATCGCAATCCGAATTATTACGATTATATTCCTTACTATGAGATTCCTGAGTGTCACCACCACTACGACGACCATTCGTAGCCATATACCGTCCCTGGAGATCACGCTTGTCACTACTATTCTGATGCTTTGACTCCGACCACAAGTCCATTGCCGTTCTGTACATCTGCCAGCTCTTCTCGTCCCGCGGGATTGTCTTCCATGAATCGTTTTCCCAGTCCTTGCCGCTCCCTTTACCCATATTGTCATCGCGTTGCTGTTGTCCTTGCTGATTTTGATGATGCTGCTGATGTTGCTTGGTTCTCTCAGCTACATCTGAACGATCCCCACGGGTCTTCCTGCGCCGTTGTCTGCCATTTGGTTTGCCGCGGGAAATTTGAGTGTGTGTGTATATTTGCGGGCGGGGTGAGAA
Organism: Microctonus brassicae; assembly: GCA_918226075.1. Taxonomy (NCBI): domain Eukaryota; kingdom Metazoa; phylum Arthropoda; class Insecta; order Hymenoptera; family Braconidae; genus Microctonus; species Microctonus brassicae. The sequence continues at coordinate 1,535,874 of OW445491.1, read as the reverse complement.
CGCAAAAATCGAAATAAAAAAAGAGAAAAAAAAACACAAAGATATTTTTTGAGAATTTTACAATGAAAAAAAAAAAAATAAAAAAAGGAAAAAAAAATAAAGTAAATAAAGAGAAGTAAAAATCAGAGAACCGTGAATGTCAATGATGAAAAAAAAAAAATACGGAATGGGGAGAAAGATGAGTATACAACCAACTCATGCGTAAGGATATACGCGGCAGAGAGTGGGTGGTTAGGCGGGGAGTAGAGAAGGGCCACCACCGGCGCGCATTTAATTCCATCGACCGCGGTAACGCATGCGGAATCTACAAAGAATATATATGAAAGAGAATGGAGAAAATACCATAGCAAAATGTGGGAGGCATAAGAGGGTGGGACAAAGTGAGTGAGTGAGTGAAAGGAATTAAAAACAGAAAAAAAAATAAATAAAAAAGCTTCGCCCTCGGCGCTTAGAGTACTTTCACGAATTTGCTTTTGTGTTTTACAAACATAAAGCAGGAAAAAAAAAATTTATTTTCAATAAAATCCGTGATGATAATTTAGATTATCATTGATAAAAGCTCTTCAGTTCTATAATGTTAATTGCTTTTCACCGTATTCCAATTCATATTTGTTATGTTAAACACACAAAAAAAAAATAAAAAATAACAAAGTAGCTGAAATAACATAAAAAAAATATAAAATTTTAATAAATCTGGCTGCATATAACGATGGTAAATTCACGAATGTTTGCAGACGAGAAACGTTTGCTAAGGCACTTAATTTCAAATTGGCCGAGTCAGTGAACTCTCAACGAGAATCGAGAATCGAGTATTGGATGGACCAGGGCCAGAAAATCATACGAGTAGTCCCGCCCGCCGGTACTATACTTTCTCTATCTACTATTCGCTATTCTAGTTATCACGAATTTCTCCTTGAAACGATTCAAGCGCATCAGCTAGATTAGCAATTGTACAAAGCTTCAGCCAAGGTTCACATTCAGGATTCTGAGAACAATGTTGGTAGTGAGACGAAGGGAGAGAGTGAGTTAATGGTTGTCTACAAGGTTAAAATATAAAAGAAAGTAAAGAGTTGGCGCTTAATTCAAAGCAAAAAATTTTTTAGAAACTGAGCAAAGCAAAAATTAGCATGACAAATAAAAGAAATATTTGGACAAATTGGACACAAGGATATAATATAAAATGTTTATATAATTTTAAATTATTTTATCTCATTCAGAGATGTTATTAATAATAATTAAGTTTTGTTTCTCACCTCATGGCTTCATCGTCACTGTAATCAATGTCAGGTTGAACTGGTGGCTCATTTGAAAAACCACTGTCATTACTACTGTGAAGAGACGTTACTCCTTGGGGTGGTGGAACTGGTGGCACTGGGGGCTGAACTCTACGACCAGCTATTAAAAGTGACGGCAAAGTTCCTGATGGACGGATCTAAAAATAAATTACAGTATTAAAAAATTTTTTTACTACTTTTCAAATGAAATAAATTGCAGAAAAGAAATATTGCAGCGTTTGTGCTTGAAATCATTTCCTTCATTTCAAGGAATAATTTAGCTTGGACGTAAATAATAATAATAATAAAAAGAAATAAAAAAATTCTTTAAATGAAAAGAATTTCTTTGGAGAATGAAAAATATTTATTCCTAAGAATAGAACGATAAAAATATATTTTGTTAGGATTCTTACAGATTTTGGCTGGCGTCCCGTAGGGGTTGCAACATTGTGCGAGCTATGGCTCTTTGGTACATTGATGGGCGTACCATTATTTGTATTAACATTAGCAATATTATTGTTGATGTTACTGTTGTTGTTACTAGTATTCGTGTTGCCATTACCAACGATAGTTAGCTCGTCAATGGTTGGTGGTGGACGTGAAGGTGGTGGCTTACACGGTGGCATTGTCCTCGATTCCATGGATCGTCCATTATTAGTTGCATGATTTGGTGATCTACAAAAAAAACATATCAATAAACAAAAAAAAAACAAATCAAATAATAATGTAGACAAAATAATGAACAGAAAAAATCCACGCAACTTCCAAGAATATACAAACACGCACGAGACTATAATTCGCCAAATAAAAAATATTTCTCTTCTTATTTTCATATCACGAAATCAATAATCTCCTGATCCTCAACATTTATACATCATATTGAACTTGATAAACAATATAAATAAAATTTACGTGACTTTATGAGAAATTTCAGAAGCCAAAAAAAAAAATCATTTTATCGTTCTTGATAAAGGATTTTATAGTCAGCCACATACGAACCGGATGTAAGAATTTCTCATTCTCTGGCAACGTGTCATTTTATTTATTTATTTTTTTTTCCCCTCTTTCTCCTATTCTACTATTCCTATCATCTATTTTTTTTTTCTTCTTCTCTTTTCTTTCATTCCTTCGAATGATATCGAGGGTTCACTCACGCCCCTCTTTCGTTTATGAGCCAAATGGAATACGACCGAGATGAAATACTATGAACAAGCGAGAATAAAAGATAGAGCGTGATCTTACTCCGTTTCTTTTTCCTTTCCTCTATCAACACACACACACACACACATACACATATGTTATACGTGAGTAGGGACAAGCACAAGGACAAGTAATCGGGAATGAGTGACTCTATATCTTTACACTGAGATTGCTTGTATCTTGTTTGGCGTATTGTGACGTTGCAATATACGAGGGCAAATGCAACACACATGGTTTCGAATCCAATGATTGGACAAGGGAATAATATTGTACACTAGAGGAGTGGCACTGACAAAGACATGTCAGGTCAAATTAACTTCATCATCATGGATACACGTATGAAATAGTTACTATATCATTTTCTCCACAATTCAAATACATTTATATATGTATATACATAGATATTTATTATTAATCCATGTATATATTTATATAGACATACAATTACGAGGTCTATTGCGTCTCATATTCATGTTCATCCGGTTGTTTGGGCGGGTCATGGCTCTCATGTAATCGATTATTCATGCTCCACCCCTCAACTCTATTGAAAACGCTCGCGACCATGTGAATTCTAACTAATTTAACGAATATTGATAGGTTTCACATTCATTTTCTTTCTCTCTCACTCATACTTTCTCTTCGCCATTGCTTCAATAAATGTTATATAAACTCAAACTCACCCCAAACTATCGTCAATTATAATTTCAGTGTAAGCTAATGGGAACCAACCGGAACTTTGGGTGCGAAGGTTCTCTCCAAACTGCCAACCTTTTTGTCGATCACCTGTGAGATATAAATTATTGTAAATTAATATTGAGTATATTAATATTTTCTTACACTACACAAAAAGGAGAAAAAAAATTGTAGACAACAAATAAATAATGTTATGTTTTAAATAAATATTAATTGTCTGAGGATAAATTAAATTGTTTGGTTTGATGAAATGAATTTTGTTGAAGCAATTAATTTCTCTTTTTTTTTTTCTTTTTGTTGAATGTAATATAGAATTATTGGAATTGAATGAATTCAATACTCAACCCATTAAAGCGATAAGATCACCCTCGAGGAAACTTAGTTGATTTTCACCAGAGCTAAGATAAGCAAAGAGTGCACGAGCTAAAGATGTTTCACCCCAAACACCAGATGGAATTCCCGTAACACCTGAACCACTACCGATTCCACTGTTACTGCCACCACCACCACCACCACCGGCGACAATACTGTTACGTGATGGCGGTGCCATTGATCTAGGTCGTGGCGGTGTTTCTGGTGCATCTAAAATGGGAAAAAATAAAATAAATGAATAAATAAATAAATGAATAAGTAAAGGAATATATTAGTGATTGATTGTAAAATAAATAATAGGAAGAGAATAAAATGTTTGATTGAATGAATAGAAAATGAAGATTGGTCGTTACATTTTCGATCGGTATCAATTGAATCATTCGAGCACTTTTGCTTTGACGGAATATTTCGAGTGGTGGCAATAAATAAAATAGAAAAAAAGAAAAATATATAAATAAATATAAAATTTGTGGACGAGATCGTTTGTACCAATACATTAAAGTATCGAGTGCAACAATTTATACAGATCTATATATGTATATAAATGTATTATATAGATATTTCGAGGATACATTTTCAATGGAATATACATTGGCTAAAGCGAACATTTTGGAATTCATCGGGGCATGTCAAGTATATAACAAATATGAAAAATAAAAATTTTTTTCCTCTATTGATTTATCAAAAAATCATTTGGACAATTTAAATAAAATATTACTTTTGGTGGTCTAATAAATATTTGTACATATGTATGTATGCCTGTACATATATACGTGTTGATTTTTTGTTTTCTTTATTATTTTTGCAATCAATGAAGAAGAAAATATTTTTTTATTTATTTATTTTTTTTTCTTCAAGTAAAATATATGATGAAAATTACCCGGACCAAGAGAAAGACTTGAGGCATGAAGATTAACTTCAGATCTTGCTCTTGAAAGCACTGAAGAGAGATGAGATGTGCCTCCAGTATGTAAAGACGATGGTGGATGAGATGGTGGCGGTCCAAGACGAAGTTCTAAACAAGAACTGTCCATGCTTCTTGTCTTACGCAACTGCGAACTCATAGTTAACTCAGAGCCACCATTCTCTTCATCATCTGGCCAGAAGGAAACTTGCTGTTGACAGATAGACATGTGAAAAGTCATTTGAATGCAAATATATTTTAATTATATTTTTTGTGATAGTTTAAATAAAATAAAAATAATATATTTAAAATTCTTACTCGGAGTCTTGAGGCAAACATATCTTCCACCGATTGTGGTAAATATTCACGAGTATTTGCAACTTCACGCCAGTCGTCTACAGATGGATGAAGAGCAGCGAGTGCAACTTCATGAAAACTTGCATAATGCTTTGCCAAGGAACATTGCCGTTCCAAAACAAAACCATATCTCCTTCGTTCCTCTGTCATAGCCTGAAATTATTGTATAATAAAATGTAAAAATAAATAATATTATTAAATTTTTTATAGTTATAAAATATATTTTATAAAATAATTCTCACATTTTTCAAACTCTGTTCACAAAACTCATCGAGCTTTGATTTTTCCTCCTCAAGTATTTGCATATTCTTCAATTCTTTATCCATTGCAATTCCACTTTTACTTGCACCCCGAGATTTTTTACGTTGTTTTTTCATTGTTGCTGCTGCTTTGCTGTAAGTTTCTGACCTTGTTTTATGCTGTTGAAGGAATTTTTTCTGTTCACTCTGAACAACTTTTGTATCTTTTTCTAGATTCGTTTCCAAAGGTACAAGTAGATCCACGTAAAATGCTTTCAACTGAAAGAAAAAAAGAAAAAAAAAATAACAACACTCAATAAAAATTTAATTAAACGAACAAGAAGAAATAAAAATTTTTCTCATCTTTTTTTATTTTTATTCCCTTTTTATTATTTCAACTGAACAAATGTCTGCATCAATATTGGACATTTCAATTGAAATCAAGTATACATACTCGTATATATTAAAAATAAAATAGATATTTTTTGTTACTCTTCAAATGAAAAAAAGAAAGAAAAAAAAAGCTTCATATGTATAAACATAAGATGAATACTGAGCTAACAACTGTGCTGTTGAATTTAACTGACCCTCATCTGACACTTGACCCTGTTCTCAGTATAATTATACAACGGGTGCAGTGGTAGTGATGGCTATAGTGGAATGAATGATGGAAATTTCAAGAGTCCTTTGTAAGGCGCCGCATGAATCGCGCGACATGTCTGTGCGCTAAATATTATCACGAGTGAATAGTCCGTGAACTCAGTGAAAGATGGTTGCTTAATTGGCGGCCCTGCGGGTGCTCTCGAGACCTTTCAAAGTGATGAGATAAAAAGGTAAACGTGGTAGGGAAAATTGAGCAAAAACGTTAGCGAAGTACATGGAAAATAGAAAATAAAACCTGACTCTCCTTGTACGAGAAAATACCACCAACTTTTCTATTGGAAATTGTTCATTTTATTTTTATATGTACTAGTTTTTTGCATACCCCTCAATGTAATTTTCCCAGTGAAGAAAGGAAAAAAATATAAAATAGTCTGAATAAAAAAAAATATATAACGCCATGGATGCAAGGAAAAAAAATTCTCTGGCAAACGAACGAATATGAGTTTTTGAAAACGGAATAAAATAACTTGAAAAAAAAAGAATACTGAAGAGAAAATACAAATTATAAATAAAACTGAAAAATAGATTGAGTGTAGGTTATGTTGAATGTGTATAATATGTATTGGAATAGAAAAATATATTTTTTTGTTAGTGGAAAAACATAAAAAATAATTTGAATCATATATAATATTTCTGATGGCAATATCGACAGTGTCAACCTTGTGTATATGAAACTACCAAACCAAATTCGTAAAATTTCATTCACGTCATGTGTTTGTTATTTTATTTGTACATTTCTGTCCGTTTTACGAGCGACTATTTTTTTTTTTTCCATTATTTATTTGTGAACAACAAACAAAACTTCAATAATACGTCCAATTATCGATATTAAAATCAAATTAAAAAACAGCAAAAATAAAAATCCCTGTACCCATAACATCATCTCATTCATTACTTCATTCTCATACAAATTCACTCTCTAAATAATTCATTTGAATGAAAAAAAAAAAAAAAAAAAATTTCTGAAATAATAAAAAAATTGCAGTAAGGATAAAAAGTTTTGAGGATTAGGTTTCTGCTCCGTTGGTGAGGACATTATAAGGCGTTGGATTTTGCATGTACTCTAAACCCTCATGAGAAAAGTTCTCACACCATCTTTGAATTTAAAAATTCATATTTAGCCTTAGTGCATAACTTTTTTTTTTGTGTCATTTCGCGTATGTAAGAACAAGCAAAAAAGAAGAAGAAAAAAGAAAATTAAACAAAAAGTGAATAAAAAAATAAAATTATAATAAAAAAAAAAAAAAAATGAAAAGCGAGTGGAATTAACTTCTCTCGCCACTTTCCAAGAGAAACAGGGGTAGGTTAGTTAGCCAATCTCACCCCTATATGTATACATATTATATATAGATATAAAATAAAATGGAGGTTTTTGCGTGACGTTGAATAAAGCGCCAAAAATCTCATGAAGTCACGGACCTTTAACGTAACTCCGCTACCCCCTTAGGGGATGCGACGCGCAAAGCTCTTCGATCCGCGAAAAAAAAAAAAAAAGAAAGGAAAATAAAATAAAAACGAAATGGAGAATGAGGAAGACGACGACGACGACGACAAAGAGAGAAATGAATCAGTAGAATACTCGTGCAAACATTTTTCACTGTGCAAATTCAAACAGACTGACAACGACGCCCTTTTCCGAATCCAAACGATTCTCTTTCAATTTCATTGCAGTCTCTATATCCAGTTTCTATATACCTATATACCCATGACTTTTTACAATCAACCAAAACATCCGCCAGTAACTTCTAAGTCAAGTGAACTGACAAAAAAAATTTTCATTACTATTGACACTCTAAATGACAAAATTATTCAATCAATACCCTCTCAATTTCCTCTTTAATTCTTCAATTTAAATAACTTTAAATTATCAAAGTGACAAACAACAATTAACCTTTGTCCAGTGTTATATTATTTTATTTTAAAAATTATTTCGTTTATTTTATCACAATTCTCTTATGATTCGCGATAATATTCTGCTCACTTCTGGAGTATTATAAACTTTGAAACCTCAAGGCAGTCGAAGACAGCTTTTAATCGGATCAACGGAAAGTCTAGTAGCATACCTGTGGGTATAGTCGCACATATATACATAAAACACATATGTACAAGTTCACTGGGCTTCTCCCTGAGGGGACAGTTTGCAAAGACTATGCATGACAGCACACATTTGGCTTCACACCCATCCAAGCATCATCTGAGGTGTAGAGAAACTTTTCTAATTCCTATTATCGCATCTAATAAAATTATATAATTATTTGGAAAAAAATATATGTATTATTTTTCTGACGTTGTTTAATTGGAAGAAATATGATACTATAATCAAATTATAACTAATTTATTGAAGATAATCCTTTGCATCGAATGTCAATAGATAAAAATATATTTTAATGGTCTTTCAATTTTTTTTTATTCTGCTAATTGAATTGAAATATAATTATTATTTGGGAATTGACACTTGTCATTTGATAGAATTATAAAATATCTTTTATTAATTTTTTTTTAAATATTATACTACTCTATTTAATTTTTAAATATATTCTGAAATAGATTTTCAAAATATATTTAAAAACAGATATAATTTGTAATTTATTTTTCATTCTCATTCCCATTCTAAAAGTGTATTTATTTATTATTTTATTTTTTTTTTGTATATTTTATTCATCATTCACAATTGGAAAATATTTCACGACTTTAAATCGAAGCACATACGCGCCCAGCATCAATTCAGAGTTCTCTCAAGCTTGTACGTACGTTAGTGCAAATAGAAGTAAAAAGAAAAAATAAATAGAAAAAAAAAAAAAATCTTCATTCCACTGAACACATACCAACATTCGAATCTAATTTAGACCTTTTCCATTCCGGTGACAATGCTCCTTCGTTGCATTTCAAATCGGTAAATGCTCCTACTGTTCCATGAGAATAACAGAAGAAGACAACGAGGAATAGTCAATGGAAAAAGAAAAAAATAAAATAAAATAACAAAATTAAAAAAAAAAAAAAAGAAAATAATGAGTGAAAAGGTCGAATTGATCTGGTCAGTGTCTGAGGGTCTATGGCATTAACACGATCATATGTGAGTGTATAAAGTTGTAGTGGAATTGGTGAGTGGTTGACTACAAGCGACGTGCGACATTGTTCACCAGTTGCCACTGGATAAACGTAATCTCAGAGAATAAAGTTAAAATCTCCCAGTGTATTTGCGTGTGTGTATATAAACCATGCTTTGCACTTTATTTTTTCATTATTGTACAGAGGTGATTGAAAGCAAAAAATCAGGATGATAAAGTGAAGTACCATTGAGTGACAAGTGCGAGAGAAAACAAAGAAGCAAAAAAAGCGCATAGAAAAAAGGAAAATAAATAAATAAAAAATCGAAATAATAAATTACTAAATATAGAATTATAAATATAAAATAAAAATATTTATATATACTTGTGCATGAGAGGGAAATTACAAATGATAGAGAGGTCTCTTATGCTTTTTACCTACACCATATTACTTCTTTCTTATTTCTTATATATTTCATTTATTATTATTTTTATTTTTCTTTTTACTTTATTTTTTTGCGGCATTTTCTCTTTGTTCCCCTCGCCAGTGCGACGGCTCCTTATCCAAGAATATTTATTGTCCCATTTCGTTCTCTAAGTATACGGTAAGAGCTACATTTTTACGTTCATTGTCCGGAGCAGAAGTGCAAGGAAAAAATAAAAAACTACAAATATATAACCATGTATATACTTGTATAGTTAGATATGACTGTGCCTCGAGGGCGTGCAACAACCATTGCAAAACGATCGAGATAGAAAAATGTTTCGTTCTGTGGTAAAAGTCACAGTGTATGTATGTGTGTGTACATAGTTATAATTGAGACCACAAGATTTTAGCAATAAAATTTCGCTTATGTCGTCTAAATATAATTGAAAAAAATAAAAATTAATTTTTTTTTTTTTTCATAAATGAAAAGGTTAAGTAGTGCGCTGATAGACAAAAGTAGAAATACATAAAGTATACTGCATATATAAGCCTTTAAGTAATTTCATCTTGGGATTTTACAAATGGCTGTGTAATTTATTTGCCTGTTATGAAACGATAAAATGAGTTTTTATGCAGCATTGAAGCACGGTTAAATTTATCCAAAGCATTTACGACATTTTTTTATAGGTTATAAAATTTTGTATAGTTATTATATTTAACAACAAGACATGGAGTATAAATAAAGGTTTACTGTATGTGATCGATAAATGTAATGAGATATAAATGATTGTGTAGTATTAAATTATGTATAGTTATTTTAAAAATAAAGAAGAAGAATTATGAAAGTAAAATAAACTAAAATGATGATGATCATAAAAGTGGAAAATTCTTTTAAAAAAAGTCTCTTGAACTTTCTAATTAATATTCCGTGGACAACACTATACTCTAGATATTTTCTCAACTTGCTTTTGACTCTATTCGCTTTGGCACGATGTCGTTTAGAGTCAGTTTTCACACGCGAAACAAGACTATTTTCTTTCGTTTTCTCACCACACTCTCTTACATTTATTTTCTCTATTTTTCTTGTCCGCAACTGAGTGCATAAATCAGAGCTTTTAATTGCCTCTGTAAGGTTTATTTAAATAATTTAAATGCCCAATGTCTACTGTGAAACTAAACGAAATACGATGAAGAACCAGAAATGAAATGGAGAAATTCTATCCAATTTCGAGTGGCATCTATTCTAGACAAATTTTCTCACTCTATCACACACATTGCTATACACCTATCTATTATTTCAATCTCATTCTCTCCACAAATTTCATTCCGCCATTCTCTGTATTCACATTATTGTGAGAATAATCACGAATAAAATAAACTATATCACCATACCTTTTTTATTAATTAAATTTAATTTATATCACTGTCAAACATTAATATATAAATATTTACACTCAACTATTTATTTATTTATTTATTTATTTATCAATCCATAAATATACTCACGATATTATTTTCTTGCTCGTTAATCTCCTTGTACACTTCAACAATCCTCATCAAAGCTGATCCTGCAATTAAAAATAATAAAAATATAATTATCATTCATCTAAAATTAATTTCACATCAAATTTAATTTTATAAATATAATTTTTTTTCATCCTGTTTCATTTATATAAACTTTTTTTTCCAGAATGTGGTTATACAGAAAAGTTTGAAACAGGAATGAGGCGGAGTAAAGGTGATGCCATCAGAGAAATAGAGAGAGAGAGAGAGGTGTATTCGCAGGAAGCGGTTACAAGTAAAAAGGGAATGAAGCAAACGGTTGATGCGGCATGCGGCGTCCTGAATAATTCAAAGGCCAGTGGCGATACTTTAATCCAAGTTGGATATATACATACATAGTAAACTACTATCTAGATATATATATAGCTATGAGGATGGTAGAAGGTTTTATACGCGCGTGGGTGCGTGGATAACGCCAACGCTTTTCCAAGCGACTTTTCTAAAGCTCGGAACACACTATTAGACGGGAGCAAAGAGATAGCATCAACACCAGACCTATTTCATTCTCTATTTACACATACACGCCACCATAAAATGCAGCTGGGATTTTCCATATAAAAAAAAAAAAAGAGAAAATCCAAGTAATTAAATAAATATATCTTAAATAAATAATACATCACATTATATAATTCACAAGTCTGTTTACAAAAATAAAAATTAAACCAATTATCAATAAATGTTCTTTTGTAAATGAATATAATAATTAAATAAATGAGTAAACAAAATAATTAAATAGATGAATAAATAATTGAATAGGAAAATAAATTTTATTTTTTTTAGATTTAAAAATAAATAATTATAAATATCGGAGAAATGGATTAAATTAATTAATCAAAGCTTTGTATTATCTATATTAATGTCTTTCAATCTCTGAGTGTGAATCTGCATAAAATAATCTCTGTGACTGTACACTAACTATAGTGACAATGTGAAAATGTGTGGTGATGTCGTATCTCAACGGTACAATGTTGTAATCCTTTGCAATACGTAAAGCTCAAAGCAGCGTATCGCATGGTCCAGATGCATATATGTACATAGAGAAACACAGTGTCGTCCGTTCAATGAAGGGATGGGAATAGTTGAAATAGCAAACGAGAGAGTGAATATATATGTGCGAGACGAGGTAGATATGTGGATGAGATACAAAGAGAAGTAGTGGAGGGTGTAACGCAGCGTAACGACGCTTATGGGGCTTTGGTCTCGATGTGCGGGGGCTTCACTATAGAATCAGGTTAATACTCATGCCAAGGGTTTAGTATAACAACGTAAACAGCAACAACACCTTCATCCTTAACTATTATTGCTGCTCTTTCACATTGAAGTATTTGTTTCACGTAATCAAGAATATCTAGTGTATTTTTGGAACACTAATAACATTACTAAATTATACATAAAGAGAAAAAAATATAAAAAAAGCCTTTGTGATTAAGGTATTATTAATTTTTAAATTGTTATCTGTATAAATCTGTCAGGCTAAAAATGTAAATATTACATATTTCATATTTAAAAAAAGCCCAAGCTTGAAATGACTTGATAAAAAAATTTTTTTGTCCATCTCGATTTTTTGAAAATTCCACTAATTTTTATATATAAATATTATTTAATTTTTTCTCGTTATTTATTTAATGCAGTATCATTTATCAAAAATATCCATTTGCATAATACGTACACTAAAATTATTCATAATGTGTTTAAAATATTTAAATATTTATTTCATCACTTCATTTATTTAATAATATTTCACAAATGTGTCATCATCTACTTCATTACATATAAATGAATGTATGTATATAAACTCTGAGCGTCTTTTCACCCTGCTCATAATTTGCGTAAAGTCGGTTTGAATAATTAAAGTATAAGACGAGGGAGAGAAAAAAAATAAATAAATAAATAAAAAGAAAGGTATAAATTCGTTGAGAGCATCGTAGTGACGAAATGGCCGGAAGCCCATAAAAGCGATGTAGACCCTTCCTGAATTGTTGATGCGATGAGAAGGACTATTCCACTTTCATTCACGAACGAGAAAGATACGAAGAGAAAGTGAATTGCTGCACACAAATATACGTAAACTTCTATGGTGGCAACCGCACTACACAGTGTGTATATAAAAGTTGGCAGTGCTTTCAACCCTTATACCCTAAACCTTTCTTCTCGTTCGTTGTCCTCGTTCTTGCTCTCATCTCATGATTTTCAGGGACCACCTGCAACTATAATACACCCTCCTCATTCTATTTATATCGCCACCAATGTGCATTTACAAGCACGTAGGAAATATTCCTGACCACGTGCAAGCAATGGCTGGCACATTGAGACAAGGAAAAAAGAAAAAAATAATGTGTAGCGCGCAGACGAAATGAAATAAAATTGCAGCATCAAAAAGTTCATTGGTTTTTTAAACGCAAAACTTTTTCTTCAAATACTTTTCCTCATGTTATCTCGCTCTGTCAATCTTTTCACCTTATTCCTATCATTGAAAATCACTGGCAGTATACTACAAAATCGTATTTACCATGATCCAATATTTGTGAGACAGAGGGTGAAACGCGCGTGTTCATTCGAATGCTTTGAAACATTGTCCATTCTGTTTGATTCGTTTCCCTTTCACAAAGTAGTATACCACCACTATTACCAATGATACACAGATTGCATGCCAATGTGAATTAAACTCTGTGTCACACCACAACAATGTACAAACATACTTTGTCCCTTGTATTTTGCAACACTCTAAATCCGATTGGCGATCACACAATTGCATGAAGGGAATATTCGAATGTTTGGCACGAATAGAAGGAATTTCATGGGAATACTTCCGTTTGAGCATCCAAAGTATGCAAAGAGAGATGTAGAGTAAGGTTAAATATATAAAAAAGTATCCGGTTTGTGCTTGTTTTTCCTCTTCGTTATACGCATCCACATAAATAAATGTGTACCAACATGGGTTTAATATTGTTTTATTCAGCTGCAATGCGGATGAGTGAACTGGTAAGTTCATGCTCTTTCCTGTAAACCACTAGAGTTTATCTTTGCATTTATATACATACTATTACGTATGTATACATAACATATCTATGTATATGAATGAAGTTGCAGAAAATTTCAAGAGTTGTAATGGTATATATGTGTAAATATATGTAAGGATGTGTGTATCCTGGCGCTAGAGGTAGCAGTTTTCCTACTGACTCGCCACAATTTATTCCGTTCGACCCATTTCATTTCTCGGTCGATGTGCGCACCGTTACGACACTTTATTTATCCATTAAATTCACTGATGTGCACGATGGAATTTCCCTTAGATGGATAATACAATATGACTCACGTAAAATATTGTTCATCATTCACGTACATTTAATTCGTATATTAAAAAAATAAATCGTAGTAATTTATTCCAAGATTAATTGTCTTGAAATAATATTGAAAAATTAATGAATGGAAATAGTAGCAATTAATTTTTGAATAAATTATCAATGAACATCAATGAGATGTGTGTATGTGTGTGTGTGCGTATATTGCTGTATCATATATACACTGAAATTCAATTAAGAGAAAAGGGTTATTGCAGGAGACGGTCGATACATAAACGACTCAGTAGTTAAGCGTCTGTTGCAATTGACTATTGAACATTGTCCATTACGATAACGAAACATTTCCTCGATGCAACATTTTCAATCAAGTCAACCTAAAACCACTCACCGACCCCCATTGTCTATTAGTCTATGTGTCATTGGCACTGACCAAAAGCTCTCGCAATCTCGTTTCACTCTCTTAACTTTCCATTTCATTCTCTAACACACAAAACAGCGGTTTAATTATATTGTCTCGAAGTTCACTAAAATGTTTTACTTTAACATGCACACACAGTTCATTATTTAGTCAACATTTATACATATACATAAATAATATATAAACACATATACCTAGTTAGTAAATTAATCGAATTAACGATAATTATAATTACCACACATAAATTTATTTCATTTAAACTATTATTTTAATTGAAGTAAAAAAAAAAAAAAATTTTCATTCAATTGATAAAGTAATTTTATTATTTTATATTTTAACCTCACAAAATAATAAATGATATATTTTATTTTCTCAACGACAAATTATCTACAATATGTTTTTAGCAACCCTGCAATTTTATCCAATGTTATCAATCAATTGAAATGAAATCCCATTGAAAGGCGTGAAACACGTTATACCCGCCTCGATAAATCGAGAAGATTAAATTCCACTCTCCAGTCGGTTCTCCCTTCAAATAAATATATATACACCTATACACATCCACAATACATATGTTTATATACATATATATATAAATAAATCTAGGAACCATCGATTCCTGCCACCATTCCAACGATATTTCGTACGACGTCTCCTGACGTTGAGAAGTGCCGCCGCCTTAACAGCCACTACGTTTACTATCTCCTTCAACCTTTCTCAAAGCGTTTGTCCACAGAAAAAAAAAAAAAGAATACAGAAAATGGCGATCTATATTCTAAAACGCGATCTAAACAAATAAATATATCTAAATTCAAAGGGCAAATAAAGTGAAAGAAGAAACATAGAGACAATAAAGTTCTAATAGAAGAGAAACAGAAAATTGATGGAAAAGTTTGGATACATGACCAAGTGAACTATATAGGCTTATATACATACACACATATATACATAGTTCAGTTGAGCTTGAGATAGTTTTCCGCATCTGTGCTTGCGACACGATACCAGTATAGAATAACCATTTTCCTTAGCATTAACCGACTCTTTGCCAAGCTTTCCAAACAGCGAATATAGACAGAAGAAATAGCGGGAAGTTGTGTGTATATAAACTCAAGAGTGCGATGGTTATACATATCTATATATAATGTATGTAGTATATTGCAGGAAAAGAGGCAGAGTAGAATAGGAGAAGCCAAGGTAAAGGTATAAGAAAACGAAGGAAGATAAAAAAAAAAAATAAAGTGTACAAGGAGAATGTAAGAAGAAAATAGAAGAGTATTATACTATAGAGAATGGTTGAAACAACAATTGAGCAAGTTATATCGCACTACCCCATTTCTATACATATATTTTCCTCTGACTCTCTTATATAAATATATATATATATACATATATGTATAATATAATACCATTCTCATTCACTTTATTTCTACATTGAGGGCAAGACAAACAGTTTTCAGCCGCTCGACCGTCTCGAACTAATTAACGTGGGATTCAGAAGCATCTCATACTACCACCAGTGCACTGATGCTACATACTACGATTACTATATTTATATATCAGGCTTTTCCAGTGCTTGCTGTGCATGCGAATCCAGTTACAATATATGTATAAAGTGTGTGTTTTAAAGCACAAACATTATATACAGTATGTTTCTCGCCAATTCTATCGCACTCCCTAAGGTCCTGGCCTTTATATGTATATATGTATGTATATATATATTATATATATGTATGTTATAGAGAGAGAAAGAGATGTATGAATGGGGTATGAGGGAAAAGCGAGTGTAACAGCGGAGATAAAATCGACGCGTAAGCTTGGAGGAATAGCGGGCGCAAGGCCAATCTCGGTCTACGGATCCAACCGCGTCAGCAACGACTTGGTATATAATGGGGGAAATTCACTTGAGAGAAATTGCTGTTCATTGATTACAAGTCTGTGAGTTAAGGGATATATAGAATGAGGATGAGGAAAAAAAGTGGAGGACGATGAAAAAAAAAAAATTTTTTTTTTTTGGTAATTTCTTCTTTTTTTTTTCTTTTGTGCGTTGGACAATTGGGTTGATCCGGACGTTTTATATTCACGAGGACGATGTACGACCAGTAGCAGAGCTTTAAATAATATAATTTATAGCTAGATATATTGTTAAAAAAATATATATATACATATGTATTGTATGGATGATGTATAATTTATTTTTGAATCTGTTCTCAGCGTGTGGCCGAGGAAACGAGTGTGCTTGATGTCACGAATTTCTTCCATAAAAAATACATACACTATCAGGAAGTATATAGACGTGTGTATTTATGTGTTTACATGGGTGTGTATATTTTTTTTTTCTTGTTCGTTGTCAATCCCTTTGTATATATTGCAAAACCCTCCAGCAACAATTGTGCAAAGAGACTGAACAAATTCAAGATATGTATATCCAAACACACGGGACATTTCATCAGGATGAATTGCGATATTGTGACGCAAGGGATTGCAAATATTCAGAGTGAATTGATAGGGAATGAGATACATGGTGAAAATAAAATAGTGAAAAGAGGAAGAAGAGGAAGAAACTTGTCGTGTGTCGGATGTGTCGACGCATTTGAAATGGAAATGACGCGCCTTAAAATTCTTCATGGTTTTTGTATTTTTTTTTTCTCTCTCTTATATGTATATGTATATGTATATGTATACATATACATATATGTCTTTATCGTGATTTTTTCCCTCGGTTTTTCCCAATTGTTACCACACAAATGTATGTATGTATAGACAACTCGTCTCGTCATCCTTTTATATTCTTCACTATAGGATTTTCATTGGTGTGTTGCTCGCATCACCCTTACGTGCGTTTCATAACTCGAGTTGACACGTCCCGATGGCGCCATCTTGCCCTCCTCACCCTCATTCCTCTTTAGATATATATGTATACAGTATCATGAAGAGCACTCTTCTACTTTTTTTTCGTTTTATTCCTTTTTTTCTTTTTATTTCTTCACATTGTCCAGAGCTCACATTTCCGTAACGCGAGAAGAAAGCTTGGAGGATAAAGTTCTCTCATCTCAACTTTATGGGAATATAAGAAGAAGAAGAAATGCTATTAGTGGCAGGAACGAATTTTAAATATAAAAAAAAAATTTACCGAGAGGTTAAAAAAATTAACAAACGATACATTTTTTTTTATTTTCAATTTCTATAAACTCAAAAGAAAAAAAAATCCATTAAATTTAACTGATAACTAACGCAGCACTCTATATAATATAATAATGAAATCTACTCAATTTTTATTTAAATATTACAGCGTAACTTTTTTTTTTTTCTTCCTCAAATGAAACTCTCAGGGATTTTAACCCTAAAAAGATTTTGGGATTTTTTACGGGAGTAATGGATCGTGCGTCTTGGTAGAAAATGTGAAAACGAGAGGAAAAAAAATCCCCTGAACGAGTTGCGGGGATCAGGTGAAGAGGGTGGTAGTAGGAGGGTGAATGAAGGAATAAGGGTGAAAAGTTCGCGAGACCAAAAAGCTGGATTCGCAGGATAAGCATAAGATAGAGCTGTCAGGAAGAGAGATGAAGTCTATGTGCTAGTATATGCTACTGAATGTTTCTTATATTCTACTACTTTCTCAATTGAGTATGTATATATTTATACATATGTATATATGTATATATGTATGTATAACCTCACTATTTTCATTGCCTTCCGGCGGGAGGGATCGAGTTAGATAGTTGGATATATTTTTGTTGTACGTGATACAAGTCATTTTGTTTTAAAAAAAAAAAAAAAACAAGACAAGTGATCGCGTAAATAAAAAAAAAGTCCAAGTTGTGATTGTCTATAAGCTCGAAACAAATGTTAAGGATAGATAAAACAGTTTGTCTTTCGCTTTGGTCTCAAATAACGAAAAGAAAAATTATATATATTTTTTTCTTTCGATCTTCTCATGAAACATGTTGGATTTTTTTGGCTTACTCGAACTACAGAGCTTAAAAGATTGCAGTCAAAGAATTATTTCATGACATTATTTTATAAGTGCCATTTAATTTTTAATACTTTAAACGATAAAAATCTCCGACAATTTATGATACACGAATGATATAAAATGATTTTTTAATTTGAAATTAATTGGACGGAAAAATTGATGAGTGGAGAAAATATGTGATAATAAATTTGTGAATAGAAAAAAAAATTATTTTATTCTAGTTTTAATAAAACGTTTCAATATATGTATATGCTTGGTATTTAATATAAAATTCGAGGATTATATTACAGTTAATTTTATCGATATTGGTTTTATCACGTTTTCGTTGAATTACCGTCAAAGACAGAAGGAAATAAGCAACTCACTCTCGCACAACTTCCTCAGTCTTTTTTCTCCATTTTCTCATTTCTATTTTTCTCTTAGAAAGATAATTGTCCCCCGGCAATTCACTCGACGAACCCAAGTGAAAATATACTTTCTTCTGATGCTCATTGGAACTCTCAAGCGAGCATCACTGACAAAGACCAGGCAGATTGTGAAAAAAAAAAAAATTAAAGATAGTCAAAGTCTTTTTTCTATTTTCACTAACCCCATCTTCATTCTTCTTTTTATTTTTTTCCTCACCCATCTTCTTCTTTCATTCACTTTACATTTGTTTATCTTCTTTATTTTATTCCGCTGCAAATTTACCCATAATTAATTCACGAATATTTGTATTTAATAGTTGTCTACTTTCAATGCAATTATTCTTTCTATTCTTAATAAAATAAAATATAAATATATTATTTTTTTGTCTTCATACTTTTCCTCTTTCTATCAATTCAAAAAAATCTATTTATATTTTCCAAAGACATGTCTGATTACATCAGCATGAAATAAGATAAAAAATAATTCAAGAAAGCAAACAATAATAAAAATAAAAATAAAAAGTAAACAAATAATAATGTATAAAAGTATAAATGGCGCTGAACGATAACTACAATAAAGGGTTGAAATCCAAGACAATTTCTCATGGGTCGCTATGTCATATAATATATCTATACATTTATATGTATGTATGTATCTATGTATATACTGTTAAAGCAAATTACTCGACGATGGCAATTAATAAAGCTTGGTAATGGTATTCCCACCCTCTTTTATATCCCCTTACGCGCTGGTATCGCACCAGCAGTGTACTCCTGTCCTCGTTAATCACCTCGACGAGTGCTTTTGTTAACGTTACGTATACTATGTGACGGTTGCTACCCGTCGCACGTAACCGACGTTATCTTTCTTACTCAATGCGAATACCACCAGTAAATGCAACACAAATCGAAAGAGCATTATTATCCGTATTCAGCGTGATATATATTCCTGTATATTAAAAGAATAACTAAGAGAAAAAAAAATGAGACATGAAAAATAAAAAATATAATTTCAATAAAAATCTCGACACTATAATGTCAAACGAGCTTATTGCATTAACACCCCATCACTTTAATCTCACCCTCATCGCATCAATGAATAAGAAAAAATATATAAAATATATAAAATATTTAATAAACATTATAAATTATCTATTAATAATGAATTAAAATTATCGAGAGATTGAGAAGAAAATTTAATTAAAATTATTGTCATTAAAAATACAAAAATATTGGCAAGCATTTAAGACAATAAAAAAAAAAAAAAATTCCTATGTTCTTGTGGGGGAATTTGTCTGTTGGAATAATCCAACCACACGCAACAAGAACTCGTGTGCAATGTTACACGTGTACATACAAGAACATATATAACTATATATTCAATGGATGCTGCGTGCTCGTGGCTGAACACAGCGCATGAACGAACGAACGTGTCTGATGGAACAAGCATTGCATTCGTACTCTAACACCCCATTGAAATCCCCTCATTCTACAATACATATGTGCACCCACAAATACATAGATAAATGTGCACCAATGCAAACTGATATAGTACATAAACCATTTGAAAAAAAAAAAAAAAAAGTGTTGAACCGACAATGAAAGCTTCGTGTTGTTTCACTGGCTTTCCCTTTACCTCCATTATCAACTTTCGAACGCCTTATCAACGAGCACAGACATGTTCAATGAAGGGAATATATACATCTATATATATATATACTATGAACAAGTAGTAAAAGCAGTTGAGTGGATGATTATACATAGAATCGAGAGAGCTAAAGAAAGGAAAAGAATAGATTGAGTGTTAGAATGAGGTGGCACACACAGGGTTGTTGAAATGAAAGGTTGAAGTGAAGAGGAATTTACTGGTCGCCACAACACATTCAGATATATATATATATATATATATATATATATATGTATTACATATATATATATGTCAATTGAAAGGTGCATTATCACGAACAATTCACGAAAACCGATCCCACACCCCCTTTCTAATGTATAACTCAGTATTATTGTTTATGTGTGTGTGTGTGTGTGTATATGTATAATGAACGAGGTCAAATATACATATGGGATATTGAAGGTAGTTCAGAGTAATATATAGTGAGATACTCGATCTCAGTGCGCTGATGTTCACCGGAAGCCGTCTATTATCTTACGTCTGTACGGTATGGTTGGTTTCGTGAGTGAATTAGTAGGATTTCACAGTTTGGTTGTTCATGTCTAGACGTCTGGTCGACACCTGGAACACATGCCACCAAAAACAAACATAAAATGGACACTTGGAGATTGACTAACAATCAATAATCATCATCATGATGGAATATTATTTTTATAATATTAAAATTAATAAAAAAGAAACAAATATTTCATCAGTTAATATTGATTAACTAGAGGCTTTCAAAAATATTCATCAAGTGTTTGATAATAAAATATGTTTAATATTAATAATCGACAATTATATTGGAATAAATAAATTAATTTGAGGGAGATTAGAATGATTAAATTATTGGATCGTTTGCAAATTAATTGGAGGTAAACGCATATCAACTTTCTCCTATAAACCTAAAGCTCGAAAATCCGTAGAGTATCATGTGTATAGAACTATACAACACTATCACTGAATCAGTTTGGTGATTGTATGCATGCGGACAGCCAACAGTATAATAATAGAGGTATACATATACACGTCAAAGCTCAAAGCGCCAAAGGAGCATAGTGCCGGAAATTAATTGAACGATGAGGACCGTTTGGGGATGCAGAATATATATGAGATAAAGAGAGTGAGAGAGAGAGAGAAGGCCAAAACTTGCGTGTATTGATGCAGTTCAGTATATAGTTGATGATTTCTATGCATCACTATTGTCAGATCATAACCGTTTGATCAAAGCATATATTTCAACCCCTGAGGCAATGCAGTAATATAATTCCAAATCATCTTACTCGATTTAATAAAAATTATTTCAAAAATTAATTCAAGCCAATATTTAATTTCATCACTAAATAAATAACATTAAATTTCAATAAATATTAATTACTAATAATTAATATGAATTCATTTAGTATAAATATTAAATTTCATATATAATAAATTTATTTTTATCAATTGATAAAATTATTTTTATTCATGTTCAAACGCTTTTTGATAATATACATTTAATTACCTAGTGATGAATGAGGAGTTAATTTGCGAATCAACTCACCGTACAATCCCGCGACGTATTTTAACAACAAGTGTGCAAGTGAAAGAAACAACATGGTAAATTGTGCACGTGCATGCAAGCATAGATGTAAGGGTGTAACTATATAATGTGTGTGCTTTCGAGGTGTGAATGAAAGTGTGAGGGATGCGAACATTGTCGCGCATCAAATGTACATCAAGAATTGTTGTGTGTGCAATGTATATACACATATAATATATACATATACACAACGATAAATTGTGTATCCAAGTGAGAGATAATGTGAGTAAGTGTCTGTATGTGTGGGAATATTACAGATGTGTATGTTTGCAGAATGCAAGTTGGATGGACAAACGTTTTACTCTACACTAGATGGCAATGTGCATAATTACATAAAATTACGATGGGCGTTTCTAGCAAATTATTATGGCTTCATGCCGCGTTGTGGCACAGGTGTAAAACGACAGGGGTTGTAGTGAGGGCGAATAATATATACATATAGAGAGTATATGTATGGAATATAACAGCGTTGAAACTCTCGCGTATGTATTTACATCTACAATTTTGATTTCATCATCATTTCCGCTCGTTAAATAAACGGTTGAGTGAGTGAGTGAATTCACAAATAATTTGTTATTAATGAAATTGTAGAATTTATACGAATGTTTATATAACATATTCAATACTAATTTGATTTAATATTATTTCGGGATTATTGAATGGATTATTTTGAAGGAAAAAAAAAATAACAATTTAATTTGTTATTCAGAAATTTAATATGAAAGTATTACAAATGAAAATGAGTGAAAAATAATTTGTATATTTAGTATTATTATAAATCTAGCGATTTATCATACTGAAATTTTTACCAAAAGTTTTTCAATGTTGTCTCGTTGGCGCAATGGCAGCAACGGTGACCGTTATCAAAACGAAATAATCGAGACAAAATGGTGAAAAAGTTTTCTCAATTTCTCGTTTTTAAAGTGAGCGTAAGAAACAAAAAAAAATAATACGATAAAAAATGTAAGAAAGTAAAATATACTTTCTTTTTTCTTTTTATATATTTTAATCTTTACAATTTTGTTTTTATTTCAGCGAAAAAATTCATCACATGGTTTAATTGAATATCAATTTTTTGTTATAAATCAGTTTTACCATACGATTTCCGATAATAAAACTTCCGAAATTGACTTTACACGAAAATATATACAGATTCACGAATCTATAACGGATGCTATCCATTTTCAAGATTGTTTTTCTAAGCAGATTCGAGTAGATTGACAGCACTGATGCATATACACCTACATACAAACTCCTACATGTAGGTACTTATCAAGAAATAGAAGAGTGAATGTAAAAGTGCTATGTGTTTTTACTATATGCTACCGCGATATTGCCAATTTCGATATCACTTTCTCTCTCTCTCTTTCATTTCCACCTTCACCCCTATTCAATCACCCTACTATCACGCTATTTCCTTTCCAATTGAATAGTATACTCTCACTGTAACGCTAGTCTCCTAACCGCAGCATTCACATTTCACGTGTCTAAATCTCGTTGTAATTTATTTATTTATTTTATTTTTCCTCTCGTGTTCAAATTCAATTTCTCGTCTTCATCTATCGATAATGTCAAAAATCTCTCATAGTACTAATAAAGTTAATCAAATGACAAACTAAAAAAAAAAATACTGATATCATAAAAATATAAATAAATAAAATAAAAAAGAAAATTTTATTTATGCTTGTGTATAATTTTTTTTTTTGCAATTTGATTAAGAAATAAAATCGTCTGTTGAAAGTGGTTAGAAAATATTTAACTTTTTTCAGGTGAGAGATATAAATAAAAATTGGAAAGTAAAAAATATTTTATTGAAAAATTGGAATCGGAGATGGGTTGATATATAAATAAAATGTGGAATTGAATTCTGTGGATAACCATCCAAGGTCTTTGAACATTGGACAAGATTTTTGAAAAGTGGCTATTGAATTCGGTGGCCAAACTGAAATTCACCAGTGGCCTCAGTACGGTTGAGCGACTTCCGTTATCGAGATTGGTTTGTGTACGGTTCTCCAACGTCGAGAGTAAAGTGAGAGAGAAGCAGCGCACACAAAAAAAAGAAATAAAAATAAATAAAATGAAATGCGACGGAGGGAAAACACCATCAGCATATATACGAAAATGAGGAGTATAGAGGGACGATGGTAAATAAACTGAGGGCTCGTGCGGATCCCGTTCGTACGAAATTGCCTCTCATCTCTCATCTACCAAACGTGATGTTCGATAATGCGTGTATATAGTACTCGAGTATTACAAGCTAACTCGCACTACCGATACGATTTAACCTGCGGGCATTATCAAAACTTCTCTATACATATTCCAAGAGATATTTTTTCCCAATCTGCCTGCATCAACATTTATATATTTTCAATTATTAATAAATAAATCAACGTTATATTAATTCATTCAAAATTATTCTAATGCAAATAAATAATTATATAATCGTTAATTAAATACAAAAAATTCAACTACAAATAATTAGCAAGAGAAGAAAAGACAAAAAAAATAAAATTGATGAAATAAATATGAATATAAAATTTTTAATGATTGCTAAAATAATTTACAGAATTTTAATTATTTTATCAAGGATTTTAATTTAGTTTATCGATTCAAATGGGAGAGAGAGTGAAGACGAGAGGATAAAGTAAGAGGGTGAAACTCATTAGAAGCCTTAGTGAATTGGGACCAACGTTACGACTGAATATAGCATTAAGAAGGAATATCAGTGCTACCTGCGTACTCCAGGTGCTTCATATAATTCCCATGGGCAAAGAATTATACAACACAGAGCTTTATAAACATGTATGTAAGTGTGCATGGCTTTAGGCTTTAGCTTGTTCCATATATTGGGTTCATTAACCGACCCCAATACACTTCCAATTCATTTTCTGATATATGTATAATATTATTTGTGTATTGATTCTGTTTTTATATTTTATACTTATGAGTATATACGTAATGTTGATCGGATTATGTGGCATATACACTTAGGTAGAGTGGGATACACGTAGAAAAAATAAATAAATAAAATAAAATGATAGAAAAAATAAAAGACGATTATGAGTGAACATAACAAAGTATTTTTGGATTAGAGACAGTTGAATGTACACGAGCTCTTATTGGCTTTTCCAAAGCCATTTCATATATTGTTCTATTTTTTATTCAAGCTACGATTTGTGAAACAGAAGGTAAAAAAAAAAAATTCTTTACAGTTGTACAAACTATTTTCAACATTTGTTGAAAGAGAAAAGTCATGAGCGCGGAAAGAGATGAAAAAAAAAAATAAATAAATAAATAAAAGAACAAGAAGGGTGTAGAAACTCGAATGGTAACATGCTGCTTTTTGAGAGCAGTATAAGTAAAGAAAAGTGAAAAACTGGGGGCGAAGAAAATGTGAAATAGAAAAGTAGTCAAAGAACTCGCGAGCTAAACAATTCTTTTTCATATTATTTTCATTTTTTTTTTTTGTTAGTCTTTTGTCTTTTCTTAGTTTTCTACGTGTATAATAACCGGTGATGACTTGATGAGATTGTCGAGCGTTCATCAACTTTTATCACTCACCAACATCCTGAGAGCCGCCCCATGTGCCCAGCTGCGCCTGTCGTGCCAGTCGTGACAACGCGTCCACGTAAACCCGCGATGCTCCTGCTGCGGCTGCAAGTGACAAAAAAGAAAAAGAAACAATTAAAACAAATTAAAACCATTAATTAATCTACATAAATTATTTTTTCTAAACGTACAAACTTCAATGATTTAATTTAAAATATATAGTAACAATAACATTCATATAAAAAATAATTATGTGCATTCATACAATTTTATATATCACTAACAAATTATGTGAGAAATAAAAAAATATATTACATACAAGTGCCACTTGTATTTATACTTCAATAAAAAATTTATGAAGCACAAAAAAATTGAAGGCGATAATGGAAAATTGAGAAGATGAATTTGTGGAAAATTGACGTTCACTATAGATTATATATATATTTTTTTTTTTATTAAATCCTCCTTCGCTTTCAACGATCCCTCATAAATATAGAAAGCAGTCGTGCGAAAGGTTAACTGAGAAGATAGCCGCGCGTGCACCAAAAGTTTTTGGGGGTTTCTACAAGGCATTTTGTGTTAGAGGGCGAAAGACCAACGATTGTAGAGATGGATAAAACAAGGGGTTAAACTAGCAAACCCCTTTCAGTTTACCCTTGTGTGTTTCTCAGAATTTCCTCCATTAACAATCCTTCTATACTTCACCTTCTTGCTATCATCATACTATACATACATATTTATTCATTCAATTCAACACTTCAGGCATCAAGATGGCGCCATTCTCGTGAGTAAAATGCGAAATGAACTAATTTTATTGGTTCAATAATTTTAATTAATTGAATTTTATCACCCCTTATTCTTCATCATCTCTTTTCTTTATACTAGCAAATGAATTCTTGCCGCGTCTGTTAAACGTCGATAATCAACAAGATTATTTTTTTTTTAACTCAATGGTAATTTTTTTTCTTCTTTTTTTTTTTTTTTCATTCTCAATAGCTTAAAACAAACCTCGTACAAACCTGTCTGTAAAATCGAGACTGATGGATTGAGAAGTAGGAGAAAAAGAAAAAAGAATAAAATAAAAAAGAAGAAAAGCGTCGTGGACCATTACCACCCTCTTCGTATATATATACACTAAACGAAATGCGTGCTACCGAGTGAATTTCAGTTTCGAATTGAGAATTGAAGGAGACAAAAGCGTTACATTAGATGAAAGCGACTGGTAGAATATCAATGTCGTGCAGTTGAAAATGTGTGTGAGACATTCACATTCACCTTTTGTCTTACCTTCTCTCTGTTTTTTCCACCCCCTCATCTCTATCAATTTCTGTCCCTCTCACTCTTGTGAATTATCGCGTGTCAATTTATACTGAATCTAAGACTATTTATCCCCTCTGTTTTATTTATTAGATACATTTATATGTGCTGGAAAGGTTGATTATAAAAATCACTGAGGTGATTTAGAAACAATTTATTTTTTCTTTTCCCTCACACATATACATATAAATATATAAATTCACCTATATGCTTGTACATATATATATATTATATATGTATATAAATGTACGTATAATATTGACATTGATAATAATTAACTCGTCGTATTTTTTTGATTTACATTAAAGTTCCTCAAACTGCCACGTCAAATTAATTGTTATACCAACTCATGCTAATTATACCATCCCTCAACGCGTTATACTCACTGTACGTGTATATATAATATATATGTACTATATTAGTTAGGGGATGTCTTTACCCTATAACGTGAAGTGGCACTTTCGTCACCCTTCCAAGTGTAAGCATGCCTCGTTGAATTTAAATTTTGCATTCTAAGCGGTAGATACGCAAGTTTAAGGCAATAAAAAAACACTGTGAAAAAAAAAAAAATAAATAAAATTTTCTCTTCGATAAATATGTATATTTATTTGCAAAGAGGGTTGAACAACTAATACTATAATAGCGACGACACTTTAAGATGGTGTGAATACAAAATTAAATATAAAATTATAAAAGCAATCGCTTTGAAAGAATCATTAAAATAAAAAATATTTTGTAGGTATTTTTTTTTTTTTGCTTTTAGTTATTGATTTATTTATTATTCTGGAAATTGTACAAATGAGAAGTACCTATTTCGATGTGTGTTGGTGATAGGATATTGAAATTTGTGTGGAACTAAATCAGAGGTTATCGTTGCTTGTACAACTTGAATTACATGAGATATCAGTGTCGCCCAATTTGTCGTATAAAGGTTGAGAGTTTTCCTAACACCATTCGTGTGTGCCGTGTGATCGAATGAGTACAACATGAATATTGGAAATAGACCGCAGTACGATAGAGACCGCGAGAGAAACGGGGAGAGAGATATTGGTTAGAGCGAGAGTTAGTTATAGGCACTGTTAAATCCAATTTAGATCAGTGAACAAACCCCTGCGCCAGAGAATCCATTGATAATTGAAAATTAAGCTCCGCGTCCAAGCGAGAGATGTATAGCAAAATGAATTGCCTCGATGTTAAAAGCTTGTCAAACAAACGATGTATAAAATAAAAATGTTATCATTTTAATCTGTCTGATGAAGAAAAAATAAATTTTTTCCAAATACATAAATACATAAATGCGGAAATAAATAAATAAATGAATGAATGAATGAATGAATGAATGATTAAATTGGCTTCACGATAAAGTTGTAAAAATAATTATTACTAATAAATATATATTCTCCTCATGGAAAACGTTATTATATAAAGGTGAGGAAATATTTATTCACTTGTTCATTTATATCTTTGGAAAGTTTTGCCTTTGATTCAAACACGATCATAAATTGACCAAAAATCTCAACAACATTTTCCACCCTTCATTCCACAACCCCCTGCGACAACATTCACAAAGATGTCAAATTAACTCTCCATCCTTTCTCCATTCAACGATCGTCCAAGTGTAATGGAAAAGTTTTTACCACTAGACCCATAGCAGACAAATTAGCTTGAGATTTAATACTCCTACCACCACTATCAACCCCTAATTCAAAAGGACTCCATTCCATTTATCTACAGTTGACTTTGTGAAAAATAAAAAAAAAAATAAAAAACAAGAAAAATACAGAAGAAAAAAGTAAATAAAGAGAAAAACGAAAACAGTCAATTAGTCTGACTTTCGATTTTATAGCAATTTCACGGTGATACCAGTACACACCCCCATATCCCCACGGAGCTATATTACCCTACACATATATATCTACTCACCACATACATCTACTTGTTCATGTATATATTCAACTCTCTCATCCCAAAGCAGAGGTTCAACTGCGTTAAAAGAATATACGTACCTATCGAAAAGATAAATTTCGCTTGGGACCTAAAAAAAAAAAAGCCCCTCCCGAAGCACATTCATCATTCTTCACGAATATATAGAGAACAGCATCGTGGGACCTTTGAAAAATTAAATTTTATCACACGCTTAAAAGTAGAAGAGTTATATACACACATACATACATACTTTAATACATAAAATAAAAGAGAAGTAGAAAGGCGACGACGATGAGAATGTGTAGAAATAAAGAAAAAAATGACAAAGAAGAATGAGAAGCTTGCAGTTTGCACTAGTGTACAATAAATAAGCTTAGGGGCTAGAAGATATTTTTTTTTTTTTTTTTTTTCAAGAATAAAATAGAGATAAGAGTAGAATGTGTGTGTGTTTGTATGAGCAAAACTCCTCTTCCCCTCTATACTTTCTCATATACCTCGATAACCTACCCTTTAGTAACCTTTACCACCCCCTTTCATCTATCTATCCTTTTTACGTTACACAAGCCAGGGCTCACTCTTTCTCAACTCGTTTTGTTAGAACACACTTGTGGTATGTATACGTACGGATGAAGCATAAATTCAGTTGCCTGCCTTCTTCTCGAGCCGGAAACTCATCGTTTAGTCGTGCAGAGTGAGAACCAGTGAGAGTATAACAGAAAAAAAAAAAAATAAATAAAAAAGGAAAGGGAGAAAAATGGGTGGAGCGGTATGCACAGAAAAGATACGAAAGTGTGCGGGGGTTTGAATATAATGTAGGGAGAAAAGAGAAAATGAGAGACGAAAGCGTCTGTGGAGCACCCTGAGCTAAAGGAGGGGGTTGAGTTACAAGAGTGGAATAAAACCAGATGCCACGAGTGTATCGTGAAAGAATATTTTTTTGTCTTCTCTAGTTTGTTCTCTTTCATGTATGTGTACAGTATCCTGTGGCTTTATGTTTCTCTTCTCTCCCTGTGGCTTTTCTCAACAATGAGCTGGGGGTTTTAATGTTCGCATAACAATAAGCATCAGTGAGACACAGACACCGTCGAAGAAGAGAGACTTTCATCCGCTTGGTGAATAAGTAACGCTACGCGCATGTATTATATTATTGCCATAATTTTTCTTTGCATTAATTTATTTTATTTTATGTAGTGTATTTTTTTTTTTCGAAGGTTGGCTCAAGTGCCACTGTGCTTCTTTGGAAGATTGACGATCTCTTGACCCTCGAATATTCAAGGGGATGGAAAAATGAAATAGAAAAAAAAAATCCACTTGCCTTTTATAAATCAAGATTGATTTTTATTTGATAGGTAAAATTTATTTGCCTTATTTATTTTATTTTTATTTTCTATCGATATTTGTATAGGACTATTGTGATTTGAATATTGGAAAGTGATTTTAAAAGGTTATAGATTTGTTATTAGATGAATGAGATGAATTTGATTATTGTCAAAGTCATTTATTTGCTTGTGTTGTGATTAATAGCACGAGTATATAAAGGATCAGAGAATACTGACCATACTGATATAGTCAGTGGGCATTTTGGATGCTCTTGAAACGCTGAGTAAGACCAAAATTAACCCTCAACCCTCATGTCTTGTTTGTGGCTTCACTGTGGGATTCAACACTTACCCTATAATGCATTCAAATATATATATACCCAAAAGAATTTCATCAAGAAATAAAATATTGAAATAAACCACAAGCAAATATATATTCTCAAATTATAATATTAATATTATTTTCTATCAAACTTTACTTATTCTTTTTCTATATTTGTATTATAAATTATTTATTATTCTTATTATTAATATTATTATTGTAATGTACAACGAAAATTTTCATGCTTTTCTTTATGATTCGTTTAATTGAATTGCTACGTGACAATAAAAATATTATTTCATTGATTCACAAATAAATGTTTATCGCAAACATTGTAAAAAGCACATTTACTCTTGACTAAACAAATACAAACATTGGATTCCCTTCAATAGTATAGAAGAATCCTCTTGCCATTTTCTCGTTTCTCAAGGAGAAAAGTGTGGTTCACTTTATTGCCCTCATCGACGCTTGTTCAGTTTGTGCTATTGTTTCCTCGCTAAAACTCGCCAATTTTTTTTTTCTCCCTATTCTGCGGTTATTTTTCTCTAGCTTGTCTCGAACCAATGCGTGCCCTGTATTATTTATGTTTTCATATAAAGCTTATCTCTTCCTCGCTACAATACTTCTTGATTAAACTCATCTCTATACTGGCTCAACAATCCTTTATGATATCATGAAGAATTTTCCTCTCAATTTTATCATTTCATGCTACGACAGGATCTTATATATACAATATCTTTATGCTGATGAAATTGACAATATAAAAATGTCAAAAAATATTTCTTATA
This sequence comes from Microctonus brassicae, assembly GCA_918226075.1. Taxonomy (NCBI): domain Eukaryota; kingdom Metazoa; phylum Arthropoda; class Insecta; order Hymenoptera; family Braconidae; genus Microctonus; species Microctonus brassicae. Next base: position 1,504,569 of record OW445491.1, on the reverse strand, counting down.
CTTTTCTAAAATAAATCAAGAAATATTCAATCATAAATAACAAAAGAAAAAAATATTAAATTCCACTTTTGTTTTTTCTCTAAAAAAAATTAAACAGTTAAAAAAATAATTTTCAACTAATAACTAATAAATTTCAATGAATAAAATATTTAATATTAAAATAATTCTTCTATTTTCCCAAAGAAAATAAATCAATTATAATTTATCAATGTCAAATTATTTTTCTATATATAATAAATTATATAATCACATTTAATGCACTAGGAATATTAAAACCAACTATGTAATACAGCTTTTAGAAGTTCATTGAGCTATTGTGATATACTGCAAGCTCACATACATCACCCACAGATCCTAACGAGCATAATTCCCTCTCAAAGCGGAAATACCATATAGTGATGAATGTGAAACCAAGAGAATCCGTTTCGATTCACTACTGCGTGATCCTCCCACAAGTAGTCACGTTATATATTTCCATCTCTTACTCTTCTCACTACCATCCACTCTATATCTCTATCGTGCAACGATTCACCATCGATTTCCTTTGTTTCATACATATACTGTACGTTTCTATACCACTAACTAACCAACAGTCAACTCCTGGACTTTCTCACCACCATTTCTCTCTGGTATATTATTCAAATTTTACTCTTGATCATTTTGGGACAAATGCCAAAATGACTTTGTACTTTTCATAAAGTAGAAATTTATTTTAAAAAATTATATACAATATATAAATATGATTTGAAATATTGCCATCGATTAACCATTGTTGAATGAAATATTTGATAATAAAGTTCCTCTTTACAATAGACAAATGGAGGTAATTTTGTATATATGCTATTTGTAAAGGCGAAAACAATCTGTAATTTGTCATACAAAACGATTATTTTATCCCACCGCAAACCAATGCGTCCGGCCAAATGTAACGGCATTCAGCCAAAAGTTTTCATACGATATATATGTGCATATAAAATGTCACACAATTTTTCATGATGATTCATGGGCCGCATGTCGATATAGACCCCCCCTCACCTGTCATTTGTTCAATGATATTATTTTAATAGAAAAGAAAAATGAAAAATAACTTTTTGTAAATTTTATTTTTCACGGTACTTGGGGCAAATTTTGATTGGCGTTAATTGGAAAATTTTCAAGTGAAATCACATCGAGATAGTGAATTAGCGGAAAATATTGATGGAGAATGATGGGATATATCTGAAAAAATTACAGCTAATCATAGTGAGTGGATAACAAAAATAAATACATACTCATTGAGAATAAAAATAAAAATAAACGGTCAATTTGTTCTGTTGCACAAAAGTGCTTCAATCGAAATAAAATAACAGAATCGCCTTTATTTCTCTGTTCACATTTATTCAATCACTCTTCTGCTCCTTACTCTCCAACCCTCTCTTGCTCAATTTTTCGCTTCGAACATTACTGTGAATAATTTCTCGTGGTATTCAGCACTTTACCATTTTTTTTATACCCACCTTCTTTGCAAGCTCAAGATTCGGACCATAATTAATAAAATACGTACAAAAATATGTAGCAGGCAAAGTCACGATGAAAAAAAAAAAATAAAATAAAATTCTACATGCCAGTGAAAAAATTTTCCCGTTGAAATGTAAAAAAAAAAAATATATATATTTTTCATTATAAAATACACTTGTATTTCTATTTCACTACTTTTATTTCCCTTTTCTTCATAAAACTATTTATTTAATTTAATTCCAATGTTGAGAAAATTAAATTAAAATCAAATAGTAAAAAGCAAAGATAAAATGTAAAGTTTTCATATAATTCATTTCATCTTATCCAAAGTTTATCGACGCGGAATCAATAAAGCTTCAATAAAGAGAATATTGCAATAAAGAATAATATTAATATAAAATTGTAAAATACCAATACTACCATAATACAAAGCACTACTACAATACATCAGCAAGCTCAAACAAAGTTCCTCTCTACCACACATACCTATATTATAAATACGTAAAAAATTCAGCCGAGTGTAATTGGACAGTAGAATTTATTTATTTATTTTTTCCCCTTTCATTTTATCACTAAAAGACTCAATAGGTGATGAAGAGAAAACGAATGAGAGTATATTGGTGAATGAGAGGGTGGAGTTTTCAGTATCGCGTGCGATCTATAAGTCACGCTTCGCTACCACTGCATGAGAAGGGGTGGCAAAAGCTCACCGGGTGGCGGCTGTCCTGGATAGTAATTTTAATATAGGGATTCACTCCGGCATTACCCCCGAGGGGCAAGAGACTTTGTTGAGGGATATACCGGATGCCACCACGTCGAGACACGCCAGAGAAGAGGGTGGAAACGCCCCTACACTCACACATCAACAATATAACCTACACATATGTACATTTGAATACTTATACACAACAATAATCACATGACACATAAGTTATTACTAAAACTGACAATAAAATAAATTGAACAACTGTAAAATATTATTCATTGTCAATTATTATATATTGCTAAGCTTAATTAATTTATTTCCGTTTATATTTATATGTGTAATTAAAATAATGATATAAAGTAATTTAGTTTATAATTATCCCTCTTGATTTTGTCCCGTTTTCCTTTCCATCTATTCCCCAATACTATTCATAGTACATTGGGGCTTCTCTAATGTCCGGTACGTGGCCCCTTTGGGCCGATTGTCGTTCATGATTACGGACTCAGAGGTTGTTTGCATTTAGTAAACCATCAACCCTTAATCGCATTCCTTCTCGCCCAAAGAGATTACAATGTATCGACACAATAAACCCTAACACTATTTTCATTTGTATTTTATAAATATATCTATAGTGGTATATTATAGAAAAGAAAGAAATATATTATGGTATAATGTCAGAAATCTCTCTGGAAATATACCTATACAATATAAATACTTCAACAGTATTATTGGTGAATATTCACCATTGGCATGAGGTACAGATATAAATAATATAATAGAAATTATTCTCACGATGATAGTAGAGTGGAAAATGTAAAGAAACTATCCATAAAAATGTGGAAAGACGTATAAAGGAAGGAAAAAGATATAAAAAAAAAAACCAGAGAGGAATAAAATGAAAACTTGAATAAGAATTATTATCCCCAAGGTCGAGCGACTTCCTCATCACGTTCTTTCGTCGTCTACTACGTGCAACCTGCTTCCCCCAAAGGTGTAAAATGTCGACGAACAATTCTCCACTCCTTCTTCCACCATCATCACAATTTTCCAACTTGTCTTTGGTGTAAGAAAACTTTTTACAAACTCAACAATGGAATGAGCGAAAATAATTAAAGCCAATTAATATTCGCCACTGGTTTTGGTGGTAACTTCAATCCCATACGAATTTTTGCGCATAACAAAATCACCAAAAGTGAGGGTTATAATATCACAATGATAAAATAAAGAGACGGGATTTATACACGTATTAAAATCTCATAAAATAAAAAATCGAAATTTCGCGTTGGTATTTTGAGTCTGTTGACACCGCATTTTTGTATTTTATTGTTTTATTTTTTTTTTTTTTTATTGTCCAACTGTACACCGACAAGCTATAACCCAATAGTCAGTATACACGCTCCGTCAGGTACAATTACATAATCCTCGTGTGTATGTATACATGCACCACCTCTTCAATTTCCATTTATACTCTACACTCGCGTTTCTCTGTGTATCGCGCCTCGTCCTGTCCAACTGTCCCGGAACAAAATCGAAGGGTGAACACCCCAGGGTTATATACGTGTCCCATACGTGAAATCAACATCCACGAAAAAAAAAATAAAATAAAATAAAAATAAATAAATAAATAAATTCTGCTTCCATGGAAGTTTTAGGGTGATTCTGAACGAGTGTATGGAAAAATAAACAGACAAAAAAAAAATATTCCGATTGCAGGTATATCAAATAAAAATATTTCATTCCTGACTTTCTAAAAATATATGTTTAATACTATCTACAGTAATATGATATTTTTTATATTTATCTTTACATACATATATATATATACCTATGTTCGATTAATAAATCCACGGTGAATGTATCAAAAAGATTTTTGTATCAGAGACAAAATAAAATCAGATTTATTTATTTATTTTTTCACTACTATCAGTCTCATATTCACCATCGTAACGGTTCTTTCAATGAAATATTGCAAGTATATTGTCTGACACGATATAGGGATTATCCACTTTCTTAGAGCTTCTCATATAAGCTGCCTTCGACGATGATATAAAAGCGACGATTCTTTATTTCGTCTTTTTCAACGTATTTCCACAATTTTTCTTTACTTTTTTTGCATTTATTTTTTTCCCTTTCACAACTATATACACTCACTCTGCCTTTTTCCATATTCCCTCCTCCATTTTATCCGCAACATCTTTTGCTTCTTTATTATTATACTCGCCCAATGTCAGAATATCATCATATATATTCGCAAGGGTATATATTCTATACACTTGAGGTGAATAGAAAGGAGCGACGACCTTTGAGAGGGAAAATTCTCGTGGTATGAAACTATGAAGGTTTCAGACGCGTAGACTTTGGCTCACATTACAGAGATGACACGACAACGTACGCCCGCTGGCAGGTTGGCTGGATACCGAGCGATGTTGAGCAGTTACAGCAAAGACAAAATATATGTATATTGTATATATACAGATGGTAAGAGAAATGAGGAAACAGGGTATAATGAGAAGAAGTGATAGAAATAACATACTTAGACAGATGAGGGAAATGTAAACTTCATTTTCGAAAGGACAATGCATCCTTCGTGCCTGATGTGCGATTCAATTATTTTCACTTGGACAATCGCTTTCTCGCTCTTACAATTTTAACCCACCACAACAGACTTTATCTAATTTTATTATTCACACCACGCTTTTTTTCTCTCCACAATAAATGGAGAATTTATTTATTTTCTCGTTGTATTTTTATTTAATTTATCAAAGTGATGATGGATTAAATTTTTAACCTGACAGAAAAATTCAGTATTATAATTTAAACGTCTTGATAAATTTATATTTAATTTTAATTCAACTCTGGAATATATAAATAAATAAATGAATAAATAAATAAATAATGTACTATTTAGAATATAATTTCAAGTGAAACAAATTAAACAAACATGTCTTCAAATATACTTGCCATTAAAATAATATGAATAATAAGAAAAAATTGAATAAAGTGAATTTTGTCTACATTTTTTATTTCTCCATTCTCTCGGGCACATTTTTTTTTTCCTCTCTCTCTACACATACATGTGTACATATTTTTTTTTCTCTCTCTCACATCCAATTTGTCGCATCGCGACGTGCCAAGATGAACGAATGATCAGTCGGCTTTAGAAAATTAGGTACGTGTGCTAGCTTTCTAATTTTTTTTTCTCCCTGACTTTTTTTTTTTTTACCTCAAGACCGATTGCACTCTGGGGACCATCCACGTGGGATAATTAAAAATCCAACGACTAAACCAACAGTGAAATTCATCTCCACGGTAGCTGTTAGAAGCATAAACGAATTTTTTTTTCTCCACTTCTTCTTCTTCTTCCTCTCCCTGCTATGTAATTTAGTTAGTTGTTTTTTTTTTTCGCTTCACCTTGCCTTCTTCACCCGTTGATTAATGTCACAATCCCAAACTTCTTCATTCCGTTATTCTGAACGCGAAAAAATTATATTCCTTATAAAATAAATTTAATATTATATATTTATTATTGTGTAACGATTAATACGGGGGTGTAGTCCTTTATCAAGCATGCAGATGTCTACTGAATACATGGGCGCATTGGGAAACCGGGTGTATATATTATGGACAGTGTACCCCTTCGGAATTCACTGGGATGACGATTAATCGCAAATGCCTTACATATTCGTAGCCATATCCGTGCTGGGCATACCGATGGCAGTACTAATGGAGCCATTACCTACTATAGTTGGTCTCCTATATGTACACCGCTGTGTCGACACGTAGATCGATCACTTCCGGCTAATCAGCCGCACCACACCAAGTTCTAATTAACCTATCTCCACCCAATGCACGAATCATAATTACAACAATACTCTTTTTTAATATACACAAGTACATAATAAATATCAGACGGAAACTAAATTAATAAATGGAAAAAAAAAAATTTTCTGTATGAAAAATTATTTATAATGTAAGTAAAATTTTTTTTTTTTAATTGTAAATCGGTTTTTTATTATTTTTATTTTTTATTTCATTAGCAGATACATATTTTGTTAAGGACAATTAGAATAAAATTTTTATTATGGATTGCATAGAGAGCGGAACTAAAAGCTAATATAATTTGAAAAGTTTTCTCATTAAATTATTGCGTATAGATATATCAAAAAGGCGGTGGTTGAAAGCATCAAAAGCTGTGTGGCCAAAAAAAGGCGACAGAGAGTGAAATGATGGTTATAACAGACAAATAATAAAGAGAAGGCAAAAGGATACGTGGATAAACGAGAGTTAGTATGATGAGTTCGAGGGAATTTCAATAATAACTGAACCCACAGTCAATAAACCAGACAAATTTTAATTACCAAATCCCTACGTGTATATATATCCTATTATTTAACTTTAGTACAATTTTTATTTTTCGTTCTACTGAAAAATAGATTCCATCTAATATTTCCATTATTCTTTTTTTTTTTTTTAATTTTAATTATTGCTTCACTCGCCTGACAGAAAAATTATTCTTTGATAAATCTCGTTGCTGTTATATATCAATAATTAATGTCGGTGCATCAACATCTCGTTCATATCCTTAAAATCCTCAATGTTCGTAGTGGTGCTGAAAAGCAACTCATTAAAAATTGAAAAGACTTCCGATCTGCATCGAGCAGACACGAAACGAGTCAGAAATATATATACATCAAACTTGTTCAAGTTTTTCATTGAAATAAAAGTTGAATTTAGAGATACGATTCATCGTTGAACGTATATTTAAGAAACTCACAGACGATGAGTTATATCAAAATATAATATTCCTCAATTACGTTTACTTCCTCTGATCCCACGCAAAGTTTAATATTAAAAAAAAAAAAAAATATAGAAATGTTATAGAAATAATAACAATAGAAATTGCATCATTAGGAAAATAGCGTTGCATTGGCTTCAAAATAGGTTAAAAGCACTGAACAATGAGGAGCCCATAGTGGTTCATGCACGTATATAATACTAGTGCTTCACTTGTGTCGTGTGTAAATGTCCAATAGTAACAACTGAGGTGGCAGAAAACTGGTCAGCCGTTGTGTTGGTTAACACTCAGACAACTAACAACGTTAAAATGAAATATCTACAGGGTTGTTTATGTAAAAGAGTTTGTCATAGTAATAGTAGTAGCACTAGTACATGGAGATATGCTGAAAATAGTGTGAATAAAATAGAAATAAAATGAAATAAGTTACATGAATGCCACCGAATTTTTATCAAACTGCTGTAATTACAATTTTGCTGTTTTTGACGTGAATGTAACAACGCCTGTATGGTCATGACACATCAACCAAATAAGCTACAACACGCTCGTCTAAGTATATATATGTATGTGTATATACCTTTTATATGGTATATAATTTTAGTTTGTACGTACAGCAAATATTTTAATATATTTTCTTTTTTATTTCAACTAAATTGAAATATTTGAATCTATTGAATATAAATTTGTCACGTTGTAAACAGGAAACTTGACACAAACTGCATTTGTAATAGATTTGTCATTAAAGATTAATGTACGAATTGACAATAACGATTGAATGAATTGTTAATAAATTGATTTTTTATTTTTTTAGAGTTAGTCTTTTAGAATGCATCGTTATCTTGAAATTGATTTTCTATGCGATGAAATATTTCGATTTCTTGGCAATTTGAATTGTGAAAACGACTCTTGAGATGACACACAGGAAGTGTCAAAGAATGGGAATGAAAGAAGATGAATAAAAAAAAAAAAGAATGAAAATAAAAGAAAAAGTTGAAATGAGAGAAGAGAAATGAAGCTGTTGCCAAGGTCGTAGACAAAGTTACGAGACTTGCAAAGCATTTCTGGAAGGCCTCAGAGTGGCTTGACGAGCGCAATAAATTGTCGAAGATCTATTGGTGTTTCAAGAATTGAACGGAAACTTCGTCACAGACGGTATGAAAGAGGTTTTATAGGAACAAGGATGATGGCAATAGAGAGAAAGAGAGAGTGAGTACTGATAAAGGTAGTTGAAGAAGGAAGATGAGAATTTCGAAGGCAATGTAGAATGAATTAATTTGACTGGAGAGGAAAACTCGACTACAAAGACTTTGGATACGATTCGAAGGGGGATACAATTACATTTGACGGTGCTGGGGTTGAGTTGGTTGGTTGGTTGGTTGGTTGGTTAGTTGGTTGGCCGGGTTGCTTAGTCGGTGGCAATTCAAAAGTGCGGCGGTAGTAGACGCAAGTAAGGAAGACGCGTCGTCGCACAGACGCATAAATGACTTTGCCGAATTAACCCAACGTCAGACGAATCAAATTTGTACAGATGAAATTAATTTACCTGTCACCATCCAACTTTACTATATTCATCTGAATAAATATATGTATATATATATATATATACATGTATATTAAACCTTCATTTCCTATTTTTTTTTCTACTTTTTCCTTTTTTGAGAATAATTTATAAATATTAATCTAATTTTCAACTATAGACATTTCACATTTGTCGTATTACATTATATTTTTTTATCCACCTCGTTGAATTCCGTCAGATTTAACATAAAATATAAAAACAGTGCAATAACTCTTGAAATTTATTACTCCGGAAACATCAAAAAAAAATATTTATTAACAAAAAAAAAATCGTTTTTTCTTTTTTTTTTTTTACTGACAATATATAAAAATATATATTTTCAATGTATACATCATAACCGTTAAATATCAGTAGTGAATACCCATAAAATACACGAACATGCATTAATACCATGAAATATACAGGCCGAAGAACGTTAAAGTTTACGATGAAAACACAAAATCGAAGAAATTGAAAAGAAAAAATAACTAAAGTTCAAATCACCATGAAGTAAATACATCAGGGATTACTATTATTATTCAATGTCTATAAATTAATATAAGAAATGATTGAAACATGGGATATGGGGGTGTTTGATGCGCTTTAAAGGGTGAAACACAGAGTGGGAATATAGGTTCATCGGGATATCTCGAGTCGGTGTGTGAATATTCTGTGACAGTCATAAATATACTGGATTACCGTCGATATTCCTTTGTGCAAATGCCTGTAACGCAACGTTTGCAAGCTCTCGCATAGTCTATACATATATACGTAAACTACCACCATAAATATTGTGCTCACCACCCTGTGCACTCGCACGTCCGTTAATATAACAAGCTTTACACATATACAGATGAACTTGTATGGAATACTACACCTCCGAGTATTCCATTCTCTACCAATACACTCAATTCCTTTTTGCTTGGACACAATTTGAAATACATACACACATATATACACATATGTATATATACAGAGCTTTTACTCTGTGACAAAGCCAGATTTAAGCTACGCTTACGTAGGAGATTTTCTGTCCGGTACGTGCACGTAACGATTTCAAAAAAACCCAATCGTTTTAACAAGCGACACGCTATATATTAAGTAGAAAAAAAAAAAATTAAAATAAAAATCAGGCGATGAAAAAATAAAATAAATATACATACATATATCAAGAGAATAAAAGTACAGAGTAAATGAGAAGCGCATAGGCAGCCATTTTATAATTTTGTAAAATTACCAATAAAAAAAAAAAATTGCAAAAAATTTTTTTGTAGATAAATTTTTTCATTTGTCTGTTTATAAAGTAGTAATTTAGATAGCAAAATTAAATATATGTATATTAATGTAGATTAACCTATCTATATATTTTTTATCTATGTATTTCAACCTGATAAAAACTAACCCCTTGTTTATTTTATTTATTTATTTATTTTTTTTTCATGTACAGCAGCTAATATAAACTCATGTCGTCCCTCCTATATACTAAACTCCAACGGCCCATTCTCGTAACGTAGATAAAACGAGCCGCATCAGCGCTGTTTATTTGATAACAATAAAGAAGGGATGAACAGAAAATAAAATAAAAAACAAAATCGAGGCAAAAAAATAAAGAGTACAACACAACACTGAAGAAGGGAGCAGCATCAGGTCAAACTGGGACAATGAAGTCTAATCGAATGACCCCAGTGTCTTTCAGTAAGAAAAACCCCCCCCATTACAGGGTACACATACCCAATAATAATAGAGGTTCACCAATATAAAATCGTGTTTATTTGGTATTAAAGTTGCGGGAGAAAATGGACAAACTATACAAACATACACACACACACACACTTATGTGAACGAAAAATCGTTGCAAAAGAAAACCCTGATGGATCCAAGACCGAAATTTTCTAGCAATTCGATACAGAAAATGAACCAAAGAAACGAATTGTCCATACATCTCTACATATATGTACATCTCATGTAATATATAGCAAGGTTAAGAGAGAGAAAAAAATGCGAGAAAGTGAAGCATAAAGGGAGACAAAATAAAAATAAAAAAAAGCTCCAAAAGAGTAAGAGAAAAAAAAAACAGCAGGAGAACTTTAGCAAACTGATACTCGATTTCAGGACAAAATCCCAGGAGACAAGACAAAGTTCTACTCATCCCTCTTCATCCCCAATAACATATATATATATACAGATACATACATATATAGTTCCTATTATATTTTATCCCCAATAAAATTTTTTTTCTGTACAAAATTCTATATATTTATACATGATTGAATTCGCTCACCATGAAGAGCTTTGAGGTATGCCTTTCCAGCGTTAATCAGCTGCCGTGCACCCGGATTGAACTTGTCCAGAATATTCTGAAATCAGAAAAAAAATAATAATAATAATATATACTATTGAATGAAAAAAAAAAAATCAAATTATAAAAGCAAACGTTACGCCTTAAATCACGATTCGGTTGCGTTCAATTTAAAAAGTTTTGCAAGCGCATCTATTTCCCAAGTGAATGGCTATCATTTCATTCTCTATACCGCGCCCTTTGATTGTATATGTATATATGTATGTATGTTGGTGTCTATCTATGTACTTTCAATTCTTTTTCCATTCTGCCACATCACTCAAGAAACTTTTATAAACCCCTTTCACGCGGTCTATCGAATCCCTCTTCAGTCAGCTCATCCTTTATATATGTATTTATCAACGTAGAAAACTATCGAGGGACTTTGGGAATTCTCGTTCGTCGATTTTAAATCGGTAGCTCAAGCGTATGATTATTTGAGAATAAACTTTCACGGATGTATACGTCGCTCATCGCGCGACCGCAATATGATAAGAAAAAACAAAAAAATGATGCACGATTTATGGAAGCTGAAACAGATGCGAAGGTGTGTATGTATGAAAATAAAAATGATAAATAATACACCAGTGTCCCAAGAGTATGACAAAACATTGACCTTATTCAACATTTAGAATTATACAGGTAGAATATATATTGTTGTATATCAGTGTGAGGATAATACAATAGTGTAGTGGCAGAGTATTTTCACTTTGAAGATTTTACGTGGACAATATAAATATGACTCGTATAATTCATAAAGCTCATGCGATGTTACTTTTTCTTGCTTACAATTCTTCTTTTTCTTTGACAGTGTACAAGAGATAGACGCGCCTTCAGCAGTGTTCCCAAGACAAGAAGAAAAAAAAAACCAGCTGAGAAAAAAATTCATGAAGAAGAGACAAAAATAAAAATCAAGCGAATCAAGAGAAAATAAAACTGTGTTTTCAATATTAAATCCAATTGCGATAGAATAAACTTCATACAGTTATTTTTCTTTCTGTCAACAGATGCATTATACATATATACCTACACTCCATTTTCATATTGTAAAATAAATAAAAAAAATACAGAATAAATATTTATCACATCAATTCTACATTGTAATAAATCAAAATGTAAGAAAAAATAAATAAATAAATAAAATTTTGAAGCTAACTTTGAAATATAAAAATAAAGTTATCAGAATTCATAATCGGAAAATATTTCAATGAATTACACATACAAATGTTCGATCGTTGTAGATGAAAGTTTCGTCGATACGTCAACAATGTCAAGAATGAATTTATGGCGACAATGGTAGGGAAACTGCTAAGCAAAAGAAGAAAGGTGAAAGGACAAGTCGGAGAATTTCGTTTTCGATCTCACATATTTCCGTTGGCTTCGTCTACCACGACGGCAACATGGCATTTGGTACAATATGGCGCACGATATAGCAAAGAAGTAAAGCGTGACGTTGAACATCTATACACAAACATATATGTATATACACATTTACGTAGAGAAAGAGAAGGAACCATGCCGGAAACGTTGGTAAACCGAGTTTAATTTAGCCGTCAGCGGTTGCCGATCGATATCCGACCGCACCAACATCAGCTCAGAGGTCGCAAGTAAGTATAACCAGGATCCCTTTTGCAAAATACAGAGTGCGATAGACAATTTAACTTGGCAACTGTCGAGTGTACAAACGTGGTCCGTATAAGACAACAATATACAAATACAACCGCTAACATTTGTGAAGCAAAGGACATGGAAGGAAGTTGGATGGATATAGGCAGAAGAGACATTATGTATATGGATACCATGGCAGAGAACCAGCACTCGTGGCACTTGTCACCCCATAGTAAATTTGATACAACATATTTATATGAAGAAAAAAAGTTGTAGTCATTTTGATATATTAAAACTTTTGTAAATTTCTCAAATCCAAAGTTCAACACTGAGAATAAAAATTACTAAAAGCAATCAAATTTATTACATGAAACCAAATAATTAATATTATTTTTGTTTGATGCTACACAAATTTTAGTATTTATATAAATATTATATAAACTTCTGTTAATATTGAAGAATATTTATCTCTATGAAAATAAATTTTATTTTAATTTGAATGGGAAATAAATGAAATATACGAAGGGATAAATTAAAGATTTGATTCGTTTGTTTGCATAGAGTTGACTACGACGTTGTTGAATTATATATGAGTATAATTATATATTATATAGTGCTGTGTGTGTATATACGTATAGAATGCATAAGTATGTACATTGAAGGAAGAGAAATAAGCCCTTTAGCGTGACATTGCACAGATGTATTTGAGCAAATCGAGATTCTAAGTTGATACATATGCAAGACGAAGGTTGAGCAAGAGAAGGAAACTGTGAGTGGTGAGATTAAAGTTTATAGCAAAGGACGAAAATTCATGCATGAAATTTGGAAACGTGATATATGTGCTTTGATTATATATTGACATAGATGACACGGAGACGATGTATGTAAATGATGTAGGTTCATTAAGTAAACATATATTACATTTGAATATTTATCAGTAGAATATTATGTTTGTTTGAAAAAATATTTTCAATTTATTTATGCATTGAGGTAAATATTAGAAAATTAATTTAAAGACATTGAGAATAAAAATTAAAGGTATTGAATTAATTTAATATTAAATTGAATTATTATTTTATTTTATTATATTCTAATGGCTGAATTGTAATGAAGAATTCAAGATTTATTTATTCAGTAAAATATTCAAACTCGATCAATAATTTAGTCATATACATATAAATTTTATTATAAAAAAATTCATCAAGTAAATTATTAATTCTGTTTTAATTATTTTATTGAAATCATCCTCTTGAAATAATAAATCACCAATTTTTTTTTTTTCATTCCCAATTTAATAGATCATGAATAAATGAAATGAAATAAAATTAAAATAAAATATTGATTTAATATATTATTGAATTAATTTAATTCAATATATTTCTCCGAATATAAAATTAATTTTTTACTACTCAAAAAATTGTTTTGAATTCTTTTGTGTATATTAAATAAAATAAAAAATCAAATTGAGAAATAAACAAATAATTCCAAAGGTTAAATATTCCGTAAGAACAATAAATTTATTCCTCTCCAAGATTAATAAAACACTAAGTAAAAATAATTTCACAATAAAAGTAAAAATTATCTTATTATACTCATTAATTTTTTTCTATTCTTATTTAATCCTCTCGAAAGACATCGGAAATATAATACCTGAGAATATTATTCCTCTGCCATTTTCGCATAATAATATCCAACACAAATCCACAAGGTGAAAGCAACCTCGTTGTATTATACCATCTGGTAAACATTAACTAAGAGACTATTAGAATAAAACGATGAAGAATGCGTAAAGGTGAATGATCGATTAGTAAATGCGCTTCAGCAATGATTATAGGCGTTAAAATCTACACTAGTAACTGTATGTATATACAATTTACTCATGGACACCAATAAAGAAGCTGAATAAATGAACAGCTCTTATATTAATACATTCAAACACTTGTACATATCCATGAAGAAGGCGTGTGCGTTTGTGTATGAGATTTTAACCTAAAGATATTTATTACGCAATGTATTCACCATCATTGCATAGTTTTACCTCGAGTAAATATGTAAACGTAAACCCTGCTAACCTTTATCACTTATTTTCACTTCTATTCAGCTATTTAATTTATTTTTTTTTCTCTCATTTGCATATGAATAAATAAATAAATACATTTACATACTTTACTTATTCGATGACGTTTTATGAGTGTATATTAGTCAAAATTAATTTAATAACACTGCAGCAAGAAACAACTCATTGATAAAGACAAAATTAAATTCACAAATGAAATTAATAAAATTACCAATTTTACATTTAATTTATATATTATTTAAATATTAAAAAATTTTTCTTTAATCATGTAATTATAATCACTTTATTTGACATTTATTCATGGAAAAATGAATGAAAATCAATGATAAAAATATTAAATATATTTTTCAATTCCAACGATAAATTTGATCGATCATGACGAATGTATTGTATTTTTTTACAAATCAGCGTTTATCCTATTTGCTGAAGCAGCATGAAGATTTTTATGATTTTATTCGTTCTACACTATTGCTGTGGATATATGTATATTTATATAGCTTGTAGTCTGATAGAAATTACCGAAGCGAAACGAGGAATATCTTGTAATCCCTATGCAGTGAAGCTGTGTATAGATCTTGCTATATAATATTATATGAATATTCGGAGATGCGCGGTGAGGTATGATAAAACGGTTTTCACTTGTCTGTATATTTTATCCAGGTCATATGCATCACATATATAACTTTCCGACATGCGCATAAATATTTTCATACACACACACACACACACAGACAACAAATACAATGGAAAATTATTTTATGAATATAGACATCAACTAAAGTTCATGACCAATGGATTTGTGTTTTGCACGTAAATATAAATACAAATATCGCACAGAAGCTAAATAGTTTATGCCAATTTCATATATAAATATGTATAAACATAAATTAATATCAGAATAAATACATAAATAAGTACGTTAATATAATAAATAAATATATATCAACTCAGGAAAAGAAAATAATATGTAAAAATATATAATTTATAAATATCAATTCCAAAATAATGAATAAATATTTATCAGAATAATAAAAATAAATTTCTCATGTCTTGTTTTATTTTTCACTCTATTTTATATATTTATTGTAAGTTATAATTTATCTGGTTGAATGATAGCCACGCCTAATTTATTATCATATTTATTTTTTATTCTCATTGGAATTGGAATATATATTTAACAAGCCATCTCATCGAGAGAGTCAAATGAATTAACAGGACCCCGGGTGCCTCTTAACCTTCCCGTTATATTCGCTGCCTATTCCAACCACCGTTAAATAAAAATAAAACAACATGATGAAAAAGTAAGAAGAGAAAAAAAAAAAGGAACTAAAAGAAACGGAACAAAAAAAAATATACCAATAAGCATCTCAAAGTCCATGAAGCGGAACTTATGTACATGTGTGTGTGTGTGTGTATGTAGTGTGTATGCAGTAATATCCATGTGCGCCATTAGTTAATGATGAAAAATATCGCAAGAGAAAGGGCAAATTATTCTCGAGTGTATTTCAAGATAAATATCCAGAGATATAAATGAAATATAACAGTTAATCATGATTAATAAATTTTCCAGCAATATTATATATGAAAAAACAACGGAAATGTTGATCGTGAAATTTTTTATCTTTTCATATGAAAATATTATCCTGTATATTCGTGCTTTGATAAATAAATAAATAGACTCATTTACGTTTAATGTAATATTAATAAAGCTTTTGATATTAATTTAACTCATTTAATTGCGTTGCTTTCATTGCAAAGAAATAAATTATCATTTATTCGTGCCTCGGAAATATTTAAATGAATAAAAACAAAATAATTTCATGTTTGCATTATCAATAAATGATAATATTAAAAGTTTAAATATATTTTTATTATGATATAATGATTATTAACAGTTATTTTTACAGATGTATTATACAAACATTTTTTTTTTTTCTTTTTACATTTTGATAAATTACACGATGTATTGTGAAATGGAAAATGTGATTATGAGAGTGTAGAACGCCGGAATAAAGTGAAAATAAAAATGAAAAATAAAAAAATAATATTAATGAATGAAAAAAAAAAAAAATTAAATGAAAAAAGGAATGTAATTAATCCTGGTATGTATACGCAGAAGGTATTCTGCTATCGGCAAATCAATTTCTACATAACAACGTATGGCTGTCGACTGTCGAATGCACTGGAATACAATTTAAATATCAACGCCCAAACGAAGGGAACGCTCAAATAATCGGAATAAATCCTGTATATATAATTCTCATTCAATATATGAGCATAACACACACGCATTCATTTCATTTATTAAGCTCTACACTAATCAAGTAGGTATAGAATTTTGAGTTGGTTATTGAACAAAATATTTCATTTTATATTTCATTCATATGTGAAATATGAAAATATAAATAAAAAAAAAAAAATACATAACTTGTTTGTGAGATTTATTTATTTTTTTAAATTAATTTTCCAGAGGATTTTTATTTTATTCCATTAATTTTTTTCTTCATATTTCATGTGTGAAATTATTTTTTTAATAATATTTATTATTTATTTTACGACGAAATAAATACGTGATGGAAATATCAATTTAAATATAGATACCTATATTCATTTGTACACGACGACCATAAGACAAATCGATGTCAGAAGCAAAATTTACGGTTAAATGTTATGAGAAACTCTCGCGAAACGAAAAGCCCCCTATAAAATTGGTTCACGAGCGTGTTCGTAGTAACAGACAGTTATATATCCTCACTTTTATGGAAAACTCAATGTGCCGTTACGTGAAACACACAATATGACATATCAATATGATACATATTCAAAGATACCTGTGAATTTTTATCGTATTGTATATTTTATTCTGCATTTTATCATAAATAATTTCATTCAATTTTCAATTTTTAATAACGTTCACTCATCAAACTTATACATAATATATAAATAATTATTTCAAATGATTCTAAATAATAAAAAGAAAATTATTATAAGATACAACAAATCTATATTTTCACTTGCAATCGAAATATAAAATAAATCTTACGTTGTGCAATCGAAAAATCGAATAAAAATAAATAAAAAATAAAGCACATAACTCTACTAAAACTCAACGTATAAAAATATCAAGCAATATTGAAACAATGTGTCATTGACATATGAAAATAAATAAAAAATAAAAATTCAAATAAAAAACCTCTATATAAATTGTATAAAATTGCTGATGTAAATAGTAGGTACCTCTTCAAAGAAATATTACTCAGAAAAATATGCTTTTATAATCGTAAACTTGATATCAATAACCAAAATATCACTAAAACAATTTTTATATAAAAGCCATTGGAAATATTGGAATAAAGAAAAATAATAATAAACCGCAATAAAGCGAGGAAAAATATAATCATAAATTTAAATAAATGGCAAATGAAAAATGAAAATAAATAAATAAATATTTTTTTTTTCTTTTTTATAATACACATTTTTTTTTTTTTACTAAATATTGACAGTTCAATGCATCACACGCTCGTCGCTTTATGTCCACCGTGAAATACACGCCGTCACGATAAATATAAGGGCATTATCAATACGTCAATTTCATAGCACGTACATGAGAAACCGAGAGAAAATATATACGTACCAACGCTTCCAACCATCAACCATCACACGATTGGAATTGATAAACATATACAATTCGTAATATTCCACAACATACGTTATGAACATTAATTATAATCGCGATGAATAAATATTTTTGATTGATCAAATTAGCTGACAATATATCAACGAAACAATAATTATTATCACAAAACACCATTGACGTTGACGATCTGCTCATAATTATTTTAAATGAGCGCATTCTATATTAATCATAGAAAAAATAAAATAAATAAAATGTGAAAATAAATATTTACTAGCCAATAATTTATTAATAAAAATTTACATATCATACTAATTCATAATAAAAAAGAATTACTCAAATCAGTTTTCTCTACACTATTCAAAAAATGTTAAAATATATAATTTAAATTACTAAAATAATTTACATTAAAGCCATGCTCATAAAATGTCAAAATCTCTCCAAAAAATTTCATATTTCTGTCAGTTAATAAAACACACTCGAAATAAATTACAATTCTTGAATTATATTTTTTTTCAGTAAGCAATGAACGATTTATATTCCGGTCGTCTCGATTAAAAACATAAACATATACTTTTATGAACGACAGTGTATGATAAATTTCACGATACTTCATCATGATACATTATCACCATCAAGGTTATATTTGCATGCGCGACAAGTTGAATAATTTTTCAATTGACACACTGATTATTACACACGCACACACAACCACCGAGTGAAATATACAATGAATGTGGTGTTGATTACACTATGCATATATAAATCCAATTAATTAGCACGCGTACATCCTCGACAACAATACAATCTCCAAAATAAATAAAATAAATAAAATAAATAAAATAAATAGAACATCCTTCAATTCAACAAATAAATCTCATCGACTGGCATGAAATAATCCGCGAGACATATGTCCTCCCTTTATCGAAAGCAAGAGAAAAAAAAAACCCCAGTTCACAAGGGTTCATGCACCCTCTAACAATTTAAAAGTGTTAATAAAAGAAGAAGAAAAAAAAATCCCTTATACATACTCAACAGTTGAAAAAACAACTTGCACCACCCTCTCGCTTTTTATTCCATGTCTTTTATCCCCAATAGAAGTCAAGAAGAAAAATATAATAAAAGTCAATATATAAAGTTTTCTAACTATAATTCATTTTAAAATCACTGATATATACCAAATTAATTATCGCCAATGTTTCCAAACAACATGTGAATAATAAACAAGCAGAAATAAATAAAATAATATACACACACCAGTGACTTAAATTTTATCTATATTGGTTTTAATGTTTCCAACCCTTCTAATTATATTTATCCCTAAAGACACGCTTGAAATATCGTTGAATTAACGAAACTCGACGTCAAAATATATACACAACCAACGACGATGAATTTCGTTACTAATTAAGCGAAGCTCGAACATGACGAGTGAATACGAGAGTTTGTAAAGTTAACGGGGCGAAAATCAACCTGTGTATACATATAACACATACATATACATATGTATGTATATATAAATAAATATCAAAAGGTGCAAGTTGAGGATAAATAAACGTGGCATTACCTGAGTTCAGTGGGGAGATATAAAGAGAAGAAGTAACAAGAAGTAAGAGCGTGTATAAGCTGGATATAAAATATTATACAGTGCAGTGGATGAAATATCTGTTGAAATAGAAGTGGAAATAAAGGAGAACGAGAGAAACGAATGTAGCAAGTTGGAAAGAAAGAGAAATTGAGAAGGTGAGATGTGTATATATTTGTACCGTTATAACTGAGATAAACTACTGACGCCTCAAAAAATTCTCTCGAACCGGTCCTCGAATTTTTGGGCGAGTGCGATCGCCAAGACTGAACGTAAATAAAATTCCATCGGCAGCTACACGAATTTATATTTATGTTTTTTATATAGATTATAATAATAAAGATATATGTGGGTGAATATATAAGCTCAATATAAATGCTTTGCCTGATTAATTTGATTAAAAAAAAAAAAAAGTAAGAAGAAATTTAGTTGGAAAATAAAGTAAATTGAAAAGAAAATAATTTTAGTGTAGGTATATGTAATTTGTATATATTTATTTATAATTGGAGATGTAATGAAAAAAAAAAAACGTACGGATTTTAATATCACTCGCCAAATGTAACACACTTTTGTTTCTTTTTTTTTTTTTTTTGTATAAATTTGTGTAGTGTATTTAAAAAAAATAACACGATACGCCAGCATTTATGCTCGGTTGCATTCACATGTGTACCAATGTGCACGCGAATGTTATTTTTTATCTATTTATTAATTTTTTTTTTTATGAATAAACTTTAGGAACGCATTCATGTGAAGTCGATCTGAGGGTAAACAAAAAAAAAAAAAAAAATAGTACACAGTGTAACATAAAATACTAAAAGAAAAAAATGTTTCATTGAAAAAAAAAAAAAGTATTCGTATATTTAATGAGAATTTTTATTCATATGCTTCAATCATTGTTGCAACGATGATTTATTTATTTTTCCATTCTATTCATTCATATCAACATTTTAATCATAAACAAAAAATGTCCCTCACAAAATCATCGGCATTATACATTGTAGGTCACCTGACGATTACTAAAAAAAAATATAAAAAAAGATATTAAAAAATAAGAAAAAGAAAGAGAAATAAAAAAAAAATATAAAACCTTTTTCTTTCAACTCAAAAATTATTTTCAATTCAACACACGAGCCGATATATATATATCCCTCTATAAACGTGACCCCTTTAACGAGAGAAACTGTATGGAAGATTACGAATAACGCAAACGATTGTCAACACGTTCACCAATAATATCACATATATACAATAAATTCCATTTGTCCCTCCTTTCTTCCTATATCAAAACTCCCTTCTCTTCTGTCTCATATATCGCCTATTGAATTTCATACAGCACAAGAAGACACACGTCTGACCCAAGATCTGTCTCCAATGGATACAAGAACATATCGACAACTCCACAAGAACTTAGTTAGAGTATATATGTCCTACTTTGAACAATGAAACTGATGATCATTGCTTGGAGACGTTCTCCCGCGAGAGAGCCACCTACAGAATGAAGTTAAGCCCCGCTTCTCTCTCTTTATATATTATATATGTTATGTATACCCTACTCTTTCAATACACCTATACATTCATTCACAATATATGTATATTCTATGTATTTGTGAATATAAATTATATAAATTTGTATGTGTGGTAACCGCCATCTCGTCCACTAGAGAGACACAAACGTTTCTCGACGCTCCGTTAATTTAACTCCTCGATTTACGACGCCTCTGCCCAAGAGTAATATATATAGGCAGCGCTACCCCGAAGATATATATATACAATCATGTCTTACTCTTGCACACACTCTCATTCATGAAAATGGATTCCATTAATTTCATTTGGGTTAATAATTCTCCGGTCATTATATTGTGAATTATAAATTTTTTATGAATAAAAAAAAATCAACGAGACAAATAAAAATAAATTTATGTAATTAATTTTATAGCAGTCTTTGAGATGGGTAT
Organism: Microctonus brassicae; assembly: GCA_918226075.1. Classification (NCBI taxonomy): domain Eukaryota; kingdom Metazoa; phylum Arthropoda; class Insecta; order Hymenoptera; family Braconidae; genus Microctonus; species Microctonus brassicae. Next base: position 1,482,816 of record OW445491.1, on the reverse strand, counting down.
TATTTTTATTTATTTTTGTTTACAATATCATGAGACTTTTGTTTTGTATAATATTAAATGAAAAAGTTTTTGCGGAAAATAAATTTAAGAAAAAAAAAATTGAAAGCTTACGGATAATTTGTCTCGTTGAATTTACACCGCATCTAAAACTTCTTATTCTTTCCAAGTTTTAACTTATTTTACGAAATTATTTTTTTGTTCTTCACCACTCGTAATTTACTCTGGTTTACTTTGCGTTCGATTCGCTTTTATTCTATTAATCATTTTTGTATTTTTTACTTTAGTCTCTTTTATTTTTGTAAAGTTTATATTTATATATATGGGATAGAGCATAAAAGAAGCTTTCGAAGAGAAAATGTTGACAGATTGACGAGCAATGTGATATAGTAAATGCCAATCACAAGTCTACACTGATGTATTTTCTATTTTTTTTTTTTATTTTATTTTCTTCTTCGTTTTCGTTTCCATCAATGGATTTATTCCTCTTAAACATATTTTCCATCATCTTCAGTCTGCCTTAACTTAACTTTTTTCTTTCACGTCAATCATATTACAGTTACCACTGTACAAATGTTTTTTATCATTATTTTTCAAAACTCTTCAAGTAAATATCCAACCATTTATATTGCAAATATATATAAAATCCAATATCGCCATAGGTACACAGAATCAAATCGAAATTAATTGAAAATTGGTATACAGTAATTGCACCATTCATCACTATACAATCCTTCCTCAATTCTCTCTCCTCAATACATCAAGTGGCCCAACGAAATTTCAAATTACCACGCTAAAATATCCGGATATACCAGAGGCAGGAAATGCGCAACCCAATAACCACAGTGACGGTGACAGTTGCCGTAGGGCAAAATTAGACAACGTCAAGCATCCATGATGTTTACTATCCAGTCAATCGTGACTACGTTCAGACAGGTAGGTAGATAGACCTTATTATACAACTACTACACCAAATTATTCCCCCGGAATTATTCACCAAACATTCCCCAATAAAATCTAAAATATAAATAAAAATTTCACTGCTTTACTAATTCTCCAACAAACAAATATAATTTTAAATTCTTCATTTTAATAAATTATCATTTTCTATTTATATAAAACCTGTATAAAATATCCCATCTGCCACATTAAGAATTTTATTTAATTTTTAGTTTCTTTTTTTCTCCCTCAACAATTGTCATTTGGTAAAGTCAGAGAAAATCGTTTTTGGTTGGATACAAACGAACGTTGAATTTTCATAAAAGCAATACCACCAGCTAGTATACCTCTGCTACCTCAACCCTCTCTACATACCAACTAAATACAATAGCACCAGCGCGATTATATCAGGTAAAAGTCCACATGGGTATTGTTCAATGCGATTACATGGGCGCACGCGTAATCCTTAATTATACATTGAACGTGCACATACACGACAATATTCACGTCTCCACATGGTGGGCTCTCCGCTTTTCGCTTCTCTTTCTCTACCGTACTCCAGGGAAAATCATGACAATCTATATGTATGTATACATACACGTATATTTATTTGTATATGCAGACCACTCGGGTAGTTTCCCTCGCATGAATATCCATATACACATTCGCGACACATTGTTCTGTTCAGCTATATACATAGAATCGAGGCGAACGCATCGAAGCACGTTGAATGCCTCGTTTACTGATAACGCTTCGAGACGTATACATTCAGGCTGCAATGTCACGCGCACGAAAGACGATTTCTATTGCACAAACTATTATATTTACTTATATTTATATTCTATTGATGCTATACCAATATAAATCGAAACTTTATTCTTTAGGTATTTTTTATTTTTTTTATTTTAGTATTATGTAGAATTAGATACTTCATAGTTATGTATACACATTTTTTTTAAGTTGCTCTGTTGAACAATAACAACAAGAACAACACTTTCTCTTTCACATTTTTCCATTACCATTATTCGTGATAATACTTTGTGGTTATTTTTATTTTATTCATACCAAGTTGTGTAATTCCTTTGAGAAATTTTAGTTCACAGAGTGTTCAATATAATGAAATGTTTTATTGAAATAAACTCAATAATCCTGATCATGTATATTTATTTAATCCCAAATGAAAAAAAAAGAAAAAATTGATTAGTTAATTTATATCTAAATTTTTTTTCAGAGAAAAAATTTTTAATATTAATTTTTTTTTTTCTTCATTATGTGAGTGAAATTATATTGTTAATGAATATTTTGTAATATATGCAGTAATAGGCAGTGGAATGTTATACGAGAGTTCAGAAAATTAATTGAAACATTACTTGTAAATTTAATATTCTCTATACACATGACGATAATCAAATTATAAATTTCTCGTATAATAAACTGAAATATTTATAATATTCAATGTATATTAATATTTGAATTAATTAACGGTATTTGTGTCGTTGTTAGATGTATATATGTGCATTTATATTTATATTAGCTGGTATATGGGAATTGATAATATAATAGTATAAGAGAATAAAAATCATGTGAAAGTCAGCTTTCGCTCAGGCGAAGTTCGAGAGATCGGTGTTTGTAACGAGCATTCTCGTAATTCTCTATACAAGAACACGATTAGATGACTCGCGAGTACATAGCCATTTCTTTATCTATCTTTCTCTTTTTCTTTTAGCAATAGGTGAAATACGTGACTTGTCATTATTCATTAATACCTCAAGATTTTCCACGAGAATATAATAATGCGTGACCTCAAAGTCTCCATTTAAGAATATTGCAGACGAAGGTATAATTTGTATAATTCTCATCGTCGTCTTTATGATTATATACAGCTCTATGTATAGATATATATATAAATAAAAATATAAAACTGGGACTTCTCTTGTGATTCACTCTTGGATGACACTTCATCAAATAATAATTTTAAAAAGTGTGTCAACATCATCGCATCGAATTAATATTAATAATTTTTTATTTTTACACTTTCCCAAAATAAAAATGAAGAGATATTAATTAATCATCATTATATATTTTTTTTTATTAAATCTAGTTCATTAGTTTGGAGATAAAAAAATAAATATGGATGTATATAAATAATTATAAAGAAGGTCGTTTTGATTATCAAGATCGCACAAAAAAAAAAAAAGGTGCTAATCGTTGCTCCATGAAGATCGCGTGAGGTAAGCAATATGAAAGCGCAATTGTAGGAAAAAAATAAATAAATAAATAAATAAATAAATAAACGCGTATTTAAAAGTAAGCGAGAATTCTGTCGCAAATTTTTTTTTTTGTTCTTATACAAACTTGCAATGATTTAAACAACGTTTATTAATTATTATATAAACAAATGCAATTTGTTTACTATTAGAATGTACGTGTTATATATTTATGATAACTAATATATCCATAGCAAAATGAATTTAGCTTTTAAATAAAATTAAATACTTATAAATACTTGTTTATTTTTCAAATGTTAAAAAATAAAGTCATTTAATTGATAATAAAATTAATTTAATTTGCATTTGATGATTTTAGGTGATTTCTCTTTTATTTTTTGGGCAGAGAATTTTTATAAAAAAAAAATAAAATAATAATTTAATTCAACATTTTTTACCAATTTCATCGTTATTTGCTTCTATAGATATATTTATATTCAAAGAGGAATGGAGATATGAGAAAATTAGGGAGGAGGAAACACGAAGCTTTGACGTTCGTTCAGACGGTCCAGTCGTAAATATTCATGTATGAGAGCCGACGACGACAACGATGACGCTATATATATTCAGGGAGAAACATCAATTTCTGGTGGACGAGAGAGCCATGCACGTGCGGCTCAGCCAGAGGATGAAGTTTCGTGTTTTGTGGTTTTCCCATACGCGATAAATAAAAATGTCCCTTTCTCTAGTGTTTTCCCCTTCCTCACTAATACCACTAACACTTTTGCCACTCTCTAAACTCGCAACACAGTCCACAAAACCAACGTTCTTTTAATTTTCAACATTCAACAAACTTGAAAAATAAAAATATGAATTTTTCTTCATTTTTATTTTACAGGCAATAATTTTATACTTGGACTTTGATGTTTTTATTTGAGTTTTATTGAGGTCACGGAGAGGTGGAAATTGTCATTAAATTATATGTGACATATAACTGGACATGCAGGTTTGTACAAGTATCCAATTATATTAGATGCAAGATATTATTTCGTTTAAAAAATTTTTAAACAACCATTGAATGCAAATATCTTTATATTATTGTAATTTATGCCTAGAAAAAACTTTTTATAATTTCATTTTTTTGTTCTCTTCATTTTTATTAAATAAAAAAATACCAGCACGGAATACCGGACATCAGAATGAAAAGAAAAGTGTAGGTATACTGTAGAAAATGTTGCAGTAAATTGAAACGAAATGAAAAAAAAAAAAAAAATTAACAAATGAATAAAAAAAAATAGAAACACTGTCGGTACTAGACCTAATTATTACCGACCTCTTTCTAAATGATCTCATAAAAACGTCCAGTTTATTAAGCATTTAATGACCTACACCTCACACCATTAATAATTAAGCTCATGGCTTTCCAAGTTTTTTTTTCTCATTCCACACAATTATATAATAAATTCATTTTCGTTTCCCCTTATATTTTTCTCCTTTCACTTAACCAAATATAAATTCACATAATACTCCATTCAATTCACACATTATTTACAAACCAAGTCACTATATTAAAATCAAACAAAACAAATGATAATAATGACCAAAAAAAAAAAAAAAAAACCCCAACACTAAACAAATGAATTAAAAAAAAAATATCACTTTTCATAACGAGTAGAACAGAAAAATCTCTAAACACAATGCCATTACGGCTTTTGTGGCTCAACATATAACGAACGACACAGAAACTGGAGGAGCTTTTCATTCTTCAAATGATTCCACTTCAAATTAACGTTTCTATACATCCACCCTCTTTAACCCGATGTCTATATATCATCCCTATATAAAAAAATACATCTGTAATTCAACATACAATCAAAATTCCTATTGCAAGCACGAGGAAACAGCATTAACAACACAACCACCTCCATACAAAAGCGAAGAAAAACAACAACAAAAAATAAAAAATAAAAAAATAAAGAAGACAAACGATGATAAAAGACAATATATTCCATATTGAATAAAGATAGAAGAATAAATACATTACCTTATACCAAAGAATTCATGCAAACATATTATATTACAGTTAATATTCCTATTTTTAATTGGATATAGTTAAACATTTGTCATCTCCATCTGTTGTATCATTTGTTTATTTCATTTTGTACTTCATATAACTGCACATACACCCCATATGGAGATCACCCTCATCCTGTCATCCAACTTATACATATATTTATCTATATCTCATATAAATAATATATAACTGCGTATGAAGAATATAGATACAATATAATATCAAGTGTGCGCATTAACGTTAAAATGTGAACTTGAAACGAAACACAAGTCCCCTTTCTGGCTGACATAAACAGCACATTGATTCCCGACGGGTTGCGGGGATATCGAGTATCAACCGACGAATGAAGAATCAATGCAACTGATCGAGAGAAAAGAAAATCCGAGAAACGCGCGATTGACGTCAGCAGTTTATTATCTGGATCGATTGGCAAAAGGAAAGTAATGGCAATATCCAGAGAGTAAAAGAGATGGATAAATTTATATATGGGATGTATGGATAATAAAAAAAAAAAAAAAAAAAACAGTGGAAGATTTATAAGGGAGTATCATATCGAGTTCCAATCACTAGTGGCTTTCAAGGCAGTTCGTTAAATGTTCTATAGTTGGCTTTGGTATTTTGACTCCATTGGAATTCTATTTCTCACAAGTGTTGTTTGCTTCGATCTTTTATTTTATTTATTTTTTTTTTTTTTTTCCATGTTCTTATAATTTACTTTTGATATATAAAACCATTTTTGTTATTTTATTGTTTACGTGTTGACTTATGTATTTGTATATTTATAGATAAATGTAGACGAGACAATTACATATTGTATATAATGTCGAGGCCATTGTTTCTTTGATAAATTCCAACGACATCGCGTCATCGGCTAATGAATATTTTATTTCAGATAAATATTGAATAGATATAGAAGGAGAAAGTGAGACAGAATATATAATAGAGGGAACGAGAGAAAAAATGAAAGACGATGAAAAAGTCAATGGAAGTGAATGGATCAAAGTGATTGTAAAATAATTCTGATGAAAATAAAAGAATTTTTTTTTTTATGATTTCATATATATTAAAATTGCTTAGTTTTTTTTTTTTTTTTATTATTTTTCATGGGGTAATATAAGTTCAAGAGTTATTAACCTTACAATTGAAGATTCCATTGATGATGAAATTATATTTATAATCATTTTGATTGAGCCAGAAATATGCTAACGTGATTTTTATTTTCCTAGAATTTTTTTCTCCTTTCTATCTTTTTCTCTAACTTTAAATTTTTTTCTCACTCACTTTGAGCTCAAACCGGTCGACATTGAAATTAATATTCTTAAATCATAAAGTATAGATACAGATATAAACACGAATAAACTGGTAATAATTCAGAGACGAATGAAAAAATATATAAAAGAATAGTTATATCGCCTGTAAGAACGCGAACACAGTTAACTTTAATTTTTTCCATAGAAAATAATATGAATAAATAAATACAAATAATAAAAAGAAAAATTAAATTACTTTTTCTTATGTCAAAGCAATGAAAGCCTTATAAATAAAAAATATATAATAAAAATTTCAAATTGCAATATTGAATAGAATAAATATAATAAATAATTTCCCGACAAATAAAATAACGAAAAGAAGAAAGAAAAAAAAAAATTCCCATTTAATATCGTTTTTGTCGTTTCAAAAGACTTGAGGTTCTGTATCTGCAACATAACTATCTCAAAAGGGGTGTACAATATTAAAGATTAATCCAAGCGTTATTTCAACGTGCAAAAATGAACTGTATAAAGAGAATGAAAATGACACAATGAAATATTATAGAATAGAAATGTTGAAACATTACTCGACTTTATTTTTTTTTAATAATAAAATAGAGAGCATAGTAAATAAACAGACAAGTACTCCTTAACGAAGGACCTGACGAGCTCAAGCACAATGGTTAACACCCCACTCGTTAGGCCCACGTGCTTTTCTCTAAACTTCATTCTCACACCCACTCTATGTATTTTATCATATACAATTGTCTCGTCATATTTATATACATACATATAATCAACATCAATGTTGAACCATGATCGATTGTTCGTTCCATTGAAAGTTTAAAATACAAAGGGGAAATGTTATTCATCTACCCTTCTACTATATCTCCCCATCTTCATTTCCCTTAAATCCCCATACAGATCAATCATCTCCCAAAAGTTCATTACGCCAAACACTAATAATCCTTCATTCATTCAACTGATGAAAAAACATTTGCATATATAATACCAAATATTAATTATCCAAAAAAAAATAAATAAATCACAAAAAAATTTTTTTTTTAAATATAAATTTCACCACAATTAACAACATAATATTTAACATATAAAATAAAATTTTCCTAATTATATATTCCAAGAAAATGAATAAGATTCTAGTAATTAGACTCGTCATATCAAAGTATTTTTAATCATTTATTATACTTTGAAGTAAACTCTTGACAAAATGAGGGAGGTTGTATTGAATATCGTAAAATAAAATGAACTCATTATATTTATAAGTTTGCGGTGGTGTGTGGCCCTCAAGGGCATTTGGAAATGCGACTCTTCGGGGTAATGAGGTTTACAAGGGCGACTTTACAACTACCCTATCATACAACGTGTCGTTAGCGATGTTTTTTTTTTTTTTTTTTTAAGAGTGAATCCAACACGCTGAAGTTATTCACAAGTATAAAGTGATGACAAGCGAGCCCCACGGCGCAACTATATCACAGCGACAAAGTTGCGTAGTTATATACGTGTCCATTCGTGTACGCGTTCCCGCACCATCCCTCTTTCATCATTGTCCTTGCGTGTTTCACGCCCCTCCTATATTTAAAGCTATATAATATTCAACGTTGCGGCAACTAAGCTACATTGCATGTTTAAATTCAAAGGGATGTTTATTAATTGGCTCCCAATGCGTATATGTATATCTATATAATACACCTCAATTCATAATAACCCTTCATAAACGAAGCATGAATTTGTAAAGAGGGGCGATGATAAAGAATAGCAGAAAAAAAAAAGCTTTAAATTTTATATAAATTTTTTTCTCCTTTTATATATATATTTTTTTTTTTATTTTCCACACTTTCACCCTTCTTTATGCTCAACTGATGGGATTTATCTGTAATATACCAATGCCTTGCTTTCTAAATCCACGAAAATTAAGGGATCAAACGGGGGATTATGGGGACTCAGTGTCACCCCTCTTTATAAATCCAATGTTACTAAATATTCTCTACATACCAAAGATCATATAATTTTTTTTTTCTTTCAAACCATAAACACAGAAAATTTATAATATATTAAATATTTTATATCATAATTATATTATAAAAAAAATAATTTGATTTATGATACGTAAAATTTTACAGATAAATGAATAAACCTTTTTCCTTTTCTTTTCTTTTCTTTTTTTTTTCTTTTTCGAGTCTCGAGTAATTTTATTTCCCTTATGATATAGTAAATAAGATTATACCAGCGCGATTGGGGGGGTGTCAAGGGGGTTTTAGTGAGACGCGGGGAAGACAGGGATACTCATCAGAGAAAACGCTTGCGATATAATTGGCAGGATCAACGCCAGGGCATGATGGTAACTATGTATATACTTTTATATATAAAAGAATGTGGCAACAGTATATGTATATATATATGTATACATATAATACATATGTACATATATGTTTACATATATGTATATGCAAAAGTTTTATTTTACCCCTCACTTATGTGATCCCTTTTCTCTTGCGGATGCGTCTAGACTTTTTTAATTTACCCCACGTCATCCTTCATATGCTACGTATATATATATATATATATATAAGCAATATATCCGGCAATTTCTTTATGAATTCTTGACATTTCTCAACTTCCTACCTGTATATAATATTTCTATATACACTACATTAACCCAAAGTGTCGCTCGTAAAACGAAAAAAGAAAAATAAATAAATAAAACTCAAAGACAAAATAAAAATAAAAAATAATACATCCCCCTACAAGTTTCAACTAATAACTTTTCAATGTTCTTATAAAGTGCAAAATAAATTTTTTTATCTTTTTAATAAATGAAAAAAAAAAAATAAAATAAAATAAAAAAGAAAAAAAAATTTTTTTTTTTTTCTGTTGTCATTTTATACACAACATTGCTGCAACACTTCAATCATATTCTCATTAATATATCATCCTATTCCCCAGTTGTATTTATGTACATCACACTATCATTCAACCAGACATTTTGTGAAATTACTTCCAACACTCAGTATAATTTTTTTTTCTTTCTTTATTTCCATTAATCTTTTTTTCTTTTTATTTTTTATAAGTACACGTCTCTAATGTCTCGGGTTGTATGTTTCACACTAAACGGTGGATCCATCAACGTTGATTGTCGGGTTTCTTGTACAAATGTAACACAAATACGAGATACAACAACAAGAGAGGACACATCCGGTGCTGGAGAACACACAACGAAAGATGAATTAGTCGTCTGTTATTACAAGGACGAAGACGACAGCGACAACAGCACGGAAGTGAGAAAGTGTCGTTAACTCTTGGCCAACGGGCTCAAGCAAAAGAACCATATTACTATCACTATACTACTACTACTACTACTACTACTATTACTACTACAATTTCCAAGAGAAGTAAAAGAGAATAAAGCAAGAGAAATATGTATAATAAAAGCATCACAGTGGCTTTCAAACACTGGATGCAACAAGCTAAGCTCAAGACCGCCATAGTAACGAGTGAATTTTAATAGAAACCATCGCTACTAAACGACTAATAATATTACCCTACACGAAGAACGATCATCATTCCCCCAGTGTAACTCTCTGTCTCACATCACCTTCAACTCCTAAATTCTCTGATAGCACTGAACCCTAATTTCTACTTCAACCCCCTTAATTCTCCGGAGCGACACCTAATTATCGGGAAATTCCACCGCAAGCATAACACTAAAACTACCAAAAGCCTTTATAAAGTACTCATCTCCATCCACTTCATTCTCCTTCTCTAAAGTCAACGTTAATCTATATATACGTACTCGCAAATTTCTCTTTGAAATGCACAGTGAAAATTCACGTCACCTAAGATTTATGTTTGTCCCCCTAAAGGCACGTCAGAGCACAGAATGAAAGTTTCATATAGTTAGATTGTATATAAGCATATATGTATTGTATAAAGGAATAGCGAAAATCTGAGATTTAGAGAAATGAAACGTAATGAAATTTAATGATTCACGATACCTTGATTATTTATTTAATTATTTATAGAATATAATGAGACGATTTATCAGAAGGAGAAAAATAAGCAGACATGAAAAAAAAAAAAATTATTCACTGAAGTGTTTAAGAAGATGTATGAATTGTTATCTTTTTTTTTTTTTTGTATGTTCTTGAAGGTGAAGATAATTATAGCATGTTTTGCTTTTCTGTACATTATTTATTAACGATGAGATATTAATGTTTGATGTCTCGTGATGTGAGTCAGTCAGATTGTGATGTCATGTGTATACACATTAATATATATTTATTTTTTTATGAGAATGGCAGACAGTTAATTATGCCTTTTGATTATATAATTTGTCTTTCAATCGCTCTGACAATCAATTGTGTCATCGATTTTTATTATTCATAAACTATTCATTTTATCTAAACCAATACTAGTAACTATATTTCTTATTATATATTAAACGTACACAATAGCTATTTGTAAAATACAATATAAACTTTAATATGAAATATAATAATTATTATTATCATTGGAATAATAACTGCAATTGTGCCAGACAAACAGGTAAATAAATGAAATGATAATTAAGTAAATAATTATTTCTTTAATTTATATAGAAATTTAACAAGAAATAAAAAGTTAGCAATTAATCATCGACTTATTGAGAAAAGAAAAAAATTAAATGTTGAACATTTCACAGTGATTTATATAAAAAAATTTTTTTTCTCTTTTTTTTTCTGTACTCACCTTGTAAATGCTGTCAACCAGCTTGGTGAGCTCTTCAGCTTCCATGATTTCTCCAATCACTTTCGCCTCTGCGTGAAACAACTTGCACTCTCTTCAATGATCTAATAACCCCGACACCGTTAGTTGTAACAAAAACCACTTGGTATATTTATTTATTTTATTTTTTATTCTCTATTTTATTTCACGGCAGTGCTCATATTTATTTTTACACCGACACTTCACAAGAATATTAATAAAAATAATAAAGAGATGATAATAATAAATTGAAACAAAAAAAAAATACTCGAATTTAACTTGCGTTCGCACAGCACTTTTTTTTTTTTTTCAATGCACTCGCGACGTATCGTAATCAATTATGTCCACCACACAATAATTTTTTAGTCTGTACTGCCGTTGATGTACCCCCTAATTTGCTCCTCCCACTCGCGAAAATATTCGCCAGTGAGGTAACTGCGAAATCCTGAAAGAAAAAAAAAATATACATTGTATATTATCATCAAAATAATTCAAAAATAATTATCACATAATTTAATATATTATTCTATTCTTTTCTTTTATTTTTTATTATTTTATTATCTATTCTACTTTCTCATATTCCGTTTTTTGTTGTTATAAATCTGATTTTATGTACTTGTCGCTTTATATAACTAGAGTGATTATATATACAAAATATAAATCGCTATTACTTTCATTTAAAATTATAAGTTACGACATAGTAATGATATATTAATATTATAAAAATTATAAATTCATAACTGAAGAATTTATTTATTTTATTATGGTTATAAATTGTTGTTCTCTTTCTCCTCACTTTAAACAAAAGGTTAAACAAAAAAAAAATATGCTAAGACTATAAATAATATTTATTTTAGTTATTTAAATCCTTTATAATTTTATTGTAAAATTTTTGTGCACTGCACTAAAATTCTCTCTCAAAGCTGATCAACTCTACATAATAGCGAGTACTCTAAAGACATTACTCACAGCAGCACAACGTGAGGTCACGTTTTACAGTATATCTACTTTCATTCCTGAAGGACATCCACTACGCGCTAGATTTGTATAGATCATAGAGTCAGGAAATAATTTAGTTTAAAGCGCAATTGAGAGAGGAATAATGATGTATCAAACGATAAAACGATAAATGTCTGTATATAAATAATTTATTGGATTTATTAAACCATAAAATACATAACGAGAATCCCAAACAAATTAAATAACTCAAAAGTTAAAAAATAAATATGATAAATTATCTAAAAAATTAATTATTATCAATCTTTTTAATATTTCGATTTCTCTCAAATTATTTTTAAAAAAATTTCTCCGCCTTAAGATTAACAAATAAAAATTTTATTTTTTTTATCTAACAATTGAATTCAATGCGAAATGTGAGAGAAAGAGAAAGAAAGAACTCAATTAGCCCGAGGGAAAAACTCGCGAACGTGTAGAAAATAATGTGGCGGAAAAAAGTGGTAACGCAACGTTTGACCGAGACATCACAAGCTGGAACGAGAGAGTACTTTTAATATTTACTCTCTGCACTTTATCCCAGTTCTATTGCCATTCTTTGTCAACTGACTTATATAGATCTTGATGTCGATGTGAAGATTCGCGTAAATATACTTTCATTTGTGACTATTATATTATTACTTTCATCCGGGAAATTCAATTAGTCATATCTCATTTCTATAAATTTCTTTCACGCGCCACAAACAAATATAAACGACACACAATTTAATATTTTTATTACATTCCATCATTATCATCCCCATCATTTCCTTTCTCCATTCAACATAATCAAAATAACTTTTCCATTTATATAAATAAATAAATAAATAAAATAAAACTATATTAAAAAAAAAATATATATTTCCAGCGAATACGTTAAATTAAAATATATATTTAATTTTATTTATTTATATTATACTTTAAACTGATGGACAGTAAAAGTGTAGGTACATTTTTCCTTTGTTTTATTTAAAGAAAATGTAAAAAGATGTCACGAGCTAACGCGCCATTCTCTTGACACTCTTGCGAGTTACAAGACTCTTGCATTACCCGCCTTTTATCGTGGCCTCTATGTCGAAGAAGATAAGCGACATGAAAATGCAAAGAAGATGAAGAAGAAGAAGAATAAGAAGAAGAAGAAGGAGGAAGACTGACATAGGGTACAAACATGTGCCAAGCCCTCGACACCATAAGGCAGATCTTCACTGTTATATACTCTCTTTGTTTTCCTGTACCCTTACTTCCTTCCTCTTTAATCTTTCCCCTACTTTCACACACCCGTTTCACATAGGGAGTCACAATGAAAACTCAAATGTCTAGTGTATGGGCAAATAGTCACTATAAGCTAACACAAGGAAATGAGAAAATTTTCCATCATTTGAAATAGTATTGATCTATTATTTTTAGAGTAGATAAAAATTCCATTTGTCTTTTGTTATTTATTCATTTATATTTATACTTCTACCTAAGAACAATATTTATTTTATTTATTTTTATAACTATAATATTACTGCTAGAATTATATAATATAATTTTTAATCAATATAAAAATTTATGCGCTGAATTATAAATCAGTGATATGTATAAATACATAATTTATATTAATTGGCTTGTGGTGCTTTCATAAATTTATCGATTGGATCACGCATTTCCGCATAATATACATGCATACGGATATATTTATGTATATCATGTAGTTATTGCTATGTACACTATGTAACCATGACAAAGTAAGGAAAAAATGTGAGTTTAATGTTTACAATAAGATTGGGAAAAAAATAAAAATAGAAAAATTACTTGATGAATATTTATCGATATGTAAATGAGATAGTTCATATCCGTGGGGTAAATTACGACCGATAATGCCTACCAATCGTTCATAATATGTTCATGTTATATTAATAATGATGATAATTATTAGTATAAAGAGAATAATAATATTTAACCGGACGTGAAATTATAAATCGCGACATTGAAATTGTATAAAAATGATAAATAAAATATTTAGATATTTATAATCGTGTAATGGATCAATAGGATCATGTGGAGATATAATAAAAAAATAAAATAAAATAAATAGAGACATAGGATAGAAAAAAAAAAAAAAATCAACATACTGCGGCAATTAACTTTCGCGTGAAAAACCGATAAAACTCGCGTATATTCCGCAACTACCCAACATCATTGGTGTGAGAAAGGTTTGGTGCCGCAAAGGAATGTGGAACAAATTTGCTGGTTCAAGCGTGAGGAAAACTCCCGTTGCGTTCCACCCAATTCCACTATTATACACTTCCTCTTCCTCTTTTTTTGTATTTTTATTTTTATTCCATTTATTTTTTTCACATTTGTTCCTTACACTTTTTATAATTTATTCACTTCAACGTCAACTATTTTTTTGTCTCTTATAACAAAAAATCGTCACGTCTCAATTCCTACTGCTACCAAATCAATTTTATTTTTTTGTCTCTTCACTTGTAATTAATTTTCTCAACACTGTAAACTCTTTCACAATAAATATAACTATAACTCAATAAAACATTATATCTTTAGTTGATAATCTATTGAATAATGGATTATAAATATGATGAAGAATTATTTGAAAAGGAAAAAAAAAATCTCATTGAAAAATTTAATGATAGTTAAAAATAAATTATCGACGTTAATATAACTAAACCGTAATAATATTATCGATTTTTATTTTTATTAAAACTATTTCCGTTTGACATATAATTTATTTACACTCGATTAATTCCTACCGCGCATATGTACACATTGAAATCAGAACTTTAGATGCTGAGGAATGTCGTTTTACCACCTCACACTCAGTCTTGTGTTGGTAACGGTAACAGGGTAAACCTTCTGGTATCCTGCAGGCAAACCACACAACTGACCTGTGTATATTGCACCTGTATAACCAAGATAACCTACCAACTGCAACCCATAAATTAAAAAATAAAATAAAAATAAATGTTATGTAGAAATAACCGAATAATAATTTTTATTTATAAAATGAAATATATTCAATAAATTCAACAGAATTAATTTTTATCTTTCACTATTTATTTTTCTTTTTTTTTTTCACTACTATTTTTATAATTTATATTTATCATCCGTTGTTGTTATTATATTATTAAATTATATTTTTTTTATCTTTGTGGATTTAAAAAATGTCATCGTCAATTTGGATAAAACGATCTCAATCGTTTATTCTCGTGCTACCTTCTCTCTATCCATACACCCCAAAGACATTATTCGACATTTATAAAATCCCACCTGTCACAAAGAAGCTTCTACTTTTTTTATTTTCCCCTTTCGGTGCTTTATTTTTTTTTTTTATTACAACTATACATTTAAAATTAACTTAACCCAAGATATCAAGCTGCTTCATATACTTTATTCACCTCTATTTTATTCCACTCTAAACTAGACACATCAATTCAAATATTATTCACATTAAAATATTTTAATTCCAAATTTTTTTCCCATTACAAAATATTTTTTTTTTTTATTTTCCATCATTTCTTTCATTAAAATAAATATATATTCACGTATATATATTCAAGTTTAGATTTATAATTTGTATGCAAAACATATCCTGTGTTTTGTGTTCAAGTGAATACTCACATACGCGCACGCAAGTGAAAACAGCGATTCAAGATCAGACGCATAATTGCAATAAATGTGTATACACATTTATATTTAGGCAATTTTCCACTGTTCCGAGTTCTCTTTCCCTCCCAACCATCATCTCTTTCAGTGCATCACAAGGCATACAAAAGAGATACACAAAAAAAAAAATTAAAACCAAAAAAAAAAAAAAGTAAAAGAAAAAATAAAAAATAAAATACCAGTAAATGCTTGTGCACATGGATTTTACCCGATTGTGAAATAACTAAACAGTGAAAATTATATTGCGCAAAGACATGAAATTAAAGTGAGATAGTACCAAGTAAGAAACAACAATATACATTCCTATTTACATGTATATACAGGTATACAGAAGCAGAAGAGATGTCAAAGATCGAGTTAGAGGAATGAAATCACGATATCCCTTTGCAATAATATTTGTGTATATATATGTGTGTGTGTATTATATGTTCCGTTTATCACGTTCGTTCCGGTTTCCAGACAACGCCGAGAGGATAATATCATGGCACGAGCCACTCTATTGCGGTTTCCCTCTTCAATCTATGTATAATTCACGTCTCTGTATATATTTTGTAAGATAACCCTTGATAAACAACAAACATATCTAATCACAAAGCTAACGAACACACGGGAATACTCATTATAAAATAAAGTACTATTTCTTTTCGCTTTTATAAATATTTTTTTTCTCTCATTAATTTTCAAACTCTCATAATTTTTTTATCTTGAATTAAAAATTTATTAATAAATTTAATAAATATATTAATAAATTTCCAATTAATTATGAGATGATTATTTATTTATTTATATATTTATTAATATATTTAATACATTTATTAATAATAACAAAAAATATTTTTTGTCATTCACGAAAGATTAAAATTTAGAATAAATTTTTTTTTTTTTTTAACGATCTTCTTTATTTTCTATTTTTATATTTATATTTATATGTATATATTTTTTTTTTTTCGTTAGATAAAAAGATAAGATTACGGTATCTGACGACAGAAAGAAAAAAATAAAAGTTTAAATAAAATATATCCTGGTGCTGCCGCATTTTATACGATCCACTTTCAAGATATTATTTATGTAGTTGGAGATACCGGCGTATATATAAGTAGATATATTTATATATATAGTTATGTTTGCATCGATGCAACCGGCAGTTGAAATATGTGTATAATGAGATGCGAACTGTTCTCGTCTGTCGAAGGAACTATTGCCGCTCGTAAGCGCCATTTCTTTAATTATATATAAATATATTTAATGGCAAATAAAAATAAATCAAATGAAAAAGCGAAAACTAGTTAATGTTTTTATTTTTTTTTTTTATTTTTTATTAATTTAGACCAATTATAGCGTACTATATATCCTTCAATTACGAGTTATATCGTTATACCACTCGATTATTCAACTTGCCGTTGATGTATAAAAAAAAAAATTTATTTACATTAGAAATAAAAAAAAAAAAATTTTTTTTTTTTAAGAAAAAGTTTCAGAAATTTATGAACAATTATGAAATTAATTTTTATAACTAATGTTTTGTTTATTAGTGTTTGTTTTTTAATGTTGTAATATTTATTTAGTCAATAAATTGAATAAAAGATTAATTTGTTAATGTGGTGTGTTTGGAAAATAAAGACATCTGGAATTTATCAAATGTATATAAATGACAATGGGAAACGCCTTAATTAATGGAAAATGTGGTGAAAGCGCAAGCATAAAGGGAGAATAACCACGAACAACGACACTATCCACCCGGGTTATAGAAACTTTTGAAATAATCATAACTTCGCGCTACAAACTCGACGGAATGTTCAAACCAATTGTATAAAGTCGAATGTACACAAATAAACGACTGTGATTTCTAAATCCACACAGCAAACTATTATTTATACATATCACTTTATTTTCCCATAATAAATATAATAAACATCTCAATCGAAATAATCCAACAGAAAATTTTTAATATAATTTAACCACAGTCAATCAAATAAAATTAATAAAATTTCACTATTAAAAATTAAAAATTAAATTCATAATTATTTTCATTGTAAACTCACCGATTCTATGTACACAATTTTTTTTCTCTCACCCTGATAAATTTAAAAACAACTTTCAAAACACTTCGAAAAACATTTCAATAATCCGAAAAAAAATTTTTAAATAATAAGAAAATTTATTGAGAAAACAAAAAATTATGAAAAATTTATTTTTAATATTGTTTATGATATTTTTATTAAAATAATTATTTAATCACGTATAAAATACGTCACTGTATACTTGTATATCAAGAGACGAGCGGTCTAAAGCCACCTTTCATCGAGAAGCGCGCAAAAGCGACTGAGCGAGCCAAGTTTCGTGTTGTACATTGAGAGTACTTGTGAGTGAGTGTGAGTAAATAAACGAACGTATAGAGCTTGGCTCGGCGCACCCGCTTTCGTGGGGCATCGATTCCAGGTCGATCATTGACCAAATTCCTCATCAACATCCTCATCATAATACATTCACAAACACATTTATAAATATTTTTATTTATGCAATTATTTTATATGAAATAAATTTGAAAGAAAAGTATTTTATTTTTTTCTATATTTTAAAATAAATATCACAATGCATTAATTTTTTTTTTAATAGCACCATGAAAAATGTTAATTGCTTTAAAAGTTATTTATAAAATTGATAAAAATGTAAATGAATGAAAAATAAATAATTAAATAAAATAAAAATTGTAAGTAAAGACTCACTCATTATTTTTATTTATTTCTCTGATTGAAGACGATGTCAATTCTCTCTCTGAACTATGTATATTTCACCGGATGTTTTCTCTTAACCGGTCGTGAACCACAAGCGACCTTGATTCTGGCCTTTAGCGTCACATTCCATTGGGAGTCGATAAACGTTCATCCAGCATGAATACGACGACGATGTTTAGAATTTTTCTTTTTTTTATTTTTTTCTCTTCCACCAATCAACACATTCAACAGACTGGTTCCAATGTCCTCTATACATATACCTAAATAAAAATAAAAATCATTTATAAACATATAAATAAATATGCATCGAAATTAAATTATCAATAAATATTTTTCCAACATTTAAAATATTATTAAAATAATTTATTTTAATGCTCTCCTTGCAAAACTTTCTATTTTATTCTTTTATTTCCATTTATTTTTTTTCATGATCAAAATTATTCTTTTGACAGTTGTATAAATTTTACTATATTGAATATTACAAACACACAAATACAATATTTTTTCCAGATAAATTTGACATGTAAAAAAAATTTTAAATTCACACAAAGCTGCCGTTGTTTTTTCCCTTTAATGCAAACATGATGAACGAGTATAACGTAATCGAAATAAATCTCTTAAAGGAAGAGGCGTGAGATCTTTCCCCGAGTATCGACGATATTCTTACATATATTAGCTATCATATACCACATACGTATATATGTAAGTAGATATATTTCACCCTCTCGAGCTTCTTATACGTGCCCTCAAGCTCTTTGAATAATCGAGTATCTCAACTTGTTCGTAATCTGGATTCTAATTCAATGCACCTAAAATATTGAACGATTGCGGCAAAGATTATAGTATATATAAGGATATATAAATTTTTACGAGTAGTAGAAAAGCCGAGAAAACATTACATCAGCCGGTGATTTCGATTCCACTCAAGTATAACGATATAGTCAATTCATAGCAACACTTGAAGTGAAAAAAGAAAGAAAAAACATTTTTTTATATTCTTTCTAACAGTCTATCAATTTTAATTCTATCCTCAGAAATCTGAAGAAGAAAAAAAAAATACATATAATATAAATAGAAATATATTTTCTCTCCAATTTTTCGCAAGAATAAATACACAAAATAAATATTAATAATTTTTTAATAATACCAAATTCTCCATCCGTATTATTTAATATCTTTTCTACTTATTTTTCTATAAAACATTTCAACAATTAACTCTCTACAAATACAATAAAAAAAAAAAATTATTCATTACACACAGCATAAAAAATAAATAAAAATTTCATTAAAAAAATTACTCATATAATATTTTTTTTATTTATTTTATTTATACCCATATATATATATATTTACACTATATTGAGAGTTGGTTTGTAACCACAAAAATTAATTTATACATTAATAATAAGTGCTAGAAAAAAATAGCAAAGATAAAATAAATTATAAAAAAAAAAAAAATTAATAATACCCGACAGTGTGTTTCATTTTAACTGACAAACATCAACAAATAAAAATCTGCTTTTCATCTATACATGAATATCTCCCTATGCTTTTAGTACGCGCACACTAATACACAATTTATCCTACATATTTTCCCTTATATACAAATATAAACCATTATATACTGATGCTGTCTCGCATTGCAGTCGTGTCAAATAAATTCGCGCATGATAGTAATTCGCCTACACTCTCAACTTTATATACAAATATATATACTGAATCCCAATCTACTAACTCATAAATACATATCCTAGGTATACATATATCCTACATATACATATACACAGTAAATATACATAGATTTTCATATACACGTGTTATATAATGTTGGAAATGCATTCGCCTACTCGCACCGTTTATTTCCCCACAAATTGCCTCAACATTTCATCCATCCCCTTATCCAATTCTCCCTTTCTCTATTTTTTTTTCCGCTCTCTTTCTCCCACCCTCTATACTTAATGCAAGTCTACGAGGTGAAAGTGTACCCATCGCGTGATGCTTTGAACCAACGAGACATCGCGAGAACTCGTCGACAACTTGCCGACGCCTTTTTTTTATTTTTTTCAATTTTAACGGGTTAAAAGGAAGTAAACGACACCGAGTGCTGAGAGTGCAACTTTATGTTACTCTCTTCACTTTCACCCCTCACTAATTTGGTCCTCCTCTCACACACGTACACATCGTCTGCTTGTCTTGCTCTCTTTAGTGCAGGTTCAAGGAAATACGTATATATAAAATAAGGCGCACAACGAATGTTGGTAAAATATTGAGAGAAAAAAAAAGGGAATATTAAAATGGTTGTCTGAGTGAATGAACTAAAGAGCGCCAAAACTCTGCAAGTCCTTCAGCCACGAGTGGCTGTGTCCCTTTAGTGAAGAAAGTGGAAAACAGAAGGGGTGGATGAAGGTGAAAAAAAAAAAAAAAAGAGAGGAAAATAAAGTGGATGCCCTATGGGCATCATGAGATTTAAATTCTAACTCGTGTATTCGACACGAAGGAGAAATTCTCAATGAGCTTTAAATTACCTTTTAGATTTAATCCTTTGAATCCTCATAGTGCTTTTATTTATTTTATTTTTTTTTTATTTCCCTTCAAACTTTAGCCTTTTGCTCATTATTGAAATGAAACCACATATAATTGCTTGTAAAAATTAGCCCAATATCATAATTGTATATAAGAATTTGAAAATAATTAAATTATGTTTTAATTAATAAATATAAATTTACTTTAGATATTTTTTATTTCATTTTTTTCTATATTTCTTTTTTTTTTCTTTATAACTATACTCTTCTGAAAAAGTTAATGATAATAAAATAAATGAATAAATAAATAAATAATTTACAACTGCAAAATTATCATTTAAATCGACTTCAGTTACTACTTTGACCCAGTATAAATTCACCCTATTTTCAAAACTCCACCCTATATATAACCGTTTATAGTATATTATCGGAAACTACGTACGTCGTACATACATACATACACTGTATATAAAATTATTGCACCAAAATATCACCGCAGATGGGTCATAAAAATTCGTGGACAATTCGCAGTCAACCGAATAAACTTTTCCCTTACGGTCGAGTACAAAACGCACCCTTGTGTCAGTATTTCAAACACAGATATTTTGCGCTTGTGTACACCACACAACGCACAAACGAATGGTCGAATAAACACATGAACACAACCATTAAAAAATAAAAATGTACATAATGAAAAATAAAAAAATATTTCTTTCAAACAAAACAGAAATTAAAATCAAATTAAAATCTCACAAAGACCATAAATTCATCTATGCTTACGTCGTATCTATTCTGATAATAAACTCATTATATACCTCCTGTATATATATTTTATATATAATATATTTACCTACTTATATAGGTGTATAAATATATACCCAACTATTGCGCAAGGTATAACGATAGGAGAGCGTGTACTGTGTCCTGTAGTTTGGAGAACGAGGGCGATGAAAACTCTCGTAAAGGTGATCGATGAGCTCCCACGGGAACTAGTTTGATACCGAACCACTGCCACTATAATCTCTCTCCCTCCTTTATTTTCCTTTTTCATTCTCATCTACCCATTCTCTTCCATTGTCTTTTCCATCTAGTTCCCCGTTGCGCTAACATTAACGAGCGTCGAAAAACAAAAACGTCAGTACTGCATATATACACTGATACACGAAACAAGCTAATGGCTATAAAGTGCATGCTTCAACACACACAATAGTCACCAAATAAAAAATCAATAGATAAAAAATAAAAATGTGTATATATATAAATACAAAAATATTCCTAATTGGAATAAATATATAAAAAAAAACAGAGAGAAATAAATTTTTTTCATTTCTTTTAAATGACTTTTTATAAATTGTTGTAATTTATACAAGTGTTTTTGTATTATTTATAGATTGTATTTTATTAACAGCTCTGAAATAGTAACTCTCTATATGTGAGGATAAAATCACTGTCGAAATTGCAAAACGTCAAGCGGGGAAAACAATTATGTGTTTATAACCACTAGAGCATCCCCTAAAATACACACACATGCATGTATGTATGTAACCAGACGTTTAGATCTTTACTCTCTTGTGTGGCAGTCAAGCTAGTTTGGAACCACGTGCCAGTGACAGCACCAGTGATTGATACTACATGCCACCCGTGTCACAACCAACCTCCCACTGTCATCCCCCTTAAAAAAAAAAAATCTTTCTGTGCCCTCTACACTCCTGATTGTATATATATATATATATATATATATATATATATATATGTATGTATGTACATATCGAACGGTAAAATTCCCTGAGTATTTTACCCGCCCAATATTTCACACCTTTTATATTGAATGAAGAAAATAACGAGAAAAAAGAAAAAGAAACGGGAAAAATTTCTCTACAAAGAGACAAATACACTGACACATTCGCGCACGTATATACCATACACTTGGTGTCATTGGAACACGTTGATACACGTGACGATCGTGAGATATAAGAGAAAACATGATGCACGTGAAAATAAAGCAAAAGAGAAATAAAAAGGAAAGGAAAAAAGAATAGATAAAAAAAAAAAGAATACAACATAAAGATAGGGGAAATGAAAGCATGGAGGGAAAAAGAGTGCCAATAAAAGTCGAATGGATAAACTTTTTATTCAGACTCCACACGGTTGGAGAGTTTGTTCGCGCACGTACGACCATTGCAAAGAGGAAGGAAGATTTAAACTTTCGACGTCATAGTTTCCCGGATGGAGAATATCTGGGTGACGTGTGGAAGTGAATACAAAATTCCTATCTTGAAGATGTCGATGCCTATTACGATTCATATATACATATATTAATCCCTGTCATGCTGATATATATAAACGGAGAAAAATATAGATAAATAAAATATAAATAAAAATAAAAAACAAAACAGATGAAAATTTCTTTTAAGTAAATTAAATAAATATATATTTTTTTTTTTTCCTGTTCCTTGGAATAAATTCATCAACAAATTGAAAGTCTAAATGCTATTTATTATATTCTTATCTTTTATGATATGGGGAAAAAAAAATCCATTTCAAATAAAATCAATTGATTTTGTTGAAAGCACAAACATCAAAGCTTGTGTTCAATATAGATTCATTTGAAAACTTGATAGAAAAAAATAAAAAAATAAAAATGAACGAAAAATCTTTCGTAAATCCATCGTTTCTCATCATCAACGCAAAATTTCAATAGACCACGAGAATCACAAAAGATCAAAGATGAGAAAGAGAGACTGAATTTGTTGTAGCGTTCAATGAAGAAGAAAAAAAAATCCTGAGGGCTGTTGGCAATGTACCATCACACACGAGGTTCAATGAGAATATATACACATACATTGAGACATATATAAAATAAGAATAGAGAAACAAAGAGGAAAATCAACATCATGATTCAGAAATGAATAATACTATCGATTTTTTTCTTTCTAATTTTTTTTTTTATTCTACTTTGCTCTTGGGATTTTTTTGACACATCACTTTTATTCTACACATACGCTGCTGTTACAAGTGCAAGGCCTCGTGTGAATTTTTAAGTGACTCAATCTTCAAACACACATACGAATAGTGTCAAAACACCTTGGAAATATTTCAAGTTGATATCAACGACCTTACATCCAACAACTTCACTGTGCTCTAAATATAAGGCACTTCCTCTATTCTTTAATCCACCACTTCTACTTTTTCTTATGCTTCTTCGTCTCTTTCTTCATTGTATAATATGTATACCACAAATTCTTTATTATTTCAAAAACTTAGACTGCAACTTCTTATCCTTATACTTGATAATCCTCTTTGGCATTACATCTTTTACATTCCCAACGAAAATATCCTAAATCTTTAAGTCTTCTTCTCGTGTAATATCTTTTGTAAGTACATCTTGAAAAAAAAAAAAAATTCCTGCAAGTGAGAAAAGCCAACAGAGCGCAATGAAATGAGCAGCACAATTTTATATATACTCAGCAACACTCGAAGGATTTATCATGCTGTTAGAAAAAAATAAACTTTCAGCACAGCTACAAACTCGCTTCCTCGAACACAAATAAAAAATATTAAAAAATAAATAAAATTTCACTATCACAGTCTAACTCATACTCAAAACTAAAATATATAAATAAAAAATGAATAATAAATATATATATAAAAAAAATAAATAAATATAAAAGTGTATAAATTTTATTTGCTCAAAATGTTATCTAAACTTTTCGAGTTTTATCCACTTTAACTACACTATGGAGATCAACTTTCTTGCGGTTTTACAGAACTATATATAATTCAAAGCCAAACGATATTAAGTCATGTAAAAAAAAACCTATAGACTTAGAACCATATGATTCTCAAATAAATATATACAAATATATTAATCCTTAAAATGTGCTTTTACTTCAAGGTCGAGGGTCTTCAACATTTTTGGATTTACATACGATTTAAAAACATACTTTATATATACGATCCTTTATTAATACACCATGTTGCATAATGCATTTATGCTATATTATAGATGTCTTTTTTACCCTCACTGCAGACTTTACCATTTTCCCATGCAAATACATATATATTTAATGGTACTGGTATACGTTATACACTTATACCGTCTATCTATCTCTGTCGACTTTTGTCATACGGCTCAGTTATATATGTATATCATTTTGAAGCCGCAGCCACAAACGCGAGATGCGTGTCATGAATATCAAAAACACAATAGTAATCTTTTCTTTTGCTCCTTCAACAACACAGAATTGTGTAACGACCTACACAAAATATCCGCCTATTTCAAGTTCACTGCAAGCATACCAATATATTTATTATAAATATTTAAAATATCCACCGATAAAATAAGAAAAATAAATAAATTAATCTTATAAATATAAAAATAATATTGAAGGATAACTAGATTCCAATTCGTTGAATTTATAAACCTATTACAAAATACTTTAGCAAACTATCGCCTTGAAATTTTTCTCATCAATTTATATAAATTATACATGTCAATTATTCATTAATTTATCGTGGCCATCAAAACATTCTATGCTCTCATAAATAAATCTTTAATCATTTTAGAAAAAAGAAAAACTTTGAGAATAAAATAAAAATGATTATATTAGATATGAATAACAATATTAAATCTTACAAAATTTATATTGAGCTCAAGTAAATAGATCTTTAATCATTCTAGCAAAAAGAAAAACTTGAAGAATAAAATAAAAATAATTATATTGGATATAAATATAAATATTAAATCTTACAAAATTTATATTGAACTCAAGTAAAGTTAACGAATTAAATTCTTGTCATAAAATAAATAATTACATTTTCCGCAATTTACATCAAGTAAACTCATTCACAAACTCCCTTAAATACATTCTGTATATCAAGATATATTTGTCACATAAAATTTAACTATCACTATCAAAACTACCACACGTAAAATCCAACCAAAAGCACAACAAAGCTATACTTGAAATTGACTCAATGTGGTTTACCTCAACGACATACATCTTCTCTACTTCTTCTTCTTCTTCATCTTCGTCCACTAACTCAACCCTTCGTGTAACTCTCTCACTCTTTCTCTATACATCTTCAAACGTACGCACATTTACAATCTATTCTCTATACAATGAATATATTTTACAGACATTCTGAAATCATCTTTCCCTCTCTCGCCACAATTGCAACAGAATTACGTTGGTATGTTATTCATACTATCATATATGTTGTACATACTGAGAGAAACAAGGTTTAGGATCAAGATACCTTCCATTACTCTCCCTCTTACATAGAATACGCCCGTACTTATTCACGTCTATGCCGCACCCTTCGCCTATGCATACACAAGAATTCTGGCTGAACAATATCAAGACATACACAAGAGTTTAAAACCAGATAGAAATACCGATCTATCTCTGATTGCTCAGGTGCATGTATGTTTGTATGTATATAAAATGTAAATACATATATGAATACATACATAAACATATGATTTAAATATTTAAAGACCAATTGTGTCCTTCGTGTAATGGACTTTCTAAATTCGCTTGAAAATCTCAAAAGTATTAAATATTTATTATTGTTTAATTCATTATAAATCTTATCGAATTTGATATTTACATTCGTTTATTCATATGTAAAATATAAAAACCTATATCATTATTCACATTGTTTTTTTTTATATTTTATATTAGTATATAACGATGAGAATATTATTTTTCTTTAATTTGAATTTCTATTATCTCTTATGTGCATGAACAGTATTTACTCTGTTTTCAACTACATTTATGTCTCTATACTTTTTCTGTGTCATTCTTTCTAAATTTACTTCTTGAAAAATAGTTTAAAGTTGGTCAAGTGTTCACTAAATATTGTCGTGTGCTTACATGCTTGCACTGAGTGCCATATATATTCTTTGCTATTCATTCTCTTTTTGTTCATTTGGCATTTTCTTGTGCTCTCATCTTTAATGCATGGTAGTCGCCAAGGCGACTCTATGTCAACATGGATATTTTGTATGTAAGACAAAATATGGATGTGGAAGTACCGACAAATGGAGAACGACCTTTACGAGGACGTTTCGAATGGAATGCAAATTTTCATCGTGGCTTTAGAAATACAAATGAATATAGAACGAGACAAGATAAAAAAAATAAACATGATAAATGTTCTATTGTTAGAATAATAAAATTTCTGCACATGTCTATCAATATTATTTTACGTATGTGAAGTAATAAAATGGTAATGTCTATGAATAAATTAATTGAATTACATTCAATATGTATTTTTATATTTTATCTTTCTCAGTTTGTTACAAATTGTCAAGATAAGTTTTGAAATTTTTATTTTGCTTTTTTTTCTTTGTTTAATTTTCACAACAAAGTGTGAATAATTATTACAGTTTAATCTTCTTCTTCTTCTGCAGCTGCGCCACTAGTTCCCTTGCGCATATTCTTCCTCTTTACGCGACCTGGTCGGCCACCACCGAATGGCGATTTCAATGAGAAGTCAATGTGCTTCTGCGAGTCCAAACGTACAATGAACGATGGAATGTTCACAACTTGTTTACGTACGCTGTAAAAATTATAATTTAATAAATAAAAAATTATACTGCTAAAAACTAGTCAGAAATCAACTATATTTTATGATAAAGTAAAAAATTTCAGAAATGTAATTTATATAAATATCAATTGTAATTTATACCGGTATTATAAGCTGTTTTTGTAATTCCAATATGGAATCAATAAGACGTTAAGCATCTTGAAGATGCATTAAGTGGTCTATATGAAAAAAAAAAAATGTAAATTTTCTGGTTCTCAGCAAGTCTTAAATCTCTTTTTTCTACTGTAACCAGGCGTAAAGTGTCGGTAAATTATTTACCAGGCACTTCAGTGGCCTTTATGATATTATCAAAGTAACTGCAATTCATTTGCAGATGATTCAAGCACATCACGTGTCATCAGGACACCTGAAGAACCAGAGATGACGTAAATAAAACATGAATAGTGAGAAAAAAAATATTGCTAAGCTGTTAAATTATTATAATATAAAAATTTTTGATATCAAATAATGGATTGTCTCCCGGGCATGAACATGAATAGAGAATTTTGGTAGGCTCTAATTCATTGATTAACCGGGAATTTTTATTCTTGCCTTAAAAGATTAGAAATGATCTGTAAAGACAGGCAGATATTTCTTGCCCAGATTTTAAGGCGCATTAAAATTAAATTTATAACTCTGATTTTGAACATCAACCAACCGAATATGTCTTTGACGAATCAATACACGAGCATGATGAATTGACTTGGCCAATCCAAGTTTGAAAACTTGTGTTTGAAGACGACGCTCCAAGAAATCTTCAATTTTAAGACCCAAAACGTAATCGAGCTTCATACGTCCCTCATCAAGTACACCAATACGTACCAAACGACGTAAAAGTGCATTTCCTGCAATTAAAAAATATATTTTAAATATTGAATAACACTCATAACCTCAAAATAAAATACAAAAATTAATTAAGTTTCAGATTAATTAATTCTACAATTGTTATTCAGACAAGAGGTGTCAGAAAATATATAATTAAATAATTCATCATTGTAATTTAATTATTCAGTGAACAATTTAATAACTAATTAATATTGAACAAAAATTTTTACCTTCGAAAAGACGCTTGGGATCTTTTTCCTCCAATGTAAGCAATTCTCGGGCAGCTTTACGGATTTTTGCAAGAGTATACTTTACTCTCCATACTTCACGTTTATTACGGAGACCATATTCTCCAATAATTTTCAATTCTTGATCCAAACGTGCCTTCTCATATGGACGACGTGGTGTAACATAAGTCTTCGAAAAGACTGATGGAATTCTACCGTTAACCATGATGATAGATCGTTACCTTCATGAAAAAAAATTAATGCTCTCCATGATTAGTTTGCGCCTCAATAAAATTGCCACGTGGTAGAATAAGAAAAATTAACGAATTGAATATAAAAGATGAAAAAAAAAATACTTGGGATAGTCCTCGATTAAAAAATCTCCAGCAAAATCTGCGTACTCTCTTCGATATATAATTAAAATTCTTCGCCACGTTTTATTCTTCAATAAAATTCAAATTCTTCGAGGTTAAGAACGAAAATTCGACGAAAGAAAAAAATTTGCAATGGAGCCACGTGGCGGCCATTTGCAATGAAAAAATAATTTGCGCGTTCTTGATTAAATATTATATCGCATAAATTTACAAAATAAATATTCACGAGTATGAATAAATAATAATCGAAAAGAAATGCTGACGGATAGATATGGACAAGAAATAAAAGAAATAAAATAATATGTAATAACTTACTTCTTGAGCACCAAGAGCAACGACCAAATGATTCAACAGCAGCGAAGAAAATGGACGAGAGACAGTGATTTCCGGAGAGAGACACGTACGAATTCTCATAATTCTAAAGTGAAGAGGGGAAAAACCGACGCGTCACCTACATGAAGACTATTAGCGCCACTATTAAATTGGCGGGAAGTCACCACGAACCAATCGCCAACTGAATAATGATCACATGATCGCTGTTGATTGGTTAAAAAAAATTACTCCCAAGCAGTAGCCAATCGTGTGGCTGGAAATTTACGAGACTACTCACTCTATTGTTAAAATGATCGTACTATTTTACATAATTTTTCTCTGTCGATAAATAAAATTTCTTTATCAACATGAATCACATGTGAAATTATAAATATATAATTTGTAAATAAATGTTAGAGATTATATATTTTTTTCTCGTTCTGATAATTTTTAATGTTTGTAATGGAAAATAACATAATTACAATAAAATAAAACATTTTCACTTGATATATTATTGTATATGAATATATATTATTTCGTATTGTTCCCTGACATGTCGTTTTATTAATGATAAAAACATCAGTAGTTCAAGGATGAATCAAAGGCAATGGAAATTTAATGTCACATTATTATAATAAAGTTGATGTTCATGTTATCAAATAAATTTATCATTGGGATCTATATTCAGATCACAAATTTACATGAGTCATCAATGATATAACAATTGTAACTATTAATTAATATCAATCTATAATGCATAACCTCAAAAAATTAAAATACATTTTTTTTCAACATATTAAAATTATATAGTGTATTTTTTATCTTAAAATATCTTTGAGTGTTAAAAACATGATTTTTAGATATCAAAAGTGATTTTTATTAAGGTTATGAAGTAAAAATATAACCTTGAAAAAACAAAACGGAATGAAAATTATTAAAACGAATGAAATAAAATTACAATTGAACAACAAAATCCAAAATATAAATAAAGATAAATTATATACTGAAATATTATTATCACAAATGATAGAGAATATCAATGGATGTCACGTTTGGCTAAAGTCTCGTTTAAATCACGTTTCATTTCGATACCCTGAAACGACCTGACTATTTGTTCATATATTATTATGATATGGAGGGTCATATGGTTGACCCAAGTGGTGAAGAAACTCAGATAAGTCAGGATGTAAGTAACTGTTACACTCCCAATATGTATTCATTTTTGTATCAGCAGCTACACGATACTTGTCACAAAATTTACCTAATTATAACATAATATACAATTATTTGTTTTCGCAATTACAAATATTGATAAATCTACAAACAATTTGGTAAATAACTTTATTGTCTTGCTCATTAGACAGTTCTTTTTTTGCTTTCTGTTTTTATTTTACTCTACAAAATCTTCGCTCAAATTTTCCTGAACATGGATACATTCACAACTGTAAGTAATAAATTGTCGAACTATAATTAAAAAATTTCCTACTATTTATTTGGACATTAATAATTGAAAAAAAATTATGAATTGAGTGAATGAAAAGATATTACATTTCTTCTGCACGTGCAGCCTCAATAAAATAAATAACTTGAGCATATAAAGTCATTTGCATCAACTTTATTTATCCAAATAAAAAATATTTATTAACCTTTTATGATAACTTATGTGCTAACTGTTTATCGAACGCTATTAATCACCCTAACTGTTGACGACTCAATTTATAATTGTTATCCGCACGTGAGTGAACTCGTGCGAGATATATTTTTATTAAAAATACATTACACTATATTTGAATTTGATAATAAAAGTCAAAGTGCAATAAATCATACGATGAAATTATTCTATCGGATATAATTTAAAAATATATTCATCAAATAAATTTTATATTCTAATTATTTATTTTATTTCAGTATCCAATATTAAAATCATTTTTAGCTGGATCATTTTCGGGAACATTTTCTACAATTCTTTTTCAACCACTCGATCTTATTAAAACTCGACTACAAAGCACCGTGAATACACATGTCAGGTAAATGCAAAAATTAAATCAACATTTATACATTTATCTGTCTATTTTTTGTTTTTTTAATATAATTTTTATATTAATTCTTATAGCACTCCTAGAAACGCAATGCTAACAACAGTCATTCAAATTGTACAAAAAGAAAATATCTTTGGACTATGGAAGGGCATGACACCAGTAAATAAAGAAAATTAATTAATTAATTAAGATACTAAACAATCTTGTTTACCAATAACTTAAATATTTATATCGACAATTATTTCTTTATTTTAGTCAATAACACGAGTAATTCCCGGCGTTGGACTCTATTTTTCAACTCTTCATTGGTTAAAACACACAATATATTTAGAAGAACCACTTACACCACTTCAAGCAGTTTCACTTGGTATTGCGGCACGCACATTATCTGGATGTTTATTAATTCCAATTACCGTTGTTAAAACACGATTTGAGAGTGGAGTATATAAATATAAAAGTATGAATGATGCACTGCGTATTATTTATAAATACGAGGGAATTAAAGGACTTTCTAGTGGCCTAGCACCAACATTACTTCGTGATGCACCTTACAGTGGACTTTATTTAATGTTTTATACACAATTAAAAGAAATTTCCAACAAATGTAAAGAAATAACTATTCGAATATATAATTTAATTGCTCTCGATTTTAATGATTAATGATTGTATATATTTTATTTTTATTTCTGCAGCTTTTGTTCAAGAAAAATCGATACCAGTGCACTTTGGCTGTGGAATATTAGCGGGAATATTCTCATCAATCATAACTCATCCTGCAGATGTAGTAAAAACAAAAATGCAATTGTATCCAAATGAATTCAAAAATGTTTGTAGTGGATTTATTTTTGTATATAAAAAATATGGATGTCGTGGATATTTTAAAGGAATAGTTCCACGAATGTTGAGACGAACTCTTATGACCACCATGGCCTGGACTGTTTATGAACAGGTAATAGATTAATTTTATATATTCGTTTACACATTTCTCATTTTTTTTCTGTTGATTAATTGGAAATATTATTTTTTAGATAACAAAAAATTTGGGCCTGAAATAATTCTGGTTTGAAAGAAAAGTGTAATAGTGGTTGTTCAGTATTAAGAAACGAAATAAAGTGTTCGTCCATCATCAGATGAATTTGATACATTACGTATTATTAAAGATAATGAATTAAAAATGTGTGAGATAATTACTGTATATATATTATATTTATAAATTAGATATAATTATTTTAATTGGTTTTTGGTATTATTCAAGATATTTCAACACAATCTAATATATACTACTAATAAGCTGTAGTTAATTTTTATTGATTAGAAATAACAATTATCATTACGATAAATATTACAATTCTTTAACCAATACACAATTTCACCATTTTTGTTTTTTCTTTCAATTAATTTATTACACTCAGAGAGAAAATTCTAAAAGTAACACTTTTAATTCGATGTGAAAATTTTTTCAACCCGATAATTATAAGAAAAAAAAATCTATTGAAATATTAATTCGATTAAAAATCCAGTTAAATTAATTCTCAATCAAAAAATAATGATTTAAATTAATAATTTTAGTCAAAATCATGGATTCAATTATTTTTTGCTAACTATTATTAACCGAAACATCGAGAATGTTCTCGTTTTTCGTAACTGAGCGCTCAAACAAAACGATATTGTAGCTTTATTAATTTATATCTATATATATATATTTATTTATTTATTTATTTTTTTTTGTTTTCGTTCGAGATTATACAAAATCTTTACCTTAAAGGTATTTTTTGATGACGTGTGTTCTCTCATAGATTGATAGATTTCAGGTCCTCAGGCATTTTTTCATTCTCTCTTTCTCTCTCAATCTCTTTCTCTCTTTTTCACTTTCTCTCCCTCCCCTTTTTTCTCTGAAAATAGACAAATAAATCTCAAACAAAGTAATGATGCTCAAATAATAACAATATGTCACCATTTATAATAACATCAGTGATTAATATAATAATAACATTAATATATGCGCATATAAAATAAAATATTTTATTCCATCGCTCAATTATTCATAAATATATATGTATACATGCGTATGTATACATATATACAGGCACAAATAAATTTTTTTTATCAACCTCACGATATCACGTCACCAATTTTCGCGCTTCAACGTTGCTATAAATATCATAATTAATTTCACGAAATATTAGCCAAATGATGAATAAATTTGCAGATTCGGGTATAGAGATAAATTTTGTGTTTACAAAGATCAAGAAAAAAAAAAAAAATCATCGTTGAAGCGACAATAAATCCGGTGGCTAAATATATTATGTATGTTTGCAATAAATATGTCTTTGACGTCTAATAATCCCCTGTTTTAATAAGACATGTTTGGTGTTTTTTTTTTCTTATCATTCCGACATAAATACCTCTGAATATGCGTGGCAGAAGCTAGGATTGTATAGTCACAGTCACATACACAGGGCACTGTTGTAGCAGATGTCTATACAGGTAGTAGGCACTGAATTCCTTCCACTAAACCCACTAATTTTTTTTTTCTTTTTACGTAAAAGTAAGAAAAAAAAATAATAGAACAAAATCTATTGGTGTTTTTCAAATTATCACACACAGATTAATTCCGCCATGATTAACCTAAGAATGTATTTGTTTTGTTTGCTGTTATTGTTTCTTGTTGTTGATAATGTTATTTATTATTCCTAATTCAAAGCAAGTGTAGGTATACCTTCTCCCACCTTGCTCTGCGTTAAATACAAACTATCTAAATAATTTTACGTATGAATATAATTTTTTACTTTTAAATTCTCTATTGTATAAATATTATTCACGTTATTATTTGACGTCATTTGTTTATTTATTAATAAACACGCTTTTTCCCCACTCACGTCATTTGTTTATTATTCCCGCAAACGATCAACATATTATTGAATGCTGACGAAACACGTTAATATTCGATCAATCGCAATGACGTGTATTAAATTATTTTTAACATTGATATTTTTGTACTAATTTTTTTTTTGTCTTGACAATTATTTTTCCATCGACGTTTAAAAATCACACACAGAAAAATCATATTGATCTTGTTTGTTTTTTTTTTTTTACGTTCATGTACATATTGTGCATCTAATTAAACTCACCTGGATTGGAATACCTGTACAGTAATTGACACGTTAATTATTTAATTGTATAGTGCATACCTGGCTCACTTCTCACTCACTAACCAATCAAGAGTAGTTACTTGTGACTTCGACTTCTTGACCGGTGTCGACGACGATTGTGACCACTGAGATTTCGATTATCACGATTTCCTACTATAAAATTCAATAAAAAAAGTAATTTAAAAAAATATCTTCTTCGAATTTTTTATTTAATATTTATTAATTATTCAATTTACGTTTTTCTCTGGTGTGACGTCGATAATCGTCTTCACGATGACGATCGTGACGGTCTCGCGAGCTACTTCTGCTCTGATAATTAGAATTTCTAAGGGAAAAAAAAAATCATTATTATTAATTCAATATTTAAAATTAAACCACCAAATTACGAAAAAAAAAAAAAAAAAAAACATTTTTTCTGACAAATTTAACGTTTGAGCTATTAAAAATTACCTGTGTGATTCATGACGATTTTTTTCATCATCACGTCTGCGACGCTTGTCCCTATCGCGATCGCGATCTCTATCACTTTCTCTGCGTTTCCTCTCGAGCTCTTCATTAGCACGAGCACGCTGCTTTCTGTCCTCATCTCGTCTTTGCTCTTTTTCATCTCTTGCACGTTCACGTTTGGTCTTGAAATAATTTTATTTCAATCAAATTAATTCTTCCAAAATAAAATAACAAATGAATTTTAAATAATAAATATATTTACCATTATTTCTTGTAGAGCACTTTTTAACCTAGCATAACCCACATGTTGTTTACCCATTAAATGATCATCAATACGCTGTTGTGCATCGCCAACAATAAGGAATGCTCCACAAACATCACAAACTTCCATTTGTTTTTCTTGCGCTGCAGCCAACTCTGCAGTCTAAAATAAAAATAAAAAATTCTCATAATTAAATTCATTAAAAATTTTAATTTAAATAATAAATTCAAATTACCTGATTATAATGACTATTATCATTTGACTTTCTTAATGTCTCTCTTTCCTCCTTCAACTGATCACACAGTCGCATCAAACCTTGTGCTTGTTCAACATTACCCTGAATACCACTTTGTTCGGCTTCCTCAACCAATTTATTAATTTTTTCCGTTAAAAGTGCTATTTGCTCTTCATTCCTTTGCGTTTGTGCTGGACTCAAGGTTGGCTACGATATAAAAATAATTAAATTATATATAGAATTAATTTTTTAAACACAATAGAATTATATACATGAGAGAAAAAAAAACAAAAGTATTGCTGTGAAACTCTTACAGCTTCGGTTTTTCCAATAAGTGCAAGCCTCTGCTTTCCCTTAATTATTTTTCTCTCAACTTCATTGAGCATACTCTGACAAAAACGAATAAATTCATCTTCATACTGCTGTTTTCTATATGAATACGGTGCTTTCTCAAAAAGTTCTCTCGCCTCATCATCATGAACTCTTGTACAAGCACCTAAATCTGCTCGTGTGTTTACAAATAGATCGTGAGGGCAAAATTTCACTAAATACAGCTTACAGAACTGAAAATAATAATAGTAACAATAATGATAAGAATATATTTCAAGAAACGTGTCAATATACAGTAAAATAAATGAAAATAATTGCGATAAAGATAAGGAAAATAAGTGGCAAAAAAAATTTATTTCTCAGATAAAAAATTGAAATATATATTTTTTAGGTTAAGCATTAGATGTATATAAAATTGAATTATACTTACTTCAGCATCTTCCCAATTGAGTTCTTTTGGTTTTTCATTAGGCAAAACATTTCGATTCCTTCCCATCAACTCATCAAGAAGCGCGGCAGCAGCAGCAGCAGCCATTTTTTTCTAATATTTTTCAAGATCTATGTACACTAGTTCTATTTAATCCATTGAATTGTAACACAAACAATTGTGTATGAAATCAATTACGTTGATTATGAGAAACTGAGAGCAAATATTATGAAGAAATTATTGCAATACTAATAATATTATTGAATGAAAAATATTAGTGACAATAATTGCACATTCTTTTAAAACACAATTGATAAAACATCGAAAAACTATGCAATGCAATGCCACCTACCATTAGCCGCCATTATGGATGTAATTATTATAATATAGTATATGTAAGTCGAAATAGGACATGACAAATCACACAAATATGCAGAGGGCACCACTGCGCAATAAAAAAAAAAGTAATCTGCTGTTGGAAATTAAGCGGGAAATACATTCTAACCTCTTTATTTATATGACGCATTATTTTTTCTCATTACATGTTGAATTTACAAAAACATGTAATTGTAATATACATATATATGTATTCATTTGTGTAATTTTTTGCTTGACAGACAAATATATATTAAATTTTTATGTTTCGTATGATATTGGCGCCATTTTGTTGACAGAAAATGGCACCGGCAAGTGGTGACCTCATTTTCCATTACAAATCACCAAAGTAATTAATTCATACATCAAATTTTGAAAAGCAAATAATCAATAGGGAACCTCACGTAAATCAAGAAAATTAATTTGATTTTCATAAGTCTCAAATTAAACTTCTCAGATCATTACCATTCAATAATGTGTATGCATCATTTACATTTCCTCTTTTCATTTATAAAAAAAATCATATAACCTGTAATTAGAAAGATTTGTATGATTATGTTTATATAAATATATAAATAATTCTGTTTTTAGTTCACACAACGCCAAAATCCCGTCGTACAGAATTATTAATGAACAATGAAATTCCATCTCAAAATGAAATAAAATATTTTCTTGGACCAAATTTAGCAAAAATATTCTGCGAATATTCTCATCCGAATGTAAAACAACTTCTGGGGCTAACCCCACCATTACGAGGAGTTGATAAAGATTTGTGGAATTCACCAAGCGATCAATTGATAAACAAAGAATGCTTAAAACCACCGTTAACACAAAAATATATCAAAGCTTGCACGCACAAAGGAATACTCGAGTTGGGCGAGCGAGCAATGCAACGATGGAAGTCAATTACTTCAACGAAATTGCGTGATAGTTTAAGAAATAATGAAAAAGATACACGATATATGTTTGAAGCTGAAAAACGTCAGTCAGTTAATCTTGCAATTGGTCATGTTAAACATTTATATGATATACACATGAAAAATTTGGTTAAAGAGCATGAAAGTAAACTTGAAGTAAGGAATAAAATTTTTCATTTCAATTTTTTATAGAAATGAAATGTTAAGTTACTGTATTTTATATTAATTAAATATTCTTATTATTTATTTCAGAGTTTAGTCGCTAAAGTAATTAGAAAGTCTAATGAAAAATTACAAAATATTGTATTAGGCGAAAGGATGAAGGTAAAACGAGAAATGATGAAAAAAATGAAAGATGAAATTGGTTATGTGGTTATGCATATGAGCGAGGAGTTTGATCGAGAATTTCAAGCACAAAGAAACATTTTGATTACAGAATTTAATCGGATATTGAAGTGATTCTCATCATTCTTAAGTTCTTTAATAATATCTTAATTTTCCTTTCTTTCATTTGCACATAATTATTTTTATTTATTCTAATAGACAAGAAAGAGAAATTGCTGATGGTAAATTAAAAGATTTTCATGAACAAAGAAGTAAGGATTTGCAACGCGTACAAACAGAATTAAATGATGAGTTTAACGATCGTTTAACTGAAATTGTTCGTGCAGAACGAACAAATGTTAAAGCAAAAGAAAATATTGAATTACGATTCTTACAAGTAATGAAAATGAATGAATGATTTATAATTGTATGAGTGATTGTTTTGGTGACTAATTAATTATATTTCTTTTTGGGGATTTTTTAGAAAAAAGTTGAGACTTTTGAGGATTTATTAGTAGAAGCCAAATACGTTATTGAAATGTTTTCAGAAGAAAAATCAAAGTTGGATAATCCTGATTGGAAATTAAAAGTGTGCGAAATAATTGGTCAATTTCGAAAATTCATGGATATTGGTCCATTTAAATCTATACCAGGTCAGAAAGAAATTATTAGTTTTCTGGAGACCATGCTGTGTAAAAACATCGATAAAAATTCAAATATTAATGATAATAAAAAGAAGGACCGAGTTGAAAAACAAAAATTGGCTAGAAGTTTCGAAAAATTAAAAAACAAAAAGGAAAAGTTTCAAGTCATCGAAATAATTGACAAAAATGGAGAAAAATGGCGACCTATACAATTAATTCCGGAGGTATAAACATAAAATAATCAAGACATGAATTGATAAATAAATAAATCAATTCAAAATTTATATTTACAGGCATCACAACTTTATTGCACTGAAGAGCAACTTGTCTCACCTATTGTAAAATCGGAGACAAATATTTGTCATGATAATAATTATCTAGATAAAAATCCATCAAAGTCAATAATATCACGGTCCACTTCAGCATCTGATGAAAGTCTTCCTTTTGTTTACTTCAAGGATAAATTATATGTCAGGTCTGATTATAAACCTGACGCTGAAGATGAATCATCAGCGGAAATTAAAACAATCGAGGAGCTTGTAGACGACAATAGTCGTTTTATTCTAGGATTAAATGATCCTAGACCCCACAATGTTGTTAGTATAGTTCAAAAAAATTTTAATATCCCATATTGCAATACTTCACAATTTTTTTATATATAACTTGAATTATTCCAGTTAATTAATGATATCAGAGATGACCCATGCTCATCAGCGGATAATAATAAGCATAAACGTGACTTGAGCAATGATAAAATGTGGGAAGATGAATTCCAAACGCGAGCACAAGATTTAATTAGAGCAATCGAACAAGTGGAAGAAGAATTAATGGAGACCAATGAAAAATTCGCCATATCAAATGATGTAAGTATAAATGCACGAAGAAATACATATTTTATTAGAAACTATTAATTAAATTAATCACGCTCTACATCACAGGGTAAAGTTGTGCGTGACTTAATAAATCATTTGAAGACCATGAAAAATGATGAAAAGGAAATTTCTAATAAAAATTCAACTCGACTTAGAGCAAATACAAATTCTGCGATTGAGCAAACATCGAATCAATTAGCTTGCTCACGCGTAAAATCAATCATAAGAATTTTCCAATTAGATCCGAGTCTTCAAAGTATACTCATTCGATCTGCAAATAATATTTAGGTAAATAATTAAACATATTCATTTATTATGTGATAATAACTTTATTGAAACACAAATGTTTATATATGGGCGAGAATAAATAAAACATTTCGCGTCACATCTACATTCATAAACAAAATATAATGTGAACACGAAATATGCTATTAGAACAATGAATAATATTAATATCTTAAACTGTCAAATTCATATTCGTATAAAAAAAAAATTCAAGTCCATGAATAAGAAAAAAAAAATAAAAAAAAATTATATCGGTACCCACGTTATTACTAGCGGGTTATAATTAATTAGATAGAAATAATGGAATATCTCGTATGCGCCAACTCAATCTATATCACCTATTATAACCGATCATTATTTACAATTTAATAAACCTTCTCTTCTATCATTCATTATTTCAACCCCTTTAAACTGTTAATACGTATGACAATATCATGTCAATAACGACTCTCTTACTTCATTGTAACAATCTTAAATATAAAAATTTTCCTCCATTGAAAACCAACAAAAAAAAAAATTAATTTCATCATTCTCTGTGTGAAATATTTTTTTTTTTCTCATTTTTTTTTTACTCGTAGTCTTCTTCATCAGGTCGCACTTGTGGATACCTTCTGAGTATTTGCTGTTGTTGTGGTTGAGGTCGGCGTTGCTGTAATGGAATGTTGACCTCTTCGGGACTGCGGAAAACTTGGTTTTGTGGTAAACGATATTGTGGAAGACTGTGGGGAACAGGTGATGGACGTGCGACAGATGGAATGCTATTTATCGTGGTAGATTGTTGACTTAAATACAACGGCTGTTGATGAAGTGGCCGACGCTGTTGAGAAACTTGATGATAATTATCAGCTTCACGTTCGTCAGTAAATATATCACCAGGGAAATATCGTTCGCTGTATCTCAAAGTTACATTTGGTTTTGATTCAGCTTCTTGTTGATTCAACGGCTTATAAAGATATTCATTAACAAAATGATATTGTGAGCTCTTTTTACACATAATATCGCCGCTGGGTGGCATGCAGATAAGATGAACCTGTAAGTATTAAATAAATAATTATATTTATAATTAAATAATCAATTTAATAAATCGACTTTTGATAGATTTTTTTTTTTCTTATTGCGTGGAATTATTGAGTAATTTATTTAATTCTTTTTTTTACCTGGTGGAATGTAAAACCTTCAGGACAAATCCAAGAGTGTTTGGCATTATCTTGGCAGTAATGGAAGACTTCGCAGTTGAGCTCTTCATCGGCGTAATATCCAGTTTGTTTTCCGACACAATCGAATTTGCTCTGTGGTAAAAGGAGACTTAAACGATCGGGTTCTTCCTTTTCTTCTTCAAGAGGTTCTTCAGCTTCAACTGGAACATTCTGGCCATAAGATGCACCACGAATTGGACCTACACGTGGACCAGTGAGAACCCTTATTGTACCCTCAGACGATTGACTTGGTTTGCGATAAATCTGTGTACGAATATTTTTTTTTAATTTAATTTCATAGTTTTTATTCTAAATATATTTCATTAATTTTTTTATTTGTTCAATTGCAGTTTGATTTATGCAAATAAATATTGCAACAATTTGTTCGTGTAATTTACCGGTTGCTGTGCGGTTCTATAAAGTGGCGCTGGAGCAGGCGTGGGCGTAACAGCATTATCCTCATAACTGTCGTCTCTATATCCGCCACCAATGC
Source organism: Microctonus brassicae (assembly GCA_918226075.1). Classification (NCBI taxonomy): domain Eukaryota; kingdom Metazoa; phylum Arthropoda; class Insecta; order Hymenoptera; family Braconidae; genus Microctonus; species Microctonus brassicae. The sequence goes on along the minus strand of OW445491.1, from coordinate 1,441,339 downwards.
TGCCAAGGCCAGGTGAATAAAGTGGTCCAAGACTTGACGGTTTACCCGGAAATGAAACAGATCTTGAGTCCAAACTGTATGGATTTTGGGCTGCCGTTGCAGCCACCCACATAAGAAGACACACCTTATACATTTTGATGCTGTCAACAAGAAAAAATAAATAACAAAAAAATTACGTGAGTAAATTCATCTGATTTTTCTAAATTTTTCTTTTTACATTTCTCTTATGACGAGATATTTATTATTTAAATTTTTATACATGTCTATTTTGCGATGCACTTTCCCACCACCTTAAAATCTCTCGGTTTTCCCTTCGCATTAATCTCCAAGTGTGAGCATGCTAGTGCACATGTGTTCGTTAGTGAAATTGCATCGGCTTTCGCTGACCCATTCACTCTCCACGATCGCGTGGAAATTAATATGTGAATCGCAACAATAAATTATTCTCACTGATCATCATCTCTTTTTCTAAACATGTATATGAATAAATATATAAATAAATTTATATATATATTTATATCAATATGAAAGTCAACAAAATAAATAAAGAAATAAATCATTTTTATTTTTGACTGTTTAAATGTTTGATTTGACTGTCGTAAATAAACATTCGGAGTTGTCTTTATTTTTTTAAGTTTATGTTTGCGGTCATTAAATAATTTATATGCTCGTGACAATAGAGAAGATTTAATGTTCGATGAGCCAAACGTTTCAGCGTTATAGCAATAAATGCTAGAGAAAAAAAATTCATCCGTATTTCACAAATATAAAATATAAATACAACATTTATATACTGTCGTTCACTGGGTCAAGTTGTTCACTAGGATAAACGTGACGGTTTTCTCCAAACGATCGTTAAAACACCAGTATCTATATTTATTTAAACTTTATCCTTGTGTAAGAAAGAACTCTTGGCAATTTAAAAAATTATTATTCGTCATTCGAAAATTTCTTGAGCGATTTAGGTCACTTCCTTCTATTATACTTTTTGTTTTTTTTTTTCCATTTTTATATTTATTGCAGTTTTTTTTTTCACTAACAAATAATAATCTTAATACCGTGAAATAATATAAATTCTCTCACTATTTTTTATTTTCTCATTCAGTGGAAAATAAAAATACTTTTGAGTTGTGATCGTAAGACAATTTCGATATGCATTCACATTTATGGTGGAGTACAAGTTTCATGTGTTCGCATGACGTGAAACATTCTTCACTCAGTACACGCTTACTATATCACGGTGATTTACGATCATACATATACTTTTGTGGTAAAACCATACAGTGTGGAAAACCATTTTTGTGCAGACTTAGACATGCAATTTTCTTCAAGAATTTTAACGAGCATGTGTGGCCTCGCGAACATTAAATAAAAAAATTACTATTAATGTTAACGAGGAAGGAAATAATTTTTATAATAATATAAAAATTAATATGTATATTAGAAAATTATATTCTTTCAATTAACATGAATGAATAACTGATTTATTATAAATACAATGCATATTATAATTGCATTATTGTGCAGTGTTATCGTAAATTATTATTGTTGCTCATATAAAAATTTGCAACGTTACGTTAAAAGGTTAAAGTTGAAGTTTCGAAGTTGTCGCACGTTGTATTAATAATTTTCTATTGCATAATATATTCATGACACAGGGGGGTCATTGATCCAATGATGAATCAACTGGTTGCTATTGCAGCTTTAATGTAAAGACAAAACATCGTCTTCATAAGCAATCGATGCCACAGATAAATATCAAAGTCTTTAATCTTTTTATATTTTATTTTAATTATTTATTTATTTTATTCGCTTTGATTCTTTGAAAGACATGGGAGGAAGTGTCACGATAATGAGCCAACTATCTCTAAATAATGTACGCAATAGGCTATTGCTGTTAAAGGCTTCAAGCCGCGCTTGTGGCGATCATTAAGTATCAAATCGAAAGAACGAGAGTGGAGAAAAATAGTAGACATTATGGTGCGGGTCCTCTATTTATTTACACGCTATTATATATATCCTCGCGTTTGGACTCAACAGCACCAAGTGAAAGTGAGAGGACTCAGACCGATCTCAATACATGCAATGAAAAATAAATAAATGAATGAAAATTCAATTTGATATCTGATTGCAAGACACAAATATTCCGTTGTTGGAATGATAAAATGTATACATATATAATCTCTAATAATTCGCTGTTTTAATCACGATTGGTGCAAGCAATATTAATATGTATATAAACGTATGAACGCTCGTGTTTTTTCAACATTGGAATTTATGTCAAATTGCATAGTTGCACATTGGATCTTATACCCGGCACGCCTGCTAGACATACTTTGTATCACTTTCCCATGTCATTGACCTCTGTAATATATTCATACCTGAGGTGAATTAATTTTTTTAAAACAAATTATCGAATTTATTGTAAGAAAAGAATTATAAAAGAAAAAAAATCATTTTTTTTTCTTTTATAATTCAATTAAATAATCATTTTTATTTTTATATTAATGTATAATAATAGTTATAATATTATTACAATTGATTGATTAATTGGTAATAATAATTTCTATTGAGATTTATGTAATGAGCTGTGGGGTAAAAAAAAATTGGAATAAATATTTATTTAGAACTGGCTTTTTGATAGATCACACAAGTTCGTTGACAAGTTGGTAGTTACACGCAAGTGACACGCCCGTGTATAATTCTTGGCCGCATAAAGAAAGCGATTGTGCAACAATCTCTTTATTTGTGGGATGGGCGAAGGGGGGGATTGGTAGGGGAGATAGTTGTCCAGCTGGTCGGAAACTGAAATGAGAGCAGGGCGCGGATAGCTTTATATTTATATATATACATGTACCTGTATATCAAGAATGAGAATGAGGACCAGATTCGTTCGCAAATGTACATACATCATTTACTTTCAGCAATATTACTACATACATAAATATATATACATATACATATGTGGATGTGTATATATGTACATTTGTATATATTTTTTTTTTTTTTTCGTGTTCTAATACGAGTTGCTCGCGTAATGCTGCAACCGGTTGCCACTTGAGAAATTGTTCTCTAGAATTTAATCACCGATATGTATACTATGATATGTATGACTACAACGTATATTTGCATGAAAAATTTAATTCTTTAAATTATTGTGTGTTACCGCAAATATTTAATGAAATATTTATACTGAGAAAAAAATGTTTGCGGATGTATTAAATAAATTATATTTATTACAAATGAATTTTTTATTATTTTGAATTTATATTTTATGGTTATGGCGAATATTTATTTCAATATAATAAATTTATTTTTCATTTTAATTGTCATCAATTTTTTTTTTTTTTTTAATTTGTCTGATTATTCGTGTTGGGAATTGATTTAATTTTGAATAATTTATTATGATTTATTAATTGTCGACACATTATTTATTAATTTTTATGAATTGATTAACATTGAAATTTTTTATTAATTATACACATTTTAATAATGAGGCCAATGGAGCATAAATGTATAATGAATTTTAAAAAAAAAAATTGACACGTAATAAAATAAATAAATGTTTTATATTTACATGCGTATAATGGCAATTATGAAAATTAATCGATGGTAATTTATGCATCGAATTACTTTCGAATGAGCTTAGAATGCGGAATTGATTATTTCTATCTCGATAGATAATATGTGATTTTTTTTTTCTTTTCATTCTTAATATTTTTTTAATTTTACTGTCAAGACACGCCAAGCGTAAACGCAAATGAATCGAAAGTACTCTCTATTATCTCACGAACCAGAACACCCAGATGAAAAAAAAATTAAAATCTCTCAACGAAAGTATCAAATAACAATTAATAAACATGCAATAAAACTTCAATAATTATTTACGACATTTCAATAGTAAAAAAAGAAAAAAAATAAAAAAATAAAAATTTGTTATTAAATGAAGAGAAAAATAATTATTTTTTTTTATAAAAAAAAAATATTTAATAAGTATTATCAACGATTTATAATTAAATAAATTATTTTATTTATACATATTCAAATTTCTTACTTGTCAAATATATATTTCAGGCTGATTCTTTGTTGAAATTCGTTTAAAACACCAATGAAAAAACACAGGAGAGACGTCAACACGCACAGGATTTATCATGCGGCGGCGCCACAACATTCTCTTTTATAGCATACGGCACGCTGAAAGTTTCCTCCACCATTTCTTGAATTTTAAGTCACTTGGTGAAGTTATTGAAGGGTGGTGGAAGCCGGCCACTGGCTCATGCGGTTCAATAAGTACATCCGATTACAATTCTGTAACGCGCCGCCGATGAACCATAAATTTAAATAGGTATCAATTAAAAAGCCGATTCGCTTTTCATTTCATCAATAAATATTATCAATCATATTAATATTAATTATATACTTATTATTCTCTTCAATATTATAAAATAATTAAAAAGAATAATATTTAATATTTTTATTTAAATTTCTAATTGACACAATAATTTAATTGACAATAGCAATTTTATAAAAGCCTTGTCGTTGTTTATGAATTTAATTTTATTAAACTCTCCAGCGATATTCAGAATCTTTTCTTTTTTTTTTTATTTATAAAACTATTACAATAATCGATTGTAGTTGATAATTTTTTGTTTCTCAGTATTGTATTATCGCAGAAATATTTTATAAATTCCCTTCACTATGATTATTTATTTATATTATATTTTATATTCAATGTAAAATAATATAGAATATTACATCATTGAATTATTTTTCTCTAGATAAAATTATATTTATATCTGTAAGAATTGTTTGTGCATTATTTATAAGATAACAGTTGTAAAAAGGATAGATATATATTATAATATCTTGAAATCTGTGCACGTCACACAAGTCATTTTGGTGAAAAGAAAATATAACATTAAAGAGTCTATAGAGTTTGCGTGGCGCAAAATGAATTTGCCGAAAGAAAGTATACCGATCTCGTTTCATATATTTCAATAAATTAGTGCTATTTAGTGCGTAGAATTCGACGATGAACGATACGATGATTTCGCATGAGAGTAATGAATATAATATAATAAAATATCTCCAAGTATATAAATATAATTATGGCGTATTTAAAAGTAATTAATACACGAGTCGTCTTTTATTTATTTAATTTTTTTTTCGCCATTCATCATCGCTGATGGAAAAGATCGAAAGTCTCTCTCGTTCTCGAAAATATTCAGCGCTTTCCATCTCATCATCATCATTAACACAGGATGACACAGCCAACTTCAGCAAAAAAAAAAAAATTAATGAAGTTAAACGAAGTGATGATATTCTGCAAAAAAAAAATAAATAATAAAATGAAAAATAATAATTGAATAAATTAATTTTTTAATAATAGAAACGACGGGAAAGTTTGCTCGATTAAATTTTTCTACGATCCAATTGCCTATGAATTAACATTTTATATATTCATAATAATATCAAATATAGAATGTCTCTACATCACAAACGACCTTAGATCTTGGCTTGGATAACGCGCGTTTCTAATTTCAATTGAATAATTTTTTTTTTTCTTTCTATACATTCAAAATAAAATTAAATAAACTATTCCGTAACAAATAATCCACATACAAAAGAATTACACACGACAATATCATAAATAAAATTGTTAAGATAAATCAATCATAAAAAAAAAAAAAACAAAAAACAAAATAAAATAAAATAGAAAAATATAAATATACCTGTTCATCTAAAGTGTATATATATAAACACATACATATATATTTAGTAATTTTCTCATAGCTCACATGAGGGAAGTCAGTGCAAAATGATAATCGACGAGGGCAACGATACGAATATATTATCATTCTCATTCTAGGAGTGGTCTTGATGAAAGAGTTTGTACACATTCGGGTGCTCAAAACACGCGTAAGAAACACTTTCACCTTGGCGGTAAACACGAGAGATAGCATAAGAGAAAAATAAAGAAATAAAGTGAGAAAGAGTGATACAGCTGAGAGCACCTGAGGAGTGAAAGTCATATACAAAAGTTAAATATTAGCTTCTCTATTGCGCCCTCACCGCATTATCGTTACGCCCCCTCGATTTTTTTATTTAAGCGTTAATGAACCGTGAATAGATATGCCGACAGAATAAATGCAATTTTATAAATATGTATACATATATTTATTTATATACATTGTAGTGTGAAACATTGGATTGTGGAATGTATATATAAAAGCAATAATCATGAAGTAATAATAATCTGCATCCCCCATGCGACCACGTTCAAGGATCTTCAAGGCCGTTTTACCCTTCTATTCACTGCACATTTAGCTATTTATTCATTTCAACATTTTTATGTATAAGAGAATTGATTATTTAATAATATATATAATTAATCATACGTTCAGATAAGTGTATAAAATATTAAATGAATTTAAAACGAAAAAAAGAAAAATTCAAAAAATTTCTAATATTATTAGAACAATAATGTTTGAAATAGTAATTTCATGGATGAATAATCACGAACTCGAAGATTTTGATCTCTGCAAAAATTTAACTCTGTAAAATTATTATCACAGTTGAAATAGTAAAAGAAATTTTTCTTTTTTTTATTAAATCTATTTATTTTATATTTATTTATTTATTATACTTGTACAATTGTACCTTGAGATTGAATATAAAGGTCGGGTATAGATTAAATTCGATAAATATCATTTGTGAGGGTGTTGACGAATCACTTCCGGTTCGCAACAAGTTGCAACGTGTGTATTGTACGTGATATTCAACGTGAAATAACTAGAATTTATTTCTTCATTTTTTTTTTTAATTTTGCATTCATCTAAATATACATATATGTTGGTGTATATGTAAGTAAGAAATCCAGAGATAGGATTACATTCAAATGATATTAATGTTATATACATACATATATACAATGATACATGTCGGGAATGCTCTGTGTGTGTATCATTACTTTCGCTCCGATAGTCGTTTTTGTCGTTTAATCAGCCGTAACAGCGAAAATCCAACTAGAAAGGTAAAACCGTGAGTCAATAACACTTGAAGGAATTATATTCTTCCATATATGTGTATGTATATATGTTTATGCATGAATGTGCTGGCTTAGTATATACTTGGATTAATATACATATGCAGTGTATAGATACATATTGATTGTGAGAATATACAGTGTCTGACGGTCACGGTCTTCCGGAAGTAGAAATAACATGCGTACTTAACATTTTATTTTTATTTATGATTGCAGAGAAGATATATTTATAATATATAGCGGAAATAATTTCTTTATATGCGTTTAAATATAAATATAATTTACAGTTCACTGCAATTTTGTTAAGTGAACTTGAAATTTTTTATTTTATTTGTAATGTAGAAAAATAATTTACTAACGATTTATTTATTTAATTGAAGTTTTAGCAGCTATACAAATCGGAGTGAATTTTTTTTTTATTATTTTTTACACGATTTTATTGTAGTAATATATAAATAAATTGTAATAAATTATTTTTAATAGATTATTGGTAGCAATTTAGTGTTGTAAAATTTTTTGTTTTATGATTATTGTATGGGGTATTGGTAATTTCTGTCGGTAAATTCGTACAGACTTGAGAGTGTATTTATTTATATGGTTGTATTATGTGAAAATGTACCTTTCACTTGTGATGTATAGAAAATATATTTTATTTTGTTGTAAGCAAGGAGGTAACGCCATCATCGGCAAAATGTCGATTCAAAATTTACTCGTGATTATTTACAAATCGGTAAATAAGATTTCTATAAGTTATTAATATTATTAAATATAAAATTATTCAAAAGAATAAATTTGTAATACTAATATTTAATTGAATATTTAGAATATATAAAATCACAAAAATGTTTTGTGATTTAATTTTAATAAAAGAATTATTAATTATTTCTGATAATTCAAACTGACAGAATGACAGATTAAAAATTGATCTGAATTTAATATCATCCCACGAGTTTTGTTCAATATTCATAGCGTGCACAGCTAATATATTCATGCATAATATTTAAAAATCAAAAGTTACGTAAAAAAAAAAAATAAATTTGAAACGATAAAATTAGGTTTCATTTCCTCAGTTTTTATAACTGATTTCTTTTTTTCTCCAGTTGTATATGGGTATAAATATTTTTTTAATAGACTTATATTTTGACAGATTACGATATTGTGCGTGTACTCGAACGTACATGCATAAGTACAAGACACTTTCACTGTTCATTTGTGGGTATGTGCTCACAGTAGTACATATATTAATAAATTCAAACTAAAAAAAAAAAAAAATAGGCCGCTTCATCGTAATATAAATATGTACATTTTTTTTTATTATTATAAAAAATAATATTTTTTAATTCATCACACATATTTTTTTTTTTTTCGTCCACTCAAAAGTAACATCAGACACTGAATGATTAAGTGAACAAATCGCATCATAAAAAAATTTTTTTCCTCATTTTTTTTTAACTCTAACAAATATATTATTGACGACTAAGTCATTTCAAATAGTCAATTTAATTGTACAAGACAAGACGAATGTAATATATGACCATGAACGTGCCAACAAATGATTTTATAACTTAAAAATTTTTATATTATTATATCCCCCTACACACACGTGTTCACACAAATACTTAATGTCTCTCACTTTCATTTCATCTTAAATTATTATATATATATTTTTTTTTTCATTCTTACCGTCATATAATTGCGCAAGTCAAGGCAATTAATAATAATATCGCCCTGGGGGCGTGGATACACACAACCAACTTGAATGATCTTATCGAATTTCCAACCTCGAATAAATAAATAAATAAACATGTACAGATATATATATTTATATTTATATAAATGTATATCAAGGATTTGCAAAATGTATCGTACAACGCGTATTTGGCGCTTGTTAATTCTATGTGATGTGAATTTCTTTGTACCAACATTTGAACAGAGATAAACTTGTGCGAAAAAAAATAAAAAAATGAAATATCTACATTACGAGAACTCTATTTTGTATAACATCGAGGTCATACCTGATCGCTCGAGATCGTGAACATTTAAATACATAATATATAGTGTGAAGAAAAATAGCGATAATAAACATTGAGGACATCTTTACTAAAAAGATAAATTTTCATATATCGCAAAACATAAAATTTACAATCAAGATCAGGAATATTTATTATTTAAATTATCTTGATTTTTGTTTTATTAAAAAAAAGTTCTATCTTAGAAGGAAAATAATATTTAAGTCTTTGCTCTTTTATTTTTTATTTTTTATATTTATTACTGAAGAAGATGTATATATATTTATATATTTATTCATTTATATATTTGTGTATATACAAGAGTATATAGTTTTTGGTATATATAATGAGCGCATTATATTGTTAAGACATTGGAACGTTGATCGTTATTACAGGGTCTTGCGTGCACTTAAAGCATTTGTTGTACTCAAGGACAACCGGTCAGTTTGACGTTTGCTTGGACAATAAGCTGTGGTCGCTTTGAGACGACGCCCTGCCCACTGGGGCCTTCTTCTCATGAATAAACTATATACACGTAGAAAGTTGGCCGAGATCAAGTATATATATAAATATATTCATATATACATTACTGATTTTAATGTAATTCTATGCCAATTGAAGGATAAATGACCTTCACTTATTTCTTCATTTTTTATCCAACCCTTTTCTTGCCATTATCCAACGCCTCAATCAACCCACAATCATCTTTAAACAAATGAAAAAGAAAAACAAAATTAATGATTAAAAAAAAAAAACAGTCAAAGTATTTATAAAAAAAATTTATTTATTTTGAAAGAGAATACAATTATTTTTTATTTTTATATAAAATTATGTGGAAATGATTTATTTAATTTTTTTTTTTTAATGATGATATGAATATGCAGGGTATGCAGCTGGTGTATTGTAAGCTTTGTACTCCATTGGTGCACTGTAAGCTTTATATTCGACTGGTGCACTGTAAGCTTTGTATTCTACTGGTGCACTGTAAGATTTATATTCGACTGGTGCACTGTAAGATTTATATTCGACTGGTGCGCTGTAAGCTTTGTATTGTGAATTGTAAGCTTTGTATTCGACTGGTGCATTGTAAGCTTTGTATTCGGCTGGTTTACTGTAAGTTTTGTATTCAACTGGTGCATTGTAAGCTTTGTTATTGACTGGTGCAATATTTTTATGCTCTACATTTGTTGCAGGTTGTTTGTGCACAATTGCATTGAATCCACTGTGAGAATCAACGGTGTATTGAACAATTCTTCGTGTTCCATCAGCTTCAATGAAACTGTAGCTTCCCTTGACAACATCACCATCGCGAGTCTCTTGTTGAGCCTTGATATCACCAGTATGACTGTCATGAACATCGTATGAGAAACTGTACTTTGGATGTGCGTTGTATTCATGATCGTAATTTTTCATTTCATGTTCAGCGACAGAAGTTTCAGTATGTGGTTGTTGATATTGATGCATTATGTGTTGCACTGGTGGTGTTGTGTATGTCACATGACTGGTTGGATGAGCTCCAACATTGGCGAGAGCGAAAAGAGCAGCAAAAGCAACAAACTGAAATTAGAAAAGATGAATAATTATTATAATTTATTTTTTCTTATAATTAGACAGCTAAGAATTTTTTTTTCTTACTTTGAATGCCATGGTAATGTTGAGTAGGACTGTTGAATGATCAACTGATGCTTAGAATTAAATTGGTCCACATTTTTATACTAATTTCCCCCATGCACACGTTGACATTTGTTGCTGCAATATTTTTTGATAGAGAAAATTTTCTCTGTTGTCAAAATTTTAATCTCTATGAATATTTTCTCATATGACACATGATTAATTTCTATCTGGATTTACGATAAGTTGAAGAAAAAATAGAAAATGAATATATAAAAGAAAGAAATGTGACGCAACAGGCGCAACAGCAACAGAAAATATTTTGTACCACGCCCCAGATTTTTGGCGGTGGCTCTATACACACTCTCCTCTCTCTTCTACTCCCTTTTTTAAATCGGACACCTGATCCACTTTTACGTGCCACGTAATCATGCACGAGGTAACCCACCTTTTACGTAACTTTCACCTAACGACCTGCAGGCCATTTGCCTCCTTGTGATAATTTCCTTGTCCTCTTCATTTTTTTATTTTCATTTTTTATTCATATAATACAAAGCTAAATATATATTTTTTTTTTATTTCCATATAACATTACAGTATAAATTACATCGTGGGATATTATTTTATGCTTTATTATTTCCCATTAAAAATATATTTTTGTTGTCTTTGTTGGGAGAATAATTTATATTTAGTCGATTGAGAAATTGGTGGAAGAAAATTGAAAGACAGAATAACAGGCACAATCTCAAGGTAATTTTAATTTCAATTTCGTCTGATAGAAAATTAGAAAAAAAAATAAATTTATAAATAAAATTATCAAAAGCCCTTGACGTTTATTTTACATCGCGATAGCACAATAATTTTTAATTGTACATCAACATCTCGTATTAATATAAAATCAACATTTCACGCATAGCATACATATAATATCCAACACTCTCAATAATATTTCTACAATATGCACAGTTGTATACATACATACATACATGTATGTGTCATGTCATTTAATCTCTCTCGTGTATTAAATCTACAAAGCCACTCCAAAAAATATAATGTTGTATCACCTATCTAATTAGCCTGAGGCAAAAAGTCTCTCGACAGACAAAGAGTGAGTGGCTTAAAATTTCGTCTATCCGCCCAATCATATATAAACCCAAGTTATTCTTAGTAAAAATATCAGTTTGGTCCAACAACCGATCTAAGCATCATTAAAATGGCATTTAAGGTAAATATCATAGTAATAACTATTCAAAATAATTATATATTCATATCTAAAAATTAAATTAATTAAATTAAAACACAATTATTGCATTGCAGTTTGTTACTTTCGCTACGCTCTTGGCTGTTGCCAATGCTGGATTACTTCCAGTAGCCTATCACACGGCACCAGTGGCTCAATATGAATATGCTCATCCTGCACCCTATGGCTATGCTGCCCACCCAGTGGCTAAAGCAGTCGTGACAAAAACTGTAGATACAGAATACGATCCACATCCAGAGTACAATTTTTCCTACAACGTTCACGACACATTGACCGGCGATGCTAAATCCCAAGAGGAAACACGTCACGGTGATGTTGTTGAGGGTAGCTACAGTCTTATTGAAGCTGACGGTAGCCGTCGTGTTGTTCATTACACCGCCGATGATGTTAATGGATTTAATGCAGTAGTTGAAAAACAACCAGCGACTGTTGCAGTTAAAACTGTTGCTCCAGTTGTTCATTCTGCTCCTGTTGCATACAAAACCACTCCAGTATATCATGCTGCAGCACCGGTATACCAATCTGCTCCAGCAGTTTATCATGCTGCTCCAGCAGTCTATCACTCTGCACCAGTTGCTCATGCTTATACTACTCCAGTAGTTCATGGACATCACTCAACTGTCTATCATCATTAATAACATGAATTTATTATTCTCTATTACCTGAAAAAGAACAATATATTAAATCCCATTTAAATATGTAAATAAACTCTGAGATTTCATACCAGAAATTTTTATATATTTTTATTTGATATGTTATAATATTATTTATTTATTTATTTATTTATTTGTGTTGCGTGGATGTGAATATTTATTTTGTATGCTTATAGTCGTGTTTAGAAGGCCAACGACTCTTGCATCTTTTTCATAACTAAATGCTATTATTTTTTCTAATGTGTTAGCGCTAGACTATTCACCTTGGTTTTTTACGATTTACGATGTGAGATTGTTACGAAAGATGTAACAGATTCATATCTGTCACTTGGAATACTGAGAATTTTGTCTAGTTCACGATTAGACGACGTGTGTTACATTTTAATGCCGTGAATACGTATGTCTAATAATAATCCTGGATCCTGTTGGATTATGCGTGATGATATATTATTAGCAAAATGCTTGTAAATTTCTATATTTTTTTTTTTTTTTTGTCGGAATTTTTTTTCTATAGTGAAGGTTGGGTCTACGTGAATATATGTAGATTGAAATTGTTTGAGAGTCACATTTGCTTCAGAATCTTGAACGTGAAAAGAACTTACTTATAATGGCAGTGCGAATTTTTAGTGAGGTAATAGTTAAATTATTGAAATAAAATATATTTGTGTTTATTCATTTATTTATTTTTATTTGGTTATTTCATTGATTTTACAGGTGATTATTGTTGTTTTTTTGGCTGCTGTTGTGAAAGGTGATCTTGCACTTCAATCGCCGCCGCCATTGACTCCATCAAACTATCCCTGGAATTTTTTTGCAACTGAATATCCTCCGGCGAATAATTTTGGATCAATGAACAATAATTATTATCACTCAACAGGATCACATAAACAATTTAATGATTATCAGGCGAATTTTAATTATGGAATGAATAGTTTTGATGGCTATAAAAAATTGGAAGGTGTTGGAATAATTAATAACCTGTATAATACATCGCCAATAATTCATTCAGGTTACCCGTGGCCAGGAAAACCAACCGGAACTTCGTTTGAACTCCCGTCGCGTCGACCATTCACTCAGACGTCACAACATTGGCCACCACAATATCAAAAAATAAATAGACAGTATCTGCCTCCTGGCTATGTTCCTTTAGTTGCAACAATTAATCCTCCGAGAGGTTACCAACTATTAACAAATCGCTACTGAAATACAAATGAAGCTGAATTCTAAATGATAAAAAATAATTGTTAATGTATTTTTTAAATTTACTGTATTAATGAATTGAAATAAATTGTCTTCCTTCTATAAGTCGTTGAATTTTATTTTTCTTATTAAATATTATCATTTTTAGAAAAAATGGAATTTTTTTATGGATATGTTAGTTACATTGAAAAGATTGATAAGATTCACATTATTAAACAATTTATTTATATGCCAGATTAATTTGCTTCATGAAAAGAATGATACATTTGAATTTTTAGTGATAGTAAACGGATGGAGTTGAAACGGAAGCGTAACTGTGAGCAACTGGTACAGATTGGTAGAATGCAGCGGTTTTGTAGACTGGTGCAGCTTGGTAGACTGGTGCAGCTTGATAGACTGGAGCAGCTTTGTATACTACAGGAGCAGCGTGGACAACTGGAGCAACAGTTTTGACTGCTGGTTGTTTCTCAACGACTGCATTGAATCCATTGACATCATCAGCAGTGTAGTGAACAACACGACGGCTACCATCAGCTTCAACAAGACTGTAGCTACCTTTGACAACATCACCGTTACGTGATTCTTCCTGGGTCTTTGAATCGCCGCTCAAATGATCATTGACACCATAAGAGAATTTGTACTCTGGATGTGAATTATATTGTACGTCCTCATCCTTTGACAATTCAAGTTTACCTACGGGCACAGCGTAGCTGTAAGTTGGAGGGTGAGCGTATGCTAATTGTGCCACTGGTGCCGAGTGATAGGCAACTGGAAGTAATCCAGCATTGGCAACAGCCAAAAGAGCAGCGAGAGCAACAAACTACAATATAAAAAATAATTATATTAATATTATTGAAATATATAATTGATAATATAATTTTTATTATATTAATTCAATGACTTCATACCTTGAAAGCCATTTTAGTAGAAGCTGATCGAATGAAGTCGATTAACTGATACTAAATTCAAAAATGATCGGCCTTTATATACCACATCTAGATAGATAGATAATCCCGCCCATTGAAAATTCAAGTTACTTAACAGAGAATGGTGATATTTATTCTTCAATGTCATACAAGCACAAGAGTGTTATGAAAAATATCTCATTAGCTGTCTAATCCATTTTCTTCTCATGATTGAATTTGATTGAATATAAATTTCATAGCTCTGAAGTTCAAATTTCCAAATTAGAATATTTAATTCAACCATTCTCTGTTAAGTAATTTAAATTATTTCAAAAGTAGGGATATCTAGTCTGAAAGAGTATATAAGCCGGAATAGTTTCCAGATCAAGTATCAGTTAATCGACTTCATTCGATCAGCTTCTACTAAAATGGCTTTCAAGGTATGAAGTCAAATGAATTAATATAATAAAAATTATATTATCATTTATATATTTCAATAATATTAATATAATTATTTTTTATATTGTAGTTTGTTGCTCTCGCTGCTCTTTTGGCTGTTGCCAATGCTGGATTACTTCCAGTTGCCTATCACTCGGCACCAGTAGCACAATTAGCATACGCTCACCCTCCAACTTACAGCTACGCTGTGCCTGTAGGTAAACTTGAATTGTCAAAGGATGAGGACGTACAATATAATTCACATCCAGAGTACAAATTCTCTTATGGTGTCAACGATCATTTGAGCGGCGATTCAAAGACCCAGGAAGAATCACGTAACGGTGATGTTGTCAAAGGTAGCTACAGTCTTGTTGAAGCTGACGGTAGCCGTCGTGTTGTTCACTACACTGCTGATGATGTCAATGGATTCAATGCAGTCGTTGAGAAACAACCAGCAGTCAAAACTGTTGCTCCTGTAGTATACAAAGCTGCTTCAGTCTATCAAGCTGCACCAGTCTACCAAGCTGCACCAGTCTACAAAACCGCTGCAGTCTACCAATCTGTGCCAGTTGCTCACAGCTACGCTTCCATTTCAGCTCCATCCGTTTACTATCACTAAAAATTCAAATATGTCATTCTTTTCATGATGCAGATCGACTTGTCATTCAATTCTGCTCACAATATCAATAAAAAATAAATATTCTGACAATATAATTACAAGTTTTGTATAAAATTTCTATCCTTAAAGTTAAACTTTATTAAAAAATGACATGATTGAAACTTTGTTCGATCAA
This sequence comes from Microctonus brassicae, assembly GCA_918226075.1. Taxonomy (NCBI): domain Eukaryota; kingdom Metazoa; phylum Arthropoda; class Insecta; order Hymenoptera; family Braconidae; genus Microctonus; species Microctonus brassicae. Next base: position 1,425,423 of record OW445491.1, on the reverse strand, counting down.
AAAATATTCATCATGTGTAAAAAAAAAAATAATAATTACCTGATGGGGGGATTTTATTTTTAACCAGAGACATTATTAACACATTTGTTCATAACATGTTACGATCACTTAAATGCAGATCCATACCACAGATGACTTTACAGTCGTCTGGTTTGCGTAACATAATGAGCACATACACACACATATATACTCGCAGACACGCAAGTATAACAAATTGGGCGGAGAACCCATTAACCGAATGCACCGGAATATTCCCATCAAAGTGTTCAATGGTAGTGGGGTGTGGCTCAGGGTGTATATAGGGCCCAGAATGTACTCAGCTGCATTCAGTTTGGTACTCTGTTTCAATCTTGAGCACAAGTCTACCAATAATAACAAAAAAATGGCTTTCAAGGTAAGACCAACTTTGATTTACATTCACTTTATTTATTCCTCGTCTCAAATTGACCGAAAAAAAAAAATTCCAAGACTCAACAAATCACCAATAAATAATTTAAAAAAAATATATATCTATTCATATATGATTTCTAAATTTTTTATTCATTATTTAGTTCGTCATGTTCGCTGCTCTTTTGGCAATGGCCCGTGCTGGAGATCTTTTTGCCGCAGCACCAGTCGCACCATTGGCTTATGCAGCACCAGCAGTAGCAAAACTTGCTACTCCAGTTCTTGCTAAACATATTGAGGAACCTTACGATTCAAATCCGCAATATAGTTACGGATATGATGTCCAAGATTCACTTACCGGTGACAACAAACAGCAACACGAGTCTAGAAATGGTGACTTAGTCCAAGGAAGTTACAGCTTCATTGAAGCTGATGGTAGCCGAAGAATTGTCGAGTACACTGCTGATCCTTTGAATGGATTCAATGCTGTGGTACGTAAGGAACCAGGAACAGTTGCTGCTGCACCAGTTATCGCTAAAGCTCCAGTTGCCATCGCTACACCAGCGCATTTAGTTGCCAAAGCTCCATTGGCTTATGCTCCACCAGCGCCCGTTTATGCCAGTGCACCATTGGCATACTCACATCCATCACCAGCTTTTGCTTATGCTGCTCAACCAGTTGCTAAACTCGCCACCGCAGTTTACCACTGATTCCAATACTCTTGAATCATTCAAATCCATTTAAAGAACAATTGGAAAAAAAATTATTTACTGTTTATTTACTCATTATTTTTCTTTATTAATTAATTTTTGTAACGTTATTTTTTTTTTACGCGGTTTTACATTTAGAAATTATTTTGGATATTTTTTTTCTTTTATATTTGTAAATAAAGTATATTGAGACATTGACATTATTTATTCGTTCACTTTTTTTTTGTGTAGGATTTAATGGATGGGAAAATAATTTTTTTTATCTTCTTGTGACCTTTTTAGAATATTCAGAAAATCACTGAAACTATTTCTGGAGAAATTCGAATCTCAATGTAACCTACTTTAAATCGGTGAGATTTTTTGCGAGAATGAAGAGTAAAAAAATTAAGTTCTTTGTCTCATATTATTGTCTGGCAATGCCGTCAATTGTGCAATAATTATGCAATGCAGATATATATATCTTAAGCAGTTGGGATATCTTCAAAGTGATCAAAGATGCTGGAAGTGTTGGCAATTATTATATAATTACGCTCTTGAACTTCAGAATTTAATAGCCTAAAGGTTATAAAATTATTTTTATATCATACTGGTGTAATCTTATGATTTTAAATTGCTCTCCCTCTTATTACGAGGATGTTACGAGACTTTAAATATATTGATCGCATTATATAAAAAGAAAGATATAAAAATAAAAAAATAAAACACCATATGAAAGAACGAAAGTAATTATGACATAATATCTGAATGATATTTAATGAATGAGATCTTCTACGACCTTTCCCTGACGATATTAAACTAAAAATTTAGTGAAAGTAAATTTTGAAAATTATCTAGACTAAAATTAAATAAAAAAAATAATAATACCTATAATACATATCCATTCTTCTCATCGAGACTAATTCATCTTGGATAAAATAAATATTTAGACGCTAATATATTCGAACAAAATTGCGTTATAAATTGGAGACGAATTAATATTTGTTTTTATTTTCGTGAAAAAGAAAAAGGGATCATGATTTCTCAACCAACAAAAATTGGATCATTTTATACATCGAAACTATTTTTTGAAAGTCTACAAAATTTCTACAAATATTTAAATAAATATATTTCCCCATCTGAACTTTAAAGTAATCCATCTCAGAATTTATCTGGCAATAAGAAAAAAATATTAATAATAAGCAATCAAGAAAAAAAAAATAAATAAATAAATAAGTAAAATTTAAAAATAAATGTTGGGTTAATGTCCCCATATAAATGAAGACGATTTTGCCGGAAGATGAGATGAATATAACATAAGAATAAATATATTGCTGACCTCGGAAACCAACTGAGCGTGTGTCCAATGGTATAACATTTATGTAGATTACGCAATTCGCGTCGTTTGCTCTCTAGATCGTGTATCGAGATGCAGACGTGTATATATATGTGTACATCTTATTGCCCTGAGGCACGACGACCCACTTGAACGCGCACTTTCGTCTCATGGCCAAGGTTACTACTCATCTTCGACATTACAAACTTTACACAGATGAATCATCTTCAGGAAGAGAAGAAAAAAAAAATTTTTTTTCTTTGAGGAAATAAATTTATTTATTAATTAATATATTAATAATTAAATTAATTAAACTTCAGTTGATTATACACTAATAATTAATTAGTTGAATCATCATGAATAATATATATTCACTGAATTATTATTTTTTTTTTGGTCTGCATTTGATTCATTTGCTTATAATTTCAATTTAATTTGTATAAATATTTTGTTTGTCATGTTTAAATATTAAATATTTAGATCAATGTGACACCTGTTAAATATTATTCAACCAGGATGTGAAAGTACAAAGCACACTCTGCTATGAATATCGATCACATCTAGTATATGTCCTAAAAACTACTGAGTCATTTACAAATTCTCATGCAAGTTTGGGACAAAATATTATAATTTAATTTAAATCACTTAAAATATAATTTTAATATGAATATAAATTTTTAAATATCATCACGTTCACTAATTTTATAAATACAAAATAATTTATAATAATTTTATTTGAATTTTTATATATAAATGTTATGGTGAAATATATTTTATAACGAATAGAAAAAAATAAATTGCGAGATAATGATGATGATTCGTTTATAATTATTTATTTCATTCAATATAGTTAGTAGGATAATCATGATGTGTGCTTTATATTCAAGTTACGTACAAGTACATTTACAATACTCAAAAAGTCGTGACGGAAGTGTTACATTTATACACCGATGACCTAAAATCTCCTTACGCAATCTGGAGAAAGCATAGACATACACTTTGAGAAATTATTGACCATGTCCATTTTCAGCAAGTGATGATAGTTAATAATCAACAAACATTACTCATCACAATAAACAAATAAAAAAAATAAAAATAAATCACACCTAAAATTTACATGCATTAAAAATTTTTTTTTTCAATCAATATTATTTTTTTATTCCTTCAAATAAATATCAAATCATTTTTTATTCAAATTATATAGTGATTAATTAATGAGATAAATATTATATTTATATTATCAGCAAACATTTACATATAAGTACATAGATTTAGAGAACAAAAGCGAAAGTATATAGGTACTTATTCATTCAGTCAATAAAATTGGAGCGAACAAAACTTTTCCCGCTCCCAAGTTGTCATACTAACCAATCACGTACGCCATCAATCCCATCAACGAACTATTTACAATGCAAGTTGAGTTTTTTGCACGCACTCTCTCATCATCTTCACCCTCAATGAGCTCATTATTGCTTCCTATAAATACTATCGTACTGAATAATCCAGACAACAGTCTCACTTAAATTCTCATACAGTAAACATATCATTTTATTTTGTCCATCATTAATTCAATTGACAATGACAACTATCAAGGTGAGCACAATAAATAATGTGCAATAATAACTTTATTGGATTTCATTATATTCTGTAATTGTCTCGGTGACTGTCAAATAAGTGAATCAATAATTTTGTGTTGTAAAAAATGCATGAAAAATTACAAATGAATAATTAATATAAGTGAAATAATTTAATTAAATATCCACAGATCAATAGAATTAATTTATTAAAATATTTTTTATGAATTTTATTTGCAGGTTTTGATTGTACTTGCATCATCCATCATGACTACAACTTGGGCAGGAATAATTCCAGGTGCACCCTTAGCGATTGCGCCACCCTTACACGCTGTACCAGTTGTAAAAATTCACAATGATTATAATCATTATCCTCAATATACCTTCGGTTATAAAGTTCATGACACTATCACTGGCGATGCTAAATCTCAACATGAAACACGAAATGGAGATGTTGTTAGTGGTAGTTATAGTTTAATTGAAGCTGATGGAACAAGAAGAGTTGTTGAATACACTGCTGATTCCATCAATGGATTCAATGCAGTGGTACATCGTGAGCCAGCTGTTTTACATGCAGTACCTGCTGTTCCTGCTGTTCCAGCAGTTCCTGCAGTTGCTGCGCCAGTTATTCCACCAATTAGACCTATTGTTTATCCAGCATTTGCAAAATTTACACCAGGTTTTCCATCGCCTCTAGGACATCGATATTAATTCTATATAAAATTTTATGTTATTTTAAAATTTTGTTAGTTCAATATTAATCCTAGTCATGAAAATTCATTGTATATATATATATTAATTTTTTTATTACTGAATGAAGGGTTTATTATTTTTTTTTATTGATGGAATAAATCATGAAAGAAGAAAATTTATTTTAAAAAATTTTTTTTATTATTTCCAAGGGTTGTTGGAGTGTTTTATTTTTATTTTGCTCATTTATAATCGCAATTATTACGATAAATAATTTTTTTATTCAGGTTATATGTATCTTCTATGATAATCTTGAATTTAAAAATTATTATTGCATAATAATTTATTATAAATTTACTATATACAAACATATATATTTAAATTTATATACATATTTGTAACTGCGCAATTTTATATCGTATCGAGGATCTTGATTATTTGTTTTTATTAAATTTTTTTATTTATTGAGGGGAAGAAAAATAATACTCGAATGATGATTATAAGGTTTTAATAGTCTTCGTAGACAATATTGGCAATAAATTGTCATGGAATAATTGAAATGGTGATTTCAATCGTTCAAGGCAAACGTGAAACTGCGCCAAGTCTTACCACATATATTACATATTCACCAAACATGTATACAAAATACATACATACATATACAATTGTCACACGTGCCAAGCATTTTCGCATGTTTTTTTTGTTTGCAAAAACTTGAGCAACAATACCCAATCACGTAGTCGCGTGCTGAATTACTATGTGTTACCGTGGTAAATGGGCCATTGACATTGAATTATCCATGTCTAATTAACACCACTATTTTAACTTTCTCTCCCTGGTCGAAGACATTTTAAATTACATCATCATCATTTTTTGTTTTTCGCATACACAATTAAAATTATAATTCATTCATTTTTTTCTATGAAGAACTGTCAGAGTGATCCATTAGAAGTAGTCCATTAATTTCAACTGGAAAAAAAAAAAAGAAGAAGAAAATAAATAAATGAGATGTCATGAAAAAATTGACACAAGTTATAATACTTGATCTTTAATATTAATCTAGGTTTGTGCGTGTCCTTGTATGATTATAATTAAATCTGAAGATACAAATAGAGACACATCATTACATATAATTATTAACGTTTTTTTATAAATCATTTGTTTGAATAATTACTAAATTCACTGATAGACGTAAAATTAAATATTAATAGTTCATTTATTCATTATGAATTTATGAATATGTAAGATAGAAATATTCTGTGTATTCTTGCACTTTCATTATTCATCTTTGATGCATACATAATTATTTTTTATGGTATCGCGACAACCTATTATAATATCCCATAATCCAAAGTGATTACATAATTTTAATTCAATTGTGTAATTTGTGCTTAGAATACATACCTTTTTTTTTTATTTCATATATCACGTATTCACAAATTTATTCATGCAAACTTTCAGTTTCAATCATTTGCTCATTTCATATTTTTCATTATAATAATATAAAATAAAATAAAATAAATTGGAATTTAATTATCAAATTTATAATTACACTAAACAGATGATTAAAAAAATAAAATATGTGTTTTTGAATAATAACAAAATCTATCAAAATATTATTTTTAAACTTAATGAATATATATCAAAGTAATCAATCACAAAACCCAATGATTGGTTACCAAGTCGCGTATTGATGAGAGCCGTCAATGTGTACACGAAGACGTATGGTGACAAAATTGCGCGCATAAATGTTTCTCTTATTCCACACGTCGATATATGAAGAAACATATATTGTTCGTTGAGTAAACTTCACATATAGTTATGAAGAGAGGTCACACGCAAATCCAAACCAAGTATACAATAGCTATAAAGTGGGGAGATATTAAGCAGTAGTGTCGTCTCGAGTGCATGAAATTGTTGCTGCTGTTGGTCATATTGTTATCGTGTGTGAGTGACACATTGTATAAAAGCACGATCAATTTTACCCTAAGCCATCAGTCTTCTGGTGATCTATCCACAAAGAAAACATGGCTTGCAAGGTAATGAAATAACGCACTCCTAAATATCTAAACATAAAATCCAAAATGAATGAAAAAAAAAAAAAAAAAAGCTGATAAAATATTTTAATTCATCAATATTAACTAACTAAATATATCAATTGATTTCAGTTCATTATAATTCTCGCATTGGCTGCCCTGGCTAAAGGTGCGATAGTGTCAGTGGCTCCAGCAGTTCCAGTAATTCCAGCTAAAATTGAAGAATACAATCCAGCACCTCAGTATAGCTTTGCATACGACGTTCAAGATGCTTTAACTGGCGACTCAAAAGCCCAATATGAAACACGAAATGGTGACGTTGTTCAAGGCAGTTACAGCTTCATTGAAGCTGATGGTACCCGAAGAATTGTCGATTATACAGCTGATCCTGTCAATGGATTTAACGCTATTGTCAGTCGTGAACCAGCATTAGCAGCTATTGCACAAGCGCCAGTTGCACCAGTTGGTGTTGTACCTGGTGCACCAGCAGCTCCAATTTCACCAGCGGCAGCTATTCCTGTTAGTGGACCTGACTCTGATGTTGAAGTACTTGATGCCAGGTCTGGACCTATTCGTGAAGCGCCTGCAAGAAGACTCAATGGACAGTCGCGTGGTAGACCAATTGCTAGACCACAATCTGTTACAATTGAACAGAGAGAAAATTTACGTTCAGCACCACTTAGAGCTCTGGCCACACGTATTTCTCCTGCACCCGCTGTGCCTGCATCACAAGCTGTTGAAACTAATGAAATAACTCCATCTCGCTATGTCGCTTCAGCTCCAGTTCCAGCAAATGTAGCTTATTCTCCATACGCTGCTTATACAGCTGCTTATTCATCACCACTTGCATTCAGTGCTCCAGTTTCTGGACTCACTTACACTTCAGTTAATTTGTAAAACATTCATTCATTCATTTCGTCAAAATTTTGTATATATAATCGTAAATATTATTGTCAATTTATCATTTGTTTGATGATATTTTATCAATAAAATAATCATTTGTAAGCCATTTTAAATTATATTTGTAATTTTTTTTTATTTCCCCTGCTAATTTAACACCATTCTCAATTTATTTAATGAAATGTTAAAATAATAAATTGATGTAATTGAATCTGATATATATTTTTTCATTAATTTGTTTGTGAAATAATTTTTTTTTTTGTTTCTAGTTTTATTGTTGGCTACATTTGTGAATACAAATAAATATGAGGACAATAAATGGACTGAATTATTTTAGACAGGCGCATTGGATAAATTAATTAATCACGTCGTGAACTTATATGGGGAAACTGCAACAACAACAACCACCCACTGTTCACGTAACACTTCTCCAAACTTTTCGACATGACTTGATTACATAAGTTTTAACCCGAACGCGTTTGGTATATGACTTGTTGCACGGATTGAATTCAGATTAACCATCCGTCGATTTCTACATCATGTGTAATTCTATGTCATTTACAGGCGGTCTCATTATCATACGTCACTCACGAATATATAGTCAGTATTGTACGACAAAAAAAAATTTTCGTCATGCGTTTTGTGTGTACTTATTGCGTTAGTTTTCACGATTGAAAATAAAAAGAAAATATTTATTTTTCTTCTATCTGATTCAATGAAAACTTCGAATCTCAGAAAATTATTATTAATTATACAATTTAGCCAGTAATATTTTAATTATGATTATTGTATACATTAATTTATTAAATTTAATTTCAATTACAAATCGATGGATTGATAAAAAAAATACTGGTACAAATTAAAACACAACGAAAAAATTCCTGTTTTTTTAATTTATTCACAAATAATTATAATAAAAATTGAGTATAAAGTAGTACTTATTTTTTATGATAATTGGAGCACGATGAAATAGTTTAACTTGATGTCTGATGTTATTCTCTATCTTTACGCTGAATATTATACTCAATATTCTAATATACATATAATATTACTTTATTCGTAAATCATAATTGATAGCAGAAGAAAGAAATAAAAAATAAATTGCTGATATTAATTTAAATGACGAACCAAACAAAAAATATGTGACAAATATACTATTAAAAAGTTTACTATTTTTATGAGGAATAAATGTAGAATAAAAAAATGAATCACAATTGTAAAAACAAAAATAATTTTCAATTATAATATTTATTTATATATAACAAGAACACATTTTCCATTGGCAGGAATAAGCATTAGATTTATGTACAATTGCAGATAACAGATATAATGAGTATATAAAAGAAACAAATAACAATTCAGTAAATGTTTCATTTCATGAATTTAAAAAACAGTCGTAGGTGCAACAGCATAATTTAATGGAGCATTATAATTATAAATTGGCGCAGGCAACCTAGTGGCAACAGCTCGTGGAATTGCGGGATATGGTATTGGCGCAGCAAATGTCCTTGCAATTGGCACTGGAGCAGCAATGCTCCTTCCAAAAAATGGTGAAGCAACAGCCGGTGCAATTGGCGCTGCTGGATAAACTGCCCTCGCAGCAACTGGTGCAACAACTCGAGCAGCAACTGGAGCAATTGGTGCTGCTGGATAAACTGCCCTTGCAGCAACTGGAGCAATTGCAGTTTTAGCAACAACTGGAGCAACAGCAACAGCTGGTTCACGATTTACAACTGCATTAAATCCATTAATTGGATCAGCAGTGTAATCAACAATTCTTCGTGTTCCATCGGCTTCAATTAAGCTATAACTACCTTGGACAATGTCTCCATTTCTGGTCTCATATTGTGCTTTAGAATCGCCAGTTAAAGCATCTTGGACATCATATGCATAGCTGTATTGCGGTACTGCATCGAAATTCTCAATCTTCGCTAGCACTGGAGCAGCTGGCGCTACTGGAACTATCGCTGCATTCACCATATTGAAAAACAGCACAATGGCAACTGTGACAAATACCTAAAGACAAATAATATTAAGAATAATAAATATATCAATTTAAAATAAAATAGTAACAGAGAATTTATTTGGATGATAGAAACACACCTTGAATTCCATTGTTTGATTGGATTTTTTTATTTTTTTATTATTGAATGCACTACCGATCGTTGTGGATTGGAAGAAGACACTGATGACACTTAGCAGCCACGCATGGACTTTTATTCTTGAAAGATGTCACAATGCTTTGTTAATCGCTCTTCCCCCACTGGTTGGATATTATGCAGTAGACAATTGCGTTGGATAATTGACGTCTTGTACGATTGACAAGGGTAGAAGTTACGTGTGAATGCCAACGTGCAAAATACCAAGTCTATTATGAAGGCCATTTCTACTTTCTTCATTAGTCATTGAATTTATTTGCATTTTCTATTTTATTATTCCACTGAGAAAATAAATAAATATATAATTAAATTCTAATGTAATTGATAGAAACATTTTGATATGATATTTATTCATATTTATACATATATAATTTTATTATTATAATCAAAATAATATTGCTATTTTTTAAAGTGAAATAAAGGAAGTGATGATATTAAATACTTTCCTATTATCAACAAACAATAGCTCTTGTACGAATTTTGGGACATTGGTATGCGATCGTGATACAAGTTATACAACTCTTGAAATACTAATAGAATTGCTTAATGCATTCTCCCAAAAGGAGGATGCATGCAATAACCTATTATATTATTTTTTTAGAGTGGGGTCAATGAATATAAAAATGAAACAAGAGCATTAAAGTGTCATCAGTTGGTTGATGCACCTTGGCTTCGAGTCATTCGTTCAACATCAAAATGTCTCTCAAAGTATGTACAATCAATAAATTATCACAATAAATAATAAACATTATTTCATACAGCAAATCGCAATCATTAATTATTACACATAATTGTCCAATAAATAATGAAAGAATTTTTTTTTTTTTTTTAGATAATTCTTACCAGCCTAGCGGTATTGACTGTTATCAATGCTGCAGTGATTCCTGCTCCGGGTCCAGCTGTCGTTCCAGTGTTTGCTAAATTAGAGCACTACGATCCCAATCCACAGTATACATTTGCATACGATGTCCAAGATGTTTTAACTGGCGATTCTAAAGCTCAATACGAAACGCGAAATGGTGATGTCGTTCAGGGAAGTTACAGTCTTATTGAACCCGATGGAACCCGAAGAATTGTCGACTACACTGCTGATCCAATAAATGGATTTAATGCAGTTGTCAATCGTGAACCAGCAGTTGCTGTTGCTCCAGTTATTGCAAGGACAGCAATACCAGCGGCACCAATTGCTCCAATTCCAGCAGGAAAATTTGTTGCCACACCTGTCAGACCAATTGCTGCGCCAATTAATGCCGCACCAATAATTACCAAAGTCCCTACACCTATTAATCCAGCACCAATTGCAAGGTTAACTGCTCCATTAACCTATGCCGCTGCAACTGGTTATCGTTATTATTAATTATTAATTCGTGAGTTTATATAAATTTTTAATGTGTATCATTATTTACTACCTCAACTAATTAAATGTGTAAATAAATTAATTCCAAGTAATTATAATTGGATTGAATTATTTTTTATTGGTTGGGAAAATTTTTGTATATTAAAATGATAAATTAATTGTCTCATTTAAAGTTGGAACATGTGTTTATGCATGTATGTATGCTAGCGTTTCACATGAGTATTTTCATGATTTTATTACGCAACTGTAAACGATTTACACGACGAATGTTTACGAAAGAACAATGAGCAGGTCATCGCGTAACCGATCCGACCTTCGGGTACGGGCGTTGCATTTTAATGAATCTTACGAGTCGATATTCGGTACAACCATATACACATAATTATATTACATGTGTACATATATGTACATATGACATGGCGAATTAACATATGGCCCAATTGAAATTATCCTGAAAATATATTTTATTTTTTTTCATTTAAATTCTATTTTATTCGAATAAATTAATGAATTAATTTCATAATGATGTTATTTTTCTCATTAATAGTCATGATGTGTGCTGGAAAATTCCGTAAAAACTCTCACTTGCACCATCATTATTTTCATTATCATGTTCCCAAGTAAAATTTATATTTATACAAAAAGAAAAAAAAAATTTTGCAATCATTTTCGTTCTATTTTTAATATTTTTTCTTTATATTTTCAATTATTTTACTAGTGTTCAACTGCCTGACCTGTTTCACTCTACGACTACTGCCATAACACTTCAACATATTGACATCACAAATGATACATCTCAATCGCTCAACATGATCGCAGCTGCCTATCATCACATCTACGCAATTTTATTTCATCTCTCATATCAACATGTGTTTGTGTGTAAGTATAAAAACTACCACAATAAATTTAACGTGCATATATGCCTGAGGGGCCACCGCGTGACTTGGAGTGCTCTCCATAATGTCGACACGAAGAAAGCAAGAGGGACAGGAGGCTACACAAACACACATTCTCATACAGACAAAAATAAACGGTGTATATGGTCAGGACTAAAACGTGGAATCGAGTTTTTGGTTGCGGTTGTGTGCCCGGACCCGGGCGCGGTTGGCACTTTATTACGCAATAACGAACGACTTACCAACATTCGGGGCAGTATATAAACTCTAAGTCGAGCTACAGTCAACATCAGTCATCTACCAGACACAGCAGCAATGGCTTTCAAAGTGAGTACTCACTCGCCAGAAAATAATTAAATAAAAAAAATTATATTACTTCAATAACTTCAATAATTTTAATGTAGAAAAAAAAAAACATTTTAATAAAATTGAATAATATTAATAATAAATAATTTTTTTCTTTTATCCAGCTCATCGTTCTCACCGCACTTGTGGCAGTTGCAAGCGCAGGAATTATTCCTGCTGCGCCTATTGCTTATCATGCAGCACCAGCGGCAATATCTTATCATGCACCGCAAGCTCAAGTGGCTTATGCACCACAATCTCATTTGGCTTATGCACCACAAGCTCATTTGGCATATGCTCCACAAGCTCATGTCGCATATGCACCACAAGCTCATGTGGCTTATGCACCAGCTGCGCCATTAGTTGCTCACAAAGCAATTAATCCCGAGGACGATCCACATCCTCAATACAGTTATTCTTATGATGTTCAAGATGCATCAACTGGTGATTTTAAAAATCAACATGAAACCCGCGATGGCGATGTTGTACATGGAAGTTATTCTTTAATTGAAGCCGATGGTTCACGCAGAGTTGTCGACTACACCGCTGATCCTATCAATGGATTTAATGCTGTTGTGCACAAAGAACCCGCTCAAGTTGCTGTAAAAGCTGTTCATGCTGCACCATTAGTTCATGCCGCACCATTAGTTCATTCTGCACCGGTCGTTCACTCTGCACCAGCGTACACTTATTACCATCACTAGATGATAGAAAAGTTTTATTGTTATAAACTCATGCTCATATGTATTGTAGACATTTTTTGATAATAAAATTGATTAAGGAACAATTTAATATGACAATTTTTAATTTTTTTTATTAATTTGGTCAGTTAAATTTTCAATTTTTTCATTAATTAATTCATGAATATTTTATTTGCGATGAAAAGTATTAAATGAAATCTCAATGAGGATCTGGGATAGCCTTGAATATATTTTTATGAATGTTAAAAAAGTATAAACATCAGTTGGGAAATTATTTATACTTTTATTTGATTATTTTGAATGAGTGTGAGAATAATTAATTAGTCTGGAGCAAGCTCATGGCTGTGAATATAATTAAACAGTAAGAAGGTATTATAAATGCGGTATATCTTTGATGATGTCAAGGCAAGATATCCCTTTAAGGATAACAAGAAATGAGATACACACTTATCGCGACTGTGAATTGTTAGCGAGGTTAGCGAAGAGGATAAGGTTTAACAAAGAATGCGATGGAATTTATGAGATTGGTATTATTTTATCATCACCTTTATGTTCATTTATTTATTTATTCATTTGGTTTTGAGCTTTTTATATTAACTCATTCATTCATTCATCATTGGAGATGATAGAAATTTAAAATGATAATTAATAACCAAGATAATTAGAATTAAATAAGGTAATACTTGATGATGAGTTCAGTGATGGTAAAATATATTTTTATTGTACATATATGGATACAAAATACGCATACGTGTTCACTAAATTCAACGAAACTTTACGCGTTGAGACTCTCAAATGCTTTTTCGTACTGTATATTTGTTATTTCTCAACATACTTTGAAATGAAAAGAAAAAAAAATATATATATATTTACAAAATAAAACGTGTAAAAATCGTGAAATTTGAAAGTGCCATCACATCCGTCTTCCAGACGTTTGTTAATTCTAACAATTTTTATTGTAATATAATATCTATTGTCCATTGTAATATGATGAATAAAATAGAGCTAAATAAAATTAGGAACATTCATACATATGTATTATTATCTTTCTCTCTATTTTGACATATGTATAAATCTATTTATTTATTGCGACCCAGATTGATCGCACAACTCTCGACATTGGAATGAAAGCGAAATCGTCGACCTTCATTTTGCATGGGATACAAATTACCACTTATAAATCGCTACTGAAAATATCATCAACACAAATGATTCTTCTATACATAATTTATACACTAACACACACTGAATTATCATAATCATTTTGCCAACACTCTTACTATTCACACTTCCTATTTCTACACTTTCATCATATAATCGACCTTGACAATATAATAATCCACCCACGGTAATCCGAAAAATCTCATCAATCATAAATGATTCAAACATGAACCAAAAATGAAAATAAACAAATCAAAATGTTAATATAAAAAATCACAAACTTTTACAGCTGCTTAATTTTATTATAACCGACAATGACAATTAAAAAAAACAAAAATTACAAAAACTATCTAATGACTAATGATATACAGAAAATTAGAATAAAAATTTATCATCTAAATATTCTATAAATGAATAATCAATTTAGTTTATATATATTTTATCGTTTCCTTCATCTCCATTAGAGAGAGTATGAAAAAAGTGGTGTTGTATAAGTGACATGGGCAATATAAGGATGTGGGGTGTATTTAGCAACAACTGGTGTCACAGGTTTAGCAATTGGTGCAGCATAATTTGATGCATAAACGGGTGCAGTGGTATAAGAAGTAGCAGCAATTGGAGTAGCTAATTTAGCAAAAGTAGGTGCTCCATAAGTATAACTTGGTGGTGCAGCATAAGTTGCAGCAACTGGTGCATAAGCTGGAGTTGCAATAGCTGATGGTGCGCCATAAGTTGCCGAAATTGGTGTTGCTAATTTAGTCAGAGTTTGAATTGGTGCACCATAAGTTAATGCTGGTGTTGCAACCTTTGCAACTGCTGCAACTGGCTGTGCTACTGCAACTTTTGTCGCTGGTTCTTTGTGAACAATTGCATTAAACCCATTGTGAGCATCAGCGGTATAATCAACAATTCTTCGTGTGCCATCAGCTTCAATAAGAGAATAGCTTCCTTGGACAGAGTCACCATCACGGGTTTCATGCTGGCTTTTATAATCACCAGTAATTGAGTCCTGTACATCATAAGCAAAGCTGTATTGAGGATGAGGATTGTGATCAGCTTCAATAACTTTAGTTGCTAATAATGGTGTTGCAATTTTAGCAACTGCTGGTGCTGCTTGATAAAGTTGTGGTGTAATGTAGCCTGCTTTAGTTGCTGCTACCAAAGCGCAGAGGATGATAAACTGGAAGAAAAATTTAAATATTAAATAAAATTTATTATCATGAGATTTTTCTTTTTTTTTTTTAAATTATTAGAACTCTTGTTGGATTGAAATTATTGATTTACCTTGAATGCCATGATTGCTTGATGTAACGATGTGGTTGATACTGATGTGGTCTTGGATCCTCGTGTGTTTATATACCAAATGCATCGTGATCGCATCCACGAATCATCGAATGGGATCGAACTTGTTAAGAAAAAAAAAAAAAAAAAGAAAATAACGATGAAAATGGTGGTGGTGTTTGTGTTGGAAATCAGGGTGTGACGCAACGCAAAAATGCATACTTATAATATAGTTTTGAGTGTCTGGAATTTTTACCAGCTCAATAACTGCTGCGATACATACATGAATATATACACATGTGTATAATATAATGCGGCAAAGGAAAAACATATGGGTGCTTGATCGAGCTGAGTCAATACAGCCAAAGACGAGATGAGAGAGAGATGCTGTTGTACTTTCACCGAATAAAAACGGGACTGACTTTGTACACCGGACAACCGCGCCCAATGTCAAGACGATGCATATGTAATCACAGCTTGGTTACATATAAGTATAGTACCCATGTGTAAGTATCTGTAATTTTTTTTCTTCACTAAAGAATGGTCCAGGTCAGAAAAATAAAAAAAAAAAAAAAACTCGTGGACTTTATTATGTATTTTAATTTTTTTATCATCTCTACCTTAAAGTATGAGAGAAAAAAATGTTGTTCAATAATTTTCCATTGCAAAATTATTTGCTGAATTTTCGTATATAATGTTGGAATATTTTATTGAAGACTGGATGATAAATAATCCTGACATGTCATATATATTATTGTTAAATTAATTTTCTATGGTGCATCTTATGTGAGAGTGCCGGATATACATATATAAAAGATAAAACTAAAAAAAGTGAAAGAGAAATAATAATGACAATGACAAAGTGATCGACCTCAATCTTTGGCGCTTGCCCTTTATAATGATTCACTATGGAGATTTTTTTTCACACTCTGACAACTTAATTCTCATGTAATCATTTTGTTTCGCTATGGCAGATATGACATATGTTTATGCAGGAATATTTCTTAATTTATTTTCTCCTTCACCCTGACCGTGTATTCGAATTTATCAATTGTAATAAAAAAGAATGAATAAATTTCAAATAATCATGAATAAGAATTTGAAAAAAAAAATAATACTTATATTCAATCAAAGCAATCTAATCATTTGCACGTTTATAAAAATACATTGAATTATGCACCAAGTGTGTCTATTAATGAAATCACATTTCGTTTTTATTTTTTTTTTCAGATACGTCACTCAACCACAAACAACTGATGTCACCAAGATGATAAAAGCTATTGAATTAATTACCTGGCACTGCAATTGACTATAGAAAAATGAGAACGATTTAAACGACACAATGAGGCTGATCAAATCAAAGTGTTTTCCACTTGGAATTTCCAAACAATTCTATAAATAACAATTATTCTATCAGCATTATTATTGTCTTTGTCTCAATATAATTATTCATCATTGTCAAAGGAACATAATGCTGATATACAATAATAATGACCAGTACTCGCAGTATTTTTCTTTCTTTCTTTATTTTATTTTTTAGGCAAATAAATTGAGGATAAACGACGTGAAAGGTCGCAGAAGTAGGTCGTGCTTTTCTTTTTTTTTGGATCATTAAACATTACCAAGAATCAACCCCTTTTGATCTTCGTCGATCATCGCATTCATGTACGACATCGCATCCATTTAAAATGCCAACCGATCCAATTACATCTATCGCAAGCAGTCGATCTGTCCACTGGACGAATGGACAATGCCATGAGAAAGCCATGTGAATTTACCAGAACAAGAAGATATTCGATAAAACATTCTCGATAATTCAAACTGAAATATTCTCAATGTCGTGTGTGACATAACACTTTCATATGTTACACCTGTATTTTAATGGTAGTTTTATTTATATAAAGCTAAACACAGAACGTAACGTTCAAAAAATATTTCCAAATAATTATTGCAATCCACTTTACTCTAATTATAAAGCATGAAACATTTTGTTATATGTTTTATTTTTATTTTTTATTTACTGACATGAATATATGTTTAATTAAGGAAAGTATTATGATTAAAATTTTTTTTTATTACCCGGGTTTTATTTTATAGTCTCACATAATTTACATAGTAATGTGTCGTGGCCAATGGCCAAAGTATTCATATGCCATTTATCATCAGTAGACTGTAAATTTTGACATTTATTATTCGCATTTACATATACAAAACTATCAATCTTATGATGGATTGAAGACGATTATAAACAGCTTGTTCAATATTCTCATTTCATTTTATAGTTGACATAATCATTATATGGTATGTAAAACTGTTGAAAGCATCATAATGAAAATTGGTTCAATTCAATTTTTTTAAAAATAAGTTTACGTTTCTAAATGAAATTTATGTGCCTGTCAGTTTTCTTTATTTATTTTTTATTTTTTTCGGTGAAGAAATAACTTATATATATGTATACAACTGAGTCCAATGTCAAACTCCCTTTTGACGATTCAGCAATTACATTCACTTAATCGTAAAAGGACTCGCAGTAAATTCGTATTATTTTTTGAACATATATTCACTTTGAAACAAAATGTGAATAAATGTAATTTAATTCATAAAGTGTATCTGATGATAATAATGTTCATCGGATGTGGCAAGATATACGATTGCATTAAGAATTGAAAGAAAAAAAAAAAAGAGAGAAGTAAATAAAGAGTTACGTGGTATATTAACTGCATTCAACGCTCGAAGCGAATATTCGTGGTTGAACATATATATAATAATTACAGTTTAAATTGCAGTTGCCTGGAGGAAATGGACATTTTTTTTTTTTACATTTCAAACCAATTCTGTAAGCCATCATCAAGTGATGGTTATAAGCGTTTATAAAATTACATGGCTTGTACATTATTCACAATCAATAAATGATAATCATTAATCGACCTTTTTTTTTTAAATAATATAATACTACATATTGAAATGAAAATGTCTTCATTTATTTCATATACATTGTACGTATAGTAGCTTGATTGAATAATTTCTTATATCATCAATATAAATCAATTATAATAATAAATTAAATTTTCAACCCGGTCAAGTGATATTATATTCATCAAAATCAATTCGCTTTGATTATAACAATCATAAATTCTATATGAAAACAGCATCAAGCAGTAAGAAAAAATATATCAAGTATAATAAAAATTAGAGAAGAGGACAAAAAATTTATATGAAGATACAGATATTTTTTTTAGATATTGTTTAATTTTTTATTAATTGTTCAGTACATTTTAGAGAATAAATATTAATGGCACTCTTGGAGGTAATTAATGAAAGTATGCTGGCGAAGCTAGTTTAGCGTATGCTGGAGCAGCATAGACAGCGGATGCTGGATGTGCAGAGTAAAGAGCAGGCGCAGCATGAGCATAGACAGCGGATGCAGCTGGAGCTCCATAGACAGCGGGTGCTGGATGTGCCGAGTAAAGAGCGGGCGCAGCATGAGCATAGACAGCGGGTGCAGCGTGTGTTGCATAGGCAAGAGGTGCTGCGAACTTGGCGTATGCTGGTGATGCGTATGCGAGTGGTGCAGCTACTTTGGCTACTGCTGGAGCAGCTAAAGCAAGATGAGCTGGTGCAGCTTTGACAGCGAGTCCAACGGGCTCTTTGCGTACAACAGCGTTGAATCCATTGATGGCATCAGCGGTGTAATCAACGGTGCGTCGGGTGCCGTCAGCTTCGAGAAGAGAATAACTGCCATGGACAACATCGCCATCACGTGTCTCGTGTTGGTTCTTGAAGTCTCCGGTGAGCGAGTCCTGAACATCATAGGCAAAACTGTATTGGGGATGAGAATCATAATCAGCTCCCACTGCCTTTGTCAACACTGGTGTTGCGACTTTAGCGACAACTGGCGTTGCTGCATAGGCGTATGGTGCAGCTGGAATAAAACCAGCGTTGGCGGCTGCCACCAGGGCGAAGAGAGTGATGAACTAGAATAATAAAAAATAAATATTTAAATAAATAGGAGTTATATGGAAAAAAAAAAATTTTTTTTTCCAACTTGAACAAAATTAGATTATTTTGAATTTTGTTTTTTGAAATAAATTTAAAAGTGTGACACACACCTTGAATGCCATTGCTGAGTAGATTCAAAGTAGGATCGACTTGGCTTTGTGATGTTGTTGGTTGATTCAGCTCTTGCTTTTATACTTGAGTTGACTCTCAGAGTCACCCCTCCATGAATCCTCCAACAGACGTCTTGCAGACTTTCCAACGACCACACCGCTCTTGAACTTGGCCGGATGTTCTTTTTCGCTCCCTTTGGTCAGACACTTGTGTATATATACCACCGATATCTTGTTGGATATATTTTCTGTTCACCCGTTCGTTTCTATATCCTGGCAAGGTCATATACAATACCTTATACGAAGAAATATATCTTTCAGTTTCCATTACATACCGTAAAATTTAGTGCCACAAGCGAACAATGAGTCGGTGCCAAAGATTCAAACGATATGTATCTATATGTAATACGAGGGGATTTTAACACCTACAAGTTCGTTTATCTTATATATTGGTCGACAAAGGGTCGTTGAAATATTCATCCATAGCCACATTCAAATACAGTCGTAAAATATTTAAAATAAAAAATAATATATTTTATAATATAAAATCTCGTTTACCTTCTATCAATATATATATAAATGCAAAGTATTTTTTATTGGGCAAGTGCGTGAAAATTATTATTTCAATGACGTTATTGGATTAAAAAGATGTGGAGCACTTTCATATAAATTGACCGTGCGAGGCTTTTAACGTCAATCCTTTCAACATTGGCAAAAATAAAATGAAATAAAACAAGACAATCGATAAGAGATCCCCCATGAGCAAAATGAATTTAAAGACATTGGCATATTTATATTTATTTTTTTTTTAACCGGTTATATACAATCTGCTATCGCGATTTAACTTTAAGATTGAGCTTTTTAAATGATATATATTTATTTATTGTGCTAATAACTTTCCAAAATCAGTGTCACACTCTTTAAATTATAAAATTGAGGTGACCCTTATTCTCATATTCTCTTCTACATCCTTGTTTAAAATCCCAAATAATATATTTTTTTTTTTCTTCTTATTCTACTTTTTCATTTGTATATTCTTTATTTTTTTAAATCAACCAATTACCATTATCTCGTTGACGGGTACATAAGAAAAGGAGTGTGAGGACAACCTTGTTTCCCCCCAGAATCTACCAATGACCATGAGATTGTGGTGTGTGCGGTACGTGGACCTCAGATTCCGGATCCATATACCCTTCACGCGATCGTATTCGCACATAGACACTCTGTTTGTGCATGGTGGGTTGAAAATTTTTATTATTTTTTATTTAACGTTTGTAACGAGCTTGAGATACACGACAACGATATACATGGGGAGTAGTAGTATATGCACTATGTGACAATGAAAATAGCCATCGTATTTGCATTTTGTATAAAAACTTTTATGCACCAACAACAGGATGCGCATGCAAATAAATTGAATAAATATTTTCTCACAATATACATCTGATAAATTTTAATTTATTTATCAATTCATTCATTTATTTTCGGTATATAAATAAATGTGCTTATAAAAATTTTCTTTCGTTTAAGATAGGAAAATTTTGTAAACTATTTTTATAATTAAATGCGTTGATTACACATCATGATTGATTGGGATATTTTTAGATATTAATCAGGAGAGAAATTAAATTTCTAAATTTGTGAATAAGACTGACAATTTAATGCTGTCACTGTCAATGAGAATTACGGAAACAATCGTGTTTGTTATCGCAATGTGTCGCATGAATTGATGAATATTTATCAAGTGAAATGGTTGAACATTCTTGGCACCAACGATTGAATTCAGAAGTGAAATATCTGAATCACGCTTGATCGATTGTCATTCAATTTTTTGTGGACAAAATTTCTGAACACGAGTGTGTGCAATTGCACTCTACTTTCAAAAATTCACTTTCTTTATCTTGCAAACAAAAAAATATAATTTTGAATTTGATTACAAGTTGAAAATGAATATTTGAATAATAAATTTTATATCATAATTAATTTCACCTTGAATGTATCTCAATATTGAATGGAAAAAAAAAAATTAAAAACTGAAAAGTACTTATTTATTTTTAGAAACGTTGGAATTCGACACATGATCGATTTGTCATGCATTTGTGGACCATAAGGTGTTTGATACATTTATGAAAATGAAATGAAGTAATACATGCAAGGCCGCGGCCTAGTCTTGGAGTATCACCACCAGTAGTATACCCACACGATGACAGTCGGGGTCCACCTTACCACGAAAGGCCGATCCTCCAACGTTAATTGGGTGTGGTCATACAAATTCCTTGCCCAATTTCTCGTCTTACCATCGCCGTTGGCTACGAATTGAGAATTGGCGGACTACCGCTTTTTGATTACGTCAGTTTATACCACGAATCGAATGGGGATCCGATGGAGTATATAAACTCAAATCCAACTGAATGCAAACATCATTCGCTAGATACTCTCAGAACAACTGATTAACATGGCATTCAAGGTATATTACATTCGTTCAATCAATAAACAAATAATAAATTCAATGATTAACAATTTTTTATATTTTATCATTTTAGTTCATCACTCTCTTCGCCCTTGTGGCAGCCGCCAACGCTGGTTTCATTCCAGCTGCACCATACGCCTATGCAGCAACCCCAGTTGTCGCTAAAGTCGCAACACCAGTGTTGACAAAGGCAGTGGGAGCTGATTATGATTCTCATCCCCAATACAGTTTTGCCTATGATGTTCAGGACTCGCTCACCGGCGACTTCAAGAACCAACACGAGACACGTGATGGCGATGTTGTCCATGGAAGTTATTCTCTTCTCGAAGCTGACGGCACCCGACGCACCGTTGATTACACCGCTGATGCCATCAATGGATTCAACGCTGTTGTACGCAAAGAGCCCGTTGGACTCGCTGTCAAAGCTGCACCAGCTCATCTTGCTTTAGCTGCTCCAGCAGTAGCCAAAGTAGCTGCACCACTCGCATACGCATCACCAGCATACGCCAAGTTCGCAGCACCTCTTGCCTATGCAACACACGCTGCACCCGCTGTCTATGCTCATGCTGCGCCCGCTCTTTACTCTGCACATCCAGCACCCGCTGTCTATGGAGCTCCAGCTGCATCCGCTGTCTATGCTCATGCTGCACCTGCTCTTTACTCTGCACATCCAGCACCCGCAGTCTATGCTGCTCCAGCATACGCTAAATTAGCTGCGCCAGCTTACTATCATCATTAAAAAGAAAAGAAAAATTATTAAATAAAGAAAATTCGAACAGTAATTTGAGTTGTATATTTCTTGATCGATCCAATTAGTTTTTTTTTTTATCAAATTTAATGTATAGTGAACTGTGGCCTCGAATACCGTCTTCCCCGCACCACTTTCTCTGAGCTACAAACGGGGTTACCTAATTATGACCACGCCTGGGCGTGTATGAAGCCTTGTGCGTAATATACGTAATACTGGGCGTGTGTTGTATCATTATATCGAACTGCACAGTCCAGTTTTGCACCGATCACCGAACCTTGATCTACTTCTTAATGCTTCCGCAGCTGAATTTAATATTATTTGAATTAATTGTATCAGATATTTATTGGAATTTAATGAATATTATATATACAAGAATTGTGGAGAAATAATGTAATTATTTTTTATTATATTATAATATATATACAAAATTAATTTAAGGTTTATAAATTAAATTGCGCCATTGGATCTTCATCACGTTGTCGTTTCATTTGGAAAGCTTCCATTTCATCAGCAGTAGGCTCTTTGACTTGATACATACTATTATATGGACGTTTTCTTTCATCCATCTGAAGAAGCTTGTCGGTTTTCCTTCGATATTCTTCCTCTTTTTCAAGAGCTTCTTTTAAACCATCCACATTCTTCTTTGCCTTTTTATGATTCCTAATTTTTTCTTTACGCCTCTTTCGCTTATTTTTCTTCGAGCTCGTTGATTTTCGTTCTGTTTTAGATCTGAAATCTTTCACAGACGATGAATCATTTGACGAATCACTCGAATCATCATTACCATCATCATTTTTGTCCGATTCATCCGAACTCTCTTCATCGCTGTCCTTATTTTGTTTATTCTTTTTTTTCTTCGATTTATTTTTTTTATCATTATTACTTTGAATTTGTTCTTGAATACATTCTTCTGTTGCAGTGTCTTCTCTGCTGATTGATGGTAAAGTTTCTTTAAATAATTGAGCGGCCTCAGTAGCAGATTTTCCACTCTCACCAGTACAATATGAATTTTTCACAAATGAATGACAACATTTATATCCCCATTGGTGGGCATGCCAATAAGATCCCCAAACAGACGTATGATTATTTGGATAAACATCTTCTTCATACTTAGATCTGATTATTTGTTTCTCTTGGCCTTTAATTATTTTTCCACATCGAGAATATTCAATATAATTCTCTGTTTGTGCCAGTAAAAGCGATGGATCAGGCACTTGGAGATGTTCCTCGCCGCCATATCGATTTATAACACTGTTACGTACTTCATTTTTGAGTTCATCACGTTTTTTGTCGTATTCCTGCTTTAATAATTCCAATTTTGTGGGTTCAGCCAATAAATGAACATCAACACCTTTTTTATGTGCCTCCCAAGCGAACAATTGTGCGTTTGCGTGCACTTGGGTGTCACCAGTGAGACGAACAAAATTTTCGCCTTTATAGTCAACCTCTTCATCCCTTCCTTCATGAGGATTGTCTCTCATTGATCGAGTTTTTGGATCATAATACGCAGAATTAGGATCCAAATTACGCAAATATTTTGCTGTATCTTCTCGAATTCTCAAATTTCTAACTGTAATACGTTGTTTTGAATCAACTTTTGTACCCGGCATGTCCACTTCATCAACATATTTATCCTCATCTTTATCTGAGTCCTGTTCATCATCTTCTTCGGCATTTAATTTTTCAGCTCGCATTTGTCGTTTTGCCTCTTCAATCTTACGATATTCCTCAATAATAGCACGATGCTCTGATGGATCATAACCCGCCCATCTATCACGTTTTCCATCGAAATCCATTGATAATTCAGGTTGTACATATTCATCGGGTGCGATATTTTTACCATTAAATTGCGCACCAACTTTTCTTGGTCGCTCCATACATTCTTTTTTTTTGTGCGTTAAAGCGCCACAATTTTCGCATGCACCTTTACGAAATTTCGTTGCAACTCTAGATGTATCAACGCCACGATGATACCATGCATCGATTGAACTGAATTGAGGTTGCTTTTCTGGCTGAAGTCTTTGATGCCGTAAAGTAGGACCTGTTGTGCTAAAGTACCAGGGTGTAGCACTGATATATTGAGGAATATGTGGATTTATGTCTTTACCCTCTTCATCAACAGCTGCTGGTGCTGTACCAGCTTTTCGTGCTTCCTCGAGTTCTTTCGCTTTTCTTCTATCTTCTCTGCTAATTTTTTTGGGCTCATCATCCAAAACCTCATTTTTCAATGGGTCATTTAACCTTTCCAGGTTATGTTCCATAATTATTAATTGTAAACCTTTAATAAATCAATAAGATATATTGAGAAAAAAAAAATTACACAATTTAATAAATGTTATGTATTTAATTATTTTCTTTTCATATACTTTATTAATCTCCTCACTTTTTTAATTATTGAATGTTGTGTTCAACAATTTATTGATCAATACTTTGTCAATTGTCTACGTTTATTTTGTAGGTTAGATTTACGTTTTGATGGAATAGTTCGGTTATATCACCACTAGGGGAATTTTTATAAAACTTCATACATATATCTTATTGAGTGGGAAATTTAAAAAGAATTATTTAGGCTTTCATCAGAAGACTCTGAAAATATTAAAATTATTTAAATTAATTTATTTTGTTGTGACGAATATAAAATGAATAATAATATTTTTTTATCAAATATCACATTTAATTTTTCTTTCAATGAATAAAAATTAATTGCAAGAATTTCTCTTTCAACTTGCAAAGTGCCTGTACATTTTGAATATTTATCAAAAATATATATGGCTTTTCTTAGTTATTATCTTATATAAATTATTTATAATAGAAAAATACATGAACATTTAAGTTAAATTTTAATCTTATGAAAGATAAAAACACGTGAAATAAGTTATTTTTAGATAATACGAATACACAACGAGACGATAATGTTATTGATTGTAATTATTTAAGGCTTCGCTTTTTAGTTTTTTCTTTGAGGTAAACGGCGATTCAACACGAATAATTTTTATGTTTAATAGTATTATCAATAGATTATATCTTTTTTTTTTTTTATAATAAACTCGAACACTTTTCAAGGTAGACAGCAACAAGTTTTTCTCTCATTGCATCGTTTTAAGAGTCTTGAGTATTGCCTGTACGTTCTGGTGCTGCCAACCTAAATATAAAATAATTTATTAATTATCAATTTATCTCAACTGCAATTAACAAATCGCATTTTAATTTTATTTTATGAATAGTATATAATTTAATTTAAATACCTATGAATTGTTAAATATTCATCTGCAACGACTATTGAAGCGTCGAGTGGAGTTAGAAATCCAAATTGCCTCTCTGGATGTTCTTTGGTATGTTCAATCAAAATATCCATAATGACTCGTCGATTAACTTTGTCCTATAATGATGTAAAAATAAATTTGAATTAATAACTAAAATTCAGTTATCATTTTTAATCCTTGATAAAATTAATTAACATTTATATTTATATTTTTTTTACAAACTTACCATAAAGACATCGAATTCGTCCAAAAAATAAAATGGCAATGTTGTGCATTCCCATAATGCAAGAATAAATGCAACTGTTGAATATGATTTTTCACCTCCGGAAAGAGTTTGAACATCATTTGCATCTTTTCTTCTAGCATTTTGTGGATAAACTTCAATATCAAGTTTTTTATTTGCATGATCAATATTAATATTGCCATCGTAATTTCTTAATGCCAGTACATTTGCAAATGCCTGCTTAACTTTCGCTGCCATCATTGATTTCATTTGTTGGAATTCCTTCCTACGACTTTGTACACGACTTAAATGTTTTATATTAGTTGTAGAAAGAATATTAAATTTTTCGATGACCTCTTGACTTTTTGCTTGTCTGTGCTCTAATTCTGCTTGTAATTCACCCTCCGAGCCATACTCTTCTTGTACAGTTCTGATACGAACTTGAAGAGTTTTTGATAATCGATTTATCTCCCCTGGTGATCTTTCTGTATTGATTCTCGTACCAGCTTGCTCTGCGCGTTTCACAACTTCTGCTGTTGTTTCTTTTTGCTTTTCAACTATATTCAGTTCATTTTTATATGCACATTGTGCATCCTCCAATCTTCGCTTTGTATAACCAGCATTTAATTCCAGTTCACGTTTTTCATTCTCCAAATCACGAATTTTTACTTTGAAAACATTAATTTTTTCATTATGATCGTTTAATAATTTACGACAACGATGAACTTCAGTTTCTAATTGTTTCAATTCATCATCAAAATGTTGAATTTCTTCTCGTAATTTTTTCTCTTTAGCCTGTTCAGTTTCAATTTGTTTTTCTTTTTCAATTTTTTCTTTTTTAAATACTTCGCAATTATCATTAGTCTCTTCCATTATTGTATCATTAATTTGTTCGATTTTAATTTTCAATTTACTTTTCATTGCTGATAATTGCACGACTTTCTGATGACTTTCATTATAATCATTTGAATTTCTCTGCAATTTTTCACGTGATGTTTTATGATCTTGCATAAGACGATTTAAATCATTTTCAGCAACTTGAATGTCTTCTTGCAATGATAAAATTGCATCACGCGTTGATACTTGTAGCCATTTTGCTCTTTGTGCAACTTTATTGCTGTAACAACGATAGCGAGGATCGGGAAAAAATAAATCACCTTTTTTTGTTAATGCACGTCGACAATTTTGCGGTACATTTTGACGATTTCCCATTATTCTTTTGGCATCAGCGCTCGTTGGTATCATTAGAATACACTCAGGTTCACGTTGATCAATCAAACAATTAGCAACAATTGGATTTGTTATTTCCATAGCGTCTAATAAACTCATGAATTCACTAGTCCCAGTATTTTTTCCACTAACATTATGTACTCTGTGATGAAATTTACTGCATGTAATACTTGGTGAACTCTCATCGATATATATTTCTTTAATGATACTGCTTAGCACTCGTGCATCCTGTGCATTATCAACGCAAAAACCTGTCAATATACCGTAGCCCAAAAAACTCTCAACAGCCGGAGTCCAAGTTGGATCTTTCATTTTAATGTATGCACCCAATGGACCACATGGCTTTTCTTTAAAACGTTTTTTTGCATATTCCTCATCAATTCGTTTTAAAAGTCGTGGTATATTACGTCCAAATACAGTTAATGCATCGCCTGATTGCTGTTTCATTCCATTCAATCGATGTTTCAATTTATTTATCTTCGTCATTTGTGAATCAATTTCCATTTTACACGAACGCGACTCGTTATCCAAATAAACTTTTTCACTTTCCAAATGATTTTGTTGTATCTGATTTGTATTTAACATTGCTTCAACTTCACGCAATTCTTCTTTCATTTTTGCCAATCGTTGTTTCTGCTGATTACGTTCATGCTCAGCGTCACTATTTCCACTTTCCAAACGTTTAATCTCATTTGTTAACAATAAAATATCTTGTTGTAAATGTTTCAATTCATTTTGTAATGCACGAGATTGACGTTGTGCACTATTAACTTCCTCTACTTTACTGCTATGCTTACGTTTTGCTATTGTGTAAGCTTCATTCAATGACTGTGAATTGATTTCACTTTCTTGAATATTACTTTTTAAATTATCAAGCTCTGATTCTATCTTTTCAACTTTTGTACCGTGATCAGACTGCGAACTTTTTTCCTCTTCATACACTTCTCTATAACGTAATAATTTATCCTCATATGATTTTAATTTATCCTCCTCGGCAATGGCAAATGACCACAATAATTCAATTTGTAATGCGTCCAATTCTTTTCGTGTTTCATCAAGCGATTTAAGCATTCTTAATTTTTCTTCAAGTGATGCAATTTCATTTTGTTCTGATTTCAATTGCTCTGATGTATTATCCAAATGTCGTTTAGTATCGCTACTAATAATCATAGCCTGTCGATAATTTTCACCAATAATATCAAGCTGAGTTGCTTTCATAAATAAAATATATTTTTTGCTTGAATTTGACGTAGTTATAAATTCTCTCGATTGCTCCTGATTTAATACAGATATTGGATTATCCACTTGTATGTTCATGCATCCAATTATACGATCTAGTTCACTTTTTTTCGTTGATATTATATGACCCATTGCATTTTTTATTTTATAATTAGACGTTGTACCAAGTGTACGTACAACTGTTATCGTATCACCGTATGTTTCTCGCTTGTATGCCAATGGACCGACATTTGTTAAAGTAATTTCAACAATACCTCTAGCACACTTGTCCTTTATAATACCTGCAAACATTATTCAACATAATAAATAAGTTAATGGATAAAATTTTTACCTATACATAAATGAAATAAATATTTTATTTATTCTATATACCATTTACAGCTGTTGCTCGACTTGTAACTTGAGCTCGTGCACCAAGACCAACAGCAAGACCTGCTAAAATAGCACTTTTTCCACTGCCATTTTTCCCAACAATAAAATTAACATTTTTATTCAAATTTATTTCCAAGGCATCGTGACACATAATATTACGAAGAACAATTCGTGTTATTTTTCCCGCAGTCGCCTAAAAATTAAATACAATTAATTTTCATTATTAAACTCACATTAAATATTAAATATTGGAAATATTAATGTTAATTTATTTAAATAAGTAAATAATTCAAATTTTACATACATTTTCCCGCGGATTTATTTCATCTTCATCTAAACTACGAGATTTTTTGGCATCTTGTGTTTTTTCGATAAAAGAACTTTTCCGTTTACTTTTACGAGTGTTTACTTGACTCCCCATTGCAAATAATAGTTTATTAATTAATTAAAGGTTAATTAATTATGTATATACAATGTGCGCATATATATGGATACATATATACACTAGTTTATGTAAATACAAGGTGCAACAAAGGATTTCATTTAATGGCGGGAGGTTAAGTTAACACTTTGATTAAGGTGAATATTTAATGATATTTTATTATGTATATAATTATTTTGAAGTTAATCAGTAATTTTGAATAAAGAGAATGTTGACTGATGAACACAAAGCGTTGTTCATTAATATTAATCACTTTTTCATGACGAAATAACTGATGTCAATTATTCGCGCCCGATTATCATTTACTTCAACCGTCATGTAAATTGAACACGCACAAACATGCTTCTGCTGAGTGCTGTGCTGTGTTTTGTGTGAGGAGAAAATGCGTTGTTTTGTTCTCTCATTTATTTTCATAATGCGCATGCGCGTGTTGAGTTTTAGCGTTATTCTGAAATCGGCCAATGAGAAGCATGGAAATATTTTTTATGTCATTCGCGAAATGACCGAAAGAGGCGCGAGTAGAATTTTTCATTTTCAATATTTTGAATTTTTTAAACAATAAATTATTAACAAATTGCTGAATGTATGATTTTATTATTACACTTGTTATTTCTCAAGTATCAGATGTGAAATTTTAATTTTGGAATTATATATGATTGTAATATTACTATAACCTCAAATGATGCATTGAGAATTTTACTTTGATGGTTGTGTATCAGATTTTAATTATTTTATAATTATGCAGGCAAAATAAAAGAATGAAACATGTATCATTAATTGTAGTATACAATTATGATTGTAAAATTATTTTCTGAAGAAATTATAGAATAAACAATTGCAATTTATGTCAGAAAGATTGTTTTTTTTTATTGCTTGTTTTTGACATGTAGCAAAACTAATTTTGTAGAATTTAACAATTGATAAATAATGTAAACGTCTGCGAAATTAACATGAAAACGAAGAAAAGGTGGAAAAATAAATAGCATGAACATCAAAAATGTATGAGAAATTAATTAAATGAATATACCAGATATTAATACAATAAAATTAGCGAATTATCAGTATGAAATTGTGTTTGAAAATAGACAATTATAATATACATATGAACATTCTATATATATTTAAACTTCAATAGTAGGATTAACTACAAGTGCGTTTCGTTTCGGTTCTTTTGTTTCCTCCTCAGTCTGTTGTAATTCTTCAAGTCCACGAATTTTAATATTATTCTTCTCTTTAAAATCATTTATTTCCTTTCCTTTCTTTTCGATTTGCTCGTGTAGTGCAGCAATTACTTTTATCAACTGCAAAGAAAAAACAAACCAATATTAATTCTATCTTTCCCAAATAATTTTCTACAAATTTATAAATCAATTTAGTTATTCATTACCTTCTCCTTGTTTGTGATAAGTCCAGGTAATACTTCTTCTACAATACGTTCACACAATATTCCACCAATCATTCTGTAGCATTTCCTCTTGGGATCCACATTTTTTAATGTATCAATTACAATTCTAAAAGTAATATTTAATTAGAGAGACAATTGGAAACAAATAATATTTAGGGTGCTCATCAAAAAAGTGAGGTTAAGTTAAATATAAATCTCACTTGTGCTCGTTTAATTCCATTTCCATTTCCGATAATTTTGAAACCATTATTCTTTGATCATTACGTAAAGCTTGAAAACCCGCAAGAATTTCTTCATTGGATTTTCCACTTTTTGGTAAAGATTTCGTTGATTTTTTATCACTAGCCATATTTGGAGTTGAGATTTATATATCTTGATCCTAATGTTATTCCGGCTTTGTAAATTGTATCTATATTCTCTTACTAGGTAATTTTCTATACTACATAAATATATACTATAGTCAAAGATACACCTCCCTATGACTATAAATTATTAAGGCTAGTTTTCATTTATTAAATCGTCGCTTAAAAAAAAAAAGCGCAAAATTTAAATGATTTCAAATGATGAAGAAAAAAAACTTTATATTTATCAAAATCGATTTATTAAAAATTGAATATTTAAATTTATTAAACACGTTCTAATGCAATTTTTTGAAAAAAATGTGGAGCCAATTCCAATAGCCATTCAGCTTTAATGACTGATAATTCTCTCATATAAGTCTTGTTCGTTTGAAGAATTTCACAAAATAGTAACCTGTGAAAATATAAATAAAAAAATAAACATTCAATCAATTAATAGATAATTAATTAAGTAATTTTGTATAAAATAAAATTATATTCACCACTGAGGTTGTTCTATTGTATACAAACAGCTGGTTGGATGAATATATAAATCTCGATTGCCTCGAACTGTTTTATAAACTCCAGAATAATGAAGAAATGCCGCATTTGGAAATAACCCAGCAACAATACATTTTAAAATTTGTGTTATATCCCCTGAAATAAAATAAATCCGTATTAGAAAAAAGAAAATTCACAATAGAAGGTCAAAGAATAGATAAATAGGTAAATATGAGGGAATACCATTGCAAGATTTTATTGGTATATTTAATCTTCTCAACAGCGATCGCATTTGCGTACGAATTTCTGTAGCTCGTCTCAATGCTTTAGCATTAAGAAAGTATTTCTGACACCAGCTGTTAATTTTATTTTTTTCATAAGCTGAATAAATATTTAATAATGTTATTAAATCTCCTTCTTTTACTTCAAATTTACGATGAGCTATTCGTGCTTTTATTGAAGCTTGTCCACCACCTGGTCGAATAAAAATATTTTGTACTTGTAACATTGCTAATATCGTTGTTATTTCATCAGAACAACCCATTTCTCCTGCAAAACATTTATTAATAAAAATTATTATCAATTATATTTCCATTATTTGTCATCAATTCATTTCAATTAATAATTTTTTTCATTTTATACCTGAAGATATTAAACATTTTGCTAATACTGGCTCTAAAGGCATTTCCGCCATTGTCATTCCCACGGGATTTGTCAAATTTCCATTATTATCAATAGCACCAAGGGCAAACAATAATTCAAGACCAGCAACTAAATTTTTACTTGGCGGTACCGATGGAAAATTGAATCGTAAAACGTTATCAATGCCCAGAGCTTTGAGTTGTAAAATTGCTGGGGCTAAATCCGACCGTTGCATTTGCGGTGGTGTTGCATCAATAAGATCATTGTACGCTTGTTCTGTATAAAGCCTAAATTAAATAATTAAGCAATTTAATTATCATACATAATAATTGATAAGTATATTTTTAATAAATGTATTTACCTGTAAACTTTACCGGATTGAACTCGACCTGCACGTCCCGCTCGTTGATTTGCTGAAGCTTTTGACACTGGTGCAATTATTAAACTATTTGTTTGAGTTTCTACTTCGTACCAAGGTATTTTTGCAAATCCACAATCTATCACTGTAATAATAAATATTTATAATTTATAATTTTAAAATGTGAAAACAGATTATTTTCCCTAAATTAAAAATGTCTAAACAGTTGGGAATTTCCAATCCTTTCAAACAATAACACGAGCATAAAATTATACAGCATGAATTTTAGTTACACCGTAAAATTATTCTTAATCCTTTTAAAATATTTTTCCCAAATTTAACAAAAAAAATTGTTTTATGATTTTATGATTTTTATGACGGTCAATAATTTGACACGTTCAACCTTTTTTTTTTTTCTTTATTTTACAGCCCAGTCATAAAACATATGTCATTTTATTATTTAAGAAGAAATATATAAAGAGAAAAATTTACCATATACAACGTTTGAAATTGTTATCGATGTTTCAGCAATATTAGTTGCTACTATTATTTTTCTTGTGTCTTTTGGGGCTCTCCAAAATACTTTTAGTTGCTCTGAATTCGGTAAAGAACCATACATCGCTAAAGGCATAAGTTTTTCTATAGAAAATAATGAAACAATATAATAAATTAAAGTAAAGTAAAGATAATCGTTTATATTTATTCAATTTATAATTTTCAAAAAAATGAAAAATTATAATGATAATGGCTAATTCATAATACTTACGTCTACCTTCCTTGATTAGATTTGCATGATCTGATAACAAAGACACAGCGCGATCGACTTCATCCATTCCAGTGAGAAATGCCAGAACATCACCGGGTTCTTCAGCTTCATGAATTTTTAATGCTGTATCCACAACCGCTTTGACATAATCCGGTACGGGTTCTATAATAATATTAAATCATTTAAATAAATCTTCATTAATCAATTCACTGCCACCATGAATTTTTCTTCTATTTATTGGATATATTATTACCTTTAACATAAAAAATATCGACAGGATATGAACGTCCTTCGACGCTTAATATTGTTGCGGTATCTTTTGTTGTATCTTTCGACGTATTTGTATTAAAAAAATCCCGAAGTTCCTCTGCATCTACAGTCGCTGATGAAATAATAATTTTCAATGTTTTGCGCTTCTAAAAAAAAAAGAAAATAAAAATAAAATAAAGATAAATTTTCTTCAATTTCATATTTATCAATCAGTAAAAATTAGTAAAATATTAAATTGCATTATACTAACTCGTTGAATTTTTTTTAAAAGTCCCATAATTATATCTGTGAGTAAAGTACGCTCATGTACTTCATCAAGAATTATAATGGAATATTTAGTTAATAGAGGATCGCCCATCATTTCTCTTAAAAGAATTCCTTCAGTCATGTACTGAAAAATATGAATAATAAATTAGAATGAATATTAAAATTATTTTACAAGTGAATTGATTGGTAAATTTAGAATATGTTTATTACTTTGGTATAAACGCATTTATATACAGACGAGGCAGTATAATATAGTTACCTTAATTTTTGTACTAGTGTCTGTGCAATCATCGAAACGTATTGAATAACCGACTTCTGTTCCTAATATACAGCCACGTTCGTCCGCAACACGATTTGCCAACGATGTTGCAGCCACCCTTCTTGGCTCTGTTATTCCAATTATTTTTCCATCTGCACTCCATCCTGCCTCAATGAGATACTATTCGACAGAAGAAATGTTCAGAAAAATGAATATATAATTAAAATAATAAAGCAAGAAGAAATTGAAACAAAAAAATAAATTTTTTTTTACTTTTGAAATGTGAAGGAAAAAAACACAGAACAAAATAATAAATTCATATTATGTGCAAGGTCGTTTGATTGCAGCACTTTATATTGTCACGCAATATTCCGTGAATGATTCAAGTCAGATGGGTGATAATATTTATTGTTATTGCCATATGTGCAATAAATAGAGTTGCGATAAGGATGTAAATGCGATTTTAAAAGTCAGTTTATTGTTTTTTTCATTTTTCAATAAAATATTTTATTCTCACAATTGAAAAGTGTTTAGAATATAAAAAATGACAAATTATATCTATCGCTATCACTGTAAATTTCTTTACTTATTTATACGTATTCAATTTTCTTTCCTATTAATTATTATTGAAATATAATTTGTTTTTGTCATGATTATTAGCAAGGCTATACAATATAATGTTAACAATTGTGCCATCTTAATGCTTTTAATTAATTTATATTTTCCACATTCCTATTTATTCACAAGACATTGATACCTGAATAAAATTCTTCGATAAGATAATTTTTTATTATTTCTTATCAATTCACCTTCAGTTAAACTATTATTTGTCCTTGATTTTAAACGTTTGTTTGATTGAAAAGCATATTATCAGAAACTGCCGGTGAACTGATATCCCAAACGTGTCCAAAGCTTTCAATATAATGAAAGTCAGAAAAATAAGCAAGTACAAAAATAATAACATAAATTATCCATCGTACATAATGTAAATATTCCCATAAATAATCAATGAATATTGCCACTAAAATATAATCAGTTAAAGCATGTGGATTAATAATTCGCCAAAACGTTGCGATTATTCTAAATGAATTTGAGCGAAATATATCTGTTTGTCGTTTATAAATTTCATCCAATCCAATTGCAAGATTAGCATTATCAGACTCTAGTAAATTTTGATAGAGAGCAATATAACGGTTCCATGCGATGCTTGATGTAACTAATGTTCCAGAAATTAATAAAACTGTTGGTAATACACATCGTTGACGTACTTTCTTTTTTTGTGTAACACAAGAACCTTCTGGTGCATCTTCGATTGATATAACATGTGGCTGTAATCTTACATATTCACCTCGGCTTGGTACATTTGTTTTTAAATAATACAAAATGCCAAGTAACAATGCAATAGTCCCAAGTGAATCGCACAATGCATCCATGTAATATCCACTTGTACCCACATCAGAGTGTTCTCCGGTAATATGCTTACGTTCACGTGCAACAAAGCCATCTAGATCATCAAGCCACGAGCGTGTTTGAAATACTAATACACCAAGACGTCGTTGTTGTAATGAATTACTTGATATCAATTTTCCAGCACCAATTGCCACAAATACATGAAGAATACTTATATAATTAGGTGAAAGCCATTTCCATTGACTTAATTTTATAATTTTATCAATTAATGCTGCAAGCGGTCCAAGAATATAAAAATTTAGATAATCCAACATCAGTCCTTTAACAGTCACCACACAAAATGGATTTAAATCACATGGTATCGATGATTTGTACTCTAAATCATTTTTAATTGGTCGAATCGCATAATATTCCATACGATAATACAAACGTAATTCCATTACAATACAAAATCCTATGTATAATACAAAAAACAATACCATTATACGTGTTTCATTAAGATGAGATATCGTTTTAATAATCATATTGAGTTGTTTCAATATTTTCTTTCGTTCTGAATTAAAAAAAGCACAAATATCAGATGTAAAAAAGTTCAATTCTTCTATCACAAATGTGATGAAATAAAAAAATATTTCTATATTATTGTCAATTGGATTTATACTGAATACTTCACATATACACCAATGTTTAACATCGCGTTTAATATTAAACTGGCTATTAAAATTTCATTTCCTTATCTCAAAATAGTGTCGCCACAGGAATGAATCATTTGTGATTATTTGCGATAAAATCAATATTTTAGTTTCATTAACGCAAAAACATTCATATAAACACACACTTATCAAAAAATAATTGTTTTATCCGATAGAAAAATATAACTTTCATATATTATATATCTAATAATATATTGTTTTGATGATAATTAATTACCTGTGGGACTTGAGTGCTTTTCCCACAACCAGTTTCACCCACCAACACCAAAGACTGATATTTATCTAATAAATAAATAATATGAGATCGATTTTTGTATATCGGTAATCGTTGACGTTGTAAATCAAGTGCAAGAGAATGATGAGCGTTGTATATAAATTGTGTTGTCGTGTGAGCGTCAATATCAGGTTTGTCCTCCAGCCACGTACTATCACCTGAAATCATAAAATATATAAATAAATGAATATCAATATTTTTTACTGTTATTCACATAGCAAAATACATTGATATATATTGTTATTGTTTTTAGTTATCTTTGGAATTTTGTAATTTTATGCCCCACTAAAATTCTAAACAATATTTATGAAAAATTTTATAACCTAAAAAAATAATTTTGCATCTTACCTGGAGCTATGAATTTTAATTTTGACGTCATTGAATATACTCAGTCAGTATAATTCTATTTTTGAATAAAGTGCTAACTGATATTGCGGTTAGTCGATGATAAACCCATTAGGATATCCTGTTTTATAAATATTTTCACAGCATACAACACTTCACACATTAATATCGATGTAGAGACACAATATAAACATAAATACAATAATAATTTACATTTTACATATATATATTTTGGTACTATAAAAAAAAACATAACCTTGAATATTAAAGGCCGAGTTTTCATGTGTAGCGAAAAATGTATATGATTGATTGGTGTCGCTAGCGTCGATAGACGTATTTTGCGCGCTCAATTTAAATTTTATCAAGGTTTCAATATTCACTAAATTAACAAATAAAAATATAGTTATTCAGCACTGTTTATTTTTTATTATTAATAATTATGTAATTTTAATGTTACATCACTATTAAATTCATATTATGTAAATTTATTCTGATATAAAGATTTTCATTTTTATTTTATATTCTATTGTGGCATTATTCAAATAGAGTAAAGTCTTTGAGTAATAATTATGATTTAAATAATTTCATCTACTATATTCACAACCTCCTGAAAGTAAAATTTTTTTTTCTTCTAATAAATATAGATATATCTATTATTATCATCAGTATTTATCAAAAAATGTACATCAAGTATAAAGATTGAATAAAATTAGAATTATTTCATTATTCCTGATCAAATAAATTTTATAAAGTACCAGCTGCCTTTTGAAAATTATTTTAAATATTAAATTATTTCCATTCTAATAATGAAAATTATAATTAAATTAGCTTTTTCTTCATACAAATTGTTGAACGACCATCAATTATCACACATTGATTTATAATTGTGTCATGATAAAATAGCCAACTATTATACACAAATATATAATTTTTCGTCTATATTTTTTACCAACAAATTGAATAACATTTTTATAGACATTATTATAAACTTATACATATACTGATTTCTTTTTTTTTCCTTGTACACTATACAGTAAGAGATACGTGCAAGATCAGTCTCTGTACGTATATGATACTTAAATGTGAATATATATCCTCCGTATTCAATATTTAATTTTATAATGCTGCATTTAAAACACGAATGTTTATATTAATTTATATGTTCATTCTGTTTTTTCTTTTTTTCACCCAGTAGTAGCACCTCATATTTACACATATTTTAATTTGAATTTCAATTTAATGAAAATTAAAATGATACTCTGTGAATAATGCTCAAAAACATTATATTTTTTTTTTTGTGTTTCCCTAAAGTCAATATAAATAATTCTAGGCCTTTTATATATATATATTTTTTTTTATGTAAAAAATTTATGTGTTTTGGAAGACATCAATAGCCAACACTTATATTTCCTCTTATTTTTGTTATTATTGGTATTATTTTGAGTTATTAAATTACTCCATTATCCCGTTATTTCTCTGATTCCCGAAAGATAATACAATAATACAAATTAGTGAATCTAATGTGATACAATAGAATAACAATACATTTGAGTAGAATTTTAAAAAACTAATCAATCAATACATTCATAGAGAAAAGATATTTGATTATTTATACAATGAAAATGTGACTAGTTTTTCTCACAAATAATCAATGAATCAATGAATGCATCAATAAATTAGTAAACATTAAGAAATATTGTCGGCAACTGTACCAAAATTATTTAAAGACAATATTCACGAATACGAATTTGTTAATAATCTTAAATGATTTTTTTTACGATTCTAAAAACACATTAAAGAAATATTTTTATATTTCTACCATTACTTTGCAGAGTATCTTGATGTTATCAATGGTGAATTTGATGTTTGGAATCGTCTAGAAAGCGCTGGACTCACTGGCGCTGATGGCGAAGAAGTAGTTGGTGTGGTCGATTTTGAACCTCTTCGACCACGTCTCATTGATGAATATGGACTTGTACCACGGTTAACATGTTCATGTGCATAAAGAAGCACACCAATGTCACGGTTACCGGCTTCTAGAGCAATTTTAAGCGCAGAACTACCATCAATATCCAGAATGGACGAATCACAATCAGCATTGGCAAGTAATAATTTAACAATTTCTGTATGCCCATGCTCAGCAGCACACATCAATGCTGTGCTACCATCTTCATCTTGAATATTTACTGCTGCTCCAGCGTCGAGCAAAAGACGTGTCATGTCTTTACGACCATGAGAAACTGCTAGCATTAATGCCGTTTGACCATGCTAAAATAGAAAAAAGAAAAAGTCTAATTAAATTCAATAAAGAAATAAAATTTAATATGAA
This sequence comes from Microctonus brassicae, assembly GCA_918226075.1. Classification (NCBI taxonomy): domain Eukaryota; kingdom Metazoa; phylum Arthropoda; class Insecta; order Hymenoptera; family Braconidae; genus Microctonus; species Microctonus brassicae. The sequence goes on along the minus strand of OW445491.1, from coordinate 1,385,938 downwards.
TTATTTTTATTATATTATTTTTTTATTTCTTGAGTTATATAAAGTGTTCATAAATTTTACTCACGAGCTTTGCTCTTATGTTGACATCAGCCAACTGGAAAAGTCTATTAGCTACTGATGAATGAGTTGAATTTCTAACCTCCGCCAATGCTGCCAACATGACTGCTGTATAACCAGCTGCATTTGTTTTATTTATATCACAAACTTTAGAGTCCAAGAGAATTGAAACAACATCAAAATTTCCATGTGAAACAGCATAATGCATTGCTGTGTTACCACTTGAATCAGTCATATTGACAATAAATTCAAGTAAAGAGCTTGAATATTCCTCAAAACAATCTAAATAATCCTCAACGTCAAGTGGATTTGCAGATACTGTACTTGAAATTTTAAACCATTCTTGTTGTATTACGTTAGTAGCATTTTTTGTTTGATGTGAAATATTTTTACATGGAGATTTTTTCAAATTGTCATTTAGCACCTTCATTGCAGCTCTCATTTCCTTTGAAGGTTCTTGTTTAGAATGTGATTTATCGTGAATTGGTTCGAATAATGCAGATTCAGGTAACGATGCTTTCTCATCAGCATTAATTTCCTTCTCAGATGAGCAATTTTCTTTTGGCTCTTTTTTCCCATCACTAATTTCAGCCGTTTCCAACCGTTCCAATCTGTTGGAATCAAAAAATATATTAAAAAATACATATTCAATATAATCGTAGTTAAAATAAAGCAATAGTTACTTGAGTATTTTTTTTTTTTTTTTATATAACAATTGAATATTATGAAGCATTGATAAATAATATATAATTAAATTAAAGTAAGGAAAACGATGTTGCGAAAAGTTTTACCGTTCGTGAAAGCACGAGGAGTCGATGTTAATAATTTCCGTTCCATTCACTAAACGACAGTTAAATTGTTGTCGTTGAAGCATCGATTATAATCTTTGCAAAGGGAAATTAAAGAATGTTATTTACCACATCTCAATCATTAGATTGTGGAGTATATAAATCAAACAATTACATAAATGTGACAAACAAATTTGGCATGACTGTTTCATGAGATATTAATACTTAATTTCTTTTTCCTCGAATGAAACAAATGTCAAGCAAAAAACACCACTTAGTCATAAATGCAAGGGGAAAACTAACGTAAGGCTGCTGAGAGAGTACAGAATGCCTGTAAATTGTTTCACTTCTGCGCATGTGCTTTCACTATTAAATTAAATGGCGGAAAAATTTGTATGATTATTAAATGAATAAAAAATGAACTCACTCGTTTTTAACATTATACGATTCCTTATTGTCAGCATCGTAACAAATTATTCCTACTGGTATTTTCGTATATGTATCCTGTCTCTTGAATTGTCTTCGTAAATCAGAATTATTCGATGGGGTATGTGAGGGCCGTGGTATTTTTGATACAACATTAGTAATTTGATCATCAGAATTTTTGTAATTATTCTCATTATTGTTTGACATTTGTTTGGCTAGAGTTTTTATTGTCTCTTTGCAGTTATCACAATAATTAGCAGCACACGAAATTGCAATATGTGGTTTTAATGAATCACCAACTGATACGTCGACAAATTTTTTTTTCATTGGCGATGTACCGAATTCTCGTAATTTTGGTGCAAGTCCAAATGTATCAGTCATTTTTGTTGATGTCTTTATTAAGCCATCGACTGTTAAGCCTATGGACTTTGTTGTTCTTTTTTTTGAGATTGTATTATCACCATAATGGAATGATTTACTGTGACAATTTAATGAATTAAGAGAATTCAATGAAATTGTTTGAATAGAAATGGGATCAGGACCAATAGCAATTGATTTTGTTTCCGGGCTGGATTTTACATTAATACCGACATCTGTTGTTTTTGGTTTGGCTGTAATACCTACACTTAATTTCATTTTAAATGGCTCTGTAGCTTGTATTTCCTGATCTTTCATTGATTTTACTTTTGGCATTCCTAAAGTGCATTGAATACCTTTTGTTGATGTTTTTTTTTCAATGGATTTACGATACATCTTTATTGCATCATCAATAATTTGTGAAAGATCATCAGAAGTATGAATGTTGTGCATTGATAAAACAGTTTCAGTTTCTTTAATATCATATTTTTTTGGCCATTCAGATATTATTTCCTCAGAATGACATTTACTTTTAGTAAGTCTTTTGAATTGTGGCTTCTCTGTATTTGTAGAAATGTCTTTAAACTCTCTAAGATTAGGATATATATTTTCTACTTTAATACGACTTCTGTTTAATGAATTTGTTTTCAATTCAGGCGTTATATTATTGGCTGATTCGTTGCTTTGAGAAAGCCTCGATGAGCCCAATGAATAGTCTGTGTCTTCAAAACTGCTGATATTTCGGCTGTCTCTTGGCAATGATATAAAACTTTTTTTTCCATCAAGATCAACCTCATTAATATGTAGAGCTTGACATTCTGTAAGTCTATTGGCTGGTTGAATAGGTGTGCTCGTAACCATTCCAATATCTCGTGTACGCACCTGAAATAATATTTATACATATATTTTTATCAATTCTATATACTCTATTAAAAAAAAAAAAAAAAATCATTATTATACATTTATTCGTAAATTATTTCAAGTGTCTTCATGCAATATTTTCGTCCATACAATAAAAGTATTCCGCGTAATTACAGCGTGAAATTTAATATACATAGCAACAGGAAAGTTTAGAAAGTAGAAAAATTATAATTACTGAGGTAATAGAGCAGAAATTTTGAAATAAGAATTTTTTACCCAATATAAATTTATGTTCTGATGAATTCAAATAATTTTTATCCATAACTTGAATTAATAAACATTATCTATTTGAAAATTATATTAACATTATATTCCTCAATTTATTAATTGGAAATTAATAAATATTAATTCATTTGTTTACCGGTTTATGGGATACTCCAACGTCACGTGTCATTATTCCACACATTGTGCCCATTTCTCTTGTAGAAATATGTACAGATCTTTCAGAGGTATTTGTTGTTGGAAATAATTCATTTTGTATTCGTTTATCCATTGAATCATCAGGTATTCGTGAACGTATGAAGTTCCCCACCTGTTTTTGAAGATTTCGCTTTTCTTCCTTCAAGACAGATACTTGAACCTGAAAGTTTAGGAATATTAATGTATGAAATAATTTTAAATTCAAATTTTTTCCAGTATATAAACATAAATATCCTTCGATTTATTTCAATAAAATTGCAAGTGTCGAAAATTCATCATGAATAACTCAATATAATACATGGACACAATAAAAAATAAATCCATATACAATAAATTAATTAATTTTTACTCTAAGATAAAATAAATTTTTACATAAATAGTAAACTGCTTTTTTAAATAATATTTGCTTACTTGTAACATTGGTATTGCTTTTACTTGCTCTTCAAGATCCTTCATACGTTCCAGTGACATTGCCATCTGCTCACGTATATTCTGAAATTCACAAATTTTTAAGTACAAAGAATACTAATGAAAGTTTGTATAATACAATAAAATATAATTTGTTCATTTACCTGAAGGGTGCCAGTGCTTAGATTAGAATTCCCACTGCCAACACTAGCAGTGTCACAGTCTACAGATAAATCCACGTGTGGCATATTTTGTATAGGGCTCGTTGTGCTCATTCCATCTGTAAATTTTTTCAATTTTTTTATTTTTTAAATTTATAACAACTGTATCCATATCTAAATTTAAAACTTTGATTAGTGGAAAATGCATATAATCTCTACTAATAATTTAACCCTTCCCCGAAATAAATAAATAATATAAAATCGAAGTCATGTGATAGAGAACATGAATAAATATAATAAAAAGAGTAACAATTTGAAAAATTTGCATATATACCACACATACTTTGCATTTGAAATTGTGTTATATAAACATTGATTTATAAAATACGATTCACCAATTAGATATCCACATTATAGTTTTTAAATTTAATAATAATGACGATTTATAATAATATTATTGATAAAATATAATTATGAATATTTACGAAATTATTTTTTGCGATATTTTACTGCTCGTTTATTTTTTTGTTTAAATCATCGTGAGAGTAACTTAAAATATGTTCTTCTGTGTTAAAAGTAATCTCGTGTGAAATTAAGAATGAATTTGTACGAAAGAAGAAAATAAAAATGCGGCTTAATAAAATATTTTAAATTCGATTTTTGATACGAGTCATAGATGTGTAAATTATATTATTTCTTCACAATTATTTTGCGGGTAGGTATATATTATATGTGTCTCGATTATCGCAGTGTCTTCAGAGACATTATGTGGATTATATTATACGCGATTTGATAATGAATTCAACTTGTTTGGCATGAGATAAAGAGAACAAAAATTATAGTTCAGATAATCGTCATTGACGTGGCTATAATATATTCAAACTCAAAGACAGTTTATCTGAAATAACTTTTATATATTTAATATAAATCACTAACGGATTAATAAAAATTATTAATATATAATTCATGTCCTTTTCGAAAAAAAAAAAATAAATAAATAAATAAATAAAGAAGAAGAAAAAGTATTTCTATAATTTCAAATTATTTTAATTATTGCAGCAAGCTGAGTTTTTATAATATATAAATAATAATTTTTATAAAAATTATTTTATTCAGTATTAACTTATCTTGTTTTTATTTTTTTCATTCGATTTTTTATTGATAAAATTACTTACGTTTTTCTTTTTTCTTCATTTTACAAAATGGCAATCTCTTCAATAAAAATGTTTTTACTCCCATTTTTTTATTTTTATAATTCTTTAATAAATCGTAATGGAAATTTTTTATTAATATTAAATCATTAATTTACGATGGTGGAAATATTTAAATTATTACATTCGATTTGCCACTTTTTCAAATTTTCTTTCAATTGAAGCAACATAATGTCATACAAAATAATTATTTTCATATAAATTTACGCACAGTAAAAATAATTAAACACACTTGCGTATAACTTTTCTTAAATTTTTTAAAATAAAAAAAAATATATAAATATTTATATCTACTTGCGATGTATGTCAATCACAAATAAACAACACAATATAATTTATTTATTTGCATTTTACAGATTCACAGTTACTTGAAAAAAAAAAAAAATAAAAAAATAATTATTATATACGTTATCAGATTTTTTTCTTCTCTCCTAAACAATAAACATTTTTTTTTTGTATTTAATTTATTATTTACGAATCAGATATCAGTGGTGTGTAACCTTTCACACGCGTATTTCACTGTTGCGATGCCGCGATCGACTGTTATGCCGTCAAGGAAGAACAAGAACACCCTAAAGACCGAAGGATGTAACAGAAAAAAAATAGAGAGGGAGTTACAATTGTGTAAAAAGTTAGAGTGAAAAAACAATTTAATGAGTGGAGTTGGAGAAGGGAAGGTTTATCATATATATATAAATATATATACATATATATATGATATGCAGAGAGGGGAGAAGCAAGAAGACACCGGTCAACTTCCGACGACAAAGAATAATATATAAATATATATTTATATATTATTCTTTAATACTTATATGCATAGAATTTTATCAACATGCGTTATATACTGATAATTAAATTATACATGCATGCACGTATGTACTATATACATCGAACAATTTTTGTTTACAATAACCAACTTGTCACAGGCTTTATTTTCGCAAATGAAATTCTTATCTATCACTTGACAGATTAAACGCAACGACTACGTCACATTTATAAATTATTTCTTTTTGTTATTTTATAAATTATACAACGTTGAAATTATCATTTAATGATGATATTTAATTTTATATAATGGAGTAGAAAAAATAAATGTGTTCATGTTTTGATAATTAACAAAATTATCATTGTAATAAATTGTTTTGGAGAAAGTGTTGATAATATACGAAAAAAAATTTTTTTTTTTTTAATTTTGTAATGAATTGATTTTGAATATATTTTATGATAGTTTTATTAAGAAAACTAATGATTGATAATAATAGAAAAATGTTTTGTTTTTATGTTTATATATATTGCATGATTATAAAAAAATGAAGATATGATTGTGAAAAATTTTCTTGGAATATTGGAAGAATAATTTTGAAATATATATTACATAATTGATTGAAATAATGGAGGCTATTGTTATAAATTATTATTGTACTCTTGAAAATATATTACACCATCTGATGATGTTGATTTATATTATCATATCAAAAGTTTAGCGTTTGAATATTACGATTAAATATTTAATAATTACCGAAAATAAACTCTCTAAAATTTTCTGTGCTGATAAAAAATTCTACATTATATAAAATTCAATCTATATTACATTCAATAAATGATTATATATAAATAATATTTTGAAGAGAAAACTTATCAATCGATAGAATAAAGCAAAACTATTTAATGAACTAAACAAATAATTTTTATCTTCCATTCTTTTGTTGAGAACCGTTTTTTTTTTCTTTTCTCTTTTCATTTTGAAATAACTGAAAACACAGGGAAAACAGTTTGAATTATGAGAAGTAGGTATACAATCGCGTCAGGAGAATATTCTATATACAATAATACTGTTCAAGCGGAAGCAGGTGGTTCCAGCTACACGCTCTGACGATCACACGGTTATATATGTATGAACTTCTGAACTTTAGCAAATATTTTAGCTATAAACATTTTTCTTTCATATAATTTACCATTATTAGATGCGATAAAAATTAATATTATAAAAATTCATTAGTAATAATAAATTGCAGTCAAAATATATGAATAAGTATTTAAAATTATGAGAAAGATATTAAAAAAATTATTTCTTAATAATGAAGAAGTAATTATTGTGTCTATTTAAAATTTCACACCACATTTTCTCGTTTAATAAAAAACTTATTTATGAAGACAATTCATCTGAGAGCATATTATTCACACGAAATTAACAAGTATGTATATAAATATATGTACATGAGTATATGTATACGATTGTTAAGAATGATATATGAGAAGGAAAGCATCTAAAAAATATGAAACATAAATATTACTATTGTAAATATTTCAACAATTCTCATCTATACGTAAACACTACCACAAAGACAATGCGTGAATATGTATATTTAATATATATATGCTTGTTAGTATGTACATATAGATAATGAATTTTATCTAATTATTTTTTAATTTTTTTAACCATGTAAAATTATTTTTTTGTTAGTTATCATTTGTTTAAAGTGTAAATTCATTTCTTTTCTTAAATGATTTTATTTCAACGTAATATTAGCAACAGCATTAATGTATATTACCTATGCATATAATATACTAAAAATATATAATATATAATATTGTTGTGTATGTGAAATGGGTGAGAATTAAGTGTTGAATTTAATACTATAAATTGGATATTCTGATTTTTTCTGCTGACAATTATATTAATATGACGAAGAATTTTAACGAATATAAATCATTTTTTTTTTTATTTCTTTGCATATAATAATTATTAATATTTTATATTTTTTTTTTACTCTTTGAATATATTGTTTCAACTTTATATTGTTTGTATTAAATAAATCGCGGTTGATTAAAGAAGTAGAGAATTAATTGTTAAGACTAAAAATTGATAATCTTTTTATACAAATGGAATTTTTATATTTTTGTACATACTTTAAATCGACTTACCTATCTTGCAATGTTTTTTTTTATTTTCATTCTTTGTTGATGACTTGGTAAGACGTTTTAGAGTCGCCTCAAAATCACCAACGACGTCACTCAAGTCTAGTGCCTCAGAATACTGATAATTTTTACCTGTCATCGTGACGTTTGCATCATCCAATTTCGTTAACCTTATTCCATTTTTATTCACTATCGATGAATTATTCAACTCTTGTAAAGGATCATTTTGTATATTATTCACTGGTGGACTCACCTAAATAAATTAATCATTAATTATTTGATTACTCTCATCATAAACTAAATTTTTAATTATACAAACAACTATAATTACGACAAAATAAAAAACAAATACCAAGCCCAGTAAAATCTCCATCGATTGACATTGTCTTCTTCTTTCTCGTTTCTTTCGTCTGTCAATTGTATTTTTATCTGCAGAACCTGCCGCCACTGCTTCACAATATTTAACGAAATCCAAATCAATGTGATAACCATAAGGACAACAAGAACATTTCAATCTTGCTGATCGTGTAGCACCTTGTATATGCACCTGCTTTCCCACTAAAATTCATATTGACATTTTTCCTTTTGACAACAATTTTTTTCCCTCTATATTATTCTATTTTATTCAACGGTTTACATTAATATAATTCATTGCCTAATGATATAAAAAATTATACTGAGCTCACTACTTTTAAATGATTACTCAGAAATTATGTATATTGTGTTCCAATTTAAAATTATAATTTATTATTTATATATTTATTTTGTTCTCTTTCCTTTATAAATTTTTGTAAACCATGCAGCGCTTCACTAAACAAATGATATTATTATTATTATTATTATTATTATTATTATTATTATATGCATTTTTATATTTATCAAAAATTTTTTTTTTGTAATTTTATTAAATTTTAATTTATTAAAAAATAAATATGCATTATTATATGCTGATGAATGATATTATTATTATTATTATTATTATTATTATTATTATTATTATTATTATTATTATTATTATTATTATTATTATTATAATATGCATTTTTATATTTATCAAAAATTTTTTTTTGTAATTTTATTAAATTTTAATTTATTAAAAAAAAATAAATATGCATTATTATATGCTGATGAATGATATTATTATTATTATTATTATTATTATTATGCATTTTTATATTTAATTAAAATTTTTTTTGTAATTTAATTAAATTTTAATTTAGTTAAAAAAAAATATGCATTATATTATGTGCTAATAAATGATATAATTATTATTATTGTTATTATTATTAATATAATTATTATTATATGCATAATATAAATATAAATAAATTAACAAATAATATAAAAGAAAAAAAATCATCAATTACATTATTATTTGATAGGAGGGGATATACAGTAAATCTATAGAGTATAATATAATACAGTAGTAGGATCTATTAAAGTTTACTATTTTTCTCATAAAGGTTAATGACCAATGCAGTGGCACATAATAAAGGAAATTATATACATATATATTAATGTCATTGGCGAGCTTCCAGCTTGAGAACGGGTAATAATAATTCACTGATGAGGAAGTTCGTTTGTTGTCTATATAAATTCGAATAACGCGAACGCATGTATATACGTGCAATTAACTATATCATTCGTATTGAAAAAATACGAGTGCATATTATTAAAATAAGGATATTTATTTTTATAAATTAAAAATAATATTTAATTAGCTATTTTTATATAATAAATTTATGTTTATATGTACTCACCGTTTCCATCAAAAACATGGGACGAGGATACAGTTAGTGCCATTTTAATTTTAGGGTGTTTGTATAATTAATTTCAAGACTTCCTCCTCCATTAGAATTCATTCTCTCTGTAAACATATAATAGATTATATAAGGTTTAAAAAATTAATTGAGTAAAGAGATATAATTTATCTATATTTTAAACAATTATTATGACACCTTGTCACTTTGTGCTTTATCCTTATAATATTTTCAAATAAAAAAAAAAAATTATAAATAGAAATAAAAATTCAAGTTTTTCAATAATTTCAATTCCTCAAATTACAAAATTTTTATAATCCTTATTTAAAAGTATATAAATATAATATCTACTTTTTTTTTTTTCACGATTAATAATTAATGATAAATAAAAATGTTGAAAATATTTTAAATATTATATTTAATTCATAATGAATACATACATAGCACATAGATGTGAGAATATATACACATATAATTGGTGTGTGTGTGTGATGTCTAATTTTGTATATACATGTACATATTACCCGGATTTCTGGTCTGACGACAACGCATGGTGCGCGTCAACATTTGCTTAATTTTCTATATTTATTTTGTTCATTTGTGTAATATTTTTCTCTAATTATATATTTTTTTTCTTTCTCTTTATCGCAATGTATAGTTACTGCTGCAATGAACGTATGAATCTTAGTACACGTAATATCGCTAAAATACAATCGCAACTTATATTTATTGTTATAATGTTTACGTACATTGCTATATATTAAATGGATGATAAGAAGTAAAGTTTTGTTGAACTCGGTTAATCATGACCTCAAGCTTCTTTTAATCTTTATAACTTGAATATCCTCATGTATATTAATGAATAATAAATATCAATAATAATTATTACAATGAAAATAACGTGTATTTTACTCTACTATATATAAGTTTAAATAAACTAATATTAGTTGTTCAATATTGATTGCATATCTAATCGTTAATTTGATAAAAATAAGATAACTGTGTATGAAAAAATTTGTATAAAAAATATCAACGATATGAATTAACAGACGATTTTTCTTTTTTTTTTTTTTTCATTAATAATAAACCTTCTTTTATTAAAATGTTTATATGTATTTCATCATTGTCATTTATCTATTATTCAGAGACAATTTCCAAGGTTGTAATATACGATAATCATTTTCAAGATGCAAGAGTCATCTTTCGGATTGAAGTTAAAGTTTTTACTAAAATGATCAGACATTGAACGACGATTCCAGATATAGTTGATTCGTTGACTGTCTCAAGTCTGATGCAATGAGGAGACCCTGAGCTAAACAACGTAAAGAGAAGGCGTTTTATTTCACCATCACATGTATATATAATATATTATATTAAACAGGACAATATTTACAAAAATGTAAAAATCTAATTTTAATTTATAAATAATTCATTTTACAGAATTTTATATCTTTATTTTCTGATGATATTATTATTATACACTGATAAACACATCTAAATAATGCAATTTTCATTAATTAATTCATATAAAAAAAAAAAAAATTGAATCAATTACAATGTATTTTTATATTATAATATACATTAAAATGCTTCATCTGTAATGAATGGTTATGTATATGTTGGATTGCACGTGAGTGTACACAATGTGTATAGGTACTTTGCAGCTCGCCGTCTATGGAAAAACACGTTAAAAACCAGTTCGTCGTTCACTGGAATGACTAGACGAGTTATATACGTCTACCAAAAGTCGACAAAGGGAATGAGCTATGGCAATATTACGTGAGAGCGCAGTGATTTACATTCATCAGAAAAAATATATTTTGAATGATCTTGATAGTATTGATATTATAATTATAATATAATTTGTTTATGAAAATTAAATACTACACAAGCTATTATTAAATGCAGTTTATATGAACTTTTATATTATGAAAACTTTTTAGTAATATAAATTATAAATTCTTTTCTACTTCCTCTTTCTCTCTTCAAGCATTTTAATGTATAAATAAATCAATATATTTAAACATACATACATATATATATGAATATACGTGGTAATAATAATTGATTAACAAAAGATTCATTTAAGCAATTAGTATTTTAAATATAAAATCAAGATAGATAATAATTTTTACTATTGTAAATATACTAAATGTAATTTTTTCTTTTGAGGAAAAAAATGGCTTTATCTTTATAACTTTTTTTTCCATACAATACATGTATAATAATACATAATAATTTGTTTATTTTGCAAAGCATAAAAAAATTTATATATGTGAAGATCTCCTTATGGATCAAATAAAAAAATTAATGATATAAATTAAAGTATGATATTAATATTTATTTTAGCTAGTAGGACATATTTTTAGATCCAATTCCACTTTAAAGCTGTCTAATGACGTGATACAGAACTATCTGCTTTGTGTTAAGTATATCCATATATGAGATTGTTCATATATATTTATTTGCAGGTGTAAGTCACATTTGTGATTTTTAATTTATATAATTTATATCACATTTATTATAGTCATGATTATAGATTTTATTAATCTTAAATTTCTTATCATGTTTAATATATTTTGTGAATTATTCTAAATACGATATTTATTTTGTGATTGTAAAATTATTAATAAATTAAAATATTTTTCATATTTTCACAATTTCAAACAAAAGAAATAAAAGAATTATATGCTAATAAATTATTGATATTTATAAAGGAAAAATGGTATTGGATAAATTAATGGCAAGTTGTTTGTTAACAATTATGAAACACATGATGATGTCAAATGTTTATATAGACTGACGTAAACAACGGGCAATTAAAGAATTCAAGTTTTAATTTGAAATATAAACTGTATATATCTACATATTTTCACCTTTTATATATTACCTAAGTAAATAACAACAATAATGTATACGTAAAAGAAGAAAAAAAAATGGATAATTTTATCATTATTTAATTTATTATAAATTATGAATAAATTATCCAATAATAAATATATAATTTTAATTTACTTTACTCACTATTATAGAATTATTTATCCTCATTTATTATTTGTATTGGTATTGTTATAATATTCAGTGAGATTTATAATCAATTTTTTCCAATTGAAAAACGCGATTCGATAAGAAATTTAATTATCCTAGATATGTCATGGTACAAAGTGTTATTTGATAACAAATACATATGGGCGTGCGTACAATAATAGAATACAAACAATAATTTTACTTATTTCAGTTGACTACGTTTAAATATATCAAAATAGATGCCAACAATAATCCTCCACCACTTTCAAATAATATGCAAAATATTTATGTATTTTATTTGAAGAAAAAAAAAAATAAATAAACCTAAAAATATTTAGTCAATAAATAATAAATAATTCTTTCATATCAATACCATATATATTTTTGATAATTTTAAATGTGACATCAGTAATCAAAAATAACTAACATGTATAATAATAATACATAAACATGTGAATATATATATATATGCATGCAATTAATATTATAGTATATTATAGAGGGAGTTTCTCTTCATACCCACGCGGTTATTATGTATCATATGGGTGTCGATATACATATATGAGTTTACAAACTAATATATGTGTATGCATATAATAATAAAAATAAAAAAAACACAATTTTTTTCGTCTACCTACATTCAATTTCGTTCTACTTAAATTTATTTATTATAATGTAGTAACATATTTAAATTTTTATCAAACTTAACTTTGAATTAATATACATATTATATTATTTATATACAACATATATCGCGTGTAAAATCATTAATTAAAAAAAAAAAATATTAGATGTAATTAATATCAAACAAAATTTAATTCAGCATGGTGCAAATAAATTTATAAAGGTATTCGAATTTGCATACAATCCTAGTAATTTTCCTATGCAAATTTTATCATTTGAATATATATATATATATATATAGTTAAAAAAATACCTTGAAATATATATCCAACAAGAAAATATGTTAAAAAATAAAACCCGAATGTAGAATATATTTTAAAATATAAATACTTTTGTTACCTGGAAATTTTTATGTTGAATATCATCTTTGATAATTGTTTGTTTATTTACGATGATAAATTCATTCATTTTTATAATAAAAATTACGAATTATTACGAAAAATAATATTTCTTATAATACAATAACACAATTAAACACTTTTTATTCTTAAATTGAGCAGGAGAGAGAGTAAAAGAGAGAGGTATAAACTGCGGATTCTGTGAGATCCGGTGCGCGACTCTTCGTCTGTCTTTGTAGTTATACAGCTGTAGCCTGTAGTTAAAGTGTGTATAGTCAGTAGTGTAGCTACTCCGGTGTCTCTATTGGCTCCCCTTCTCTTATATTGGCCATCAATTTCAACAGAGAAATTAAAAAATGTACACGAGCAAGTGAGAGCAATATATATTCTGTCCCCACCATTAAAATTTACCTCATCTCTTGAAGATGCGGGTGGCTGCAAACTTGCAAAGTGCAATACCGTTGTATAGAATAACAGCAATGCAACAGCAGGTTTCTTCGCAGTATAAATAATAATATAGTCAATCTCCAATGAATAAGATAGAGAGCTATAGAGAAAGAGAAAAGGTGGGATGCTGTATAGGAATTGCAATGAGACTGAGAATTGGATAGGGAACATGAGAGAAAGAGAAGGAATTTATATTAAATATAGCATTAAAGCAATTGTGAAAAAGAGAGATGAATAGAGAATGAGAGGAAGAGAAGAGCAAAAATTTAACTATAGACATCTTTGAAGGTTTTAAACCATTGCACCTAAGATTCTTATTATTTGTATAGTGGGGTCTTGGTCGTCATCAGGTACATAGCCTTCAGGGTCCATTTTAATTCTTTTGTTGCTTATTCATTCTCTCATTTGATGATTTGAATATTTTTTTGAACATTTTTCAGACTGAATTAATAAAAATATTTAGGATTTTCAAACTGTTTTCTTTTTTTTTTTTATGCTAAAATTGTTTTACTTATAGTAGATATTGTGAAATAAATTATTTCAAATGCAAATGTAAATTTTGGTGGCTACTGCTATACTATCTCTGTTATATTTCTAGATCCACTTGTATATTGTTTGAATTTTAATTCGTTTGCTTTATCATGATATGTTCCTACTTCAAAAATATTATATAGCAAAAGCAATTAGAATTTGATAAATATATCAGTTAATTGACTTGTCCAAAATGTTATTATGGATATAGATATGGATACATGTGTAATAAGTTAATGCTTTTAATATTATCATCATGAGATGATTATTTTTAAATATTCCAAATTGATTAAGAGTATTTATAAATAAACCTCTTGAAATCGTTATGAATAATATAAATAAATCAAATGGAATTTTGTTGAGTGAAAATCTTTTTAAAAGAAATAATTTAAATGAGTATTAAATACCAATTATGATAATTATATAAATAAATATTCAAATAGTTATAGTCACACACACACACACATATAGAGCTTTATCAAAGACAAATACACTTGATGTATATTTATTAAATTCCTTTATTTTGGTTTTTCTTTTTTGACATATTTAATCCAAACATGATACTAATTTTTTTATATTTATTAATTTAGATTTCTTTTTGTAACACTAAATATTCCCAATAGAACTAAATTTTTTGTAATTAATTATTTTATAATTAGATATTTTCAACTATACATGTGTTGTTATAATACGTCACCAAATTTTTATCATCATTATTTCAGTATATATTATTTTTGTACGATAAAATGTTATAATTCATTCAACGCAATTATTAAATTAATCGTTGTTGAAGATTATGATGAAAGGCTGTTTAAATTAACTTTTTTTAAATGCAAATATACCAAAATTAATTTTCGGTAAATGTATGATTTACTTACACATTCAGTAATAGTGAATTAAATTGGAGAATTTATAAATGAAATTGAGTAAGAAACATATTTTGTTACGCATTTACAAATATAAGTTGCATTCCTCAACTCTTTAACCGCTTCACTTATTATTCATTATATCTCTTAATTATATAAATACCTTAAAATTTATCCAAGTCTAAATACACAATGACGTATTAATTGTTTAATAAATATTATTAATTTTATATAGATATATAATTCTTCCTGGAAGAAATAGGCAATACTTATTTAAGAGTTAATGTACATTATGGAACCTGAATATACAGAATAATAAAAATATTCTAATGAAAAAATAAAACAAATTGAAATATAAATAAATATAAAACATATATATTTGGATTAAATGCCAAAGAAAAAATTTAATTTCTGTATTTTGATGATTATCAATGTTAAGAGTGAACTGATTTATTTTTAGGCAATAAATTCATTCAATCTTTGCCTGCATAAAATTTATAATTTTCCTGTAATCTTATTGAAATATAAATTTCCTCATTCAGTTTTATGTATGGGAAGACAATTCATTTTATACATAAATTAAAAATATGTACTAAAATAACGTGTGAAAAAATCCATCAAAAGTATTTTTTTATCGTGAAGTATTAAAATTTAAATGACATTACATTTATAAATTATGTTTTGACATGCATTTTAAGTTGATACGAACAAATACTCTATTTACAATTCATACATTTGCCAAATATAGTTTCACTGACTGTGATAGGTACTAAATTATTAATATTCTGAACAACAAATGCACATATGAGTTTTAATTTTGTTTAAAAAAAATTCGCAATTATTAATACATATGTTTTTTCATGAATCATTGTCATTAACATATTTCCTCTTCATTTCTTCTTATCGTTTATAATTGAAGCTTATAAATTACATTATAAAACATCAATTATATGCACAAAATCAAATTAAATAAAAAAAATATATTTCTATTAAAAATTAAAAATTAAATAAATTTATCGAATTGAGAATGAGTACTGCCAAATTATTTTGCTTTATACACATCATATCACTTAAGTAAAACTACCCGATTTTGGGGAAATTCAAATATGTATGATGGCGTCAATATTATTCTAGAATTTCATCATGAGGATGAGCTTATGTTTATAAAAGTAATTAGGAAGCCCATAATTCATTTTTTTTTTTTTAAAGTCTTAAAGAATTAGCCTCCGTAAAAGTGTTATGTAAATTTATATAAGCGGCATCAATAACGCGATTGAGACAATTTAAATCTTGAGCTTCTATTATCTGTACAATATTATTCTACTTAATTATTACGCATTGAATATCACAATCTATGAGGGAAAAAACATTCATTAAATCTTTTGTTTATCCTTCAGATAATAAAAAAAAATTTTTTTTTCACTTTGTTTCTTAGCTTTAGAAACATTAATTCCACTCATTAACAAATACATTCATTCACATTTTCAGAATATAGGTAGATTATGAGGCAAACGTTTATCGAGGTATCTGTAACCCAAAGGTTGCTTATTAGTTAAGTAACTACACATACAAATTCATTCATCATTAAGAGTAATTTTTCTTATGGAAAACAAGAATAAGCCCACGTTTAAGCATACGAATACAAGTGCCATTTGTATGATTACACGACACATATACAGGAGCAGTCTTACATTTATTCATATTCATTATGATTTATGTTTAATTGTATCGTTAAAAACACTAGTTCTGTTTTTTTTTTTTTTTAAATATTTTCTGAGCTTCCATAAATTGATCTTATTTTGCATTGGACATTATTACCCTACATCTTCGTGTTAATTTTTATTAGTCGTGCATCAACGTCTTTCTCTCTATTTTTGATGCATAATTTTTTCTATATTGTTTTACTATGCATTTTTTTTCCAATTTGATTCCAATAAAATAAAATAATCTGCATTGTAAACATTAGATAATGTCAACATTATGTGAATACGTAAGATGACAATAAAAAAATCAGCAATTAAACAATCAATACAACTATAACGAGAATCCATTATCAGTCAAATATATACCCAATTTTTACTCAAATATCAATTAATTTTTTTTTTTTTTTGTTAGACAGATTATCGAAATAAAATGATGTTTACAAAAATAAAAAAATATATGAATGAAATCTCAAGAGAAAAATATTTCAATGATAAAATTTCATCAAGTTATAATCTGGAGAAAATTGATTAAACGTTCAAAAAGTAAAAACAAAAAAATACTAATGGAATAATACAGAATGATTTTCATCTGATAATCTCTATCTAACAAAAAAATGTTTTAATTAGTATTAGGATTATTATTATTGTTGTTGTTATTGTTGTTGTTGTTGTTGTCGTCACTGGGTTGATGACAATGAGGATTCCCACTCGACGGGTGTTGGACTTGGCATTGAAGTAATTGGCGAAGAAGTAAACAAGGCATATGTTCATTATCATCAGTATCATTGACAACGTGTTGAAGTCCTCAGCCCGGAGTGGGTGGAATTTTATGTCAGTGAATATTAAAATTGTATTGTTTACGGCTGGAAGTAATGCGAAGCCATCGACTAACAGCTAAAGGTTCTGGATGACAATTAGACCAAGCAATATCTGCAAAATGTGGATATGGGGTTGAAGTTGCGGTTGCTTCGACTTGAATAGAGCCTGGATATTCCGATGAAAATTCGTGTTTACTTCGTTTTGTCGGTCTACTGATAGGACTCAATAATACTGTATGATTATTGACTCTTTTTCCATTGGCTAATTGTTGCTTTGATAATTCCATTTGATCATCAAAAACAAGACTTGGCATTGACGCATGTGCTTGTTGATAATTTCTCGATACTGGTGACCGAATATTATTCGTACGAGGTAATTGCATTATCATTTGTGATTTTGTATCTTTAAATATTGATACAGGTGAATAGAGAGTCATGCCTTCTGTCTCGACCTCATCAGAAACTTCGCCCTCTAAAACTGTATTAGGCAGTTGGGCTTGTGGTGGTGGCAATGATGCCGAAATCGTTGGTAATGATGTTGAAGTAGTGACTGGTAATAATGTTGCAACATGACCCAAATTATTGGTTGCAATTGGCGATAAAGATGGTAACATTACGGAAATTGGTGTCATCATTGTTTTAGTTATTGTTGATGTGTTGGAATTAATTGTAGTTGAAGTTGACAATGATGTTACTGCAGCAGCTGCGGCTTTTTCTTCTTCCAGCCGTATTTCTTCATTCACAAAATCCTCCTCCAGTTTTGTCTAAAAACATACAAAAAAAAAAAAGCCATTTCATGGACTTGAGTTATGGTGATATTTGCTTTTTGTCAATGGCTTAAATATTTTATATAGTTGGGCCGTAAAGTATAACCCAAAAAGGAACCATGCCTTACAGGTTTAGTGGTGCCATGCGGGGCCAGACATCGATAAAGCAAATCAACAGCCTGTAATGACAAGAAAGAAAAACAATGTTTGACACTCGAAAAAAAATCAAAGGCAATCGCGTATTAAGATAAAACGAAAATAAGAAATCAAGTGCATTCTTTCAAACAAAAAATTTTTTTTTTCTTTCGGGTGCCTTTATATGGTTCTATCGGCTGTCATTGTATGTGCTCAATTGTAATTATATCACTGTGATGAAAATATCGTTAATTTTGAACATATAACAAATATATATTGGGCAAATGATGATAATGCTAATAATAATAATACGTAAAAACGCAGTACCTTTGGTAATGGATAAGTATCTGGTAGAGATAGCACAGGTGGTGATCCAGGTGCATTAATTTCACCGCTTGTAACTGGTCCACCAGTTCCTAATATTGTAGATGCTGACGACACAGTAACAGTTCCAGTAACAGTTACTTTTGATGTCCTATTTGGAAGCTCCTTCGCGGCACGATGATCAGCGAGAAGTTTGTCGAAACTTTTACTGCGACCAATGACTGTGCGTCGTAGGGAAACAGTGTGGGCTTTACACGTAAGTGATCTAGTGCATGGCTTTCCTGTTTCATCATTCCATACACCGCAATGACGATTTGGATCGTATTCACGATCTTTGAGAGATCCACGATCTGCTTTAAGACGCTTTCGTCTTTGTTGGCCACTTGACATTGTCGTTGTGTTACTTGTCATTGTCATTATAGTTGTCGTCGTATTAATGTTGATATTTGTATTAATGCTGTTGGTTCCAGGACTTTTAATTGGACTTGATATGTTGATGCTGCCTGTTGCTGTTGATATATTTGCTGTTGTAAAATTAATCGATTCCAGCGGTGAACGAGGTGAATTACTTAATAAAAGTGATTGGAGATGTCCTTGCTCTGCATTTCTTTTGATTGATGTATGATTAATTTTTGTATTTGTTGTTGTATTGGCATTAATTGTATTGTTGCCACTATTATTTCCCGTTGAGGATGGTTGCGATGATAATTGTGTCTTTTTTGTAAGCTTTGAGACTTTGCAATATGGAGTTTTCACGGGGGCTTTTGAGGCAGGTGTTGAAGGTGGCGGTAAATTAATTGTCCCAGATGAATGACGACTCTCTAAAAAATGACAGATGAGAATTTTAATTCTTATATTTAAACAAATTCACAAATAAAATTATAATTTATTAACGTACCCATGTGTTGAATGAGTGCTTGTGGTTTGACAATAGCATTGCATATTTCACAAACGACACCATAAAATGTATCTCTCTCCGGACAAAATCCATATAAATCAATGTCTGAAAATTATAAATATAATTTTTGGCCACTGAAGAATAGAATGATTTATTAATTGACATATGAAATTATTAATTTATTTTTTTTAAATATAATTTTTATATTTTTAGTAAAATAAATGAAAATATTGAGCGCTTACCATCGGCAGAGAGACGTGTAACAGAGCTCGTTGGCTCTGTCTCTGATTCATCATCACCTAAACAATACCAGAATAAATTTATTATTTTAATAGATTTCCATCAATTATATTGCAATAAAATAAAATAAATTAATAAAGGTAATTTAAATATTATCATAATATAGATGTAAATAATAAATAGAAAAATAATTTGAATTACATTAAAATTAAAATATATAAATGTCCAATTTTCATTATTTATGACAATAATCGAGTTCAATTGTTTGGTTACCATTAAAAATTTTCGAATTGTCCAAACATTATTTGCGAACAATATAGTTAAATGTTTACAATACTTTTCTGTCAGATGTTACAATAAAAAGATAATATTGTCGCTGTAACGATAAAAAAAATATAGATTTTTAAATACTGGTCCAAATGCAAATTACGTAATGAGGTCATGTGCAATTATGAATAACATTTATTTTTATTTTCATCAAATCTCTACGTTACATCAAATTAATTTAAAACAAATTAGCAATATCAATAAACAAAGTTCCATAAATAAAACATTGCGTATAAAATCACAACTAATAAACCAGGACAAAGGAAGATAGAGAATTAACTTGATGTCACAACATTTGAGGTTATGTTAGTCCGATGCTTAATCGTAACATTTTTATTCAACAAAATTTTGTAACAATAATAACGTAAACCCACAATAAAATTCACTCACAAAACAAATAACAATCGACACTTACTTAATGGTTTATCACGACCAATTCTTTCAATCCAACTGGACCATGGTTGACCGTGAAAAAATGTTGGACTGTCACTCCCCGACATTGCCACCGCGCTTATAAGGTTATAAACGAATGGAGTAGTGAATTCGTTGAGTGGAGAGATGTGGAGAGAATGTGGACGAATAAATGAGGAAACGTGTTCTATGTTCTATCCAGATTCTAGCTCTATATAACACTGGACTATTAAGAGCGGCGCTTTTGGTATGATCAATGTAGTCTTGGGCCTTGGCTGATCTTGGCCGGCTTCATCAAATTTCACACGCCGCTCACCAATATCACCGTCATTATTAATTCTTCCTTGTTTAATATTAAATATTATATTCCATTAGTAGTTTTATTAATTACTACCGAAAATAAATTTTTATAATTATCTTTTATATATTAAATATAAATTTTTTTTTTTATAGATTTTTATGGCAAAATGTGTCGTTATAATTCGTTAATCGGGACATCACCTGGATTTATTATATAGTCATACCTAAAATATACAACTAAACTATATAAACTCAACTGAAATAAAACCGGGTGTTTGTGCAGATCTCTCTTTTTTTTATTTTTATTTTATTCACGTGAAATTTAATGAATCTTCTAGTATTTTTTTCATATAAATTTGACGAAAAAATGTATATATTTACACTAAATATTAATAATAATGGGAATAAATATTTTAGGGAACGAGGATGAGAATATGAGAGAACGAATCAACAAGCGAGCAAGGGTGAGGTTATATAAGAGAGAAGGGAAACTCCACCCCTAGTGACTAGTCACTAGTGCTGAGTGCTGACTGTTGAGTCCTGCGTAGAAATATCATTGACCAGGCGAGCTGCCGAGGTATTCGGCTTCTTCATTTGCAGTCTATCTTTATTCTTTGAGAATAAAAAACAGTAATCATACGCTTGCGTATTCGTGGCGGACGTTTTTTAATTTATAATATACTTATTATAAAATATTCAATCATTTGTTTATAATCAATCATATCTATACTAAATAATAAATATTACTAAAAGTATAATAATGTAACGTACAATAAAGTATGCATTATTTTCAATATTAATATTTATATTTGAATTTAATAATAAATAAATTTAATTTATAAAAGATTAATAGTTTATTTATTTTTTATATTTTCATATACTCATGCTCATTATAACCAAATTATTAAATAATAATTTGTTTTTTATTTTTGGTTTTATTTTACACATTTTTATTATAATTTGAAAATTTTCATTTTAATTGAGAAAAAAAAATTTTTAATTTTTTTTCTCAAATTACTATATAGTAGTTAATGAAAGACAAATATTTAATTAATATATGCTGATGATTTGCCGCGATGTTCATCAATTTGTCGCCAATTAAGATACCAAAAAGGCCAATTTTCTCTAGGCCATGTTTTAATTTTATTTATTAAATTAATATCACCTCCAGCTTCTATTGGTAAGTCAATGGGAAATGATTGTTCACTTGAAGTATTTTCTTCATTTATATTTATACGATTGTTTATCGATGAAATAGTATTTGATTGTTGTTCAGGCGTTATGTATTGTGGGAGGACAGCTGGATAACGATTTCCAGAACCGGCATATGGTGGCCGTTGCGATAGTACCAGGACAAAAGTCACGGCCATTAGTGCCAAATACTTAATCTAAAATAAAATAATTGATTACTAAAAAAGGAAATAAAAATAATTATGATAATAAATATTGGATAATTAATTAAAATATAAAAAAATTGTGAGTCTTAATAATATTTTTCATCAAATAAAATTCACAATAGCTCAATTTAATAAATATATTTTCATAAATGTAAAATTTTATGAGAAGATGTAAAATAAACTTTCATTTTACTTTCTTTCAAAATTAAAAAATTTACATAAAATTATTTTAACCGCCCAATTAATTAATAAATAAAATTTCATATAATTTATAATTATACGCATGAAATTAATATTAAAATCTTACCATTATTGATACAAAATTAAGACTGAAATAAATTTTTTAATTTATAAAATATCCAATGTAAATTTTGATAATTTAATGATTAAAAATTTTATTCTGAAATATAAACTGCACAAAATATATTTATATTCAGATACGATGACGACTGTATATAGCAAAAAATATACTATACTGATCTGAACAGCAAAGTTGTCTTTTTATAGCCAACCGATGTGTGTATTTCCCTCTCCATCAAATAAAAAAAAAAAATATTGTAATATAATATATTGTCTCCATATACTCATCGTCTTCCCGGAAATTTCGCAAATGAGTTTCTTTTTTTAATATTAATACAATGAAGAATATATACATGTACATACACATTTTAAATAACAAACATAAGAGTTTAATGTTAGTTCAATATTACATAAAAATAAAAATGTGTGGGAGATGTCATGGGGTTTTTCCAATGACGACAATAAACAACTGAAATTAATTAATTTTCTCGATAAAATTTTGTGCTTACATTGATTATTAACTGAATATCATTTATATATTATATTATTTTGTATCATAAATTTTACCAAGACTGTAAAATAATTTAAAATTATATATTGAAGAAGAATTACTTTGCACTTTGTTTATTATAAATTCAAATTATCTATTATTAGGATGATTTGGCTGACTACACTGGTTATATTTCTACTTGAAAGCTAACCTATATTTTTTCTTACCGAGCGTTGTTAATATAATCAATGGAAATGATATAGCCGACTGCTAAAAAATTAAATGATACCACTATAAACATATAATTAATATTATGACAATACTAAGGTTAAAATGACAATTTAATAATAACATTAAATTATTTTAAATTGAATAAACGTTATTATTATTCCACTTTTCCATTATATAATTTTTAATTATAATTAATAAATATAATTTACAAAAAATGTATTCAATTTTATATTCGAAATAGACACCACTATTAAGTATATCTTTATGATATTATTTTGTACCGGAGGTAATCATTGAATTATTAATACCCCAGAAGAGATGGCTACATATGTAAATAAAAGGAGAGCACACATCCATTAGAGACACATTCCAGTGAAAATCTTCATCTGTAAATCATCTATTATTATTATTATTACCGTTGTTGATCATCATCATCATCATCATGATGCTATATTCACTATTGCCATTTTTCTTAGGTTCGTAAAATAAATATAATCTTAATTTTTCAACATTTATTGATTCTATTATTATTTATCAATTTTTAAATTCTCTTTTTAATTTGATTTATTATTTTTTTACCTGGATTTTAGGTACCCAGATTAGTAACAATCATATCTGGTCATATGGTCCTGAGTATAATTTTTCAGGTATTATAAAAATGTTATCATATTTGGATGAAAATAATGGTGAGCCATTAGGTACAATATTACGATATAAATTAATTTGTCGTCCATTGAAACACGACGTACTGAGATGTTATATAAGTGGAGCGAATATTAATTTATTGAAACCACATAATATTAGTGATGATAATAATCCTAAAAAAATTAATATTGTTGATGTGCCGTTTGAAATAAAATTTAATCAACGTGGAATTAATAGTTATATTGTAGAGAAAACAAATCCACCAGTTTCATTATGGGAACTTAATATGATACGATTGATTGGAAATCAACTTCATATTGGAATTGATTTGTCAAATAAAATGAAAAATACATTTAGAGAACAGGAAAATTTTACTATTGGTGTGTGTCAAGCTGATTTTAAAATAAAACGTATCATCGCTGATGATGATAATGAAACAAATTCGCTTGTTAATTCTCACTTGGAGTTAGTGCCATTAATAAAAGTTGGTAAATTTTCAAATGTATCAATTGAAATTGAAAAAAAAAGAAATATCGACGATTGTATTAGACGCACTGAATCATTTTTTGGAACTCGATACATACTTGGAATCATACACCGAGATGAACAAACAAAATTAGTGAGTATTCAAAATTTAATTACCAATGAAAACATAAACAATATTTAATTTACTAAATTTATTTCAAAGTAATAATTTTCTTCAATCCTAATTTTATATTATTTTAGACTAATTCTGATAGTAAAATTCTCATATCCAAACATAATTTTACTAGTGAAACAATAGATATAAATGAATTGTTTGACTCAAATCAAAATAAATTGGGTATGGTGATGGATTACATGGGATTAACTCTCGAAACAATTAATCCTGCGACAAATTCAATCGAAAAATTTATCAATCCAATAAGTGTAGGAATATTAGCTGATCACATTGAGGATTACAAAATTTAATACTGATTTATTAATCAAATATAAATATATAATAAGCATGCATTGTTATAAAACACTATTATTATATTGCATTATACCATGTTCAAATGAATTATAAATTTTATATTATAAACAAAATGACCATGACCATATAAAATAAAATTCAGTTAATTTTTCAATTCATTTAACAATCACATGACACTGACGTATTACGACAAGGTTAAATTTACAATTAAATTAATAATGTAAGTGGTGATCACACTTGGCATAAAAGGGAATGCATTGATGTTGTGCGAATCAGTGGAGAATAGTAAATCAACTGATATATAATGATTATAACACTTATTCCATTTTTATTGGGTTAGTAATTTAAATATACACATTTAACGATTTACTTTTGTGTTTGTGTTTGAACTAATTAAACAGTTATTATTATTCAATAAATATTTATTGTTTTGATTTTTCTTTTATCAGCCGCCAAGTTAGAATCACCTGGTTTACCATTATGGAAACGTGGCGTTGAAGTAACGTATCTTGTACAAAGTCATGCGACAACACTTCATTCAGGTGATTCGAATTGTGTCAATATGATTTTTAATTTGGAAACATTGTTGAGTTGTCAGCAATTAAATTCATCACTCCATTGTCATTTTCACAATACAAAAGTCCATTCAACACTTGCGGATATGAAGCAACCAAGACCATTGCCAAAATATATAATCGAGGATATATGGACAAAGAAAATTCTTCAACAAGATACAATTGAAATTGAATATAATAAAAATGGCAGAGGAACAACGTGGATTTCTTCGGACATTGAGTTAGTTGGTCGCAATATGATATTAAGTCTTGTTCGACTTTTAATTATTGGTTTAGATATGTCGACAAAGCAAACGGGAAATTTTGAAACGACATCTAATATTACATTTGGCCATTGTAAAACTAAATTTTTTGTTACTCGATCTTCTGCTGTGGTAAATGATAAAAATTCAATGATGAATTTATTTCTTATTCCGCGGCCGGATGACACATTGACACGACCTTTAGAAATTGGTCAAAAAGTTTTGGATAATGGATGCACTGATAAATATAATTGGTATTCATTTTTTGCTACGAGAGAATTACGGAAAGTTAATCCAATGGATGTTGAAATTCAACTTGTAAGTAGTTTTTAAAAATTTTTATCATTAATATTATAATATATTGACATTTGTATATTGGTATAATTAATGTTTTGAATAAAATATAAATGTTATTATTTTTTATTTTTATAGAACAATGCAGAGAATTTTATTATTATCAATAATGATAATTTCACATCTTATTCAAAAGTTAAAGTATCTATTAATAATCAGCGCGATGATACCAATTATATAATTGATGAATCATTGAGTGTGAGTCTTCTAAAAATTAGCGATACTGTGTGTCCAGAGTGTAACGATGAAAATTCACACTCTCATGAAAATTATTCAAAAGAAAAATAAAAAAATTCAATTTTTTTTTATTTATATAAATTCTATTCATTATCGAAATTTATATAATTATATAATAAATATTCGATTTCAGTATATACAATTATAGTTAATAAATGAATATATATTTATTAGAATAATTTATTTTAAATTTATACCGTGATAAATATTGTTACTAAAAGAAATAATAATTTTACAGTTAAATTTTATTTTTAAAAATTTTTTATTTTAATCTAATCAATTAATTTAAATTAATTAATTAAATTATTTTTAAACAAATAAATTAAATTTTCATATATTGCAATTATTATAATGATGAAAATATATTTTTATTTTACAAATAATGTGGTTATTATTTGAAAATTTTCATTGAGAAATATTTATCACGAAATTATCTGATTATTCAATTAAATAATAACTTAAATTATTAATATGGCAGTGAATAATCATGAAGGACACCAGTCAATTCAACATAATGGTATGTTGTACATTTCCTAGAATGAAATTTAATTAAATTATATCACTTATAATAAATAACATTCAAGTTAGACTGATAATATAAAAGAACCAATTGAACTAGAAATGTTTTTTATTTTACAGCATACTACAGAACGAGTAAACTCAACTATAAAAATACAATATAAAATAAAAATAATAAAGCACCAGAAATAAATATTTCATAAATTAATAATGAATAATTATTTGTTTATATTGAATAACATCAAACTCACGTGTAAGTAAAAAATAATGGATTATTTAATAGTTTGGTATAACCATAACTAATAATTATTTTTATTTCAACTAATAGTGAACAGTGCCAAGGGTCAATTGAATAATTGAATACCCCACACACATTGGATTTAGCATAAGATGGCCAAGAGAATACATAAAAGACAGTTTTATCATCACGAAGAACTTCATTGACCAGACAACATTGGACTACAACTCACCATCATGACAGAATTCATAATTCCATTTTTATTAAGTAAGTATAATTATATTTATCATTGTCATATAAAATAAAAATATATGTCTATAATTAAATATTAATATATATAAAATAATTTATCATTGTTATGTTTTATTTATTTTATATATTTTATTATTTATTTTTATTATTTTTATCAGTGGCACGATTTCCTGTCAATGACATTGGTGTCTATCATGGACCCCAATATATTTTTAACGTATCAAGAACATATATGGAAGAACTTCACAATAAAACTATTATTCATGGACAAATGATAGCAACGATAAAGTGTCAAAATTCAAGTATTACAAATCTTATTTGTAAATTAAATGATTTAACTGCGCGGGAATATGTAGAAATATTATCAAATAGTAATGTCAAATTTAGAGAACAAAATTCTGAATTAAAATTATTTAATTGCATAAATACAAAATTATGTGATACATTTGAAATTCAATTTAATAAATCTGAATTACAAGGTGTAATTGTAAATAAAAATTTACTTGATAAAGAAAATTTTCATAATATAATATTACTGAAAGCTCTAATAATGCCATTGAATATATTTTATATAAATCAATATGATAAAACTGTAGGATCAATAAGAATGAATGAAAATATTAAATATAATAATATTAATGCGACAATTAAATTAACAAAAGAAATATTACATATTGCAGATAATATATCAATGCCATTTGAAATTTCGAGTATCAAAGGATTTAATGGATTTAAATACACTTATAAAATTACACACGATTTAAAAAAATTTAAAAAAGATAATTCAATATTGGGATGGGGATTTTGTATTTTATCAAACGTTCAATTTCAACCTTTATCATTTGTTCATCGACTTATTATTTCACCACATCACTTTACATCAATGAATGATGAAGAAATATCATTGATAATGCCAAATGGCAAAAAATATCTATTAATCAATAAATTTCTTATTAATTTGTATACAATAGAGCCGGCTTTAAATTCCCTATCACCTGTAGTTGATCCCGTTTTTGAATCCATTAATTATTGATGATATAATACAAGAATAAAAAATCTCGATAAATATTTATATATCCATGGAATAAATGTTCTTAAAGATTAATATATTTATATATTATCCATTAAATCTAATTTATAAACAAAACTTATAAGACATATAATAATTACATACATATGAATATAATAATATAAAATATATAAAATGCAATATTATAAAAATGTTTACAAACATTCGATAATTTTTTTTTTTTTTTTGTAATTAATTTTTATACAAGTGTTTAATTGAGAAAATAATTAATGTAAAAATCAATGCATAGATTGGAAGAATATTAGTCATGAAATACATTTATTTAAATTTATCCGTAAAATGGCGCGTTAAAAAAATTGAAGCAAAAGTTTGCGCGCGCTTTCAATTTTCAGCCGTGTAACGCACTCTGGTGGTCTGTACATATAATAGTAAACATAAATATGTATACTACAATAGTAACATCTATATACACATACTGTACGACATAGTGATGGGTCAGTCCAATCAGTGATAAAATATTTTATGTCGAACCATATTTGTAAATATAAATAGAGCATGCGCGGTAAAAATACATACATTAAGTAATTAATAATAATACTATCTTTATCAGTGATATAAATTTTTTTTTCTATTGATATAGTGTAATTATATCATATATGTATAATGTATATATATATATATATATATATATTCGTAGCATTGTGATTACTACTATGGTAATTTAGTGAATGTGAATTAATATTATTAAATATTCTTATGACTGTGAAAAAAAAATTGTTTTTTTTCGAGTCAGTTGAAGACATTTAAAATTAAATCATTTTCATAGTAGTACACGTAGTGATAACTAAATTAGGTCAGACAACGCAAGATACATATACGAATATCGATTTATATTTATAAAACATAAACATAACCTTTTGATATATTAAATATAATTATATAATTCATTTATCAAACTTAAAAATTGTGTTTTGTGTAAATATAAATAATAAAATATTATAGCAGAGTTTGAATTAAATATGTATGAAATTATTTAAATTATTTAAAAAAAATTTGGATGTAATTTATATACAGTAATATATATGAGAGTATTTAATAATATAATGGTTTGATATGTCGTGATTGAATTTAATTTAAAATCTAAACCTATATGATAATTTATTATGAATGATAAATAACAATGACTAGTGGGGATAAATTAATCAAAAGGGGAAACACGCGAATGATAATAAAGAGGGAGAAATAAAATATCTAATGTGTTGACATAATGTTGATTCTAGATGGATGTATATATATATTATATCTGTATAGGAGTTTCGTAGGTTTAGTATCAATTTTTCAAGCGTGATGTACATCGACTGCTCTTCATAAAATGTTCCATGCGATCAGTCTCAATCTTCATGCGAACGCACAAGTGTCATCGCATTATTTTTATCACAATTTATCCATTTAATTTATTAGAAATTTATTAGATATTGAACTTTTTTATTTTCTTTTATAAATGTGTATTGGATTTTTTGTTGGGTGAATTAAATTTTTTTTCGTTAACGCATTATCAAAACTGAAAATAAAAATAATAAAATTTGATTTTTTCAGTGATGAAAAAATAATAATTTTTCTTTATATTTTTTTAATTTATTTGTATGTTGTAATATATACAATTTATAGTGGAGTAATTTGACTGTAAAGTAATGAATAATAAAAAAGATAAAATGTAATACGTCAAGTGAGCGTTAATAAACTACAATTAAATTCTGAATTTAAATATATCAAGCTACATTTGAGGTGCTTCATTCACTTGAACCTTTTACTCTTTCATTGCGATGGCGTATTTCATTTTATTATGTGATATCCCGATATATTATTTTGCTTTGTAAGTTATATTTAATATATCATCTGTTTACACATGATTTATTTTTATATTTATATTTATATTTATAAATTATTTATTTTTATATGTATATTTATATTTATAAATTATTTATTTTTATATTTATATTTATTTTATATTTTATTTATTATATTTATATTAATTATTCATTCATTATATTATTTATGTGAATTTTACCGAGCATTTAAAACATTTAGAATAAATTGATATTCAATTATTTTATAAAAATATAAAAATATTAAATATTTTACAGGATTTTATGAGAATATTCAAATTGGAAGAGAATATAAACGTATTGAGAGATGTCTAGAATGAAAACTATGACTGTTACAGGATATTTGGATTCAAATGTTGATATGAATTCAGTTCAAATTTCAAACAAAAAATATGTAATGAATAATCAAGATAAAATTATTGTGTGTTCTGAACAAAAATTGAATAATAAAAAATTAAATGATCGTGTTATTGATGAAAAACAGCCTTTTATCAATGATCAACAATCACCATCAGTCATTGAGACTACAGATGAATTTAAGTTTGATGTTGTTCTGCAGACTAATTCATCAAAGCAAAATAATGGTAATGTTGAAGAGCAAAAATCAAAAATGGAATATGCGCCACCTGACGGTGGTATTCGAGCATGGACAATAATGATTGGTAGTTTTACTATTAATGGAATACTGTTCAGTGTTATCAATTCTTATTCATTAATATTTCTTGAGCTGATTAAAAAATTGGAAGAAGTCGGTGAAACTGAAGTGAATGCAAAAGCTGGTGAGTTTATAACATAAAATAGTTTAATAAAATTTACAAAAAAGACAAAAAATGCAAACATATTTTTTCTAAATATTTTGCAATAAAAGTAAAAAGTTAAACGAAATAAAAAAAAGTATTAAATTATAATAAAAATGATTGAGAGATGTAAAAATATCACAAAATAAATAATTAAATAATTTCACTACTTTCAAAAAATTAAATGAATTATTTTTTTCTTTTTATAAATTAGAAATGTTATTAATATTTTCTATTTTTTTCTTTATTATTGTCACCATAATTATCTCATTACAATTTATCTTCTCGTTCAAATTTCTTTCCTTTTCATTCCATAAAAGTATTGTTTAATACCACACAAATTGGTCAACGAACTTGGATTATCGCATTACATTTTGCAGCGTTTATTTATTGATATATATTCACATTTATAAATATACACACACGTATCGTTTCATATTTAATTGTAACATGGCAGAGTGACTGACCTCTCTCAACATCAGCTGCCTCTTTTATATTAAATATATTCCCATTATATATTAACATCATATATAATTTCCCATTTTATCTGTACCATTTAAAAATTCTTAATACAAAATCATTTCAAATCCAATTAAAGCATCAACTTAATTATATATTTCTACATAATTCAACAAGTTGAACTTCCATAAACCCAGCATTATATAAATAATACAATCATAGACCAATTAACTAAAATAACTATTGAAATTAAACTTAAATCTTGCATCATGCAATCAGATTTTTCTTCAATAATTATTTCCAATAACCTTTGAACAATTATATTAGTAATAATACTGATTAAAACTAAAAAAAAAGCTTTCAAAAAATTTCTTTGATTAATTTATTTTGTAACAATTTTATCATCAATAAAAAAAAAATATGAATTGATAATTGATCATTTAATTAATCTTAGAATGAAGAATAATTAATTGCTGAATGAATTAATAATAGAGGCACTTTATATACCATACAAATTCATTTAAATATATATGATAACTTTAATTAATTTGTTTACAACTTCCGATCATATTGACAATAATAATTACATGAATAATAATAATTATAATAATAATGAAAATGATTAAACTCGGTCGTTGTACAATGAGTAATAAATACAATAGAATGAAGCGCTTGTATTAAATGTAGTCTCCGGTCAGAATCAATCATCAATTACAGTAATATTAATCTTAATAGGGGTCAAGTGACGTCATTGCCAAATGAATTCTTTAATCTCGTATGCCTTAAAGTAATATATAAATAAAATAATCAATCTACCAATAATATATGTACAATTTTTTTTTTTTTTCATTTATTCTCACATTATCAATCACTTTTGATAATTTTTTTTGATAATAAACCAGACATATTTACAATATTATCGTATAATATTTCAATATTGTTCAATTGAATATTATTTATTCACTATATTATTTTAATTGCAGCACTTGTTGGTTCATTGACTATTGGCACAACATTTTTTTTGTCACCGGTTGCCGGAATACTCACGGACAAAATTGGCATTCAAATGACAACATTTATTGGCGGTGCATTGGCATTTGGTGGAATGTTATTGTCATCAATATTTTCGCATAAAGTAAAAATAAAAATTTATCCTAACGGTTAATTTAATTTTAAAATTCGTAGCATTATTTTTATATTTATTTATTTATTTATTTTATATATTTATTTGTTTGTTTATTTTATTTATTTATTATTTTTTGAAACACGTTTTAGGTCGAAATTTTGTACCTGACTTACGGTGTCATGTATGGATTGGGAGCAAGTCTTGCTTACACTCCCAGTTTAGTTATTTTGGGCCATTATTTTAAACGTCGTTTGGGTTTAGTTAATGGGATAGTGACAGCCGGAAGTTCAGTATTCACTATTATAATGCCTTATTTCATGGGAGCTTTGCTCAAAAATTTTGGGCTAGAAGGTACACTGAGAAGTTTAGCTATATTAACATCAATTGTTATGATGTGTGCAGTTCTTTTCAAACCTATACCTGGTAAATTATTTTTATCTCTCACTGTTTTATTTATTTGTTTATTTAATTATTTATTTTAATTTTATTTTTTTCTCACTCAATTATTGTCTAATAATAAAATATTGACTTGCTAGTGAACGATAAATCAACGTCAACCTTAAATTATGACAACACTCAATGCGACAATTTTATTCACAAGTTGAAAAAAGTGATAAACTTATCGATTTGGAAGAAAAAACGTTATGTTGTTTGGGCTAGTGCAATTCCTATAGCACTATTTGGGTAATAAGCCTATTCTAAAAGAGAAAAGAAGACGAAAATAAAGAAAAAAATCATAAATACTTAGTAAAAGACATAATAAAAAATTTGTTTTTCTTTTTCTTTTTTTTTTCCAGATATTTTGTACCATATGTTCACATTGGTAATTTTGTAGTTAATGTCTTTGGCCCGGATACAGATAAAAAATTACCAGTAATGTGTATTGGTATAACATCGGGTATTGGACGTTTAGTATTTGGTTATATTGCAGATTTACCTCGAGTTAATCGAATATTACTACAACAGGTACATATAAATAGAAAAAAAATATATCAAGATAAATTATTTAATTTTATCTATCAACCTTTTCTTTATACAAATAAATGTTTTAATTACATTGCTAGATCTCATTCGTAAGCATCGGTATTTTAACAATGTTATTACCACTAACTCCACCGCATTATGCATGGTTATTGGTAATAACTTTATTCATGGGATTATTCGATGGTTGCTTCATTTCATTACTAGGGCCAATAGCGTTTGATATTTGTGGAAGAAATGGTGCGACTCAAGCAATTGGTTGCCTTTTAGGCATGTGCTCTATACCTTTGACAGTTGGTCCACCAATCGCTGGTTTAATATATGAACATTCTGGTAAAATTTTAATTTATATATTAAATATTTAAATACCATATCTAATGAATATTTTAAATGAATAATATATTTTTTTTTTTTCTTTCGAACAATTGTCAGGCTCATATACAATTCCATTTATTCTTTCTGGTGTTCCACCAATAATTGGTGCGACTGCAATGTTTTTAGTATGCTGTGTTAAAGATGAAAAATGGACAGCAAGTCCGAATAAATTGGTTGATAAATTCGCAAATAATGATGATTGTCATAACAGTGAGTAAATATAAATATATTTTCATCAAATTAGTTTCTCTATATTTAATTATTAAATGTATATTAAAAAATATGATATCAACAATTATCCATATATTTTTTTTTTTCCTTTTTCATGCTCATATAAATTATCATTTGTTAGTATTTAATTTCAGTAACTTGTTTTATTTTATATATGTATGTATATTGTGGTAGTTTAATATGTATTTCTCAGATAGGACAAGATCGCTGTTGGATATTACATCAAAACGACAACAGGAAGGTAGGTCAAATGGTGAAATAAGGCAAGCTACTGCACGATCCAATACAAATCTTCAGAATTCTGTCTGCTACATTCATCCTCATTCATATGATCGTCATAAGAATATCAGCTGTCATGTATATTCAGAAAGTGTACCTCTATTATTTTCTCGAAATACTAATGAAAATAAATTATTAATTTCACTTAATTAATATCAGAATATAATTTATATTCTTGTAATATTATTGTTTATATAAATTAAAATATATTTTTGTTAATTAATAATTCAATTGCTTTATGTACATGTATGTTTATATAAGTAAATATTTAATATATAAACATTTATATATATATTAAATATTATGCCTGATTTTCACATTCACTTTATTTCATTCTGTAAATTTACTTTCAAGTAAAAAATGTTTTCAAATTATTTCTTAAATGTTCTTACACATAATTTTCTTTATTTTACTTCATTAATCCGCTTGTTTTTATCGTTATCTAATTATCATACACGTTTGAAAATTCTTCTTTTCGTTCACTTTGCGACACGATTTATAATTATAATGGATAATTTAAATGTGTGTTTAATTGCAGAAGGAGGCACATTTTAAACGTTATCATACAATGGAACAACTGCAATATCATCATAATAAATTATATATAATAGAATAAACAATGCAATAAATTTAGACAGTCCCGTTCTTGAAAATATTCCATTATCAACTTATTATGATTTTTATAAATATAAATTAGTTGATAATAGCAGTTGAAACAAAAAATTTTATCTTAACAGTATATTCAAGAATTTACAAAAATTCTTAACATATTTAATTTTTTAAAATTCGCATATAAACAAATAATTAAATAGAATACAAAAATCCTTACAACAAAAATAATAATACATTTAAATTAATTAATTTTTTAATATTCATGTTCATCCACTTATATTTTTCTTTCAGTATAATCTACATTGAATCATTAATCAAACTTCCATTCATTACTTAGACAATTATATATAAAATATTTGAAAATAATATTTTTGTAGAAAATTACCTATAAATTAAAATAAATATATTATGCATTAAATACATATCAAGAAGAATATTCAGATACTGATGAAAGTACTTAAAATCACTATCATGCATATTATCAATTATCAATATAATATGTTACATACATTAATTTATACATAGACTTGCCAAAATCTCTTTATGTAAGCTCATTAAATTGATGTAAATGAAAAAAATAAATAAATAATATTTTTAGATCTTTACCTTTTTGAATTTGCCCCAAAGTAATAATAGGTATTTAAATTTACTCGTAGTAGCAACCTTCCCCACCTTTTGTCTTTGATTTATCCTACTCCTTCACGCTAATGGTGGAACTGGTGGGAGTTTAGTCAACGTTGGTCGTCGATCTACGGTACAGTAGTTACAGCCCGCGGTTGTCAGCCGTCAGTTCACCACTTAATCGCAAACAATGTCTCCAGTGCAACTATTCTCTAATGATAAGCTTAAATTTATAAAATACAAAGTATTGGAAATACATATAACTAAATATATAAATAATATATATTAATATTGAATTAATTATCGTTAATATTTCCTAGTTGTTTTATAAATTTATGTTTGAACATATTCAAATGGTTCAGTGCAGTATACTTAAATCTACCAATACCTAAGAGTTATTTTTATCGTTATGTGTGCTCAAGAATCGACGACGAATGATCGTTGTGTTTTAACGTGCGCGTCACACGCGTTTGTAGCATAAGAAAAACTAAAACGAAAAATAAACAACACTTATAAATTAAATGTAACGATTGAGATCATGCAAAAAAGCACACATATGAATTGTCATTATTATTAAACGACACATGCAATTAATAAAGTATAAGTATCAATGACATATTTATTAATTAAATGAAATAAAATTTTAAAAGTAGTGCTGTTATTGTTGTTGTTTTTTTTTTCATGTTTGTATGGGTGAATAAAATTTTATTAAACTTTAAAATATGTGATTATTAAGGAAAATAATGTGTTGAACTAAACGTAATGAATAGTAAATCATCATTATTGTTATCATCACTTGAGACAAACACTGCAAAAGCCATTACCGGTGTAACAATCCGACAAATAACGTCTATAAAACAGCAATTGTCAACATCATCTTTTGTATCTCATCCGTCACATTCAAATGTATCATCAGTCATTAAAGTGAAAAAGGAATTACCTGAGGATGAAATAAAGGTATATTATATTAATATTATTAATTGAAAAAAAAGTAAAAAACAATTTTTATTCATAGACTAAATAAATTTAATAAATAAATAGATAAAAATTATGACTAATTATACGAAAAATTCTTATAATTAAATTGAAAAAAAAAATATTCAAACATTAAATAAAAAATAATGAATACGCTGCTGAAGTAAATAAAATTTTTTCAATTCATATTCAGGATTCTATAATGCCAAAATTAATATACTTAATTCATTTTTAATAATTTATTCTTAATCTATTATGTTTACTTTTCATCATTGAACTCTTCTATATTTAATAATCATGTATACATCAATATGTGTGCATGTATGATATATGCAAGATAGAGTAAGCGAGACGTGGGGTGTATATTGGTCTCACGTTACCTTCTCCTTCGCCTGATTTATTCAGAATCATAATAGGCTGAAATGCGACACCAACAGCTCGCCTCTCATCATTATACCTTTTGCCTTGTATGTTCACCTGAGCGTCTTTGGTTTCTTAGAGACGTATAGGTATATCTTTACTCTTTTCACATTCTCCCTCTCTATCTTTCCATACCCAACTCTCATTCATTGTTGTATTTTTTTTTATCCTCGTTCCTGTTGCCACAATTTTTTTATATATATTTTTATTTTTTTTTTTTGGTAATTTCTTGCTTATTGATAATTATTAAAAATCATTCAATGGATATTATTGCATGAAATATTGAACAAAAAAACTACTATAAGTGCTTATGAATAATAAATAAAAAAAACTGGTCATATAAGATGTGCATATGTATAAGATTTAAATAAAACTCTCTTGACTGGTACGAGAATAGACTTGTTTACCCTTCAGACCTTCGGTGTCTTTTCACGCGTATATTACGAAAGTATATTTACGCACACACGCATAATTTCACCTCATCTCTTTTACCCACTGATGCGCATTAATGTGGAATTAATTTATTGCAGTCGAACCTTACTATTCGTTAATCCATTTTGATTTGATGCACCACGTTATAATTAACATTTTCTCTATTATTTTCTCTAACCAAAGAACTTTATAGTAATAAGGAAATGAAGTTTTACTATAATGAGGTGCATTATTACAAAGTTTAACAATATAAAGTCTTAATGCTTTCCAAATAAATTAAAATAATTATAACAACGTCTTATAAAATTCAATAATATAATTGTGAAATGAATATTTAAATAATCAGTGGAATATATTTTAAATATGTTTCATCATATGCTTTCAATCAGTATATTGAGTTTGCCGATACGCTCAACAAATACTTTTTTGTTGTACAAGCCTGTATATATTCACGATAATCCACAACCAAAAAACTTTTCGTGCTATAAAAGTTTTCAAACTGTATGAGGTATAATAAATTGCTCAACTTAATTCTTCCCTCACAACGCAAAACAAATACGTGCTGTAATGTATAGTTCCCTCAATTGCAATTTGAGGAAAAGTATAAGACATATACAAATACATACTATAAACTGGCAGAAACAAGGATAGAAAAATAAATATATGAGAATTAAAAAATAAGTGAAAATGGAAAAAATAAAAATAATAAAAAGGAACAATTTAAAAAACTATTTAAAACATTTGCGTGTAAAGAGTTAATGAGAATATTATTTCATCTGATGGCACGTTATACATTCATCAAAATCATTAATTTTGCTAGATCATTTAACTATTACAAAAAAAAATAAAAAAAATGATATATGAAATTTATATAGATATGTGTGTGTGTTTGTGTATGTGCATACAGTTTTTTCTTATTTTTTTTTATTTTTCATCCACCACCAGGTTCAACTCAGGCATATCAACTACCAAGATACGATAAATCAGTAATTCAAGACGTTGCAAATAATCCTTTTGCAACACCATATCCGTATACGATTATACGGGGATACAACACGTATTCACCGTAGCCACACAAACACAAGATTAAAGTAATATATACACGTGTATATACATGTATATATTATCCTCTTTGCGCTACCACTTTAGTTTATACTATACATAAAGAGACATAAATAATAATATGTATATGGATGCAGTAATATGCAATTTTTTTCCAAATTGAAATTTTTGTGGTTTTTTAAGTTTTTTAGTAGTCGATTAAATATCCTATTGCACTCGTTGGCCTATCAATTCTACTTTAAATCTGCGGGAACCTCTAAAAATCTAGGATTAAACCTAGTTTAATGCTTTTTATACATTCAACACAACATTGTAATATTTTATTTCATTATAAACTTAGACGCAATTAGTTTCTTCTTTGCGCCTTAGAATGAAAGATTTGGCAATATGCCACTACTTCGAGGTGTTGTATTTTCTAAACAACCTTCGTTGCTCCTGAAGAACCTCACTAAATGCCAATAATGTGATTTAAAGTAGCATAAAAAATTTCAACTCGGGTTTTGTTAGACAAAAATTAATATGGAAAATATCTCAAAATAAAAACCCACTATATTTATTATAATGCATTATCATTCCGCCATCAAACTGTGTCATGTTGCATTGTCTATCTCATTTACTAGTTTTATATTTAATATATTTAATATGCACACGTTAATTAAATTTATAATAATAGATTAAATCAATATTATAAATTTTATTCTCTCACAGTTATAAAGTTGTAAATTTCTCATATTAAATATAAAATAAAATATCAAGAGTATTTTATTATCTCCCAAAGCACTAATGAATATTAATTACATACTTTATTATTAGACTAATAAAAAAAAAGAAAAAAAAAATCGTTATTATGTATAAATATTTTGTTATTTTTTTTTTTGCATCAAATTAAATCACGTTTAGTTGAATTATCATATCGCTCTTTGCTACCCTTTTATCATTATTAGGCCTTGATGCAAGCACGGTCAATATATAATTCACCCCACATATATACATATTACATATATACATGTTTATATAACGCCAAGCAAGGATCTTCTTTTCCTATCCTTTTATTTTACAGGCACAATATGTTGACTCGGTGTTTATAGAAATGGACTATGATGCACACACGCTGTAACTGACACTACACGACTAATGGATTGATCCAAAAGTGCCATTTGATATCCACCCCGTGTGTATATATACCTATTTCATATATATGCACAAGTGTAATGAATACGCGTGTGCGGTTCAATAAACAAACATAAAGATGAAGTAATATTTTTGAATTAATTATAACAGTGAGGTGAGGCTGTGAAAAATTTGACAACACCAATAGAGATAATACGTGCTACATTATTTATCTATTTTTTTATTCAATGATGAATATAGATTAATATAGATGAATAAAAATTTTGCTAATTATAAATTAAAATCTGATTTTCTGTTTATTTTTCGTTAATTTTTCATTTTTATTTTTCTAATAATTTTTTTAATAGATTGAAACAGATCTAGTTACTCGTGATATAAGTTAAATATTAATATGTATACAAATATATAATTTTGTTTGATTAATCCAAAAAATTAATGAATTAAAATTTTTTTTCGCAGGAATATGCAGCAAACGCTATGAGTGAATTGTTGGGCTGGTACGGTTACGACAAGGTAGACAGCAAATGCACGCATGGCCTCAATCTAGATCACTTTAAATCTTTAACTAGTTCAAAGGATAATTACAATCATCGACAACAATCATATCTTCAGTCGGACATAATTGGGTCAAACTATTTAAATAACCCAAATTTATCAAATGCCCATACACAAGCAAGTGCATCAGGAGCAATACGATTCTCACAATCACCGTCAACAAGCAGTGTATCTGTTATATCTAACACAGAAATTGATGTTACACAGACCTCACCATCGGTGTTATCAACAACGGCAACAGTGAGTTCACGTGCATTAGAAAATAATGATTCAGCATCCGATTTTCCTGGTAAGAAAATTGAAAAATACAAGAGCTATAATATTATAAACATCGTAATAATGATTATCTGTATAAAGTTAAGCTGAAAAATTATAGCTAGTATAGTGTTTAATTAATATTTGTTGACAACTTATAAAATAACTAAAACATTTAAACGAATTTATACAATATTGAAGTGAGTTATAAAGTTATAATCAACACTAGTTACTTGGAAACTTATCTACGTACAG
The DNA here is from genome assembly GCA_918226075.1 of Microctonus brassicae. Lineage (NCBI taxonomy): Eukaryota > Metazoa > Arthropoda > Insecta > Hymenoptera > Braconidae > Microctonus > Microctonus brassicae. The sequence continues at coordinate 1,344,774 of OW445491.1, read as the reverse complement.
TTGAAACCTGGCAAGTGCTCGATTAATAAACGTTGTCCTGTCCGTTGAAACATATAAAAGAGAACACTTGTCTGTTTGTTTTAAAGGAATGTTAGCTATTAACTTTAGTAGATAAACTTTAACCACAAACAACTATCTAGCTAAATAATTATCATGTGCTTTCTCATCAAATAAATATGGTTATATATACTGTTAATATGTTGATCATTAATTCAGTTAACTCATGTACATACATACATATGCAAAATTCAATAGATAAACTTTATACAAGCGTTACATATTTTTATATTATACAAAATACATGTATGCTGCATAATAAAAAAGTAATATATTTTAGTAACTAAATGAGTCTTCCAGAGCACACATAACAGTTCACATTGAAGCTACAAGAATAGAGTTTAGTAATACGATACGATCTTCTCATCATACCGAGAATAAATTGGTTGAATATTATTGATGCTATTCTGGCTTGTACGTAAATATAAATATTTGAAAATATTTTCTACTTCACATTGCTTACAGGCAATTTTATAATGATCAATTTCCTCATATGAATATCTTCTGCAAAAAGAACAGCATTGAGATTTCATTAGAAATTTTTTATTCATAGCCAAATGTTATAAAAAAAAATTGTATTATAATAATGTGAAGTAGAACGTGTTTATGAATAAATGTATGTATGTGTTCGTGTGCGGGGATATTTTTGGTACAACCTCATCTCGAATGCATAGATAGAACGCATTGAGGCACACCCAACTGGTAATCCAATGCATACGTGTATAACAGATATATTTTCTTGATGATTTTCAAAGATTATTGATACCTATATCAATTGTAACAATTTATATATCCTATCAAATCATTTGTTTATAATTTCATTATCATATGTGTGATATTTTATGCTTGTTAAATGCATAAACAAGCAAAAGAGGAATAGAAAAATATGAAATAGAATAGTATATAACATTATAATTACACTCAGAACGTATATGTAGTAGGTTGCAGTGATTGAAATTGTAGACGATACAGTTCCAAAATGGTACAGATGAGCAAAAGACGTAGAGATGCTGCAACGTTGCTTCTGTATACGACATTCCATTGTACTACAAAAAGATTAAGGCTTTATAATTCTATTTAACATTAATTACATAGATATATATCTGTAATATATGGCGTGTAAAATTGACATCTTCATATAAATAAGAAGAAATTGATTCAGACGCTTTTCTTATAATATTTATAATTACACAACAATTATTTCATTTATAGATACACAATAATTTAATATATTTATTTTACACAGTAATATTGTTCTTCAACTATGAACGTAATTATTTAATGTATGGAATTTATTTTGTTGACGTCGACCTCGTTACGGTGTAATTCAATATTTAGGAATAGAATTGAGTTTAAATTTCGTACTAAATTTTGTATCTACTTTGTTCATGTAACCTTTTTATTAGCATCGTTTACTTCATTTCGGGGTATAAAAAATTTGTTTTAATGCTGATAGAAATTCTGTTTCAGATAGTC